>JAUZTG010000029.1:1439643-2879287 GCA_030734395.1 Sarocladium kiliense
CCCTCTGATGACTGCGACCTCCCATGTCAATATGCACCCAATAAGGCGTGTTCGGTGCCAAGAGGCAGCGGACAGGTTCCATTCAGAGTGAGGTGTCTCGCCCTCATCACGTACCAAGCAATTCGTTTCCGAAATGGCCTGCGCGCCATGACTGTCATCTAGCACAGATCCATCAATTGCAATTCTATCTATCTGTGACTTGGCTATCCCATGTTTGCGGCTAGCCCTCAGAACCTCCCTGAAACTAAGCAACCACATCCATATCGCATTCACGACTGTCTGTGGTGTCCATCCATCCGATTCAACAGTATAGATCTTACCAAAAAGGCAAGCCCACTTCCGCTGCTTCGCGCAGCTGGAACATTTAGAATCGGCCTATCCTAGGAAGCAACAGTCCTGACAGGTGAAGTATTGCGCCCTAGTGAGGCTACTATTAGGCCTTCTGGTCAGAGCACCCTTGCCCTCCAGGACTTCATCGTCAAGGTCCCGGGCCAACCAACGTCCCTGCAAACTCAATCGATCAATCCTTTCAGTTACACATGTTAAGCTTTGTATGTCGCTCTGTAAGATGAGCTGCGCATGTTTCATTACGATTTGCGTGCATTTAAATACTCAATGGTCTAGTTGTCTCTGGTCAGAGTCCATAACTCCAGGCTCCTTTGATCCTGACTTCTGCCTTCGGTTTTGATTGTAATACTAATCATGATCGAAGAGGACAGTATACATCCCAATATTTACGTTTGCGTCAAACTGCTCAGACTGTTGTTCCGTAGTGGCTAAATCTGGGTTCGTCATGGACAAATCCAAATCTGCCATGAATGGTGCCCTAATCCGATCCTCATCTTCAGTCTCTTGACTTTTCGGCGCCCGCATATTCAGATCCATCAAGATCGACTGTGCAAGCTGCCCACCTATGATGCCCTCTTGCATTGCCATGGATAGTAGCGCCTTAACGATGGCTGCGGTGACACGAAAAGACTGTCGTAGACCTTGGAAGCTGTAGATGCAGATGAGAAAATATTCCAATCGGTCCTCGTCCGTGGACCGAAGCATCGCGTTCGCAGTATAAAGCAGCGCAGTCTGCCAAATAATAGTATAGTTAGAGGAGGTGTACTCAGTCCGATAGGTGATTATAAGCTGCTTCAGCTGGCGCACCGAGGCAGAATAAGCGGCTTCAGGGGTGCAGCTGCTAGACGGAAAGGTTTTCAGCCGCTTTGTAGACAGGTCCTGCCCTTTACCTGTGAGAAATGGCCGAAAGATGTCCAGGATGGCCGAGTGCATCCATAGGCTGACGAGATTTAGGACCCATATCAAGGTGAGGAGCAATGAGCGCTTACTGAAGAATAAGAACAATATCTTGTGTGCGCCCTGATCGTGCTAGAGCCATTGGCAGATTGTCAGCCCAAGCCAGGATCTCACGATACCTGAACTCGGCAAATTCTAAGGAAATAGGACCCTGCAAAGATGCCGTCCGGTCCCCATAGTACATAGCAGCCACTTCGTGCATGATCTCCCAGAAGCGACATAGGCGAGGAAATAGCGTTCGATGTATACGCAAGCCTTCAGACCGCCCCTCGATGGTCTCGGTGCTGGCGTCATGAATCTCTTTGTTGTCGTCCTCGTCCTCAGCCTCGGAGAGTGGAGGAAGTAGCACTGGCGGAAAGTCGGGGTACACTATGCCCTGCTGTCGATAGAAGAGACTCATGAGCCTGGCTGCATGTAAGCACTCTGTACTGCGACACAGCAAGCCAAATTCATAAGATCTGAAGGCTTACACAATCCAGTTGAATACGCCCCAGACTGGGAATGCTGCTGATATTCTCTCTTGAGGCGTCATGCGAGTCATCATAGCCTTGGCTTCTTCTTCAGGGACCCCAAACAAGGCCAGCTCTCTCCCGATTTCGGAAGCCTTCGATAAGTGCCTTATAGAAGCGTGGTCCTTGCCTTGTACAAGGTACCCAAGGCTCAAGAACATTCCAACAGCCATGTCTAACGGATCACAAGGTTGCTTCTCGACTTCCCAGAGACTTTCCGCCTCTTGGCGGAAGAGCTCGGCTTTGGTACCTGTTTCTGGCTCTATAGACGCGTAAGTCTGCTAAAGCAAGAGTCAGATGAGATTTAGTGTAGTAACATATCAGTACACCTACGCAGCACCAATACATCAAGGCATTAACCAATGCCGGCTTACAATATGAAGTCGTATCAGGGGAGACAAGTGATGTAATGAACAGCTTCCGATCAAAGGGACAGAGAAGCAAGTGGTCCGTAGTTAGATAAAGCGAAATCGCCCGAGCAGCGGTATCATTAGAGATTAGAACGGTTGTCCATCTGCTCATATCCAGGCCATCAAGTGCAGGATCACGAGGCGTTCTACGCGGAGCCGGCGCAATCTGTCTCGCATCTGTCGTAACTTGACTATCAAATGTCGTAAGTACCAATTCGAACGCATGACATGAAGGGCCCGTGGGCCGCAGACACAAACACAAAGAGGGGGGAGGGGGTGTCATACGTATCATCCTCAGGCGCCTCCAACAGCTTCGATCTGGAGTGTACTATCAGCCTCTGAAGCCACCTCATGGCTGTGCGAATGGTTGGTTGGTGGTAGAGAAGTCTCACGGCATGTTTTCGTTGTGGTAGTAGCTTTTCCGTATGGGGTTTACCAGTCGCTTGAGATGATCGCTCGGCCCTTTTGGGTCGATGGGCTCGAAGACAGGATACGTAAAGGGATGCTTAGCCTCGAGCATGCGGGCAAAGCTTGTTGAAGTCTCGTGAACGTCGGCGCTTGATCGTGACGTAATACTGGCAACGTCTCGCAGTGTCGCGATTATTTCTGCGTCCCGGTCAACATCCACGAGTTTCAGCAGCGTGAGGTTTGCTTCAGCTGGTGTCAAGGAGTTGAGTAAGCCGATCGCCTCGACCAAGACACCATTTTTTATAGTCGCTGGCTCTTCGTAGCGACAATGTGGTATGCCCTTTTGGAGGCAAGCTGAACAGCGTGGTTTCATTCCATCGCACTAGATGACACATCGCAGAATATTAGCAATGCTTCTCTGAGTGCCAATGGATGTTACAAACGAGGGGATCCGAGAGGACGCTAATGCCATAAGAAGCAGGGCTAAAAGACATGTCATCGCGATTATTCCTCAATGACGGAAACCTACCCGAATCTTCTTGGTACGGCATCGATCGCAAGCAATAGACGTGGTAACGCGCTTGGGGGGCAGAGAGTTGTTTTGGAGAATTGGTCCAATGCCACTAGGGGCAGTCTGGCCAGGGCTGGAAGATGGAGATGTTGAAGAGATACCGGCGGCTCCGGGCAGCAGGCGGCGCAGCCCTTTAGGCGGAGGACTTTTGGGCGAGGTCATGATTGTAAAGCCCACTCCCAAAGGGAAACCGTCATGTCGCGATGATGGAATGACCATACTGATCTGCATTACAGAGCACGTTGGAAATATGGGTTCCGCATGCGAATGACGTCAGATACTCCGCCTCCAGCCACTCACAGCCTTCTTTGTTTTTTTTTTACTCCGCAGTTTAGACCACGAGAGAGAAGCGAACCGCGCCGACAACGACAGGCTGCGGAGAGAGGCGACAGCAAATTCTCTTGAGCCTATGTCCTTGGGCGGCCAGTTGAAGTCTCATGTCAACATGCATCCGAGGCGATTGCGCTGCCAGGAGGCGACGGACAGGTTCCATTGAGATACCGTGAGGGTGCCTTGCTCTCTCATGTATTGGTCGGTTGCATGCTGACACGGCCTGCGCGCTATATCAGCACAGCTCCATCCATTGCATTTCTGTCTACCGAGCTACATATAAGCAGGTTCAAATCCGTGAAAACGAGCGTAGGGTATTGCAAATGACTGCCCGGTCTAACGCAGTTGCAACAATTAGAAGGAGGATCATATGAACGGGGATTATCGAATGAGATGAGATCAAAGAATGTTCGCTTTCCCGAAGTCTAAGTAACTTAAGTGAGCAAACAGCAACAAATCAACCAAAACGGGGTGGCGGAGATCAACTCCACGAACCCGCCGTAGACAGGTCATTTCGACAAAGCTAGCTTTTCGCCGCCCGGCGACCAGGAGAAAAGTCCAGCCTCTCCACATATATATCCGTATCACAAAACTCTTCCCCGATGCCTTCTGTGATGGCTCGCGTTGTCTCCGAGTCAGTACAGACTGCCGTTGTTAGCTTTCATGTGTGATTCAGAGCCTAGGTACTATGCTTACGCGCTATGAGCGTCTTCCCTTTGCGCTTCCGAAGCTCGGATTGGATCACCAAAGTTGGGCGCATTGCTTCATAGTGCAGCTCTATACGATCATGCGACCCTAGCTTCTGGACCCTGCCTTCCACGGCTGTCTCAGATAAGTACTGGCCTCGTATGAAGAGCTTCAAGTCGAGAATCTATGACCGTTAGTGATTGGCAACCCGGGAGCGGCAGGAACTTACATGATCGGCGTCTGCTGTGAGCAACTCGTCCATCCAGTCTCGCACCCACCATCGATGTACTTTGCAGGGTTAGCAATGCCGCGGGCCTGGTGAAATAAGACATACCTTCCGCGTCTAGCTCCCAGAAAAGTGCGACTCGGCGAGCTTTGGCGTTGCACTCGTAGTATGACGAGAGCAACTCCTTGATGTAAGGCAGTTGACCCGCGATGCCGATTCCATTTGCCATTAGCAAAACGGTACCGTACTGCCTGATCTTGAGCGGCCTGCCGTAAGGTCCTTCAAGCAGAGCGCGTCGCTCCATGGGCTGGCTCGTCAAGAGCCGTCGCGTGAAGCCTCGGCGGACGCGTGCTAGTACGACCAGGATCTGTTTCCCTTGCTGGTCGTTATATGACCACATTATCTGGAAAGGATGGAGCTCGAGGATCGACAGAAAAGGCAGCCATGAGAGTCCTGCCAGACTGAGATATACGTACTCACCAGCTCGAAACTTGAGCGCGCGAGCTGGACGTATCCTGATCTCTACTGCCCCCTCCAAATTCTGGACTTTAGCTGCGCTTCCGCCTTGGAAAGTGAAGCTGCGGTGAATGATGCTGACTAGCCTAAGTGCTTTCGTGAAGAAGAAGACACTATAACAGATTAGGAGGTAGATCCGTGGCCGTTCCTCTACGGCCGACTCGGGAAGGTACAGCCACATGGCAGCCATCATCCCCATCGACAGGATGGAGTGAAACCAGGAAAACAGCTCGAAAAGCCGCCATTGAGAGAGAATGGTCAAGATGGTTCCAGCAAGACACGATGACGCCTAGGTCCTGTTAGTCACAGACTGGATGAGAAAGGGATACTGACAAGTATCCCTGGGAGACCGCGCCCCGGCGCATCCTCGTGCAAGGCCGTCAGAATGATACAGATGGTCCCTTCAATGGCGACTATGGCACCGAGCCAGCCATGAAGCTTGAGGTAGTGATCATAGCGGATATCACCGAGGGAGACCAGAGGGTTCATGTGGGCGCCACACAACGTAGGGATGAGGTTGATGAGAACGACATGGCTTAGACGCTCGATCACATCCTCGACGTTGCTCACGGCGAAGCCTACACAAAGTGCGTTAGCAACGACAAAGCTGACTAGCAAAGCCGCCTCGCCCCTTGAGACACCAAAGAAAAGGACTCGGCAAAAGAAGGCGGAAAAGAAGTTCACACGAGCTCCGATCTTGTTCAAGAGCAGCAGGAGTAGCAAGCTTGCCCCGAGACTGATTCCGTAATAATCTGTGAACTCCAGGGCCATGATCGCGAATGACGGTGTGAAAGGGAGATCAGGTCATGAATTCAGGGCTGTATTTGCAGTTAGGCATCGCCTTGGTGGACGAAATCCGCCACCGAAATGGCCAGAATCGGACACCCGTGTTGATATAAAGCAACCGAGCCTGTTCGTCTGCAAGCACAGGGCCGCTTAAGACAATCCAACTTTTTCACCATGACTGATTCCGTAGAATCAAGTGAACACCCGCCATCTCGCTCAGCGAGCCCCGTCCGTCTTTCACCGTACGACAGGATGGTTGCCGAATCACACGAAGTTCCATCTCGCTACAGCATTCTCGCGAGCTTCTTCAACTGGATTATTTTAGCGGGCTTTGTTGTTTCACCTGCAACATTTGCTTCGCTGGGCCGTGTCGGCGTGCTGAGTAGCTCTCAAGCGGGAAGAGCAGTCCAGCGCCTTGTCCGCCACGTTCCCATCCTCTACATCGCTGCTTGCGCATTCCTGCTAGGCGGTCTAGGCATAGGCTGGCTCTGGTGGACACTGAAACACAACTATATCTGGCTGCTCAGTCGTATTTTCATGTATGTTACGTGCTATCCTATGATCAACCTAGCTAATTCACATAGAGCCCTGGTATACTCAATTCGGTGACAGCTCTTATCACCATTCTTGTGAACATCTATACCGCGCAGGGGGGGCAGTGGTCCATCACCGCACTGATTACACTGTGCTTGATCTCAGCATTTGCCATTTTGAATGCATTCTTGGTCGTTGTTTACGAATGCTGGTTCCTAAGGAGGGTTAGGCAATTACCAGTCTTTGAGATGATGTGAGGGCTGCGCCACGTCTATATATATACTGTTCACTTTCATCACATTCGCCAATAATAGCCTGTGTCATGGTTTCGTTTGCGCATTTCCATTTGCGACGTAGCAAATTTCGTCCTGTCAATAAGCTTATTCTCCGTGGTCTTGCACGTGACGCACAAGGGAGACTTCAAGCTTCTCGAGGGTAGCAATACCAAAACCAGCATGGCCTGACGTAGAATAGAAAACAACGTAGCCAGAAGTGGCCGTTCTGGGGCTGCTGGGTCTCAAGCTAAGACGGCCAGCGGGCATTAACCGCTGGAGACTCAACCGCACTCAGTAGCGGCGGCCCCCAATGTGGCAACTTATATTTAGAATGTCTAAAATCGAACCGCGACAGCTTTACGCGACAATCAATGCCGAGCATATTAGGCAACTCATGATCAAGTGAAGTCACGAGGGACTACCGGAACTCCTACTGCCAATTTTCATATGGTCTGTGATCTGTTTGACCATGACTGAATCAACTCAAACTCTTCGCCCAAAGACGCTCGACGCTCGAGATCAGCCGCACCGCAATGACCACTGCGGGACCTACAACCGTTGCGATGCAGTCAACCGCTTGCTTTCGCAATACGAGGCTGAGGTCGAGGCTGTTGCGCTTGCGCGAAAAAGCGAGGATGAGGATGTGGCTCTGATGGAATCTGCGAGCCTGGAAATGCTTCGAGAAAGCCACCAGAAGCGGATCAATGATCTTTGCCAGGACGCCGAGAATCTTTTGGACTGTCGCGAAGCCGCCAGACAGTATCTTGCAGATATCGAGGAGCAGATAGACGACAATGCCCGGCAGCAGGTTGAGGCAGAAGCATCGATGACTCGAGACCTTGAAGGGCAAATAGAGATGTCCAAAGCTTCTCAGAGCCGCCTTCAGGGTCAGAGAGGCAAGAAAGACTGGGACAGGTCGGTCGCTTTCATCGCAGGTGTGGTACGTCCCTCTTCCAAGGACCCTCGGCTATGTTGACTGTTGTACAGAAGCGAGTCATCGAGGACCAACACACACATCATTGGCCAAAGCGGCAACGGATGAGAAAGAGAGAGATTCAGCTCGTGGAGAATGGAGAGACAAGAGACGTGATCACCATCACCCCCGCAGACAAGGAGCTGGGTCGAACCATCCAGGTCAATCACACAGAATCCGATTAGTTTGTTTGAATTGACAGCTTTCTTGTTGGAATTGGTCACTCGAAGGCGCATAAATTGATGAGCGCAAGCGCTAAATTGGCATGCTGCATACACCCTTTCTCCAACCTGATGACTTCCTAGGAAGTCGCTGAGACCATCCACAGCGCTCCCACCCCACGAGCTAGCTGAATACATGTACCACTCAAGACCTAGAATCCTTCTCACGGACGGAGATAATCGATGACTCGATCGATGCGCGAGTGCCGAGGTTTAGGGCCAACAGGAGGAGGGGAATCGTCCATTTCAGACTCGTATGTAGAAGGTTGAGGAACCTGAGGGGTCTCGGAATGTCTGGTTCTGAAGGGCTGTTGCTGCGCATCGGCAGGGAGCTCGAAGTAGCCTGGAGGCGTGTCGGTCTTCGGGGAAGTCTTGGCGCTGTGGTCACCACTCGAGCTGCGGCTACTATGTGTCCTGCGCTGATGGCGCGGTTCTGGAGCGTAATACCAGTGATGATGATGGATGTGGACGTCTGCCACTTCTATGAAGGGGCGGCGGCGATGCCAATGACCCTTCAGCAGCAGATTCTCTGCTTCAGAGTAATGCGAGTCCTTCTCGCGTTGGCGACGGGAGTGATGACGGTGCTGGCCAGAAGGCATGGCTACAAGTTGCAAATGATGTTGAGAACTCGGGAAATAATGCTTGGTCAGACCCAGGCTCAGAAAGTAGTCTTTTATGTCGATGCAGGTAGCCGAGTCTTGACTGAGGCCTGTTCTAGCCATGAACCGAAAATAGAACGTCTGGAAACGACATACAGTGGCAGAACCACCTGCAAGGAAGGTTATAAAGGAATTGAGAGCTCGCGATATCCTTGTGACACTTAAGTCATGCGCCGCAAAATGGACTCTTCGTGCTCACACTGGGTATGGTCTCCAGGGGGCGAGGTTGCAACACTTGAGGCGTCTCGCAGGTTAGAGCAGGTCACATCATCTCTGCCTCAGCACCATCCAGCCCCAAGCCTTATCATCTTGATCGGATGCCGTAGTCGCCCAGCTCGGTGCCGTCGACCTAGACGTCAGCCGGCGCAGTTATGCCTTGATCTGATAGATGACGGAGAAACTCCGCTGCTCGTCGGCACTGCGGGGATGCAGAAGAGGTATCGGCTCAGATTACCCTGCTGTCGGCCAGAGGCAGATAACCGTCTGCTAGAATGCTTCTCAGAGGATGAGGCAGAGACTTTGATCTACTCACAACTTCTGTATCCTTTCGTCGACGTCTTTTGCTTCTACGCGTACAGCCTACAAGATCTACAGAAGATTGCAACTCAATTAGGTAGCTGGACCGAGAGCGGACAGCCTGGAGCTCGGTCAGCCTATCCTCCTCAGCTCTTCATCGTCCTGGGCTATGGCAGCTGGTTGAATGAGGATGTTCATGCAGCGATGGAACGATTCGAAAGTCAAATGACTGACGCAATAGCGGGGACCTTCAGGTTATTATTGCCGGAAGTAGTCTTTCTCCGGGCGACAGATGAAGATCCTTTGACAGGTATTCGCCAATCGTTGCTCCCGCGACTTCAAGATGTTCGGAGACAGCGCCGACGCGCCCACGCTCTCTTCTCGACACGCCACTTCAACTCACTTTTTGAGAGAGCCTTCTCTACAATCACTGGCGCCCCATCTTTCGCGTTCAATCCGCTTACGGCGGCAAGAAAGGATCTTCCGGTTGCGGCGGACATGAGCTCACACGTGAAGGTGTTTTTAGCCTGCCCAGTTTTCCCACAGAGACTGGAGGATTTTGCTGTTCCAGTGATCGCGTCCTGCATTCTTAAGGATCAGTATCCTCCTGGTATGCACTGTAAGTACCCTGGCACCTCTAAGATGCCACAGCTCACACCATAGACTTTCACCCGGACGATGTGTACAACACACTATATAGCACCGTATGCCAACCAGCCGTACAAGAGGCTTTCAAGCAGTACGCGGATGGTTCAAGCATCATCAAGCCAAATGATTTCTGCAAGTTAGTACAGGACCGCCTGAAGTCGCTCTTTGAGAGGGTGGTCATGGGCCAGTCCTCTCGCTCTGTCCACATGGACATCATGTCCCGGTTCACTCAGGAATGGAACTGTGTCAAGACGCACCTTTCCTGCTTCACATGCCTGACAAGGAGACCCCAATATGAGCTGACGTGTGGGCACTGGATCTGCGAGAATTGCGTACAGGTCCTATATGAGGCAGCCGCAGGCGATCCTTGGCTTCTTAAGGTTGATTCCTGTCGGCTCTGCAGGACACAGACAGACTTGTCCGTGCGGATTTGCCCCCCAACTGCTAGCACATCAATTCTTTGCCTGGATGGTGGGGGAGTCAAGGGTGTATATCATCCTCTTTACCTCAAGCGTATTGAGGAGGAGCTAGGCCTTCCGATCCCGGTACAGGAACACTTCGGGTTTGCATACGGCGTCAGTGTCGGTAGGTAAAGGATGCTCTGCTTCTTGACACGACTAACATTTTGGAGGTGGCATAGTGGTCCTGGGGTTGTACGAGAAAGGATGGTCAGCGAATATGTGCGTGACGATGATGGACACAACCACCAAGGAAGCCTTCAAGATCCCGGGGCCAATCTTCGTGCGATTCTTTTTATCCTTCTGGTGGGTTCAAGTGCTAGTCGGGCTTATCTTTGGCCATTTGTACTCTGCTCGCGGCATCGAAACGGCCCTGCTGAAAGAATTTGAAGAGAAGAGACTCACAAGTCCATCATACTCCACCTCCACTGGCACGAGAATAGGTGTCTTGGTGGCGGGTATCAATCCGCCATCCACTTACCTCTTTACCAACTACAACGATGTCGAAAAGAAGAGAACAGGTTACAGCATACCCGAAAAGAGCCATGCCGTAAAGACGTGGGAAATGTAAGTAACCTGGAACGTTAGATCTGGCCCCTCTGCTGACCAATTCACAGAGCGCGGGCGACTTCGGCTGCACCTTTGTAAGAAGCCTGTCTCTGAAATCTTCGATCTTTGCTGACAGCAGCAGTTTCTTTCCTCCAAAGCATATTCCAGGCTTGGGGATGACACAAGACGGGGGAGTAATGGGCTGCAATGCCATCGTGGTTGGCCGGTCCGAGTTCTCCCTGATCAACTCTGATGTCAAGCCCGACACTGTTCTCAACTTGGGAACAGGATCCTTGCTGCCTTGCGATACTCAGGATGTGGAATCACAGAGTTTCAAAAAGAAATGTGGCCTTACCCGGCTTGGCGATGCCTACATGGCTCTTACCCAGGGTCGAAAGACCTGGGAAGACACTGTGTGCTTGTCTCAGAACGGGTCAGCGGAGAGCGGCCACTATCGACTCGACGTAGCTCTAAAGAAGGACGTTCGGCTCGACAACACTTCTGCCATGCCGCTCCTACAGTCACTTATGCTGAAAGATCAACATCTTCCGCGAATCATAAAGGAGATCGCGCAGAGACTGTTCGCAGCACTGTTCTACTTTGAGCTAACGTCGATCCCCATCAGGTCAGGCACTAGGCATCATGTCGAGGGGCAAATACTTTGCAAGAGAAAGGCGGGAGATCCGGCTTTGTGTCAGATCGTGCGACGCCTCGGCAGCTCCACAATCTTGATCGATGGGAAGGCAGTTCGCGCGACGCCTATTCAGGATATACATCACAACATCAACCTGCAGCTCTCGTTTGTTGCAAACGAGTCTGTGAGCATACACCTTAAGGAGAGTCATACAGGACATGCCTTTCCCTTGAGTGGTGCTCCATATAATCTATCAAGACTGGTTGCACGCGGAGGACTCGCTGCATCGTTTGGCACTAGCACACACAAGCGAGGTGGTTCTGAGCTATATGGGCGCCCAGCACGGAGACGACGCAATCGCTAGGAAGTCGACTTCAATTCCTTCTCAAGTGCTGTCATCGGCTTCCTAGCGACACCCCTCTTTCGCCAATCTGACTTGACGCAGAGATCCTCGATTACCACACGGTGTTTATCTACTTCGTGGGACATGAAGCGCATCACAAAGCCGATGAGACCTGAACCACTGCCTCGGCTCTGGTACATGTTGATTACGTACGCTGAGCGAGAGACAGTTTGTCATTCGATAGGGTTATGTACCAGCCTGTGTAGATAAGAGCTAGGCAATTGCAATGTAGAGGAACCTCGACTGACTTGTGAGCTCACTTGAAGAGTGATGCGCTGTTTGGTTCTGATCCAGGTTGTTCACCCCAAAGACTGTCGAGCTCTCGCCAGCTCCTGTACTTGACGAGTGATTCGATCATTACTGCTGAGACTGCCAGAATGTCCCTTGCGCTACCGCTCTTGATATCTCAGCATTTGCGGAGAACCCCAGGCTTCCCACGGTCCTCCTGGTTTCGGCTTCTTAGAGGTAGATGCGCCGAAGGGCGCTGGCAACGCACCTCAACGCCAGTGCTTAGCTCTTGTTTGTGCTACCCTCGATAATCTCGATACGAAAACTGGGATCGAAAGCAATAATGTTGATGTTCCTGCGCTGTGGCTGAGTGGTCTCCGGCTCAGCTGCAAAGACGATAAATCGGTCGTCCGCGTAGCCCTGAAGCTGCCTGACAGGCCGCAGTACTTTACACAGAAGCTCGTTGGTCTCGTGCTGCTTGCTTGGCCATGTAAAAACGCCATTCTGTAGCCTGTCCATACTTCGCGCAACGTCGATGTTTCGCATATCGAAAGGTCTCGCTCTGATTTGCATTATGTTGGCGCCAGCGGAGTTGCCCCCTAGCTCGGAAGGAGCTATATCCAGGAAAGTGCGACAGGAAGGCACATAAGTGTTCAGGGGAGCGAATTTAGTGTCGCTATCAATGTTCCAATCATCACCTTGGTGAGTATCTTTACGGAAATTCTCCCAATCAGGTTGCCACTCCTCAGGTTCTGTGCTCTGCCCTGGGAGTTCATTAGAGGGCTGTTTCGTAAAGAACAATCTCATGCGGTGGCAGTCGCGACGGTAGCTCGATTGATCGTTTGTCATTTCCCGCAGAGTTTCATAGAGATATATGTCGCCTGTCGCCTCGTCTCTGTTCAGCTTTAAGGAGCTCCAACGATCATCGACAACACCTTTTGTGGTCTGCCGCCGCATACAGTACGTCTTGTCCATAACCTGCGATTGTGTCGGTTCGCCCAGTGGAAATCGGAAAATATAGTAGAACGAATCTGGCGCGTTGTAGAATGAATCAGGCGCTTCATCAAGAGGGACCTCGCTGGAAGCTCCGTGTAGGAAGCCATCGAATATCTCAAAGCAATTGCTGATACCAATACGCCCTCGGGGCATATGGCTGAGTGGGATTTCGTTGCCGCTCCAGTGTTTGGTGTGAAAGCCGAACTCGTACAATGACCAACGATCTCCCTCTGTAGCCAGGCCGCAGTATAGCCAGTCCTTATTGTTTCGAACGAAGACATCGCAGTTTCTTGGGAGTTCTCGGGCAGTGATGACTTTGCCATCAAACGGGTTTTGTACAATGAGTCGGCGGATGCGGTTGCGCGTAGTTATGTCACTCCATGAGTGTATATAAGATATGTAACCGTGAGCGTAATACTCAGGGCGAACATGGTGCTGGCTCATGTTGAGAGTATTAGACACTTGCAGATAAGCGAGTGTATGTATCTTTGAAGGCTTTGCAAAGATACCCGCCTGGTTGAGGTCAAGGAACTGTAGATCTGTTCGGCTGGTGGTGTAACACACCGCGCCGTTGGAATACATGAAGTCGAAAGCATTCTCAATGCGGACCACTGCGAAAGGGCGGCCAGCTCGAACGGCGGCTCTTCGTTTGTTATATATCCGAAATGCTCTTGCTGGGGAAGAGGAGACCGTCGATGTCTCGCGAGAGAACGATCTCGTCTGTGATGACAGTCAGATTATACCTATGAAGTGTGCGCAAGAGAAGCGGGTACCTCGTGCAGTATCGAGCCGATAGAAGGCACTTGAATAAGAAACTTGAGGGCCCTACAACATAAAGCCAAGTCGAAGGCATCTTCAGGCTGTATTAGCTGGGCAACCAATATGAGGAGTTCCTGAGGGAGTGAAAGAAAAAGTGATTTCGAGCCAGCAACAACCCTCGCAGACTCTGCGTCAGGTTCTTGATTCGACTCATAGAAGACTGAGTCTTTCCGTAGGCTGTAAACACCATCGTCACTGTCGTTGAGGGCTTGGCTGTTGTCTTCGCTGTCGACATCCTCATATTCGTATTCGTCCTCATCTTCATAATTCCCGTTCATTTCCAGGGTACGGCCGCCGCCGAGATACGACAACAGCACAGCTTGGCTCGGGTTATCTCTGGTTCGAGAGGACCCATCAAGCTCAAGCAGCGCCTCAGGCGATGGGGCTATTTCTGGATAGATTGCGGCCAAGGATGGGCTATTGTTCGAACCGGGGTCGTTGTATTCGCCGTTGTAGGGATCCGAAGAGTCCGTATTCGCCATTTCCATAAGCTTTTAGACAATATATTGCGTCTTTCAGAGACTGTTTTCGATGTTTTGTTTGTGGTACGCCGGGTCAGAGATGGCAATCTTTGTGAGCCGAGCAGAAGGTGCTGTGATACAGCGAGGAGCAGGACTGACGGACCCGTGACGTTGCATGTGAATAGTAGTTTGACCTGAAGGTGTCAAGCGAGAGCTAGTGGGGTGAAGCAAGGTAAAGGAGCGACAACAAAGACCTGGTAAAGAATGGACTGCTTACAAGAGGTATGGATCCACGACTTGGTCGTCTGCTCAACGAAGTGAAGAGAAGTTCAATGTTTTCAGGTCGTGGTAAGTGAATCCAGGCGATCTTTCAATGAGAAATACGATCCATCTTATACTAATTTGGCCGATGGGAATGGGGATTAGCCAAGCACTCCATCCACGAGGCAGCAAGCCTCCGAAACCGACCGCCCCATTCAACTAACAGAACGCCATTTGCACGTCAGCATCCTGCACGTCTGGCTTGCACAACATACACATCATGAACGACCCGCTGCTCTTAATGATCTGGAGGACAGTCTTGCCTATTGAGGGCGCTAGTGCTTCCACGCCTGAATACAGCATACACACCCTTGTACCCATACCATCAAGTTTGGCCAGGTATAGCCTCCTTGATGACAAAAGTCTGGGAGGACTTATAGGCCAGTGTGATACTACCTTTTCTGGTCATTTGCTCTATGGCGTCCTCCCCCCAACCACTGCGTCCCTTGCTGTCACTGCCGCCCATCTTAACCGAGGGGCTCACGTTGATTAAGAATAACTGTAACCCTTGCGAGGTGGGTGTCTTTGCAGTTCTTGCACAAGTCCGATATTGGCGTGTTGATCTCGCAGGTCTCCTTCACCTGATGACCCAATCTCTCCACAGCAGCTCGAGGGGTATCGCGAGGATCTAAGTTTCGAATCGCTCGGTTGGCCACCGGATCCCCGCAAGGAATAAAGTCGTGTAGAACCGAGAAGTTTACTCCGCATTCGCACTTGTGCTCACGATGCCGTGCTTCGCACATCTTGTTGGTCGACTTGTGGCTAGATAGTCAGCTTATGGACATGGTTTGAAGAGAGATTATGACTTACAGTGCGAAGATAGGCACTGATGTGGTCTCAATGCTGGTGGAGTGTGTGCAGGTCTCGTCAAAGTGTTAATAAACACTTTGTTAGCCTAATCAGGAAAACATCAACGCGGCACAAAGGTACGGGCGGATAACTATGACTGACACTGGTGTTGACATAGAAGAAGCTGCCTTCTCGAGCCAGGCTCATAGTGAAACAGAGTGCCTTCTTATACTCACGGCGACCTCACAATCATCCGCCTTGATTGCCATGAGAACTGTGATACGCATCATTCTCAGTTCCGGACTGCCACTGAGATCGCTATCCGGATCCAGCGTCATCCCGTTGTGACTGAATGTGGATGCCGAAGCAGGGCCGGATAACACTTGTTATAGACGCTTGAAGTGGACAAATGCGAGTTGGTGGAACTGAGGAGTCGGTGTGTAGCCATCATAAGTCACAGGGGTTGTACGAACTTCCAACGTATTCCGAGCTCCTTGCATCATGAGTGCCTTGAGAGAGGATGTCACAATCCATAGCTCTTCAGGCGCTGAATTTGTAATCTCTTTCTTTTCTTCAATCGTCTCCGATAGGCTATCTTCAGCGCAGACTAATCTGGATTACATTGAGTCAATCGTCTTCATCTCTACTGGTGCCGTGGACATCTTCCAATCGTATGCTCCATCATCCACCACGCTTGCGCCCCTTAAGAATGCTGAGAAAGATATATGGAAGAGAGCCGTAGCTCGGTATAGGATCGAGATCGAAGCTGCGTACATGGCCAAACCAGTGGTTCAACGTGCCAAAACCATCGCAAGGCCGGGTCCAACCATAATCAATGCCCCGTCCCACCCCGGAGTGTTGAGTTGGACGGTCGCTTCGATGGCCGGAACTGATCGTTGGGGTCCAACTCAAGTCGACGTTTAGTGATCTTAGACATGTCCAGGGGTGTCTGTGGTCGCTTGACTTGTTGCCCTCTCTCCGACTCCGCTTCCATGGTTCGAAGCGTGGTTTTCGCGGTGTTCAAGGTTGATTGAATGCAATGTTCATGGGCCGACGAATGATCAACATCCCCAGGTAAAGCTGGATCCTGTTTCTCCTCCACAAGGGGGAGAAATAGTTGTGCTTCATTCCGGAGAGCCGTCAAGCTCTCGCCCAGCTGGCCAACGAAGTCACTACCTCCAACGTGAAGAACGTCGTCACGAATCGTATCCACCGTTTTTGAGGCCGATTTTATTAGCTTCTCCAGCTGTTGATATCTTGTCGGGCGTTGTCCATTCCATGGCAACTCCCTGTGATGCAGGATGTCCCTCATGGCCTCTTCCGGACTTGTATCCGGAAGTTTTCGCAATCCGTGTCCTGTCTTGTTGAGGAATTTATCAAGCTCGTCTAGGGCCGTCAAAGAGTCACCGTGATATTCAACATCTTGGTCGTTCATGGGGATGTTGGGAATCTCCTGAAGTCGGTTATCCAGGAGCCATTCGTCAAACGAGTTGATGATGTCCTCGAAGAAAGCTTTCGGGTTGGCGGGAACTCCGCGACGACTAGCTGCCATGATATTCGGTTGACAGATTCCTCAGGCTCCCAGAGAACAGGCTGCCTTGAGTGTCTTCAGTATCTGCAGGTAAGAGAGTGGACATGGGGGCGTACCAATGCTCTTCAGAAGATGAGGATGAAAGTGAGGGCAGCGGGCGAAAAAGAAGATGAGAGGCTGGAAGCAAAGTGGCGGAGAATAAGTAGAAGACAGTGTCTAGCTCCTTGCGATCAAGCATAAGAACATTCAAGCAGATCCGACGCCAATGCGGGAGCAGGCACATAGGTTCGCGCTGCAATTGCGGCAGCTGATGGAACTGATCTAGCAGTTTCAGTGTGGCCTGCAGAGCGACGGAGGCTAGGGTGTCTTCAGTCGCCGCGTAGCACCAGCTCCGCATCAAGATCTGAGTCACTGGAAAGGGGCTCGACGTGCATTGCTGCTGCCGGCTACGACGGTTCCTGATTTGAGTCGGTGTTGGAGTAGTCATTTTCTCGACACAGAAGTCAATGAGTTGAAGATTAGGAATAAACAGAGTAGAGAGAGACTATCCAATGCTAAATATAAGGGTGCAACGTGATATATCCTGGTCAATTTGCCATCCCGGCCTGCAGGTTGGTCACACCTCTCACACACGTAGCTCATGCAGGATGGGACACATATTCACACCGCTACACAGCTGCTGAGGATGGAAGAAGGAAAAAAATGAGTGATTAACGCAATGGCAAGAGACCCTCTTGACTTGCCTCGCGGCTGACAGTCACCTCTCCTCCATTTCTTTGCATTCTTGTTGCAAATGTCATTGTCCAGGCATCCCAATCGTCACAACTCCACCTTATCTTATACCACCAGTAGAAATCTGCAAAGATATCCAGAGGCTGTTTTGGAAGCTCTTCTTCAATTCGATGGAAAAAAAGTGAGATCCTAGCACAACACTCTCCACCGACAAGGCGCCAGAGAGAATGCGCCATTTGTCGAAGTGAATCCCTGCTGGCAAGCGTTCCACCATCCAAATGATGGCGGAAGTCCAAGAGGTGGCAATCCCTGAGCCACCAGGATTGCTCCTCAATGCAAAGGGGACAAGCGGTATGGAGCCTCTGGAAGCTCAGCAAAGCCAGAAGCCTTAGCATTCTTCGTTGTGGTGACTCTGCGTTGTGTAGTCCCTCCTTGAGATGCTGATAGGAGGTATGGCCATCTCGTGAAGCTGCCCACTTGGAGATTGCAGGATCAGCATGATCGACTGACTTCGACGGTAAGGAGCAACACAGAAAGATGAGCATCTCGTCTCTGGGCGATTCAACCTCGGTTATTGAGGCATACGATTCCGACCTCCGCATTGTTAGTGAATCATCTCAGCTCGTGCCGTTTGAAAACGCTCTCACATTTCCATCCATATTGTCTTAGCGGTTTCGTCCCGAATGGCATGGGACAGACAATCGGGTAGCGTTGCCATGCCTTGGGGACCAAGGGGTACGTATCTGCAAATCTGACTTGTGAAGCCGGCAACAGAAACGTCTCCTGCACCTTCAAAGAGCTTGCATCTTGAGACCATTCGATTCGCGTCCTCCGGCTTTATGTCCCCGAAACGCAAAGTTTGTGCGCCGGCCTTCATGCCGAGAAGTTTGACCAGATCGATGAGAACCTCCCCGGAA
Organism: Sarocladium kiliense; assembly: GCA_030734395.1. NCBI lineage: Eukaryota > Fungi > Ascomycota > Sordariomycetes > Hypocreales > Sarocladiaceae > Sarocladium > Sarocladium kiliense. The sequence continues at coordinate 1,458,056 of JAUZTG010000029.1, forward strand.
GATCGCGATGATTTACTCTTCAGACAATATAGTGAGGAGATTCTACCTTCGGCAGACTCAAGGAGTCCCCAGAGTAGCCACGCAAGGTAGATCTCCTCAGCTGGGTTCTGAAGGCTGCCAATCCTCTCCTTGACCAATCCTGAGAACAATTTCAGCCATTTATCTTCGTCTTTTTCTAACAACTCAGAGTTGTCCTCGGCTTTTGCTGATGCATGAAGGCATACAAAAATGCAGTTCTGCAGGAATCGCATACGGGTCTTCGGGGTGGCATCCTGAGGGCTGTCAGCTCTGGTCTTCATTACTAGAACACGCACCGTACCTGTATTCTGCGGAACAGGATCCTCCACACCAGTTCTGCTTTGAAAGCCTCATTGCAAGTATGCTTCATGTAGTAATTATCGAGGCCATGGCCGTGAAGCCCAGACGTTATAGCCGCAATGGCCAGTGACATAAATGGTCCCTCTGTCCTTTTTCTGGCTGTTGCGATACCATGCACACGAATCTCGCCGTCGGTTGGTGTCGTCTGGTTGACCAGGAAGTCGGATTCGGTTCTCAAGTGCGGGCAAAGCGTCGAGAGCCATGGCAGAGAAGCCTCGGTGATTGCTACCTCGGCAGGTATATGACGTCTAGGCGCCTGAATAAGCCTTATGGATGGAATCTTCTCGATCATTGGTTGAAGGTTCTTCTCGAAGTCCTCTTTCGTCAGGAAGCGCTGTATCCACGTCTCTTCATTGGATGGTCGGTAATAGGGGTCGTAGGGGATTCTCTGTTCTTCCTGTTGTTGTCAGTGCCAAGCACCATTATCACAGACCATTTGTGGAGTACCTGACGAAGTTCTGTGTGACGAGTGATACCAGCCACTGGGCTCGGCAAGTCGGAAGAGCAGCGCAAAGATGCAGGCATCCGACGCCACGGAAGGCGTGAAATCGCCTCGGTCTCATCTCTGATCGTTATGTATGTCCGGATGCTGGACTTCTCATTCTCCCAGTCATGATTGATATCGGCCCCTTGAATAGACATGTCAGAACGAGGAGCTTCCGAGTTGCTGATGGCTGATAATGCTGGAGAATGAGGAGCACCCAAGCTAACGCCAGAATCATCTTGTCCAAGTGTGGCTGTCTTTTCAGTGCAGAGTTTCTCGGACGCAGGCTCCGAATTGCATCGATGAAGGGTTTCTGAAAGTTTTTCTTCGTCGGTTCTTTGTAAGCGGCGGTCTCTGGAATTATCCTGTAGCAAATTAGCCCCAGCCACGGACGCGAGGAGTCGTGAAGTCACCTTGTCGCCATCTTCGCCATCTTTCGATTGCTTCAAGTCTCGGTATGATTTGACAGTGAGTACTCCAACCGCAATCAGACAGTAGGCAAGTGGATATCCTTCCTCATCTTCGTAGAAAGCCGCGATACCGAGGCCCAACGACGAGACGGACGCAACAAGTCCAGTGAGGAACCAAATCCAGAGCAGTCTGTCTGGACTCTTCAAGCGTAATCGTAATAGTCCATAGCATGCGATTGTAGCAATGTTCAGATAAGAAATACACAGGATAGCCGGCAGTGAACCGATGGGTACGGACTCTTTTTGCCAAATACCGAGGCCGATCAACAGACCTTGCGTGACCAAACCAGCCCAGAAGATGAGACTCCCGAGACTAATCAACAGACTTTGCGTGGCCAGGCCAGCACAGGGTGGGAGACTCGTCAGGTAGGAGAGAGAGACCGTGTTGTACAGCGCGTTCCGTGCTGGGTAAAGGACATCGAGGACCTGTGCTGCTTTAGTCACTTCTTTCCCTGGAGATGTGCTGCCAGTATCTTACCAGAAAGACCCAAATCGACAAAATGGGTACCCCTTTACACAGGGCGAACAGCAAGTGGGCAGGCTCTGAAGCGCTTTTGTCCTCATAATGTAGCACAACGCAAGCCAGGCCGAGTGCTCCAAGAACCACAGCCCAACCACCCAAAAGTGCCAGCCAGCGGATCGCGACAGTTCTTGTATACCACTTGACGTAACAGCGTGCAATTTGCGTGACAAAGACCAGTAAAACAGAAAGGCCTGCCCAGATGAGGTGCGCATCTATAGATGAGTCCATGCTGTCTGCATTGGCGCTACCACCGGGCTCCATACTTCGAAAGCCTGGTATGGGTCGCCAAAATGGAGAGGAAGAAGGCAGCCACAGCGAAATCAGGCAAGGGTCGGAAGTGCACTTTTGACGTGCATCTGCCGGCTACTTGTAATTTCGAGGCCATGCTGCATCACTCCTGGATAACGTGACTCGAGCTCAGGGATGCATTGTGTTGTTGGCTGTTCCCTGATGTAAAAGGGTACAACGCATGCAGGCTGATGCCGACAGAGTGATGCTCCCACATGGAAGAAGTAAACTGCAGTACTGTGTTATCAGGAGGACCCACAGGTAGTCCCATGGGACTACCTGTGGGTCCTGTCGGGGTCCCCATCCATGCAGGATTGCGGAGTGATCAAACAAGGGTACCGGAGCCATCTTGGTGCAATGGTCTGGGCATGTTTTCATACTAACAAGAGCTGGGCCCATGCTCTGGCAAAGCACGATCACTCGCCTTCTTATGGTACGCACCCTTCGAAGTGAAATGGAGCCCGCGGCTATTGTGGCCTTGCAACCTTACCGCAAATCTCATTCAGTGCCTTATGGCGATGGACATTTGGCTACCGCCGACTTGATTTTCCATCACCGGTCGCTTCCAGAAGCTCCAAATGGCTTCTACATTTGCCAAACTACAATTCTTCTGTGCTGCCATCAACTCTTGCCCGATGAAGTCCAGGTGTCCATCAATGAATTCATTGGGCAAGACTTTGCCTGTGGCACCTGGGTCCACGGGGATCAGTGAGTATCCTGACTTTCTCAAGTGGCCGAGCTAACAAGAAAGACGTATAATCCCCTCAAATTGTACTCTAGGTTCGAACTGCCAGCAGAGAATAAGCCAATCGCACCGACTATCCACAGAAGCTTGGCCTCCAGGAGATGAACAACGTAGCAGCAAGCGCCGAAGAGAGGAGCCGGTTGCAAACGCGGTGGCAGAACAGACAGCCACCTCAGAGACGCGAGATGGACAACCGCGAAACAAGAGAGTGAGGGCGAGCGCTGACGTAACCTCGGGTGCTGTCTCGGATCAGCGTATCGACGTGACAACATCATCGACTGACGAACAAGCCCGATGTGCTTGGCAGGCCGACTTTGAGACTGCGGTAGTCATCATCACAAGGCTTCGTCAAGGCCTGAAACTCTGCCAGGAGGAGTCTCGAAGCGTTGTTCCGCCTCGCCAGTTGAAGACAGATTCGCTGAAAAGAACTGATTCCATCAGTCAGCTCGCTGAAGACCATTGGGAGCACTCGGAGAAGGTGGAGAAATTGGCGATTTATTCCGTGCTTCAGCACCGGTTCTTGTCATCCTGCTGTCGCAACTACATTAAGGCCAAAGACCCAGCATTGAAAAGCAAGTCCAGCGAGAAGAAAAGCTCAAAGAGATACATGACACAACGGAGGTATGATGATGCCAATGCAATGCTTCTTTGGATTATCGACGGACTTTATGAATATTGGGAAGAGCATTCCCTCCTCATTATGGACGCTGCATGGGGTAAGTAAATTGAATACGTGCTTTTCGATGTTTCCATGTCTCACTAACCCCCAAGTCACGGGCTACTCTTTAGGGCATGGCATTAGAGTCGGTGTCGAGAGGCGGAAGGAAATTGTGAAGCTGGTAGTCCTTGGGTTACGTCACGAACCGCCTTCTGTGCCTCCGGATTACCAGGTTCTGCACCCAGCAGCCTACCTCTCTTATAACAACCCGGACATCAAGTAAGTCGAAGGCATAGCTTTTGACATCACTGCAGGCGCTGATCTCCCAAGGTTACCGGATGCTTGCGAATGTCTTGGAATCGGGAATTTGAAAGCACTTTCACCTTCAGCTTCTGATATCGAGGAGTATTCGTTCGGATTTCCGCTCCACCTGCTCTTCGGCAAGAATAGGGGAGATAGAACCCAGACCCTTCTTGGGAGAAAGCTAGATTGGACTGAGTTGTACAGATACGACCTGTCTGCCACACTGCCGCCCACACCTACAGCATCTGATTCAAATCAGCCACTACTTGATGGGGACGAAGATTCGCACAAGCCGAGGCTGCCACCAACACCCGCACCGTCGCCGGTGCCATTCGTTTCGAGACCAGCATCGCTGGATCACCATGCGGACTCTCAAAGGTCTACATCGCTATCACCTGTGTCTACAAGCCCCAGATGCTCACAGGATCAACCACCTCCATCATCGCCGATGTCAAGCTTCACCCCACCAGATGAGGCCCTCCCCCCCTTCGGTCATCGCGACGATCTTTCGAGAAGTGATAATTCCGGCTCTAGTAACCATGGGCCGTCCCTTTCAATTCCAGGGTTGATCAATCTAAGCCTACAGCCTACAGACCAAAACGACAACAGCTTAGGAGTTGAAGAAGTTCTTGGTCCAGCAGTACAAAGTCCAACCTTTCAGCAAATGGTCTACATCGATGTCTTCGACTTGCCAGCATGGTCCACCAGCCCTGGAGACCACCACTTCTTCGGTCCTGAATCTCCATCCGATTTGTCCTCAATCCTTGCTTCATGAAGCTGGCCGTACCTCAACCTGAAGGATGTAGACGATGAATTTGATAGTGCCCTCCTTGAGAATAAGTGCACTGTTTGGTGGGAGGAAGATGGTGCCTTCCCAGTCAACCTTTTTCGCTGTTCCAGGATCATTGTTCTCCTGTTTTTCAACATGGCAAGGCTCAAACGGTAATGGAACGAATATGGCACATGAGTCATATGTTGTCGTGATCGATCCTTTCCTAAGCCAAGTCGGATTCCGCTTGATTTCCCTTACAATAGTGAGGTTTCGTTCCTCGAGCCATTTTCTTATGAAGTCGTCCTTCAGCATTTTGTTAGTCCAGACCACCAATCTTAAATAGTCACACATACTATCAGTGTAAGCGCTGTTTTCAAGATGCGATCATACTGCTCCGTGATCGCGCATCCGTATACTTCCCCAATGGTTATTGGACTTCGTTTCCACTCCTCTTGACGCATCCCAGCATCTTCAACCATCTTAGTCAGGAGACTCTCAGCAGGCGCGTTCTCCAATAGCTCCGTTCCTTCGTTGCGGTGGCTTTCGTGCGGCAGCTTTTCCGACGGCGTTGATTCTAGTAGTCGTGAAATATCCATCAAGGCGGGAGTCGAACATATATATACATAGGAGTTCAAGATTGCTTCTGCATCGCACCATTAAGTCTCGCAGCCCGGGCAGGGGGACGTTAGGCATGTCCACTTCATAGGGCGTGTCATGGAGTTGGCTAGAAGATCGCACATCCACGCATCCACGCAGCCCAATAACGCAGCACCAACATTACGTCATCATGGAGCGGAAAAGCGATTTTCCGCCTGCGACACTAGATCAACGGACCTCACTAGATTATTGACCTTTCGGAATCGCATGTCAATTGAACGCTCATCATTGATATAGCGATCAGGGACTAAGTTATCGTAGTAGCTCTCCTACTTGAAGAAAGTGTTTCCCTTGTCTGAACCCGAGAATGGCAAGTCGATCACATTGATGTGATCATCCTTCGAGCCTCTGTCGTTGGTCGAATTAGCACTACCGTTGGGCGATTCACCGGTCTGAATAGTTGTTAGTCTTAATTAGATTCAGCTTAATCGTCATAGAACTTACAGGCTGGGTTGTAGGAGCTGGAACAGTGGAACCTTTAGCAGGTTGCTCGTCCTTGGACTTATCTTTATCCATGGTGATCAACCAACGTATGAACGATGTCTTTAGGCGAAGTTGGTCCTAGAGTATCAGTGTCTCGCAAGGAGTTAGTCGCTGGAACATGGAACACAGTGTATTCTAGGAAAAAGCCAGCGCTCTGTTGATAAAAATGACTCGAAGCGAGTAGGACTAACAGGGTGAAGCAACGTAAAGGCGCGCGGAGGGTCTTGGTAAAGAATCGAATCCTCACAAGAGGTATTGATCCACGAGTTGATCGATCTCCTCAACAATAATGGGGATAGAAGGTGTAGAACTTTTACGTTTTTGGTACATGAACTCAGACAAGCTCTTATGGAGGATGATGATCCATCTTATACTAATTTCGAACTCGGGGAACAGGGAGTAGCCAAGGATTGCACCTGCGAGACATCAGGTCTCCGAAACGGCCGCCTCATTCAACCAACGGAACGCCATCTACACGTCAGCATCCTGCAGGTCGACCACCATCAAGCATCCCAAGTACCCTTTAGCTGTGACTAGGATTCGTGGCCGACGACAATCCAAACTCGCCCCTCCTGCTGTGTCGACGGTTGCATTCGTATTCCTTTATGACCATACTGCACAGGACAGGACACGACACCCAGCAACAATAACAGACAGGGATCAAGTTTTCAATCGGGATGAGAAGCGTGTTGTTTGCCTATCCGTCTTCTCATTATTCATGACCCGAAGACGCTTAGGTCAGTCAGGTTGACAATGAATTTGGCAGGATCTGGAGTACTACATGCAAGCTAACAAGCACTCTGAAATGCATCAGAGTGCTATTGGCAAGGTCCGAGGACAGGCTTGGAGTGAAAGGTAAGGGCAGACTCCCGCGTGAAGCTGAGGTACATCGTTTGCCCAAGGTGGCCCGTTCGAGCTAGGATGGCCTTGCTTGCGTCTCCGGTGCAGACTCGATGCATGGCTGAATGCAGCCTTGGCCCAAGTATACAAAGCTCCTTGCTGAGCATTAGCCGTAAATACTGTCTCCGCACTTTCCACGAGGGAAGCTTGTACCAATATGAGAGACATTAGGAAAGGGCAAACGCTAGGCCGCATAGAATGCGGCCATCGTGATAGCTTCAGGGGAACAAAGCCGGGAGGACCAACGCCAGCTGAGGGGTCAACAGACTGAGCGAAACAACTTGTGACGCCACTGTGAAGTACACAGAGACATGGGTCCCAGACATGTCAGGGGTGAACGGCAAGGCTTTTGTTGGCATTTGCTTTTTGACTATTGAACTTGGTCACGGCAGGTCGACCACCAGCTGCCATCCTAATAACCCATGTCGGATATTTACAAGGATGTACGAAGCCAACCAGGTTGAGAGTGCGCGTGCACCAGGTCGAGAGTGCGCGTGCACCAGGTCGAGAGTGCGCGTGCACCAGGTCGAGAGTGCGCGTGCACCAGGTCGAGAGTGCGCGTGCACCAGGTCAAATAGTGCGCGTGCACTAGATCAAATATGGGTGCACAAAGTGTGATGTAGTCTAGATGACAACGAATGGGGCGCTGGCACGTGACCCTCTTATGGGCCCGGGCGGATAGTCATGGAGCACATCACGTGAAGTTAGCAAACTTCCCCGCAATGAGAGTCTCAGCGGTATCAGCCGAGAACGGCCGGACATGTGCTTGAATGCTTCGTCTTCGAAACTACACCCAACGTTAACTCTATCCGTTTTTTTACGTTCTCCCCTTGCAACAGATCACCGAAGATGGCACATGTACACTTCACATGCCCCAATTCCAAGTGTCGGAAGCATTTTCAATCGCAGGACGAGCTCTCGGAGCATACACAGATCTATGAGGTATAGAAGGCCATCCTTTTGCCAATGAACCCACTGACAACATCCAGGATCGATTGCGCAAAGCATTGGACAATGTCCGGGATCTTATAGCGCACCGTGATTGCTTTGGCAGCGAACCCGATACGGACCAAGGCAACCCCAACTCATCCGAAGCATATACTGAGACCAGGCATAGTCCGACGCGATGGAGATGCCCCGATTCTACGTGCGGGCAAAAGTTCACTCGTTATCAAGACCTTCGTCGACACTATGGTTTGCGTAAGGCGTCTCCTCTGCTGCCACAGCCCCATACTGATTATATAGATTGCGATTGCAACGAGAAATGCCTGTCATGCGGGAAAACGTACGAAAAATCGAGCAGATTTGTGAGCCACATCTGTTTCCGAAGCAAGCGAATTGAGCCAGAATCCAAACGCCAGCGCGACAAAGTCAGAAGCAACATCGTACGAGACCTACGAAACCTGACGAACAACACCCAGACGAACAGATCCCGGAAGGACAAGAGCCGCAATCAGAAAGTCTCCAGGCAAGAGGAAGCGCAGGCTAGGAACATCATTGAGGAGCACGATAACCAAGAGCTGGCGTTCGTCGGTAATGACCCCAGGGACCGCATGCAATGTCCGATAGAAAGCTGGGGGCCAAAAACGTCTAGCCATCCATGGGATAATAACTATCAAGACTCGCTATATACTGAACCTGACTTCGCCAGGCTATTCAACTCTGGACAAATCGATATGCTTTCTCTGAATCATCCCGATGCATGGGATCGATTTGCGGTTGGAATTGTTCACAATCCTCCGTCGTTTGGAGTAGGTGGACCAGTCGATTGACATCCGAATCCCTTCGCATATCCTGTTTCCACTGCAAACACCAGGCGTGGATGTGATATCACACTATCGTGGGTCAGAAAAGAGTAGGATGAGGGCCTTAATACAACGTACACTCCACCAGCGCTCATAGTGATCGGTTTATCTTGCAAGCTCCTGTTACGGAGAAACTTGTACGGGACTTGCGTGAAGCCGTTTGATGCCTTGGCCCCTTTTAACGGTATCGCATGGGCGCCATAAGAGAATTCCAGCGACGTTTGAGGTTCCCACATGTACACCACAAGTCGACCTGGCATATCTGTGAGCGTGAACGCGTAAAAGTTGCCTCGCTCTGGCCCGATATGGAAGGCAAACACTGGATCGTAGTCCTGGAGGATCGTAGAAAGCCGCTACATCGTATCAGTAACGGTCCGATTCTCTCTTGGAATACACTTACCGGATCCTTCGAGATTATTGACTGGAATGCGGCAAAGGATGCGAGATCGTTGGCACCTCGTGACTTCGCCGCAAGGTCTCCTATTTCAGCATTTTCTTGGTAGAACACGCCATGCTCTTGAAAGAACGTTTTGGATTCTGCAGCTGTAACAGAAGCTGACACTTGACCTGGCTCGAACAGGGTTGGAACGCTGGTTGCGGCCATGGTCGTCCCAAACGTAAGAAAAGGTTGTTGTTGGCCCATGACAATCGAATGAGGCGCGGGGTCCCCGGCGCGTAGTATCTATTTTTCCGTGACTTAGTGGTTAAATGCATACACCAGTTGGACGATAACTCGGCTATGTCCTCGTTGGGTACCAAGTGTCTTCAACTCGGTATATTATGAAGCTCCTGCTTTGCCACTGTCACCTTAAAACCCTACAATCAACACCCGAGAAATTTCATCCTCTTATTCAGTAAAAGGTCACTGCACAGCGGAATCCGCGTATATTTCACCAATTTGAAGCCTTGATATCAGTGGACTCGACATGTCTGAAGCGTCATGCAGTTCCTGTTCAGATGGCATCCAGCCGAACGGTGCAATCTGCCCATTTTGTGCAAAGAAGAAGGGATGAGCGCTTTTCCATCAATGTAAGACCCACGTCTTCTTCTAATATACCAATCTGACATAGAAGAAGCAACAATAGCGACATACGGCGTGATGAGGGATAAGGCAGCGAGGGAGGGTGGATAGCACGTAGCCTGCATGATGTTATGCTCTCATGGAATTATGATCCCAGCTTGTACTTTGCGATATCAAAATGTTCATTACGCTGAGTTCCAGACATATCATGCACGCGCTGCTTTCTCGTTTTCCTCTGGTGTAGGCAATTGTCTCCAATGCACGCACACTAAACAAAGGTCGCCCATCAGAGGGGAAGGTGCGCGTGCACTTAAACGAGTAGTGCAAGCGCACCGTTTGCCAGCACAGGTACCTCTCCCTTTAGTGCACGCGCACTAAATCAAAAGTCGCCTCTCAGTGGTGCAGGTGCGCGTGCACCCAAAGAAACGAGCATCACATGCGCACATTTTATTAGTGCACGTGAACCTCCCCCTTTAGTGCAAGCGGACTTCAGAAGGCTTGGCTGTATTCCTAAGCTTATCACCTGGGGACCAAGAGAGGCTGATGTAAGAGCTGAGATAGTTGCCATTGTGTGGGAACCGAGTGAGAAACGCGGACTCTTAAATCGCAGTCCTTTTGGAACTCTGACGCCGTATGATTCAGTTGTATCGATCTGGCTGTGGTCGAGGGGGTGGACAGATGCGGCTCGGTACCCCGCTCGAGCTCAAGGACTACCAGCACTTACGGCCAAACCATGACTCCCGAGGCTGAGCTAGCCTCGAGCCAACAGGCCAATGGCAGGGTTAGCGATAGGATAGCGAATGGCGTTGCGACAGGTACAGTGGGGTGCAAGTCCCGCGTCAGTCATGTATTGACGGCGCTTTAAGTGGGTGCGAGCCGTGCAACTCGGACATCTGAAACGCAACGCCGGGTGAGCGCATCGAGGCCGGTAGCTCCTCTTTTATCAGGACGGCGTCTTCGGTTCTCACAATGGGAGGTCTTGATGAGGCCCGGGATAGAATATGAACTTTCGTGATGGCGCGTTTCTGCAGGCGGTGGATGAAGGACCAGAGTGGCGCGACGACAATTATCACCACAACGGGGACCAACACCCCGAGCGCGACCCTGGCGGCTGTGGATAGACGCTCACACCACCGGATCTGCCGTGCTTGCTGATCGCTTCTCACTCGAGCTGCCTGGCCGTTTTAGGCGGACCTGATAGACAACAAGTTGGCCTCGTGGAGCTTTGCAAGACGGATACGAAGTTTCCCTTCACATCTCGTCTAGGATAGATGTCCCTCCGCGTACCTGCGATGTTGTTGAAGTCGCCCTCAGCCACCAGCCTTGGTGGCAGCCTGTTGGTATAAAGTTTCGGCCCTCTGGCAAGGCGCCCTAGCGGGCGGGCCGGATTCGCAGCCCCCGGCGAACTAGTGGAGAATGACAGGTCGGTCAGCGTCTACTCTGGTTGTTGATTGGCTCATTGGAACAGGCAATTACAGTTTTGAGTTCCTCGCACGGAAGATCGTTGCAAGAGTTCAGCTCATAGCAGCTCCCTATGCATTGTACTTGGGCATCGGCTTCACGGTGTACCTCTGATTTAGCTTATTGAAGCGTGCTGCACTCCACAAGTTGACAGGCGCACCTTGAAGAGTGAACCGCGCGTCTAGTGTCCAAGGTAGCATCCAGGCCCATCCCGACCGCCGGGTGATATTGGTTCACATAGGCATGGTGGATAAAGCCAATGTACGCAGACAAGCAAGTATCAAACCGCGCGCTAAAGCCGAGTTTTCGACGTACTCCTTAGCCAAGGTTTGTAGTGGCGCCATTTGAAGACATCTTGGAGATAACATAGCAATCCATGCTTCGGGAGCCAACCAACCACCGTAGTACGAGGGTGGCTGAAACTGTGTTGGTTTCTGGAGTAACGTGGCCAACATCCTATTGGTGATCTTTCCCTGGTATTTTTGCCAGCGATGCCTGTGCCGTGCAAAAACAATGACCAGCATATCGTGAATGAGGTCAAGTAAGGCCTTCGACACATGGCGCGCGGCTAGAAACAGGCCACAGCTCGTCCCATTGGGCAGTGTCCAGGTTCTTCCCCTACCATGGACGAAAGCCGTTACAGTCACTCATATCGGCTGATCACGTCGTTTCTCGGTACAAAAAAATATATAAAGCGCGACAATTCCTCTATGTTAACACAATGTACTTCCTCCAACTCAACAAATCAACCCCAAACAGCAAAACACACACCCGACTCATTCTCCAGCACGTTTCCGCACAATCAAGACTCTCCAGCATGTGTATTCAACAACTGGACCGCTATACTTGTGGCTGCAACAAAGTGGGCATCCTCTACTGGTGCAATGTGGCACACAACAGATCTCCCCCTTCACCATGTCCACACCCTTCAAATTCCGAAGAGCCCGTACCCTGGCGTTGTGTCAATTGTCCTGAACCAGACACGGAATAAAGGCAAGCATAAATGCTCCTCAAAGTTGCTGGCTGTCTGGCTGACTCTTCCAATGTATAGATGGCCCAGATTGATGCTCTCTTTTAGGAGCCAGTCTCACTGATACACGGGGAAAGCGGGGGATCTGTACAACGGTGGTTAGGGAGGGGCCGATACAAGCATCGTCAAAGCTCTCAGCTCGTCGCTGCTATGTATTCTCTGTCCTCAATACCTAGCTTTGGACCCAATTTACACCTTCATCTCCCAACCAAAGACTTGAGATACGAACTGTCTTTCGACGCCCTTGAAATTGATGTGAATCAAATAAAAAGTGACTGTTCGCATCTCGAACGATTGCCAGTATGTTTTGGATCACAGTATTCCATAAGTTCAATAACAGAAAGCTCATTGATGGGAACTGAAAGGACTGTTCCTACTCATAGAGGTGGAAGTCAGAATGAATCTATTTGTTTGTGTGAATCTGGAGTGTTCGTTGGGTATTTCATGAGGGAAGTTCTCCGTATGGCGCCAACACTACTTTGTGAGAAGCACCACGCATCAGCAGCTAGCAACCAATCTATCAGAGGAAGTGCCTCCCTTTCGGTGTTAAAGAGCATGTGACGGCTGGCGTCGCACTACCCAAATATATATCTCGACGGGGCATGTAAGAAGTTAACTGAGTTTATGAACGCTTCACTAAATCTCGAACTTTATGTCTTTCGTCAACCGTCAGCACACAGCCCTCATCGTACTCAGATCGTGCCCGTTTAATGTCTTCCCACTCTTCTTCGTCCATGCTCGCAATCTCTAGAATCCGGAAGGTCCTGTTGAAGAACTCCCGGACACTGTAGTCCTGATGAGACACAGCATCAACGATCCCCAAGAGATCTCGCTCCATTCTCACAAGTCCCAGGGGACTGGCACGTCCTATATAGGCCCAAACTCGCTTTTCTAGAATCCTAGCCAGCTTCCTTGCGGTAAGGGTCAGCATGGCTGCGTAGGTCCTCGGGGCCATTACTCGACTCAATGGTTTCATTAATGCAGTCCAACCGCCCCCAAACCGGCTGGCGACTTGCTGCGTCACATCGCCGTCAGTGTTGAGTTGTGTAATGTCGTCGAGATCGGAGTCTGGTGAGTTGTAATCCACGTCTTGGAATGTGCTCAGCAAAATCGGGCGCACTCGAAGCCAAACAACTTCGTCGAATACAGCTTGAATACCATCATTAAGGAGCTCTGTAGCTTTTGATGAGAACGAATTGTGCAATGTGAACAAGGCGCTGGTGACATGTTCTGCGTCATGATCGAAAGGGAACTTGTCTTTCAGGAGAAAGCTGGCCTGGCCGCTCTGAAGGTCCACTTCGTCATCAGAACCGCCAGATCGAGAACGAAGGACTCTGCCTAGGTATTCTTTCGACACCTCAAGGCTGTTGATAAGTACGAGGATCTGGACAATCTTGTCCTCTGACGGAAAGCTTCCCTGAACCAAATGCTTCAGGGAGGACTCGATTCGCCTTCGCATTATTGCAATGAAATCCGCCTCGAGAACTCTTCCAACGGCCAAAATGATAGACGTGGCAACATCCTTATGAGACGTAGAAATTGCCTTTTCTGTGACGTTGTCAACACCATACATGATGTCGTCAACAGCCTGGACGATGAACGGGGGACTCCCGTGTATAGGTTTCGTCAAAGACAGGCCACCCGGGGGGACATCTAACTCAAATGCTCTCTCTACTATGCGGCGGAAGAAGAAAGTCGTGATAAGCTTGTACGGCATGATAAGCTTCTCAGAAACCTTTCGGTTAAGCTCCGATTTTGTTAGAACGTCAGGAACGACCAACGCGCCATCGCCTGGCTGTTTCATCTCCTTTAAAGAGTTAGATTTCCCGTTGAAGAGGAGTGCAGCACGTACTGACCATGCATTTGCCCGCGATGAACCGCTGGTACAGCGACCAGCGCCCAAGCATCACTGTCATCTCGTGAAGTAGCCCATCGAGTGCTTTCATGTCCATTGCGTCATTGTCCACACCGTTTTTGTCCCCGCTACCGTAGATGCCTGGAGAATGGACCCTTGGGGTACTTGCGCTTCCTTTCTGTACCGCAATCATACTCTGCATCAGGAATGAGAAAGGGTAGCTCTTTGCATCAGCGAGTTTCCTCAACACTTGTCTTTCATCACTCCAAACATCCAAGATAATACCGGCTTGAATATCGGCTTCGACCTGGATTCTTCCGATCACTCTTATCATCTGATCTGAACCGTAATGCCGCTCTACCAACCCGCCGTGACCGTCGACGACTTGAGCAATTGTTTCGAAGAGTTTTGTTAATGCATTGGCATAAAAGAAATTCTGCTGCTGTAGGGAATTGCTGCCCTTGGTCTTGAGAGTCGACCTTGCTGTATCCGCAATGCCCTGGCAGATGTATTTGCCATAAGCGTCAAGGCCAACATCGCCACTGTTGATGAGCGGAAAGAGTTTGAAGAACCGTGCCACCCTGAGCCCATCTCCTGCGTTCGCTGCGGCATTGAACTCTCGTAAGAACAGCGTGCATAGGCTTGCTCTAGCAGTCTCGAGCGTAACCCAGGGAGGGTCGGGAATTTCGACTGTAGGGACCACTGCTGCGGCGAAGCCCCCGCAAAGCACGTCCTTGGGAACCTTAGAGGCACGTGAAAGGTAGCCTGCGGCAGCCTCCCAGTCTTGCGGTGCTCCCATGCTGCCGACGACACCAGCCACGCATGCCTTTAATTCCATCACCTGCTCAACTAGTCGCAGTGTATCCTCCACTCTTGCCTTCTCAACGTCCAGCTCGCGTACACGGTCTGAGAGCTGGCAGGCAATGTTTGCTGCGTCCGCTAAGATTGTATCTCCAATAGCACGAGTGGCCTGCATCTGCGCGCTGAGGTTCCCACGCATGCTATCCAGCCGAACAAGGTTGCGGTCTAGGTCCTTTTTAGAACACACGATTGCATCCAGCCTGTATACAAGATCATTTTCTCGCTCGTGTAATCCGGATAGCGCAGTTTGTACCTCGGCGGCCGAGGAGGCTGATGCGAGCAGGCCTTGGGTGCGTTCTGTCATACTAGAGAATGGCTGGGAGGCTTTTACCTTGGCGTTGGATTGCTCAGCACGTTGCTGTTCAAAGTCTGCGCGTCGTCGTTCGTGATCGGAGGCTCGGTCAGCTTCCCGTACATGCTGCTGTTCGAATTCCGTGTGTCGCCGCTCGCGTTCTCGATCACTATTGGCTTTCTCTGCATGTCCCTCCTGTTCCCGTAAACGTCGTCTTATTTCTTGGATCTTGCCGTCCTTAGAGAAAGCTTCCGCGGAGCTCTTACAGAAGTCGAGTCCCAGGAACAGGGCAGATGGGATATGGAAGGTTGAGGTTTGGCGGTGGTATGGGTTGGCAGACTCCAGGGTGGCCGTTGCCGCTTAGTAAAACAGTCACGTGACTTATGTACCAGTTCGGCCCTTGTCCGGTGTCTCGGTGAAGGTCACATTCGAAGACCCAGCACAGGATGCACTGCACCAAGTCATACATACATGTGAGGGCACAAGGGACTGATGTAGGGAAAGTAGCGTTGGGAAAGTAGTGTGGGGAAAGTAGGGAGAGGAACCTAGGTCGTTAACAAGGTCCTTGGTCAGTACGAAGCCGCCTTTGACCATGTCGTTGGTGAAAGTAAACATTAGAGCCCTGCAGCTTGCACCGCATGCGTTATTGACGGCATGGCTCTGCCTGCATCCCCGTGCATCTTTCATCTTTCAATGTCTAGAGGCAGGCCGCTTGTGACTGAATTTAGGATCGGCTGGTCAGTCACTACTGTAGGCAGAGCTTTCTGGAAATAGGGGACCGACTCGACAGCATGGGGCGGACCCTTCCCCACTAGAGTAAATGCTAGCTGCTGTTCGATCGGGGTTGCACAGCGTCTGCACAGCGCAGCCTCGGCCACATTGAAGGGTAAAAAATGCCGGAATGTGCGATAATAATGATGCGCAATTAGAAAAATCACTCTACATACACTAGCTCTGCTGGTTAGGGATTGCACGATTCAGGGTTCTCACGGCCTCAGCTACAATGGAGGGCGACAACTACCAGGAAGGCGAGAACAACCATACATGAGTACAAGAATCGGTCTAAATACATAGGTCCCGGATTTCTCCTAACCTCTCCACACCGAGATCCTCTGTCCTAGGGTCTTGAAACATCGGGGGCTTTGGCACCTTCCGCTGTCGAAGAAGTTTCTCCATCTTCCCCAGCTTGGCGTGATGCTGCAGCTTGGGGGGCCGGCCGGTATGTAGAATCTTGGGGTTCTGTCATGGTCAGTCAGCTCGGGAGAGCGGGACCTGAGACCTCTTACAATATCTTTCATAGCGGGAGGCCAGTTCTCAGCCTGCACAGGTTGAAAGATCTCGTAGTCCCCGCTGGTCTTTTCTTGGGCAATGATGGCAATGCGCATGTTGAATAGCTCCTCATATTCGAATATCTTCTTGTACAAACTGCGGCCCCGTCGTTTGCGCCGGACTTTGAGCGAGGTATCCATGGTTCAGTGCCGGGGGCCTGACATTCGAAGGTCTGGAAGAGGATTGCAGTGACAAAATGAGATGGCCCATTCCTCTCGAGGAGAGCGACTTATAGGGAAGATCTCGTACACGAAATTAGACATGACAGTATTGACCATCACAGCCCTGTTGGCCCTGAAGATAAATGGTGGCCACTTTTAGCATTGCTAACTAAAGACTTTCAGTACGGTGCGGAAAGCTAATTCAGGCTCGTGCTTCCCTTGAACCTTGGCGGGGGCCGCGGGTCCACATTTGATGGCACGAACTGTTGGGTGTAGTCAACCAACAACATCCAAGCCACAATCCTGTCTGGAATGATGATATACCTTGTATGTGATGCCTTCATGTGTTTCTTTAAAAAGAACGGAACGAGATGCCTTCCGAAACGTTGTCTGCCCAACTGGACGCCGTTTTGGTTCATCGAGGGATCGAGAGCAAGGCGGCTCGATGGTATGCGAGCGCAAACCCCTGTCGTACCTGCTGTCAACCCCATGAATTAAGCGCGAGAGGCAATCCTGCTGCGCTTATTCTGGAGGCAACTGACGACATTCGACACAGGGTCTCTGCGCGTCTAACATGAAACACTAGCTTGCTGCACTGCACATCAATACCATTACTGTGACTTTGTTGCCTTCACCTCAATTGTCTTAAAAGCGGCCATTACCCCTAAGGAACGAAGGGGTGAGCAAGCTCTCAAGTCTCATCGACACCAACACCACAGCAAAATGTCAACCTCAAGTCAGCCTGGAGAGGCTCAAGCAAATCCCACCGACGCCGAATTTGCTGAGATGGATTTCACGACTATGTTTGATGATCCTGACTTCGAATCACTCGCACTTACTCCAACAATGGGCACAGGATCAATGCTAAATGAACTTCAACCAATTGGCATTCTGTCTCCTGAGAACCATAGCATGATTGGAAACGTATCAGTCCCAGCTGATGAACAAGGAGACTTGACACGCTCACCAGGAGATCCAGGCTTTTACTATTCAGCCCCTGCGCCTGTCGACATGGAGACTCAGTCGTCGCTTCAGCTCCTCGATATACACATTCAGAGTTTGGCAGCAAGAACCGATTATTTGGAGGCTCTTCTTCAGCAGCTTCATGACACCATTGATTTTCATTCTCTTCGATTAGATTTCCTTGAGCCCTCTTTTCAGAAGAACAGCAAGGCAGTCGAAGAGTTGACTGCCTGGTCCCAGGGCGTCGAGAAGCACTGCCAAGAGCAAACGGTCTGGTCCAAAGACATGGATACACACTGCCGAAAACAAACCGCAAGGATCGCCGAGCTGGAGTTTCACTCCCGAGAACAAACCGCTTGGTCGCGAGAAATGGAGAAGTATAACAGGGATCAGAACCGGGTGGTGTTAGATCTTGTGGAAATTGTTCAGAAGTCTACTTCAGGCGCGGGCGATGCGGGGTCTCCGGCCTCTACCGCCACCCCTGGAGGATGACTTCCTAGGAAGTCGCTCGCCACACACCTGCATCAATACATTCCATCTCAAAGATTGCCTTTTCGCATTGCCGCTCAATTCCCCAATAAATCCTCCAACTGTTTTCTGCGTATGCTTGCTTCTTGTCGTAGGCCCGGGCTATGGCAATGATGATATGGAGGAGCTTGGTCGTCCCCTTCAGAAGGGCAGTGGCGGCGAGACGCCGTTCAGACGCCAATTGTAGGTCTCGTTCTAACCTCAATGACTCTTCTTCCAGTTGATGTAATTTTGCGACGTTTTCGGCATGCTCCATATTCTCCAAGCGTACAAGAAGCTCGTCGATCAAGTTATCCATGGTTGTCATCGTGTCATCTGGGTGCGGGAGGCATTCACTATGCGATGAACGACGAGCCATCACCAGCTATGTACGCGCACATTTGAAGGAATCCCCAATCGTCATAACTATAAATAGAATGTCCGAATGCGTCCTCTAACTGAATCCAGCCTTGTCTACATACAGGTTGGGAGCGGCGCGAAGACCCCCAGGCGACTAAGGTTGTTACAGCAGAGAGCAGCAGATAGCAGCTGCGACCAAGCCCAGCACGGCACCAAGGCATCCCAAGAATGGGCCGTTTTCGACCTCCAGTACATCAATCTTCCGCAGCAGGATTGGAACAGAGAAGGACACCGCCGATGCGAGGCAGAGGGGAGCGATCACTACAACAATGCTGACCCCCAGCACCACAAGCTTGTATCCGGTAAGCCATGATAATATGCCCAAAGTGCCCGTCTCAGCTAGCAGGAGGCCTGCCAGTATCAAAGCGAACGCGACGACCCCCGTAAGAGCCGTAATGAGACATGTTCGAAGCCGGAACTTGGGCACTGCAGAGAAAATCTCCTTCCCAGACGGTAGATTTAAAATGTTGTCTAGAGAACTTGGTAGCCAGCCCGAAACATGAGATGGAAAGGCTCGGCAAGCTTCAGCTCCGTAGCACATTTGGTCGGTTCCGACGGTAAGCGGCTCATTGATACCATCTATTGCGGCGCTCAAGGAGTCAGTCGCTTGGCTCAGTCCTTCTGATACTCGAGTGGCAACATCAGCTGCAATACTTCGCACATCATCAGCAGGACGAGTTAGATCGGACAGATCTGGGTTAGGGACTTTGACGTGATCAGACGTCCAGCGGGGATCATGAAGTCTAGGTAGGTCGAATTTGACAGTGACGATACCCTTTGTGCGCATGTGATCGCTAACAAGCCCAACAATGAGAAGAACGGCGCTCACAGTCAGCAAGAAGATTGATACGAGGCGTTTCATATTGAGATTTCAAGGCTCTGCTCCAAGCGAATGGTGAAGTGCAAGAAGATGTTGACATCGAAAGCAAGGAAGGACAACAAACGTCTTTAAGTATGCGTACAGGTACTGCTCTTGTTTCTTCTATTTATACGAATCCGTCTTCTCTCACTCCCGGGTTCTCCTGAAGCCTGTTCAGAATTGGCACCAGTCGGGAAACCCCCTGGGAGTACTGTTCGACCATGTTCCGAAAATAGGTCTCTCCACGGGCTGCAGATTCCAATCTGTCTTGCAGTTCTTCATTTCGCTTGTAGGACATCTTCAACTTATCCTCGAGGTTGAGTCGTAGCTTAACCTCAGCCTCCAACTGCATCTTGAATAGTCCAATCTGTTGCGACATGTATGCATTTTGCACTTGGAGTTCATTGATCCGCGAGCTAAAGCTCAGGGGGTCAGGCGGTGCCGAGCTCTATACGGTCAGAGGAGGTATTCTTTCAGCTTCTGGACAGACTTACAAATGTTTGCTGGCCATGCGAAGCCTCTGTTGTGTCTCTTGGGATCGCTTCGAAGGTGATGCCGGCGCCTTCACAGAGCTCTTTGTAGGCACCTGTAGAGTGGTCGCTGAGACTTTTCTCGAAGAGGTGCTGCTTTTCAGGGAGCGCGTGCCAGAAGTATGCATCTTCGCGGGATGTCTTCAACCTTACGTGTGCTGGATCTAAACTGATACCAACTCGCGCCTTGATATGCTGTGCTAACGTTTCCCGACATTTGGTACGCCATTGGCCCCGCTCCACATTGCTCTGCTTCTTCGGAGTCGACATTAGAACAGCTGGAAACCAGGAGGGCATTTTGATGTTGTTGTTTGCTCGGAAGTATCATTCACCATGTTATCCGCCCTTTTATTCGCCAATGTCTGTGCTAGGTAATAGTAGTGGCCGCATTGGTCCTCGTCCCTGGCCAGGATCGCCTACTCCCAAAATAGAATGTCCATAATCTGCCTCCTTTCGCGTTGGACATTCTTGCCCCTTGAATGTGAGAGTCTCGTATCCCAATCAATCAGATTCAATTCTATGATCAACTCTAGATACAGGACGTAGCACGAGGAGCAGAAAGATAGAAAGATTCAAGCTCTCCTCGCGCTTCATGATTGTCAGATGTTGTTGTCATGGCTCACATGCTTTGGAATGGGAGCCTCCAGAGCTTCAGCCGTGACACCTTGACACTTCAGGTCAGCATGTACTAACTTGGTACCTTGGGTTGCAGTAGTGGAACTCGAAGCGCAAGTCGTCTTCCACCCTTGACTTCTTGGCGGCAGACCCCTCCAATAAGAAGCCATCAGGCCCCCTTTTGAGCACGGTCTTGATTGGCAGGAAGAGTGTTTTCGGTACGTGATGTAAATCATGCATATGGTTCTGGAATGAGTTGTTGTCATGGAATACCTCCTCGCATCGGGGGTCCGGACATCGTGACTGCCATGATATGCCGTGATCTTTGATATGTGCCTCCCAATCAGATAGAGAACAGAAGGGTTGCAGCCGTTTTGCGCAATCAAGGCCCTGATCCCACAAGCAAAACGGGCAGTGGCCTGGCAAGAAAGTCGTCTCGACCCTTTCCCAGGACAGCTCCATCGGAATGTGATCCTGCTGCAGGTGTTCTCGGCAGTGTCTCTCCCAGGCTTCCGGGTCGTAATGCCATTCATTGCAGAAGAAGCAGAACTCTGCGTAGCTGAGACTTTTCTTTGTGCATTGGTATATATGCAAATGATTCCTTTGTTGATTAGGTCGGCTATGGTAAGAGTGCAGGGTTTACTTACGAACTTGCCCTTGCACAATGGCACATACCCAGTCCAACCCTGTCAACTTCTGTCTTGCTGTTGTACAGTTTGATCAATGTCTCGAGAGATTCTCTTCCTTCTGGACTTCGGAGGCGTGCGGGTATTGTCAGGAGGTCCGCTAATTGACGACGGAGTGGCATAATCGAACGAAGTCGCGTAAAGGGACGGCTCACTCCTCTGACGACGAAGGAGCTTTTATCAGCAACCATTTCTGCATTGGAGAATTCCTTCCATACTTTCTTCAACTCTGCTCTCTCGAGGGCCTGAAGTTGGCGTCTGAGTTTGCGAACTGGATGGGCGAGGGTGGTGTCTTCAGACTCTGTCGGAGATGGAGTCCCGAGTTCAGCCTTGATCAATTGGTAGGTTGGTGTTAATTCTCTAGGCTGCTCCATTTCGACAGGCTGCTCCATTTCGACAGGCTGCTCCGATTTGACAGGTTGCTTGACTTGGATTCCTGAGTCCTCGCAAAGTTGAGCTTCAACCTTTCGATACTCTTCGGTTCCCCTGAGCTCCTCAAGTTTCGCTATAGGGAGCTTCTGCCACAGTTGTGGTTCCCATGTTATCTCAAGGTTTCGGAAGTGCTCTCCTACGCTTGTAAGCCTGGCCTGAGTGCGCATAAACGCCGCTTGGCTGTCGATGCCTGGGTTTCGGCTCGAGTAGTGGCGAGCTTGGATTGTGTTGGTTACATGTCCCGCTGTCGTTTGCCTCTGGATATCCGAGTACCTAGGATTCATATCTGGACCTGTCAGCTATCAAATCACCCAAAGAGTTGAAATGTTACCCCACCAATGTTGGTAAGACCTTCTGCCCGGAAACAGTGGAGTCCTGGGGGGTCCGGAAAGCCCGCCCGCATCAACATGGGCCGCAACTCTGTGGAAAAGAAATTTGCGGTCATGATCCTTCCGTTAGGGCCCGGAAAAATAGGGGACTTGAGGACGTTATTGCTCCACTGAATGCGAATAAGTGTCTTTCCTGGGGGGACTCTCAGATCTAGAAGCCTGGAAAGCCCATCCGGCCCAGCGTAGTCTCTCAAGGCTCCTGAGGAACAGAACATCGCTAGAAGAAACAAAATCGGGTTAGTGTACAAGGGTTGAGGACCTAGGTTGCCGCGCTCGTGGATGTCTGGGGTTGGCCTATCAGACATTAGACGACCTTCTTGACTGTGTCATTTGCTCAACTTACAAGGTGCTAGGCAGGTGACACTTCCCTTTCAAGAACTTCTTTAGCTGTAGCGCGAACTCTGTCTCCCCTTCATCATTTCGGAATGCGATGAAGATAGTGTCCTATGAAACACTTTAGCGTTGGTAGCAGTATATGGTCGCAAAACGTCACCTCATAGTAGAGTCCTACATTGGTCCCGTATCGAGCGGAAGACTCAATGTAATCGGAGACTCGAGAAGATGTGAAAACTGCTGCGAGGAGAAATGCCCAATGAACGACTCGCATCTTGGGGCGGGCGAAGATTTTCCAGTCCAGGGTCCAGGAGAATTCTCCTGTCCAGGTCAATACCTCCGCAGTGGCATGACGCCTAGGCCCCTTGTCTGCCACGATGTTGAGAAGCTTGCCCAATTCACCCCTCGGGTCAAGGAGCTGGCAACAGTAAGCGACGAGACCGCAAGAAAACAACAGATGAAGTACGTACGCGTGTAACGGATGAGATATAATCTTTTGGAATAGTTCCTCGATCCCGGTTATAACCGGCAGTGAAATCTTTCCAGTATGAGTAGATCCCTTGGTAAGAGAGAGACTCCTCTGGGAGCATGTTTCTTCTCATCCCCGTGCCTACACGAAAGACGAACTCCTTGAGATCTTGAAGAGTGTCCGCGCTTCGATCACCATACTGTCGGACGCTGCTACACTGAGTAAAATTTCACGAACAGCTCAATTCGATCACTCACAAGTCGTCCCAGTTCTGCAGCTGCCGTGCGTATTTCCTTTCCGTGACGGGTTCGACGTTCTTGGAGACTGAGTTGTTGTTCACTATCGAGGCGGGGACTTCGATGCCCTCTTGCTTTTCCATGTAATTCTTCTGGCGTCGCCCTCGCCTCGGCCTCTTCTTGGGGTCAGTCATGATGACGGTGCCAATATGTGGTGAAGGAAACTGGGGTCGGGGAAGACAGGCGCTCTGGTGGTGTAGATGAAAGGTTGAAGATTGGAGTTGTAGCCTGGGCTGGGGACGAGACCCCTTTATACCACATGGAGGCAGCCAGCCCAATCGGATTTCACAAGCCATCGTCGCTTGCCGTGCGTGATTGCTGAACAGCCTTCGACTGGCAACCTCGCTTCTGATATTGTGATGAACCGGGAATTACTATGAGTGGTGCTGACCTTGGAAGCTCGTGACCAGGCCGATGAGCGGATGCGGCACAGGTCTCTACACTCTACAATGGCAGCAAACGATACCGTTGCACAGGACGTAAGGAACAGGATGAGTTTGTAACCACGCTTCCTTCTTCCGACCCCTAACCTATGCTAGAGCAGGCTCAGATGAATCTAATCAGGACTGTGAGGCGCTCTCATCAGCACAAAGTACACAATCCAAATTAAGTCCCTTTTCTCCCTCTTGCGCATGAATGGATGACCCAGGAGCTCTGCAACGGAGGACTTCGATTCGGCCTCGGTAAACAGATCGATGGCCTCATGGGACCAGCGCTCGGGATGCGTCAGGCCAACCACTGCATCCTTCGCCTTCTCTTTGTCCATAAGATTCATCATCAACTTAGTGAACGAAGTGAGAAGCTTCCCCAAGTCACCACCCTGGACGCAGCGTTCCACATCACTGATCTTAACCTCGCCTGCTGGGCTGATCAGCAAGTTGGCCGCAGAAAGCTGTTCGTGGACCAGGCCGCTAGAAAGCAGGAATTCGATGCCGGTCAGAACCTGAGGATATGTTAGAAGGAGCTCTCATCACCAAGGGAG
Source organism: Sarocladium kiliense (assembly GCA_030734395.1). Lineage (NCBI taxonomy): Eukaryota > Fungi > Ascomycota > Sordariomycetes > Hypocreales > Sarocladiaceae > Sarocladium > Sarocladium kiliense. The sequence continues at coordinate 1,482,013 of JAUZTG010000029.1, forward strand.
CTGTATACCTGATGGAGGATTGAACTGAGCTGTGGCTCTGTGGGATAGCGCTGCGCCTGGCAAAGACGCTGGACGCTAGTGGGAAGATACTCTGAAACGAGGAAGTAACCCGCCTGTGGGCAGGTGTAGAGCTCTAGGCTTTCAAGAATATTCGGATGGCTAAGGCGATGGAGTCTCTGTATCTGTTCATCGGTGCTGGGCCCGGTGATCGATCGGATCATACACGGCAGTCGTGACGAAATGGAGATGGCAATGGCAAACGAGTAGCCGAGCTTTAGACGGTGCTGGCTTTCATAGTTCTTCCAGGGAGAGCCGACAAGTATCGGCACAAGCTTTCCTTTGATAGCTTCCGAAATTGGCTTGACAGGGAAGCGGCTTGCAGGCGCCGGTGACTGTTCCCCGGCGCCGACTAGCTTTCGTGCAGCGCTTGGAGGAATCGGAGAATATCTCGACCCATGTTCTCCGCTGAGCTCCTCCTCAATGAAACGTGTGTGACGCTTTGTATCTGACATTGTAAAAGTGCGATTGCCGTGCTGCATGCTATTCTTCGCAGGTGTCGTGGACCTTTGTTTATACCCGTGTCCGCATTAAGGCCAGGCGGTGGCCAATTTAGCATCTTAGCTATTTTTGGGTGCTCCATGTTAGAGCGCGCATAATCACACAGTCAGCAATCCCAAGTCTCTAGCGAAGTTTGTCAATTTTGGCCATGGCCGATTCTGTACAGTCCCACTCCGAATTCCACACACCGCTTTTGAACGGTGCTGTATTGACGGGTACTGTTTCGCCTGGTCAATAAAGTATTCCTGATGTTCTATTATTAACATATCACATTCCTGACATGCCCTATTCTTGACATGTCCAACTCTTGTTCTTGATATGTCTATAAGCCTGATTTGTCTAATGGCTATTTCTGACAGTTCCTGTTCCTGACATGTCCTATTCTTGACACATCCTATTCCTGACATGCCCTATTCTTGACATGTCCAACTCTTGTTCTTGATATGTCTATAAGCCTGATTTGTCTAATGGCTATTTCTGACAGTTCCTGTTCCTGACATGTCCTATTCTTGACACATCCTATTCCTGACACGTCCTATTCTTGACATGTCTAACTCTTGTTCCTGATATGTCTATAAGCCTGATTTGTCTAATGGCTATTTCTGACAGTTCCTATTCCTGACATGTCCTATTCTTGACACATCCTATTCCTGACACGTCCTATTCTTGACATATCCTCTTCCTGACGTGTCTAACTCTTGTTCCTGATATGTCTATAAGCCTGATTTGTCTAATGGCTATTTCTGACAGTTCCTATTCCTGACATGTCCTATTCTTGACACATCCTATTCCTGACACGTCCTATTCTTGACATATCCTCTTCCTGACGTGTCTGACTCTTGTTCTTGATATGTCTATAAGCCTGTCTTGTCTAAAGATTATTCCTGACTTGTCCTATTCCTGACATATCCTTTTTGTGATAGGTCTGACTCCTCTTCTTGATATATCCATAAGCCTGACTTGTCTAAAGGTTCGGCCTGACATGTCTCCTTCCTGATCTGTCCTGTTTCCTTCACAGGTTTGTCTTGTCTAGAAGAATCTCAGGCGTTCCCTCTTCACAGAAGCGACGTTGTCATGGCGTTGCCAAGGCACCTCAACGATGAGATCTCCTCTAAACTGTGGGGAACTGCAAAGGTCGCCCTGTCCTTCCTCTCATTCGGCAATCCCGACGGTCTCGACGATGAAGATGAGCTTGAAAGAGATAACGTGGAGCGCCTTGTCCGGATCTTTGAACTAGAAGGATGTAATCGTCTTAGCCCGACTCATTCGATCCCAGGTTCTATTTCAGAAAACGCGCTTCAGTCCTCGTTAGTGTGCTCAAACCTTACTATTCAGGACTTGCAAAGCGCGCAACCGCCCACTTTGCGCGTGGCTCCCGGCACACGTATTGAGTGCCTACAGGGCAGGCATCGAGTAGCAGCGCTGAAAGAATCCAAAAACCTCCATCTGTGGTGGACGGTGAGGCTCTATGTTGGTAGGTCAAATCTGCTTTGTTACCATTGCTCTATATGCTAAAGTACATAGGCCTGTCTCCGGAGGCTAAGCGCCTACTGAGAGAAGACTCAAATAGCGAGGGGAAACGTTCTGAAGGCTTCATTTTCTTGAATATTCTCAAGCATCCGCCACAATCGCACAATGCAGAGCGATGGTTAGCAAGGCTTGGGAGCAAGAGTAGGGGCGATATAGCGAAAAGACTCGCTCGTCACAAGAGTCTAGCAACGGCACTCCGCTTGGTTCTCGAGATACCAGGCCAACGTAGGACCTTCAAACTGAGCATATGGAAAAGAGTCATGACAGAGAAGTGTGATGAGGTACGACTACAGCCAAGTTCGTTAGCTATGATCAGTCACTGAGCTTTGCATAGGAGATTGAGCACTACCTTCAACTTATTCACGGCACGTTTGTCTTCATTATGGGGTCCGATGCTGCTTTGAGATTTGTCGACGACGACACGGTCCGCACCTTCCAGCTCCGGGCCCCAGGCGTATCATTCCAGGATGATCTTTACGTGTCTGCCGCTGTAGCGGAAAACGCAGTACTCTGGCATCTGGAAGACGAAGCTGAGCGGCAGCAGGTCCTTCAGCGACTCAGACAAGTGAAGTACTTAATCCCGACTATCCACACATTACAGATGGATTTCTATTACCTACAACAATGTACTGGCGTGTTGAAACGGCTGATCTTAGGCAAGAAGCCCTTGCCATTCACCGTGCAGTCCCTGGCTTGGAATGCTTTTACACCCCCAGAAGGCTCTCTATTCAGTCCTGAGTCTGAGTTCCTTAGTAGCCTCAAACTTCTCTACCTCGATATCATGCAGAATATCGCTGAACTCTCTGGAGAGAACCCTCTTCTGGAGGATGATGAAGAGAAACCGGAGCCCCGACAATACGACGAAAAGGCATGGATTGAGCTGGCTCATCAGGCGAAAGCAAAGGGGTTTTTCTCAGATGAAATCTCTCGACTATGTTCAGAGGATCCAGACCGTAGAGTGGCTATGAACCTGCTGCTAGCCGCTCGACCACTATCTTCGTTTGAATGGGGCCCGAACTTTGCCAAGCTGGTTGATATCCAGCTCGGGCTTCTCAAGGAGGCGCGTCCCGTCCAGAGCGAGCTTGGCAGTCCGGAGCATACCACTGCACATTCCGCAGAACCTATTGGACGGCGTTGCGGTCGTCAGTACTCCAGACCCTATGCTCGTGACCGTCGCTTTTATACGCCCCATTTATTCACTTGCGAAGTGCAGAAAGGATCAGGAATTACATCTTTATTCGTGCGCAGATGCGTCTTCCATGCATTTTGGGGCATGCATAATATTGTAGAACAAGGAACCCTCGATGATGGCATGTCAGATGTAGCTGACAACGAGCAAAGGGTTACAGGGCCCCCGCTGGCAGACCAGCCAGCTTCAACCACTGATGACGACCACGAGATGAGGGATTCGCCAGCCTTCTCGATGCCAGCGAAGCGGCGACGCCTGGGGAAAACAGCACGGCGCACCCAAAACCGAGTAGAGAAGGTCAAAAAGGCGCAGCCCAGGAGTACAGCAGCCCGAGTACTAGAATCACAGTGCCTAGTCTCTACGGGAGGCATCGCAGACCGGAGCTCGGCGGTCACCGCATTCTGCCCTCAACGCCAAGAACTTGGTGCAGTGTCGGAAGTCCAGCAAAATGCGATCATGCGACCGCTCGATGAGCAGATGACAATCTTGCTCCGAAGAGATGGTGAATGGCGGGAGGTAGGAGTACATCGGCGAGGATCCATCATCGAAGGAATAGCTAAAGTTCGAGAGGAAAACCGAGCACAGCTACTATTCTTGTCTTGCAAAGAAGGCCGAGGTCTTGCTCTGGACGACTGTGCTACCCTCAACGACAATGTCGTCTGCTTGAACACGGACACGAGCGGTTTCCCTGCGGAAGTGGAGTTATAAGGCTAAGATGAGAAGAATCCAGCTTCTATAGTGCTAAAGAACAACGTAACGGCTCCCACTTCAGTCTGTCAACTTGCGACCATCTGCTCCTTGATCCCCACCTCGTTCAAGTCCTGGCCCCCTAGAAAAGCGACTTCTTGAGGCACTATGTAGATATCCATGCAGCTTGTGTAAATGTTGGCGGGTTGCTGCGCGTCGCTCGGCTTGAAAGGCCATTCCCAGACCCAATAGAGGGTGTACATCGTATTTACGTCTGGAGGCAAACGGATGTCCGATTGACACCATAAGTCGGCTCCTTGAGGATCGGCAGGGCTCTTGCTGAATTCAGTCTGGCGACTGGTTGAGATCTTTCCTTCGTTGATCTGGTAGCATTGGCCGTCATCAAAGGGCCTCGTTGCTAAAAGGGAGCCTCGCCCATCGCCACCAGTACCATCTTCGGTCCATACCCCATGGATTGAAGCGAGCTTATCGTCTGCGGAGGGACGTTGAGTGCCGTAGATAAAGATCTTACCACTGCCTTCCTTCTGAGGGCTTGTTTCCGGGAGAGTTACATGTCCATTCTCCTGGTATTGAAGGGCGATGAAGTCGCCGGGTCGCGCCCATAAAGGGGGAAAGTTCTTATCATCGGGGGTCTGCACGGCTCGCTGAGACTCTCTACAGATGTGGTCAGATGGCAGAATACCTGCTCCTGACGTCCTCTCATTGGGCGGGAGGTGGTACTGCATTCGGTGATCGTTGAAATCTGGATCAGATCGAGATACGAACCCCCGGATGTATCCAGGGTCACCAATCATAGAGCCATTCAGCCCGAGGACCCTGAGGCGCTCGACCCATGAATGGGCTTCAGAAAAGGGCAAAGCGAGGAGTATGATCGTCAAAAGTACCCTGAAAGACATATTGATGTGGTTGATCAATGATATGTAACACCGGCAGTACGTTCCATTTATGTTGGGTCGGCGCTGTCAAAAGCAGCCAGTGGCCATTTTCGTCCTTCGCCTAGCTGGTTCTGTCCATCCGCCCAGTCTCCAGCGGAGTGTTGCATCTGGTGAGATGAGCTGGCAGAGCCAGACCTGTCGCACTCTCGCTGTGTTCTCACTTGCTGCGATAGGCGAAGAAGTTGCTGATTAGTAGGATCAGAAGTCGTTAGAGGCTATGTGTGTTGATGATTCTCTCATACCTGGTAGCAACTCGCGCGCAAACTTATTAGTAACTGCTTGCTCTTGGCGGACCAAGGAGGAATATCGCCAAAGGCACGTCAGCATTTGTGAGATTCAGCAGGTGGACGGCCCAATGCTGACATCCTAGGAAGTCACAAACTTGCGTCACGGCAAAGGCAGGGTCGCGTTAGCATTTGGTGCCAGCTACAGAAGGGGGGAGCAGCAACCAGCATTCCACGGTCAGTGGTGCCTCCGGCATGCCAATCGGTAATGTGGAGGTATTGCCGTTTTGGTAAGCCGTTTTGCAATCCAGTGGTGCATAACTTGCATAATTATTTGAGGCGGAGCGTGACCTGAGCATCGACTGAGCCGAGCCTGAGCAAGGGCGGCAATAGCGCTAACCTGATTAGTCCGGCGCGACAGGCCTTGGTAAAAACGACCACCGCCATCACCACCACCGCCATCACCACCACCACTACAGCCGCTAGAGCAGTACTGCTCGGCTGTTTGGGCCGCTGAGTACCGCTGTTAGTGGATATCCGGAGTATCAAGTGGCAGCTAAGCTGTTGATGGACGTTGTTGCCCCACTGTTAGTGCAGCCGTTGGTGCTGTTTTCGCGGTACTTCACCGTGTGGGGCGCCTGTCAGAGCCACACTGCTGCTCTGAGTTTCCCATCTTCGCTTCTTGCGCTCACGCTTGTCTGTCTCATCACCAATACAAAGTGAGTCAGCAGAAGACCCCATCCATCACCCAACCCTAGTGGTAGATACGACAAGGCCAGGCAACGAACCACAAGGCAGAGAGACAAGACTCAGTACCTCCGTTCTTTTCTTTCAGCTTGGATCCGGTCTCGGACACTTTGCACCGTGATCCTCCACGGACGCCGGATCCTTTCCCTCATGTCGTAGTGCCCAAGTCACCTTCATCTGGGCCTTCGTCGTGTACCGAACATACCTTTTCTCTCACCATCGTCGTAGTCTGCTCCTCCGTCTTCCACTCTGCCGAGGGTTCACGAAATTCAGATTCCCTACCGATCGTCCCGATACTACGGGGCAACATACCCACCGTGACTCCCGTTGAACATCATCCTTCTCCCTGTCTGCCGTCATGGCAAGATACCTCGTGCTTCTTCTACGGCTGACTGCTCCGACAGCCTCGCTTCGCGCCCGCTGACCCTGTGCCGCATCCCGACCTGCGCACGCCTAGGAGACCGCCAAGCTTTTGGTCATCTGATCTCTACAGCTCCGGCGGCCGCTGTAAGTAAAGGCCGAAAGTCCGTTTACGCCTTCAATCCAACCGCGCGCCAGACTCGCTTGAGCATATTCGTCATGTTGGTACGCCAACCTCCGGACGATCCCACTGATCACTATCGGGTACCGTACCGTTGCATCGACCTGGGAAAGACTAAGGTGATGAAGCTGTCGGCACTCCGTGAATCACACCTCCAGCAGCGCCAAGAAGACTGATCCTGGCATCTCCACCAGCAAAACTAAAAGCTTATTGATGGCGCGCAACTAGATTCACGTCCAGTTCCTCATCCCCTCTAATGACATCGAGATCCTTGTCAGGATCTTCATCGCAGTCACGAAAACCAAGGAAGGATCTGAAGTCTGTGATGGTCAAGGAGGCACTGTAAAGGGACCAAGCCTCAAAAAGGGTGCGGTCGTATTGCACCGCTGCCATGCGATACGCCACACATTCCCGGAGTTGTGTGTCGAAAACAAGACCGAAGCTCCCGATGCTTCCGGTTGCGGAACGGAGGTTTAGCACGGATTTTTCTCGCGACTCGCTGGGATATAGCTCTCGTCTCCGAGAACCCCCCTTCCCCCCCAACAATTAATAATACACATGGCTGCGCGCTGTGTGTTTCCGATGCGCAAGTGCAGCCAACGTTAGTAGTTGGTTGCTGCTGGCAGCATTGCGGAATGCTCCCTGGCGAGCCAGTCCAGCGCGAACGGCTGATCCCTTCTAATTACATTGACAATTTTTCTTGCGTGTTAGTCGGTTTCGGTAGGTCTCTTTGGGCGTTGAGAGGTTGGCATACCAATCCTGTTGTTCCCCAATATCACTTCGCGACCTTGAGAATCGGGTGTTCCTAGGCACGAACGTCCTTGACTGTCCCAGCATCGGTTGGGCCAAAACATGCCAAGCTGAGACCGGCAAAGACTCAAAGAGGATAAAAACAGCTGATCTGCTGCATGCCGAGCTTCACTGTCGTGGCATGCCACGTCAGACCTGCGCGTTTTCGCACCTGATCGGAACTGTCCCCGAGCACCTACACACACGTCTTGGGCGACCGAGCAGGCTTGCTGCTAACCTATAGTTCTCCCGATGCCTCTCATAGCTATAATGATCTGCACATATGTACCTCGGACGTACGACTTGGATCTTCTAGAGATCCGAAAATTGGTTTGCAGCAATGCCATTCATCTCCTACAGTGCTGGTTTGTCGTCTGGTAGCCGCCAACCATCATCGCCTGTCCTGACTACTTTACCCTCACCTTCAAGTTTGCCCAGAGTCTGCACAAGACCGCCGTATGCAGCAGCGTGCAGGGTCTCGGGTATGTCCTGATAGATAGATCGGACCATATCCATGGGAGTCCATGGCTTGCCTTCGGCACCGCCTCCACGCTTGATCTTCAAGGTATTGAGAACCTGCTGCTCGCGTTGTCGCCGGTGCTCGATGTACTCTTTGATCTTACCGGGCCCATCCTCCAGCACCGGCCCGTGACCTGGATATGCACGCCCCTTGAACATGGTGTTCATCTTGGCCAGACTGCCCATGTAGGCAGGCAGGTCCTCGAAAACGGTGGTACCTTGGCCGAGGACGTTGTCCGCCGTGAACATGGCATCCTCCTCCGCCAGGATGAAAACCATATGGTCCTTCGTATGACCGGGCGTATGTGACGCAGTCAATGTAACACCTTCTGCCGAGAAGACCTGACCGTCAGCAATATCGCGCATGCCGTCACTGGGCGTATTCTTGTAGACGCTGGCTCCAGGTGCCAGCTTGAGGAGATCAGCGATACCACCGACATGATCCCCATGCCAATGCGTGATGAGAGCACTATCGACGGTGGCTTTCTCCTGCTCCAGAGTGCTTCTGAGAGAGTTGAGCCATGCCGGCTTACCCTCACCTGTATCGATGAGGATGCGCTGGGGTCCTGTGCCGAGAAGGTAGGTATTTGTTCCCTGAAGCGTATATTTGCCTGGGTTGCCTCCAAGTATGCGAATACAGCGGGGACTGAGACGCTCCACGGCGGGAAGAGCGACAAGAGCTGTTGCCATGATAGTGAAAGACAAATACCGTGGTGTGACGTGAGGTGAAGTTCAAGTCAAGTGAAGTGAAGCGGGATACGGCGGCGGTCGATGGTTGCCTCGGCACAGTAGCGAGTAGCCCGTGGGAGTCAGGTTGACCATATGGGAAACAAGCCTGTGCAAAATAGACACTGAGGTAATAGGTCCGGACCTAGGTTCTCATGCCAGTGCTTGGATTAGTCCTATGGGATTTCCGACACAGACAAGGCGAAGTATTATGTTCTTCAACCTGTTGGCACTGGTCACGACTTGGAGCTCGAAGTAAGGTGACCGAACCACCCCCCCCCCCCCCCACACTGGCTCAACCCCCTGGGGCCTGGCGGATCTCTTATCGGGGCTTATCGGCGGCGCTAGGCCGACACATTTAAGGGACGGGACGGCAACGGGAGAGCAGCATCATCGGAGTGCAGTACAGTGCACCGCAGCGCAGCGCATCGCATCGCATCACCCACCTCACCAGCTTCGTGCATGGGGTTCTCGCAAATCACATTTCCATACTGTTTATCCGCCCAGTCCACGCACCATACGACAGCTGGCCTTGCGCCTGATTCGACGACGACCCGGCTTGCTCCTTTCGTCTTTCCTGGCGACTGGCTACAGTGGGACTGCATTTCCCTTATTGCTCTCGCGGTAATTCTACCACTTCCTCCGAACCAACCGACCGCCAACTCTCCAACTTTGAGTGCCTCTCGCGAACCATAAGCCCCGAATTTGTGTCCTTCTCATGCTCATCATGGCTTCTTAGCATCGCATTGGTACAGCCGAAGCTCGCGTGCCGCCGTGGCAAAGCCGACTCGCTTCGATCGAACTTCAACAACGCCCAGGTCGACAGACATCTGCTTCGATACTACCGACTACATTATCCGTCTGCGAGCCTAGCGACGCCATATACTCGACTCGAATCAAAACCCCTGGCCAAGACGCTTCTACAACAGAGGGCTCTTTGCCCAGCACCCAACCTCCATCATGTCTACCAGACCGACCACGCCTGCTTCCCCCAAAAATGTCAAGATCAAGTCACCAGTACCAGGAACACCAATGTTCGGCTGTGGTACGTGCAGTCCTCAACACACGATAGTTGTGGTGTGTAGACTCGTGATGATTGGTGTTGACCGTACTACAGAACATGTCCAGTTACTTTTCGACCGCGGCCAGGAGGTCATGAACAGCTGCATCTCACACTACAAGATGATTCTCCGTGGCATCTTCGACAACACACCCATCGTTCCTCAAACTTCAACAAATAACGACGGCCGCCCAGTCACGACCCTGACATCGAATTATCTCTGTCTCCAATGCCCTTCCACCGTCACGGAAGAAGACCGCCTTAAACACGGCAATAAAAAATCACACCGTTTCTGTACGTTAGCAGTGGCAACCCTTGCTTTGAGAAACTCCCAAAGCTAACCTTCCTAGATGTGGACTCCCGAACGGGCGCACTGTACTGTCAAATCTGCGATGACCTGGTTTGGGACCCGACTCTCGAGGAGCTGCGTGTGCGAAAGATCGGCACCGGTTCCTTCTCAGGTATGCTTCTGGAACAGCCGAATCCCATGCCTTACAGTTATTTACACTCCTCATGGTAGGGCGCAAGAGGAAACATGACGAGCTCTTCACAGACTCCGGCAAAGAGGACCCCCGCTACATCACCACAAACACAGTCACAGCACCGTGTAGAGCCAATGGTCTGCGTGGCATCTACAATGCCGGAGCGACTTGTTACCAAAATGTCGTATTGCAGAGTTTTCTCCACAATCCGCTTCTTCGAAACTTCTATCTCAGCGATGGCCATCAAAGCAGCGATTGCAAGGTTATGAACTGCCTTAGCTGTGCAATGGATGACATGTATCAGGAATTCTTCGCCTTGGAAAACACTAACGGATATACTGCCGCGAGCATTCTTTCTGCATTCTGGATCTCCGAGAAGAAGGCATTTGAGAACCTTGTTACCACCAAGGAACAAGATGCACATGAGTTTTTCCAGTTTTTGGCCGAGGAACTGCACGAACGCAATGGAGACGGCAAGCGTCCCGAGAGCGGGAGCGAACACTCCTGTAACTGCATCATCCACCAAACCTTCTACGGCAAAATGCAGACTACTACCACATGTCAAAAGTGTGCCGGCACAACGAACGCTGTTCAGTCGTTCCTCGATCTCAGCTTAGGCCTAGAGAACCTGAACTTGAAGCGAAAGAAGAACCCAAATGCCGCTCTAACGCTGCGAGACTGCCTTGATGAGGAGTATGTCAAATCAGACAAGTGCGAGTATCGCTGCACCAAGTGCGAATCGAGCCAGCATGCGAGAAGACAGACGAGCATAAAGCGCCTGCCAAACGTACTGTCGATACAATTAAAGGTAAAATCATCCTCGCAGGTCTAAAACTTCTCTTGCCTACCGCATATTAACTTCTTACCTGCAGCGCTTCGAGTTCAAGCAAGGCAGAAGTGATCGTGCTGCTGGCAAGGTTGACACGCCAGTGCAATTTCCCCTGCAGTTGAACATGCTCCCATACACCAATCGCGCCAGGAGCCGAGACAGTCGGGAGAATATGGAGCTGGAGCGATCGTGCACATATGACCTTCTAAGTGTGGTTGTTCATGTTGGCGAGCTGGATACTGGACATTATACATCGTATTGCCGCGTTGGTGATCAGGTAAGCACAGCCGGTGCGTGACCGTGCTCTCGCAATCGCTGACACGATAATCTCAGTGGTTCAAATTCAATGACCATAAAGTTGAGATGGCCAGCATCTCGGAGGTTCTCGGGGCGCAGGCGTATCTCTTGTTCTACATCATCCGGTCACTGGCCTAAGGGGGAATGGATTCATGTCATAGGTCAAGGAAGTGGTCTCGCACCTTGCTTGGGAAGGTGTCGATCAGTTGGGCCTGGTGACATAGAGGTCGTATTCTCGAGGCGTTTGCACGGAGCTTCGCAGCAACGAACAGCATGGTTCGGCGTACAGGATTCTGGTTTGGGTATTCCACTTTCATTTCTTTCTTTCTCCCTCATTGCACCTCCGTTTGCTCCTCAGAAGTCCGTGCTGGTGAGCTCTTCCGCTCATGACGGACCGAGCCAGATGTATATACATACCACCAAAAGCCTAGTCCTTTGTAAGAAACTTCCAATCGGAACATTCGAAGTTCGCATAGCAATGGAACTGGTTGCTCAAGCCTGATGCATGCTGCGGCTCAAACGTCGTGATCCGCATGCCGAATGGTTGAAACAGCTTCAGAACGAGAGCCTGCACACGCTCGCCAGTGCTAACCACGACACGAGGACCATGTGATGTTGTTGCGGCAGAACTTGGCTTGAGAAGCCAACGAGCGGTCATGGCACCTAGGTGTAGCATATGTCAGCTCATCTTCTTCGACCTGTACCAGAAGGACAGGACACAAGCTTACACTTTGTCTGACAGTCTTCGCTTAGGAAGGGAGGATCGTATATGACAGCATCCGCCGTACCCTTCAGCTCACCTACTCCCAACGGTTAGGATTTCCACTACTTGTTGATCGAATTCCGAGGCCACTTACCAGGCAATTTGAAGGGCTGCAGGAAGTCGTAGAACACAAATTCCGGAAAGACCGAAAATCGTTCATCATGCTCCAAGAGAAAAACCTTGGGCCTTTCGGCTTCAGCGATATCCCTCTGCTCGAATAGTGTGAGTGGAATTCGTCAAATGCAGGCCGTGGCGTAACAACGCGGCCTTCCCAAGATGAAGCCAAAGGCGTACCAATTTGTTCTTTAACGCTACGAATGCGCTCGGCGCAGACATGACGCAGACAGTGCTGTCTGCCGTCGTGCCTTCCAGCAGTTGACTTGCGTAAATGGCGGCGGTCTCATCTGCGTACTGTTCAAGCAATCCCGTCAGCTGGCAAGTTACGGTCACCCTCATGCGCGTGGTAAGCCCGTACCCAAAACTGACTCTCGTTCCAGTCTTCCGTGAAAGACTCCATCGACAGCGGCCCTTCAGCCTCGGCTGCCGCTTTCAGGTTCTCGAATTTCTTCGTGCGCTCATCCTTCTCTGCGTTGAACTCCGCCAGGGCAGCGAGCGCGTGAGCAGAGAGGATTCTAAGGAGCCAGTCAGTCCGCCATGCTCGTAGTCACCTTGAAAACTCCAAGAGAAGCACTCTGAGTACGTACGGCTGATCGTCGTCAGAGTCGGTCATTTTCCCGAGTGTTGAAGTTGTCTCAAGGCAGATAAAAAGCGGTCGAGGTTATTGTTGTGTTGTAACATTGACAATTACGTTATTCAGTACTCCACGCCTGTGAAATTTTGACTAACACTGGACTTGGCCATGAGGGATCAGATCGGTGCTCACCCAAGCAAATCACGCTCCCCACCAAGGAACAACAAGAAGCAGCACTTCAACGACTTCCTCGCAGCACCAAGTAAGCCTTCCCGTAATTTACTTCTTGAGAAATGGAAGGAGAAGAAAGGCGGCGCAGATGGTTATTCGAAGTGACCAACCAGCTGGGGTAGCCGATCGCGTTCGGAACTAATGAATGGACAATGACGTTGCTTCGGATCTCGTTACTGCAATGGAGCGATGTTGCACAGAAGCTTGAATGAACTTGAACAAAAGGAAAGCTGTTACAGTTGTCTGAGCGCAGAGAGTCTAGTCTAGGCGATCATATATACATTTCTGTCAAGCAACCCTGCCGCCGCCGTGGTGGCCCCGAGCCTCATTCTGCCGCCATCACCTGATTTATAGCTCGTCCAAAACGTGGATATACTTCTTGTCCTCCTTCTTCTCCTTCTCTGTCGCCGGTGGAAGATCGTAGTAGCTCTGGCTACGGAATCCTTGCTGTGAAATGCATTAGAGAGAGATGTACACACAGAACGTGAGCAAAGACGTACCAGATAGTGGTATGTGAAGTTGGCAATGTCACCAGGCTCGATGTCAAGGTCCTTGAAGGTCTTGGCCGTGGGGTCAATGATTTGATCGTGGAACTCACGCTCAACCTCATCGGCAGACATGGTGTGCCACCAGAGGAAGCGGTTCAGGACGCCAGCCAGAGGCTTGAGAACAGCCTTGGGAAGATTAATGTGGCGACGCTGCTTGTAGATCTCCCTGTCGACCATGACGGCGATCTCCGCCAGGCTGTACTCCTTGGGACCGTACAGCTCAAATGTTTGACCTGCCGTAGAGTCATCGTACAGCATCTTCTCGAGAGCAGCACCAACGTCGATGGACTGCGCATGTCAGTGGATTGTGATTCAGTATCATCTGAGCAGAACTTACGTGAACAGGGCGGAACCTCTCTTGCATGTTGTTCGCTGTCAGAATGTTCAGAGCCGAGGCAAGCCTAAGGAGCAGGTTGTCCTCGAAACCGAAGATAGGTGCTGGGCGAACCAGGGTGGTCTCGGGAAAGAGGCTCCGAGCGACTTGTTCACCACGAGCCTAATGTACCATTAGTGTTGGACAAAGCTTCCATCCGCGTCAGCTCTCACCTTGGTGCTGTAGAACTCGGAGGGCGAATCCACCGCGGCGCTGTGGGAAGAGACGTGAATGTAACGGTCAACATCGTACTTGGCAACGGCCTCAACAATTCGTTCCGTGCCCTCGACGTGCACATCCTCCAAAGAAAAATTCCTGGAGCCACTGTCAGTACGAATGCAATCGGTTGTGACGTCCTGGCGCGTACTTAGTAGGATAGTCCCGGCCGACCAAGTTGTACACGACATCCGAGTGCCTAACGCTCGCTTCGATCGAAGGGGTGTTTCGGAGATCATATTCCTTTGCCATTGTCAGCCTATGGGGTCGCAACAACGAAAGACTCCTGGGATCTCATACGATGAAGACGATACGGCCGAGGTCACCAGTGAGCTTCAGGTGACGCTTGGCCATCTCCTCACGGTAGGGAATGACGACGGTGCACCCCTGGCGAGCTGTAGCATTCGGTCAGCGGTTGTTGAGATTGCTAGGTGAGCCTGAAGCACGAACCGAGTCGGTTGACAATGTAGCGTCCGAGTTGGCCCGTTGCGCCAAATACAGTCGCAGTATGGCCTATTCCTCTGGTCAGTTGTGTCATGGACGCGTCGGACGAGGGTACGGACCTCCAAGAGACGACCTAGAAATTGCTATGTTAGTATATGACCTCAATTGACGAGCAACATTCGTCATACCTGCCGCCCTCAGTTCGGAGAATGGGCTTGCCGGTCCGGGTGATGGTAATGTCGGAAAGGAATCGCTTGCCTGCGAAGTTATGGGCAGCCTTGCCGGCCGACCGGGCGGCGACAAGAGGAGAGACCATCCTTGCAGTTGTTTCGGTGAGCAAGAATGGGGTGCAAGCCTCCAATTGGTATCTCCGGGTCCGTTACGCTTGGAGGTTGGATGCTTTGCCGACGATGGAGCTTGGGGTGGGCAGCCGGGTCACGTGCAAAGTCACGGGTAGGTAAGCAGCTCTCACGCAGATGCCATGTGCCCAGTGTTGGAAGTCACTATAGGGTGGGGCGCTTCAACCACCAGGCTGAAGCCCGCCGCGTTGACTGTCATCGGCAGCTTCAGAAGCTCCCCTTCATACAAGCTGCCCTTGACAACATCCCCGCCATCGTGAACAGTGCAGCACGTCACCCGTCGACGAGCCTACAGAGCTTGCAGAACGCATCTCGCAAACCCAAAGTCATCGCATTCTCGCACGAATCCGACTTCCCTAGACACAACGCCTCTACTACATTATGAACAACGACGCGATCCCCGACTTCCTCGCGGAGCAACGGGATGAGGCACCCGAGGAGCTCCAGCCTCTCGTGCTCGACTTCGAGAACTTCTGGGAGCGCAAGCTCTGGCATCAACTCACAGACGCTCTCGTCACGTTCTTCAACCATGAAGATAGCGCCCCGCAGCGCCTCGCCTTCTACAAGGTCTTCATTCTCAAATTCGCAGACAAGATCAACCAGCTCAAGCTCGTCGATCTTGCGCTCAAGGCTGCTGAGCAGTGCGATAGTATGGCAAAACAGGAACGTCTGAGATGGAATCCATGCTAACGAAATTTTAGCGAACGAGGAGCGCCTTGCTTTCCTCCAGGCGGTTGCGAAGAAGGTCGACAACGAGAACTCACAAGATGCCCTGGTGTATGCTTCTGTGGAGGTGGCAAGGGTGAAGCTCAGTCTGGGGGATCTAGATGGCGCACGAAAGGACCTGGATGCTGCGGAACGCATCCTGGACAGCTTTGATTCTGTTGAGACTGTTGTTCACGCTGCATTCTATGATGCGAATGCCAACTACTATCAGGTGAGATTTACTTCGGATATGGATCAATCGAGCTTGCTAACTAACGTCATGATCAGCGCAAGTCGGACTTTGCCAACTACTACCGGACGGCTCTCCTCTACCTTGCTTGTATCGACCTCGCTTCTCTCGATGACGACGAGCGCAGTCGCCGTGCCTACTACCTCAGCGTTTCCGCCCTCGTCTCCAGTAGCATCTACAACTTTGGCGAGCTCTTATTACATCCTATTCTCGACACTCTTGCGAACAGCGAAGAGAACTCGTGGCTTCGCGATCTCGTTTTCGCCTTCAACCGTGGCGACCTCGCCGCCTACGATACCCTTTCCGACCACATCGAGGATAACAAGCTACTGAGCCAGCACTCGGATCACCTCAAGCAGAAGATCTACCTTGCTGCGCTTACTGAGACTGTCTTCCGACGCCCTCCCCACGATCGAGCTATGTCCTTCGCTACAATCTCCCACGAGACTAAGGTCCGCCCCGAGGAGATCGAACATCTGGTTATGAAGGCCCTGAGCCTTGGCTTGCTAAGGGGAACGATTGACCAGGTCGATGAAGTGGCGCACATTACATGGGTTCAGCCCAAGGTGTTGGACATGAAGCAGATCGGCAACATGCGCCAGAGGTTGTTGGACTGGGACTCGAGTGTCAACCAGCTTGGCAACTGGATCGAGGGCGCTGGACAGGATGTCTGGGCTGCTTAGAGGATGACTTTGTGGTCAGCGCTGGCAGGCGTCCACTCTGTACACTATAAATTAAAATAGACAGCAGCAGAAAGAAAAGTCGGTTGTCTTTCAAATCGGTCATAGCCACACGTTCCGATCACACTTTAGGCGTAACAGGGTTCATGTCAGTGCATTTCAAAAACAAAGACAACGTAACATTTCAAAATTGCTGGTCTACTACAAATCTATCGCTGTGAAGCAAAATGATGGGGAGCTTACCGAAGCTCATGCAGTGGTGACGCCCAAGACATTAACCATACCGACCAGCCAAGCTGGCCACCATACGCACCATAGAACGATGGGGGTGTACATTCCCCAAACGTTCCAACCAAAGGCAGCCTGTCTCAGTATCTCCGCCACATCCAATCCGGCGTATTGAGCAGCCGAGAAAATGACAGTGGTGGGAGCGACAATATTGAGCAAGCCGGCCAGAGCGAATCTAAGGGCTAGGTTCTTGGTGGGCTGAACGAAGGTGAGGGGACCGGCGAGAAGACCCACAATGAAGGCCAGGGAGAAGTTCAAGGTAGCGAGAGTCGAGAGGGCCATGCCTAGGAAGAGGAGGGAGAAGGACTTTGTGAGTTGGAAGTGCTGTGCTGTGGGTTTGTAGAAGGTGGAGAGGATGTGGGAGATGATGAAGGGAATGGCTGCTGAAACGACCGAGAAGACGGTGAAAGTAGCACCAAGCATCTGTCTCCCCATGTCAGTAAGCAGTGTTATATCAGGAGGCATGCTCATATGATTCGACTTACGCTTGAGGGAACGTGGTTGAACATAGAGAGCGGCAGCGCGGACAAGGCAAAACAGGTAGCGACAACACCGAGAGGCAGGATCAAATCCCGCTCGCCGGTGGATGACGACGGATCAGTTGTACCCCCATCGTTCAGCTCGCCATTCACGGCTTTGTCGACCGTAGCAGGAGCCTTCGGAGGAGCCGTACTTTGGCCACTCTTGACCCAGAGGAAAATAGCCATGATGGAGAAGTTGGCAGCGAGCAGCATTGCACTGGGAAGATAGGTGCCGATACTGACGAAGCGATCCCTGTCCATGAGGAGGTAGAAGAAGAAACTCTGGTGCAGATGCTCGAGGAGGTTGTTCAGACTCCTGAAAGACCCCTCGACAAGGCGGCCCAAGGCCATTTCCTCGTGCCATCCCTGGCCGAAGGGCTGGAGGGTCACAGCGTCGACGTGGTAGGGAATGAAGCTGCTGTGCGGGCCAGCGGCGGCTCCAATACCTTGGTTAAGCATACCTCGCAGCATGACGCGAAGCCTGTCTTGGTACGTCTGGCTGTGCTTAGGCATATTCTGAAGGAAGGTCTGGATGCCCATCTGGTTTCTGGCGATGTTGACGATGGAGTTGATGAGGTCGAGGTTGGGCAATTGGCCATTGGTGCCGTCGTAGACGATGTGGACGGACTCGAAGCGACCAGTCATAGGATAGTCAATGGCGACGGCGCCTTGGAGAGCACCAGATTTAATGGGCAAGGCAGTGACATAGTCCGCATTGTGCGCATCGTGGTAAGCGTCTACCCAGGCCTGTGTGCCGGTGGTGCTGTCCGGGGGGATGACAAGGATGATATCCTTGGACCAGAGCGACCAGCGCTTGAAGTAGCGAGCCAGAGTCAAGGCAAGAGACACGCCGTTGCTGTTGTGCCTGCCGTCGATGCTCTTCCATGCGGCCACAAGGACGATAGCTTCGGTGGCATCTCCTCGCGGGGCTTGGAGAATGGCGTAGACGTTCTCCCCGGCATACTGGTCTCCTGCTGACACATATGTATAGTTCTGACGGCCAACCTTCAGGCCAACTCCCTTCAGCAGCTTCTCAAGCTCGTCGTTTCTCCTGTGGAACATGCGGTCAGCCAATCACCCATCAAAAAGTCCAAACAGCACCTCGAAGAGCTTTGATCTCACTGGTAGTCATCCTTGTCCACTAGAGCGTCGACCTCATGTCTAAATGCCCGGAAGATGTTGCGTTCGCTGCCACCAAAGTAGGTGTGGACTTGGCCGGGCAGAAGGGCGTTCTCGGAAATGTAAGTCTTCCGGGAGTAGTCGTCGAGTGGAAGCAGGAAGAGCCAGACGGTGCCGATGATGATGCAAAGGAGGGACAGGTAGGGAGGGATCTTGAGCATGCGCGGGTCGCGCCGTAGCGAAAGGACAGATGCTGGAATGGGCCTGGGTCAGTGGTTGATGGAGGACGGGAGGACAGGTAGCAGCGAGGGCAGAGCTTACAGAGCAAGCGCGACATGCTTTCAGAGAGCTTGGGAAAAGAGTGACTCGGTCGGTGATGGTTGGAACTCTGGGGAGGGACAGACAGGACAAGGAAAGGGTCCTTGGCTCGGGGTCCAGGGGTACGATGCTCTCGTTGGTGGTGGTGGTGGTCGATCGCGTAGCTCAGCTGGCGGGAGCTCAGGCGGACGACGCGGAGGGGCAATTCACTTAGCGGGGCGTTGTTGCTGCTTGCACTGTGTGTCGAGGTGCCCTGTGCTCTCTGGCTTCTTGTTTTGCTGGCTCTTGATTTTCTATGTGTATTGATTGAAACTCCAAATCTAACCATCTGGCACTTGGCGTGTAATTACCCTTGGAAGTGGTGACAGGATAAGCCATTTGTGGTGAGAGCATGTACCACCCATGAGGCTCGCTCTGACGTTAACTGACTATGGCCATATTGTGCTGCAGTCTCCCCGGGAATCATGTCTATCAACTTTGAAAAGCGCTAAAATATACGCATATTTAAATAGCGTCACAGTCTGAGATATCATGCCGTTTTTATTTAATTTTTAGAAAGGTGATCATGGCCTCCGTCAGCAGCTTCATCTTCAAGGGCGAAGGGTCCCTCACAGTAGAGCAAGGATTGGGACGAATGGGACCAATACATGATGGTTACAGAGCTGTTTGTTCCAATAAGTATGCGCTTAGTTCCATCTCGTCAGATTTACCAGATTCTATCTGCTACTAGCAACCGCACGTCACGACTTATACATCCTTCGAGGTGCATCACGTGTCGATCCATTGGATCGCGTTTTAGTGGCGTCTGCCTTGTCCCGGCGACCCCTGTCCTGCCTGCACAGGTAGGTACCTACCTGTCTTAGGGATTGTGGTGGCCCAACTTTCTGACTGTGTCCCACGGCCTCGAAGCGCGACTCTTCAGGCTCATTTCCTCATCCATAGCCTCCCTTCATCACCACGAGTACGACTTTACGGCCGGAATAGCATGTCTGACGAACCTACGCGACGACACTAATACCCCGTCTCTTGTCATACCTTGTCTGCACCAGCGAGACGTTCCGCCTTCGTCGCCTTGATCCAAGGATTCTCCATTTCATCCCTGGAGACAGGTGTCGATCCGGCTGCTCCGCGCCGCTTGTCACACGACCAAGCACCATGGCCAGTGTACGGAGCTTCAACACTCTGCGAGCGAGGTCTTACCTCGTTCGCCTGCCGCTCTTTACCCGGGCGATGATCTTGATTATCGTCATCTTCTGGATCCTCGGCGCGCAGTCAGTCTGGG
Source organism: Sarocladium kiliense (assembly GCA_030734395.1). NCBI lineage: Eukaryota > Fungi > Ascomycota > Sordariomycetes > Hypocreales > Sarocladiaceae > Sarocladium > Sarocladium kiliense. The sequence continues at coordinate 1,501,935 of JAUZTG010000029.1, forward strand.
ATGTCAGGAAATGGGGCGCCCTGATCCCTGATCAGGTTGGCTTCGCAACAGGTCAGCTTGCTTGTTTGCTGCTTCAGCCTCATAATTGCTTGAGATTCCCATGCTGACCATTTGATGCTCTGTAGCGTACCGAATCAATACGTTCCCGCTGATACACCTCAATTTCATCCACACTATCCTGAACATCCTAGCATTAACACCCTTGTTGGAGCGGTTCGAGAGCGAGTACGGCACACTGACTACGCTGGCTCTCTTCTTTGGTCGTGAGTCGCCTTGATTCCGGCCTCATCTAAAGTTGTCTTCTGTACTAACCAGCTTAGCTCTGACGACCGTGCCTGCGATCGTATACCTGATCATCGAGAGCTTCATCTTCCGAGGAAACAATGCTGTCATGGGTGCTAGGTACGACGAGTCTTTTAGCCTGCCTAACCTTGCTTTACAAACGCTGACAACTTCACAGCATGTGGGTGTTCCTCCTACTCGGCATCGAAGCCATCCGAACCTACCGCACGAATCCATACCTCGTGATTGCCACCCACCAGATTCCTACCTGGACCACACCCCTCGCCTTGATCCTCATCGTTGCCGCTTTGGTCCCCAACACCAGTCTCCTCGGCCACCTTTGCGGTGTAGCCATGGGCTACTTCTGTCAGTATATACAAGCTTTCCTTATTCTTGAGCGTCGTTGCTAATATGAACCTGCATAGGCGGACTCGGCTACCTCAAATACCTTGCGCCACCGGAGTGGGCTCTCCGCTTCATCGAAGGCAAGCTCAATCTCCTCGCCATTCTTCCTCACTATGTCAGCGTCGACCAGAAGACCTACGGGCGCTTCGGCGTTCTACCAAGCACAAACCGGACAGGAGGCAGTGCACCAACAGAGCTCGTTGGCAGCACCCAGCGTTTAGGCCCGTAATTGGGCCTCCAAATGTTGCAACATAGTATTGGAATGTAATGGATTGGGTGTGTGACTATAGATCTGGGTTCGGACATCTTCACGATTGCATTTGCGCATGTATACTGGGCATAGAGGCGTTGATATGGTACATGTCTAAACTAATACAACTGGATTATGCTTTCTCAGTCTGCTCGCTTGCTACCTTGCTCGTCCCGCTCATTCTACTTGCTAATGGCTGGACCCTCTGACTGACTGGCTTCTGCTTCCCGCATATTCCACACCTATCTTTGTCACCATTCTACACCATATCTTTAGCGCTATCTGAAAGGATATTCTAATCATCGATCGAAGGACAACGCGTGAACTTATGACCGCCGCCACGAAGTACTCATTCGCAATCACCCTTGTGTATGAAAAGGCAAAAAGGTCTTTCCCATGAACGGTGGGTCATGGGATCGAGCGAAGCTGCGCCCCAGGCTTCTCATCACACACTTCCTCATCTGATCCCATAAAGGTCTCCAGGAGATGACGATGCTATGCATAGTCATACAAGTCTGCGTCTTGGTATGAGACCCCGCCCGTTCATGGGAACGAAACGGCTTGTGATATTAGTGACCTCGTGAGGCACAGCTGAATCCAGTAAGATTGGGAGCTGACATGGCACTTAAATTGGACACCAAAGTACGAGGATATGCGAACCGCTGTGGGTCGGTTGAGTCTGGAAGAAAGCAGGCCGCTGGCCCGAGAGGGATAGTAATAGATCTGACATGTGCAATAACTAAAACGAACCATCCGGATACGTCCGCGGGTTAGGCATACTTCTAGTAAGCTGGCCTTCGCCTCTTACCCACGAGGCATCCTAAAAATAAGCTCTTCTCAACGTCGCATGACGAACTCAGTCTGAGGTGATGAGAGTATTGTGTGAATGGGTATAAAGGGAAGGCGTCCAGCACCAGCATGCAGTCATCCCTCTATGGAACCGAAAGTGTTCTATTTACTATCGGGTACATGATATCCCAAACAACATATCTTCTCACCCTTGACTGATTGTGACCATCTCGAGATGGTTCCTCTACCTAAGATCGAGTCGTCCCTGATCGGCGATCTTCATAGTCTCTCCAGACTATCCATCGGCCCCAAGGCCATCGAGGCCCGCATCAACACCAAACCCAAAGATGTTGCTCTCGATGGCTTCCTCGACCAGCTACGAACCACAAGACCTGAGCAGCGCCGTCCCTTCCTTGCCAACCTCAATGGTGGCGGTGCTATCCTCATCGCACTCCCACGTCCCCTTTCTGAAGTCGAAACCTCGCGCAAAGCATTCTACTACTTCGTCACCGATCCGTGGCTGAGTGGTCCAGCTCACTTGCTTGGCGTCCCAGACTTGCTTCTCACATTGAGACATCCCGAAGTGGAGGGATATCGCAGCATCGCATCAGTAGAACTCCTGATTCGAGCCTTCGAGACTGCTGCCCTGGATGTCACCGGAGAAGACTGGACAGCCAGACGAGATACCTCCAATGTCCGTCCAGGAATCGACGCAATCATCATCCACAACCAACTCGACGATCACGCTCATCGCGCAACCCTTGAACTGGCCGACCCAGATATCCCAATCCTAGCTGCAGAGCCCACCGTCCACGTCATCAAATCCTGGAGACACTTCACTAACATCTGGTCCATCCCCAACTCCAACATCGGAAGCAGTTCCCCCCTTCCTCGCTGGCTAACCGTAATGCGCCTCCCAACCGCCGAACCATCCCCTAACGACCTCCATGGCACTCTAATCTCCTTCCTTTCCCAGCCGTCCGGACGGCCAGAGGGCATCCTTTTCGCCCCACACGGGACAGCCCTCGAGACCGTGGAAAATGTCCTCGTGGGCGCTCCCGTGCTCAAGATGTTGGCGTTACTGCATCTCCGTTAACGAGACTGTATCTAGTGAGGGTGATGGCGGCAGCCTTGGTGTTGACTGAGGGCTGGAGGACTATCGAGCTATCGAAGCGAAGTACTGGGTTCAGATCGATGATGGAGACTTGGAGAGGACAGGGCTCGTAGCGCCCTTGTTGGAGTTTCGAGAGAGGTCGCTTGAGGAAACCCTGAAAGCTAATCCGGGCCGGAGACCGGACTTTCGCCCGAGAATCAATGGAGGTCTCGTTGTTTTGGTATAGGCTCTGATCTGGTCTGGTAGGCGGTGTACACACAGACGAGTTACGGTGGCTGTATCTTGAACATCGAGTCGCGATCTTTTATGTAGGTATCAGTGGTATTCGTTGTTTTGTACAAACTAGAAAATCGTAAACTCCTACAGACCGAAAGGGGACAATCAAAAGGTCATGCAATGCAACCCCACACGTCCAACCCCCGATCTTTCCATACGCTTCAACATCCTTCCGCATCTCCATATCTTCGTCTAATTTATTGCTTGGTAGCCTTGGCCATGGTGTTGAGGGCACTGCCGTTCTTGAACCACTCGATCTGGGGCTCGTTGAAGGTGTGCTGGAGCTCAACCTTGTAGGGCTCGCCATCCTTGGGGTGGACGACCATAGTGATGGGCTTGCCGACAGCGAGCTCAGTGCACATAATGTCAACCTGGAAATACCATGTTAGTGATTTGGGCCGATTGAAACTTGCAAGTAATCGGTCGTACCTTGTCATCGGGCTTAATCTTGTCGTAGTCGGCGGGGTCGGCGAAGGTCAGGGGCAGCATGCCCTGCTTCTTGAGGTTGGTCTCGTGGATACGAGCGAAAGAACGGGTGATGATGGCGAGACCACCGAGGTGGCGGGGCTCGAGAGCAGCGTGCTCACGGGAAGAACCCTCACTGTTTGATTGTTAGCTATTTGTTGTCCGGCACTTTGGCCAGTGTACACAGTAGCTGCTTACCCGTAGTTCCAGTCACCAATGACGACCCAGGGGATGTTCTTGGCCTTGTAGTCACGGGCAACAGCGGGGACGGCGTCCCACTCGCCGGTGGTGACGTTCTTGACCTTGTTGGCCTCACCGTTCGCCTCGTTGATGGCACCGATAAGCATGTTGTTGGAGATGTTGTCAAGGTGACCACGGTACTTGAGCCACGGACCGGCCATAGAAATGTGGTCAGTGGTGGTCTTGCCAGCAGCCTTGATCAAGATAGGGATGTCCTTGGCGTCCTTGCCGTCCCAGGGGTTGAAGGGAGAGAGGACTTGGAGACGGTCGGAGGTAGGGGAGACCTGGACGGTGACGGTAGAACGATCCTGGGGAGGAGCCTGGTAGGTGTCGTTACCAGGGTCGTAGCCCCTGGAGGGCAGGCCCTCACCAGTGGGAGGAGAGAGCATGAACTCCTTGCCGTTGCTGTCCTTGAGCTTGTCGGTCATGGGATTGAAGTCCAGGGTGCCGGAGATGGCCATGGCGACGACGAGGTCAGGAGAGGTGACGAAGGAGTGGGTGGCAGGGTTACCGTCGTTACGACCAGTGAAGTTACTGAAGAAAACGTCAATTTATGATTCAACACAAGGAGGTTCTTAGCTTGCTTGGTCTTACCGGTTGAAGGAGGAGACAATGGTGTTGGCCTCGCCCTTCTTGACATCCTGACGATCCCACTGGCCAATGCAAGGGCCGCAAGCGTTGGCGAGAACGATACCGCCGAACTCCTCGAAGGTCTGGAGCTGACCATCACGAGCGATGGTGGCACGAATCTGCTCGGAACCGGGGGAGATGAAGAAGGGAGTCTTGGCCTTGAGTCCGTGGTTAAGGGCATCACGGGCAATGGCAGCAGCACGGGACATGTCCTCGTACGAGGAGTTAGTGCAAGACCCGATGAGGGCGGCCTTGACCTCCTCAGGCCACTTGTTGTCGCGGGCAGTCTGGCCAAGCTTGGTGATGGGAGTGCGCAAATCGGGGGTGAAGGGACCGTTGATAGCAGGCTCGAGCTCGGACAGGTTGATCTCGATGTGCTGATCGTATTCAGCACCCTCGTCGGCCTTGAGCTCGTTGGCGTAGGTGCGAGCGAAGTCACCGATGTCCTTGCGCTTGGTAGCAGCAAGGTAGTCGTACATGCGCTCGCTGAAGGGGAAGACGGTGGTGGTGGCACCAATTTCAGCACCCTGTACTCTGGTCAGTCTCTGCGCCAAAACATGCAGGAAGGCAGAAACAACATACCATGTTGGCAATAGTGGCAGCACCGGTGGTGGAGAGACCCTCAACACCAGGACTAAGACATTGTCAGCTATTGATACCATAAAATTGGCCAAAAGAGGCCTGAATCGGAAGCTCTTACCCGCTGTACTCGACAATAGCGCCGGTACCACCCTTGACGGTGAGGATGTCGGCAACCTTGAGGATAACATCTGCGCACACGTTAGCTGGGCTCAAGGACTCGCATATCATTCAGCTCGCTGGAACTTACCCTTGGGAGCAGTCCAGCCGGACATCTGGCCGGTGAGCCTCACGTTGATGACCTTGGGGGCCTTGAGCTCCCACGGCAGGTTGGCCATGACATCGACAGCATCGGCACCACCGACACCAATACAAGCCATACCGAGACCACCCTGATGAACTGCGTCAGCTGTTGCTCTCTAGAGGAGATCTGAGAAATTTGTTGCACTTACGCCATTGGGAGTGTGAGAGTCAGTGCCGATAAGGAGACCACCGGGGAAAGCGTAGTTCTCAAGCAGAATCTGGTGGATGATACCAGAGCCGGGCTTCCAGAAACCAATGTTGTACTTGGCGCAGGCAGAGGCAAGGAAGTCGTAAACCTCCTTGTTGATGCTGATGGCGCGGTCAAGATCCTTCTGGCCACCAATCTGGGCCTCGATCAAGTGATCGCAGTGGACGGTGGTGGGGTTGGCGACCTGGTCCATGCCGGCGCTCATGAACTGGAGAATGGCCATCTGGGCAGTGGCATCCTGGCAAGCAACGCGGTCAGGGCGGAGCTTGAGGTAAGACTTGCCACGCTCAATGTCCTGGCCATGCGGATCGTCCAAGTGGGAGTAGAGAATCTTCTCGGCATAGGTCAAGGGACGGTTGAGGCGGCTGCGGACGATGGCGAGGTTCTCGGACATCTTCTTGTAGTTGATGAAGTTGTTCTCCTCCCAGTTGTTCTGGCGGACCTATTTGGGGAAGCCTGTCAGCCCATATTCACTTTCTTGAGGTGTTTGGAGTTTCTCATGGCGCAACACAGCCGAGGCTGTGGGAGCAGGACTGCTCGCAGTGGCTCAAGTTGCGGCAACGCGAGATAAGGTAAGTTTCAATCAGAGAGAACGTACCTTGCGGTCCAGAGGAGAGTCGGAGACGGTAGCCATGCGACGGATGCCGGAGGAGGCAGCGCCGCCAACGGCGCGGCTCCGGGCAACATTGCCCAGAACCTGTCTGGTAGCAAGCATGTTGACGAGGATGGCGGAGGGGAGATTTAGAGGCTCTGACGTCGACGCTCTTTCTGGGAGGTCTGGTCAATCCCTAGCCAGAGGAGATGAAGAGAATAGAGAAAGAGGAGGAGAGTGGAGGGATTGGGTCTGGAGGAGGAGGAGGGAAGAAGAGGAAGAAGAGTAGATTAAGTTGGCCCGAGAGGGAGGAGGAGACTTTGGAGGCAGCGTCGGCAGAGAGACAAGCGAGAGGGCAACGGTACGGTACGGTACAGCGCAGCGCAGCGCAGGTGGAGTGATTTTCGGCTCAAAGGGTGCTGTGCGTAGGAGGCTTCCAGTGGGTGCAGGGGTAGTGTTTAGCGGTTGTGGCTCCACAGCTTAGGGGAGCTCTACGGGGTGGGGGTGGTTTTGGCGGCAGCTGCCAGCAGTCAGCGTCGGGCTCGGCTCTCTGTGTGGACGGCCACTGGAACCAGTTCGCCGCGGCTGTTGACTCGGCGCTGTTGATGCTGCCATCTCAGTGGAGTGGAGTGTGGGGATTCCTACGGAGGGGCCGCTGTGGCCACTCACAGGCGAGGCAAAATAAGCCCGCGATCCTCCGTTTCCGTCATGGCTGAGGTGAGGTGAGGTACCTGACTCTGCTCTCCAGTGACGACAGTAACGGAGAGAGAGATTCACAGTACTTACAATATGTGTTTCAATGCCAATTCCAACTGTGTGCGCAATCAATCTTCACATATAGCTTCCGTTTCTCCGGCGTTCCAACGCAAGGATTGACACTCAGCGCCTTGTCAACCACAGCCAGCATCTGCTCTGGGTGGAAATGACACGCGATGAAGTCATGGGGCTGCCGGCCAAGCTTCGATCCCCGATGCTGCACCTCCGAGCCGGGCAACAATCAGCATCAACAACGTCCAGTCTAACGTCGACGTTCATCATATCGCGGCACAATCCATCCGAGCACCCTCAATTCTGATCCTCCATCCTCTCACGGCTGTCGCAATGCATTGACCCAGCGTGACACTAACTGTCTCCCCAGCTCCGACCGAGAACTGGAGTTGCATGTCCGGCTGGCTTGGGCCATGTGGAGAGCAACATCGGCACACAGGCATGTGAGAGCCAATCCTGCGACACGCTTTTGTCACTCACCCTGCCCTTCTTGCTTCTGGCTGTTTCTGTCCACATGGAAATCCGGAAGCTCTTCCCTGGCCTTGTCTAACACTGTGATTGATATCTTGGGGCTTCACCACAGCAACAGGCTGACTTTGCACGCCTTCATCCCTCTCATAGACTGGCTATGTAGTGATGCGACCAGCATCTCCTGAACTCGCATCACTTATTTGAGAAACCACTGATCCTGCAACCTCCTGCACTCCCTACATCTCCATCGTGTCTACTCGTACTCTCTCCATCGAACCGGCCACCTCTCGGCTCTGATCGGCTGCATCACCGCGCAACCCCAAACCAGGGGGAGGAAATCCAGGTACACGTTTTCCAGGGCCACCAAAACTAATTCCCGCGCACTTGCCAAAAATTTTGCTGACCTGCAGACCCCCCAAAAACGACACCTACGACACTGGCGGCGTGCAAGGACCTTGCCAAGCGCGCCCCGGACCAACCTATCGACCTCGGCCGCCGCTTCGGTTACCGCACACTCCACCGACTGGCACTGCCCCTCGGAGTTGAGCGTCGGTCACCGAGTCAGCCGAGACGAGCGAATGAGACGGCTGGTGATGGACTACATAGCAACTTTTCACGTGATGGTCGTTGACAACGACAATGACAAGATCGACCGCGTTGTTTCGCAACCAGAGGTGGCATCGTAAATGAGGTGTTCATCATCAATCGGGTTACGAAAGTACAATGTGGTTGCGCCTACGGAATTGGCACCATTCTGGTGGTCTCATGAGGTTTGCTTTAGAGGTGTAAGACTGACACGATGTTATTCCAGCAGCTGCATGGCAGTGAAAACCCCGGTCCCGCTTGTTGACCATATGAGCGGCACTTGCAACTGTTGTAAAGTCCATTGCCAGCAGCCATTCAATCAATCGCTGCACAGGAGTGGTGTAAGTCACACGCAGATGCAGAATCTTTGCCCCTAGTATTGATCATGTTATGGCCTCTGTGCTCTGTGTCTAGACAGCCCAAATTTACCAAATGTCGTGGCATCCAGTATCAGACACAGCCTCTGTCGTATAAGTGAAGTGCGGCGTGCTCGGAAGAGGACTTAGCACCCGGTCCATACGGGCTCTCAGATGGCAGATGATAGGGCTGAGCCTTGACATCAACCACGGTCAGAGTCTAGGGAGCAAGGCACTTGGTTCGTGTCTCTGTGGGGTTAGTACCGTTGCCAAATTCAGGGTCACTGCACACACACTGGCATAACTTACGTTACAATAATAGAACAGCCCGAGGTGTGGGTGGTATCTTGCGCTTCGCGCAGAACAGGGGCAGAATGCGGGAATGGGTATCCACGGTATTTTCGGTTACTTATGTTGCTCTAAGGATCGAAATCTTGTATTCATGGTCAAAGTGTGTGGAAGGAGAGGCTTCGACTACGGTCCATACTCTGCACATGTTCACTGCTGTGTTACACTAACCCCCCCAAGGTCGCAGTGATACGGAACGTTTCTTCGATCAGCGCTTCTGGTTCTTCGGGCCTTGAAGATCAGCCTTTCCCTCGGGACCTTGCGTGATAGCGGACGTCTTTGCATAGCATTTTCCAGTTCAAGGCAACTGAATCCGGACTGATGGGCTACATGTTCCCATGGGTTTGCGCTTCCTTCAGTGCACTGTATGTGCCCAGAGTGGCGGACAATGATTACGCGCGCCACTTGCTATAGTCATGAATCTCTTGAATGAGTCCTTCGGGCCAAGCATGCTACGTTGGAAGTCCTGCATGATGCGAATGTCGGTCTTGTGGTCAACCGTTATGCAAAGGCCGCGGATGCATTGCCGACCAGGGCCTCTAGAACCTACCTGCGGAATACTTCCAACGTGCTTCTGGCAGAGAATTCAGTTCATGGTTTGTTCCATATGACTAACGGATTTCTGCACCATTTTGCCTTCAACATTCAATGAAGACAGCCGCCAGGGTTGGTATGAGGTGCAGCCGAAGACGCTTGATAACACCGGGCCGACGCCGAGAAGCACCATAGCATGATCTCGTTCGATAATTTGCATGGCTAGGCATATAAGATAGGATCGCCTTTCGTAATAAACATCAAGCTCATAAATCCCAGAAGTGCTCTGGAACATCACCGCCAGATGTACGCTGGCGGGGCATCCACCACGATAAGTTAACCACCACCACAAGGTGCCCCACAATATTTTCTCAGAATCGCATTCTTTCCTGCCACCATTCGATCTGCGAACGACCTTTCGCGACATCAGCAACTCACCATCGGCCGCATCCAGACGACTCTCCCACAAACTTCTTTGGCTTTACTCTGCATATTACATCATCATGGGTGTAGGAAACAAGCGCACCCTCGTCAAGACGAGGCGAAAGACCAGGTTCGAACCCCTCCACCGCTACCATGTGGCTCAGTCTCGTTCTTGTCCCTTGCTAACCATAAACTAACGTACAGAGACGTTGATCAGATCAAGGCCGATATTCTATCCCCGAAGCATCTCGCCCAGTACAAGAACACCAAGGCAGAGGAGGATCTCCCCGGTCTTGGCCGCCACTACTGCATTGAGTGTGCGAAATGGTTCGAAACCGAGGCCAGTCTCGTCGGCCACCGTCGCAGCAAGCCTCATAAGCGGAGGTATGTTTGGTCTCACAATCAATTCCAAGGGGTATCATTTCGCTACTGATGCTAATGTCTGGCCAACAGAGTCAAGCAGCTTCGAGAAGAGCCCTACACGCAGAAAGAAGCCGAGGCAGCCGCTGGCTTACGCACCGACAACGGCAAGGACCGCTCTGAGACGGCCCACGATGTCGACATGGCGGCCTGATTCGCGTCCCAAACCAGGTGTGGTCATACAGCGCCTCTACAGGCATCAGTATATACATGACTCGACGACTTGATGAACATATTTCTTTCTCTTCCTTTCTACTTGAGACTTCGTCCTCTCGGCGCCGGCAATCCACTGGGTCTAGCACGACCGCCTCTGGAACCTCCTCGGCCTCTTGTCGACGATCCTCCTCGAGCTGGCAGCCGCGATTGCCTCGTTTCAGGCTTGCTATATTGTGTAGTCTTGGTTGCCGTTTGCGGGTTGTCGACGAAGGAGGTGTCTGTGGTCCTGTGATAGGTCAGTGTTTTGTCATTACGGTCGAGACAGGCAGGGAAACATGCATGAATGTGGCATCAATCTCGGTTTCGGGTCTCGAAGAGGATGTTGCGGTGGCGGACTCCTCAGGTAGGGATCGATCTCTGCGGAAGGACTCGGTGACGGGAGCCTGAGAACGTTTCTTGTCAGTTTTCGATTCTTTCGGCATGTACCTGCACAGTACTCGCAGACAGCAATGCCTTACCTCGGGGAAATCGACGCAAAAAGCGTTCATGTTGAGCCCGTAGAGAAAGCTGGCGAACGACTCGCTAAACCGGGCCAGACTCTCGTGCATAAGCTGGAAGTGCATCATATTCGCCTCGAGGTCGGCCATGGCGTCAGAGAGCTCCGCAAATGCCGGTTCGAAGGTGTTGAGGGGAAACGAACCCTCGCCATCGCCAGCGCCCCGAGCAGAATCGCGAAAGGAGGATCGTGAGGATGGTCGTAGTGGGGTGGTGGGACGCGAGGTGCGTGAGCGCGAACTTGGGCGGCGTTCGGTGGAATCCTGCATAGGTGTAGACATTGTGATGGTGCTGTACGGCGCGTCAATCGGTAGTCTGGTTTATCACTCGTACAATCAACCTCCTCACGATGACTGTGCATGGGTCGTGAACATATGCAAGGTAAAGGTCCCACGTCAGGTCGGTCAGTCTGGCCAGGGTAGGTCGAAGTCAACAAGCCCTTCCACAGTGCCGTGCCCCGCAGTGTGTGTCGCGATTGTCCCTCCGCCCTGCACGTGCTCACTCAGGCACAGTAGACGGAAGTGGGATCCTGATCAACGACCTCATTCCCCTTACACCTCCTCGCGCGTAGTTTAAATCTTGTGACCCATACAGCCTTGAGCAAGGATAGCGCGCTGTGGCTTCCCGTTCATTAGATGAGAATCGTATACCAATGTACATGCGCTTCCCGTGTTGACACAGCCCTCCATATTTAATCTCCTTCCCAAGCCAGCACCACCGACCGCGTGCTGAGCCGGGGCCAGAAAAATGATGACAAGCGTGCCTCTTCGGGTGTGCCTCAGCCACGCCGCTACACCCGCCAACCTTGCATTAAGCAGTAGTCCAACTCACAACCTCGTCCCCTCAGCATCCGGTTTGCATTCTTCCCATCATCTTCCGTCTTGAGCTCCTAGAATCGGAGTTGAAGTCTCGCTTTGCTCTTTCGCTCACGGCGAACATTGCTTTGGGGTGCTGTTGCTGTTGCTGTCGCTGCAGGCTTCTCTTTTGGTGCTGGACTGTACCGCATCGACAGGGTTCTCCCACTGCTCCGCCTCTGACGACTTGACATCACCAATCGACATATAACGGCCATCTCACCCAGCACTCGTCCTCAAACCGCTCTTTCAAGGTCTCACAATCCTCTTGTATTCCTTGTCACAGGCCGATATACCTTTTACACCTCAATCCTCCGCCTCCAGACTCGATTCGGATTGCCCTCGTGCCCCGCGCTGCATCCCTCTCAGCCAGCCTTGCGTCACTTTTGCTCGGCGTTGACGGGCATTTCAGTTGGTACCAAGCCCTCGACTCACATTTCGGGAGGCCTATGAAGTTTACCTTGACCCGGCTGCTCCCTCGATCCACGCCGTCCACGGCTTTCACTCAGTCCCTCTTCAGGTCAACTCCGGCGCATCCGTGCTATCCTAATTTCAGACCTTCCAAGCACGCCTTCATCGCATCACGGGCCGCTGGCTTTTGCTCTGCTCAAGCTTCAAGGCGAATTTTGAAAAAGGTCAATCGGAAGGAGTGTGCAAGGTCCCTTGTTGGTCGCACCTGTTTTCCGGTTTCTTCCAGGAGCCACCTTCATACCAACACCTCGGGTGCTCGTGCTGAAGCCTCACTCCGAAGCAGTGTCAGCCCTTCACTCATAGTCCTCGTAACAGTCGCGGCAGTAGGTGTCGCCGTCTCGTTATTCTGGCAGGAGGATCGTAGAGAGAACGCATCGCAGCTTCCCGAGCCCTCTCTCGGCACGACGTCGGATATGGCGGCTCAGAACCCACCAGGCCGGCCAGGCAATCTGACCCCAGAGCAGGATGAGAAGCTTCGCAAACTCTGGATTGCCGTCTTCCAAACAACAGGGGTCAGAGACAGTGACCCACCGAAGGTAGAGGTCCCTGAAACTACTGAAGCAGAGTCTGAGACCCCTAAGAAGAAGCGTTTTGGCCTCTTCCGCAAAGAAACCAAGCCCAAGGCTACCTCTGGCACTGACACTCCCCCCAAAGATGCTACGGAGGAGGACAAATACGGCCAGACGGCCAAGTATCACGAAACCCTCGCCAATCACAGCCCTGAGTCAATCCGCCAAACCATCTGGACCATGGTCAAGCATGACCATCCTGATGCCCTGGTCTTGCGCTTCTTGAGGGCACGGAAGTGGGACGTTGAGAAGGCTCTAGTCATGCTCGTATCGACTATGAACTGGCGGCAGACAGAGATGCATCTGGACGATGATATCATGAAGAAGGGTGAGGGAGGTGCTAAGGAGGATGAACAAAATGCCACCGACGAAAAGCTCAAGACAGTTGGTCACGATTTCATGGAGCAGATTCGTATGGGCAAAAGCTTCCTACACGGCAAAGACAAGGATGGTCGGCCGATCTGCTATGTCAGGGTCAGGCTGCACAAACAGGGTGAGCAGTGCGAGGAGAGCTTGGAGCGATACACCGTCTACCTGATTGAAACGGCGCGCATGGTCCTCTCACCACCCGTCGATACCGCTGTAAGTCTTCCTGGATTACTATTCCTACTACCAAAATACTGACCCTAGTGTAGACGATTGTCTTCGACATGACGGGTTTCTCCATGGCCAATATGGACTACACCCCCGTCAAATTCATGATCAAATGCTTTGAGGCCAACTACCCCGAGTCTTTGGGCACAGTTCTGATCAATAACGCCCCTTGGGTCTTCCAAGGTACAAACCCCACACCACATAGCCATCGGGCTTTTGCTGACTATATTAGGCATATGGAAGATCATCAAGGGCTGGCTCGATCCCGTCGTTGCTAGCAAGGTTCACTTCACCAATAACAAGAACGACATGTCCGAGTTCATCGCTCCTGGCCAGATCCTCAAGGAGCTCGGCGGCGACGAGGACTGGGAGTACAAATATGTTGAGCCTGTGCCAGGTGAAAACGAGAAGATGAAGGACACCGAAACCCGTGACCGTCTGCTCCAAGCACGAGAGGAGATCGTCAAGGAGTTTGAAGCCGAGACTCTCAGGTGGATCAAGACCCCCGAGGGCGAGGAAGGCATGAAGATCAAGGCGCGGAGGGATGAGCTAGCAGCGAAGCTGAAGGCGGATTACTGGAACCTTGACCCATATGTCAGGGCTAGGTCAGTGTATGACCGGACAGGTGCGCTGAAGCAAGATGGCTCTGTTGATTGGTATGACGCACCGAAAAAGGAGGAGACCAACGGCGCTGTGGCACCAGAGACATCTGCTGATGATGTGGACTGAGGATGGGCGAAGAAAAAAAACCAATAAAAGGCTAGAAGCGCTGTGGCGATCACGTACATCAAAGCAAGATAGATGTGAAGATATAATTGGTACCACTTTCAACTTGCAACATGACTCCTCGTGTTCAACTTGCCCCTGCCACTTTGACCCAGGACCAAGACCGCTACCTCGCAACGCCACCGCCTCTTTTTCTTCGCCCCAGATTCACATCGCTCATTTAGTTGCTCTACATCTTGGCCTTGATCTCCTCGTAGAGGGCCTTGAGCTTGTCCATACCCGGCTCGGTTGTCTTCCAGCCAATGCCGAGGCCCTCTTCCTCATTTGGCTTGGGGATCTGAAATCATGTCAAAATACTGTGGCAGATAGGAAATAGTGTAGGAGACATACCATGTGAAAGTGAACCTGAAGAAGAAGAGAAGGTGATCATTAACGTGAGTCGATAACAGGAGACCAAGCGGCAGTGGAGGGCTTACGTGATGGACCTGCTGGTGGGCGATGGTGCCGTTGTTCTGGAGAACGTTGTAGTCGGTAGCACCGGTAGCTGCGACGAGCTTCTTGACGGTAGGCTACCGAGTCATGTCAGATCAACATGCTCCGTTGAGGGCAATGTGTGCAGAAGCATACCAGAATCTCACTCAGTTGGTCATCGGGGATGTCGTGAAGCTTAGCTCCATGGTACTTGGGGATGACAAGCTAGGTGCAGAGTGTTAGAGAGTGCGACCTTGAGGAGGCGAGAACCCTAGGAGCTATAGAAGATGCCTACCGCATGACCTTTGCTGAGGGGACCAATGTCAAGGAAAGCAAGTGTCTTGTCGCTTTCGAAGAGCTTGAACGAAGGGATCTCGCCTGGTCATAGGTTAACTATCTTGCGAATCAGCGAGATCACGAAGCTAATATTACCCTTAATAATACGGCAGAAGATGCAAGACATGGCTGTGTATCGATCTTCGGGAGAAGATAGATAGAGGTGAAGGTATTCGCTTGATATAGAGGAACGTGTGACGTTGAAATGGGAGGTTTCGGGTGACGTGAAGCAATAGCGGGGGGGAACTGGAGCTTCGGGCAATGGGGCTGTAGTGCAGTGCGCTGGAGCTGGTGCTACAGCCGCTGGGGAGCTGTGCCTCTAGCGATGATCCGTTGCAAGATGCCGAGATGCCGACAACAGCGTGGGAAGCTTTGCATGTATATATGAACGGTAATTCAGCTATGAGAATGGAATCCCATTCATCTTCGACAATGAATTGCATCTCAAACGGTAGTATTGCGCATCATACTGGTCAAACGAGCACAGCTGTTGGTCTATAGGTAAAAATAAGGGGTTTCGTGAGTTGGAGTGGGACCTTCCATCGAACTCACCTCTTGCCTTTTACCAGATGTGACCGTGGAATGGCCCAAAAGACTCCGTTCACCTAATCTTTGGCACCTCTTCATCTGGAAGCCCCAGATTCGATTTTTGTCGAGCTCAAGATTTTTGTTTTGCTTTTTTGCAATTTTGAAGCTTGCCTGAATGCACACGTATGTTCATGCAGAATTACTGGTTACCTCAGCTGTAGGCGTATGATTTGGCACCGTCTATCAACCAACGTCCCGTACATGCGGTTCCATACCAACACAAGTGAAGTGAAGCATCCTGGACTCAGACGTCATCGCCCACCCTGCGCAACCTGGCACAAACCACCCTGAACCCCGCCAGTCGCTCGCTTCCCACTTTCTTGCGCCCAAACAATTGTGCCATCAACCCACTCAACCTGCTGTGCATCCACGCGCAAACAAACAAATCAGCAACCTGGATCGAGGCCGAGTTGCTCGCTGCCTTTGCCTGACAGGAGCCCCGCCAGGCAGCCAAGCGTCTGCCTTCCAGCCTGCTTGGCCAACAACCTGAACCCCGCCTAACATCGCGACCATATAAAGAAACACAACCTTTGCGACTTGACTACAAGACACGCAAGATTTTCCCGACTCGAATTTACGTCCCGTATATAACCGCAGACACACGAGCAAAACCTCCAACATGCCAAAATATCTCAGCACTCCCCTGTTCGGCGGCGCGCTCTCCGCCGACATCCCCGCCAAGTTTGCCGATGTCAGTAAACTCAGACAGGTTCCCGACAACCAAGAAGTCTGGATCGACCAGGATGGCTTCACCAGCATCATCTTCGACATCACCGAGCGCGTGGGACCCAGCGGTTCCGGGCCAAAGATCGACGGTCAGGCGATGACCGACCACCTCGAGGATATGGTCGGTTCTGATATCAACACCGTCAAGATCTGGAACACAGCCGAGACTGAGTTCTCACGCCTAGAGTACGTTCTGCCTTTCCAACTATGAAACCTTCCACCTTCCTAACCATTGCCTGTGCAAAAGCAGGAAGGGCACCCCAGCCTACACCCTCATCTCTACGCAAACCCCCCGCGTCCGACCCGGCGAACAACAATCATCCGCCCCAGACTTTACCGCCATCGTCATGACCCTCCTCCGTCTCGAGAAGCAAAAGACCGACATCCTGATCACCGTCAACGTCCCACATATCAAGGGCGAATACGATGAGGACGACGTGGATCTTGAACTGGGCAAGCAGGGTAAGCTTATCGGTGATGCGGTGGAGTACTCGGCGCGTATCTGGGAGTCGTTCAAGATCAAGGACTGGGGATTGTTCGTGGTTGACTAAGAGGCCGACGCTTGACGAGTAAAGAAAATATCATGGGGTGGAACTTGCATGGAAGAATTGGTATATGGCCTGGGAGGGAATATCCGTGAACGTATCCAAAGCGGCCGAAGGAAGCGATTATGATGACCCTGACGATCTTGAACGACATGTCAGCGAGGGCGCGGCTTGAGAACCACGCGGAAGGTCGCCCGCCGAGTGCTCCAGATGCCACCAACGAACGGCACGCTTTGTATGTAGATAATTAGCATAGTCTAAATCAACAAGAAGAACGAAGCCTTGTGTTCTCCATCAGCGTGATGGCAACAAGCTTAACAGTCGAAAATTTGACTTTGACAATCCTACTCGTACAGAGAAACGCCAGGTCCTTTACCTAACCAAACCGAAGAACGCCATATGCATGTGCAAGACCGGCCATCCCGCCGTCCATATGAATCAAGAAACCAAACAGTCATCTCAAGCATCATCCGCCATCGTCAAGTCCACCATCTTCTCTGCAACGTCCTCTGTTGACGTTGAGGTCTCCTTCTTCTTCTCTTCCTCACCCTTCTTCGCTGCCGCATTCCTTGCCTTCCACTTCTCCCCAATCAACTTCATCACCTCCTTCTGGTTCTTGCCAGGATTTTCATCCCGAACCACCTTCATTTGCTCCTTGACAAAGAGTTGGTACGCAGTCTTGCCACCAGTGGCCCTGGGAACGGGGCGGGTTTGCTTTAGCTCCTCCTTGCATTTGCCGCAGCGGTGTCTTGCAGGATCGATGCTCCTTGAGTGACGCTTGTGCTCGTGGCCGCACCCGACGCACTCCCAGATGTACTTGAAGTCAATCTCGTACGTGTGCTTGGTCGTAACCTTGATGCCACGGTCGCCGAAAGCCCGTGAGCACTTAGCAGCCCAGCTCTTGAACTCCTTGCCGTGAGGGTTGTTGGTGATGCCGCTGACCATGAAGTTGGCCAGATGGCAGAACTCATGGGCAATCACGTTGAGGAGCCGTGCCTCATCGTCAATCACCTTTTCAGCCAGGTCAATAGATGCGTGGTGCTTGTACCGGACATCTGTCTCTATGCCGTCACTTTGTTTTGTCCTGATTGTCTCGCGCTTCCAGTTGGCCCGTCCAGCGGTTGTATTCAGAGACTTGGTCCAGTTCAACTTGACTCCGCCAGTGCTCTCTGCCAGTGTAGCAATCTGACCTTCAGTGATCTGCTGGTCGAGCTGCGTCAGGAACTCCTGAGCCATCTGCTGCTTGGTAGCGTCGAAGTTCTTGCGGGCCTCTTTGCTGGGACTTGACTTGCTAGGACTCTTCTTCACGGCAGGAAGAATAAGTTTGGTCGGTGAGTGCTTGTCGTTCCAGTCATTGGTGACCTCTTGACTCCAGAAAACGTCCGTGCTTTGCCTGTGAGGAGTCTTGGGGATGCGGATTTGCTTTGATGGAGATGGGACCTCTTCAACGGCGGGCTCTTCTGGTGTTTCTGGCAGTGTGGGAGTAGCAGGTCTGGCCACCTCTGGAAAGGCTATAGCAGGGGCTGCAATCATGGAATCACGCAGTTGAAGGTCGAGCATGTTCTGAATGAGGTCGGCCGTTTCGGATTCCTCCTCCCACTCTTCAACAATCGTCATGTTCTTGACCTCTGAGAGGACGGTCTCATCGGGTTGGGAGGAGTTAGCCTTAGGGGCGCTGAGGTCAAGGCGCTTCTGGAAGAGCAGCTTGGCAGCAGTTCTGTTGCCCACCGAGCCACCAGATTCGAAAGAGTCGAAGTCTGAGTAGGTGTTGTTGGTGTACTCAGAGGTCTCGTCCCCGGCCGCAGAGGTAGCCGACTCCTCCATCAGCTCAGAGTCAGTCTCCTCCTTCATGGCCGCGAGTCTCTCGCCGGGGCTGGGTGATACAGGCAGTGCCTCCTCGAATGATGATGAAGGTCGGGGGCTCTGCTCGTCTTGAGTGTCGGCCTCGGCCTCAGACTCTGTGATTCCACTCTTGCTGGCGTCGGTCTGTTCAGCGTTGGACGTCTCCTCGGCGGTCAGGTCATCTGTTGTGACATCAAGAGTGACACCGCCAACCTTGATCTGGGGAGTGCCGTTTCCGCCGAAGATGTCAGAGTCGTCCGAGTCCTCCTTGGCCTTCTCGGCCTTGGGGCGCTTGGAGCGTGCGCGAAGCACTGTGGATGGCGCAAGGACATTCTCCAGGTCCGATTCCTCGAAGCTAGACTGCACCTTGCGCATGGACTGGCGAGCCTTAGTTGGCGACTTGCGTGGTGACTCCTCGAGGTCTCCATCCCACTTCTGGAAGAGAGGGTTGGCGCCCATCTGTGAGCTGACGTCCCGCAGCCGCCTGATCTTGCGGGTTGAAGGCTTGACGGTAGACTTGGGGATGAGCATGCGGCCGGGTGTTTTGCTCATAGGCTTGGGAGTCCTCATGATGTTGCCGCTGGATTCCTTGAGGAACGAAGTGACGTCGTTAATATCTTCATCGCTGTCAAAACAGCGGTCCATAGGGCGAGCCATTCTGAGTGTGGCGGTTGGTGATTCAGTGCCGTTGAAGTGTAAGGGACGATGTGGAAGGAGACTTGGGTTGATGGAAGAGACGGAAGAGATATCCTCAGACCCAATGGGCTAAGAGATGAGAGGATATGGCGATATTGGGGCAGGAATGCGACCAGCGAGCGAGGGCGATGCTTGGAGAAGAAGCAGGGTCACAGAGGTGGTTGCAGTGCGGCTCTTGGTTGAATGGCAAGAGAGTCGCAGTGTGGGATGTGACCGGAGGTCCAGGGCGGTCAAACAAACGAGTTACCAGGGCAACGAGGCCGAAACCTGCAGCAGCTCTACGTCACCTACCCTGTAAAGCGTCACGGACTAATTCAGCACCGGAACCTAGCTATGTTACCACAATGGCATTCGCCAAACTCAGATTGCATTGCAGTTAGTTGGGCTTCTACTAATTGAATTCGCTGGCTTTGAGGTCTGTTGCCTCGCTGAATTCGTTGTGACACCTTTGCAGAGACTATTTCCACGGCAACAAATCGACTTGAAAACTGCACTATTATCATGGTACCTGATTACAGACCGTGCATCTGATCACGCTTCAACAAAAGTCTTCTAGACTCACACGAAAGCCAGACCCAGCAAGCTGACAAGATGGCGCCAACCGTGGATATTTGAACGAGCCTCGTTTTTCTTGCATCCGAAGAGTCTATCTCGCCACTGGCGTTTATACGTCCACGAAGCTCATCCTGTCGTCTACGGAGAGATCAACAAGAAGCGGGTCCAAGAAGGGCTTCTAAAAATGGCCGAACCAACAATGGGCGTGCCCAAGCCAGGAGCAAGTGTCGCCAGTTTGCGCGTTACGGGGTGAAAAGGGGGGCAGCAATGCAGTAGCGTCGCCGCTCCCATCGTGTTTTCGTGTCACTAAGCACAACTTTGCGAGCTCTCCCAGCACAATTGCCATGATGTGCCGGCACAGTGTTGTTCTTGCTAGGACCTGCCCAGTGCGCGTCTCCGCGGGTTTCTGCAGTGGCGTGACGCGATGGCACTTCACACCGTCATCGATTCATTTTCTCGGCCCCCCAGGCGCCATGAAAGCTGACCTTATCTGGCCGATGTCTCTCTACCCGTGGACCATCATTTCCCATGTAGAGTGCCGCCTGCAATCGAAGAGGCTAAGTCAAGGAAGCTCGTCAATGCGAGAGGCACGGCAATGGTAATCTGAACCAGGACTGCGGCCGCTTCGAAGGGAATCTCCGGGCGCTCCGTCGATCGAGTGAAAATCGGAGTTTGGAAGGCCCCACAAGCGAAGCATTGGCTAGCTGGCCCAGATTGAATCCTGTTCTCTTTTCCATGGTCAGCAACAGTGAGCCGTTGATACGAACGAGCTAGGGGCGGAAGCAAAGGCCCGCTGGTTGACTGACAGCAAGCCATTGTCGAAAAAACCCGAACTTGTGTCTGCGATGTTGGCGATGGCTTTCAGTTCGAGAATGTCTCTACACACTTTCATGGACCAGCAGATGAGACGAAGGGTGCTTGATCCATGTGACATACTACAACTAGGTAGGCCAGTGATAGAGAGAGAGGCACCACCTGTGCTTGGTAATGGGTGTCACAGCGGCATCGACGCGGAAAGGCCCCAAACCTGCTTTCCCCCTGCTGAAACCAAGCTTTGTCGGGCTTGGCCCTGCTTGCCCCCGCCGTGCTGTCAGCGGAGGTTGTTGCCAGCCACAGTGGGTTGAAGGGAATGGAGCGAGAATGAGTGAGCTGGACTTGGGAGAAAAGGGGACGGGAGACAAGGATGGGAGCGGCTAGGGGCGATTGGGTTTTCGACTTCTCGGTCCCAGTCCCAGCAGAGACGCGCCGTTCAGGGGCTGAGGAGCTGAGGCAGCCAATAGGGACGTTCGGAAGAATTCCTTGGATGATGTACTTGTGGAGTACGTGGTGGTATGCCTGGTGGTGGCTGTGAAGAGGATGTTAAGAACGGGTCTCTACGTGGTGAACGGTACATGCAGTGGTGTCAGTTCCAGTTGCCAATTGCTGTTGATGTGCCACTGAAAAAAGGGGGATCCATCAACGCCCCTCCGACCCACAGACTGAGAGATCGGTGCCCCCTATCGAACGCAAATCACGCCGGATGGACGGGAGGAAGAAAAAAAAGAAGAAGGCAATCTGGGAAATCCGATAGGTGAGGAACTTGAGCTGGATGATGGCGGCGATTGACCGACGGAAGTGACTTGGAACAGATGGGTAGCGCGTGGTAATGCAATGTCTTCACGGAGAGAGACACACGAGCAGGGCATCGCTGAGGTGTCGAAATGTACAAGCATGGCTGGGCAAACATTGAATTCGTAACAGCACAGCTAGCTGCCTGCTTTGACCGTTACAATGGGAGCTTGGAGCAACTGCCAGGGCAACAGAGGGAGCCCAGGGGGTCCAGGTCACCACACTCATTGATGGTGGAAGATTGCCACAGCACTCCCCGCCCTCCGAAGTAACCACGTTAGGGGAGCTCAAGTCTCAAAATCCCTCTAAGCCACCCAGCGCCGGCACCTGTTTACAGGAGCCGTCTGCCCTGACTCTGCAAAGCAAATCCGATCCTCCATCCACAATCCTGCACTGGATCCTCTCAATGGAACCCAATCCACAATCCCCATCACATCGACACACACCCAACCACCATCCTCAACCACCGACCAGAGGACCACACACACACACCACACGCGTGTACCAAACCACACTTTCGTCAACTCAGCCACCCCTTGCTTGCTCCAGGCTGTCTGCCCCTGGCGCTGGTCCGGCCGTCGCCCTGTCCGGCTCGGGTCAAGGCTCAAACTCTCTCCATCTGTTCACACCTCACAATTCCCTCCTCTCCTTCTCCTGTCTACCCTCTCTTTCTCCCACCATCTCACCAAAGGGGGAAATACCACTTCTTCTTTGCACCTCTTCTTGCTTTTCCTTGTCTCCTCTTACGGAACTGCGTCAGGGAAGTCCTCACTCGCTACGGACCTTCCTCCTGTTCCCCTTACCTCCCCATCAGCAAATCTAGGTCTCTCTTTCCACGACTTTCGTTTTCCACGGCGACTCGCTGTCGTCGCTCGTGCAGTCCTTCGCTCGCAACATTTTCGACACTGGCTCTTGCCTCTGCATAGACGAAAACATCCCTGAGTTTCTAACAGCCAGAACTCAATCTTCGCTCCGACGCATCAGCTTTCAGCGACTCCTTTGTCGAAGGCTCCTGATAAAACCACCGAATCGACTTCGCCCACACGCTCGAGACTCGCCTCGAATGATCAGCTCGCCTAATTCATAATCGATATTCATACGGCGAAACGGCATCCAGTATTGCTTATCACCCTTGTGTGGTCCTTGACGAATTGCTGTGCTGGTCACACGCCTCTCCACTGTGAGGACATTTCGACGACGATCGTGAGCCAGCAACTGACCCTCATGCTTGTCTGGTACGTTCCCTCAAACGGAAAGAACCCTGCATGCGGCAGTCTATCTGACAGGGCAAACTTGCTAATGGGGTTGTCTTCTGTGTGTAGATAAACGATTTCCATCATGTCAGGTTATCCCGCTGGTGGTGGTGGTCGCAATGACCACCACGACCAGTACGATGATGGTTACGGCCAGCAAGGTGGCCAAGGTGGTTACTACCAAGATGATCAATACTATGATAACGGCTATGACGCTCGTGATGGCTATGACAACCGTGGCCAGGGTGGCCAGGGTGCTCAGGGCGGCCAGGGCGGTCAAGGCGGGTATGATAACCGCGGCGGCAACAACGACGGCTACTATGATGAGTCGTAAGAACACTTCTCAGCCCGCTACGGACGATTGAGCATTACTGACAAGGGTGTTCGCAGTGGCTACTATAACGCAGACCCCAACAACCCATATCACCAGGATGGAGGCTACTATGACGGTCACGATCAGTACCAGGATGACTACTATAACAATAACAACGGTCAGGACGGATACTACGACCAGTATGACCAGCAGGGCTACGATCGCCAGCGTGGCCGCCACGGGTCCGAAGAGGATTCTGAGACTTTCAGTGACTTCACCATGAGGTCTGACATGGCTCGTGCTGCCGAGATGGACTATTATGGCCGTGGTGATGAACGCTACGACAGCTACGGCGACCAAATGGGTGGTCGCGGATATAGGCCTCCCTCCTCTCAAATCTCCTACAGTGGCAACCGTTCGTCAGGTGCTTCAACCCCTAATTACGGAATGGACTACGCCAATGTTCTTCCTGCTGGCCAGCGCTCCCGCGAGCCTTATCCGGCCTGGACCTCAGACGCTCAGATTCCGCTTTCCAAGGAGGAGATCGAGGACATTTTCCTCGACTTGACTGCGAAGTTCGGTTTCCAGCGCGATAGCATGCGCAACATGTATGATCACCTGATGGTCTTACTGGACTCGCGTGCATCTCGTATGTCGCCTAACCAAGCTCTCCTATCGCTTCACGCCGACTATATTGGTGGCGACAATGCAAACTACCGCAAGTGGTACTTCGCTGCTCACCTCGACCTTGATGATGCCGTTGGCTTTGCCAATGCCAATGGCAAGGCTTTCGGTCGCCGCAAGAAGAAGGGCAAGAAGAACAAGAAGGGCCAGGATGAGGCAGAGGCGCTGGCTGACATCGAGAGAGACGACAGTCTCGAGGCAGCTGAGTATCGCTGGAAGACCCGCATGAACCGCATGTCGCAGCACGACCGCGTCCGCCAGATTGCCTTGTATCTCCTTTGCTGGGGTGAGGCGAACCAGGTTCGTTTCATGCCTGAATGTCTGTGCTTCATCTTTAAGTGCGCCGACGATTACCTCAACTCGCCTGCATGCCAGGCGCTTGTCGAACCCGTTGATGAGTTCACTTTCCTCAACAATGTCATCACTCCGCTCTACCAATACGTGCGTGATCAGGGCTACGAGATTCTTGACGGCGTGTACGTCCGTCGCGAGCGCGATCACAAACACATTGTCGGTTACGATGATTGCAACCAGCTTTTCTGGTACCCCGAAGGCCTGGATAGGATCGTCCTGCAAGATAAAAGCAAGCTCGTCGATCTCCCCCCAGCCGATCGCTACCTCAAGCTCAAGGAAGTCAACTGGAAGAAGTGCTTCTTCAAGACGTACAAGGAGTCTCGTTCTTGGTTCCACCTTCTGGTAAACTTCAACCGTATCTGGGTAATCCACCTGACGATGTTCTGGTTCTACACTGCTCACAACGCCCCAACTCTGCTTGTCGGCTCGAGCTACGAACAAGAAGTCAACCAAAAGCCGTCACGCGCAAAGCAGTGGTCAATTGTTGGTTTCGGTGGTGCCATTGCTTCCTTTGTCCAAATTCTTGCTACGCTTGCTGAGTGGGCTTATGTGCCGCGACGATGGGCTGGTGCACAGCATCTCACCAAGAAGCTTCTGTTCCTGATTCTCATCTTCGTCATCAATGTTGGACCAGGTGTCAAGGTCTTCATGATCCCCACTAAGGATGGCCCCATCGATACCATTATCGGTATCGTGCACTTCGTCATCGCCGTCCTCACATTTTTGTTCTTCTCGATCATGCCCCTTGGAGGCCTCTTCGGCAGCTATCTTACCAAGAACTCGCGCCGCTATGTTGCCAGTCAAACCTTTACCGCCAGCTGGCCCAAGCTGACTGGTAACGACTTGGCTATATCTTACGGTCTGTGGATGGTCATCTTTGGTGCCAAATTTGGTGCCGCGTACCCTTACCTGACGCTCTCGTTCCGAGACAGTATTCGATACCTGGACACTATGAAGATTCGATGTGTGGGTGACAACTTGCTTCCTGGCAAGAATATCCTGTGCGAGTGGCACCCCAAGATTCTGCTCATCATCATGTGCCTTACCGATGTGGTCTTCTTCTTCCTCGATACCTATCTGTGGTATGTGTTGTTCAACACGGCTTTCTCTGTTGCGCGATCCTTCTACATCGGCTCCTCGATCTTGTCGCCGTGGAGGAACATCTTTTCGCGTCTACCCAAGCGTATCTACTCCAAGGTTCTCGCCACGACAGACATGGAGATCAAGTATAAACCCAAGGTCCTGATCTCACAGATTTGGAACGCTATTGTAATCTCCATGTACCGAGAGCATCTTTTGGCCATCGACCATGTTCAGAAGCTGCTCTACCATCAGGTACCGTCTGAGCAGGAGGGCAAGCGAACTTTGCGAGCACCTACTTTCTTCGTATCACAGGAGGATCATTCCTTCAAGACCGAATTTTTTCCGTCCTACAGTGAGGCTGAACGCCGTATCTCCTTCTTTGCGCAGTCTCTTTCGACGCCCATTCCGGAGCCGCTACCAGTCGACAATATGCCAACTTTCACGGTCATGATTCCTCATTACAGCGAAAAGATCCTTCTGTCACTCCGTGAAATCATTCGCGAAGATGAGCCATATTCTCGTGTCACCCTGCTGGAGTATCTCAAGCAACTGCACCCTCATGAGTGGGATTGTTTCGTTAAGGACACCAAGATCTTGGCCGACGAGACGTCTCAAATGAACGGCGACGAGAAGGACGAAAAGAACGCTGCGAAGACCAAGATCGACGATCTGCCCTTCTACTGCATTGGCTTCAAGTCCTCTGCCCCCGAGTATACTCTTCGCACGCGTATCTGGGCTTCTCTTCGCTCCCAGACTCTCTACCGCACTGTCTCTGGTTTCATGAACTACAGCCGTGCCATCAAGCTCCTCTACCGTGTTGAGAACCCTGAGGTAGTCCAGATGTTCGGCGGCAACTCGGACAAGCTCGAGCGTGAGCTCGAGCGCATGGCTCGCCGGAAGTTCAAGCTTGTTGTGTCCATGCAGCGATTTTCCAAATTCAAGAAGGAGGAGATGGAGAACGCGGAATTCCTTCTTCGTGCTTATCCCGACCTGCAGATCGCCTATCTGGACGAAGAGCCTCCACTCAACGAAGGCGAGGAGCCTCGTCTTTACTCCGCTCTTGTGGACGGGCACTCCGAAATCATGGAGAATGGCATGCGCCGCCCCAAGTTCCGCATTCAACTCTCCGGCAACCCCGTTCTCGGTGATGGCAAGTCCGACAATCAGAACCACTCTCTTATCTTCTACCGCGGCGAATACATCCAGCTCATTGATGCCAACCAAGACAACTACCTCGAGGAGTGTCTCAAGATCCGCAGCGTTCTCGCAGAATTTGAGGAGATGAAGACCGACAACGTTTCCCCCTACACCCCTGGCGTCAAGAATGAGCAACATTCCCCTGTTGCCATTCTCGGTGCTCGCGAGTACATTTTCTCTGAGAACATTGGTATCCTTGGTGACATTGCCGCCGGTAAGGAGCAGACATTCGGTACTCTCTTCGCCCGTACTATGGCGCAAATTGGAGGCAAGCTGCACTATGGTCACCCTGATTTCCTCAACGGTGTTTTCATGACAACTCGTGGCGGTGTGTCCAAGGCTCAAAAGGGTCTGCATCTGAACGAGGATATTTTTGCTGGTATGAATGCCCTACTGCGAGGTGGCCGAATCAAGCACTGCGAGTACTACCAGTGCGGCAAGGGTCGTGATCTTGGTTTTGGTTCCATTCTCAACTTCACGACCAAGATTGGTACGGGTATGGGTGAACAGATCCTGTCCCGCGAGTACTATTACCTTGGCACTCAGCTCCCTCTGGACCGTTTCCTCTCCTTCTACTATGCCCACGCTGGTTTCCACGTCAACAACATGTTCATTATGCTCTCCCTGCAAATGTTCATGATTGTCCTGCTCAACTTCGGTGCTCTCAGACACGAGACCATTGCCTGCGATTACGATCGGAACGTTCCTATTACGGATCCTCTTTTCCCCACAGGTTGCGCCAACACTGATGCGGTCATGGACTGGATCTATCGCAGTATTATTTCAATTTTCTTCGTGTTCTTCCTGTCTTACGTTCCCCTGATTGTTCAGGAAGTTATGGAGCGTGGTTTCTGGCGTGCAATCATGCGTTTCCTCAAGCAACTTTTCTCGTTGTCGCCATTCTTCGAGGTGTTCGTCTGCCGAATCTACGCGATTTCTGTGCAGCAGGATCTGTCGTTTGGTGGTGCGCGTTACATTGGTACTGGCCGTGGCTTTGCCACTGCTCGCATCCCCTTTGGTGTGCTGTACTCTCGCTTTGCTGGCCCATGCATCTACTTTGGCATGCGTCTGCTGATCATGCTCCTGTTCGCCACGGTCACATGCTGGCAAGCCGGCTTGACGTACTTCTGGATTACGATTTTGGGTCTCACTGTGTCGCCATTCGTCTACAACCCTCACCAATTTGCTTGGAACGACTTCTTCATCGATTACCGCGACTTCCTTCGCTGGCTTTCTCGTGGAAACTCCAGGAGCCACTCTTCGTCATGGATCGCGTTCTGCCGTTTGTCCCGTACCCGGATCACTGGTTACAAGCGCAAGGCCCTTGGAGACCCTTCAGGAAAGATGTCAGCCGATGTGCCTCGTGCAGCTATCGCCAACATCTTGTTTAGCGAGATTCTGGCACCTCTGTTCCTCGTTGCTGTTACAGTCATCCCCTACTTGTTCATCAACGCCCAGACCGGTGTGAATGAGGATAACAACCCGAGGGTAAAGGTCCAGCCTACAGACTCATTGGTGCGCTTGTTGATTGTCACTTTCGCTCCCATCGCCATCAATGCGGGTGTACTTGCTGTCATGTTTGCCATGGCTTGTTTCATGGGCCCGGTACTTAGCATGTGCTGCAAGAAGTTTGGCAGTGTTCTCGCCGCCATCGCCCACGGCGCAGCTGTTGTCTTCCTCCTCGTCTTCTTCGAGGCCATGTTCCTCCTGGAGGGCTTCAACTTCGCCCGTACCCTTTCTGGCATGATCGCTGTCATGGCGCTTCAACGGTTCTTCCTGAAGCTCATCGTCTCAGTCGCTTTGACCCGTGAGTTCAAGACGGATCAGTCCAACATAGCATTCTGGACTGGCAAGTGGTACTCCATGGGATGGCACTCGGTGTCTCAACCGGCACGCGAGTACCTGTGCAAGATCACAGAGTTGAGCATGTTCGCCGCCGACTTCGTCCTCGGCCACTGGCTCTTGTTCTTGATGTTCCCTTTGATCTCTATCCCGAAGATCGATATGCTGCACTCTATGATGCTGTTCTGGCTGCGCCCAAGGTAAGTGAAACAAACAAATGAAATGCCCTTTACTATGGCCTTTGATGCTGACTGTAGTTCCAGTCGCCAAATTCGCCCCCCGATCTACTCGATGAAGCAATCAAAGTTGCGCCGTCGTCGTGTGATCCGGTTCGCGATTCTCTACTATGCCATGCTTGTACTTTTCCTGGCGCTGGTCATCGGACCGGCGGTGGCTGGTGACAAGATCATGCCCAGCATGCCCTCCATGCTTGAGCCTGGTTCCGAGCTGATGGGCTTCTATCTGGTGCAGCCATATGACTATAACAACACGGATACCAACAGCACGCAGCTGACTGGTACCGGACGTCCCGGTTACAAGACTGAGTCTGGCGATTCGAGGGCAACCAACAAGGTCAGACTTTTCTAAGAGATTCGGACGGTGGAAATGTAATATACAGAATGAATGTGGGGAGGAGAGGGATTGGGGAATGTGGTGCGGCAAAGCTGACGCCGACTGGCTCAAATGTTCTGGGAGGAGTTCAGATTGATTCTTCGATTGTTTCGCTATTGTTCTTGTTGGAAGGGCTCGCGGGTTGCTTGCTCCTTCTGGTCTAGGCATCTCTGTTACGAAAGCAAATGCATTTAGAATATGACATTGATTAAGTAGTATGCCAGATTCGCGACGTGATCTGTGCCAACGTTTGTGTGACTGTCCGATGATGAGGCATGGAGCCTTGTTTTACCGTAGTCTTGCGTCTCGTCATCCAGTTACTAACCAATTCCAAGCAAGGGACATCGTGCGCCTACCTACAGTATAGACTATGCACCAGAAGTCCGAGATGCGTGCTATACGAAGGTTGCGAGGTCCACTGAAGGTAAAAACGGCTGCCGCAAGTTGCCCCTATTTTACTAGGGAGGGAGGGTAGAGTCCTGGTTTTGCTGACGCAGCAAAAGCCCGAGGCTAATAAACCAAAGGCGCGAGAGCCCCGAAAAAGGGTCCTGCACCATCGCGCCTCATCCCCACCGTCACCAGCGCCAGCTCGTCACCAATTTCAGCAAACGTTGCTTGACTTGCCTCACTGACATTTACCGCTGTCCGGAAAAACAGCAGCGTCAATCCGTTCCGATCGTGTCTGCCACGATGGAGCTCGACGCTCTGCAGAGCCAGCTGAGCAGCCTCGCCCAGCAGGCGTCCGTCAACTTCCAGAAAGTGCCAGGATCGGCCGTGCTCGTGCGATACATTCAGTCAAGCTACCAGAATGATCCCGTGAGGTCGGCCATTGAACTGGTGCTGGTCATCTTCTTCATCCGATATCTGCTTTCTCCGTCTTATCCGACCGACAAAGGGAACTACGTCAAACTACGAGAGGATGTCGGTGGCTTCCCCTTCCACCAGGCACGTCTTCGTCGGGTTCGCTGACAATGTCTCAGGAGATTGATGAATTGGTCAATGACTGGACACCAGAGCCTCTTGTAGCCGAGCAGCTCCCTGTTGAAGCTGCCGAGGCCGAGAGACTCCCTGTGGTTGTTGGGTAAGGCTTCTTTTCTTAACATTCGCGAGACACGACCTGGGAGGCCATCAGACTGACTTCTTCCCCTCAATGCAGACCTACTGGCCCCAAGACGAAGCTATCGAACGGCCGAACCGTAACGAATCTTGCAACATACAACTTCTACAACTTCAACGCGAACGAACAGATCAAGGAGAAAGCTGTCCAAACTCTGCGCACTTATGGCGTTGGGCCTTGCGGCCCGCCACAGTTCTACGGAACCCAAGATGTGCACGTCAAGACAGAAGCCGACATCGCCGCTTACCTTGGTACCGAGCGTTGTATAGTTTATGCGCAGGCCTTCTCAACAATCTCCAGTGTTATCCCTTCGTTCTGCAAGCGTGGAGATGTCATCGTCGCCGATCGTGCTGCCAACTACTCCATTCGTAAGGGCCTGGAGATGTCGCGAAGCAACATCAAGTGGTTCAACCATGGCGACATGGAGGATCTTGAGAGAGTCATGAAGACAGTCGCAAAGGAACAGGCCAAAGCAAAGAAACTCACACGCCGATTTGTGGTGGTTGAAGGCTTGTCCGAGATGTCTGGCGATACGACTGACTTGCCTCACCTTGTTGAGCTCAAGGAGCGTTACAAGTTCCGCGTCATGTTGGACGAGACTTGGTCCTTCGGTGTCCTGGGTCGTACTGGCCGCGGCCTCACCGAGGCGCAGAACGTAGACCCCCAGCAGATTGACATGATTATCGGTTCCTTGGCTGGTCCTCTGTGCGCTGGCGGTGGCTTCTGTGCAGGTGCAAAGGACGTGGTTGAGCACCAGCGTATCCTGTCTTCGGCTTACACCTACTCTGCTGCGCTTCCAGCCATGCTGGCAGTCACTGCGAGCGAGACAATCAATCTTCTGCAGTCAAACCCAGACATTCTGACGCAGTGCCGCGAGAACATCCGAGCCATGCGAGCACAACTGGACCCTCGCAGTGACTGGGTCGTGTGCCTCGGTGCACCGGAGAACCCAGTCATGCTGTTGACTTTGAAGCCGGAAGTTGTGCAGGCACGGAAGCTTGATACTGAGGACCAGGAGCGTATCTTGATGGATTGCGTTGACGAGGTATGGCGGTCCCCGACACTCGCGACACCGATCGCGAAGCTTCTGACACATTTACTGATCTGGATTTACAGACTCTGGCAAACGGCGTGCTCATCACCAGACTCAAGATCCGGCCGCTTGAGAATGCGATGAAGGCCAAGGACGGTGGCTGGGAGCCCGTTCCGGCGCTCAAGGTGTGCGTGACCTCAGCGCTATCGAAGAAGGATATTGAGAAGGCTGGGACTACGATAAGACATGCCATCACCAAGGTCATGACCCGCAAGACAAGCACCAAGTCATAATGCGGCTTGTTTTTGACTTTTCGATTGGAACACCGCCACTAGAACGCCACGACCCCAAGATCCGGCACTCTCTTGATGGGATGGCAAGGTATTGCTGCCGAGGGACATAGGCGGTTGGCGTGCAAGATTCAAATTTTTGCCAGACGCGGGAAGCATGGCTTTGTGGGCAGGACGTATTCGGCAGAGAAATGTATAGAAACTACTAATTGCTAATAGACGATTCTTTCTGCTTACGAGCTGGGCTGGCATCGCCAAGAAGTAATGGGTGACGATGGATTGTGTTGTTGAATTCCTGACGGGAGGGGCGGTCGTGTGCGCACAGCCGAGCGATGGACGGATAGACTCGGGGCCCACTAAGGATCTAGTGTGAGAAGACAAGGACATGAGAAAGAGAGTGCGAGAGAGAAGCTGGCGACGTGAGGTTGTTGGTGATGCAAGGGAGGCGATGGGACTAGTGGTCACTTACACCCAAGGCCCTTGTCACTCAACTCGACGCTCACGATGCACTCTTCGAAATGATGCAATTCATTCGCAACAACACCTCGAGAACATGCAGCGTCGAATTCCGGCTCGCTCCTGGGGCGGCGTCAGGAACAGCCTACCAAAATCCCCAGCCTCATCGCGCGCTGCATTCCTGAGCGTCACATTGCAGCCCAGGCACTGCGCGTGTCTCACTTGTATCGCCAACACATTCCACCGACGGCATCGCACAGCAAACTTTGTTTTTGTTTGGACTCTGGACCTTGGGGATCTTAAGTCTGTCGCATGCCTGATGAGCCTGTTGAGTATGTGCAGTATGAGCCTGTCTCTGGCTCTCTCTGCTGGCTCTTGGTCCGCTCTGTCCTT
Source organism: Sarocladium kiliense (assembly GCA_030734395.1). Taxonomy (NCBI): domain Eukaryota; kingdom Fungi; phylum Ascomycota; class Sordariomycetes; order Hypocreales; family Sarocladiaceae; genus Sarocladium; species Sarocladium kiliense. Next base: position 1,533,892 of record JAUZTG010000029.1, read on the forward strand.
GGCAGCAGCAACCCCAGATCACGAACCGGAAAGAGAGACGTGAGCGAGTGTTTACCTATCATCGCATCCCTCCCCAGGTTTTTTTTCCCAGTCTCCTCCTTTCTTTTCTCTCCTCACATCTTCCTCGCTACGGCTTTCTTTCTCCCGCCTCGTTCAGGGACGTACGATCTTCCTACAGATCCTCCTCTTCTTCTGCTTCATTCTTTACCCTCCCCCACTTCTTGCGCCTTGACGCGCTGCCGCTCTTTGCTAGCCCTGTCCTGCGACTCACTTCCCCCCCTACACTCGTTATCTCTTTGTCTCGATGTTGTTCTGAAGCCACGAGTCACTGCACCTACTAACCCCCTTCGGATATTTCAAAGAGTTCCTGAAGAGATATTATAGCTGTTAGATATGATTCTTGGACGTTTCTGCGCGTCTGCGCTCCTTGTGGCCCTTGCCGCTGCTCATCCTGCCGGTATGATTGCGTGTACTAGACTTGTATGAGAACCTGTCTGACTCTTCGCAGCGAAGCTCGATGACCGGGACTGTGGTGGCAAGTGCGTGGTTGTCGAGACCGTGGAGACGCACGTGCCGCATCCCCAGGTCTATCTCCAGGCCGTCGTCTGGGTGAACAAGGCCGGCGAGGCTGTCTGCACCGTGACGGAGACAGTGACCTCTTCACCGTCGCCCTCTCCTCCTCCCCCGCCTCCGCCAGCGGCCAAGGTAGTCGTGCAGAAACAGAAGGAGGAAGAGACGACGACCACAACCATGACGACGGAGTCGACTACTACGGTTGTAGTCAGGCCCGTTGCTGCCACCGCTGTTCCGAAGGAGCATGTGGTGGTGCCCGCCCCTGGCCCTGCGCCTGAGCCCATTTTGATCGGTGCGGCCAACGGATGCACCGGCGACTGTGGCAAGGAGACCGAGTCTTCTACTTCAATCACTGTTGTCGAGGAGGTAGCGTGCGACGGTGGCTGTTCTGAAGGCCCTCAGCCTCAGCACAAGCCGGTCTCGAAGCCTGTGCCCGTTCCTCTGCCCTCTCCCAAGCCTGAGGGCGGCGAGACCGTTCCTGTTCCCCCTATGAACATCAGGACGGCTCACGGTATCTCGTACGCTGCTTACCGCGCCGACCATAGCTGCAAGACCAAGGAGGATATCGATGATGATTTTGACTCAATGAAGGGCCTGTACTCTGTTGTGCGGACCTACGGTGTGGACTGCAACCAGGTCGAGTACATTTACGACGCTGCCAAGCGTATTGGTGTCAAGGTCTTCTTCGGCATCTGGGATCTCAGCGCTGTGCAAGATGAGGCCCAGAAGATCATCGCTGGCGTCAATGGTGACTGGGACATTGTCGACTCTGTCAGCGTTGGCAACGAGCTCGTCAACAATGGCGAGGCCAGCCCTGAGCAGGTCATTGCCGCCGTCAAGCAGGCCCGTTCCATCCTCCGCAGTGCTGGGTACCAGGGGCCAGTTGTCGCTGTTGACACCTTCATTGCTACCGAGTCCCACCCTCAGCTGTGCGATGAGTCCGACTACTGCGCCATCAACGCCCATGCCTACTTTGACAGCACCATCTCTGCTGACCAGGCTGGGCCCTGGCTCATGCGGACTGTCAAGAGCGTGCGGTCTAAGCTTGCCTCTGACAAGAGGATAATTATCACGGAGACTGGCTGGCCCACCGAGGGTTCTGCCAATGGTCTTGCTGTTCCTGGCCTTGACAACCAGAAGATGGCCCTCGAGTCTATCAGCAAGGCTTTCGCCGACAACCCGGGTGACATCATCCTGTTCTCCGCCTTCAACGATCTCTGGAAGGGTGACCGCGACAAGTACTGGGGCATCGGCGGTGCCGTGTCTCGCTGCGATCGGTAGGCTGCGATCGGGTCGAGCGACGAGACTGACGGGCCAAACCCTTACATAGCGCGTCCATGACGGCGGCTCTTTGTGCTTCAACTTCTCTTCTTTCATCCGGTTGGCTTTGTCATGTTGGATTTTCTTAGCTTATGATGTCGTTGGCTGCCGTCATTCGTTTCTCCTTGCTAGATAATACATGCATCACGTTTGAACGAACAACCTCTCCTGTGCCCAATTTACGAGCTGCTCAGCCTTGAGATATTATCCAATCGAGCCTATTGTACACTATTTATGAAGGTAACTTCCCGCAGATGGAGGGGTTGGGCCTCCATATCCGTTCAGTCCAGCAGCGTCGCATTAATTCACTCGCGGTTGTTCCTATACTTCAGCTGGCTACCAACCTTGGGTTCACTTAGCCACCTTTCCCCTCATCAGAGGGGCTGAGGAACACGAAAACACTTTAGGCCATGAGTAACCTTAAAGATGAAGCTTATTTCGACTACAAAGAAGTCGAACGCCGGGTGGTCGGGCGACGGCCTTATATCTTGGCCAGTCTTCTCTCCCATCCTCCTCGTTACTTAGACGTACATTCTCAACCTACGCAAGAGTCGTCCACGACACAGACAATAACGATACCCATATCAACCCTCAGTCTCTGAGATCATGCGTTTCATCCAGGTTCTTTCCATCCTGGGTCTTGCAGCCCAGGGTGTTGTGTCCCGAGACGAGTGGAAGAACTGCAATGCGTGCATGGTGAGTGAGACAGCAGTCACCCGAACTGAAGCACCATACCTTTCAGAGAGATCCTTCGTCCTCGTCTTCGAGAACTGGGCTGACAGTGGCGTTCCGCGCACAATAGGCCAAATGTATCAACTACAAGGGAAACCGCGACAAGGCGCACTGCAAGAATCGCTGGGACGACTGGTGCGTGTTCCAGTCTCAGGCGTTCCACGATGCCGCGGCGGCATGTGTAAAGGCAGAGTGCGGCAAGAAGTGCGCGTAAGTGACTCTGTTGCCCCGTTTCCTCTTTCTCTTTCTTCCCATGTCTTCGTCACTGACAGGGCGTCGGCGGGAAATACAGCGACATCAGGGAGATATACAGACAGATCGGCAACCAAGTCAAGATCGAGTGGCACGATGCCTTACCATCCCCCCCAGGCAGCTATGCTCGTGATCTTCTCAGCGGCGAGGCGAAGAATGAGGAGAGTCCTGCTATTGAGCATACCGGCCGTGCTATCAAGATGGGTACAGCGAAGCCCGTTGAGAAGCGCAACCACAACCCCTACGGCTGCGGCTGCGGTCACCCCCAGTGCGACTGTCTGAGCCCCAATCCCACGGGCAAATGCGGCTGCAGTCATCACCAGCCGAAGAAGGAGAGCCGGAGCCGTATCATGGGTCGCGATAAGGTATCTGGCTACTCTCCTGAGTGTGCTGTGAGTATACCTGAGCGCCGTTTCCCCTCTGCGCTTTTGTATTTGTGGCATCCCGAAGCATGGTGAATTTGGTGCTTGGCATTTTGGAATTCTATTTGGATTTTAAAACATGCTTCTTTGTTTTTGGGAAATCTGAGAAGGGGAAACCGAAGCTGACTTTGGGGGGGTTTGATGACCTTGAAGCGTATCTGTCTTGCAGATCAGGTCTTTGAGCATGCTCATTTATTTCGATTTGACAAGAAGCTCGGAGAGAGTATTTGCAAGTATGTGGTGTTTTGCTTCTTGCGCGGATATTAGCGGCAGCACTTTGAGTTTTGCTCGTCTGCTTCATGCTTTGTGCTTGTGCTTTGAGTGGGAGCGAGCTCGCTCTTCCCCTTGATGCTTTTTGGTTGCTGTGATTTGAACCATCCCTGGTGCTTTGGTAACTCCCTTGACTTTGCTCCCATGTTGCTCTCCATACGGTGGAAATGATCTGAGCATGGACTGACAGAGATTGGCTTTAATAGTGATCGGAACTACGTCCCCGGTTGCTGTGCCAGACTCACTAGCAATGATCACGAGTACGCACCCCTTCTCCTTGATCGTCTCCCCCCCATTTCCCCGTCTTGGCTTCAGACTATGGCGTGGAGCAATGAGCCAAATGTTTTCCCTGTTCGTCAAAAACTTCTTCTGACTCGTTCCAAACCTTCTTCTTACGATAGGCAAGTCGAGAAAGCACATCGGTGGATTCAACACTTCTGCAAGAACTATCGCGACGAGAGCGTCATCGAGGTTACCGGTGGGTTCGGCGGGCCCGGGACAGGTAGGATGATCGACACGTATCTGAAGAAAATGAAGAAGCCTGATCTGGATGACTGGATGCCTACTGGCAGTGGGAGGTGATATTCGTTTATTTCGTTGGGGGAAGATGGGCGTAAGATACGACTGTTTTAGGTTCGTTAATGGACGTGGAAGAGGAATCAGGGGAGAAGTTTTTGTATTCCAACGCGTATAATAGTCAGATCAACGTGTGTTTTGCTTGGACACAGGTTGTATACACCAACTAGGTTGAACGCCCGGGAGGGCTCTAATGTCAACAGACACATGCCTGGAAAACTCGAGATCGCCAGCTGAAGTAAAGTAACATAAATCCGAGATAGTCATTCAGTCTGATAACCATTTTCAGACTTTCCTAAAGATCATTTCATCATCATAATCAGCGCCATGACATATCCCAGCAGACTCGAATCATATCCCTGCTCACATGTATGACCATCAATCCGACACAAGCAACAAATCATCCAAGAATGCATCCAATTCAATCACCCGGAACCTGTCTCCCCACTGAGCCGTCCACTCCGGATTTCTCCACGAGTACGACAGACTGGTTCGCCACGACACAACCTCCACGTGCCAGCCCATCTTGAGGGCCCGGTCGGCATACGTGAAGAAGCCATCAGAATACTTGGCTGGTTTTGCGTCGCCAGTGGCGATGATCAGGGTTCCCGGTGTGGAAAAGTGTTCCATGACCGATTCGGCAATTCGCGTTTGCAGCGTCTCGTCGACAAGGTCTTCGACGTAACGGACTTGCTTGCGCAGGGATGCCTCGTCGGAGGATGAGTAGTGTGCGTATGATCCCTTCTGTGGCGTCCGCGCCGGCTCCTCAGTGCGTTTCCGCTCGCGGAGGTCGACGCGGTAGTCCAGATTGCGGAGATCACGTATGAAATGCGGCTCCGAACGACCTGGCTGAACAGAACACCCTGCGTTGAGGATGTTCACGTTCCGACCACGGACAAGGACCTCTGTAAGAAAGGACAGGTTCAACTGCGGCAAAGGCACGAAGCGGGCATTTTCAGCAAGCTTGTATCTGTTGCGCAGGGCCTGTTGGAAGGAGATGTTGATGTTGGACATATCAAGAAAGACGTGAACGCCGTTGTCTGCAATGTCTAGGGAGCGAGTAGCGAGCGCGGTGTCAAGGGCTCGGTGAGGAATCAGCAGTTGAGAAAGGGACTGGTGCTGCTGTGTGACAGACCGCGGCTCGTCGTAAATCGTCGTAAGAGGGCCATGTTTCATGAACTGATAGGAAAAGATGGGCTGAAGTCGAGGCTGTGGCGGTAATGGCGGAGACACAGCTTTTGGGTGCTTCAGAATACCAAAGAGAGGTTGTGCTTTCTGGGACAGCTTCGCGATAGGTGGTGGTTCCCGTTCCAAGGAGCTCGGAGGGGTAGTCTCAGGTGTGATAGAAAGATACCCATCAGTGTCCGTCTTATTGTTGTCGTCAAGCTCAGAGTCTGTATTGGAGGGAGAGAGGGATATAAACAGTTTCCGTCTTAAAGCATCCCTGATCGAGGCCAAAGACTCAGGTATGTCCCCGGCTGAGATGTTGGACCGAGGCGAGCCATACTCGACGAATGGGCTGAGACCGGCATGCTGGGGTTGAAGTGCCCTTGAGGGGGTGTTGGGAATGGAAGGAGTCAAGTTCGTGAAGATCTTGGAGAAATTACCGAGGCTCGCGGGCTTATCACCGTCCGGCGTATACGCAAGGGAAGATGTGTGAAGCCTGGAGAAGTCACCGAGTCTAGGCGTTGCAGCCTGACTAGATGGCGAGCTTCGAGTAGGCGTGGATGAAGTGCTAGCTTCCGGTGAACGGTGCCGCAGTGGTGGTATTGAGATATCTTCGCTCATGGTACGATTGTGTTGTGGTGAGAAGCATAGAAAAGTAGCAATCCATTGGCACGCACGTGGCGAGTGAGCTTCGACTGACTCCTGGCTGGCAGTCGTCAAAAGTTGAGGCCGAGGTGGAGCAAGTTCAATGAGGCTGTCACAGGTGATATTCAGGATGGTGAAACTTGTCCAGACGAGATGGGCGAGCGTAGTTGGGACAAATACGAGTAAAGGTCAAATGTTTAGGTCGTTCCGGGTGCCAGAATGTGAAGAACGTAGCGGGTCAAAAAGATGGCCAAAAGTGAAGATAGAAGTATAAAGAAGGTGCAGAGAACCAGAAAGGAGGCTAGAGTTGAGCTGTAAGGAGAGGAGGGATATGGCTTTGGGGGTTTGGTGTCTTTCAGATGGTGAGTCAAGAAGGGTCGTGGGTGTCATCGGCGGCGATGTTGGGTGGCTGGAGGTGAGGCGAGAATCCCGAAGGTGGGACCCTTGTGGCGGTGTGGGGCGCCACAGTTAATACCGATGCGTGTGGCGCCGCCTGTGAGGGAGAAGGAAGCTACGAATAAGCTCCAGATCGATGCAAAAGTGTCGCTGCATGGTCATCAAGAAGCTTCACAATGGGCCTGCGTCGCGGTGAGAAGCTTAATCAGGTCAAACATGGTTTGCTTCTCGTGTGCTATAGTCTTCGCTTCGCTCAATTGAAAAACAGCTAACTACCAACCACCCAAATATGCCAACTCCCAGATCGTTGCAAACATGATGCACCAACTCCAATGTTTTTGGTTTGATTGTCCACCTTCCAACTCATGATGTTGCTACCGGATGCTCCAAATCACCTGCCCTTATCAACACTCCCAGTAGAAGCGTCAATGCTCGGCCTCATCGAGCTGCTCGAGCTGCGACGCCGTCTGGCTCGCTGCGCATCTGGATCTGCTGGGTGAAGCCCTGTGTACTTGGCAAACATGTTCAGAATGTCTGTCAACGAGATCACCCCTGTCAGCTTGCCCGACATCCTCGCGCCAGCCATGGCAGAAGCTGGGACGGCGGCACTAGGGACAGGTGAGGCAGGCGGGCCTGTGGTCGGGGCAGCCAGCGGCGTTGCAGGCTGCGTTGGTGACTTCGACTCGTCTTCGACCACCCACATCCGCTGTGAGCCTGTTGCTACCAATTTGGCTACAGTGTGAGCTAAAGTAGAGAAAGGGTTGACGTAGAAGACCGGCACAGCATCCTGCCCATTCTCCATGCCCCGCTCACTGAGGATCAAAGAGATGAAATGCATGCACGAAGAGGAAAGCAGTGGCGCGTTAGACCCATGCGTGAGGTGTCGTACGTCCTTTGTGGAGATGTTGCCCACGACGTTCTGTCCGTTGTCGACAACCGCGATGCTGCTGAGTCCTTCGTCGTTCATCATGATCAGCGCCTCTTTGAGAGGTGCATCGGAGCTACGGAAATGTTAGTTATGAAGAAGCCAACGGCTGGGTATCTTGACTTACTTGATGGATATTATGGGCTTGTGACCTAATGTTGAAGAGAGATCACGCAACATGACGGGATACAGCCGGTCGATAGAAGGAAAGTTGACGCCCTCGGTCCAGAAAAAGTTCATCACACGGAGCTGGCTCAGAACACCCACAACGCGGCCGTCTTCTCCGGTGGCTAGAAGTTGATGGATGCCACTTCCCAGAATCTCAATGGCCTGAGAAAGACCATCGGTTGCAGGAAGCATAACCAATGACTCCTTTCGACTAAGAGCCTGGATCTCCTTCAATAGAACGGGCTCCCCGTTCTGCACCTTCATTCCAACGTTGTTGAAAAGTTCAACTTGTTCTGGCTCGGGTTTAGCTAGACCAATGACCACGAGGAGGTAAGAGAGTAGGTCGGTATAGTTGAAAGTCGAGACGACCGTCTGGGCATCGGCGCTTTCGCGCAAAAGTACGACATTGTCCCCGGCTGTCGTCAGTAGCTAGTCCGCCATGACATTAGCATGTCCTCATCAAGAACCTTGTCTCTGCGCATGACCTACCTTGGTGGCGTCCTCCACTGAGGTGTCCATGTCAGCCCACAGAACCTCACCGTCAGTCACAAGCTCGCCGATTGTGAGCTCTCTCCATTCCTTGCCGGCGAACTTGGAATTAGCGTTCCTTGGGCCCATTGGTGGGAAGTTCATGAGCTCCTGAGCAGCAGCCTGGGTGATAGAAGGTTGTCGTTGGCGTGGTGAGCCAGGGTTCCTCAGAGTCTCGGCGACGCTCTGGCGACGGGCATTGGCGGGCACCGTTGTCGGAGAGACTGGGACTCGGCGAGCGAATTGGGTTGCCGTCGGGCTCGAAGATAGATTGGAGGATGTGGCTGTGAGGCCGGCGGATGAGGCTTCGCGGGAGGCATTGCTGGCGCTCAGCAACGCAGGATCTGACTTCGAGTCCATGGCTGTGTGCGGGATTGATGTCCTTGTCGAGGACAAGCAGGATCTCGGTTCCGTCTGTGAGTCGGGAGTGGAAGCGGGAGGCGTGGGTGACGAGAGTAGTCTTTGTGGCTGTCTATGACAGTCGTGTCAAGTGAAGGAGCTCGAATACGGTTGATTGTTCGGGAGCCAAAAAGAGTGGAAGCTGCGGGAAAGCTCGCTGGCTTGGCGAAGTCGGATGGAGACGAAGACGGAAGCGTCTTGACTGGGAGGCCAGTAGTACGGCGGGGTGAGAGCTTGGGGCGAAGTAGAGCCAAGGATAGCTTGATGCACGATCCAAGAGCCACGTGAAAGAGTCGACCCAATAGATTAATGAATGACGTTCAGAAACCTCACAGATGGGAGCGAAGAAGAGATATCGTTAAGGATCAACAGGTCGAGGCAAGCAAGCAAGCAGAGGGGCGAAACTTCTAAGGCGGGGGAAATGGTGGGCTCAAGTACAGGCGATGACGCAGACCCCGCCACGGGTCGATAGTGATGCTTCCGGGATCTTTGACAGCCAGCCACCGGTTATGAGATTCTCGCAGCTATTGCAAATCTCGACTGATGGGATCACATCTCATTGGATGGGGTCTAGAACTCAGAAGAACCACAGACAAAAAAGGTAGGGATCACGTTCGCTAATCCTGGCACACGTCTGGATGGTTTGAGAGATGTTTTGGAAGCCCCACCTAAAGCTGCAATTGATGCTCCGGAGGATTCGTGATAATTAGTGCAAGAGACATGTGACGGTGGAGAGGGTGCTCAAGGAAGGAGGAAGAATAATAAACTGCATATTGTTGATGGTATTCTTGGATCTTTCCCATAATCTGGATGGATGAGACTTTACCTTCTCATCCGTCCGCCGATCCCCTGCAGCAAGTTGAACTTATCGTATGATGCGGCAGCTCCAGGGCCAAAGACGCGATAGCTGAACAGACAGGGGACATCGATCCACCGAGAATGCTGTGAGTAGATGCTTGGCAAAGATGACACGTGCCATGTACAGTTTGCCGCGTCGTGCGTCTATCTGCTTGAGCTTCAGCATACCTTATGAATATAGGTTCCGGTACGGCCGGCTCAAGTTTATTCCGACACCACCAGTAAACACAGGCGCGCTTTCGCGTTGTGACCTGCCTTGTGTGTTGCTTGCTTTTGCGTCGTGGGTGCGACTACCCGTTGGAACCCCGCCAAACATTCGCCAGCCCGCCCACCGTTGCCGTCAGTCGTTTGTAGAGCAGCGCCTCAGGCGAACCCCTCCATGCAGGAGTATGTAGGTTACTGCCACTACGAGCTGACCATTTTCGAATTCAGTTCACGCCGTCAACACAATGTATAGACGGCTGTAAATTTGAGAACTTGCAGATCCCCATCTCGTTGCAATTTATCTCCCTTGACCTCGGAAGCTCGTGACTTAATAGCTGTGCCATCTCCTTGCCTATCCGTCAGCTCAACAACCGCCCTGGGCCCCTCCCCCACTTCGACGGCTGGCCCCCCTCCTCCCGCCACAAGCACCACCAAACAAACACATGCAGTGCCTGAGCAAAGCCCCAAAACCACTGTCGACCACCGCTGTGCGTGCCGTCACTCTGCACAGACGCCCTTAACTTTTTTCTTTGGCTCCCCTCCTCCCTCACTCTGCCTTCTTTGGAGCCTTACCACTGTCCACCGCTTCTCTTCTCTCCCAACATCTACGTGCGGACGCGCCCTCGACAACCTCGCACTACCTCTATTTTCACGTGTAGCTTGCTGCTCGCACCTCGAGCTTCGACCCCGGCATAGATTGCCCCGACGCTGCATCGTCGGCACCCCGCCGCAATCATGTCCCTCCTCCCGGCCGATGCTCACCAGGAGCTCCTCCAACTGCTCCAAGCTCTCCAGTCACCCGACAATACTGCCCGCGCCCAGGCCGAGGAGCACTTGCACAACACCTGGACCACTACTAGACCCGAGGTTCTGTTGATGGGCCTGGCTGAGCAGGTTCAGGGCTCTCAGGATATTGCTGTCAGTCAACATTCACCCCGCCTTTGACAGGGACTCCTGATCAAATAACAACAACACACACATCCTACAAAACATCGATGAGACAGGAAACATGCGCTGACACGCTCTCTCTTCCTGCCAGACACGATCTTTTGCCGCTGTTATCTTCAAGCGTATCTCCTCCAGGACTCGCAAGAACGAAGCTGGCACCAGCGTCGACTTGTTCTTCTCCCTCCCCAACGAGCAGGCCATCGTGATCCGTCAGAAGCTGCTTGAGACTCTCGCGACAGAAACTGAACGCAGTGTCCGCAACAAGATCAGCTACGCTGTTGCTGAAATTGCTCGCCAGTACATTGACAATGGTGGGTTTACAGCCGACATGCTACTCGACCAGAGATCCGGCGATTTGCTGACTGTCATGCCTTTGCAGAGAGTCAATGGCCAGAGTTACTTGGTGCACTTTTCCAACTTAGCCAGGCTGCTGAGCCTGAGAAGCGCGAGGTGGCTTTCCGCGTTTTCGCAACCACTCCGGGCATCATCCAGAAGCAACATGAGGAGCCCATCATCCAGGCCTTTCAGAAGGGCTTTAGGGACGATGCAGTTCTTGTACGGTCTCCTTATTTGTCTGCACACCGCGCTAGTTCTGACATATTGGTTTATAGGTCCGTCTTGCTGCGATGGACGCCTTCGCAGCCTTCTTCGAAATTACCCCCAAGAAGGCACAGACCAAGTACCACGGCCTGATTCCCGACATTCTCAATATCCTGCCCCCGATCAAAGACTCCCAAGACTCCGAGGATTTGAGCAAGGCTCTGCTCGCGCTTGTTGGCCTCGCTGGAGTATCTCCAAAGATGTTCAAGTCCATGTTCAACAACCTTGTCCAGTTCAGCATCTCTGTTGTTCAGGACAAGGAGCTCGACGATGTCTGCAGACAGAACGCCTTGGAGCTCATGGCAACCTTCGCCGATTACGCGCCGTCTATGTGCCGCAAGGATCCCTCCTACACCAATGATATGATCACACAGTGCCTCAGCCTCATGACTGATCTCGGCGAGGACGACGACGATGCCGCGGAGTGGCTCAGTCTGGATGATGTAAGTTGACTGCTCCTGCTCTTGGCTCTCAAAAAGTTCAGCGACGCTGACATGTTTCATCTTTCTAGCCTGAGCAAGATGAAAGTGATCAGAATCATGTCACTGGTGAGCAGACCATGGATCGCCTCGCAAACCGACTCGGTGGACAGTCTATCCTTGGACCAACTTTCAACTGGCTGCCTCGCATGATGACTTCGATGGCTTGGAGAGACCGACACGCTGCTCTCATGGCGATCTCTGCCATTTCTGAGGGATGCCGCGACCTGATGATCGCGGAACTTAGCCAAGTGCTTGACCTCGTTGTCCCTGCTCTGCAAGATCCTCACCCCCGTGTAAGGTGGGCGGGTTGCAATGCTCTCGGACAGATGAGCACCGACTTCGCACCTACCATGCAGACCGACTACTACGATCGCGTACTTAAGGCCATTATCCCCGTTCTTGGGTCTCCAGAGGCTCGTGTCAAGTCACATGCCGCTGCCGCCCTTGTCAATTTCTGCGAAGAGGCAGAGAAGTCTATCCTCGAGCCATACCTCGACGATCTGCTGTCGCACCTATTCCAACTTCTCCAGAACGAGAAGCGCTATGTTCAGGAGCAAGCTCTCTCTACCATTGCCACAATTGCAGATGCCGCTGAAGCTGCATTCTCCAAGTACTACGACACTCTCATGCCTCTGCTCGTCAACGTTCTCCAGAAGGATAACGAGAAGGAGCACCAGCTTCTGCGAGCCAAGGCTATGGAATGCGCCACTCTGATCGCTCTTGCTGTTGGAAAGGAGCGTCTTGGACAGGATGCCATGACCCTCGTCAACCTCCTGGGTACAATTCAGAACAACATCACCGATGCCGATGACCCGCAAGCGCAGTACCTTATGCACTGCTGGGGTCGCATGTGCCGTGTCATGGAGCAAGATTTCCTGCCTTTCCTTGATACCGTCATGCCTCCCCTACTGGAGATGGGTGCCGCGAAGGCTGACCTCCAGCTCCTTGATGACGAGGACCAGACTGACGTCGCCGGTGAGGACGAGTGGCATCTTGTCCCTTTCAAGGGCAAGATGATCGGCATTCGGACGAGCACCATGGACGACAAGAACAGAGCCATTGAACTTTTGGTTCTCTATGCCCAGGTTTTGGAAGGCAGCTTCGCTCCATATGTGGCCAACATCATGGAGAAAATTGCACTCCCTGGCTTGGCTTTCTTCTTCCACGACCCCGTGAGATACACCTCGGCCAAGCTTATCCCGCAGCTTTTGGCTTCCTATAAGAAGGCATATGGTCCCAACTCAAACGAGCTCGCCGGCCTCTGGAACGCAACCGTTGACAAGCTCCTTGAAGTTCTCACCGCGGAGCCGGCCATTGATACCCTGGCCGAGCTCTACCAGTGCTTTTACGAGTCTGTCGAGTGCGTTGGGAAGAACTGCTTGACGGCTGATCACATGAATAAGTACATCGACAACGTTCACTCGGCCATTGCGGATTACAAGGATAGAGTGGCTGCGCGAGCCGAGGATAAGGCCGCCGCGGGACCTGACGATGCTGAAGACGAGGAAGAAGAGCTGCAGCTGGCCATCGAGGAGGACGAGACACTGCTTTCCGACATGAACAAGGCATTCCACTCAATCTTCAAGAACCACGGAGCCGCCTTCCTGCCAGCTTGGGAGAGGCTCATGCAGGTCTACACCGGGTTCCTCAACTCGGATGACCCGACCCAGCGGCAATGGGGCCTTTGTATTATGGACGATGTGCTCGAATACTGCGGTCCTGAGAGCATCCGATATGCCGAATACATCGCAGACCCACTGATCAAGGGCTGCAAAGATAGCTCGGCAGCTATCAGACAAGCGGCCGCTTACGGCATCGGCGTTGCTGCGCACCGTGGAGGTGCCCCCTGGCAGCAATTCTTGGGCAATGCGATTCAGTCCTTGTTTGAGGTGACTCAGGTCCCGGAGCCCAGGAATGAGGACAACATTTACGCGACGGAGAATGCTTGCGCTGCCATTGCCAAGATTCTTCACTACAGCCCCAACAGCGTTAGCGACGTCCAAGCTGTCATCGGTCCCTGGATTGAGACTCTCCCCGTGACCAACGATGAGGAGGCAGCACCATATGCGTACGCATACATTGCAGAGCTCATTGACCAGTAAGTTTCTGAAGCAGTCAAAGTTTGACCTCATATACTGATGCAGACTGTTAGACAAAATCCCTTGATCATGAACAATGCCAGCAAGATCTTCACCTATGTTGCGCAAGCCCTTGAAGCCGACACTCTGCAGGGCCAGACAGCCAACCGCGTGGTTACAGCGACAAAGGCCATGCTCACAGCGGCAAATGTGAACCCGGCACCTTTGTTGCAGCAGTTCTCGCCAGAGGCACAGCAGACCATCATGACTCATTTTGCATAGATTCGGCGATTTTGTGGAAGACGGAAAGGAGTCAGGATGGTTTCTGCATCTGGAAAGGGAGATGGGGTGTGCGAGGAGAAATACCCGATAGTTGATGCAGGTAGCGATGCAAACTGCGTCGTCCCGCGACATGTTTCGGAGGGCTTACTGGGTTCGCATGCTATGGCGATCATGGGCCTCAATCTACAGGCTGGGCAAGTGTGCTGAGCATACCAGGGACAGCAGTGCTTCTGTTCTGCACGAGGGAGACCCGACGGGAAGTTGACAAGTCGGGGTTGAAGATACAGGGGAGGTAGCGATTTGCGATCTAGATTTGGGCTGGGCAAGAGGAACCAGATGAGCAGCAGTGTATTCGATGCGTATTAGGTAGGCGGCCTTCAAAAGACTTTTACACCATGGCATGCTGTGAGTCTCGAGAAGTGAGGGCAATCGATAAGTCATTGTCGAGCTTGAGCACAAGCTTTTTGTTTTGCCATGGATCTTGGTGTAACGTGAGGCACGTTGCGTATGACAGCGCAGTCAGACTCTACAGTGTAAGTTATGACAGAATTTTGCACGTCTGTGGCACTCGAGAGCTCAAGCGGGCAGCACGAGTATTGGCTGCGAATAAGGTGCATCAGTGTCACAGGCCTTATGTGCACCTCGGGCTGAGTGAACACAAGGTATTGAAAGCGGATGTTGTCGATATAAGACCGTATCATACGGAGCCTCAATCTTCAACCAAAACGGTGCTAGGTTAGGCAGTAGGCTCGTGCGTTCTAAAAGGATCTGCCCCGAGCTTTATCGGACTGGGAAGGACAAAATATGAGAATTAGAAAAAGTGGAGTGGGTGAACGACGATGGCGGGAGAAGGGCCGGGAGGACGCAGATCGGTTCAAATGCCCATTACACTGCGGAATCGAGAAGTCGGGGGGTGGACGGTTTTATGGGCACCTCACTAAAATGGTGCGCTGAAGGGTACCGAGCGTTCGCGCCGAATTCCTGGGTCGGGGATTTCCCCAATATCTGATTTAATAGGCTGTGTATGTTCCTTACTGCGGCGGATATTGTCTGCTCGACGTGATTGCTGCTGTGACTAATAATCGACAAGGTTAATATTGCTTGGCTCTAAAGGTACAGGTACAAATCATTTCGTAGAGTAGCTACAGCGCAAGGATCATGGATGCCCGGAGGTTGAGCTCCTACGGGTGCCACAATTGGTGCCCCACACGTGCACTAGCCACACGAAGAGCCACAAGCGTTCAGCACAACAGCGCTTATTGCCGTGGATGTGAAGATCCTCCAGTCCAAGATCACATTGCCACCCTCACATTTGAGTTTTCTCGTCTTGCTTTTCGGTTCCTCCCCCCGGTGGCTTGCGAGGCCAAGTCACATGTCGGGAAACGCGTAACGGGGAAGTTGTGGGTTGGGTTGCGTGCTGTCATTCCGCAGACGCGGTTTCGGGACCAAGAGAGACACTGGTCTGTTGCAGCGTCCGTGCATGCCTGACCTTGGGTGGGTTGGGTTTGGGGATGTAGCAGTGCGAAGACTGAGACTTGTGTCGGGCTGGTTGCGCCACGGCATCATCCATCAACCAAGGTCTGTGGCTTGCGATGCGATGTGTTTACTGCACGTTTGGCGCGTCGTGTCTCATGTGTTTGTTTCTTGCCATGAGGGCTCCTACCTCACTGTACCAGGTTGCATTTGCCGTCGAATCCATTTGCGACTTCGAGACTAGGAAGATTATCACAAGAATCATGACATGCTATAAGCTAGTAGGGGTAGCTTAGAAGGAGAGGGTTTTTTTTTTTTTTTTTTTTTTTTTTTTTGAGAAAAGCATGCTCGCTCTGGGACGATCCCGAATGTCTCTTAGCCTTGTTTCTCGTCTCCTGTGATTTGCATGACATGATGAGGAAGAAAATAAGCAACGAAGAGAAAGGCTGGCTGGGCTGGCAATGGGCAATGGGCAATGATGGGCATCAGCGCTGGCAGTCGATTATTCTTCTGCTAACATGTCTTGCACGATATACGACATACGTCACGCATGTCATCTGTTGTCGGTCATGTTGATGGATTTGGATGCCATGTGCGACAAGGGTGGTCCTGATAAGCAGGCACGGATTGCGACATTGCCTCATGGGGTTTGTGTCGGCTGAACGGGGTGTTTAGGTGAATGGCGGTTGAGGGGGGTTGCTGTGCGCTGTGCCTTGATGGTGATGATCTTGGGATAGAAGCGCGAATCGAGGAGACGAAGTACCGCGGAGGTACCTTCGACCTTTGAAGCCACGAGTGAAACGCCGGTGTCGTTCAGCTTACAGGTGTGATGCCCCTGAGCTGGAGAGCATGTAGTGGCTGTTGAGTTTAGGTTACGGTAGATAGGGGAGCCTTCAGTGATCAACCTTGCCTAAAACGCTGCCTACAACGGGCTCTGTTTACTCCGTGAGAGGCGAGTACGGTACTAGCTGTGGATTCAGTAATTAACGGTGACTCTCGGGGGTAATCACCGTCTGTAATGCAGGAATTCCCCTCTTTCTTGTCCCCATCCATGGGCCACTATGACTGTTGCAGTTCGCCGTCACGACCAGCAGCAACCCACACTTGCACGGCTGCTACTGCTACACACCACCAGGACCATCCTCCATCCATCCATCCATCCATCCACTCACACACTCACACAGCAGGATGAACTGCTGCTAATCAACGCCCATTTGGTGGGAAACCTAGCTAACCTTCCTAAGTCAATCGCTCCCCTCCCGCCCTCCCTCCATTCCCCCATTCCCATCTCTCATTCCCATGCCCAGCCAGCTTTCCCACTCCTGACTGCCACCGCCACCAACACCACCAGCACACCCTCACCGTCATTCGGTTGCTGTTTCTCCTCCTCCGCTGTGCTGGAACAGCCAAGGTACCTCTCCGCACCAAATCACCACCCAAGGTACCCTCTGCCTACTTCCTGCACGTATCGCCATTCTCCGCTTTCACATCCACATCCACATCACCATCCTCCTTCTCCATCCCACCCGTTGCCGGCTGTCCCTTTTCTCTTCGCCACAACACCATAGTTCGCATTACGCTTCACCACCTTTCGTCCATCACCGATCCCGACTCGACGACTTTGGTACCCTGCCATTCGCGCTCCCGGCCTGCACGTACCCGAACCGAACCCCTCCAAAGAAATAACCAATACCTCTCCTCACCTTTCGCCGACCGATAATCCGACCTCAATTTCAGGCGTTTCTCGCAGCATCTTCCTACCGTTTCGCGTCCCTTTTTCGCTTGTAACAGAACGACATCGACTGTACCTTTGATTTCTGTTGCCGAAACGGCTATATGACGACCCAGTGTCATTACGGCCAACGTCTGACGTTGGACACCTCTACCGACACCGCTTGAGCGAAAATCCGATTCCTCACTCTCAACTCGATTACCCCCCCAAGCCTTCTCTAAGGCGCGCCCGCCGTATAGCCCGACGGCGCGCCATTACGCAGATGCTGTCGAGATGGACGGTATATACTCACAGGACCAGCTGCAAATGCAGCAGCAGATGCAGCAACAACAGCACAACCAACAGTCCAACCCTCAACCACACACAAATATGGCAGGCAACATGATGACAGATCAGTCCATGCTTCCCCAGCGCCCTCCTCTAAATCCCCCAGGCGGCAGGGACTCTCTCGACGACATCATCCGCAGCAATCAGAGCGAACTCCTACGACGCCGAAGCATGCCTCAGGGTTACAACACTACGATGCCACCTCCCCACAGCCCTCGAAGAATGTCCGCAATGGGGCCCAGCGATGTCATGAGCTTCGGCGGCGGCAACAGTGACCTCAGCAATTTCCAATTCAACCAGCCCATTAATACCAGCTTTCAGATTAACCCGGGCATGCAGATGGATCAGATGAGCGGCTACATGGGTGATCCTTCCGACTACTCAAACCTTTCTCAGGATGTCATGGGCTCCATGATGCCTTCCACCTTCGCCAACATGAACATGGGCAACGTTTCCGGTGGACCTGCTGGCATGGGCATGTTTCCTTCGGGTCGCCCTGGAAACATGCCCGGCCCCTACGACGGTGATCAGATGGGCCAGATGAACGCTATGAATGCAATAGGCCAGATGAACGCTATGGATCAGATGAACCCCATGGGCGGTGACTATTCCCTGGATTTGACGCCAGAGGACTCCTCTATGAACGCAACACCCAACAATAACAGTGGCGTTGGCTCAGTGGATGGAGGACTCGACAGTGTCATGGACGGCCAGCAAGCATATGACGACTTGGACGGTGTCCAGAACCAGCAAAACACGGGCCTCAGTCTCGACCCTGCTACTGCAAACTTCAACCCACAACCGCCAACACTGTCACGGCATGTCTCATCAGCAGGCTCTATGATATCACCCCAACGCGGCAATTCCTCAACCAGCGCTACTCATCCCAGTTCCTCCTCCGATGCTACGACCCCAGCTACCGGCCCATTACCTCGAGAACCTCCGAAGGAGAAGACTATCTACTCCAAGAGTGGTTTTGACATGCTCAAGGCATTGTGGCTAGTGGCTACTCGCAAGAATCCCAAAATTCATCTCGGCGCTGTCGATATGTCCTGCGCCTTCGTCGTTTGCGATGTCACCATGAACGACTGCCCAATTATCTACGTTTCCGACAACTTTCAGAACCTGACGGGCTACAGCCGGCATGACATTATTGGACAGAACTGTCGATTTCTCCAGGCTCCAGACGGAAAGGTCGAGGCAGGATCGAAGCGCGAGTTCGTTGACGACGGCGCGGTATACAACCTCAAAAAGATGATACACGAGGGTCGCGAGGTCCAACAGAGCTTGATCAACTACCGAAAAGGCGGCAAGCCTTTCCTTAACCTACTCACCATGATTCCGATTCCTTGGGACACAGAAGAGATCAGGTACTTCATTGGCTTTCAGATTGACCTTGTCGAGTGCCCAGATGCCATCGCATCAGGCCAAGAGCTGGGCGGTGTCAAGGTCAACTACAAACACAGCGATATTGGCCAATACATCTGGACCCCTCCGAACTCGAGCCAATGGGAGCCCGAAAACGGTCAGACTCTCGGCGTAGACGACGTCTCAACGCTCCTGCAGCAGTATTCCCCCAAGGGTTCCGTCTCGGACTGGCACAAGCAGTCTTGGGATAAGATGCTTCTAGAGAACACAGACGATGTAGTGCATGTGTTGTCACTCAAGGGACTGTTCTTGTATGCCTCACCAGCTTGCAAGAAAGTTCTCGAGTACGATGCGGCCGATCTCGTTGGAAACTCGCTGTCCAGTGTCTGCCATCCCTCCGACATTGTGCCAGTCACCCGCGAGCTCAAAGACACCACAGCAGGAAATACAGTCAACATCGTTTTCCGGATCAGGCGCAAGCATAGTGGCTACACATGGTTCGAGAGCCATGGTTCCCTGTTTGTGGAGCAAGGCAAGGGCCGCAAGTGCATCATTCTGGTTGGCCGCAAGCGCCCCGTTTTCGCGCTCAGTAGACGGAATCTCGAAGCGAATGGCGGAATCGGCGACAGCGAGTTATGGACCAAGCTTTCAACATCCGGCATGTTCCTCTTTGTTTCCTCCAACATTCGATCTCTACTCGATTTACAGCCCGAGTCGCTTATTGGCACCAGCATCCAAGATCTGATGCGGAAGGAGTCCAGGCCAGACTTTGGACGAGCTGTAGAGAAGGCTCGCAGAGGCAAGACCGTGACTTGCAAGCACGAAGTCCAGAACAGACGCGGTCAAGTTCTGCAGGCTCAGACTGTGTTGTACCCCGGCGACGCCACCGAGGGCCAAAAACCATCCTTCCTCCTAGCTCAAACGAAGTTGCTCAAGGCGTCCTCACGAAGCATTGCACCGGCAAGTGCAGCGAGCTCCAAGTCACATCCTGGAGTCTTGAGATCAGACTCGGGCACTGGTCAAGCGTCACAGCCCGCTGGCGGTGGCTTGCCTTTAGGATCCCAAGATGCGGCACTCGCCTCAGATGACAACATTTTCGACGAGTTGAGAACAACGAAGTGCTCCAGTTGGCAGTTTGAGCTGCGGCAAATGGAAAAGGTCAACCGGATCCTCGCGGAGGAGCTCGGCGGGTTGCTGTCCAACAAGAAGAAGCGGAAGAGGAGAAAGGGTGTTGGTAACATGGTTCGGGACTGTGCCAACTGCCATACGCGTAATACGCCAGAGTGGCGGCGAGGCCCCAGCGGCCAGAGAGACCTATGTAACAGTTGTGGTCTGCGGTGGGCTAAGCAGGTATGTTTGACTCTCCACAATCCGAATCTAACTCTCCCACCAAGCTAACATGATACCAGACCGGACGAGTCTCTCCGCGTAATTCTTCACGCGGCGGTAATGGCAATGGCGATTCCGGCAGTAAAAAATCGGCCTCGCCTATCCACTCTTCACCTCTGCACAAGGAGATGTCGTCTGAGACGCCGAATCCTCATGTGAATGGCGATGGCGGAGCGAAGGCAAATGGGCAGCCTAGCAAAAGCCCAGCCCACTCAGGTTCGGCACCCAGCGGGGCAGCTTCAGCAACAGGCGTCAAGTCAACAAGCATGATGCCACCTCCCAGTCAGCCAGCTTTGCATGGAGGCGCACAAGGCTCTGGTATGACATCTATCCGCGAAGAGCGAGAAACCAGTCAACCATGATAGCTGCTTTTACAGCTCGTAAGCACTCGAGCCATGGGGTTCTAGTCGCACACAGACACTCTCGCTCAATCACTCCTACGACGTCGGTTTCTCCGGACTGCAACGGCCGACCTTTTTGCATTGCTGTGTAACGATATACAGCACTTCTCTTACGTACCCCTGGAGCGATACCTTTTGTCATTCTGCGGGGACCCTCTTTTTCTTATTGCAATTTTCGGTGTTGACTTGACTGGGACACGAGGGTCGGGACTAGACACGATATACCACACACATACGAGGCGTTGGATTCTTGGTTTTTTTAATGAGGCCTTCACATTTCTCCTACATACCGCCTAACCATGTTCCCTCCTTTCCCACCAGCCTGATATGAGTTTGGGAACATGTTGGGGTTTTGGGGTCTGTGCAAGGGAATTTGCAGAAGGATTCATGGTAGTAATCCTGTCTTTTCGAACTGATGCATTGTTTGGCACACTGTTCAGGAGTGGGGCAGGCAATCATGTATGAGTGCAAAAGCGGGAGATGGAATTCTTGTTGATTTGAGGTCAGCGTTTGCGTTATTCATATACGAGATGAAATCGAATGACGTTGTATTGAAACCTACCTATGTTATTGAAGTTGACGGTGTGTTAGTGCCTCTTGATCGTCGGCCATGCATTGAGATCGTGACATGACATTGATCTGGTCATTTCATTGTATGTGTAGATCTATCTATTTGACTCAAAGCTCATCTTTGCTGTGGCCAGTCTCCTCCAACTTCCTACTTTTCGTGTTCTTCTCAATCTCCACCGTCTCATCCCCAGTCATCTTCTCCTCTGGCCCCTTCACCCCCTTCCTCCTCCTCACCACCGCATCAATTTCATCATCATACATCGTCCACTCTGGCACCTGCCTCCTCGCCCTATCCAACTTTGGCTCCTTCGTCTGCGGGTTATTACACAGATCGATGGTCCTCGCCACGCCAAAACTCTCATCACTGCACCAGGTCTCGCACCAGAGCCATTCTTGAGGCAGACTGTGGATCGGAATCTGGAATTGCATGTTGTTGGGGAGGTCTTGGTCCAGGTTTGCGAGACTGTTGGGGTCGGCGGAGAGAGAGTGGTATTGCTGGCGGAGACGGTCGCCGGCGGCGAGAGCGCGGAAGCGACGAAGATCGACGACGTAGAGGGCTGAGATGTGGTAGGGTTTGCCGCGAAGGAAGCTGGCCCAGTAGCCTTGTTTCCAGAAGCGGAAACCTTCCATCTCGGTGCGGGAGTCGCACATGGGCGTGAAACCGTAGGGGGCGCCTTCAAGGTCGTGGTTGACGAGGTCTATCATGTCGGTACGAACGATCTGGTCTGCATCGACGAAGATGACCTTGTCGAGAGAGAGTGGGAAGAGGACATCGAGGAAGAGGATCTTGTAGCCCCAGATTTCGCGCTGTTTCTCCTTCTGCTGACGGAGCCAGTGAGGCCATTTGTAGGTCACCATTTCGTATTTGAAGCCGTACTCTTCGGCGAGGTAGGGTATTGTGTCCTTGAAGGATGGGGAGAGGAATTGCTCGATAAACCAGAACTTGACGGTGTGCTTCGTGTGCTTCATGACGGAGACCATCATGATGTTGAGCATGCGTTCGTACAGGTGACCGCTCGCCACGGAGAAGACGTTGATCTCGGCGTGCTGTTCATTTGAAACCGACTTAGTCTTGCCAAGAAGGCTCTCTGCGAACTTGAGGCCCTTGGACATGATGTTGTCAGCCGCGCCGTCATTTTCAGCAAGAACATCGACGTCCTCCATGCCGGCCTTGCGGCTGAGTCGGGGATAGAGTGTCGTGCCTTGGAAATCCATTAGGGTGACATCTGTGCCCTCGTCTCCGGGAACAGCCGCGTAACCCAGAGCGCCTACGCTCTCGATATCGAAGATATCTGTGGTGCGCCCTTCTTTAAGATGGATATCGTAGACACCAGGATTGGCCTTGAACTGGAAGAAGCCGAGGTTGGCCATGATGATGGTGTCTGTGACGAGGGGATCCTTCTCGGTTCCGAGAACTAGCTGTGCACCCTTTGGTGGTGCGCCTTGTTGACCTTCTCTTGAGTGGCCTTCGATGAGGATATGTTCGAGCTCGTACATAGCTTCCACGTCACGACCGATGCTGCTAAGCTTGATGTTGTCCAAGTCGTGAACTGAGTCCTTGGCAGCAACGAGCCAAGCTGGTGGAACATCCATGCCGGCAGTGAGAAGCGCTTCAGATGGCAAGCCTTTGAAAGTAGCATTCAAGGCCTTCACCTTTCCATTCTCGTCGAATGATGGCTTCGAGTCCATGACGTAGCGGTAAAATCGCTTTACGGGGAGCTCAGAGAGCTTTTCCTTCGGGTTCATGAACAGCTTGAGGTAAACGCCATCAAGCTCAGAGAGAACTTTGAGAACGGGTGCCCATTTCTGTGCCTTCTCGCTCGCAGGATCAAGCAGACCAGCAATATGGACACTGGCCGTCTCAGGGTTGCCAACCTCGATTGCAGTATATGCAGACTCCCACTTCTCATACATGCTGGTGCGGAAGGCAGCAGCAGACTCAAAGATACCCTCAGGAAGGTCGGACATTGTGGAGAGAGCCACGATCGAGGTCACCTTAGCGGCTGCCATAGGGCTGGATAGTTTGTCAGCCAAGCCCAGCTCCTCCAGAGCCCCGTACACTGGAGTGATGCGAGCTCGTTGCTCAAAGGCCAGCAACTGCCTGAAGTCGTCCTCGTCGAATGGAGTGTCTGAGGCAATGGGCCCAACTACCCGCCCGTTCAGAAGCAGCACAGATGCGCCCTGGGCGATGTTGTGTCGGCTCAAGAAGTTCACCAGAGACCCTTTGTAACTTTCTTCCGAGGTTGTTGACTCATCGAAGAGGCTCTTCACCTCTTCCGCCGTGTTGGCAGACGATAGCTTGTCTGTATTGGCTTTGAGACCGGCAATCAACGTACCAGCGCCAGTAGGAGCGGCTGAGTTATGCACGATGTCTAGTCTCACGCCAGAGTTGCCACGTTTGAATGCAAGGGCTGAGAGGAGAAGTTGTATACCTGCGTCCGTGTTCAAGTCAGAGATGACCGTCAGAGTTGCCCAATTATCCTTGGAAGAATCCGCAGCAGCTTCGAGCACTGGAACCTGCTCAAATAATGCCGCATGCTGGTTGTATAGCTGATTCACATCGAGAACACGCACACTTGACTCGTCTTCAGGAGTGATGTATGTGTTGCGGCTCCTCGCAGCCTTCTCGAGAAAGAAGCCTGGGATGGAGGTGTCGTCTTCGATAACGCCCCGGAACACGTTCTTCTGGATTGTTTGAAGGTCATTGCTGATTGCCACACTCATGGGCTGCATCCAATTGCCCTCACGAGGGTGAGCAAGACCGTTGACAAAGAGGGAGCGTATCTCTGAATCAGCCCTGAGACGCCTGACCCAGCGACTTGCGAGTTCAAGATTGTGGGAGAATGGCTCAGATGCGATGATCTCGTCCCACTTGAAGACTTCATTTGGCTTGTCTTCCAGGCTGTTGACGACGCCATTGTACAGAGACTCTGTGGCGGCAGTCGATCCAGTCTCGTGGAACTCTTTGAGATACATCGTCAACGCCTCTACGCCAAAGTCTGTGCGTAGGTGGTAGACGAGCCGCGCCTGATCAGACGCCTCAGCCGTGGGAGTCAGGGGAACGAGACCGAAACGGATGGGAATGCCTCGCTGGATCAGTGAAGTCATCTGAGCGACGTCGCGAAGGTCTTCTGGGTTCGTGAAATCGACAGGAGTAACGACGGAGAACATGTTGCGAGCTACTGCAGGTAGTTGACCTGGATATCCTCGCTGGAGGAGCTATGAGTATGGTTAGTACCAATGGTTGAATTATGTAGCAGAGAATTCTTACAGCTTGAACACCATCGGCGAAGTCAGAGTACATCTCATCGCTTTCCAGATCATTAAGCCATACGATGACCTTTCCTTCTTCCTGTCCATCAGTCCAGTCAAACCTCATAGCATCGTCCTCGGCTTTTGAAGCTGCCACTCTCTGATGTCCAAGCAGAGCAACCGCCTCTTTCCCGTTAAAGCCGAGGTTGCGAACGCCGGTGAGAAGAGTCCTCTCCCGACGAACCAGATCAATCAGAGCAAAAGGTTGGATCTGCCGCTCGATCAACTGCATACCATTGATCCAAAGGTAACTTATGCCAGAGGGGATCATGTGGCCGCGGTTCTTCTCCCCCTCCTTCACAAAATCTTCCGAGACCTCATGAGATGCGATGGAGTTGGAAAGTTTCGGGAAGTCCTGTAGGACTTTTACGAGAGTGTCAAAAGGGGCACTGCTCTGCAGGATGAAAGAGGCAACCTTTGGCCCCAGGTCTGAGAGTTCCGAGCTAGAAAGGGGTTTGAGATCCGCGACCTCCTCAGCACCGTCAAGACTGACGGCCTGCGAAGCCAGAGGCTTTTGACCACCCTCAGCCTCTCGATCGTCAATGACGATGTAGTCCGTCCTCTTGAGGGCAAGATCGACGCCATATCCGCTGACCGGCAGCGGATCACTGGGTGCGTTGGCAGCTCGGCGGTATCGCAGTCGATATGACAACTCGCCCTTTAGAGCTGCCTTTGACAATACTTGGTGATATGGAGCAAAAGAGGGCGACAGAGGATCTGCATAGAGCACGGCCTGCTTCGCGCTTGCGGAATGACCCAAGACCCTGTCGAACGGCAGGGGCTTGACCGATCTGAGAAGTTAGTGTGAATTCATATTTCGATATCACACTCGCGGAACTTACGAGAGCTTGGAACCTCCGTGAGGCTTCTCCAAAGTTGGGTCGCAATACTGTTCCTCGTTGACCTGAACCCACGATTGGCAGGCCTCGTTGTTTTGACCCAGTCGCGGCTCGACTGCATGTGCGTAGTATTGATATTGCGCTTCTATTCTGGGTGCTGCCGATCGCAAGGAGAGAGCCAGATTGAACGTGGAGAGGACATCGGAGTTCGTGATATGCTCATCGTCATGTAGGACTTGGAGGAACGTGTTGTACAGTTCGGCGTCGGTTTTGGCGTCGGCAAAGTGACCTTCTGCGACCCGATCGAGTAGAGGAAAATATGCTGTCGAATTTTCACCAGCTGCTGTCTCACTAAGCTGAAGTTAGCCTAGATGCTTGCCATGATAGTGGAACATGGAACCCTTACATGAGTTCCAGCAGGTAAGGGCCAGAAGGGAAGGCTGCCTCCATGCCAATATTGACGAGAGGCGTGGCTGAGGCCCGCAAAGCAGCCACCAGGGCCATTTTCAGGCACCCTGACAGCTGAAGTAGCTGCGACATGGTCACGTTGCGGTTGTTCTCGTCGTTGTAACGAGGGTAAGGCGGTGGTTCCTAAAGTAGGAGAGATGGAGCCGAAGCGACGAACGGTGGCTAAACGAATATGCCACAAGAGAGTCGGGCAGGTAGCAGCCTGAACAAGAGAAGCACAGCACTGCTGGCAATTTATATCATCTCTGTGTGAG
Source organism: Sarocladium kiliense (assembly GCA_030734395.1). Classification (NCBI taxonomy): domain Eukaryota; kingdom Fungi; phylum Ascomycota; class Sordariomycetes; order Hypocreales; family Sarocladiaceae; genus Sarocladium; species Sarocladium kiliense. Next base: position 1,559,850 of record JAUZTG010000029.1, read on the forward strand.
GGAGTCGAGGTTCTCGACACGCTGGAAGTGGGATGCGTTGTCAGTTGTAGCATGTAGTCGACTTCTGAACACCGTCGCTGAAAGAGCTGCTCCAATTGGGCCTAGTGGCGATGACGTCCAGGGGTTCATGGTGCAACGGGGTTTTGGTAGTGGCAGTGATTGGTGGGGTACGAAAGGGACGCAGCTTCAGGGGGGAGTCGGTGCTGTAAACGGCGGCCACCCCACCACAGTTCTGACAGCCTGCCCCTGTTCGTCAGATGGTGGGCGGTGAGAGAGCTCCCCTCCACTCTCCCTCCCCTACCACCTCCCGGTGCCCGGCAAATCGTTGTTGCGGGCCACTGATGCCACCTGTGGCGGGTGTCCATCCCCTGTGCCACACCCACCTCGCACTGGACTGCCTGGAGGCTGGTGCCCACATTCGCCAGATGGACACGATGCTCAATTGTTACGTCCGCCACGAGTGAGCCACCTCCACCGTACCTTGACCACCACCACCACCTCCCAGCACGGGCACCATCCTCCTTCTCGTTTCCGTGCTCGATCTGCTGGCCACGCTCGAGCTCGTCGTCGACAATCGCTCACGTTCTCTTCGCCCTGACCTCAGTTTGCATTCGGCCCTGCGACTTCCCCCTTGGATGCCCGAAGCTGCGGCTTCACCTCCCCCGCCAAAATGCAGTCCTCCCCTGGCATGTTGACCAAGGTGCGCCCACGCCTATCCCTTTTTCCAACCTTAGTACAGCTCATCTGACATCCTTTTAGTTCGAGTCCAAGTCCTCCCGTGCAAAGGGCATTGCTTTCCACCCTAAACGGTAATACACCCCCCGTCACCCCGCGATCCAGGCCGTGGACCCCTTACCTCGAGGCCCAAACACCATATACTAACATCACATTGCCTAGACCATGGATTCTCGTCTCTCTTCACTCATCCACTATTCAGCTGTGGGATTACCGCATGGGAACCCTGATCGATCGATTCGAAGAGCACGATGGGCCTGTCCGAGGCGTCGACTTCCACAAGACACAGCCTCTCTTCGTCTCTGGCGGTGACGACTACAAGATTAAGGTCTGGTCATACCAGACTCGACGTTGTCTTTTCACCCTCAACGGTCATCTGGACTATGTCCGTACCGTCTTCTTCCACCATGAGCTTCCCTGGATCCTGTCATCTTCCGATGATCAGACCATCCGGATATGGAACTGGCAGAACCGCTCGCTGAGTGAGTAGCCACGCAATGTTACGAAACGCGCCAATTCCCTGGCATACTAACCTATCCACAGTTTGCACAATGACTGGCCACAACCACTACACCATGTGCGCTCAGTTCCACCCGAAAGAGGACCTCGTTGTCTCCGCCTCCCTCGATCAGTCCGTCCGTGTTTGGGACATCTCCGGTCTGCGAAAGAAGCACTCCGCGCCGACTTCGATGAGCTTTGAGGATCAGATGGCTCGCGCGAACCAGAACCAGGCTGATATGTTTGGTAACACCGATGCCGTCGTCAAGTTCGTCCTCGAGGGTCACGACCGTGGTGTCAATTGGGTTGCTTTCCACCCCACAATGCCACTTATCGTTTCAGCCGGCGATGACCGCCTCGTTAAGCTTTGGCGCATGAGCGAGACCAAGGCCTGGGAGGTCGATACATGCCGTGGCCATTTCCAGAATGCTTCTGGCTGTCTGTTTCACCCTCACCAGGACTTGATCTTGTCCGCCGGTGAGGACAAGACCATCCGCGTCTGGGATCTTAACAAGCGTACCGCCGTGCAGTCCTTCAAGAGAGAAAACGACCGCTTCTGGGTTATCGCCGCCCATCCCGAGATCAACCTCTTCGCTGCGGGCCATGACAATGGTGTCATGGTCTTCAAGCTGGAGCGCGAGCGCCCTGCAGCGGCTGTTCACCAGAACACTCTCTTCTATATCACCAAGGAGAAGCACATCAAGTCTTATGATTTCCAGAAGAATGTCGAGAGTCCCACGTTGCTTTCCTTGAAGAAGCTTGGCAGTGCTTGGGTCGCCCCTCGCACTCTCTCCTACAACCCGGCTGAGCGATCTGTCCTGGTCACCTCCCCATCTGACAGCGGATCATACGAGCTCATCAACCTTCCTAGGGATGGATCTGGTATTGAGCCCACCGAGTCGAAGCGAGGAGCCGGCAACTCTGCCATCTTCGTGGCGAGGAACCGTTTTGCCGTACTGAACACAACCAACCAGACAATCGATATCAAGGACCTCCAGAACAACACGGCTCGGTCTTTCAAACCCCCTCACGGCACCACTGACATCTACTTCGGTGGCACTGGCAACCTTCTCATCATTACTCCTACTACAGTGCACCTCTACGACATTACCCAGAAGAAGAGCACTGCCGAATTGACTGTCAGCGGCGTCAAGTATGTTGTCTGGTCTAACGATGGTCTCTATGCCGCCCTTCTCAGTAAGCACAACGTCACCATCGTCAACAAGGCTCTGGAACAGGTCAGCACGCTGCATGAGACTATTCGTATCAAGAGTGCCACTTGGGATGACTCTGGAGTCCTACTGTACTCGACCCTCAACCACGTCAAGTACACACTTCTGAATGGTGACAATGGCATTGTACGCACGTTAGACCAGACTGTCTACCTCGTACGAGTCAAAGGCCGCAATGTCTACTGCCTCGACAGATCCGCCAAGCCCAGAATTCTGCAAATCGATCCCACAGAGTATCGCTTCAAGCTCGCTCTGATCAAGAGGAACTACGAGGAAATGCTTCACATCATTCGCACATCCAGCTTGGTTGGACAGTCTATCATTTCGTATCTTCAGAAGAAGGGATACCCGGAGATTGCCCTACAGTTCGTTCAGGACCCCACCACGCGCTTCGACCTAGCCATTGAGTGTGGCAACCTCGATGTCGCTGTTGAGATGGCAAAGGAACTTGACAAGCCCAGCTTCTGGACTCGTCTGAGCTCCGAGGCCCTTGCCCACGGAAATCACCAGGTTGTGGAGATGTGTTACCAGAAACTGAAGCAGTTTGACAAGCTATCCTTCCTGTACTTGGCTACTGGCGACCACTCCAAGCTTGCACGTATGGCGAAGATTGCGGAGCACCGTGGTGACTTTACCTCACGGTTCCAGAATGCTGTGTACCTTGGTGAAGTCGAGGACCGCATTCAGATGTTCAAGGAGATCGACCTTTGTAAGTCCTTCTTAAATGACCCACTCGACTCAAAGCTAATCAGATGCAGACCCTCTGGCGTATATGACCGCCAAGTCACACGGCTTGAATGAGGAGTGCCAGGCAATCCTGGAAGCCACTGGCGCAACGGAGGATCAGTTGACACTTCCTAAAATCGGATCTCCTTTGACACCACCTAAGCCTGTTGTTCCCACCTACAAGGCCAACTGGCCAACCAAGGCCAGCTCGCAATCCTTCTTCGAGAAGGCCCTTCTTGGCCAGGTTGAGGGCTTGTCATTGGAGGATGACGCCGCTGCCACCAACGTGATGGATATTGACGAGGGTATGGGTGATGATGCAGCAGCGCGCAACGGTGGCGCTATGGATGATGACGAGGAGGACGTCGCTGGCTGGGATATGGGCGATGATGATGTTCCCGAGGTTGACGATTTCGTCAACGTCGAGAGCCCTGAAGCTGGCGGCGCTGGCAGCAGTGAGGCGGATCTGTGGGCTCGCAACTCGCCATTGGCTGTCGACCATATCGCTGGTGGTTCATTTGAGACTGCCATGCAGCTGCTGAACCGCCAGGTCGGTGCGGTGAACTTCGCCCCGCTCAAGCCACGATTCTTGGAGGTCTTCAAGGCCTCAAGAACCTTCATCCCCGCGACTAGTGGCCTTCCACCGCTGATCAACTACGTCCGCCGTACATTGGACGAGACAGACCCTCGCAAGGTCCTTCCGATCGTTCCCCGCGATCTGGAGCACCTCGCATCCAATGACCTTCAGAAAGGTTACGATTCGATGAAGGCCAACAAGCTCGAAGACGGTGTCAAACTGTTCAAGAGCATCCTGCACACTATCCTCATCAACGCTGTGTCCAGCGAGGGTGAGGTTGCGGAGGCTAAGAAGCTGATCAGGTCTGCCAGCGAGTACGCCTTGGCCATGGATATCGAGCTGGCAAGAAGGCAGCAGGGTGCGCCAGATGTGTTGGCGAAGAATCCTGAGAAGCTCAAGAGGGCGCTGGAGCTATCTGCATACTTCACGATCCCCAAGATCGAGGTTCCCCACCGACAACTTGCACTTCTGAGTGCCATGCAGCTGGCAATGAAGAACAAGAACTACAACTCTGCGCTGAGCTTCGCCAACCGCATCATTGCAAATGGCGGTGCCACCAAGATCGTGGAGAACGTAAGTTTAAGATGACACTTCTTTGATATACAACTCTAACAGATCCTCTCACAGGCCAAGAAGACCAAGGCGCAGTGCGAGAGGAATCCCAACGACGCGGTCGAGATTGAGTTCGACCAGTTCGCCGAGTTTGAGGTCTGCGCCGCCAGCTTTACGCCCATCTACAGCGGAACCTCGTACGAGGAGTGCGCTTTCGACGGCTCCAAGTACCACTCCAAGTACAAGGGCATGGTATGCAAGGTGTGCGAGGTGTGCGAGATTGGCAAGCACGGAAGCGGGCTCAAGCTCTTCGCGTAGATCTTGTTACTAGAATGGGAGGGGCCTGAAAGTGCAATAATGTGATGACGAACGACAGATGGATCGACTGTTTGGGAGTTGACTAAGCGAGGAAGTTCCAAAAAGGAGGGAGGTTAAGCTAGAGGCCTCGAGTCTTACCTTCTGCAACAAGGTCGGCTTTTTCTTTTAGGTAGAAGGTTGTAGGTGACTATGCATTCAATGGCCATGTCATGCTCAAGATTCTGTCTGTTCCGAGCTCGTGTCTACACTCGATCTGAGGTGCATCGGGAGTAAGAACATACACCATCGAACACCATATGTGAGAATCAGGCTCTATTTCTATTACATCGTACAACGAAGCCTCACTTCTCCAAGGCGCACCGTATGCAAACCCCATTCCATCCATCTCTCTCTACACAATGGTCTCCAGCTGCCTAGCATACCCAAGCGTGTTCTCGATAACTATCTGGCTGGTCTCCTTGACCTGGCCACCCTCCTCGTCGGCATCGGCGGCTGCAGCGTCGGGGAAGTAAATGTGGCCGTCACGAACGATCCAGCCGCGGTGGTGGGCGAACTTGACGACGTCGCCTTCAGAGTCGAGGAAGAGGAGGGACTTGGTGGAGCTGATGGGGAGACTGGGGTATGCGCGCTCACTGCTGCTGGCGATTTCAGAGCGGATCTGGTTCTTGAGGATCTGTGATGGTTGATAATGTTAGATGTGTTCATGTTGCGATGAGGAGGGGGTCATAGATTTGGATGACAGATGTCGCTTACCTCTGAGAAGACGCTGTACTCATCGCAGGGTACTTCGCTGCTCTTCATGGCCTTCCACACACGATCGTAGCTTCCCTCCATCAACCACCTCTCCAACCTGATGGGGTAACCCAAGTACCGATCCTCCTCAACATCACCGCCTCCACCCTCCCGATTCGCCAGACTCTCCAGCTCCGAGTGAAATTCCGCATACCGCCCCTGCGTCAACAACAGGAGCAGACTCAGCCCAGTGACCTTGTTTCTCTCGGGCAAGCTCGGAGGGAGGACAGTGGCGGGCAGCTCGTAGAAGGGTTGGAGCTGCTGGACGTAGCGGGTGAAGGCTTCGGGGTTGCGGGCGCGGATGGCGAAGAGCGCGCCTTGCTCGTAGGTCTCGCGGGCAAGGGGGAGGAGGTTCTTTGGGGTGGAAGGGGAGGGGGTAAGGGCGTTAAGCTTGAGGAGCGAAAGTTTGGCTTTGGAGAGGAGGGCGTTGGCGTCGGGGTAGGACATGGAGGGGGAGTGTTTGAGCTGGCCCAGGATCTGGGAGAGTTGTTTGTCGGCCATGGTGGATGTGCGCGGTGGGTGTGGTGATTAACAGGGATAAAGTCGGGCGATGGGCGCTATGGCAGTGGTGGTGAACGATCGTGAGACTGATGACGATGGCGGTGGTGGTTGTGATGAAGTTGGGTGTTGGAAGGGTAGCAGCCTCGCGAGGGTGGCCAGGCTGAATGGTGGTGACGAACGGCGCTAACGGTGGCAGCTTGAGGTCCCTCCGGGCAGTGGTAGTGGCAGTGGGAGGACCGGCGTCGGAAGCGCGGATCTTCCGACCTAGACAGCCAAAGGCACAACACATTCCGAAGTACCCTGCAGCATCTTTCCTCTGTATTGACTCACGTCCTCATTTCTCTAGTCGCTTAGCAGTCATTTCCAAATCAGACCGTGTTCTATCTCATCATCTACTTGGTGAAGCCATGCCCGTTTCAGGAAAGGCCCAGCGGAAGCGAACGTTGAGCTGAAAGGCAGCTCACACGTTGGTGCGCCAGGCAAGGCTGAATCTCCCCACGAGCCATGCCATATCCAGATGTCTAACTGGGCGTGACCCCCCAAATGGCGTCCAATCTACGTGCCACCTCCTTCTAACCGACTACTATCTATCCAGAAAGGGAGAATCGTGATGTTATTATCTTCAAGGGTGTTTGCTGCCAAGGCACCTCTGGTTCGGCTCGCGCGGTGGCTTTCCCACCGTGGCTGCCAGGAGAATGGATCTAGAGGCAGATTTGAGAGGGGATAGAGAGGTGAGAATCTGCCCGGGCAATCTCGTGGAATGTAGAGATGTTTGCATGACTGTTTCATGGTGTTTCCGCTGATTGCTTTAAACCCCCTTGCCAGCCTCGTCTGATGCTCGTCTTGCGGATATTTCCTTTCTTTTAACCATCGTCTCCCCTCTCATCCGAACTTGATCGGAAACGAGTCACTTATTATTGGCCTTCGAAAGGCGGCTCTTAAACGATGGCAACAGGGTACGCGAGTCGGTACTCTATGAGCCATGGATACGAGTCGAGCACGGCTTCGGATCCGAAATGGCAACCATGCAGCATGTGTAGGTGATCCTTCCCCTTAATTTGTCTCTTCTTTCAAATACCCCTATTGCATTTCTGAAATACGTCTTCGACATCATGACCCTGTCTTGTCATGTCATCCTGCGCCTCCCGGGAGAGAAGCGAGATCTACCCGAGATGGGTGCTGGCGCAGACGCAGGCGCAGTTGGGCCGAATGCTGGGATAAATATAGCAGCACATCGAAGCTGGGATGCCGACCTTAATTTCTGCTCCTCTGGACCATCCTTGAGCTGGGCTCGTTCCAGCGCAGCAATGCCCACCACCACCACCGGAACAGCACTGAGAGGAATGACCGCGCCTCACTGGTGACGTGCCCTGCCACCCGGAGCTTCCAGCGCAATCCAGGCACGAGACTCCCGCTGGTCAGGGGACTGTGGACACTGTTGTGGGGGGCGAAGATCATCCTCAACCGCCGCCAACGGATGCCCCTCCACCGCTAAAAGTTACCACCGTTGGTACCGCAGGGCTCCATCCTCGTTTACCGCCAGCAACCGCCAAACGAGAACGAGTATCTCCTGGGCCAAGACCTCGACCTCGACCTCGCCTCTATCCAGGGGAAAGAAGGCCACCAAACAAGGAACTTGCCGTCAAGCAAATATCCTCCCCTTTCTCCTTCATCCTACGCTCCTCCAACCACCATAACCTCTCTCCGCTCGTCTCCTGTACCGGCTCCTCGTCCTTTTCGCTCGGCTCTTTTCCCGAGCAATCACCATCATCCACCATCGGGACCCCGCCGTTGCGCCCAACAACCACCCTCCTCCAGCACTTAGGTCTCACCTCACAGCTTGCTTGGCTGAGCACGACGACAAGCCTCCAAGTTCTCATCTCCTCAACCCACTACTCTCTAGCTTCTGCGGCGTTGTACATATCTGGAGCATCCTCATACTTCTGTCCGTCTGTCCCAGCCAGCAGCCTTGCTCTACTCGCAATCTTCACATCCTACCCCTCGGCGCTTCCTCCCGCCTCAACCCACTTGGTTGCCCCGACGTTGGAACCTTAACCCTCACCGGCACGTTGCTGACATAGTTCACAACAGACACCGCTGCATCCGAGAGCCAAGCCGCCGATATGGCTCCTCAGCTCGGGGCGACCTTCGTCCCTGGCGGTTTCGACGACTACTACATGCCTGAAGTCGTTGCTCCCAGCCCGCAAAGGTGCGTTTCTGAGACACAAAACAACCCCGGCGCCTCCAGCCCCCCGGCCCATGATAGCTGCTTTGAATGGCAAAAAGGTCGGCATTGCAGCCGTGCCACTGCTCAGCTATGCTATAGCTGGCATCAATGCACCACCCTAATCCGGTGACGATGACGCTGGTGGTCAAAGAGTTGGAGGTGGGGTTGCTGCAATAACACGACCGGCCATGCAATACTGATGACTCTTTGTTTCCTATCGCAGGGTCACCCCTCAAGTCCCCCAGAACATGCAAGAGGACCTCCAACGCATGGAACTGGAAGCCTCAGGTCCCGAACTACACAGCGAATCGGCCCAAGCCTCTCAGTTGCGACGAGAGCCTTCTCTTTCCACCTACACCACCTCTCGACGCGACGATCCTCCAAACCAGCTCGACGAAAATATCACCGCCTACAAGCACCCCAGCACTCGCTCAGAACCAAAGGCCGACGCCATGTCGTCGCGCGATGCTCCAAACTTTTCGCCCTTCCCGAAGATCCAAAAGTCGGATAACGTCCCACCTGCAGATGACGAGAAGGAGGAGATCCTCTGGAACGCGCGCGAGCATGTGCTCCACTCCCACAATGTCTCCATGCAAATCACCTGGGCGCGCGACGTTCTGAACTGGGCTGAGGTCGCAATTGAGGCTGCCGCTCGCGAAAAGCCTCCCAGGCCGTCTACCCCTCGCATCGAACATGAATTGCGCGAAGACGCCACGAGGATCATCTCCTACCTTGCTGAACAAGAACACCCTCAAGCACTCTACATCAGGTCAAAATGGCTAGAATTCGGAAAGTTCGGGAACCGTGTTGACAAGAGGGAGGCATACAACGGCTACAAGAAAGCGGCAGAGTTGGGCCACGCGCGGTCTGAGTATCGCATTGGTATGCTCTTCGAACAATCGAACGACATGACCAAGGCCAAGGAGCATTATTACAAAGGCTTGGCGCAGGGTGATTCCGCGGCGATGTACCGCATGGGCATGATGAGTCTTCTGGGCCAGCATGGTGAGCACAAAGATTACAGGTCCGGCATCGACCGTATCTTGGCGGCGGCAGAGTCTTCTGACGAGGACGCTCCCCAGGGTGCCTTCGTCTATGGTATGCTTGCGGCGCGGGATTTGCCTGACATCCAGGTGCCAGACAGCATTCTTCGTCAAGATCTTACAACGGCACGGATGTACATCGAGAAGTCTGCCTATCAAGGGTTTGCTAAGGCGCAGCTCAAGATGGGTCAGGCTTTCGAGCTGTGCCAGCTTGGATGTGACTTTAACCCTGCTTTCTCCCTTCATTACTATGGCCTCGCTGCCAAGCAGGGCCTCCCAGAAGCTGCACTTGGTGTTAGCCGCTGGTTCCTGTTCGGATATGAAGGTGTGTTCAAGAAGAATGAGGAGCTTGCTTACAAGTATGCTATGCAGGCAGCAGATGACAAGCTCGCCACAGGCGAATTTGCGCTGGGCTACTACAATGAGATTGGTATTCACGTCTCCAAGAATCTATCGGAAGCACGGCGGTGGTATCAATTGGCAGCAGACCATGGCAATACCGACGCCGTTGGTCGATTAGACTCTCTCGACGATGACAAGAGTCTGTCTAAGCAAGATCATGAGACGACAACGCTTACGCGCATCAAGTCTCAGCACGGCTCGCAAAGGGGCAAGCGCCCCGATCGCTTCAAGCAGCCTCAGCAGATGCCAACTCTGAACGAGGGTTCGCCAGCGGGCACTCCCAACGGACCTTCGCCGAGGCCTTCGCCTGGACTGCGGCCAACGATCGTCCCTGAACAGGCTAACTACCCCGACCCTTCGAGGGCTTCATACGGCAGTGCGTACGATGACCGGCAGCCGGCGTTTAACATCCGCTTAGACAGTGCTGCTGGCCAGCCTGCTCGGCCACACTCTGCAGCTCCCTACCCAGTTGATGATCAGCCAGCTCCGCTCAATGTGCGGCCCAGGTCAACAGCGCCGTACCCCGAGGATGATGTCCGCCCTCTTCCTTTACAACAGCGCCTGAATCCAGGTCCTGGACCACAGGCCGATCGACCTGGTAGTGCCTTCGGTATCAAGACCGGTGGCCCGAGGCCGATGCCAAGCTCACAATCTATGGGAAACTTGCATCCGGCACAAGGTGGCGCTGGCCGTGGTGGCGGTTTCCGACAGACGAGTGTTGGAGCTGGACCCATGGGATACGGTGGTGGTCCTCAGCAAAGACCAGCCAGTGCCCAGCCGGTGCCAGCCAGCAACGATCGCTTCCAGATGTCTGGTGGGCTTCCCTCAAGTCCAGCACCATCAGGCCACTCAGGTCACTCTGCCCACTCAGGACATGGACCCAGGACATCATCGCGACCGCAGTCAGAAGTGCCGTCCGCTGCACGCCCTGAGCGCCTCAGCTCACTACCTCCGGACCCAAGGATGCAACAGCGTCCTGCTACGACGCAGCCGCGGCCTCTGCCGAACCAGGGCGGGCCAGGAAGGATGGGTACGCCTGGAGGAGTGCAGAGCCCGCCTACGCATAAGCCTACGCCACCACCAGCGGTTGCGACAGCCTCTCCGGCGCCACCTTCGAAGCCGAGTCAAGGGCCAGCTACGTTCGAGGCAATGGGTATTCCGCAGGGCAAACAGGACAGTGACTGCGTAAGTATTATCATCAAATCGGGAAGCGAGTCATTACTAATTTGGAATCCTAGGTCGTTATGTAAATTGGTATAGTGGGTCGGCGAATCGAAAAAGGAGGCGAGCATACAAAGGCACATGTGCTTTGCGGGACAGAGCAAGAGCATGTTTGGGAGTTTTTGGCATTTCTTCTCTTATTCAACTTCCCTTTCCCTCACGAGGCTCTCACCCCCTGTGATTGATGGAGAGCGTGCTCCGACGCTGATTTGGAGAGGAATCGGTAGATGATGGCATTTCTGGACGACTTTGTGAACTTGGTATAGAGAAGGAGAGAGAGGGCGAAGAGGACGCGAACGATTCCGGGGTGCAGTAAAGGGTCGGCTTTCTTTAGTATGGCATGGCATTGGTTCCCTTTTCTTTGGCATGGTCATGGCGGGGTTGGTAGCAAGCTTGTTTTCATGGAATGGAGTGATTGAACTTGAACCCAGGAAATCCTGATGTTTTGTCTGTAAAGATGTGCTTGCTCTGATTTGGTGGAGTAGGGAAACCTGTCGTTTGCCAGTTCTCCCTAACGAAGGACACGGGATCGCAAGGAAATGACGGCCAAAACTTCAATGAAAGCCAAGAGAACCCAACCACTCGGAAGGTTTGCTCTGCCTCAGTCCAATATGCATACCATTGGTGTGCTGACGAGGTTCCGGGAGGATTGCCACAGGCAGCTCCGCCCTTTCCACATACTATCTTCTATGCTATTCTGTCTTCTATCCATTACTTTATCCTATGCTATCGCGGCCGCTATTATAGCTGCTACCTTATGTGCTATGTTGTGTAATATTTTGTATGATGCCCTGATAGAAAATCTGTAGGACGAAGACGTAGGACAGCCCTTCATCCCACTCCTCATCTCGCGGTTCCATGCACATACAAAGACAACGCTCGCCTTGCAGACTGAACTTTATCCAGGTCATACTGCCCAGCGAGCATGACGCAACACTGAATTTGTCACGCCATCTGTAGGTGAATGTGGCAGATGTTTAGTTGATTTGGTTCTTTATTTCAGACAGCAGAGTAGTCACTTTGTTGTTATCTTCTGTTCTTCTCTCACCTCTCGCATCCACCACCCTTTCTCTACCATCGTGTCCATCCAGCTTCGTCTTGACTGTGCTTGACGCGACCCTCTCTCATGTTTGATCATCTCAACCCTCTGCTTCTACTGCTCTTGTTTCATGTCATCATCCTATGTTGTCGGCTGGACCTGCCCTGGCATCCGGTGCAACAGAACATACCCAAATCCGCGGTGTGGTGTAGCCGTTCAGGGGGTACCGCAATCATGGCTGCTCCAGGCGCCGACGCCTATTTCATGCCCGACCGTCTCAACGAGGCTCTATATAATCATCTTGTGCCGCCCCAAAAGTTTCCGCATCGAGAAGACGGGCGAAGTGAAGCCCTTGGGGTTGCCTTGCTCGACTGGCTCGTTTCCTCTCCCAAGACCATAGCTGCAGAGGCTCCCTTGGACGATAATGATGCGGCATCGCAATCCGTGATCCGGGCTCGTTGAGGGCAAACAAGGCAGTAAATGCCAATGGAAGGATTGACCGTTCGGCTTTGGTCAAGACTTGACTGCATTGCTCGATGGCGACTCTCTGGCTGTCCACGTACAACGTCACGACGCTGCCCCTCTACATTCATCGCTCTGAGCAAGCATTTGAAATTCTTGCTGGATCAATGAGCTCAAACTGACATTATTGGATCCGACTTGAGTCCGTTTGTTGTCCTCGACGATGTCCTGACTGGATACAATGCTCTCCAATGTGAGTTCCCTGGCATGGCAGCGGCGGTGCCCATATCGAGCTCCCGACATGGGCCCGAGTCCAAGTTTTCCTCTTACAGGTGGATTATACTTCGACTAGAAAGATCACCAAGCTCTTTGCGGCTTCCTTGACATCTATCTTGCTGGCACTCTGATTCCTGAGTTCCAGAAGTGAGAAGTTTTGACGACATGGACGAGATCATGGGAGAGCGAACCGAAGAGACAAGGCCGAGAAAGCTGCAGAACCAAAGTTCAACCGTCAAGACGCGTTTCACGACACGCCCACTCACTTTCTTCCAGGAATGGCTCTCAGTCCGTCTCCATGGCCAAGACTTTGATCACACCCCTGTGGCTTCGTCGCCCAAGGCAAACCTCTCCAGGCCGACCATTCTTTCTTCTCAGAGCTCGACAGCTTTGGAGACCTCAGTAGTGAGAAAGTACAGAAGAACAGAGACTCAAACCGAGAGCCGCCCGATCATATCCCAACCTCATCATCGGGAACAGGTCGCACCGAAGAGGACTCGTCGACAAGCGTGTCCAGTGATGCTCACTATGGAGGCTCGGCCTCTGAATGATGGTCTGACAGGAGGACAGGAGGATGTGCAGCCATGTTGCTCGTGTGCATGCCTGAACAGTGTTTGCTCTCTGCTGGTTGCTCAGCTCCTGAATGCTAAAGACGCGAGATGACCACAAACATCATCCTCCCAAATGTACATTCCGATTCGCCCTCACAGTACTCCGAATTTGTAAGTCGTAGGTGTGATACTGGCCCGAACAACTAATTGATGGCCTTGGCGATCCCCTCACATCCCAAGTCCGAATCCTACTACTTCGTCAAGCCAAAGTCACATGCAGCACGGCTCTTCATGTTGCTCCGACCAAACTTCGCCACAACCGTCTATGATCTTCATTGCACCCAATTAAGTGAAGGAGGGAAGCGTCGCGGATCAGCTGTAAACAGACTATTGACTCAGCACGAGACCAAGCGTATGTGATTGGCGAGTTGTCGCTTACTTCTTCACCGTCCAACGGACATGGTGAAGAGAGGCACGAAAGATAGAAAACATCATTCAATAGTATTGATCACTCAAGACCCATTTAAGTATTACAGCGAGCTTGCAGTCGCCGCTCATTACCTCCCCGTCCAAGAAATCTCTTTAAAATCCCATTGTACCATTTCAAACAGCAAATCTCACCCCCGGAAGCAACGTCGTACATAGACAAGAGCACCCATCATGTCCCAGCCCTCTCACTGCACGGCGTCCCAGATAAAATCGTCGTCAAGTCTTTCCACACCCACTGGTGTCCAATGCCAGACTCCTCGGCGCAGGGCAGTCTCCACAGTTTCGCGCTTTACGCGGTGGGTGGCAGCGCTGCTACGACAAATTGCAGCTTCACAGCTGTTGTCAGTCCAGCCGTAACGGAAGTCATCACCCCACCAGGCCCGAAGGTCCAGACCCACGCGAAGGGTGATCAGAACGCCGGTGATATTGGCGTAGCCATCCAGCTCAATAGGGGTCAGTGCACAAGAGCCGCTGGGGAAGTTGGCACAAGCGGGAACACGTTTCGTTTCGGACCATTCAATTGACTCTTCGCGAGATGTTTCATGGTTCCATCGATACGCAGAGATATCAAATTCGCACCATTCCTCTGGCCCCTCGGCAGCACATCCAAGGCTGGCCCCGAAGAGATCAAAGCGGTAGCATTCCTTTGACGCGTTTGGACCAACGCCAACTTCGGCAATGTCAGAGCCGTCTGCGTCAGAAGCGGGTGTGAGGGATGCTGGTACGAATTCAACTAGCTGGCCACCTGAAGAGGCGAAATATGACTGTTCATCCTGAGAAGAGGGAGGGGCGATCAGGAAACCTTCCGAGAACCAAAGATCATTTGATGGATTGAAGAGCGGTCCAGGTTTCTCATTGTCAAACTGCAGCGAGGTCAGAACGATGATCAGACAATTCCAGTGAAGTGTGCCTTACATTTACGGTCCGATTACCAATATTACCACCGGTTGCACACATGCTTGGAACAGGACTAGCATCGGCCTGTGACGAAGTAGCACTTGACGCAATGGTGCTCGAGTTGTTCCATGCGGGTGCGCTGGCATGGTCAGCAGATGCGAGTCTTCCGACACACGTCGGTACTTACCTAGCCTGCCTTCGCAAAGCGCGCTTGATGGGCAGTGTCGCCAAAGTCGTCAGCGGGAATTTGAGGAGATGAGTTGTGGTCCCCTCTGGGACCTCGTTGCTCCAGGTACTGGTCACGGGGACGCCTGCAGCATTGGCGTTTCCGTATGCCACAGAACCGGCGGGGAACAACGTTGACTCGCTAGGCTCGGGTAATGAGCCATCGCCTGGGGCCTGAGCAGTTGCCGGGAGAGGTTCGCCTGCACCACCGCCAGCTCCGTACTCGGAGAGGGGCAAACCTGAAGGGCCAGTGATGACAGGGCCTCCGGAAGGGTCAGCGATCACGATCATTGTGGATGTACGAGTGCCCGTCACAGTGATGGTAGGCTCACCAGCAGTCACAGGATCAGCGGAAGCTCTTGAAAAGATGGGCCCACCAGGAGGAGCAATAGTCCCAGCATCGCCATTAGCAGGGTCGGCACCATTATAGCCGCTGATGTTAGAATCTCCGTTATCACCAGGACTTGAGCTGCCATTGTCGATGATTGGACCCGTTGGCAACGAGCCAGGGAGGCCGGCTGTAGCCATTGGAAGAGCGCTCTGGTCTGTGATGCCAGACGGAAGACCAACTCCAGAGGCAGGAGGGAGAATGACGGTTTGTTCGACAGGTGTCAAAGTGCCATCCGTCCCTGTTGTCATGACAGTGATACAGGTGGTGAGAGGACCACCGCCATCAGAGCCACCGCCATCAGAACCACTGCCCGCGGATGGCGCGTTGCTACCAGCAGATGGCGGAGCTGGACCAGCGGAGGCGGCTGACCAGGGAGCCGCTTGGATGCCAGAGGTGAGGTGAGCATCTGTAGCCAGTGCCCCAGAGGCCTCAGAAGGGACCACAAATGTCGTTTCGATGGCAGAAGGGATGCCATCGGGTCCGATAATAGTGTATGTGCTGCATGTAGTTATCCCTCCCGCACCATTTGCATCAGGCGAGCCGGGAACTCCGGTGACCTGACCTGCAGGGCCTGAGAGAGGACCAGAAGCGTCAGTCGCTAGTGCAGAGCCCGTCTGGAAAGCTGGAGGAACAACCCATGTCGTGTCTACAACAG
The DNA here is from genome assembly GCA_030734395.1 of Sarocladium kiliense. Lineage (NCBI taxonomy): Eukaryota > Fungi > Ascomycota > Sordariomycetes > Hypocreales > Sarocladiaceae > Sarocladium > Sarocladium kiliense. Next base: position 1,575,659 of record JAUZTG010000029.1, read on the forward strand.
TTGGCAATCCATCAGGCCCCAAAACAGTATAAGAGGTGCATGTGGTATATGGTGCATCGCCGGCGTTGCTTCCAGCCCCGCCACCTGGAAGAGCTTGCGAAGCAGTATCTGGGAAAGGGGGTAGAGGGATAGACAAAGCATCTGAGGCCGAAGAGGGGATGAGAGTGGCTCCGGGACCGACGACAGGTCCACCAGTTACACCAGGCGCAGCAAGTGTGGTTTCGACGACTGTTGGCTTGCCATCAGCACCGACAATCGTGAAGCAGGTTGTGGTGCCATCGCCTGGACCCGAGGAACCATCTGGTCCTGTGCCCGACGGAAGAGGAAGTTGAACGGAGATACCTGGTGGCAGTCCTGAGATGGATGCTTGAGAGATAACTGGCCCTTGTCCGGGACCAGAGCCAGCCTGAGTAGGAGAAGCAGCCCATGTCGTCTCGATCACAGTGGGCACACCGTCCGGACCAAGGATGGTGAAGCTCGCCTGGGTCATTGGACCAACCTGAGGAAGGGCAGATGCATCAGTGACAACACCACCATTTCCGTTTCCATTGTTGCCTGGGAAAGGCGTCACTGTCGCAACGGGGCCAGAGGTACTCGATAGACCGGGGTAATTCCAAGGCCAGTCAACAATTGTAGGCTTGCCGTCGCTTCCAAGGACTGTAACGCAAGTTGTTGCTCCGTCAGGTAGTTGGGCATCCGATGTCACAATGCCTCCGTCGCCGTTGGCATTTCCGTTTCCAGCAGGTCCTGGGACACTTGTGACAGCAGGGAAAGGGTCAGCAGGAGTGTTAGGATTGTCCCAAGGTGAGCCTATGACAGTGGGCTTGCCATCAGCTCCAATAATGGTGATGGACTGCGCAAGAGCAGAGCCATCGGTGATTGCGGTGACAGAGAGTGGCCAGGCGGTAGCATCGGTACCCGGTATCCCAGCTGTGAAATCGACAACGGTGGGTTTGCCATCGCTACCGATGATAGTGACACAAGTGACTACTCCAGAGTCATCCGCATCTGATCCAGCTGGACCAGGGACACCGGCGTTGGTTGCGGTGGGAGGAGACAAGGTGACGCCCACGGATACAGGGTTTGGCAACGTCTGAGCATCTGCGCCAGAGGCATAGATATCTGTAGGGAGGGGCTGATGGCCTGCTTGTGAACCATGACCCCATGGATGGCTGACTATGGTCGGCTGACCATCTGGGCCGATGATTGTGACTGAGTATGGGGCTTGGCCATCCTGGTAGTTACCATCGGAATTGCCTGTGCTGTCAGAAGGCCCTGAACTAGTATTGTCTGCTGAAGTGATCTGAGGTTGCGGTGGAGAGTTCTGGTTGACTCCGGAAGGACCTGGCTTTCCATCTGTGACAAAAACAGGAGACTCGCCGGGGTGCCCGTAAGAGTCATCATCAGGATATGGTGAACCACTGGGGTCTGGGCCTGAGCTTGGGTCTCCAGACCCAGGAACGGCGCTGTCAGCTGGATTTGGTGTAGGGCCGTTTCCAGATGCATCACCAGGCTCCCCAGAGTTGGTTCCATCTGAATTGGGCTCAGGAGCACTTCCTGGCTTACTTCCTGACTGATCAAGGCCACTGTTGATTGGACCATTCGGAAGAGGAGCAGGTGCATCAGTGACTACGCTGGAATCGCCCGAAGTAGCTTGTGGCGAGCTATCAGAAGCAACAGTAGCAGGAGCACCGCCTGTACCCCAAATATCGATTGTGAGGGTGGTGAATGGTTTCACGGGTCCGTTCGTGACTTGACCAGCATCAGCAGATGATTGCCCTTGAGGAGCGCCTGAGCCCTTGTCAACAGGATGAGATGACTCAGGAGTGGCTGGTGATGACCCATCGGGAGATGAGACACCGGGGGAACTCCCGGCTGATAAATCGCCATCAGGAGAGGTGCCATCTGAGGAGCCATACGAAGGTGCCCCGCTTGAGGAAGTGCCACCCGGGACAGAGCCGTCGTCAGGATTGCCGCCATTGGAAGGTGATGTGCCATCGTCAGAGCCATCAGGATTCGAGCCATCTGGAGAAGAGCCATCTGGAGAGGTGACGCCGGACGGGGAAGAGGTGGCAGGGCTTGATGGAAGAACAGTGACAAATATGGTCGTGGTGCCTTGCATCACGCATGCTGGGTCGTGAGGCCACTCAGAAGGTCCTTCAGAGGCAGCTGGAGCGTTGCTACTATCTGGGTTTGGCCAGTCGCCAGGGTTGCCAGAACCTGAAGGGGAGGCACCGTTCGGCCAAGTCCCAGAGTTTCCATCTGGAGAAGGAGAAGTATTTCCAGGGAAACCATTTCCTGGAACTCCGTCGCTGGGCAAGCCCGGAACACCGTCGCCATTTGGCCAACCGCCCGAGTTGCCAGGTGAAGAAGGCGCACCACCGGCGTTCGGCCAGCTGCCAGAACTACCAGTAGAAGGGACATTGCCAGTTCCGCTTGGAATCTGCCAGTCTCCAGGGTTGCCAGATGGGACAGGTAAGCCATTGCCAGCAGGATTTTGCCAGTCTCCTGGATTGCCTGAGGGCAAAGGCGCTCCGTTGCCACTCGGTGGATGCCAGCCATCAGGGCTTCCATTTTGACCAGGAATGCCGTTGTCAGTTGGATCACTGCACCGTTCATGAGCAAACAGTCAGAATACATCTGGAAATGTACTTACCCGTATGCGTTGGCCTGGGCTTTCGCCAGGGCGAAGAAGCTGCTGGCCACAAGGGCACCGAGCGGCCTGGGAGCACGCATCTCGCGGCTCAGGAATACAAACTCGGGGTGGGCTTTCTTTGAAGAAGGGCAGTGAGTCAGATTTGAGCTCCAGGGAAAGGCGCTGAGCTGTCGCCACGACTCGAGAGACGGAGTCGATCAATAGAGAGAGGGCTGAGGCGAACAGAGAAGGGAAAGGAACGAAAGCGGTAGACTCGAGAAAAGGTGACGGGATAGAAGAGAGGTGAGGAGGAGAAAGTTTTCGACGAGAAGACGACAAGTTGGACGCAGACTTTCTCTTCTCTCGATTTCTTGCATAATGTGGCATCGGAAACAACGACCGATCATCTTGCCTGCCGTGCCGCTTGGGGGGGATGACCTCCTTCCGTAGGGAAGTCTTGTTGGGACGTCCGGCAGGCTGCGATGACGTGACACGGTTTCAAAGCTTGAAGAAGGTCCAGCTCCGGGAGAACGAGCAGTCGGGATGATGATCGCTCCAGTACGAGGAGCGTTGGGCTTTGAGGCAGATAGGTGGGAGTCTAACGCTTTACTTCCATTTCCGTTCTATTGTACATAAGCTTTCTCTGCAGCGAAGTGATGCAGGGAACGTGAGGATGCAATGAGAAAATGACCACAAGACTCAGTGATGCTGGCATTCCACGAGGCTGAAGGCTGTCGAGATACCGAGCTGACATGGCGCACCAAACTGCAAAGTCCAACAAGGTCGAGAGGTCGGATGTGTTGCCGTCGGTCCCCAACAAGTAGAGATATGATTGGCTTTGCGGCTCGACAGCCCACGGCAGCTGTTCTTGACGACTCAATCGGTTGGCACTTCTCGAATCCAGATTCTCTTATCAGCTGAGATAACAAACTCTCGGCAACTGGCTTGCAGCTGTCAAGCAGTTGGCAGGGACTGTCCAGCACCATGCCAGCGACCATGAGGTGGTCAAGGCAAGAGCGTGCAGTGTTCATGACGTCTAGATCAGTCCATAGCGGAAATTGCAAGGAGATGCATGTGACGTGACAAGAGTCGACCAGTCGGATCGGGAAAGCAGAAGCGAGGTCGAGACCGGTGGTGGGAATGGCTCGATGAGAGGTAGCGATCTCACTCGGGTGGGTGTTTAGATCAGGGGAAAGTGACGTTGATGGTCATTATCGGCTGTCTGAGGTTCTCGAGCGCTTGCCCAGATTCTGGATTCTGAGCCAAGATGTAAGACGAGGCGTGACAAGCAGTTGGAGGAGAAGATTTGTGACTTCTAGACCTCGTCTGTGTATTCCGGCGGTGGTTCACTCTCGCTTTCAGAAGGCACCGGCTGGGTTCCAGAAACAGACACATCGTCCGCCAGCCTTGCTCTCCTCTCTTCCTCGAGCCTGGCCACCCAAAGAGCAGCGCCAGTGGATGAAGTCAGGAGGAAAAAGAAAGAGAAAACAGGTATCAACTCCAGGATCATTGCGACAGTTCCGAACCAGACATACTCCCAATTGTATCGTTGAACTTCCTTCTTCTTTTCCTGCTTGGTGAGACCCCGGAGCTGGAACCATCGATAATGAGACAGCTTCCCGAGTCTCGTGCCCGTGATGATGATGAACGCTGGTGTGCCGACAAAGGGGATCAGGTTCAGCGGCAGGAAGACGATGAGCTCAATGATTTGGATTATGCTCCACGGTGTGTAAATGGCAGAGGTCGTAGGTTTTCCAAGCATCTTCACTGCAGTCGGAGCATCAGGGAACAAAATGCGATGGGGCGAGATGAGCTCGACCCAGCCGACCTTGATGAGAGTGGCCTGTGAGTAGTGTTTAGTAATCGCACAATCCTGTAGCAGTGTAGTATTCCCGTAATACGCGACAAGACGCCGCAAATGATGCAGATTGCGCATGAGTAAGGTGAACTTACATCAAATACATCAACACGACTCTCGTCCACGAAGAACCCTTCAAACAGGCCCTGGATGATGACGAGGCCCTCGCCAAGCACGAGGACCACCGCGTTGACCCAAGCGCCCCATCCATGGAAAATAGCCAAGAAAGCATACTGAGGCAGGAAAGCAAATGTGAAGAGGATCATATAGACGAGGAAAGAAAGCAGCGAGAGAGGCACCAGCCGGCTGAGGAACACCGGCCAGAATTCGCGGTTTGACGAGAAGTACCAGATACCGCGCAACGGGTAAGACGCGGCGACACCTGCGCGTCTCAGGTACTTGATCGGTCGCTCCAAGCCGTGCCCATGGCCATGGCTGGGCGTCAAGGAAGCGGCGCGCTGCTCACCGTTTTGAGGCATCGTGAGTCGTGGGTTCTATTGACCTGTGTTCCGAGTTGAGAATGCCGATGCCACGTAAATTCCTAGGCAGGTAGCGACAGCAGTCAGCCTTTGCCGACGTCATTTGACTTCTTTCGTGATAGCTGATTGCTGCCTAGGCCTACCCTGCACTGCACATTCCTCTTGTGATTTCCTCAACCTGAAAGGTGCGAGCCACATCGATAAATTCATTCGAATGGTTATTTTGACGATCCTGTATGAATGATGGCACAATATTGTAAGCCCTTGGTGTGCATGACAGGTTGATGCACCAATAAATCAAATTACAGTAGAGTGGTGACCGAATTGACCTGATAAACTCATGCGGAAACTAGGCGAATCGACCTAACTCTCCGTGTTTGCCATCATCAATACTAGTCATAGATACGAACTTGATGTATCTTGTATTCGGTTGTCGACCCGGCAAATTATTTTCATCATTGCTTGTATTTGATTTCTGCAGTTCCTGTGTTGAATTGCACAGTCCTGACAGCAACTGGCAACTGGAAGATGCTCCGCGTCCGAAACACACTCAAAGGTCGTCTTGTGAAGCCAATCTGCTTCAGGAAACAGGCAGTTGCGTCTGCCCGACAGACCGAGTACGCCAGCAAGGAGTGAGGTGAGAACGAACAGCGCCCAGACCGATTGCCAACTCCACGGCGCCCGACGATGCTGGAACCCATGTATTTCTGACTTCACGCCAAGCGTGCCAGCGATTCGCTTCTGGCCTGAGGAATAAAGTGACATCATTCCTAGTCTTGGAAGTCATGACCACCCATCTCACAGCGCATGCTATAAGAACAAAGATGACTCGAACTGGTATACTTTGGGTATTTGATACTCGCCAAATGCAAACACCGCCAGCATGGCACTTCCCATCACACCAAACCAATGACATAGCCAACGGCCAACAAGGTCCTCTTCCATCTCCACCATCCTACGATGATTCCATTGCTCGAAACTCACCAACAAGACCTGATGGTAGTATGCAAACAGTCCCGAAGCCAGCAGGTGGCATGCACAAATTCCCTCCAACCTTCAATCTGTACGGATCTTGGAGTCTAAGCGCAAACTGGAACGGACTCTGGTATCTTGGCCCTTCCAAAGAAGAGAAGCTCTACACTTTAGCGACGGGGAGACCCCTTTCCAAAGAAATACCTACGTTATACGAAGGACCAGATACAACAGGCCATGTGGTTGGCACAGTTCGGGTGCGCGATGAGCAAGATGTGGCAGATGTCTACGTCGTTGTGTTTCCACACGCAGGAAGTCCGCTTCAGCAGCCTCTCCACCTAATCATGGGTGATGCATACAACCTCAAGCACCCATTTGAGGCTCCGGTCGGTCAAAATGCACATTCGGAGCGATTTGAGTGGCGCAAGACCAGCGGCGAGGAGGTGAAAGAGCTCAATGCCGACCGAGGAGGCTGGAAGCTTGTCCGGATGGCTGACGGAAGCCCAATACAGGGAGAGCGACCCGAAGGGTTGACAAGTGATGGGTTTGAGATCGTAGCTGTTGCTGCTTTTAATGTCACGAAGAGTCTGACAAAGGGTATGAAGTTCGCTTTTGTGGGACGAGGAACGACTGGCGAGTTTGGGGAGACATGGGAGGCTATCGTCGTACTGACGTTTCTGCAGTTGTATGAGCTTGACTGCATGAACACAGCTAACGCGAGCTACCTTGGGAGGGACCCGGCAAAGAAAGGTCATCTGGCTGGGTTTGTCAATATGTCCGACTAGGCACTGGTGTTTGAGAGATCAAGCGACATATGATACAAGCTAGTCGCAATGCTTTCAACATGAACAAACTATGCCTTTCAATTGACAGTTCCGAGTCCATGCTTAGCATGAGTTCTGTCCGTTGCCCGACAGGCCAGTCTTCTGGTACGCCTGTCCCCCAAGACACTCTGCTACAGTGACCAGCTCCAACCCGTTATCCTTTGCCCATTGAATCACCCACGGGGTCAACTGCTGCACAGTCGAGGCGTAAGTCTCATGCATGAGGGGGATGTGGCCGTTGCCACTGGTGCCAGCCTGCTGGAAATACTGCTGGCTCTGGGAGGCGGAGGCGCCGTTCCAATCTTGGGAGTCGATGTCCATGGTCACGGAGGTGTAGCCGAGGGAGGACATGGTAGAGAGGAATTGACCACCGGTGTCTAGGTAAGGGGGACGGATGTAGGCGGGCTGAACGCCGACGAGGTTGGCGAAGGCCTGATCGAGGCGAGTAACCTCTTGGGAGATCTGGTCGGAGCTTGCTGAGCCCAAACCCTGAGGGTGAGACCTGGAACATAGTTCAGTATGACGTTGATGTGAGAGAAGCGCATGGGACGAGACAACTCACCAAGTGTGAGAGGCGATCTGGTGACCAGAAGCGAAAGCCTTCTTGACAGCGTCGGCGTGGTTGTAAATGCAGCCGTAGAGTGTGCCAGTCCAGAAGAAGGTAGCCTTGGCACCAGCAGCGTCGAGGATGTCGATCAACTCGGACGTGTACTGATACGGGCCATCATCATAGGCGAGGGCAATGACACCGGACCGGCTGCATTGAGTGATGACGCCTCCTCCCTGGCGACGGAAGACATCAAGCGGGCTTGGAAGAGCCGAAGCGGACCCAGCCAAGAGACCAGCGAGAAGAGCAGTTGCGCGAACCATGTTGACAGCCTTGCGAAGATGTGATGCGAGGATGTGAGTTGGGCGCTGCAAAGGAAAGTCGTCGATCTGCCTGGGCTGTAATCTGAAGCTCCTGGATCTACAATCGAGACCAAGGGCTTGGCCGACACCCTTTTATACATGATCAGATCGCATAAACAGCCCTCCGTCATGCCACGGCAAATACGACCGTTCTTGGAAACATTACCCATCGGGCCCATGCATCTCAAGCACCCAAACAAACGAGGCTAACGTACTAAAGTGCCTTGGTCGCGCACGCATCCACCGCAGCCTGTTAGTTGAGAGGCTCACCTGTATGGGGCCATTGTCCCAAACAGGCCAGCGGAGGTGGTTTCGACTTGATTGAAGGGGGCATAGGCTGCGCGACCTAACCAATCTGTTTAGGTGGCGCTCCGGCAGAGGGACTTATGCCGGGAAAGAAAATCTGGGGCAAATTCAGGCACCTGTGGGGAATAAGACTGGCAAAGGGAGTAATAGCAACAGGGCTTGTGGTTGAGAAAGCTGTTGCTTTTAGCCGGTGGGAGAACCAGGCAATATGCGCAGGGCAATTGAGGCGAGCTACGGACGAAGGGCAGGAGAAGCGCGGACAAGCGGACAGTTCGTAAATGCATGATGCTTGGAAGGATTGATCCTTTTCTGTATGGGATCTGTCAAAAGCAATATCGGGATATATATTCTGAAGCAGGTGTGACGGGTACAGCAAGGGATGTACATTAGGGTGCAGTACCATGGTGCGAGATGTGGTGTGGTTGCTGCTGTGCCGAGACTATTGACAACAGTGCCGGCTCCGACCGTGGCATCCATCGAGCCCAGGCTGTAGGAAGAGGATAGAGCATTTCTTCGACTTGGGTGCTTGAAGATGCTGAAGTTCTTGCCCACGGAGAGCTTTGCCCCGGGAGACTAATCATCGGGATGCCGATCTCTGTATTCAGCCTGTGAGGCAGTAAAGCCCCCACGTGTGCCGCAACTCGTAACAGATTCTACCAGCGACACAACTTTCAGCAATTAGTTACACATTTTGCCTCGATGGACTGCGTATGTGAGCACACTACAAAGTCATCAACACTTCGGTAGCTCGAGTTGAGTTCTAATGGAACCATCCCATGAGGTCGCCACGATAGGACAAACGCTTTCGCTGCCACGTCGGCGAAGAGGTATTTCGCCTCTAATCGCCCAACTTGTATTGCGGTTTGATTTTAAGGTCATTTAGGTAAGTTGTGTCGTAGAAAAACTGGCGAGGTGGTAGTGGCCGTAGCTCGGGGCTGCAATGATGGCTTCCCAAGATACGGCCTGACTATCATCAGCTACCACACTTTGGTCTAACTGTAGCGGCCGTCCTTGATCAACTTTACTGTGCCCTTCAATGCGCCCAAAAAGAACTGCGGACAAGAACTGCGGAGCTAACATCGCGTCCACGAGTCGTGAGATGCTAAGCCGCAGTGATGAATTTGATGAGAAGTCCTTGTGAGCGAATACTCTTGCACTTACGAAGCACTTCTTCTGAATGAGAGCCTTGGCGTCGTGGAACCTCGGCAGCGCACTTCAAGGTCAGAATTTCTGACGAGAAGGCATTCGTCGTACTGCCGAGTTACTCAGCAACATCGTGAACAGTATCAGATGGGGACACTGCAGCTTACACACATTTGATGATGCGTTCTTGGCGGCGGTTGACTATTCACTTCCTTAGACTCAGGCACTCAAGCATGGTGAGCCTTCCAATAACGAGGGAGACCGAGTTCCTCCAACTAGATACTCGTACGTTCTGGGTTTGGTATAAGTAGAGAGTAGTTCTTCGCTCTTCGAAGCCTTCTACTTGTCACTCAGTTCAACAAAATCAATCCATCCACCATAAGATTGACACAAACAAACGCACAAGCCTCCTCATCCACATAGCTCCTCATACCACCATGGTAAACATCGCCCTCGCCAGCCGCCTTGTTGCGGTCCTTGCTACTCTGAGCATCTTCCCAACCTCCACCTTGGGCCAAACACGCGAACTGAGATCGTACTTCGTGGATGACTCCTTTCTGTGAAGGTTCGAACTATCGATACTGCTCGGGCATGACATTTGGTTCATGCTGCAAATTGACCTATCCAAATGATATGTGGAGATTCAGCTGCGTGGGCTGCAACTCTGGGGACTTCCATTCGATGTGAGTTTTTACTATCCTCCTCAAACGACGGTTCGTCCCCGAAACGTATGTATTAACGACGACTTCTGATATGTAGCCACCGACGAAGGTCCCTGCGCAGCTCTTGCGGTAACCTGCTCCAAGCCAGAAACGGTGGAAACCCGAACTGCATGTTCCGGCAGGTCAACCCTCCTATCCACGGGCATCGATGGTGTCGTGCATGTAACCCGCTATTGGCCGCCATGGTAGACTCGGAGACTGGCAAAGAACTCGAGTGTACAACGGAAGCAGCAGAGGACGGCATTTGCTATAGAAGGCCGCCGCTTCAACCTCACCGCCATGGATGTCGCCACACAAGATGAGCTTCACGCTTTCGTGCTGGAGTGAGTCGTGCCTAGTGCTGCCTCCAGTGCTGAGAACATCCCTCAGAAGTTCGACCAGTACGAGGTTGATCCTCCGGAATCTCCAGAGCCGGAAGAGGAGGCGGAGGAGTTGGAGCGATAAGCTTAAAGGCGGAGCTGGTTATCCAGCTCACTTGTTCTGAGCCTTGCCTCGTTGTTCTGTGCCCTATGTACTGCAGGAGACAGAGAACAGGGCTGCTGTTTGCCGCAGCCGTATCTGTTCATGGATCAATTGAAACTATCAAGGCTACCTTTGCTTTGAGCCCGAGTGACCATCTGATTCCCATTCTTCAGCGAGCTGACGTAGCCCCTGACCCGTGGTTAAGTGCTGTTCCTGGGCCACATGGATTGACTAAATAAGTCAATTTACAGCCTGGAAATCCCTCGTTGCCTAACAATGGGTATTTGGACTGACCGATCCTCGTTCAAAGGAATGAACCGCGAAACATATTCGCAGGTTGCATGATCCCAACTGGGGAAAGCGACATAGTGTCAAGAGGCCTAGGCCTACTTCATCGGCATTCTGGCATGAACAGGGGGAGTTGAAGATCTGGCACGGACTATGTATGCAGGCCCATGTGATACCATTGACCCTGATGTTGGCTTTCACAGTCCATGTGATTGGCTCGCAAGGCCCTCCAGCTCAGTGTGATCTCGGCGGACTGAGATTGACAAACAGAGCCTTGTAATCTGAACACGATCCGATGCTGCTGTCGGACCCTTAGCGCTGAAGTGCATTCACGACTAGTGGTCTGCTCGCTCGGAATTGATAGGACACCAGAGTATCTACCTCCGATGTGTGGAGCTTGTTAGTGCTGACGGCATACAGGCATTTATATAGTATAGACACGCAGAACTTCTCGACTATTTGGGACTTTGGTCACGGCACGACTAGAGCTTTCAATATCAACGGTCATTCCTGACAACTATCTCGTCCACAGATAGCACCTAGGGAGCATCTCCTAGGGCTGATCTAAGACGATTTATGGCCATGGTGGCGTGCTGTAAGGCTTGCTGCTGACATTGGTGTCCGCCCCACTGGAGCTTCCCCATCACGTCGTCCGCTTTCCTGCTCTCGCTTCACGGTTTCTCTCCCATGTCATGCCCTTGTGTTCTCTTCAAAACACACCTGCATCGATACTCGATCCCAGCTCCACGGACTACCAATGATGTCACGCTTCCGTCAATGGCTTGGCCGCAAGTCTGAAGTCTTGAAAGGTTCAAATGGGTCCGGAATAGACGCACAGGACAACAGCCTAGCAGGGCAGGGCAGGTCGACCCCTGGCGGTTCGGAAATTGATGGCACCATAGTTCCTCATGCGGTTCACGAAAGTGGTTGGGCTCTATTGAAGCAGAGCGGCAATTTCAACATCAAGCCAGGGTTTGCTACGGATCGGCAGAGCCTGGTCTTGGTCCTAGGAGCACCAAACATCGGGAAGAAAGCCCTCGTCAGATGTGTTTGTTCATGCCCCATTCTAGCAATGCTCTCAGCTTGTGAAGTGAATAGCTACTGACGGATCGGATTGTACACTAGCTGCTCTATGGGACCCCAACTGGCGGCGGTCAGAAAGCGGAGTTATCCATGCTTCTTATGGAGGAAGAAGCACCAAGGTACTACTGCGCTGGCGAAATCTACAGTTTGCAAGTCATCTGCTCAACTGATCCGGAGGCTGAGCATACTGCAACCATCGCAAGGCACGATTTCCTCGGCATAGTGCTCGCTTACAATACTCACTCAGAAGCATCCTTGGACTTCGTATCTGAGCTGCACCAAAAGATTTGCCAAATCAGCGGACGCGACTCTATCTCGGTTCCTACAGCCGTGTTTGCATTGCGCTCTGACGCCGAGAATCAGAAGCAGATCGCGGAGACTTTGCTGACACAAGGTAAGACGCTTGCACGGAGCTGGGAGTCCTTCTTCGCCGAGTGTCCTCTGACGACCGGCAAAGCCGCCGTCGAGAGCTTCAGCTATTTCGCGAGAGAAGCACATCGGGCTGAAGCGGAGATGACTCAAGTGGCCGGTAAACCCGAGCAGGCATCCCTGATACAAGCTGTCGTCCACATAGCCCAGTCGCTTGAAGGGCCCTAGTCAGGCGCGTTAGTGCTTATAGTATACTATATACTCCTACGTATTCCCCGTAAGTCACACCAAAGGTCCCCTGAATGGCCTGTAGCGCGTTATAGTACGGAACAGGCAACTCCTCTCCATGCAAACGCGATTCAGAAGATATCGATCAGGCCATTGCTGTCCCCGGCGACTTGATTTCTAACACATCCTTTAGACTGCCCATTAGCGCCTAAAACGATTATGGATTGTCTATGCAGCCTCTTTCGAGGCCCCTCCCACCAGGCCCTGTGCGCGCGACTTCGATGTAGGAGTGCTCCTTTATATTAACCGCGCCAGAAGCCTTACCTCTCGTCTATGGCAACATAGTGCGCTTCCGTAGTAAGACTCAAGATGTTATTCTTCTGGTTGCAGCTCTTGCTGCTGACTGGCTTAGCAGCCCTAGCCGGGGCCAAGTCGGTTTTCGCCCATTTCATGGTAGGTACTTCATGGTGTCTTCATGCGTGTCTACTAGCTAATAGCCGCTATAGGTCGGCAACACAGCACAATTCACGCGAGATGACTGGATCTATCAGATGTCAAACGCGAGGGGCGCCGGGATCGACGCCTTTGCGCTCAACATGGCGCATAACGAGGCTGTCAACGAAGTCGCGCTTCCTTTGGCCTTTGGCGCTGCTGAATCCTTTGGATTCAAGCTCTTTTTCTCCTTCGACTATGCTGGGAATGGTCCATGGCCGAGTGCAACTGTGCAGAAGTTGGTCAGCAAGTATGCTGCCAGCTCGGCATACTTCAACCGTGGATCCCAGCCCTTGGTTTCGACCTTTGAAGGACCGGAGAATATGGATGATTGGCGTACTTTGAAGAAAGAGCTCAAGTGCTTCTTTATACCCGACTGGTCTTCCTTGGGTGCACAAGAAGCGGCTGCGCCAGGAATCGCCGATGGGCTGTTCTCCTGGGATGCGTGGCCAAAGGGCAAACAGAACATGACAACTTATCCAGACGCGTCGTACCACGAGTTCCTGAACGGCCTGCCCTACATGATGCCTGTGTCGCCTTGGTTCTACACCAACCTGCCTGGATACAACAAGAATTGGCTCTGGCGCGGCGATGACCTGTGGTTCCATCGGTGGCAGCAGGCCATATCCATCGACAACCCGCCTGAATTTATTCAGATCATCTCTTGGAATGACTTCGGGGAGTCGCACTACATCGGCCCACTGGACGAAAGGCAGTACGATGCCTTCGACACAGGGAAAGCCCCTTATAACTATGTGAGAGGCATGCCACACGACGGATGGCGTGAGATGCTGCCCTACTACATCTCCATGTACAAATCAGGAACAGCCGAGATCGATCAGGAGTCTGCTGTCACGTGGTACCGCCTCAATCCTCTCGGCGCTTGCGATGACGGCGGCACCACTGGCGATACAGCTACCCAGCTGCATCTCGAGTACCCGCCTGGCGACCTGTTGTCTGACAAGATTTACTTCGATGCGCTCCTCACAAGCCCAGGTGACGCTGTGGTCAGCATCGGTGGCGCCTCTCGACAAGTTGCCTGGGACTTCGTTCCTTATGGCGGAATTGGTGTCTACCACGGCAGCGTGCCTCTCAACGGGGCCACTGGTTCGGTCACTGTCACGATCAAACGAGGTGGGTCGAACATCTTGACCATCTCTGGCAAGGACATCACTACTGCATGTGCTGCGCAAAAGTACAACAACTATAATGCCTGGGTTGGCGTGGCCAGGGGTCCTGCTATCTCTGCAGTCAGCCCCAAGATCAACGCCGCGGATTTGAACTGCACAAGGGGCACTGGAGTGTACGAATTCAGCGGCATCTGTGCCTTCACCTGTGCCAACGGATACTGCCCGAGCAGTGCTTGTGTATGCCTGGGCCTCGGGGTGGCTGAACCGCCCAAGATCGTGGGCGTCAACGGGTACCCAGCCCAAGGGCAAACAGGCATTCTCAAGGGACTTTGCAGCTTTGCATGCAATCATGGCTACTGCCCAACCGAACTGTGCGGCACAATCCCAAACGACGGGAACGTGCCGACATTCTCACCCTTCCTCCCTCCGGCCTGCCGCGCCGGCACGGGCTCAGGGGCCTTTGCTGGGCTATGCAGCTTTGGCTGCAACTTTGGCTTCTGCCCAATGCATGCGTGTACTTGTAAGGAGACTGGTGTTCTGATTGATGCACCGCCACGGACTGGCAAGAGTGGGTATTACGCTGATGGCACCGAGGACTATGGCTTGTGCAACTTCGCCGTCAGCCATGGATATACTCCTGATGTCTGTGGCTCTAAGGACGATAGCGGCGACGGCACTCCTGGCCGTGATGTGCCAACTGTAACGCTGGATCCTGCAGTCTGGACGGAGCCCACAGCTGCGTGTCAACCTCCTTGCGTGATGGTGTTTCCCCCCATCTCGCTTTCACAGCCGACAACTATTGCACTTCCTCCCATCACCACGTCTCTTGAGATCGGCGGCTTCAAGGATGGCACATATGTGTCAACGACGGTGGTTACTACGATTGTGCAGCCAGCAGTTACAACCACTGTCATCAGCATCTCCGATGTGCATGTTACTACAACTACCAGCGGTGCCGCTCCGCCCTTTATCTACCCGTCTCCGAGTATCAGCCCTCCCCCGTTCCGCATCACGCCGAGCACGTATCCCAATATACCTGGGACGCCGGTTCCGCGAATGATCCATCCAGCACCATGGCCATACGCTGTGACCGACCCTGGAGCTGGAGAAACTTCACAGCCGTCTTCAAGCTCGACAACGTATGTTATTCCAATCTGGTACCCAACAGCAGACCCGACGCCTGTGACTACGTTCCCAACGTTGACAGCCACTTGGGTCACTGACTGGGTTTTGGAACCCACTGTCACTACTATCAACGGCGATCCAACTCCCGTGATCCCGTGCTGGGCCTGGTTCATATGGGTATGTTCGATTCCTTCCTTTACTGGGTATTACGACGGACAGAGAAGCACTCTGCTGACCCCTATACCAGATATGCCCTCCCAACTTCGGCGGCCTTGCTCTTAGCGGCTGGAAGCCTGGCATCTACCCACGGTAAGCAAGCCTTCGTGCTGGCTGATATATATATAAATATACACTAACCTTGCGGACAACTCAGGGGAGGACCACCGAAAATCGGACCTCCGCCCGTTCCAGCTGGAGTGACTCTCCCTCCAATCGTCTGGCCGCAGATCACGTACGCACCTATTGCCCCTATTCCTTCTTTTCCTTTGGCGATTCTGTAGAATCTGCTGTAGCTGACTCGGCCAATGTTTTGTTTATAGAATTCTACCTGATCGCTCACCGGTTTACCCAACCGAGCCGGATCCGGAGGAGGATCTCTGCGACACAGCTACAGCGAGTGTCTGCACTACTACCTTGTCATACGATGTGATTGACAAGCGGGCAGCCGTGACTGCGGTACCCGAAGCCCCATACAAAGAGTATGTGAATGCGAGACGCAAGCGAGCAATTACAACGGCCACCACGACCATCTCTGTGTGCACCCGCGTTACAGGCTGTGGAGCAGAAGACATCACACGGACATCAACTGAACAATCCGTGGAAACACCATGGCAGCGCATAGTGATTCCCGAGTCACCTGACAACGTCGCAAATATCAGGTCGGCTCTTGAGCGGGAAGGGGGTACCATTTCCTACGAGTCGAAGAGTGATTATCTCGGTACCATCTTCTTCTACCTGGAACCTGTCACGGAAAAGCAGGCGGAGACGTTTCGTGCCATTGCCGGCGTGGCTGACGTATATATTCCCCGAGGACCCAAAACCCAGGAGTATTACCCCGTTGTCAACAATCCGACCAACGGTGAAGCAGCTGGGCAAACCGCCTATGAAGAAGATCTTGGGTACAATGCAACCAACATGCTAGACAAACGTGCCAGCGTAGGCTATCGGTCACGGCTTATTGACATGGAGATGCTGCAGATCTCGTGGCCTCCTAGCAACGGCCCAATGGGCGATTCGGGCGCAGGCTTGACCTTCAACTACGACGATTCAGCGGGCAGGGGCACTTATCTATATAGCTGCGACTGGGGCGTCACTCCGAACCACGACGAGCTGTCGAATCTTGGGACACAGATCGTGCCGATATATCCAGGCCCTTTCCCGGTGTCGGACTACCTCGAGAATGACCCCAAGAGACACGGGACCAAGTGCATTGCCAAGATGGCCGGCAGAAACCTCGGCCTTGCAAAGAACGCCCGGGTGTCTGCGACCATCATTGACTTTGACGCCAGTTACTACGAGCATTTCCTGGACGCTCTCGCCAAGATCTATGATGACATATACGTCCGATCAAGAGGGAAGATGGCTGTTGTCAACATGTCCATGTCTGTTCGAAAGGAGGTCGTTGGGACTGCCTACCAGGCCATGATGGCATATCTCATTCGCAAGATCATCAGCACTGGTGCTGTGTTTGTTACCGGCTCCGGAAATTCGCCTGGCACCCCTGGTGGATATCCAGGCCTCTTTGGAGATCCTTCAAACGCGAATTACATTGAGGACCTGATAATCGTTGGTTCGGTGCAATATGATGGCTCGAACTGGGACAACCATGCCGTTGCAGACTGGGTCACCGTCTATGCCCCAGGAACCGGAGTTTGGGTGCCTGATCCTGAGATCAGTCCATCCTACTACTACAATACCGGCGGTACTTCGTTTGCAGCAGCTACTGTTTCTGGTCTCGCGGCCTACTTGCGCGGCATCGCCCCTGATAGCTTCACCACGGCAGCTGCTGTGAAGCGCGAGATCCTCCGGCTCGCCTACGTGCGAAGACGAACGCCAAACAAGCCAGCGGCAGCCCGTTGGGAGCGTCGAGTTATTTGGAACGGACAGCAAGGCAGCGACTCAGCGGTTGGGGGTGGTGGCAGCGTGGCTATTCCGCCTATTCCGTCCCCCGTCAGCTTCCAATCCGGCTCGGCCTCCCCAACCTGCACTTCAGGCAGCAGATGTGGTGTATCGTGCGCTGGCTTCTTCTGCGCAACCTCGAACCTGACGCATAATCCTGACTTTGAAGATCCTCAGAACCCTGACAGTGTGCAAAACCCTGACGGGCCCAACTATGGTAACTGGGACGGGACTACGCCCCTGGTTACAGCTACCAAGACGGGTGGTTCCTCACCAGCGCCAACAGGCGACCAGGAGGCGATAGACCGGATTCCTGGCTGCTTGGCTGTGTATATCATTACCAGATCAACACAGTCTGGAACAGAACGCGGCACTATCGACGGCGTTGTTGTCTATAAGGGAGGGTCTAGCGAAGTCTGCAGCGGCGCACAGTCTTGTACCGATTTCCGCGACTACGGAGGCGTACTGCCGCCTGTATGCAGAGCCGGCCCCTTGACCTGCGGCAACGGGTACACGGGGAGTGCTACACAGGTGGTGTCCCGTGGCACGCTCGATAGGTGGATGGGTGTGCGTTTCCAGGCGCCGGGAATGGCTAACGCTGCTTACTTTGAGGTGCCGCGGGTATCTTCCGGAGTCAGGGATTGCCCAACAAGTCTGGGAGGGGGTTCATGCATGGAGGAGCGGTTCGGGGCGTACTTGGATGGTGATTGCAGTGCGTATCCGCTGTTCCAGACGTGGGCGTCGAATGGGCTGATTGCGAAGTTGAGCAAGGAGGAGGCGACATCTTCGCATCCGATCGATTCGAGTGTTGTTGGAAGAGGCATATAAGAAGCAAGTTTTGCTTAGTATAAGAGAAAAGAAGTCAGTCTAGAAGAAGCTGGGTTGCAGATGGGGACTACGACGTCCCAACCAGTATGGGTCGGGCCATACGTCAGGAATACAGTGCAAAGCGAAGTTGACGTTGCTACCGATGTTCCTTATTTCGCGAGCACCTCGACGTGAAACTACCTAGGCACGAAAAGTACTAGGTATAGCTTGAGGTAGAAGATGTACAAGATGTACAAGATGAGGTATTTTGGCCCCATGGACAGCGTAGACGCACACGACATGACATAGAGAGCTTGGTAAGTGAAGAGGAAAAATAAGCCTGAGGTCCGAGACTCGGAGTCTGTGTTCCCCCAACTGTCGCCAAGTCGCGGGCCGAGGGCCGTGCGCCTGATATGGTTCCGCCTGGAATGGTTGGTAGCCATGCCAGCCCAGTTCAGAGCATTGCTATATATATATATATGTATGGCATTGTTGAGATTCCTGGTGAACGTCAGCTTGGGAAACTAAACATGGGCAATCCTCATTGAAGCCGGGAAAGTCATCAAATTGGATTCGGCCATATACGCAAGGCCAGGCTTGATTGATCCTGCAAATCACAGTCAAGAGCCTAGACATAGTCACACGACACTTGGACTTGGGTGAGATGATACGCAGCTTCACATTCTAGATTCCCCCCTCATCCACCCCCCAAATGGGAATAGCAATCGTACCTCGACTATTCCCATCGGCTTCACTTTCCAGCTCTGGTCAAGAATAGGGCGCGCGCACCACCACGGAAAATACCAATTCCCCGACTTTCGTGGCGTCATTCCCTCCTCCCACTCCCCCATTGAGGCAAGTTTCACGCTCCTGCACCGTCTTATCGCTACCAAGCCGTGACTCCAACTTCCCCAGCTTCTTCCTCTTCCCCCCCTCCCCCCGTCCCCCATTCACGAAGACAGGGCACGCACCCCCGTCAATCAATCAATAAACCAGCCCATCATGGCTTCAAACAATCCCAAGACAACCTGCCAATGCGGCGCCGTCTCCTTCCCCGTCTCAGCCCCAGAGCCCCTCGCAATTTACATCTGTCACTGCCTGGAATGCCGCAAACAATCCTCCTCCGCCTTCGGCGTCTCCTACATCTTCCCCGCCGAAGGCATGTGGCCCCCCGAATCCCAATCCGCCCGCGACAACATGTCTCTCTGGACGCGCCCGACAGACTCAGGCAATACCTCGGAGGCGTGGTTCTGTCGCCACTGCGGGTCGAGGATGGTGCATCGTTCGAAGCTACCGGATGGGAACTACAAGAAGACCATCTCGGTCAAGGGTGGGTGTTATGAGGGGTTTGGGAATCTGGAGAAGGCGAGACATATTTATACGAGGACGGCGGTGGTTCCTGTGCCGGAGGATAGTGACCTGGCTGAGCCAAGCGGCAGACCTGGTTAAGGCATCACAGGAACTGAGTGTCGCAAATGAGAGAGAAAGCAGATGTGATTTGAGGTATAAAGGGGGGTAAACAAAAAAAAAAAAAAATAAGGAACGTCCATAGCAGGGTATATTGAGCCAAATCGCATGCTTCCAGGCTTCTACAAAAAGCCATTCACGAACAGTAACGCACTCCCAAGAAATGCAATCCAGTCCCAACCCCAACCCCAACCTCGTCGCTCTCGCAGCCGTGCCCCAGCGCCAGAAATATCGCCAAAAACATACCGGGTCATTCCATCTTTTAGTCATGATTGCGTGCCTCCCGATGGCGACACTTGCACGTCCACAATCACCGGGCGGTGGTCGGAGATGTACTTCCCGTGCTTGAGGTTGCTGGGGACTGAGTAGTGCGGGTTCTTGACGCTCTCCTTATCTCGGACGAAGATGTAGTCGATGAGCATATCCTTTTCCTTCTCGGTAAAGCCCGTGTAAGTCAAGATGCCCTCGTCGCCTGTGCCACCCAGCGTCGACTCCTCGTTATTCGACATGAACTCCTCCGCGCTCTGCTCAGAACTCAAGGTCCGGAAATCGGTGAGTCCAGAAGTCATGATGGAGTATGGTCTCTCGCCAGGCTCAAGATTGAGATCGCCAGCGACAAAGACAGGAATGTCGATGTTGTAACCATCGACAAGATCAAGAATCATTTCGGCCGATTGTGCCTGCGCCGTCTTGCCCTGCCATTCGAAGTGGGTGCACATCATGGTGAGTTTGTCGCCAGAATCCATGTGAGTGAGCTCCGCGACCGTGACGATCCGATTATGTCTAGCGTCCCAGGATCTGGAAGGCTTATCCGGCGTCTTGCTCAACCAGTAGGTATTGCTATTATTGATATCCCACACATCATTGCGATAAAAAATCGGTGAGAATTCGCCCTTCTCCTTGCCGTCGTCGCGGCCTCTGCCGACCCATGACCAGCTGCTGCCAAGGTCGCTATTGATGTCCTCGATGACGTGGTGATATGCTTCTTGGAAGCACATGAGTGTATTCTCATTACTCTCATCCTTCAGCTGCTGGGTCATCATCGCGCGTCTGTCCTTCCATCGCAGCTCATTTTTTCCCGGGCGGTTTGTCGCGAGCCGGATGTTGTAAGTGAGCAGCCGAAGATCCAATGCCGACACTGCCGCTGGCGCAGCCACCGCTGCAGCCAGCACGGCACTTGTGAGTCTCATGGTGGGAGGGGGGAAGTGATAAGGGTTTCCTTTTGGATCTTGGGCACGATCAGATAAAAAGGAATCGCAACTTCCCACCAAGATGAGGTTCTGCAGGAGTCAAGGACGAGAAAGAAGAGGACGAGAAGAATCAAGCAGAAAGACTCTCGGAAAGCTCGCTTCTTGCTTGTTATCTTGACGTCAACGCCAGGCCCAATCGTAGCGGAAGTGCCGGAAGCGTGGCGCTTCGTTCTTGTAGGGCTATTGGGCGGAGATGGTACCCGGTGACTAGCTTTTCTCCAACCCAACCAGCAAAGGTAAAGTAAAAAAACAAACCCTTTCCTTAGTTGGGATCAAGCTCCTGGTTTATGTCTCAGACTAGAGAGGCCCAAGTTCAAATAGTCCTACGATCCGCTCGTCGGCTTGCTATGGGGACCACTTACGTCGCCCACGCGGGTCTAGGACGATGGTGGATTGGATGCCGCGACGACTTTCTGGCATTGCACTACGCCGTGTGGTCCGGCGTCACCCAATCCACGTCAGCAGTCATGCTTGGCAGACCAAGGAGCTATTGAAAGGAAGGGATCTATGGGTGTGCTCTGCTCTGCTCTGCTGTCGCTTGGGTCGTATCAATGAGTCGCGGCAGGGGGTTCCACTGCATGCCGTTTCGCAATGCTGTGATGAGGAGGAAACAATCTGGGTCGGGCGTACGCTAACACGCTCCCATATTACTTTTGGTGTGAGGCTGTTAGTGAGGTTGCGGTGTAAGTGGCGGGGATCCTCGTGATAGATCTCACATCCTCGCCCTCGACGAGCCTTGGCTTACTGGCCCTGCTTACAGCAATCCGGCGAATGCTGAATGTGATCGTGATCTGCATTCCTCAGGTGCACATCTCGCTTCGAGGCTCGGCGCAGTTGACTCACAGATGAGTGGACACGCTTATAGACCAGACTGAAGCCTCCAAGACGGCCATGATGGGAGACACGTATCTTCATCGAAGGATTTCAGGCAGCCTGGAGATCCTCACTTGATTCCCTCTGACACGACAGCCCGTGACGAATCACGGGTATCATCCTGGTCTAGGACTTTGATCATCACAATCTGTCATGTTTGCTGTCTTGCTCCCGCAGGCACCTGGACTCACCCTTCCCAGCATCGAAACAGTGGCACGCGTCACCATAATCTTCGAAAATTGACCCTATCTTAGGAAAACCCCTTTGCTACGCCTCAATAGCCCTCCTGAATGCCTTACACTCAGCCCCCTCCTTCACCTTCGCCACAGGCACCAGATACGTCTCCTCCTCCTCCTCCTCCTCCTGCTGCTCACTCTGTAGTCTCCGAATATACGCCTGCGCAACTCTCATCCAAGTCGCCTTCTCCGCCTTGCTCGCTCCTCCTCCAATCCAAACCCACACTGCCTTGCCGGCATCGTCGAGTAGGAACACGTCGTTGCCGTCGAAATCAGATGGGGTGATCCGGCCGCCATCTTTGACGAGTTCGAAGGTGAGCTCGCCTGAAGCGTCGCTAAGGCGGAAGAGCTTCTTGTTGGAAGGTTTGGAGGAGGAAGCGGAGAAGCTGCTGACTGGTCGACGTTTCCGTAGACCGGTTGTTGGGGTGTTGTCGTCTGCACCCAGGAGGTTCAGAACCCGCCTCGATCGTGATTCCGTCTGAGATAGAACCTCGACGTCGATGTGCTTCGCAAGTGTCATGTCATGCACCACCTGTGCCGCCTTCGCCTTTTCCATCGGGCTGCAATCCTTACCCTGCCACACCCAGATCTTCTCCCCTGTATCTAAAATGAACACATCCGTGTCATCCAAGTTATTCCACGTAGGCTCAACCTCGTGCACGATAATGCCGTTGGCACCGCTTCCCGCGGCAGGGTTCTTGAACACACGCAGAAGTGTCAGGATCTCCTCCTTGTCCGCCTCGTCTTCTGCCGCTACATGACGGAAGCCAGACCGCACACCGCCAGAGCGGATAGACAAGCGCGGAAACAGCGCCAAGAAGTCATCCGACGGAGACTGTTGCACCTCCCTATGCTGTGTCGCCGCTCCTCCCAGAAACTCATCCACCTCAACCGTCTTATAAGCCGCAGTCCCAGCCTCATCCTGCGTAGTGTGCGCCCCTAACCAGAAGAAGATATCGTGTCCTAGCTTCTCGTTTCCCTCCTTCTCGCCAATTTTGTAAGAGTGAAGAACGATGAAGCTATCGCCATCGAGAAACTGGCCGTACTTGTCCTTGGGCCAGGGCACGACCTCGAACTGCTCGATGCGCCAGATGTACAGACCTGGAGCTGAGCCAATGCCGTTGGCATGCCAGGCCGGCTCCGTGGCTGCGGAATTGTACTTGACTTGGTGATCGATATCGGTGCCGATGAGCTCGACGTTGCTGTCCTTGATGTCGTACTCCTTGGGATGAACGAGGCCTTGGTTGGGTGGCATTGTGGGCGGGCAGAAGCAAATTGTAGTTGATAGTATAAATACGAAGTACAAGATATCAATTGTGTGTGATGACAGTGACAGGATAGTGTATATGTTGAGATGGAATTGAAGATGAGCTCATTGCCGTTCCAGGGGCGCAAGGACATGCGGGGAGCTGCAGGTCCACGTAGTTAGTGACCCTATTGGGTCGCTGGTCCATGAGCCGCGCCACCATGATGGAGAAGGGGATGGCTGCCGAGTAGGTTTTGAAACGGTTCAGTCTCTTCTGCAGTCGCCGGGAAGCTGATATTTCAGATATGAAATGTAAGGTGTTACGCTGTGCGCGCTACGTTTTGGCGTCTATTCATCACATATACCGGGTAGGTAGACATCTTCACCTCCCCAGGTGGTTGACAACACTCCCCACCATGACCGCCACTTCACGATCCCAATTGCCCTCCGGCTTAGCCTTGCCCTTACTACTCGTCAAAGCCTGTGGTGGCTGACATCCCTTGAGTACCGCTTGTCGGATCGCATCCCCAACGTTGCCCTTGTTGCTCTTCAGCGTTCGAGCCACCACGCCACCGCGATTCATAATGTCCTGTACACGCGTTGCGAGATTACTCGCCATGCTCCTCCAGAAATATGACGGTAGTGATCCAGTCTCCAAATGTGCTAGGAGTGACTGCAGAAGGGTGGTATGTCTCTTCTGGGGTGCCTCTGGAACAAGAGGGTTCATTGGCGTCTTGGTGGCTCCCAGTACGAGCTCAAGTGACACGATGTTCTGGCATTTGGCCGTTACCTCACCAAGTGCCTTCTCCAGAGTTGGAAGCTGTCCCAGAGACCGACCAAGAATTGCTACACTGGTCTGTAGGGCGGAGCGGACGTACGACTCCAACGCCTGGAGCAGCATACGTGGCACCCACTTGTCCAGTTTCAACCCCACAATCGGCGAGAGGAGATACAACGAGGTCATAGCAGACACCATCCTTGCCTTGGCCTCTTCGCCCTGTGCGAAAGTCATATTGCTCGGGATATTGAACTCGCGAATGATGCGCTCTGAAGTTTCACGGACAGAGCGCTCGATCGGGTTGACAATGGTATTCTCGAGACTTCGGATGGCGTCGACTCGCGTGAGGCCATGACCCTCCTCACCTTGTGACTTCTTCTCGAGAACCTCTCTCAAAGACAGAATCGTGTAAGAACAGCGTACGAGAGCGCCATGATCTTCTTTGCCTTCGGCGGCCCTGCGTAGCTCGGTGTGCTGCACCTCAAGCTGTCTCCCAAGCTGGAGGCAGCGACCAACAGCACGGCCAAGCTTCAGAGTCTCCCATAAGCGCAGAGCAACCTGTCTGACCTCATCTGCCTCAGCATGTTTGTCTATAACCTCCTTCTCAAGCTGTCGGTAGCTGTCATTCAGGCTCTTGATCTGCGCATCGAGCTCGGTGATGATGTGCTTGCTCGCAGTGGTCTGATCTTGGGTATGTTGCAGGAGCGGGACAGCAGAGCGGGTGGTGAGGAGGTCAATATGAGAATCTACCTCCTGAGCATCGAAGAGCACACGCGAAAGAGGCGTGGAAAGGTCGAGGGGCGAGTCGTTGGGGTTGTTTGTGCTGACGACGAGGGAGTTTGCGAAGGAAGCGGGGGTAAAGTCGGGAGAGAGGAAGGTTTCGTAGTCGACGTAGGAGGGCTCCCCGTCGTTGGAGGTGGTCATGATGGATTGTGCGGTAGAAGGAGAGAAGGCATTGCCGTGTTGGAGGGCGCAATGCGTGTTAGGAGGCGGCCAGATGTCAACTGGGTTGGCGTTGGGCGAATTTGAAGCTGGTGTTAATGCCACCTCGCCAGTGAAGCTTCCTTACGGTGGTGTCCCTTGCGGGTCACCGTCTGTGACGTGCAGCGAGGGTGGGGCCGTAACAGACGGAGCCAATTTGGGACATCAACAACTTTCCGCGCGAGAACACACACTGACTCCAGGTTGACTTGGACTGTGACCTGCGACAAGAGCAACTGAGCATGCATACTAGAGCTACATGCATAGCTGCTGAAGCCAGGCTACGCTCCTGTGTAGAGAAAGTCAAACCATAGAGAATGCATTGTGTCGAGTCAGACAGTTCGGGAGTGACGGACAAACGAGTAAGCGCGGACAATGGAGGAGGGCAGAAGACCAATAGCAAGCTGCGAATTCAGGATTAGGTTCTGATGTCTTGGTTTGCGAGAAGAAGTCCAGTGTAGAAAACATAAAACCCTCGGCCAAAGTCTCTGAGTACGATTCTTGAACACAGACCCTGCCAGGCCGTATAGAGCATTTCCTGAACACGATGAAAGACGATTACTTCCTGGGCTTAGGTTAGCAGATAAGTATTGACGCTTCACAGTCCCGCAATGCAATACAGGCCCTAGAACAGCAGCTAGAACATCCAAATCTCCAGCAACTCCCGGTGGATGCGGTGACCTCCATAAGCACCGTCACCTGGCGCCTCGGGAGCAGCGGCATGCCCGGGAGGCGCAGGTGGATCCGCCCCGGGAACAAGCGATACCTGGCTCACCACCACCGCGACCACCAGCCACAAAGTCACTTCTGCTCGCCTTTTCGCTTTCCCGGACGTCGCGCCCAGCAAAAGCCAAAAGTCTCGAGCAGTCTCTCCATCTTTTTGCACGCAAACACCTCACGCCCTCCATTCCCCGGACGCCACGCGCGCGTTGTCGCTGCTCACTTTTTTCGCTCGACCTCGCCCGGCCACTTTCTCCCTCATCATCCTCTTCAGCCCCTCCGTCCAGCATCATTTCTACATCCATTGTTATCCCATCCTGATCTAACCTCTCGCCCTTTCCATCAGCATTGGCACTGCGGTGTGGAGCCGAACCCCGGGCTCTTCTCCCTTGGCACCAAGACCGCGACGATGCTCGAGTATCTCGACCGCCTCATAGGCCGCGACGATATCTTCGATCGCGACCTGCTCAGCTTTCCCGAGGGAAACAACGACAGCGACACGACCTTCGGCGGCAACCACTTCAATCTTACAACCATCGAGCACTGGAACTATACCCTCTACAGCAATGGCACCATCTCCAATGGCTCAAAATGCTGGCTGACCTACCAGCCTTACCAGCCGGCGTATTTGTTCTCAAATGGCAGCTGGGTCAATGCTACAAAGTGCTACAGCGCTGTTGATCCCATGGGTCCTCGTGCCTACACTGGTATTGGCGTCGCTGTCGCCTACGGCATCTGCCTGGTTGGTCTGTTGACCTGTCTCGCAAAGCACGGCAAGATCTACTTGCGCAAGGACTCTCGCTTCTACCCCATCGGCCGCAGATGGCAGTGGTACTGGGGTGCTTTCACTTGCGCCTGTGCGCTTATCAGCTTGTTCATCAACGTCGACGTCGACCGGTACCGTGTCCAGGAATTGCCCATCACTGTTACTGTGTTCTTCTACTACCTCCTTTGCTGGGGCACTGTCGCCTTGGTTTGGGAGGCTGTGAGGCACTGGGGCAGCTGGCTTCAGAGACAATTTGTCGATCCGGATCCTTTTGTTCTCAACGACGATGATCGTAGGGCCAAGATCGAATTCTACCTTCCGCTGTGGTTCTACTTCTGGCTTTGGCTGGTAAGCATCTCGCCATCAACTCCGCCTTAACTCGTGCTAATGATGTTCAGAACTTCTTCCTCATCGTTCCCCGAAGCTGGAAATTCACGCAGCGACAGCGATCCCCCGAGCAAGAAGAGATGTATGCTAGGCCTGGCGCGACCGATGGACGTTTCAAGGCTGCTGGCTTCTGCCTCTTCATCTGCTGGCTTACCATCGTCTTCTCTCTCCGACACTCCGTCAAGCATTACAAGCCTCGTAACCGTGGCATTTTCAACCGCGGCCTTGGATTCATTCGCTCGGTGCCTCTCCGGCTCGCCCTGATCATTGTGCTGTGTCTCGGCACAATCGCCTACCAAGAGTTTATTGCATGGGACTACGACATGTCGGTTGTCAAGGCCACAGGACCTGTTGCCATTATCTACGGCTGGGGATACGGGCCTTCCCTGCTGATCATGATAGTTCAAATCGCATACGGCTGGGCAAGCCCCAACGAGGATCGAGAGCTATCGAGACAGAGGCGCGAGCGTGGTGAAACGCTGGATCGCGAGCTTGGTATCGTCCACAAGCCGGCTTGGTGGAAGCGTGTCCGCGGTGATCACCTCTTGACGTACAAGGACAAGCTTACCCGCCAGGTGCAAGAGGTTGGCGGCAGTCGTGGCGTTGGTCGACGAGACTTGGGCGAGATGGAGAGGAACATTCGCGAGGATAACTTGCGGTATGCTCGCAATGATTCTGATGGCATCGAGCTGAGCCCGATGTCTCCCACCGACACGGACAACCCTCGTATCGACAGGGCCGGGGCAAAGACGAAGCCAACGGGCAACGCCGTCACCAACTCAGACGACGCTGGTCTCGGGCTGATACTTCCCAACACCACGGACCTGGAACGTCAGAGGCGGATTGCGTACCTGACTGAGGATGGTCCACCCCCATACGCAGACCAGCAGCGCCGCAACACAGTCGGTAGGAGCGGTAGCACCTCGACGAACGGCTCTGCTTCTCTCTCGGCACAGCCACAACAGATCCGGAGCATGCTGGATATCTGATGATGATGAGACATGTAGTACAGTTTGTGGTTATATGGGCTTCTCATGAAGGCAATGTGGGAGGTTGGCGTCACTCTTGTGGGCGGGTCACTCATTCTGGTCTGGTGTCGGCGTTACGGTTGGGGTTTGGGCATGCATAGATTCCTGTTTTCCTGAACAGACCTTGGTCAATATCATTCACTCTTTGCACTACAACAACGGGTCTCTCTCAACTGGACGATGCAAACTTATGCTCTTCACGCTTAAATGCTCAAATTCATGTCAGGACAGGGTCGACTAATGTCTATGAAGTGCCCTTGCAAGCGACGAAGTTGTTCCCTGAGGCACCAGTGTGGGTGATGGTACCAGCCTGCCTGCACGACGCCTCAGTGATAACCACACGATCCGGACCAGGGGAGCCTTGATACCATCGTTAGCAAACACATACTACAGCCTGCCTGTCAACAAAGAATTGAACTTACCACCAGTGTAGACACTGCCACTCGACAAGATGGGGAACTCCTGGTACGGTCCGCTCACGCCTCCAAAGTTGAAGCCCTCGTAGTTGTTATACCGGTGAGGATAGTTGGAGGAACCAGCAGTGGTACCAGCGCGGAAGTGGTTGCATGCAGCCTGAGAAGCGGAGTTGACCGCAGCAGCAGAGTAGTAGACGGTACCGCAAGTAGCCTCCGCACGACGAAGGAGAGAAGAGTCGGTAGGAGCCGCGCCAACGAGGGCAGCGAGCAGAGGGAGGAGGGTGAGTGTAAGCTGCATTATGATGATGGCTTTTCTGGCTTTTCGTGGTGAACTTGAAAGCTGGTGAACAGAAACGAGGGAAAGAAGAGCGGACAACTGTGCATCTTTATAACATCTGGCTTCCTAGATTGGCAACTGGACAAGCTCCGACTTTACCAGTACTATCTCCATCTCCGTATGTTGTCGCAGCTGCAACACTTCCCCCCCCCCCAAAGCTTTCGCACGAAGGCTGAAACAGGCAGGTCCAAGCAAATCAGCTGAATGCCGATCGCAAAACATACATGCCTGTTTCTAGCTAGTCTGCAACTTGTGTACAGCGGCATTTAAAATCCCAGGCCAAGGGAAAGCGACGAGACTAACGGGGGGGTGTTTTGCTGGCGAGAAAACAAAAGAGTTACTGGTGGGAAGAGGGCGACCTGACCACTCATCGCGTCGCACCATCACACATGGACGGCCTCGGCAGTGGGAAGTGGGAAGGGCAGGGCAGGGTCGTCGGAGTGTGCCGCCGTGGGGGATGGTGAGTGGTTGGAGGAGGGGGATTGGCGCTTGGAGATTTAGGGGGATCTGGGTGAGACTGGGGATGGGAGATCGACGGGGCGTTTGGGAGGAGGGTTTGGGCATGTCTTGTCTTGTTTTTGAGGACAAAGACAATGATTTGTACACAGTCAACACACATTGACGTTGATTATGATGGTGATAGAACAGTGTTTGCCACTACCTCGACACGTGAAGAGGAGCGAGTCCCTAGACGAGGGATGAGGGATGAGGGCAACTGATAAGGACCCCGAAAGGGACATGGGCTTGGCGGATAGATTGCGACTATACAGTAGTTCGATGCGGGAGAAGAACCACGGAAACAGTAACAAGTCCGAACATGCTGGAGAACCCTTTGTTTCGAAACTAGTTCAACAGAAGCGAATAGATGATGTCTCGCCGTGGGTATAGTCCACCACGTGAAAGGTCGCTTGCATTGACACGAACTCTGCTTGACCGAGTCCCAAAGTGGGCTCACGTACACGGCCAGCAATGTTTTCCAAGGAAGTGTACTCCGTTTGCCACGGAAGAATCAGAACCTATATGCTATGCATCGCCTATCAACGCTATGTTCGCTTACATATATACCGCAAGAAACCCACGCTCCCTCCCCAGCCTAGCCCTCATCATGACCCTTAGGATCCTCGGGTCTAGACTCAGACACCCCTTCATCCTCACTTACATCACACAGCATCCGCTCCCCTCGTCTGCACGACCGTCTTCTTGACAGTAATGTTCCACATGCTCCCCTGCTGTCCATGACCTGCCTCTTCCGCCAAATGCGACTGGCTGTTATTCCACCCATCCGCCTGCTTAATCGACCCGGACGCATCCGACTCCATATCCTCTTTGAGTCCATCCTCCCTCCCATGATTAATCACCGTCGTAACTCCAATTCCTCCATTCTTATCAGCTAGCTCAAACGCCTCCTCACCCTTCGTGCTGTTGCCCCGGATGTAACCACCGTTCGCGTGTCCCTTGCTGGCTTTGCCCCATTGGGCATTGGCGGATGTGCCATGGCCGGGGGCAGAGGAACCTTGAAAGATGGCGCGGAGGAGGGGACGGAGGGTGGCGAAGGCCGAAGCAGTGATGCCGATGCCGGTCTCGACGGTTGACCAGATGGCGACGTCGCTGGTTGAGTAGAGGAAGTCGTCGATGTCGGTCAGGGTGTGGAGGTAGGGGAATCGAACGATGGTTGCGCTTGATGCACTGCAGGGTCGAAGAGTTAGCCTTTTGTGTGTTTCAACCATGGGAACGGGAGGGTCTGTCTTACATGACACCGGCGGCAAGAATGACAATGACCGAGATCTTGGTCGATCGGTTCATCTGCAGGTTCCATACCAGAACGATGGGCAACAGACTATAAGTCCAATCTGTCAAGCAGCTAATCGCCGAATAGCCATAGAACGCATTAGAAACGACTGTTGCATCCAGGCACTGGCCCTCAGGAGGGTTCGTCGTATATCGGAGCCAGAACAAGGCCGTAGGACGGCACTGTAGCACGAAAAGTAGGAAGAAGAATAAGCTGTAGATTTCCGTGATGCCAGTGACAGCCCAGATGATGGCTTTGTGGTACTTGTGTACGCAGATACGGAGGAGAAAGATGGCGATACTGGCTTTGATGGCCATGTTCGTCAGGACGTATAGAGGTTCGCAGGTCCACCACATCTAGTCCGAGAAGTTAGATAACCATCGCAGTCAAACATGATGTACGAATACACACCTGCATAGCTTTGGGAATATTCTCCGGCTCGATGTCGGCAATATGTCGTCCGGTTCCATAGTGAACGCCAGTGATCTCATACGCGCAGAAGACAATGAACAGGACCTAACGTCTGTAAGTGTACATGCTCACAACGGAATTATCAGAAAGGCCCAGGACTTTACCTGTGCAACCACAGCCAGCCAGTCATCCAGAGCGAAAGACTTGATCAGCCACGCGCGGCAGTAGATGCGCAGACAAATAGCAATTGAGGAGAGGATCACCAGGGTGTAGGCGACGGCAGCCACTTGGGTGGCACGGCTCTCAATGGCCATCTTGTCAAGATTTAGGAAACGGCAGCGTGAGTACAGCAAAGAATCAGACAGGAAAATGTGAAGTGCTCTTTGTTGCAGACGAACGATATTATATTCTCTCTCCCAACGGACGGGCAAATCTCTGAAAACCCCCCCCAACTATCTGTGGCAATGTCCTCGTGAGCAAGCCATACTACTGCTAGCTCAAGGGTCAAAGCGGCAGACAAACCATAGAATAAACCAGGAAACTTCATCTCAAGTAGACGATCAGCCAGGATTCACAAACCCCTATTTCCCACAGGGCAAGCCTCATGGTCCATGCGGGGTGTGCAAGGCGCCACCCCAAGCCAGGAGGAGCCTAGAAGGGTATCTAGTTCGCCCCAGATGATGATTACCCGGGATTTCTTGGTGTGTTCGATAGAATTCGAGATTGACCGTTACACCCTCTCATCGAATCTTTCCCACCAACTATCGATCAATGGGGCGAAGCGTAGGGTCGCCATGTGGCGATGGGAGCGGATCCTACCGTGGCGGACCGATTCGGCGAAACCGTGTGCTCACGATTCACACGCGGAGAAGCAGGATGTTTAGGATTTTTTTTTTATTGTAGAAGATTCCAACGACTGTTCTCGCACAGCTTGTAGCATGGGCGATGTGCAATGCTGATTACTTCTTAAAAAATTGAGGATCCGGTCTTTCTCAAGCCGCACCGCTCTCCTTTCGAAATCCTGTGACACATATGCAGCCTCCTCGGCGGAATCCTAGTCTAGGCCAGGCCTGTGCTTCCTTAGTTTCGGCACGCCTGGCCGCTTTGATCAGTTGCTAGTCATGTCAAGCTGTCAATGCCGCCGACGTTGCCAAGAAGGCGGCAGAGAAATGGCAGCGGGAGTGTCCCCATGCGAAAAACCCGCGAGTTCGGGTTTGCATGCATCTTTATCGCTGTTAAGCTCTGTTACAGTTTAGCGATCAGATGCATGGGTATGTAAGATCGACGCTCCGCAAGATCTCTCATCAAGGATCTGGATTCTCAGAGAATTGGATGCCAGGACGGTGCATTATTGGCTGTGGCGGTTTTGCGGATATTTGTGGTAATTGCTCTGACTCGAGACTTGCGGAAGATCTTCCGCTACCTCCACAAAGGAGGACAAGAAGGTGAATCATGAACTAGATGCCTTGTCCCACTCAAATAGTCATGCAGAGAGAGCTAGGAGTCTGCGAATTGTTTTCCACAGAAATTAATGATAAATGCATCGTCTGCCCAGTCGACGGACATTTTGAGTATGTATAAGCCTGAATAGAGGTAGATTGTAGGGTTTACTCCAACGTCAAGTACACGCCGCTTTCTTCCTCCTCCTCCACAGCCTCGGCATAACCCCTCGAAGTGCAAGCGCTGTCAAGGTGTTGGCACACGCTTGGAAGCCTTTGCTCATATAAACAAGGGGACCTGCGAGACAGACCAGAAGACACGAAATTGGAAGAGGTGGTTGATCCACTTGGTGTATCGGACACCGCCTCTCCAGGCCTAGGAAGGCTGGGGTCTTCTAGACCAGAGGTCTGAGGAGACGAGCTAGGACACCTGCGGTTAAAAGAGCCCATCGGTTCGATATCGAACACTGCTCCTCCTTGCTGGGGCCGCTGATCACCTGGCCAAGTGGTCCAAGTAAGTAGGCCAGGAAAAACCAGGTTGAAGGACGACTTTGGTCCACTTCCTGTATCAAACACTGTGTCTCCTTCCCTGTTCCTTGCCCATCCCCAGATCATAGAGTCTATATCCAGTGATTTGACGTCGAAATCAATAACAGTGGACGGATCCTTCCCGAAAATCATCAGACGACCTTGCCACTCTGCGTCGCGAGTCTGATCTTTGAGATCGTAGTTGTGAACATGCGGCCAGCGACCTCCGTGAAAGTCCCAGCCCCATCGCGAGGCGAACGTTCGTCTGAGCATATCGTTGATTGAGGTCCCTGGTGGCAGAGGAAGGGGATCGTACTTCTGGGAATTCAGAAATACCCTCTCACCTCCCAGCAGTAAGTTGTTGGATGAAATTGAAAGCCCCCGGCGCATGAGGCGCGCAACATTCCTTGCAGATATCTGCAGAACAGCACGCCAGGCTGGATGTTCGGAACGATCTCGAGCAAGTCTTTGAAAGCTCCAGCTCTGCATTATCTTGGGCTGGAATCCGAAGTAAAAGATTTGCAACTTTCATACACGTCTTCTTATTACATTGCCGTTTGCAGTCGCACCATGATGGGTCTCCGGCCTCCGCTTCCCACAGCCTTTCGATTTCATCACTTCGAGAATCATGTAGGTAGATGGCATCATACAGTGGTGGCTCGTCGGCGGCCGGTGGATGCATTCTCGGTAGCGCAGGCAGTGGCCGTCTCAGGCAGTGTATTTCGTTAGTTTTCCAAAGCAGACTTGTTGAGGAGGCTGGACAAGTATTATGAGGATATAATTCAAAACCCAGATTCTGTCACAGACCATTCACACGTGCCCATCATCGCTTCCAAGGTTTAGACCATCGGAGACCTAACATCTTTATGGTTTGACAGTATTATCAAAGGGCTAAACTATGAATCTGGCACCATGAATGTTTGCTCACCTCAAACCTTCTGAAATTGTTCCTCGGCATCAACACCGCGGAACTCAAAATACCTATTCCATTCCGGGTCATCAATGAGCCCTTGTGAGATCTCCTTCTCGATAGCAATGCAAAACTCATTTCCTTCATCATCACCTGCAGGCGGATTATTCGTTCGCACAGGGTACACGACACTCAGACCTGCTGTCACCGTATCGAACGGGAACCGGAGAGCATATGGCTTCGCGAACCCAAAGTCCGCTGCGCACGGATCTGTTTCACGCCAGTCTGTGGTGAAGTTACTGAGTGGAGGAAGACTGTCGGTGCGAAGGAAGAGAGTAGTCTTGTCTCTGATGGGGGCGATTGCTTCCAATGCTGCGTCCACGTTTTCTTGAGTTACCCCATTCGTGAGTTGGCGTATGTACCTGGATCGGATTAAACAAGAACCTGATTATTCGTTATGGGGACTTACCATGCTAGCTTCGAGATTGGCGCAGTAGAAATGACTTCCTCGACAGTCAACGGCGTCACAGGGCTCTGTGTACTAAGCGCGACGTAGAGGACATTGCCTTGGATTCTCTTCGCCACAGGCGGATCATGAAACCGTCTTCGCATATCAACCGCTTCGCCCCAGATCAAACTCGCTTTTGGATCGAGCTTGAAGGCATCAGCACGGTGCTTGGAAAGTATGCGCCAGATGTACGCCGTGTACGCATCATAACTCGAAATGAAATAGCCCCCATCCGTAGGTG
The DNA here is from genome assembly GCA_030734395.1 of Sarocladium kiliense. NCBI lineage: Eukaryota > Fungi > Ascomycota > Sordariomycetes > Hypocreales > Sarocladiaceae > Sarocladium > Sarocladium kiliense. The sequence goes on from JAUZTG010000029.1 coordinate 1,609,920, forward strand.
ATGCCAACTTTTTGAGTTCCGCAGTCTTGCTTCTGGGCAAGTGAAACAGAAGCCATTGCCCAGCTTTGTGGTCTGGGTGACGTTCTGGTGCAATTGGCCCGTCTACCTGCTGATCTTCCGGCACCTCTGGCTTTGTGATTCTAGAAAGGTCCAGGCAAGCAGGATCCCATGAGGGGAGCTCCTCATTCCTCCAAATGGCTGCGCAGTTCTCAGCCAGCTGGTGCATCTCGCCTGCCCAGCCCATGATGTCGTTGGCGTAATGATGATGGTGCATCATGAAGACAAGACCTCCCTCGATGAATGTCGCTTGGAAAGCTGAAGCCTTGGGGCGATTGACTGGCTGAGCCTCAGGCTTCTCGCCATATGTCATTGGCGGCACACACCACGTCTCCATCGGCCCGAGGGCTTGAGAGGCAAAATGTCGTTTCTCAAGCTCGTCGAACGTTGGGTATTTGCCCGCATCATCAGCTCCGTCCAGCCATTTGATGTGGAACTCCACAGTACTGTCTCGCTTCTTGTGGAAGCAGAGACCACCATCCTTGTGGTCCTCCAAGATACCACAGAGTTGGCGACACTGGCCGAGTGTGACTTCGAGACCGCGCTTCAGAACAGGAACCACGCGGGGCTTCTCGCTATCTGATAGGCGGAAGAACATGGCAAAGTTCGTGAAGACCTGGCCGACGCAGTAGTCGAGCGTCGATAGCTTGAAGTACTCATCTTCCGGATCAGACTCCCACCCAAAAGGGTGCAGCTCATAAACCTCTGATTTGGACATGTGGGATCGAGGATTGATGGGTTGAAGCTGAGAGTACGCTTTCCTCTACGTTGTTCAGCGGCAACGCCCACCTTAAGTAACCCCGTATCAGCTGTCATTTGCAAATTACGGGGTCCCTTCAACGCAGCATGCATAAAGTGTAGTAAGCAGGTCGCATGCAGGAAAATGCTGCGAGTCCTTCTCACGTTCCATTTGCGGGGGTATACGCGCGCACGGCTGGCGATGCCTATAATCGCATCTGGACGTTCGGGCATTACTGAAAGTAGTCGACAGCTGCCGATCGCATTCAGAAGGTTGCCACATCTGACGTTGGTAGTGTTGAGGCCAAGAACCTCGTTTAGGACAGCATTCCGTTTTTTCCCACTCTCCAGGACGGAATGTCGTATAACCAGATCGGCACGCCTGCAGGTTAATGACTAGGATACGATCCTTGGACAAGGATTATCAGGAGAAGAAGAAGCACAATATAGTACAAGGTATGGGCAGATTAGGGCAGTGTGATAAACGTTTGCTGTAGCTGCTAGCCGGGTGTCACATTGATCCAAGCTCAATTTCTGAGATATGTAAGATAAATTGTTCATTATGTAGAGCGCTCAATCGTATATCGCGTCAAACTACGCTGGCTCTAGCACTTGTTGCTATATTACAAGACATAAATGCAAGGAAAATTAAATCACCATACGAAGGAAATATTGACAAAAGAAAACCAACTTCGCCCATCTACAAGAGCGAGCAAACACCGTTCCTACACTTGAGTGGTGCAATACAGCCAATAAGACCCAACAAGGAACCACAGCTTGTGCCAGCGCCTCCCGATGAAGATCCGCTGGCCACACAGGTGCCGCTTGTGCAGACTTGATTGGTTGAGCAAACGTTACCAGCATGACCGCAATTGTTCCGGTCAGTCTGCGTGTTGATTGAGCTGGAGCTAGAGCTAGAGCTTGGAGCCGCGCTTGAAGTGCTGGTAGCGTGAGCAGAGGTTGTCGCCGCTATTGAAGTAGATGTCGCGGCAGCAGCGGCAGCTGTGGTGCTTGGGGCATTGGCGCTAGTGGAGGGTGGTGCAGCCGCGGTCGATGAATGCGAGGTCGAAGCCGCTGCGGCTGTGCTGGTCGGCACTGCTGCCGCGGATGAGGATGTAGGAGCCGCTTGTACGGCTGCGGAGGAGGAAGAAGTAGTCGCGAGCGGAGGCGCGCCTGTGCTCGTGGCATGGGACGTTGTCGAACTACTCGTACCAGCAGCTGCAGCGGCAGCGCTCGACGATGACAAGGACGCAGATGACAGACTTGCAGTGCTGTGTGTTGGTTCAGCGACAGCTACGCAAAGCCCACCCTTGCAGTCCTCCTTCAACAGACAGATGTTTCCAGTGCGGCCGCAGTTGAGATGGTCAGTTGAGAGGTTCAGTTCTGTGGCTGCGGTAGATGTTCCAGAAGTGGCCGCGGTGGTGACAGTAGCGGCGGATGAGCCACTCGTAGCTTGGCTGGTCGAGGCCGCGCTGATAGTAGTTGGTCCACTCGAAGAAGAGGCAACTAATGCTGAAGTAGATGTTTGCAGAGTGGTTGAAGCCAAGGTGCTCGATGATGATGCCGCTGCTCCAGCTGCAACACACTGGCCTTGTCTGCACACCTGGCCGAGGCCACAAACATTGAGAAGCCTTCCGCAGTTGAGAATGTCGTTCAAGAGATCCACGCCTCCCGCAACAGCCACTGATGGCGCAACAGTGGCAGCAACCGTTAGAGATGCTGCGACACTTGGCACTGTAGTAGTAGCTGCAGGCGCAGCAGTTGTTGTAGGCGCAACAGCGCTGGAAGTGGATGCGGCGACACACTGGCCCTGTCTGCACACCTGTCCGCCCAAGCAGATATTGAGCAACCTACCGCAGTTCAGCGCATCATTGAGCAAGTCGACAATTCCCGCGGCAGCGGCGGCCGACGAAGCTGATGACGCTGATGAGGCGGACGAGGACGCCGCGCTGGCGGAGGACGATGCTGCCGGTCCGGAGGTGAGCGGCGCGGAGGTGGGGCCGACAACGACGCCGACGCTGACGGAGGTGGCCGGGATGGACACGGGGCCAATCCCTGGAATCGAGGTCACACCAACAGAAGGCAAGGTAACCGCTGCAGATCCAGAGACCGAGATAGTGGCTGCGGCAGACAGTGTTGTAATGCCGGCTCCAGGAACAGACGCGGTCGCTACGCCTGCTGATGCGGATACGGATGCTGATACGGATGCTGAGATGGAGGCGCTTGGCGAGAGACAGACTCCTCCGCGACAGACATTGCCGAAGAGGCAGACGTTGAGAAGCCTTCCGCAGTTCAAGCTGTCTGTGAGGAGATCTACAATGTTGCCTCCAGATGCGGTGGCCGTGGCTGAAGCTCCCACGGACAGTAGCGGCGTGCTGGATGCGGATGTAGTAGTAGTTGGCGCGACACACCTACCGCTCTGGCACAACTGTGGGTAAATGCAAATATTCAGAGGGCTGCCGCAGTTCAATGAGTCGTTCAAAAGGTCGAACGATACTGCGGCAGATGCAGAGACCGAGGCTGAGGCTCCAACGCTAGGGACTGTCGCTGTTGGGACGGTTGCAGAGGCTGATACAGAGACAGAGACGCCAATAGCAACACATAGGCCGCTGCGACATGTCTGACCAAAGAGACAGATAGTGCCAGCAGTGCCACAGTTCTTCGAGTCATTGAGGAGGTCGATGACGCCCTGGCCGGAGATCGAGGTTGTTGATGCGCTGGGCAACGCGCTAGATACAGAGGTCTCAGATACTGGCACTGTTCCAGTTCCGGTCGCACCACTGCTAGCAAGGCATATTCCTCCCCGGCAGACCTGGGTCCCGGAGCAGATAATGCCAATGCCTCCGCAGTTCAAGCTGTCCGTCAGCAAGTCGCGAGTTCCAGAAAGAAGTCCACCAGTGTTGAGAAGTGCTGAACCTGAGCCGGATCCAAGTACGCCGTCCAGAAGACCAGTGCTAACGGAGGCGGAAGTGTCGTTCGAGGCAAGTCCGCCGACTATGACTGGGAGCACGCCGGTGCTTGAGGCACTTCCATTGCCAACAAGTCCAGTCACCAGATCTGGAACCAGGTTACTGATGTTTCCAGTGTTGATGTTATTGATCAACTGAGGCAGTAGCGCTGCGACACCTGTGTCTGTGGTGTTTACCGTCACATTTGCTGTTGCGGAGCCGCGAAGGTCTACAGGCGCACCACCCACAGTTGCGCCACCAAGAAGGCCGTCGATCAGGCCAGGAATGACGGCGGGGAGGTCGACTGCGCTGAGATTGTCGAGGAGGTCAGGTATGAGACCACCAGAGCCGGCTGTTCCATTTCCGAGGAGACCATCGACGAGATCCGGAATGATGCGAGTGACGTTACCGCTTACAACATTATCGAGCAGAGTCGGTAGAATGCCGTCGCGGCTGCCGTTAGCCTCTGATCCTGTGCCGATAGACAGATTCGCGCTGGCAGATGCGTTCGATCCAAGGAGACCATCCAGAAGGCCAATAACAGCGTTGCTCGCATTAGTGTTACCGAGATTTTCAATCAGGGACGAGGTACTGGACCCGTTCGTGGCGTTGTTGAGGCTGGCAATCAGATCTGGCAGGGTCTGGGTCAGGTTGGCGAGACCAAGATTGTTCAGCGCATCCTCGACTGAGGGCACCGAGGTGTTTGCGCTAGGTCCAGGGGCCAGAACGGATGGTAAGACACCGGGAGTTGATCCAGTGCCAACGCCTCCTCCCAACAGACCAGTGGTGATGTTTTGCAGAGCTCCTCCACTTTCAAGTGAACCACCTACACCAACTCCTACACTTCCATTGACCGATCCTCCACCCAAAACCCCGTCGATCAAAGCCGGTATCGTACTGTTTCCTCCACCGTTGGCGATGTTGTCTAGCTGTGCTAATGTGCCGTTTGTTCCGTTACCAAGAAGACCGTTGACAATGTTGCCAAGGGTGCCGTTTACTCCAATGAGGCCATTGATCAGGTCCGAGGTCGAAGGACCCAATACATCGGCAGAGACGTTCGCAACAAGACCAGGTAGAATACCACTGCTGTTGCCGCCAACAGAGACGTTGCCGTTGAGTGTCAGCGAAAGGCCAGGCAATGAACCAATTTGACTGTTGTTTCCTTGGATCAGCCCTCCAACCAAGTCAGCCGCGTTTGTTCCGTTCGCTACTGCACCACCAATCACCGTCGGTATGTTATTGATCTCTGGCGGAATCAGAGACAGATTTCCAGCACTAAGAGATGCGTTTACCAAGGACGGTAGATTTGTGATGATGGTTGAGTTCAGGCTGATCGTACTGTTCGCCAGAGAACCAGCGATGGTCCCTGGCAATGAGTTCAGCTCATCCGGTATCAAAGTGGAGTTCCCGTTCGAGATTGCCCCGGTAATGAGGCCTGGCAGAGTGTTGATGACCTCAGGCAGGATGTTCGCTGCACCTCCGGTGGTATTGGCGATGGCACCTCCAACGACAGCAGGAAGCTGATTGACTTCAGGCGGCAAAAGGGTACCAGAGCCACCTACCAAGCCTCCGGTGATGAGTCCCGGTAGATTTGCAACAATCTCAGGAACGAGATCGGCGCCACTGCCAGTAATGTTGCTCAGGGAATTGCCGATAGTCGAGGGCAGACTGTTAACCTCTTGAGGAATGAGGGTTGAGGAATTACTGTTGAGTGCGCCTGTGACAAGCCCAGGCAGGTTCGCGACTATGTCAGGAACCAGGCTAGCAGCGTTGCCGCTCAGATTGTTCAACGCGTCTCCGATGGTAGACGGCAGGTTGTTCAGAGTTTCTGGTAGTATTGGTGCCGATGCATTGACCGCAAGGGACGCGTTTACCAAGCTTGGCAGAGCGTTAATCAGATCAGCTGACAGACTTGCGTTGACACTCAAAGAAGCTCCAATGGTGTCAGGAAGGTTATTGATCTCTGAAGGCAGCACGGTGCTTGTGCCGTTCTGAATAGCGCCATTCACGAGGTTAGGCAAATCACCAATAACTTCGGGGACAAGGTTCGGAGCTCCTGCTACTGCTGATCCGATAGCTGCAGGCAAGGTGTTGATGGCGCTTGGGATGATGGTCGATGTTCCATTGCTGAGAGCACCACTGATCAAGGCTGGTAGCTGATCCACAATCTGAGGAACTGGTAGCCCTACTCCAGCCGAAACATTCAGGGAGACTGAAAGAGAGCCGGGCAAGTTGTTGAGAGTCTCGGGAATCAAGGTATCCGCGCCATTCTGAATCGAATTGTTCAAGAGTGCCGGTAAGTTGTCGATGATGGTTGCTGGTGGAAGACCATCGAGGGGCAGTGTGCTGTTCAAGCTGTTGCCAATCGTCGCCGGCAGGTTGTTGAGCTCCGGAGTGAGGATCGTTGCTGAGCCTTGTTGCAAAGATTCATTCACAAGATCTCCAATATTGCTAACGATGTCCTGGATAGGCAGTGCTGAACCAGATCCGGTGGCGTTGCTCAGCGAGTCTCCAATCGTCTTTGGGAGGTTATTGACCTCTGGTGGAATGATGGATCCTGTTCCACTGCCAGGAACTCCGTCAACAGCAAGTGCATCTCCAATCAGGCCCGGAAGGTTGTCTGAAAGCGATGGGAGACTTATAGAGCCGCCATTGTTAGTGGCATTGTTGATCGCACCCTCTACCACTGCAGGCAAAGACTGTGCGAGACCAGGAGCAATCTCAGCTGGGCTCAGGCCCGTGGCATTCGCAATGGAGTCAAGGATGATTCCAGGAAGCTGGTTAAGGGGTGCTGGGATGACGGAACCAGGTGTAGAGATATTCGGAGTTTGACGAATTGCATCGGGCAGTGTTCCCGCAACAATGGGAACAATCTCAGCAGGGTCGATGTTGGGGATGTTTCCTAAGGCCCCTTCAATCACCTCGGGCAACGAGCCGACAATACCTTCGATGATGGGCTCGATGTCAGTTTCTGTTGTAGTGCTGTTCAAGGTAGAGTTGACCAGAGAGGGAAGCCCAGCCACAATGTCAGGAACGAGAGCTCCTGCGTTGGTTCCAGGGAGTTGTCCAATGATACCGGGTGCTTCGTTCAATTCTGGTGGAAGCAAGGTTCCAGCACTGCCATTTAGAGCGCCATTGATGGCTTCAGGTAGGCCTACAATGATGCTGGATCCAAGTGAGCCACCAATCGTACCATTCGGGAGACCGTTGCCGACGATGGAGGGAATCCCATTGAGCTCAGGAGGGAGAATTTGACCATTGGCAGAGCCGTTCCCAGTCCCATTGAGCGCGCCTTGTACAAGGCCAGGGAGGCTATCGATCAAGCCATCGACGATAGGTGTGCCGACCCCTCCAGTCTCATTGAGTGCTCCTGGCAGATTGTTCAGTGGTTCGGGCAAGATGCTTCCCAGACCAGGCTGATTGGCGCTGGCGTTGGCGACGATTGATGGAAGGTTATTAACCAAGCCATCAACGATCCCCGGGCCAACGGTTGAATTCTCAAGAGCTCCCGAGATTGTTCCAGGTAGCTCATTGAGAGGGCCTGGGAGAATGGCAGTTGAACCATTGGTCGATTGGTTATTCAATGCGCCGTTCACGATATTGGGCAGCGAGTCAACAATCGCAGGAATTGCCGAGCTGGTCTGGTTGCCCAAGGTCTGAGGCAGAGTGTTGATCACATCAGGCAGGATTGTTCCTGCGCCTGTCTGGTTCTGCAAGACACCATTGACTGCCCCAGGGAGGCTCGCGGCGAGGCCAGGAGCAAGAGCCGTGGCGTTTCCGGCGACGTCACCCAAGGCCCCAGAAATAACACCGGGGATCTCATTAACAGGTCCTGGGATGAGATCCGCACCAGAGCCCTCGCCTCCAGATATTGTGTCGTTCACAAGAGACGGCAGCTTCCCGATGATCCCTGGGATCAAGCCAGCTGAAGTCGTCGAATTGGCGAGAGATCCAATCACTGCTGGAGCGCTATTCGCCGCGTCGGGAATGAGATTGCTGACATTTGGTGTTCCGGATCCCGAGGGTGTAGCCAGTGTGTCGTTGAGCACCTTCGGCAATGTGTTCGCAATTCCAGGGATGATGCCCTCTCCAGGAGTACCAGAGAGCGAAGATCCCAGGGTTCCGGGGATGTTGTTGAGAGCGGGTGGCAGAATGGTGCTGTTGACCTCCGCGCTCACATTGACTTCAGCACTGACACTTGCGCTTGCATTCACAAGCGAAGGCAGGTTCTCCGTAATGCCAGGGATGAGGCTGGCGCCAGCTCCACCACCAAGGCTGTTGTTCAGAAGACCAGGCAGTCCATTCAGCGCAGGAGGAATAAGGGACTCTGCTCCTCCCTCGCTTGGGTCTACTGGAGGGATGCCCGAAGTACCATTATCGGCTCGAGGAAGATCAATGCCAGGAATTGCACCAACAAGATCAGAAACCGTGGTCTGGTTCAGACCAGCATTGTCGAGCAGTGTAGGCAGGTTGTTCACGATCTGTGGCAGAGAAGGAACGGCAACACTCGTGTTCACACCGAGTTGAGCACTGACGCTCAGATCAGCTCCAAGTCCAGGCAATGTGCCATTGGTGATCTCTGGTAGCTTCTCGATCACACTGCCAAGCTCCGGTGCCGGGATGACGATGTTGGGTAGCAAGTCAGGAAGACTACTCGCGATGTCGCTTGCGCTGGTACCATTCGTCAATGCAGGAATAGCAGCAATCATGTCCGGGATGAAGGCAGCCGGGCCCGTCAGGGTACCGTTTGCCAGTGCGGGTAGATTCGAGCCAATGTTCTGTACGAGACCTCCCACGCTGTCGCCAGTGCCATTGAGCAAGGCTGGCAGGTTGTCGGCAAGTGAGGGGATGATAATTCCTACACCGTCATTTGTGCCATTGACCAAGCCATCAAAGTCGGGCACAAAGATGCCTGCTCCACTACCAGAGCCATTGGAAAGAGATGGAAGACTTCCCAATGCTCCGGGTATGATTGTTCCGGGCAAGGAACCAACATCAGGCAAGGAGACGCCTTCGCCAGGAGCACCAGTCTCGTTCAACGCCGCAGGAAGCTTGTCAAGCAGGTCACCCAAACTACTCGAGCCGTTGGTGAGTCCAGGCAAAGTATCGATGACGTCCTTGAGCGGACCAGTAGTTGCATTCAGCAGCGGAGGAAGTTTTTCAATGATCTGCGGTAGATCATCAAGGCTGCCAGTTGAGCCATTAACCAGACCCGGAAGCTGGGCAGCAATCTCACCCAGCTCGCCCTCAGTTGCGTTTGCAACTCCTGGCAGACTGCTGATGATTCCAGGTACAATCACTGCCAGACCATTGGAGCTGTTGGTAATAGAGTCCAGTACGCCCGAGATATCAGGGATGACGATGCCAGGCGCGGTCGTGATGTCGCCTTCCGAGGGAACCTTGGGGATTACGATTCCAAGTCCACTACCAGTCCCATTGATCTGGCTGGGTAGCTCTGGAATGACGAGACTCACGACTCCAGAAGAAGCATTGACAATGTTCGGCAATGAAGAACCAAGACTGGGCAGAATTGCGCCTAGTCCTTCAGTTGCGTTCCCAAGCGCGCTGTTTGCAAGCTGCCCAAGCGCACCTGTAGGGCCTTGGTTTCCTAAAATAGTACCAACCGCACCTGTCAAGACTCCGTCAACGGAGCCGTTCTGTGCTTGTTCAATGACAGTCGGAATGAGTCCCGACCCTGCGGTTCCGTTGCCAAAGACATCGTGTAGGATATCAGGCAGGACGTCTGCAAGCGAGTCGTTGGTCAGGCCTTGAGGAAGATTGTCAACAGTGGCATTCGGGCCAAAGAGATCCTTGGCAAGATCAGGCAGTACTTGGTCCAGTGTTCCGTTGCGGATATTGCCGACCAGGTTGGGAAGAAGACCACCCGAGTTAGGTGTTCCATCACCCAGTGCATCTTTCACGATACCTGATACAACATCCTCGGCAGATCCGTTCTTCACTGCCCCTACCAAGTTTGGAATAAGGCCATCGCCCAGCTCTCCAGTACCGGAGCCGACGATTTGATCAAGAACGTCGCTGACTGTGTCGTTCGGGAGGTTGGGCAAGATCGCAGGGACCACACCCCCGGCACCTGGAATGCTCACACCAGGCAGCGCGCCCCCGATAGTGTCTCCAGACAGCCCTGGGATGACTGAATTGCCGTCGAGTGAAGTGTTGTTAATCGCACTGCCAACGATGGCTGAGAGAGCGCCACCAAGAGAGGGGTCAATGGTGTTGTTCTCCAGAAGTCCGCCTACTATGGCAGGCAATGTCTCATTGATAGGGCCGAGTCCAGGTAAAGGATCCTTATCTCCGCTAAGAGTCGCGTTGAGCTCGATAGATAGCCCAACTCCAATGTCTGGAAGATCGGGGATGCCCACAGGCGTGCCATTCTTGATGACACCGCCCACAAGGCCGCCGATGAATGAACCTGCCCCTTCGATTGTTGAGTTGTCGGGACTCAGGTCACCAATGAGTGTATCTAAATCATCAGATGAAGGTATAGCAGGCAGTCCAGGCGTGGGGCCGTCCGGCAAAAGTTCATTGAGAGCATCTTGTAGCTCTTGTCCGGTCGGTAACACGGCATTTGTCCCGTTACCGACACCGCCAATGATGTCGGTCAGAGTCTGGCCAAGTTGTGATCCCTGGATATCAGTTCCGTTCTGTATAGCACTCCCGAGTATAGCGCCTAGAGCTCCGGCCGGCGTTGCGGGGAGAGACTCATTGTTACCAGAGATGACCCCGACAAGGCCACCCAGGAGGTCCCCAGCGGTTGAGTTTATACCAGCAGAGCTGTTGCTGATGAGCTGACCCAGATCTGAACCCAGCTTTCCAGCCGGACTATCCGTTGTCAAAGTGTCATTACCGAGCAGACTACCAGCTAAACCGTCCAAGAGATCACTTGCTGAGGTATTCGGAGCAAGATTGGAGCTGTTGCTCAACAGGCCGCCAATGAGGCCTCCTACAACAACCTCTCCCGATACGTTTGCAGGAAGCGAGTTGTTGTTGATGAGCCCATCAACGATGTTCGAGGCGCCTTCAAGCGTTGGTGCAAGGACAGGCGGTGCTTGCAGCAGACTTGAGCTGGTTCCGTTCGGCTTACCCGATAGGAGACCCGTGATGACCTGCGTCGGCAAGGCAACTTCAACGCCAACAGATGCGCTTATCGTCGCATCTGCTGTCAAGTTGTTGAGCAGACTCTCGATCGCATCGCCAGGCTGTGTGGCATTGGGAAGGTTTCCCGCACCGCCACCTGAGGGCAACCCTGCTGGAGGCAGTCCCAGGTTCCCCGGGTTGAGGCCGTTGGTCAGCTCACCAAGCACATCGTTCGGCAGCGTGCCATTCAGCAGTCCGCCAATGGCTCCTGGGAGAGTACTTTGCAACTCCTCTGGGCTTGTTGCATTTCCAACGGCACTACCAAGACCACCAGGTAGTAGAGTGCCGATGTTCGCCAGGGGATTCTCAGCACTTGGCCCCAAGATGCCAGTGATCAGCCCCGGTAGGATACCACCTCCGTTGGCAGTACCATCACCGATCAGGCCATTGATCAGGTCCGGCAAAACTTTATCCAGGTTGCCATTGTTGATATTGTCGAGAAGTGTTGGAATCAGGCCGCCGCCTCCAGACGTCCCATTGCCAAGGAGGCCCTCGAGAAGGTCTGGGATCAAGTCCCGAGATCCTTCGAGATTATTCAACAGGCTATCTTGAAGCTGAGAAAGAAGGCCACCTGGCCCAATCAGATCAGCGACAGCGCCGGCTGTCAATGCGCCCTGCTTGATGAGACTGTCGAGGAGATCCGGAAGGACTCCGCCGCTTCCAGGAACCCCAGATCCCAAGATTCCATTGATGATATCCGCAATGATGTTGTCTGTCAGCCCATTACGGATGTTATCAAGAAGCTGAGAAACCAGGCCATCTGGTCCCAGCAGATTATTGATGACTCCCGCCATCGTATCTGCGATCTGACGAGGCTGGTTTGGCTCAAGAGAAGGCAAGGGCAAGCAAGTGCCGGAGACACACTTGCCCGAGCAGATATTGCCTTGTCCGCCGCAGTTGTTCGCATCTCCGAGGTAGTCGACACAGGTTCCATCCCTGCAGGACTGAAAAGGAGGACAGGTCGTCGATCCGCAACGGCCAATGACCGGTGGCACGCATTTGCCTGCCTGGCATGTAGAGTCAGAAGGCTCACATACCTGTCCAAACGCACCGCAATTCTCGGGATCGGTGAAGATATCCACGCAACTTGTTCCGATGCAGATCTCTGCTGATTGACATCGAGTGCTTCCACAGAGAGGAGCTTGGAAAGGCGTGCAGACTCCTGCTGTACAGATCTCGTTGCTGCCGCAAGCATTGCCTGCGGAGCCACAGTTGCTGTCATCACTACCGACGTTGATGCACTTGTCCTGGAGGCACAGCTCTCCTAAGCCACAGACATCGCCGGCACAGGTGATGGGAGTCTCGGGATCAGTACATTGACCGAATTGACATGTCTCACCCTCGCTGCAGCGATTTCCCTGAGAACCGCAATTGTCAAGGTCGGTCGACAGCGCCAGACACTGGTCATCGACGCACACCTCTACTGTCCCTTGGCATTGCGAAGAGCCGCAGGAGGAGACAGGAGCAGGCGCACAAGTTCCGGCCCGACAGACGCTGTTTGGAGGACATGGAGTGTCCTTGCCGCCGCAATGGAGAGGGTCATTGAGGATATCAAGGCACACTGACTGCACACAGAGCTCCCCTGACTGACACCTTGCTCCAGAGCATGTATCCGGCTGAGGATCCACAACACAGAGATTCGCAACGCACAGCTCCCCGGCTGGGCACGGCGTGTTCGTACCTTCGCAGCCCCCGATGGGAAGACCAGTAGGAGAACATACACCTTCGTGACACACGAGACCGTTGCCACATGGTCCTCGACCCGGACCACAGGCGTCAGTGGAAACGATACACTGGTTGCCATCGCAGGTGAACCCGTTCGGACAAGGCTCTCCGCTTTCACCACAAGCACTGAATGGAGGTGTTGTGATACAGGCACCTCGAACACAGGCCTGGTTCTGCGGGCATGCTGCACCTGTCTCGCCACAAACAGTCCCAGGTGCTTGGATAGGCACACACTGCGAAGCCAGGCATAGCTGTCCGGAGGAACACACGAGACCAAGCTGCCCACAGGGTGATTCCGGATCACCAACCGTTAGACAAGTATCTCCGGCACAAAAGTCTCCTGCCTGGCATGGAGAACCGCTCGAACCGCAGCTCTGAGTCGGATCGGATAGCGTTGAACATTGGCCGTCTGTACATAGGCTTCCCAATGGACATGGACCTCCAGTTTGACCGCAGATATCATCGGGTCCTTGATGAGGCACACAGCGGTCTTCAACGCAGGTCAGTCCCGCAAAGCACGGTCTGCCCGTGTTTCCGCATGAGGTCGGGTTTTGCGGATCCTGTCCTCCGCCGGTATTATCTCCACCTAAGCCAACGTCGCCGAGACCTCCACCGAGATCTCCTCCTCCAATTGCTCCGCCCCCAATGTCTCCCAGGTTGCTGGTACCCGGCAACCCAGAAGCCTCGGGGATACTGCCGGAGACACTGACATCGACACCCACAGATGGAAGCGGGAGCACAGGAGCACTGATCCCAGGGAGACGGACGATGCCTTCCTCTGCGGAGGGCACAATGTCTGTTGGGAGGACCAACTGTTCATCATCCAAGCCAGAAACTCCCGGGAGTCCACTGGAGCCGGGCTCGTTGTCACCGCCACCTGGAACAAGAGGAGGCAAGCCAGAGTTGTCGCCTGGAGGACTATCTCCCGGGCCAGATGGGAAGCAAACGCCGGCGATGCATCTGGAGTTCTGCCCACACGGCGTGGCATTGCTGCCAGTGCCACAGCCAGCTCCATTTAATGCACCAGGCAAACAGGCTCCTCCGACGCAAACAGAGCCCTCTGGACAGGGCGAATTGGTCTTGCCGCAGACAGTGGCTGCATCAACGACGTCAACACAGTTGCCGTCAATGCACAGTGAGTTCTGGGGACATGGCGCTTTCATTGCTCCGCAGTTCGCCTCAGGGGGAGCAATACCAACACACACGCCGCTGGCACAGAACGAAGACTCTGGACAAGGCTCTCCTGTGCTTCCACAGTTCCCAAATGGCTCGTCAACTGCCACACAGCCGCCGTTCAGGCAGATTCTTCCTTGGGAGCATGTCGTTCCAGCAGGGCCTCCAGCGCAAGAACCAAAATACAGAACACAGGCTCCGCCAACGCAGTGTTGTCCTACGGCACAAGGACCACCAGTGTTGCCACAAACTCCAGTCACAGGTAGAAGGTTGCATTGGCCTTCCACACATCGCTCTGTGGCCTTGCACGGGCTTCCGAGATCGCCACAGTCCTGAGTGATACCCATGGCGACACAGTTGCCGTGGATGCACTGCTGACCCGTTCTACATGCGATACCAGTGCCACAGCCCTTGCCGTCTTGGAACTGAAGACACTGTCCGGCCCAACACTGCTGGGCTGCTGGGCATACGAATCCGGGCTCGCCACAATTGCTCGGCGATTGAGCGGAGACGCAAGTCCGACCAACGCAAATGGCACCTTCTTCACATACGAGGCCGTTTGAGTCGCAGTCCGTCGGATCTCCTAGTCTTGTACAAGTATCTCCGAGGCAGAACGCGCCAGCTGGACAGGGCTCATCGCGAGGGCCACACGCAGCTGGATTAGTGATTGTGGTACATAAGCCAGCCACGCAGATCTGGTTATCCTCGCAAGACTCTGAACACTCCAGAGTAGTATCGGGGGGCTTCGTGGTGCACTGTCCTGCGAGACAGAGCTGATCGTCGTCACAGGGGCCGTCACTCCCACCACACGACTGAGGATCGCCAAGCGGCACACAGTTCCGGGAAACGCATACCTCTCCCTCGTTGCAGTCACTGCCTCGGGACGTACAACCAGCTGAGTTCGTAATAGGCAAACACTGGCCCCCAGCACATAGATGGCCTTCCAGGCATTGGCCTCCCTCACCCTCTTTCGTCGGACTGCAGGACAACGGGTTCTGCACAGGAGAACAAAGGCCATCAACGCAAATCTCGTTGTTGTCGATATCGCAACCCCCGGGGCATCCAGCTACCCTTGTGGGAACACAGTTGCCAAGGAGACACACACTGTTTTCTGGACAGCTTGTTGCTCCCGAGTCACCTGAGCCACAAGAATTGGAGTTCTCAAGGGATACACAATTTCCTGCAAGACATACAGTGTCCAAGGGGCAGTTCCGGCCTCTGAGTCCACAGTCAACAGGCGTTTGGATCGGCTGACAATAACCTGAAATGCAGAGGGTGCCTCTTGCGCATAGAGGCTTGCATTCGGTACCTGGCTGGATGGGCGAGCACTCTCCTTGCCAACATATGCTCCCGCTCTCGCAACCATCTGGACAGCCACCTGTGCCTCGAATCGGGACACACACGTCGTTCAGACACACGGCTCCGGCCACGCAGCGTGGATTGCACTCATCTCGAGGCTGGATAGGGATGCAGACGCCGGCAAGGCAAGTCTCGCTCATCGAGCATCCGGGGTCGCATGTTGTTGAGCTCTGGAGAGGCAGGCATTGGGATCCCACACAGGCCTGCCCGGGCAGACAATACGGGCGACAATCGTTTGGAGGCTGCACTGGCGTACAGATATCCCCGAGGCAGACATTGCCCGTTCCGCACTCACTCGAGCACTGATCTGGCGGCTGGATGGAGGTGCAGGATGATCCAACGCAGACGGTTCCCGAATCACACTCCGAGGGACAGTTGCCCACTGGAGGCGGCAAAGTGCTCCCGTCGAGGGGGATGCAAGTATTTTGAACGCAGGCACTTCCTGATCCACATGCCGTGGCTGGAGAGCCGCAGTTGTTAGGATCGGAGCCAGTATCAACAGGCTCACACCGAGACAATACACAGACATTATTCGCTGGACATGCTGTAGAGCTTTCGCCACATCTCGTAGGATCCCCAACGATCGTGACACACTGTCCAGACAGACAGAACTGGCCGGTTCCACAGCCGTTCTGCCCACATTCAGAGGGAAGAGGCCCAAGAATTCCGAGATCAATTGGCCTGCACTGCGAATCGACACAGATCTGTCCTGTAGTGCACGTGCTACCTCCACAGCCGTTGGGATTGCCGTCAATATCTAATCCTCGACAGCTTCCTTGCACACAGAGGTTGTTGGCTGGACAAGCTGTTCCAGGAGTTCCGCAGTTTGTTGGATCTCCAAAGATATCGATACACAAGGTACCAACCAGGATCTGACCACCGGGACATCGTTGAGGAGGCGGATACAAGATAGGATCCGGGTCTGGATCCGTACTTCCGGGCTCGGGCTGCTTGACGAAAGGCGGTGGTGCTTCCGGGATACCCGTCGGCACGAGAGGAGGAATATCAACAGGTAGAACTCCCTCAAGACTCGTCGGCACTGGCGGATTGGCAATACCACCGATAGGCACGTCTGAAACAGGGTTCTCATTGCCTGGCTCCGTTGGAGGAGCACTGAGCTCAGGAGGGGACGGGTTGGAACCATCGACCGGTGGAATTGGCACAACAACTGGAGGTAACTGGTCGCCAACACCGCCTGAGGGCAAGCCTGGAATGCCAACAGTCGGGGCTTGGCCTGGGAGCTCGCTTGGAGGGGCGAGAATGCCAGGGGGAACAGATCCAGATTGACCCGGTCCAATAGTTAAGCCAGTGGGCAATTGGTCTGGTGGTAGGCTGCTCAGTGGAAGTGGTGGCAGGATTGGAGGCAGTCGAACTGGTGGAACATCGCCTGCAGGTATTATGGCTGTAGGCTGGCTACTGCCTGGGGGTACGTTGCCATTACCTCCTGACGGTGGCTGATTAGTACCTGGAGGGCTGCTACCATCGCCTGCTCCTCCCGATGGTGGTTGATTATTTCCATTTCCTCCAGAAGGTGGCTGGTTGCTGCCTGGTGGTAAGCCTCCATTGCCTCCTGGCGGTGACTGCTCTGACACCTCTGGGGGGCTCTGGTTGCTTCCAGGCGGGTTGTTCCCATTGCCTCCTGGAGGTGGCTGGCTAGATGGCGGGGCGTCTGGCTGATCACCACCGGGTGGGACAAGGGGATTGCTTCCCGGGGGGACGTCGCCATTGGAACCCGAGGAGGGCGGATTTGATGGAGGCTGGCCGTTGCCGTTGCCGTTGCCTGATCCTCCAGGGTTATTTCCATTTCCAGCGGGAGGAATTGGATAGATACCACCAGGAAGAGATGATCCAGGTTCACTGGTACCTGGAGGCTGATTCGAAGGCGGTTGGTTGGGAGGAGCTGCGCCTGGAGGGTAGGCCTCAGGGACCGAGCCTTGCCCACCATACTCGTTGCCGCCATTACCACCGTCTGTTCCTTGACCAGAGCCAGGCACAGACCCATCGGAACCAGGCGGTGCACTACCAGGACTTTGATATCCCGGCTGTCCAGGGACTGGAGCTGCTCCAGGCTGTCCAGGTTGAGGAGCGGCGCCGGGCAGACCGGGCAATGGGGCAGCTCCTGGCTGTCCTGGTAGTGGTGCGGCTCCTGGCTGTCCTGGAAGAGGAGCTGATCCAGCTTCTCCATCGATAGGCACAGCTCCAGGTTGATTAGGCGAAGCTTGAGGCTCACCAGGAACAGGAATAGGAGCAGCACCTGGAATAGGGTTGTTCGCGCTGCCTTGTTCACCTGAAGGGTTACCAACACCAGGAGCTGACCCTGAGCCACCGATGGGAATAAAGTCTGATCCAGCACCAGAAATCCCACCGCATCCCACGATTTGTCTCGTATCGTTTCGTGGGATGCGAGGTGTGCATACGCCCGATAGACATACTTCTCTCGGGCCACACTCCTTGTTCTGACACTTCCTGTGTTGCGTGTTGACATGGAGTGATACGCAACGCTTGTCGTGGCATATATTCCCTGGGCCGCAATCTTTGTCGCACTCTTTTGCGCTCGAACCAACCTTGACACGCTGACATTTGCCTGCGAGACATGCCTCGCCGACTTTGCACTTGTGATGCTTCGGATCAGTGCCGCATCGATACGGATCAAGACCGATGTTGATTTGTTCGCAAAAACCTTTGTAACAGTGGAGGCTGTGAGGACAGTCTGAATCATCTTGGCAGGCTCGTGGAGATGTGCCAATAACGTGAGGGATACATTGATCGCCGAGGCAGAATGATCCGGCGTCGCACGTGTTGTTCACACCACCGCAGTTGAAGGGATCAGTTCCAAGGTCTACTTGCTGACAATGGCCATTGACGCAGAGATGACCTGGGAGGCATTCTTCCTTTCTTGGACCGCAATAATGAGACTCTGTCTCGACCTGGATAGGGACGCATTGCCCTTTGTCGCACCACTCGCCAGTGTCGCATTCCTTGCCACCACCACAATAGTAAGGGTTTTCACCAAAGCTCAAGCGTCGACACTCTCCAACAACGCACAGATCGCCAGGACCGCATTTCCTTGAGGGAGTTCCACAGTCGCTGGGGTCAATTGCGATGGTGATGTTGGTGCAGAGCGAATCGACGCAGAAGTTGAGGTCGGGGCATCCCACCACGCGACGGTGGATGGGCGTAATTGAGTTTGAAAAGATGTTTGTGAGTTCGTGAAGCTTACTTGCAAATGAGAACGCAGCTGCAGATGAAGAGCACAGCCCGAACAGCGCTGAGATCACGGCCAGCTGGCCTTGACTGAGCGTCTTGGTCTGCATCTTCACAACTGAAGCTGAGATCCCATCAGACGGATTTGAAAATATGTCACCGTGTGAGGAATCATGGAGGGTACAGTGTAGAGCATGCCTATTGTAGTATATACGAGCTCTCAGCCAAGCAATTCTCGCTCATCGACGCGATCGTGTCTCCATCTACAGTGAAAAGCCCTTGGATGATGTCAACCATCACTCGATACCCGCGCGTGGAGAATAGATTGGGTTTGCATGGCAGTGGTCATCCGCGATCGTCTTCTTGCGACGGCATTCCAGTTCACACACGAGCTCTTCCGAAAAGAGAAGCTATCTGGGATTCCTTGAGCTAGCTGGTGGCTTCGCGTCACACTCCGTCTGCAGCAGCTCGCGGCTCAAGCTAAGGGGGGAAGCATTGTGACCTTTCCGGAAGAGTAGGCAGAGGATGGCTGCCATCACTGATTGGTTGCAGGTATGAGTGACGTCTAATATTGAGATACGTCCCTGGAGCTTGAGGTAAGCGAAATCAAATGGAATCGTCAGGTTTACGCAGAGTGAAGCCTGGTGCTTCTCTTGATCAAAGGACATGCCGATGTTCGCTCCAAGAAACCTAATTTGGGAATTGGTGTACAGGTCAGAGGACAGTACCCTCCGCCTGTGGATTCATGATCTCAATACCAGTGTAGCTCCTGCTCTACTTCTCGATCAGGGCCGGAAGATTAGTCAACGCCCTGGTTCGAGATCGGAAGCGTTGTCACAGCGATCGCCAACACCAAGATGGGCATGTCAGAAAGCCACAGACCGAAATCAGCCAAATCGCCCAGGACACACTCTATCTATGATTCTCATCACATTCCCAACTCGGATGCGCCACGAACGAATCTGGCAACATGATACAGCCCTCAGGAGCTTTGGCTTCACGGCGCTTGTCACTCGGCTGCACCCGAGTAGAATTGGGGGGACCAGCCAGCGCCACTTTTCGCATTCCAGCCAGGTCCCCGAAACGCTCTGGTCGGCGGTGTCTCTGGCGGGTCTCTGACGGAGAGGTGCTCCTGCACACGGGAGGACGGAGGCGTTAGCCTTTACTTACAGACAGCCTACCCGCTTTCGTGTAGTTCCATTTGAGTTCCGTGATCGACGCGGATGATCCTCAGGCTTGATCTGGCTTAGGGCGCATTAGTGACAGATCTGACCGGGATTTAGTGGCGTCAAGCCCGGACATTAGACCTGGCGGGCAACCCCAGATTTACGTGAGAGTAACACGATCAGCGGGCTCCTCGGAGGACCAGGTCCGAGTTGGCAGCTCAGATCATGTACGGCTTCACCACGCGGGGAGGGCCTCAACGTGGCCTTCTGAAGCCTTTTGAGTGAGCTGGATCAAGATTCAACACCGAGTTCTGGATCCAGGTTGTCGCTCGGGGAAAAGGCTTAGCCATATCTATGTCATCCATTAGCCTCGTCGGTAATTGTGCAAAAAGTTATGCGGACAATCCACACTAGACCCATCAAGCTGAGCACAAGACCCAGAACCCGTGTGGCTCTGGAAGTGGGTTTCGCGGATATACGATCGCCAAGACGACTGTCCGAGAGCCGTTGCATTTGAAATGTGACTTCGCATGCATACTCACATATCTGAGACTTGAAGGAAACGGGGTCTTGGTTCGTGGTCCTCCCACACAGAAGGTGGTTCATCTGAGCACGGGACGCGTACACATGTTTCATTTGTCCAGGTGAGTTCCAGATACCTCAGGCACTCAAACACCCCTCCGGTGCTATTAGCCAAGGGCTAGACGTGTAGAGCTATGTCCCGGCACGCTGCGTGGTGGAGGGGTGGGCTTACAGCAAATCCGGTGCAAGCCACTCAACAGCCTCATACTCACCTACCCACCCTCAGTCTGGCCAACGATGTGTCCTTGAAGAGCAAACTGCTCTTGAACTTCTCTGTAGCCAATGCGAAGACTGTTTCGTAGGATTTGCTCCGGCGGATTACTGGAACTGGTAATTGCTGGTCAAGGCACTTCCCCCTGGTTTAGCTGTGCGGGGGCGCCGGCGTGCGTCAAGACAGGAATTTGGAATTTCCAATTACCAACTCCCCATTCTCTGCGTGCGATATGGCTCCGGAGGTAAATCGTAGATGCCCCAGGTCACATGTGCTGGGCGGAGAAGGGCCATCCCCTCGACCGTTGGAGACCTCCATGTCCCACACCACCAAGACGGATTCGCATACTTCGACAGGTATCAGCAATCATCAGGTATTGGGTCTATGACATAGTTGAGAGTGGCCAAGATGGAGGTGTCTTGAAGCAAAGGCCTCGAATACTGGCTGACAAACCTTGGGTGGAGGCTTATAACTGCTGAGGGGAAGGCCAATGGTCCGTGCCTGTCGTGGCATGCAGATCCAAGGCACGCCGATCCAAGCATGACAGATCCACACCAAGGGCGTCTGTGATGAAAAGCAAATGGATCTGTACTATGATTCAGATGGTCAGGTACATCCGTTTGCGGTCTTACCCATGCTCAAGGCAGGACAAGCTGCGGGCGCAGTGGTCAGGTGGCTGTCTTAATTATTCAGAGACAGGGCGTTAGGGTCGAGGAACATGGCAAATGAGACTGAGCTATCCCAATATTCTACCGCATCGAATCCAGAGGCCCTTGACTTGTCTTTCAAGGGCAGCGTTGACGAGTTGTTTACAGATCGACGAAGCCAGCCGCATGTATGTAGAGGCGGCTTAAATCCAGTGCAGCTAATCCCGCGAGTACCACCCACGCCGGTTGAAATTGCTGGGCCCGAAAATTGTGACAGTAGCCTGATCTGAATTGCCCTGCGCGCTGCGTTCTGTATTGGCCCTCGGACACTCCCCAACCCTGCCATGCTTCCCGGAGCTCGCCCATGCAGTTCCAGGAGCTACGAAGGTCAGGCGCAGGGGCTGGTCCAATACTGCTCACTATTCTGACAGCTATCGAGACCACGATCATAAGACCTATTTCAAATGATATCTTACCCGTCGTTCTATTGCCTACTTCACTGATTATGTTATCAAGTTGTTTCGTGGAGACATTCTTCTACGAGTCTTCATCGTAGTAGGACAGCTCGATGCATCTTCCTGGAGTCAGGGTGAGCCACGGTTGGAAACTTGGTATTATGGTATGGCGCCGTATGAAAAAGACGATTTCATGCTGTGGTCCAGAGGAAGGACGGTGATCCCTCTTGGTGTGAATTGGTCGGTGAGCGTTTTAACATCAGCTCCCCAAGAGGCCCAAAGTAATGAGCTCTTCAGATATCATCTGTCCGGACTGTCCTGCCCTTGTCCCCCGACACTTTCATTGGTCACGTTATGAGTAAACTGCCCACAATCTCAGCGTCTAGGTTAGTCGACTCGTCTACAATACGATCGGCTTCTTGGCGAACTCCAGCTTCCTGATTTGTTTTCAGTCTATCTGCTTCCGTGTTTTTGAGACCGGTGGATGGCAAAGTTTAATCCACAACTTAGCCAAGACAGCCCGCAGTGCCTGCAGTTAGTACAGAACGAAGTTTGCATCCATAGAATCTACTAAGTGGGAGGAGCTTAGACAAATTGGGGAAGCCGCTTCCATCTTCGCTAAGTCGCACACCAATGGGCCAAGGGAATGGCGATCCGTCAGCTTGAGTGCTTATCGTGTTGGTCAACTTGGAACGAAGCATACAGGAAGGGGCCAGAAGCACCGCACGTGGCACGTCCATCGCGACATCTCAACCTTAAATGCTGTGTAAATGAACTCATACACGGCACCAGCAGCCAGCAAAACAGTCCTGGGTTTCGAGTTGTTGAACTGTTAGACTTGGTCGATGTGTGGGTCATGTTCGGTGCAAGATGTGCCCCAACGAAGGTCTGAGCTGGCCATTGCGGCATCGACGACGTGGGATTAGGTAACGAATTGTGATGGGAGGCCATGTGCACCGCCCCTGGGACTGCTTAGTGGTGTTTTGCATGCTGTCTTACCTGCATCTCTTGCATACTATTTGCGTACTATTTCCCCTGCTATTCTACCTATTATTCTATTTATTATTCAAATTATTACTCTACCTGCTATTCTACCCACTATCTAACTTACGACCTTCTTCTTTCTCTTACTTTTGATCCTACCTATTACCTTCACGCAGTTCTGTTGCAGATTTCGGTAATTCGTAACAGTGGTCGCATGGGACGTGAAAGTGGAACCTGACGATCACTTAGTCGTCTGGTTAAGATTTAGCTAACTGTAACTGTTGGGTAAATATGACGCGCCGTCCGTGAATGGGGGCCCCCTTGGCAAAGCTTGACTGAACACAGGCTAACAACCCGAGTGCTATTACCGGAACGCGGGAATACCCTCACTCAGGCTAGGCGCCGTGATTGCTTCTCGAAGAGAACACTCTAGCCCTTCAAACGAATCGCGTAGTCCAACTCTCCGCATGTAGTTCTTTTAGCAGAATTGGCCTGAAGGCTCGGAACGAATGCTCCGTGTAGGGAGTCACACCCTGAGGCTGAAGGGAGACCATTCACAGCACTTCCGCGGAATTCCTGCTTTAGGATCGCCTCCGCGATTTCAATAGATGCCATGGTATTTATGGAAGTGATGATCGCGTCAGGAATTCATCGAGACAACGATTGAGAGCATGCCGAGGGTGTCTTGCCAAGTATTGACCTTGTAGTTGAAGTCAGTGTCGGCTTCCTATAGCTCGGTGGGCCCCGTGTTCGCTTGCATCTCAGTTCGCATGCGACTACCATGTGGAGTGAACGAGCTTAGCAAGGCATCGATACTGTAGCCTGAAAGGAGATTACCACTCATGCTGACGATGGCTCTCCTGATGTACAGCTAATTCCCAGTGGACATGTCCGAGCTGATCGAATCCAGGAGCAAGATGGGAGGTGATTTAGGGGGCAAGATAGAGGCCGAATAAGAGGTACAATAGCGCATAGAATACTAGGTACGATAGCTGCTGAGTGAAATGGCGACCCTCCATCATCCCAGCCACATGCCAGACCGCGCCGGATCAGACACGTCTAAGCTATTCCCCTCCGGCCCTGCGGGGAACCCATACCCAAACATCGACGAGAACTCATCCACCGTCTGCGGAAAAGATGCAAAGCTCCAGTCCATGGGTGCGGGTGCGTTCCCCTGCGACTCAAGTCCATGAACTCCAGAACTAGGTGCAACTGCCGAAAACGGGTTCATTGGCGGCGGCATCGGGCCCAGTGTGGTCGACGATGGCGAAGGGTCTCCATCGTCCATGGATCCTGCTGTAAGGGAGTCTTTCTTCCACATCATTTCCCACTGTTTGAAGCGAGAGTAGTTGGATTCCGTTGAATTTGTAGGGGTAGTCTCGGTCGCATCTAGGCGAGCAATGGCACGTTCGAATACCTCGATCAGAGAGGCCTCGGAACGTGCTGACTCGCCGCCCGTCGACATGAGCTTGATCATTGAGACACCCTCCCGAAGAGCTTGACGAAGCCGCGGCGTCCTCTCTTGCAGGCATTGGGTAATTATGATCAGCAAGGCGGAGCGACAAGAACTGAATTCGGTATAAGAGGCGCGTGCGAGCCCGATGGTGTCGCGTAATGCCTTACAGACATCAATCACGTCGAGTGCAGCCTCCACGCAGTCCTTGACCAGCTTATCTCTCGAGTCGCTCCTTCTAGACGCTGAGTGATTCTGAGATCCTGATCGCCTACGTTGCGAACTGCGCTTACTTGGTGATGGCTGTGATGCCGCGTCTGCAGGTGAGCTCGACGTAGAAGCGGCGCTTCGATTCGGCATGCCGAGAAAGATGAAGGGTCGACCGGTGAACATGCGTACAAGGTTGTACTCTAATCGTAGATGCATGTCGGAACGCTTCGTCAGAGGTGATGGCTCAAGGCTTTTGCGACAGATTGACTCAGGGAGACCATCCCACCACTGATGGAGCGACGCGTCAAGCTCGACAAGGCGGTTCAGAGGATCGGTAGTGCCACCTTTACCATGGCTCTTCAGCACAGCTCTGTTTCTATGGTCAGTGTTTTATGCTCAGCTCTGACATAATACGCTCCATATACTGACATCTCTTGAGAGATTTTGCCCAAGATCTGATGTAGTTGCACTGTAGCCAGCATGGACGGTATATGCGTCGCGGCGTGGGATGGCAAGATATCAGGCCGGTCAACAGGCAGTTCAGCGTCCGTATACTGGCTCTCGAACGAGATAGGGCGTCCATGAAATGTGCCAACACGTCTGCAAAAAAAAATGAGAGTAGTCAGCGCCCATGCTTGCCACTGCAGCCCTGGCAGATGTTACGAACCTTTGCGTCGTGTACGCGGTCCACCAGACGCGATTTCTTGTTTCGCGAACAACTGGATCCAGACCTTCCCCTGGGTATTTCCTGTGCATTCCATTCTGAATGGCTAAGGTAACTGCAAGATTCAAGTAGACGTACGACAAACCAGAGGCATCCAGTGGAAGCGTGTAGATGCCAAGGAGCAGACAAGCCTGTACACACTCCAGGGAAGATATGGTGATGACATCTGGCACCAACTTACATGCCTGCTGGTAAAAGCTGACACCAATTGCATCTTCGGAGAAACTCCCACCAAGATCATTCTCCTGACTGCCCCGCGCAGCTGAGTCAAGATAGGCGTACTGTGTCCCAATGGCGAAGACGATAAATAGTATACAAACGGTGCCAACGTCCCGTGTTGTCAAAGCACTAGTGCTGCTATACGCGAGGTCCAGCTTCTCCAGAAGCCAACCCCGGTCGACGTAGTAGTAATTAGTCTCAGCATGTGTGAAGAACGCATGAACCAGAAAGTCTGCCACGAAACGCGGAGGCAGCGAGTTTAGCGCAGCAAAGGCATTTGATCTTGACTGAAGTTCCTCCGGTCGGTAGTACTCTTTGAACTGTAAGCCATTTGGATTATCCTAAGAATCATGCGTCAGCTGGGTCGGGAACCTCAAATAGGACAGATGCGCTTTTGACGTACGTTGGCGCAATGTTCAAGCCATTGTTTTATGCGCATGGAGAAGTTCCAGTGAGAGAACTCGCCAGAATAATCTTCCAACCTTCTATCAGCATGTAAAGCCAGATGAAAGAAATCACAAAGAGCGATTCAGGGTTATCTTACGTGTGATGTTGTTTCCAACGGGCTGCACGGTGAACTTCTCCTCGTCTGCATCAAGGTACTCTGAGCTCTGGGAAGCGGTGGGCGCTGGACGAGGCCGCGGAGGATCCTTGTCTACGGTCCCAGCCATATCCCGTAAGTTTTCCAGGTCCAGGCTGACATCGCCGGCATAATGCTGAAGCAACCTTTCGAGATGCTCAATTCTCTCAGAAGAATCTGGGTCTCGTCGAGATGTTGCCGGGCTGGAGCAAGGAGTCAGTCTCGGCGATACTCCAAGCCTTCAATGCAACCACAGATTGACATTTTGAGGAAGCCTTACCGACTGCTGGCTGACTCTAGTGGTAGTGTCGCGGTCACCCGGCTCGCACTTTGGAACTCGCATTGCCTCCTCAGCCGCATGCATCGCCGGCAGGGTATGCCGCCATCACACTTCTCTTTGAGTCTGCGGCAAGCATTGCAACTATATGAGGCAAGGTCAGCCGTTCTGATTGTAGACCCGGGATCGACAGGGCTTCCGCAAGATGAGCATCATGGACTGGGTTCTGGGACACAACTCACGCTCTCGCAGCACGCTTACGCTCTCTCTCAGCAACACGGCGCTGGGCAGGACGTGCAGGCTGCTGCTGTGACGGCGTATGATCTGGTGCCGATTGAGGCGGTAGCTGATCCATGTCTCAGCTACTGAGCGGCCGTGACTCGCGGCCTGTTGGCCGGAGAGCACGGTGAAGCCGGAGGGCGGCAAGCGGGATCGGAGGGACGTGCGTCTTTGCAGCGCAGGCCCGCGGCGGAGCAGGATGTTTAGGGGTAGCAAAACAACTACGTCAGCTCTTCTCGGCGTTGGAAATCGGAGCGTCTCTGCCGAAATCGCCCTGCAGCACAGCCAATGCGACGCGGTCGAGGTTGATGGCGGATGAGTTTGAAGGTTTGTTCTAGGCCGTTGGGGAATGTGGGGTCGCTAATTGAGGGTGACGGGCGGTGGAGGAGAGCACCAACACACTGGCCGCCTCCTTTCCTAGGTGGACTATTGTTGGAGGCATTTAGCCAGGGTTTTGCAGAGGTTGCTGGAATCATTATGTCTCATTCATTGTGAGATTCTCGCTATGTACTTAAAAACAGCGCTTGTTTTGATGCCCTCACCGGGCAACTTCTCGTTCATCTTCCTAGACCGGGCTTGTGTTAAGCCGTAGAACACGCAAGGATGGCCCAGCCTGAGAGACCAACATATCTTGTGCCTGGGTATAATTTTCGTTTGCCTCTCTTTTTATATCTTTCTCTCCGTCCTTTCCGTCTAGCCTTGGGTGATGAATACTTCCGTTGGTCATTCATCAACTTCTTCACAGGCTGCTGATGACCTTGTCCATGGCTGAGATCAGGATGGGCACTGCAAGATTCCAGTCAGCTAAGTTCTTTTAGTGCCTGTTTTCATGGATCAAATACATACCGTGAGCCTCGTCGAAGATCAGCATAGGTCGCAGGCGCACAGTCTGCACACCACAGGTGCCCACATTGACGCCCAGGCGCTTCATTGCGCCGACAAACTCCGCGGCCTTCTTGTTGTCGAAAGCGATGTAAGTTCTGTCGCAAGTTAGCTCTTGCTCTCTATTTGTCTTCAAGTCCTCATGTGCGACCATATGGTACAGGACGTGGGAACGGTGCAAACTTACCCTTGGCCCTTGCCTCGGAGGTTCTGGATCTGCCCAGGGTACTTCTCGGCAAGCTTGCTGATCTCGGAGTACAGAATGTCACCCACACGGGCGGTCTGCTCAACCAGGTTCTTGTCCAGGATCTCCTTGATCACGGCCTTGCTCATCATGACACGGGCCGGGTCGCCGATCCAGGTGTTGAACTGACGGTAGGCCTTATCCGGAACCAGCATGCTGTCTCCAAACAGGTAGCCAGCAGTCTGGGCCTTCTTGGAGAAGGTGACGATATCGGGCGGGCTAGTCAGGTTCCAGTGCTGGTGACCCCAGAACTTGCCGGTCGCACCGAAGCCGGTCTGAACCTCATCAACGATCATAACGACGTTGTGCTTCTTGGTCAGATCGCGAAGACCCTGGAAGAAAGCAGCGGAGGCGTGATTGTCGCCACCCTCGGACTGGATAGGCTCAACGATCAGAGCGGCGACGGGGCAGTGCCATGAGGTGATCAGACGCTCAACCTCAGCGAGGCATCGCTGCTCCTCGGCCTCGTTCTCCTTTGCGTTCTCCTCGAGAGGATACTTAAGGGCAGGGAAGGGAGCCTGAGGCCAGTTGAAAGAGGGGATATCCAACTTGTGCACAGCCTTGGATCGCGTAGTCGACAGGGAGCCGAAACCACGGCCATGGAAGGAGTTGGCAAAGCTCAGAACAGCAAGCTCGGGGGATCCGGGCTTGGAGTTCTCAATGCAGGATGAAATCTCATGGGCAGTCCAGTCAACACCCTCGCCACGCTCCTTGCGGCGGTAGAGCATGAAGGCGGCCTTGAAGGCCAGCTCGTTGGCCTCGGATCCTGACTGAGCTGTGAAGACCTTGTCGAGGCCCTTGGGGGCGATGCGCAGGAGACCATCCTTAAGAACATCGTGCCAGGTCTTGGAGGGGAAGTTGCCGATTGCGGGACGGTTGACGAGGGCAGAGACCATCTCAGGTGACTTGGCGGCCTCAATGAGGGCTTGGTTGTTGTAGCCTACTGGGATTGAGGCGATTTGTGAGTACACATCAAGGAAGCGGTTACCGTCGACATCGACGATGCTTGAAAAGCTAGTCAGTGATCCGCATAGCACAGAGTCTCTCATACACAATGGCTGGCAACCTACTAGTTTCCCTCGCTCTTCTCATAGTCGACGACAAAGTGGATGGCACGAGAGTCGAACACAGCATCAAGCTCCTGGGCGGCGGCCTTGGACTTGGGCCCAGGGATCTCGGTCACGACCGAGGGCTCATAAGTAGCGGACGGCATTGTTAATGTGATGATATGCGACCAGGCGGAAACTGATCGATGTCGTGTGTAGAAGGAATGACAGGCTTGGAGTCTGGATGAGAGGGAAGCGTCAAGATGGAGTGTGCGGGGAGATCAAGATTGAGGCGGGGATGGATTGAAGTGATAAGGCGGCGTCGCAGGTTATAAGAGGGACAACACAGGTCGACTTGGGGTGGCTTAAAGTATGAAATTCCGCGACTCAAGCCGTGGCAGCAACCCGTGATGGGGCGAGATTCTCGAACTGTCTCCGAGGCCGGGCGCCCAGCCGGTCCAGATCCGAATGCACGAGACCAGCAGGCCATGCGGCGGCTTGCGTTATCTCCCATCCAATGCTGAGATCTCAACAAGCAATACCAATGTCATAGATCCACCCGCTTGAACCCATTTCTTCGTTCTTCTTGGGAACCGGGCGCTCTAGCTTGCAGAGGGCAGAGGGCAGAGAGCCAAAAATCCGGGGCCGGTGCCCAGCCGGTCTCCACTTGGCCGAAGTCACAATCACGTTGCCGGTTCCCGACCGGGATCTCTCACCAGATCGCAGCAACCCGGTGGAATATGTAGTCCGGTTGTTCGGCGTGATTCTAGAACAACTTGTCAGGAATCTACGGGTTTGTTAGCAAAAAAACGCTCACATCGAGATGGTGTAAGTGGCTGCGGGACCCTATCTCGGCGCTTGTCCGGAGAACGACCCTGGGAGAAGGCCCGGCGACGAGGTCAACTGCTGCTCTTATCGGTTTTAAACGTTTCGCCTGACTTGCTTGATAAGTGACGCAAATATCTCAACGTGTCTCCCTCCTTTCTAAGTGATACCATATTCCCAAGCCTCAACATTGCATCGGCAAAATAGTAGGCATCCGAGACATCCAGTCCTTGTAAAAATGGCTCCGGTAAGCCTTGCCAATATTTGCGAATCGCAACTGCGGAAGTCCTTTCGGTTAACATGAAGTTGTTTTTTTAGCAGCTCCTTGATGCAAGTCTCTTGAAGACGCAGTGCTACGTCAATGGCAAATGGGTAGACGCCAGTTCAAAGAAGACATTTGTCGTGGACAGTACGTCTCACATCCCAACCAGAAGCCAGTTTCTTCCCCAAAAAGTGCTGGGTTGCTGACTTGTGCAATTCTCAGATCCATCGACATTGGCTGAAGTTGGCCGGTGTCCTGAGTTTGACCAGCATGACACCGAGGAGGCCATCCAGACTGCTCAATCCGCCTTCACATCCTTCCGCAAGACACCAGCTCGTGAGAGGTCTCGTCTTCTACGTCGCTGGTACGATCTTATGCTCGAGAACCTCGAGGATCTAGCTCTTATTATCACCCTGGAGAACGGCAAGCCACTCGCCGACGCCAGGACGGAGGTCAAGTATGCTGCCAGCTTCTTTGAGTGGTTCTCAGAAGAGGCACCGCGTATCTATGGCGACACCATCCAGGCTAGCAACCCGGGCTGTCGTCTTATAACAGTCAAGGAGCCTGTCGGAGTGTGCAGCCTCATCGCGCCTTGGAACTTCCCCGCTGCCATGATCACACGCAAGGCTGGTCCGGCTTTAGCTGCCGGCTGCTCTGTTGTAGTCAAGGCACCTGGTGAGGCTCCTTTGACTGCGCTCGCCATCGCAGAACTAGCACATCGTGCCGGTATTCCAGCTGGTGTCTTCAACGTCATCACCGCGCTGGACAACACCGTCGAGGTTGGAAAGGTCTTGACGACAAGCCCAATCGTGAAGAAGGTGTCCTTTACGGG
The DNA here is from genome assembly GCA_030734395.1 of Sarocladium kiliense. Taxonomy (NCBI): domain Eukaryota; kingdom Fungi; phylum Ascomycota; class Sordariomycetes; order Hypocreales; family Sarocladiaceae; genus Sarocladium; species Sarocladium kiliense. The sequence goes on from JAUZTG010000029.1 coordinate 1,640,157, forward strand.
ATCAACCGGCGTCGGCAAGATCCTCATGAGCCAGGCCTCAAGCACGATCAAGAAGCTCTCGTTCGAGCTAGGAGGCAACGCACCGTTCATCGTCTTCGAGGATGCTGACCTTGATGTTGCCGTGCGCGGCCTGATTGCTTGCAAGTTCCGCATCTCCGGCCAGACCTGCGTGTGCGCAAACCGCATCTTCGTGCACGCAAGCATTTACGACGCCTTTGTCCAGAAGGTCCTCGAAGTTGTCAAGACGTTCCGGATTGGCGACGGTCTCGATAGCGAGACCACCCACGGTCCTCTCATCCACGATCGTGCGATCGCCAAGGTTCACGAACACGTCCAAGATGCCGTTTCAAAGGGCGCGCGCGTGATCCACGGCGGAGAGAGACTGACAGATCTTGGGTCAAGATTCTTCGGCATCACGCTACTGGCCGATATGAAGCCTGGGATGAAGATCTGCACCGAGGAGACATTTGGCCCGGTTGCTGCTTTCTTCCCTTTCGAGACGGAAGAGGAAGTGATCAGAGCCGCTAATGATACTGAAGTTGGGCTGGCAGGGTACTTCTTCACCAAAGACAACAAGCGGTGCTGGCGCGTTGCTGAAGCCCTGGACGTGGGCATGGTGGGAGTTAACGTTGGTGAGTTTGCCTCAATCATGTTGCATCATGTTTTTGGGGTCATGAGACTAATGCATTCTTTCCAGGTGCGATCAGCGATCCAGCGGCACCTTTTGGTGGCGTCAAGCAGAGCGGATTCGGACGCGAGGGCAGCAAATACGGTATTGATGAATATCTGATCACGAAGATGATCATGACAGGCATCGATACCTAGTGAGAGAGAAATGATATACCCGCCCAGCGTTACCTATACCCGAGCCCCGTACTTGCAGCTTCAATCGTAGTTGGGACCAATTCAGATTACGAGTAGGGTTGCTAATGTAGTATTGTAATCACTGTTCTTCCAATCTTCCACTGGGTCTGAAATGCCAGCCGGCAATACAGGGTAGTTGAGTGAGTCCTCGGCAGTACCTGGGAAGGTAATGCAATGCTGCTGGAGCGGGCGGCAACCTCTGGCAGGACCATGGCCGCCGAAGGTCCATGTGACAATCCCATAATTGCAAATCATCTAGCTGTGCCTCCGCCGGGTTCGAGAAGCATTCGGAACGTCACCGGATGACCAGCAATGCTCAGAGAGCGACCGGGCCGGTTCACAAAGAGTCTTACCCGGTCCATGTGCCGGTCCCACTTTTTCGTTTTGCCCGCGCAATCCCTGTAGCCACTCCAACGGCGGTACTAGCGCCTGTCTCCAGAGAATGTAAAGCAGCTCTCAGTCTACGAACACTTGCCAACCATAGCCCAAGCCTAGGAGATGAGGACAATAGCTTCGGGTGGTTGATTGTCGATAGTAAGACCATCAGAACGTCACATGAGACCTTCTGATGATATATGCATGCTCTCTCTATTATCCTCGTAGTAGGCAATACTGAGTCGACAATCAAGGCCCTTCGATGGAGCCACAGATATCCCTTATCAGTCAAGGAGAAGCTTCATGTGTCCACTGATCCCATAAAGTCAAAAGCGCGTATCATGTATCAAGATAGCAGCTAGCAGCCAATCCACCGATGTTACTCAAGAGGCAGCAATGCTGACCTGGGTGATCATCGTCCGCGGGTTGGAGAATAGCCCAATTGGGAAGCAATTTGGGGTACGCCCAACCGCAACCCCATCCTATTGCCTAATTCGGCAGTGCTTCCCAATGAGGCTAATCACACCTCGCATCTCCAATGACACCCCGGAATAACGAAGGATCGAGAAGTTTGAGAAGCCGATGGACGGACGACCTTTCCAAGAGCCGACTTCTCGCAACTTACTTTAACCCGACTTATCTTTGATGGCTTATCTCGCAGCCACATTGAGGTGCCTGAGTCGGCAGAGCAGAAGATTGCCAGTCCAATATCGCACCATTGCCACCATGGCTCCAGGACTCGCGCGCAAGTATGAGATCAATGCCGATATGGGAGAAGGTTTCGGCCGGTGGAAGATGGTAAGTCTTCAAAGCTCGCAATGGCTGAGTTTAAAAAGAAATGTAGCTAACATCAGCAGGGTCCCGACGAAGAGTTGATGCCCTTCCTCGACGCCGCAAACATTGCATGCGGCTTCCACGCCGGTGATCCTTCCATCATGCTCAAAACCATCCGACTCTGCAAAGCCCACGGCGTAAAGGCCGGCGCACATCCCGGCCTGCAAGACCTCTTCGGATTCGGAAGGAGAAAAATGGAAATCGACCCAAAAGACCTCTACGCCATGGTGTTATACCAGGTCGGCGCTCTCAAAGCCATGCTGGACGCCGAAGGTGTCGAGCTATCTCACATCAAGCCACATGGCGAATTATACTTCTACATGCAAAGAGACAAGACCATCATGAGAACGGTTCTGGAAGCATGCTCTATTTTCAAGGTTCCTGTCTATGCATGTCAAAATCCCGAGCAGCAAGCGATGTGTGACGAGTTGGGCGTACCGTTTCAAGGAGAGGTCTACGTCGACGTCAACTATTCGCCAGAAGGGACTATTGTGCCGGTAAAGCCGGGGCAGAAGATCACACCAGACATGTGCTATGAGAGAGCAAATTCTGCTGCGATGCACGATACAGGGAAGGACATCAATGGCATGGAGTTCAAGTATGGGTTTGGGGGCAAGCCTTTCAGCGTTTGCTTACATTCTGATTTGCCAACTGTGTTGGAAAACGCAAAGGTCGTACGGAAAGCAGTGGATGAGGCAAACCGGGCAAAGTTTCATGCAGAAGCACACCTATAGACTCCTAGATTCCTGGAAGAAGTCAACAAACTTTTTCTTAACCTGTATCTTTAATTCCTGTCTATGATCATGATCCCCTTTCTGGAAACGTAATTGAGCAACACCCCCATTGAGGTTTGGATTTACAAGCTTGCCAATGGTCATCGCTTCCTGAAGCCCACCGCCGGGAATTGCGAATCAACAACTCCCAATTTCTGGTCTTGGTCCTACGAAATTGACTCTCCGATCATCATCCGATTGAAAGACTCATGGTCCAATCACCGAGAGTTCTAGTCAGAGCGATAAGACAGTCTGGGCCCCCTGGTCTGAAGTCGGACGAGGTCCACCATGTGGTGGCCGCGCTAGATGAATGCGGGGAGGATTGGGGTAGATATGTGACAACCTAAAGTTGTTACTATCGAACTGAGCTGATAAGGCGAATTGGGCAGAGCTGACTCAAATCGTTGTATCTTAGATATAGAGGTCGACGCGACTACTAAACGACAAGGGCATCTCGCAGTGATGATCTTCATGCAACTCATGTAGAGCATGTCCACCGCTGATTCACTCTTTTGATCTGTGACCTACTACACAATACTCTTGGTTTCTGCTCGAGGACCTGATCTTATTATTCCGCTCTGGCGCTTACAAGCTATACACCATGGTGTCTACAATTCCCGTCCCCGGAACCGTCCAACTCATTGACGCCGAGGGAACACTCAACGTCAAACATGGACGACACAAAGAAATCGTTCTCGTTCCTCAGCCCACCAACGATCCCGATGATCCGCTTCGATGGAGTCATCCCCGGAAAATTCTCAACGTGACCACGGCCATGGCATGGTGCTTTCTTATTGCCGGCTTGATCTCCGGTCTATCGCCTGCCTACCTCCTCATCGAGGAAGAGACCGGCATTTCAGTCTCGGATCTTAGCACCGGCAACGGCATCATGTATCTTTTCCTTGGCTGGGGAACCATGATCACCCAATGTGTCGCTCTGAACTGGGGCCGCCGAAACGTCCTCGTGGTATCTGGTGTTCTCTCTGGGGCTGTCAGTCTCTGGACTGCCTACGTCCAATCTCGGGGAGAATTCTTCGTCAACCGCATCATCTTGGGAATCGTTGCTTCGCCGCAAGAGACCTTGATTGAAGTCATCATCGGCGACATCTTCTTCACCCACGATCGAGGCTTCTACATGGGTGCCTACAGCTGGGCCCTCTGGTGCGGCGCTTTCCTGGCTCCTGTCGCTTCTGGCTACGTTGCGCAAGACCTTGGCTGGCAATGGATTCAATACATCATGGCCATTGTGGGTTTGACCGCCTCTCTTCTCACATTCTTCTTCTTCGAGGAGACTATGTTCTTCCGGGATCACACGATGCTCTCTGACGAGAGTATTACTCTTGCTGCTGCACACACGGAGAAGTCGCCTGCTGCGGATAGCGTCAAAAGCGGCAATCTCGAAAAGAATGACAAGGTGGACTCTACCAACAACTTCGACTCATCCACCTCGAGATCGATCAACGAGCTTACACCTGTCCCTGTTGGCACGAACAAAACCTACACTCAGAAGCTTAAGCTCTGGGGCTACCGTGACGAGCGCCAGCCAAGTGCCTTCAGGGTGTTCTTCCTTCCTCTCCGGCTCATCTTCATGTTCCCAGGCATGTTCTTCGGCGGCTTGCTTGTCGGCGGTATTCTCGCAACATACAATGTTGTCGGCGGCTCCCTTGCCCTGATTCTCGGCAATGCTCCATACAACTTCAGCGCCAGCAGCCTTGGTCTTACCTATCTGGCTTGTGTCGTCGGCGTCACTGTGGGCTGCTTCGTCTCAGGCTGGATGGCCGACATCCTCGCCGTCATGCTTGCTCGCCGCAACGGAGGCATTATGGAGCCTGAGCAACGACTTTGGATCTCGCTCATTCCTCTTATTCTGCATCCAGCCGGCTGTCTTCTGTATGGCGTTGGTGCATCGTATCATATTCACTGGGCGGGCGTGGTTGTCGGCCTCGGTCTGATTTCTGTCACTCTGCCAATCGGCAGCAACCTCGCCTTCACTTATGTCTTGGACAGCTATAAAGAGGTTGCCGGTGAGGGATTCGTCTCGGTCATCCTAATTCGAAACATGATGGGTATGTCACTTTTCCTTAATACCAAAGGTCATTGATGCTGACTAACTCTATGTAGGCTTCGCTTTCGGCTACGCAGTTGTGCCAATGATTACAAATCTTGGCCTTCGCTATGCATTCGTGGTTATCACCATGACCGGATGGGCTGTCTGGTGCACTGCTCTAGTTATGATCTTCCTTGGCAAGTCCTTGCGCTGCCGCACCGGACAGAAGTATTGGAATCTGGTGGAGAGATACGGTGCAGTGGCTCACTAGACCGTACCTGGGCTTATGAAGGGGGTACTTTTAGCCGTAGATGATTGGAAGAGGCCATCTCTAAAGTTCACGTATCATTGAATAACATCTTCCTGCTTAGTCGTTGCAATTGAAGTCTTGTCATCCTGGTGTGGATATGCCATGTCGCTCGTGCCCACAGAAGCGATCCGCAGCTACATTGCATCTCGCACGACCAGTCCACCTACGGAGCTGTACAACACCAATACGTAATACGATACTCGGGAGTCTGAGCGGCAACCATTGCCCAGGACCCCACGTATCGTGGGGTAGCTGCATGATGATCCTCCACCAACACCAACAGGTTGGCCCCCCGAGATTGGGGTAGCGGACTAACCACAACTGGCAATGAATTGGGGTAAACGATAAGACCCGACGCAATGGTGCCCATGAGTCCGATGCGGAGGATGATGGGGGAACTGACCGTCGCTCGGTCTCTTGTGGGAACAAGTCTCAGATAAAAGTGCCGAGGGGAAGGGCTTATCTCAAGCCGAAGTTGTAGCTGGATAAAGCTCCCTTCCCTTGAGCTCTCTGGGAACCTGCTCCTCGAACGATCATCATCTTCGTTAGCGACAAGATGGGATCCATTGACCAAGCACCACTGCGCCATGTCCGCAAGGTCTTGGTGGCCAATCGCGGGGAGATTGCCGTGAGATGCATCAGGGCGTGCAAAGAGCTTGGAGTCACCAGCGTTGCTATCGTCACCAGAGCTGATGCGACTTCATTGCACGCAGCCTTGGCAGATGAGTCTGTCATATTGCCAGGCGACGACAGCACAGCATACACCGATGGGTAAGACCCCTCTTCGTCAAGGATTCTTGGGGACGACAAGCTAATGTTTCTGGTCGAATAGCAATGCCATATTGGAGATCTGCAAGCAAGTTGGAGCACATGTCATTATCCCCGGATATGGTTTCTTGAGCGAAAATGTTGAGTTCGCCGAGGCCGCTTTTGCTGCTGGCATCACATTTGCTGGTCCCTCATCAGCATCAATCAAGGCCATGGGGCTCAAGCATGAGGCACGAGCAATCGCTGAGGCTGCAAACGTGCCCGTCATCCCTGGAACCAAGCTTTTGTCATCAGCACCAGAAGCTCTGAAGGCCGCCAGGTCTCTCGGCTTCCCCGTTATGCTCAAAGCCACTGGAGGCGGTGGTGGCATGGGTCTCCAGGTCTGTACAGATGAGGATGCTGTCTCAAATGCTTTCTCCATGGTTCAGAGTCGAGCCAGCACCTTATTCAAGAACAGTGGTGTGTTTCTGGAGAAGTACTATCCTCGCTCAAGACATGTCGAGGTGCAAGTCGCAGGAAATGGCGATGTCGTTGTTGCATTCGGCGAGCGAGAGTGCTCATTACAACGACGCCACCAAAAGGTCATTGAAGAATGTCCAAGTCCATTTGTAGAGCGCCATCCTGGCATGCGCGAGAAGATGCTCTCTGCAGCCACTGCCTATGCATCTCAACTCCACTACAAGAGTGTCGGGACGGTAGAGTTCCTCGTCGACGATGAAACTGCCGACTTCTTCTTCCTTGAGATGAATACTCGCTTACAAGTCGAACATGGCATCACCGAAATGTGCTATGGCGTGGATTTGGTGCACCTTATGCTGCGCCAGGCAGATGCTGAGCGAGGTAATATGGGAGGCATACCGTCTGATGAGCTCAAGAGCATAGGTAGATCCCAGCCCCTGGGTTCAGCGATAGAGGCTCGCGTTTATGCTGAAGTCCCATTGCGAGACTTCGCGCCGAGTCCAGGCGTCTTCCAATTTGTCCAATGGCCAGAAGGCGATGGAGTGCGTGTCGACACATGGGTCAAGAGCGGACAACGCATCACACCACATTATGATCCGCTCATCGGCAAGATCATGGTGCACAGTCCTGAAGGCCGCGTCTCTGCTCGGGAGAAGATGTTGACCGCTTTGTCGAATACCGCTCTCCAAGGAACGCAGTCGAATCTTGAATACCTTTCCAGGATTCTCGAGTCAGACCTCTTCGTCAGTGGTGAGACGCTGACAAATTCGCTCGCAACTTTCGCCTTCGATACTTGCTCCGCTGAGATCATTAACCCTGGTGTGTTCACAACTATCCAGGACGGCCCAGGCCGTATCGACATTGGCCATGGCGTTCCTCCGGGTGGACCTATGGATGATCTTAGCGCCAACATTGCCAATATCTTGGTTGGTAACACCGCTGGTGTTGAGCTTCTCGAGGCTACCTTGACCGGTCCTGAGATCTTGTTCCACCAAGCAGCAGTTGTAGCTGTTTGCGGCGCAGAGCTTCCTGTCACTATTGATGGCGTCACTCAGCCTATGTGGTCCTCGTTAGTTGTACAGAAAGGCCAGACGCTCAAGCTGGGCAAAGTCACCGGCGACGGCATTCGAACATATTTGGCCGTCAAAGGCGGCTTCCCACAGGTGCCTTCTTTCCTTGGTTCGAAGTCCACTGCACCAGAACTCGGTTTCGGTGGTGTACAAGGCCGAAAGCTCCAGATGCACGACATCCTCGCTTTGCACAAAGACTCGAACGTCTTTGCTTCCAACGCCGTATCGGTTGCTATTCCCGCAAACGCGATCCCTCGGATGGCGGTCTCCAAGATCCGCTGTATTCACGGACCCTTCGGCTCTGGAGACATATTGACGCCTGAGGGCATCAAGACTTTATACTCAGCTGAGTGGAAGGTCACACATAACAGCAGCCGCAGTGGTGTTCGGCTGGATGGGCCTCGGCTGGAATGGGCGCGCACCTCAGGTGGTGGAGGAGGCTCCCATCCATCAAACGTCTTAGACTACGGTTACCCAAATGGAGGCATCAACTTCACTGGCGAGTCGCCTATCATCTTCGGCCGCGACCGCCCCGACTTGGGAGGCTTCGTTTGTCCAACGACAGCTTGCTCTGGGGATATGTGGAAAGTTGGTCAGCTGAAGCCTGGAGACACGGTGCGCTTCGAATCTGTCTCGTCTGAGAATAGTCTCGAGATCTTGTCCAGAAAGACCGCCTATCTCCAGGCCTTGGCTGCTAGAGTGAGAGGCGAGAAGAATGAGATTCCGTCTCCGGATGTGGATGTTGCGCCAGCAGCACCATCTTCACTTTTGCGCGAGACACCCCCATCAGGGACTCGTCCTCATATTGCTTACCGTCCAGGTGGCGACGATGGTATCATCGTAGAGTTTGGTTCACAAGAGGTCAACCTCCGGAGCACTGCCTGTGTCTACCTATTCCTCCAGAAGCTCTCTGAAGCAGGCCTCCCCAGCGTTCGCGGAGAGCCCAACCTGGCCGCACTAATCGTGCGCTTCGACCCTTTCCAGATCAAGCGTTCAGAGCTTCTGGAGCAGCTCATCAGGATCGAGTCGACCATCAACGGAACAGAGGGTGTCAAGATCCCCACTCGGCGGATCAGACTACCTCTCGCGTTGGATCATTCGACACTCAAGAAGTGCACGGAAGAGTACATACAGAAGATCAGGCCAACTGCCGCTTACCTGCCGGACAATGTCGAATACATCCAACGAAATAATGCACTAGACAGTAGGCAACGAGTCTTCGACGCGTTGCTCAAGACCCCATGGCTTACTGTCGCCGTCGGCTTCTTCGTCGGCACGCCAATCTCGTTCCCACTTGACCCGTGGCATGTCTTGACCGGACAGAAGTATAATCCCAGTCGGGTCTATACTCCCAGGGGAACTATTGGCCTGGGGGGATCTCTGACCGCCATCTATCCCGTTGACTCGGCCGGTGGCTACCAGCTCCTTGGGCGCACCCTTGGTGGATGGGACGCAGCAGGCAACCGGCCAGGCTTCACGTCCAGTCGGCCGTGGTTGTTCAACCACTTTGACCTGATTGAGTTCCGCGAGGTCTCAGAAGCTGAATACGACGAGATCGAGAGAGAATTCGATGCTGGCCGATATGTTTTCGACGTATCCGAGACCATGCTAGACATGGACGAATATATTACACGGTTTGAGGCTGCTGCACAAGACCCGGCCTACCAAGAATGGCGAGAAAGACAAATATCTGCATCTAATGAGTTGAACGCCTTGGAACAGAAACTCTTTAATGAGTGGAAAGCCGAGAAGGAGGCTGGCAAAGGCAGCGCAGCGGTGGATGATGATGATGATGAGAACACTGTAGTGATCGAGTCGCCTGTGGGAGCGAATGTCTGGAAGGTTCTTGTCGAACCAGGAGATGCTCTGGAGGAAGGACAGACTGTAGCAATCCTTGAGGCGATGAAGATGGAGATCAAGGTAGTCGTAGGCTCGGATCAGGCTGGCTCGGTAGTGGCCAAGCTTGTCTCACCCCCTGGTAGTGTTGTAACCCCGGGAGATGCCATTCTTAAAGCGAAGAGGGCGTAGCCATTCAGATACCAAACAAAACAAATGATTAAAGAATCCAAGAACCTCAATGTTAGCAAGTTAGAATTGAAGGCCAAAGTCGGTGGAGTCTCCAACCGGTCGCGACGGTATTTGGAGAATGACATGATCACGTGTCACAGCGCCGGCGCGGATGCCGCTTAGGTTCGTCCCCAGATTTGATAAGGTTAGAAGCTCTCAACCACGCTCATGGCTACGCTTGTCGATTGTCCTTCCGTCATACAATCCAGCCAGCACTCGTGACTGGAAAAACAATGTCCTCTCTAATGCAAATCCCGAGACCTTGTCTGTGCTGATGTAACCATTGCTTCATGGGTACATCCAAACCGAACAGACGACCCACGGCCGTGCACGATCCAGGATGGTGGAAGGCAAGCCGCGCCAGCGTGTGCCGCCGTGTGCTTTCTGCAGAAAGGAGTTCAAGCGACAAGAGCACCTAGAGCGGCATCTCCGAACTCGTGAGTCATCTCTCAGTTGCGTTTAGGGCCCTGCTAAGCCTACATCAGATACCAAGGAGCGCCCTTACAAGTGCGACTGTGAGCGAAGCTTCACCCGACAGTCAGTGAAACCCTTCCATCGCATCTCATCCTTCAATCATCATACTGTACATAAATATGCTGACATCCAGTTGGTGTCTCTTGCAGAGACCTGCTCCATCGCCATCGACGCCTTGGTCAATGCACCACAGCATCCTTGGGCGACACGTCCGCATCGCTATCCAGCAGACGTCTGGGCCAAGGGCAAAACCCACCCTTCCACATCAACGAGCCCATCGGGACGACGCAAGCGTCCCCATCACCGCCAGAAAGCGCCCTTGCTGTTGAGAGTTCTGGCATCCCTTCAGGGAACCCTGAGATGTATTCCCAAGGTCACCCAATGCCCAATTTCGCAACCGCTGGCGCAAATGGAAGAAGGCAGCAACCACCCAACAGCGCCGAGAATGAAAGCTTCGTCATGGATACGGTGGACTCGTCTGGCTTTTTTGAGCTTCAGCCTCTCGAGATGGACTTTCTCTTTGATGAGGCAGACATGATCAACAATCACCTCGCAGAAGACTTGCCCCCACTGGACTATGACTTATCGCCTTCATACAGCGATCCGACGTCACACCCAGCCAACCTATCCCACGACCATTCTATGGAGAACACAATCTTAGAGTCCCTAGGTATGGTTGACCAAAGCTCCACATCGGTGCAAGGAAGCACCACCACTGCTCAGTCGCAGAGGAGTCCTATGACCCGGAGGGGTCGCCTTGGGCGGCAACAGAACCGTTCTGCATTAGGACCTCCCTTGGAAGACATCGATGAGACGGTGCCAAAGAACCCCTGGGACATTTCCGAAGATGCATACAGCAGAGTTTCCGCCATGTTCGAGGAGCATCGAGACCCTTCAGATCCTTTCCATCTTCCCAGTAGACGGACGGTTTCAAGATATGTTGCAAGCTGGGCACGCAGCTACCACCCGCATTTACCTGTACTACATCTACCGACGAAGAATTTCGACTTCAAGTCGTCTATGTTGCTCCTGACTCTCGCAGCTGTTGGCTCATTTTATGTTTTCGAACATTCTAATGGCTACCCAATGCTAGTTGTTGCGAAGTCCATTGTCCTAAAAAGGCTTCAAGCTCGGCAGCAAAGATCAAGCCTTCATCTGCTTGTCAGTGTTCCACAATATGCCAAAGTCTCTTCAAGGAAAGCGATGATCACCCCGCGGGCCGACTCACAGCCACCATCGGAGCCATTCGACATTGAGCTTCTGCAATCTTTACTAATTATTGTTATGAGTTTGGCATGGCTCGACAAACCCTTCACCCAAGAGGGTCTTGCGCTGAGCAGCCAACTTTGTGAGCTCACTCGAGAAGCACTCAGAGACGCAGACCAGATGTCGAATCCTCCGACATGGGAGGCTTGGGCTCAAGAGGAGGAAAGGCGACGGACCATCTACTCTGCATATTTCACTCTAAACCTCCTAACGATCTGCTTCAAAGTGCCGCCCCCAATGCCGAGTTCAGAGGTCACCATTCCCTTGCCGTCATCGGAAGCAGAGTTCAGAGCCTTGAATGCGGAGGCATGGCGAGCTTTGAAGGGACCCTCGAACCAGGATCAACCTTTGTTTTCCGAATGCTTCAAGCAATTACTTCAAGGCGTGCCTCTCCCAAAAAGGCACGTGACCACTGAATTTGGAAACTACATGCTTATGCAGAGCCTGCTGGCTCAGATATATTTTGAGCGGCAAGGCTCATCTTGTTTGCTCGGCTCACCCCCGACATTACAACCTTCCGTCATTGGTTTATACGACACATCCTTCAATGCTTGGCAATCCGGCTGGGATCTAGCCATGGACTCTGCGTTGGATCCTTCGTCGTTCCATGGGCCCCTGGCGTTCAACTCAACAGCCATGCTGAGGCTAGCCCACGTGCACCTAGCTATCGATATCCCAGCTCAGTGTACGCTCGCCGAACGCGATCCTGCAATCTTGGCCCTTGCATTCGAGCCTGATTTGAACCTTGTACATCTTCGCTCACCTCATCTGCATCAAGGTATCATGCATGCCATCAAGGCCCTGAGGATACCCATCCGTGTCGGAATCGCATTTGTAGCAAGTGGTCGGACGGGACACTGGAGTGTTCAACACGCCATTAGCAACTTCTATTGCGCACTCCTCCTGACGCATTGGCTGGAGAGCATTTATCGCCTTGTCGCTACCGAAGGGACGATGGGACTCTCAAAGGAAGAGAGGTACTGTCTCTCTACTCTAGAGCGCTTGGTTGAAGAAACGCATATGGAGGCGTTTCTCGGATCGAGAGACGATTACCCCAACCGAATCAGGCGTGTTGCGATTGCTGCCCTGAGGTTGTGGGCCGATACATGCAAGGGAACTCAGGTCTATGAGATCGTGTACGTTGTTGGGGAAACACTGGCACGTGCAGCAGACACGTTGGAAGAACGGTAGCCAGATCAATAGCTAAGCAAAGACGTGTATAGCGGTAATAACATCAAGGTAACCAAGAATGTTAGGCATGCTCTAAGACCACAGATGACTGATGCAATCATTCTAGACAATGAAAACACTGACGTTTCTGAGACTTATACGTCATCCATAGTTTCTCGTCGGTCAAAAACCATTTTGCAGTTTCAAATGCCATTTTACCCATCACTATGGCATGATAATCAGGTGTGCCCTGAATGCAAGTGTAGCTGTCTCAATGAATTCTCTAAACTCCCTTCGCCATTGGCTTTATATCCGCCTGATACATCTTGAAGAAGTCCACTGGCTCAGTCGCACGCCCGCCCGTGACATCTTGTAATGCGGAGGTTGAGATGTAGTTCGGCTTGCCATCATGAACCAAGCTATAGTACTCGAGAAGGTGCTGCAGCTGCGACTGATCGCTTTCCGTCTGGGATCTGGGCACTCGCTTCGCTTCGAGTCTGTGAAAATGGATCAATACCCAAGGCCGATGACAAGTTTCAGATAGAGACGTTCACTTACTGGGATATGCTTTCGAATGTCATCTCAACGCCCAAGGTAGCGCTACCTGCTCTTGCCAACTCCTTCCGGGCGTAAAGCATCGGGCCTAGGTACTCAATTAGACATAGCCCCAACATTAATGTTGATTTTACATTGGCGAGCCTACCGGTAAGGTCCATTATTTGACCCCGATGTCGATCATCAAGACCATGCTTTCCTTGGCCCGTAAGGACGTACGCTGCAGCATGAGCGACGTCCTTGCAAGGTGTTAATGAGGCTTGAGAAACGCACATGTGTTAAGACTTACAGCAAGTGCGACTGGAGCGGAGTTATAACTTTCACTAATTGGCCAAGGATGGATGCCCTTCTGTCTAGTTTGAGATGCATTACCCAGGGGATCTTCTGGGTCCAAACCGGCTCTTAAAGTATGTTAGCCTACAGTCATTGAACAGATCGCTCAGTGGACTCACCGTATAACGCAAGGAGAACCCACAGTCGCAGTGCTATCCCCCCCTTCAGATCTCATTACCAATGCTTCAAGGTCATCGAACTCCCGAAGCCGCGGCGTCTTCAGCAGGTCGGCAGACTCATACCCAGCCAAGCTAAGGAGGCACACATTCGGCACTCCCGCCTCCTTCGCCGCCTCGGCCAGCTCTACACAGATGTCTAGCTTGTTTTGATGTACTGGAGGCACCAAACAGATTGTGTCACAGCCTGTGTCTTTGAGGGTTGATGTCATGTCTCGAAGCCTGCCTGGGACATGAGGGATAATCGTGGCACCGAGTCTCGAGAGTTTCTGAGCTCTTTCAGCTTCAGGGTCGATGGCTAACCCTGTGAGCCAATCGACTTTCGTGGAGAAGTCGGCCTGGCGGAGGATTAGTTCAGCAATAGCGAAGCCGGTGTTGCCGTCAACAGCAGTGATGCATAGGTTGCGTGTCATCTCGGCAGTGGAATGAAACTTCTTCCCTGCCATAGGGTTTGCTGTGCTACAGTTGGGTGGCCTACATGAGCACGTTTATATAGACTCATATGCACAATCGTCTTCCTTTGGATATGATCCCCGCAATACTCCGGAACCAGCATTGTGGCGTTTTTGGACCCTTTCCTGACGACAGCTTACAGTCACACCTGGAATGCACATGGCACCGATGCACCCTTGCAGGACGATTTGTTCCGTCAACCTTCCATTGCCAGGAAGCATCGCTTCGCAGCTGAAGTCGACGCATGTTGAATGGCGACCATGGATGCTCTCACCGTGCAATCGGAGTGGTCTCTCCGGAACCAAGGACCCCTCAACCAAGCAGTCGACATCAAAATGACATTGGCCTAGGAGATCATGTAGATTCAATTGCTGCAGTGTTCTGAGCTCAAATGGTCCATGTCCATAATCACAAGGTTGGAGGAAGACCGGTCCCCGAGTCGTTCACCCACGGAGCGCGTTGACGTTATATAGACACGCATCAGACGGCAAATGTGGCCTTTGCTAACACCTCGGCACTAGCACAGTCGTCAAGAACGGCTAGGCTCAGATAGAGAAGGCCTTATAACGAACTCTCCGATCTCCTGACTAACGATGCCCATGACGCGGTCCTTCGGTCACCGCTCCGTCAGCGGCACTTTCTGACATCCAGCGTAGATGTCGCCGGCCTGAGATAACGACCTGGCTTCGCTTACGCGCAAAGCGTGTGAACAGCGATCGCGATCCCGAGTTTATGGGCAGACAAAACGGAATATTACGTCCGGTCGCGTTCAACTCTGCTTTACTACATTGTGCAGGATCACGCCACGTCCACGTTGCCCACCAGCCATAGCGGAAATCCTCCTTGGCGTAGGTTATGTATACATAAAGAACGTGGCATGCTTGCGATCCCTTGGGATCCAGACTCGTCTTTTGAGTCTTCAGGTATTTGATAGAAAAAGACCAGGTGTTTTGACCGTCCATCTGCCGCACAACCCAGTCAGCCATGGCATCTACAATCCAGGATGCTCCCCCAGCGACGACCTCGGCCTTTACGACAGGCCTCACTGATGAAAAGCGAGCGGCTCTTATGAACCAGATTCAAAATTTTAACGAAGGTCCTGCCCATGTCATTGATAAGCCCTCTGGAACTGTAGCTGATGAAAACCGTGAAGATGACGCTTCTTACCTTACTAACAGTGAGGCCCATCCTTTTTCTGAACCGTATGTTTCCTTGCCATCGCTTTCGAAGAACTTGAATCGTTTATTAACATTTAGGGACGCCTAGAGCGCATGGTAAGACTGTAGGCGGCCTGCCTCTTATCGGTGACACTTTTCTCCTACAGTATGTGCCAGGTACTCAGCTGGTCCCCCGCAATCGACTATTGACGCTGGCCAAAGGAAACAGCAGACGTTCAAGAGATCCAAGAATTCAGGAGGTAATGCTTTGAGCCCCTATTTCAAGTGACCTGCCATGCTAATGTAGAGACTCAATAGAAGTCGTCTTCCCTTGCGGCTCCGGCGCCTTTGGGTACTGCGAGCATACGGATGATGTCGCCGACTTAACCGTCAGCAACCCCCCCCCCCCCCCCCCCTCTCACGTGAATATGACATGAGAACATGGCCTAATATGCTACTTTTTTACTTAGAAAGCCGATTTTCTCTCTTCTTTCGGGAAGAAAAAGCCCGCCTTTTTGCGCTTCTCGGCTGTTACCTTTGACCGCGAGTTTCCCGATGAGGCGCGCAACCCCCGCGGCTTTGCTATGAAGCTTCACACCACAGAGGGGGGGCATGACATTGTCGGGCTCAATCTTGTAAGTTGTAAGGGGCCTGTCCTATTGGAATTGGCATCAGCACCAATTGTCGGTTACTAAAGCTGATCCTTTGCAGCCTGAATTCTTCGGAAGGGACCCATCCCAAGGCCCTGACAACATTCAGCCGCAAGAGCAGAACCAATCCAACTCCCCTTCGGATCTCGATACTTTATTCGAACGCCTCTCGAGCACGCCCGAGGCGAACCGTACGGGGCTCGTATTCTTCAGCGACCATGGCACTCCACAAGGCTGGCTCCTCAATCACGGCTATGGCTGCCACACCTTCAAATGGGTGAATGACGAGGGCAAGTCCGTGTACTTCAAGTATCATTTCATGTCCAAGCACGACCAGAAGCAGTTTACAGATGGGGGAACCTTGGCTATGGGTGGTGAGGATCCGGACTACTTGAAGCCCGATCTCTGGGAAGCCATCGAGATAGGTGAGGACATTGGATGGATCGCGCCTGTACAAGGCACAGATCCCAATAAGACCGATCCGCATATCGTCGGCTCCAATCCCTTTGACCCGACTAGGGGATGGCCACGGCGGCCCTCGCACAACAAGAATCCCGAGTACTTCTATCGTGACGTCGACCAGGCTTCCGTCTCCTCTGAAAGCCCCGGCTTTGAAGACTTCCCGGACTCTCCCAGTCTTCGATTTCCCATGTTCTTCTACCGCGACTCACGAAACCATTGGATTGGCGTCTGTCTGCAACAGATCCCCGACAACCGCCCTTCCATGGCTGAGGCATTCAACTTTGACGGCCAGGTGCGTGTCGATGCCAATCACGCTGGTAACAAGCGGTACGCACGGAACAGCTTCTCGCATAAGTTCCGTCCCGATGTTTCAGAGGTGCCCTGCGACGCGAACGACGACTTCATGTTCCGCTGAGGCCATCACGGGCACGAAAGTCAGAAGAACGGAACACAATTACGCCAAGGCGCTGTGGTCGTGCGTCCTGTCGGAGACGGAGACGGAAGGATACAAGTTTTGACACCACGAAAGGGCACGAAGTATGCGGAAGTTCCATGACAACCAGATGAAAGCATCTTGCCGAGATCTATAACATCGGGGCAGACTACGCGACAGGTGTGAGTATGAGCAGCTCGGGAACCCAAGCTTCAGCTTCAATGACGTGCGCATAATTCCTTGTGGTCCATAACAGAAATCCCTGGCCTTCTAGTGGATCTGAGCTGGCTGGGCAAGGTTCCCTTCATGCCGGTCTATAATGTCGGAACAACACAGGAATAGCTAGCCGCATCCAGGTTGCAAACAAGCTATGACCATCTTCACCCTCCCGCTGTGCGCTTCTGTACGAAGTCCTTGGTTAAACTTTTACCCCGGTTCACTTATTAGGCTGGTCAATTGCTCCTCAAGCCTGCTCACCAGGGCCGCCGACCTACCCCTCAAAGCTTCTAGTCTTCGGATTATACACGAGCCGATATAGGTCCGCTAATAGAAGGTCACCACCGTCCCTGGCTCCTCGGCCGGACTAAATCGTGCAGCGGGACCCTCATGGCCCTGACGCTACCCATTGGCACTCGTTTTCACGACTCGCCGGATCCACGTGTCCATCTGCCGATGACGATGCCGGAGAGCCGTTCCCCACGGGGTTGACGACCGGACTGGGGCACTGGGTTCCGAGCACTATGTGAGGATCCTAGCATCGGCTTGAAGCTCGGTAACATGGGTCTGCTCGATCTCTGTTGCTAGGATAAAAGTCAACCATGTCGCGCCCATCTAAGCGTTGACTCTCCTTGCTTTGCCACCAGCTCATCCAGTTGCCGTCACGATGAAGACTCAACTTCCGCTCCTCGCGTCTCTCACAGGGCTCGCCTCTGCCAGCGACTTCGCTGAGCAGTGCGCGTCCCTCGCCCAAAAGCTCGTGGAGCAGACCAACAACACCACTCTCCAGGCAACGACGTTTGTTGCAGCTGGCACCACTTTGTTGGAGCCTGCAAGGCATGTGACATGTGCGCCTCTCAACCAGACAGCGACTTTTGACTTCTGTCGCGTGCAGCTGACAGCGCACACTGGACCTGAAAGCGCCGTGGTCATGGAGACATGGCTCCCTGTTAACTGGTCTGGTCGGTACATGACGACTGGCAATGGCGGTCTCGGAGGCTGCATCGGCTACTCTGACATGACGTATGGTGCTGGTCGAGGTTTTGCGGTTGTTGGCACGAACAATGGCCACGACGGGAATTATGGTGAACCCTTCTACAAGAAGCCTGGTGTCGTTGAGGACTTTGCCTACCGCGCTGTTCACGTCGGCACTCAGTTGGGCAAGCAGATCACCCAGCTGATGTATGGCAAGGAGCACTCCATGGCCTATTACCTTGGCTGCTCAACTGGAGGTCGCCAGGGCTTCATGGAAGCTCAGAACTTCCCGGACGAGTTCGACGGCATTGTTGCGGGAGCACCGGCGTTCGACTTCACCGGACTGCAAGTCTCTAGCGGCAGCATGCTCCGGTTCACTGGAACCAATGAGTCCGACACCTTCTTGACTCCTGAGCTGTGGTCGCTCGTTGTCAACGACACATTGGCTCAGTGTGATCATCTCGATGGTCACATCGATACCGTGATCGAGGATCCTGACCTCTGTCAGTATCGCCCTGAGAGGCTTCTGTGCGGTCCTGGGGAATCCGAAGGCTGCCTCACTGCTGCCCAAGTCGGCACCGTTCGCAACGTCTTCTCGCCACTGTACGACACCAAGGGTGAGCTCGTCTACCCACGCATGCAGCCTGGCGTGAGCTCAGCCATGGTGCTCTGGAACGGCCAGCCATTCTTGTACGCTGCCGACTGGTGGCGGTACGTCATTTACGATGATCCATCTTTCGATGGAAACATCACCGTCAAGGACATTGAGCCTGCTCGCGAGGCAGAGACATATGGCATCGATGCTTTCAATGGCGACCTCTCGGGTGTGCGCAACTCAGGCAGCAAGATCCTTCACTACCACGGCCTGCAGGATCCCCTCATCACCAGTGACAACTCGGCACGATACTATAACCTTGTCGCGCGCACCATGAGTCTTCGCTCGTGTGACCTGGACGAATTTTACCGGTACTTCCGCATCTCTGGCATGTCGCATTGCAGCGGCGGTACAGGCGCCTTCAATATCGGCAACAGCGCGAGCACCCATGTTGGAGATGAACCTGAAGAGGACGTGGTCTCGGCCATCATTCGATGGGTCGAGGAGGGCGAGGCTCCGGAGCACATCCTGGGAACAGCTTTTGCCGACGCGCAGAAGACAAATATCAAGTTCCAGAGGAGGCACTGTCGATACCCTCTACGCAATGTATACGTGAAGGGCGACCCCAACTCTGCTGATAGCTGGCAATGTCAGGAATAGATACGAATCATGATAACATTGAAATACCAACTTCTTACTCGATCTGCGCGGCTCTTCTTCCAGGCTCTCCTAATTTCTCTGCTGTGCTCTTAATTGTGTCCCATTGTGAGACTCCCGACGACCCGAACATTCAAGGCAAAACTAATAGCCAGGAGCCGATGGTCCAATTTCGCACCCACAACTGCGAGTGAGTCAAGGATGATGCCCTGAGCAATTATGTTTATCGTGCCATTTAATGACCATGTGTCTCATTCGCGCGCAAATCTCCACATTCAATATACACCAATGTGAAGCATAACCCAGAGAGGGCGTCAACATACACGAGTGCCCTGATTCATACCAACATTCATACCCACACTGCATATCCTCGGATTTCAAGTGTTAAAAGTAAAAATTAGAACATTACGTATTGGCCTTTGGTGGTGGAAGCAGATCCTACTCTGCGTTGATTAAGTGGCAGCTTCTGGACTGTCTCAGCTGTTGTCGGGTTGATTAACTGCCATCCCTTCGTGCCTCCCTCGAGGAATGTTAATTGTTGTCCCCTCCCCCAGACTCAGATCGCAAGAAAATTATCTTCTTCAAATCTTCGACATACACGAATAACAGAAGTGTTCATGAAAGAAAGAAGAAAATGCTCTCACACCTGATCTTTGTCTTCCTCGGCCTCGTGGCTGCCCAAGAGGTCAACTACCCGGACCCAGCCGTTCCATGCGGTGCAGACATTGGCCTATGTCCCAAACCAGACCTCTATTGCAAACCCGACGACACTGAATGCGCCGACCTCACACGCTGCAGAGGCACCTGTGCCTACAAAAACATTTTCGTCTACTGTGGCGGATACCGCATCCCGGGCCCAGAGCCCTGCGAGAAAGGCGAGAACTGCATTGACGACCCCAGGAACCCGGAGAGTTGTGGCATGGCATGCGATGGACCTGGAGTGTGTCTCTCAGACGATATGACGGAGTGTGAGGAGGATGGCGACTGTCAGGAGGGACAATGGTGTTATGAAGACACGAAGGAACAGACAGGTTTCGCCAAGGTTTGCATGTAAGCCATTGGCCCCAGTCAATTGTGCAGCAGTCTCTCTGTACCAGTGAATCTACGTTTTATACCTTGCGCATCCAAAGTCTCTGTGACCTCTTGTCACTCAAAGAGTGTAGCGGAAGAACGTGGCGTTGTCACCCTTCTCCTGCTCCATCAACATATCCTCGCGTGTATACTCCTCAACAGGCTTGTACTCCCGGTCACGACGCGCATTCTCGCGCCTGAGGTAGAAATGCATGCAAATGGACAGAATGCAGCTCATTGTCTCGGTACCAAGGAGAATTGCATGGCCAGAGACGTAGTGCGGTGCGTCCGACGACCTGTAGATGAAGCCGGCGATGGCGCCTCCGAGGTTTCCCTACACGGTGTAAGCAAATGATGAGCCTACGTGAGGCAGGCAATTCTATGGTTGACTTACGAAACCGACGTGCATGGCAATGCCAACACCGCGCTTGACAGATCCGCCAATGTTGTTGCCATTCCAAGCGACACCCTGAGGGACATTGCTGTAGACGCCCATGACAATGAAGAAGCAAGCCATGTACTGGACTCCCTCAACGCGAACTCCAGTCAGGATGGCGAATCCAAGCATCGCGAGAAGACAGTTGCCAATCATGAAAATGCCTAAGTTCTCATTAGTCTTTTGTCTCTGAGCTTCTTCATGTTCTTTGCTCCTACCTCGCTTTCCCATCTTGTCCGCAAGGTATCCGCAGGTAATGCAGCAAATGCAGCCCGCGACGTACGGCGGCACAGTCATGAGCTGAGCCGTCTCGTTTGTGTATCCCATACCCTTGACAATAGTTGGAAGGAAGATACTGATCGAATAGAGCGGAGTGTAGATGCCTGGGGGGACGCTTGTTAGCAAGCAGTACTCGCATAGATTACATGAGGCAATTCTTACCAATGGTGATGAACATATGCACCCAAATCTTCCAGTCCTTGAAGGCGTGCTTCATGAACTTCAAGTCAAAAACATCAGACAGTCCCGATCGATCGTGCTCGAGGCGCAGGACGATTTCCTGCTTCTCTCCCTCGCTGAGGAAC
The DNA here is from genome assembly GCA_030734395.1 of Sarocladium kiliense. Taxonomy (NCBI): domain Eukaryota; kingdom Fungi; phylum Ascomycota; class Sordariomycetes; order Hypocreales; family Sarocladiaceae; genus Sarocladium; species Sarocladium kiliense. Next base: position 1,661,387 of record JAUZTG010000029.1, read on the forward strand.
TTGGCCGTCGCCGGGTAGTCGTACATGGCCCAGTATGCAAACACCGCTATTAAAGTAAGCAATTTGAAAACGTGGTTTTGTCGTCGCATCAGCCGTGGTTACTTACCAACAATGAGGGTGAGGATGCCTTCAAGAATGAAGATCCATGCCCAGCCACCTTTGCCACCCACTCCTTCCATCTCCATGAAGCCACGAGCAAGCAGACCACCGAACGCGCCAGCCGCAGTAGCAGCGGAGAAAAAGATCGCCATACGGAAACCGCATTCGTGTCGCCTGTACCACAAGGTAATGCTGTGGGCAAGTCAGACAAGTAAACTAACAGAAGTCGACCTGGTGAGGCCCGCGATGCCTCTCCAGTAGAAACTTACTAGTATGTGATTCCAGGGAACAAGCCTCCTTCAGCAACACCAAGAGCACAGCGGACTGCGATCAGCCCGGCAAAGTTGTGGACGACACCGAGGAGGATGGTCATGATCGCCCAGGCGACCATGATGGAGGGGATCCAGATCGAGGGGCGGAAACGCTTCATGGCAAGGTTGCTTGGGATTTCTGCGGCCACATAGAACCTGTTGAGCGTTAGTTCCAGTTCCACAATTAGTAGTCTCACCTGGAGTACTTCGAACCACCCCCTGATGGAGAACTTACGGGAAGAACACCGAAACGGCGATCTGTTCAAGTCAGTCGACCACTCGTCTTATACCAAAGCTCTATGCACTCACATTGTAGTCCCATTTGCCAGTCATGTTCAAATCCTCCTCCAAGTTAGCCAGCCTCGCATTGCCGATATTCGTCCGGTCGAGGAACGAAAGCAAGTACAGCAACGCTAGGAACGGCAAAAGGTACTTGTCACATCTTCGCAGGAGCCTCTTGGTCTGCTCCGGGGTATACTGAGGCCCCGTGAGCATCTGCCCGACGTTCTCCTCAGACGGAGCGCTGCCTTGGTCGATAGGCAGCTTCTCGGTGCCGCTTTTTTCATCGACGGCCGCCTGCGTCTCAGGCCCATGGGGTTTCTCTGCGACGCTCATTGTGGGCGAAGCAAAGAATCAGAGGAGAGTGTGGAAAAGAAGAGGAAGGGGAAAACGTGTATCAGTGAGTGATGCAGACACCTGTGATAATCACGGGACGGGATCGTTTCGGCCGGAGAAGGGAAGTGGTTGCTTTCCTCGGCTCTACCGATTGGATGAACAAAGGGATGCAAAGGTCAGGAGTGCCAAAGAACAGACAGCAGCGAGATAGGACAACAAGCAAACAGGCGGGAAGGTCTCTGTTTATAAGCACCCATTCAGGGATTGCCCCATGCATTGTATCGATGCGGGCTGGAGGAGCAGGGTCTACCACTTACACGGCAGACAACCCCGAACAAGCCCACGCCCACACACACACGCACGCTCGCGCACGCGCACGTTGATTTATCCCATGCAGGCCCCAGGAAAGGAACTATTCTGGACCACTGGCGACTCAGGTTTATTGTGTTCTACGCGCTTATCCTGGTCCTTGGCCCCCAGTCGCCGCGATCAGAGGGCTCGTGGCCTCGGGCTGCACTACCACTCCGGTGCGTCGCTTGAATGCACTCACAGGACAGTTCTGGGTAAAGATGGACACGTTTTGATCCGTATCCCCGGTGTCTTGGCTTTTGACTTGCTGGCTATTCGTGAATAGAGTTTAGTGAAGACCAAGGTTAATCCTCCTCATCCATCACGATCCAGTCCTGATGAGGACAGTCACAAGTCTTGGCCATGCTAACGAAGCAGATTGACCAGGATCAAAATAAGCTTGGAGGCCTTCCAGAACCGATCTGCTCGAGTTGCACGAAGTAAGAAAACTTCCTCTCATCCGGGAACCCCCCTTCTACAGGAATCATCCCAGCACCGCCCATCCTCATAGGAAAGCAAAAGGTAATTGGGCCACGACGCCTCATCGCCCTTTCAGGACTCTGCTCCGACTCCCGTTCCCGAGCCTACCTCAAATAGTCCCGACAGGGGGAATCGCAACCAGCCCGCTTCTGTTCAAGCGAGCCCTGACTACACTATGCTTGCTGCTTAGCTTGAATTCCCCCCCTTCCCCTCCCCCAAGCTTTTTCGGCAGATGAGGGGACAAGCGGCGCAGACGCCCCCTTCATTCTCCTCATTGAGCAGGGGTGGTATCAAGCATGCTCGGCGTTTTCGAGAAGATCGTCTGGGGGCGCACGCACGCCGCACCAACACCCACCACTTCCATTTCCCACCCGTTTGAGTCTAGGTCCAGAAGAGAGCATAATCCTCGTCGCCAACGCAATTCAGCCTGCGAATTGGTTGGGGGAATGCGTGCCGTGTCCGAAGTTTGGTCGCACCGTCGTGGCCGCCGTCAGACCGAACAAAGTTCCCGTCCTCTGCAGGGGGGTGGTCATTGGTTGATTGATTGAGAGGCAAAGGCTGTACAACAGCGGCTATGGTCGGGGGGGGGGCTGAGAAGAAGCGCTGGTTGTACATGATGATATCGTTGCTTTCCATCTTCATCGACTCTTTTGATTCCTAGATGCGTTTGCGTGATGTCGACACAGAACAAGCTGTATAGTGAATCACCTTGCGATACACGTCTGATCAGCCCTTGGCGAACATCGGAGATCGGCTTGTCACGTACTTGGCGAACCCCATTCAGGGCCATATTAACTGGCACAGCAGCAACAGACCAGGCTGCACAGGCGCTGTGATAGCTGATCTCGCTCGGTACACGGCATCGTCCACCTGCAAAGCAACAGCTGGGCATCTCTTGGCGACCTGTCGTCCATGTAAGTCAGACTCAAGCTGATAAATTGGCACCAACAGTTTTCTTCAATCAATCATTCATTCGTTCTTATTCATGTCCTATTCTATTGCATGCTCAAGGGCTTATGCCAGCAGATGAGTCCTCCCCTTCTCCAACGTCGCATCGATGCAACACAGCCTGTTCTCCCACCCCCCTGGCGGCATTTAGGGCTTCCCAGTCCCTCCACTAACCAAAAGGCGAGGATAAAGTCGTTGGGCCAAATGCCATCTCCCTCCCACCCCCATCTCCATGCATGCAATGCAGGCTGACCGTCGAATCAAGATTACTCCTCATTTTTCGGTCGAGCGGAACTTCTTTACTGTGGCTGTTCAGCCTCTTGACGCTCTTCTCTTGACGCCGGTTGCCTCGAGCAATACTTTCCTTCACGAATGGTCATCGATAGCAAGTCCCGTATCTTCGGGCCGTGTGCTCCCCTTAGCTTCGTCAACAAAAGCGTGGTCCTTACCTGTAGCTATGATGGATAGTTCGAGAAACTATCGTTCACACTGATGCGAAGATCTCTGGGGTCCTGGCCACGTAAATGCATCAGAGGGATCCACGTATCCCGTCCTTATGCAGTGAGACGCGATTTGAGGCCTCTGCATGCTCACTCATCTCCAAGCACCCAATTTCATAACGACACCGCAGGGCCAGGTGGCAACAAGAAAAAAATATGGTACAACGCCCTGCTTATGCACCCATCTCTTCGGAACTGGCCCCAATTCGGCGACCCTGTGTTCGTCCTGATCGGTGTCCCCTTTCAAAGATTCGGAACGTGATTGGGATACGACTAGGACTCGTAAGCCCCTGCTGTGAATGATATATTGCGGCTGGCTGTTCAGCTATTCCGCCTTGCAGCGGTCTCGTCGGGTTGACGGGAGTTGCTCACGCGTCCCAAAGGTGTTTCGTAGTACGCGAAGCGATCGTTCTTTGTCTCCATCATTATTTCAGACCTGCACGTTTCCAGGCGAGATGAAACGCATCCCTGTCCCAGCAAATGTACAATAGGCGAGCAAATCCTGGCAAATGTATAGAGAAGGAATTGTGTGAGTAAAGTAGATGTATACAGAGTGTTGTCCACCTCGAAGCGCCGTGCGATGCAATATATCCCGGGTGCTGGTCCCATTCGTTGTATGTCTTCGACCATTCCCATCCGCCAGTAGCATGAAAAACAGTGCCTTGGATGCCCACCGTCTATACAAAGAACCTTGCCTAATCCAACCTGCTCTCTCCTTTCCAAAATGCGCCGAATCATGCAAATAAGTGCTCGCTCGCTCGCTCTTACACTTTATAATTATACTTATAAGATGCCCTGCCTCCACTGCTCAACCCGATCCATTGAGCCGCCGTTCACGGGCATCTGCATTTGCATCTGGCCCGGCATCCCAGGCTGCATCATCCCACCACCGTACATGCTCATGGCTGGACCTGGAGCAAAGGACCCCATGGCATTGTAACCACCCATTGGACTCATCATCCCGTTGAAGCCAGGCTGCTGGGGCACCTGAACGCCGTATCCACCAATCGTGCTCGAGGCAGGGACGCCATAAGACATGCCCTGAGTGTTGAACGCCGGAGTAGATTGCATCGGTCGAAGACCCCCGTTGTTATATATTCCACCCATGAAGCCTCCTTGACGATTAACAATCTGACTGCTCAGTGTTTGTGGCATTGGTGGCCTCGTTTGTGGCGCAGGAGCAGCCTCAGTCTCCTTCTTAGGGTACGCATTTAGAACGTCGCTCATACTAAGACGAGAGTTGCGCTTGGCGATCGGCTTGCCAATGAGGTTTCCGTAGCTCATTTCTCGATCACGAGCCTCACGCTCTGCTTGGAGACGCCGACGACGTTGACCCAAGGTCTCCTCGCCAGCATCAACAGGAGGTGTGGTGCTTGGCTCTTCTGGTCCTGGTTCGGGACCGAACTTACCAAGCAGTTCATCGGAGAAGGCTCGACTCACAGGACGTGTGCTGGGCAGACGACCCTCAGCCTCTTCTTTGGCAGCTAGACGTCGTTTCCGCTCGCCGAGTGTCTCGCCCTCGAACTCAGGCTCTTCTGGTTGACGTTCAGTATCAGGCTCTGGGGTAAGGCCAGCGCGAGATGGCGAGCGAGAACCGCCCGGTCGGGGAGCAGGGGCCAGGCTGAGCGTGCTCTGCTGGCGTTGATGAAGTTGAGCCATCGACTGTGTTCCTAAGCCTTGGAGACGTGCACGGCGTTGGCTGAGGGGTTCATTCTCTTCGAGCTCCCTACGTTCCATCAAGCCGAGAGGTCTCTCAAGGTCAGCCATATTCTTGGCTCCTTGTTGCTTGGCCGCGATGATTGCGAGGGGAACATCTTCATCATCTGAACCATTCTGATCGTAGTGTGCATCGGGATCTTCCCAAGCCAGATTGACCCGCTTCCCTTTCCGTTCCTTGCGCTGTGCTTCCGCAACAGCATCCATTTCCAGTAGAGTGGCGTGCATGCCATTAGGAAAAGCACGAGTGAGTGGTTGCGTGCGTTGCTTCTGCTGCTGTTTCCTGAGTTGGAGCTCTGCCAGAAGCGTTGTGGGAGGGCCTTGGTAGCCACCATCATCCTCCTCGGATCCCTCACTCTCATCTTGAATGGCGCCCGGTACACGAATGACACTTTGTCCGTCGATACTCTTAGTCAATTGGCTCCTCTCATCGTCACTGTGTCCATCGCGATCCTCGTTCGATTCTGTCGCAACTTTGTCATTGCTTCCATGGCTACTCTTACGTTTACCGAGCCACATGAACGAGCTTCGTTTCTTTGGCTCAGTCGGCGGTGCGAGCTGTTGAAGTGTGACTGCGGCGGCCTGCGACTTTCGTTTCTTCTCCTTGCCGTAGACTTCGCTTCCGAGTCTCCCAGCGATTGTGTGGTCTGTGAAAGCGCTGACGGGAGCCACTGCAGCGGCATCAAGGATACTGTCAAGCGTAGCCATGGCGGAGCCGTCCTTGACCTCGACTTGCGGTGCAGCTGAAGGGAGGTCAAAGAAAGCGCTGGCGCGCAATTGAGGGGGGAGTGCTTCTGCCTTGGGCATGCTGGAGTGCCGTTGCTCTGCCATCCGAGACAAGCGCGGTGGCCGCCTCAGATGATCGGCAGGAATGTCTGACTGCACATCTTGAGCCACCGCGCCCTCGCCTTGGAGTGACTGCGCCTCAGGGTCCCGAAAATGATCTGAGTCAAGGCCGATGAACGACTCACGTTGTCCTGCGAGTGGATCTGGCAGCCACGAGTCGCGCTGGAGGAGTGTCGAGCCACGATTGAGGTCAGGCACGGCGGAATGTCGGTTTTTGGTCTCGGCAAGGGTATGGTAGTCACTTTGCACCATGGCGCTGAGGATTTGAGAGCGGCGGGTTTCTCTCTGGGCAGCACGGGGTTTGTGTGAAGAGAGCTTCGGGGGGAGATTAAGCATGGCGGGCACGCGTGCAGGGTACCACATCATCTGTTGACCAGAAACCGGGTCAATGTATGACTGCGGTCGTTGCGGCCGCACAGGAGCTTGTGGGGTTGGGAGTTCTTCGACCATGGCATCCAGATCTGCATCTGGCTCCCAGTGCACGCCGTCGAAGTCAACGAAGGCATCCTGGGCCTGCTGGAACGTGTTATCCGATCGTGAGCTCGTCGGTCGCTGCTCGGTATCAGCAGAGCCGAGGCCAAGATCGACCGGCCCGCCGAAATCCATGTCTTCATCACCCAGCATCTTGTGGAAGGCTTCCGTGTTCGGTTTGAAATCCTCAGTGAAGCGGATCGTCTCGTCTGGGTCGTCTTCGATTGGAGGCGCAACATCGGCCTGGTCGAAAGCAGCTTGGTTCAGGGCAATAGGCTCGGACTCGGAGATCTCGGCTAACGACATTTTGGTTGATCGTACGCTTCTGATCGAGGCCTTACCCGGGCCATGGCGTAAGAGTAACGATTCCGACTCGAAGTCGGGACGTCCGGCGGAATTCTTCGAACCCGATCGAAGTCGCCCAGTAAGCGAATTTGTCGGAGACATGACGAAGCCAGCCGGCGAGTAGCCGCCCTGACGAGCTGCAGTGTTTGTTGGCACAATCGAGGACGAGTTGGAAAGGCCACGCTGAAGGGCCACGGGTGCGGGCACGTGGAGGTCGTCTGGGGCACTGCGTACGTTGGCTGCAAGTATGGAAGATCGTCTGCTGTCACTTCGCTTTAGTTCTCCATGAAGATCACGAATAGCGTGATCAATAGAGCTTGTCATAGACAACTGTTCGGCAGTGGCCTCGAGTTGAGCGACGTTGCCGACCGGGGCCCCGAGACGACTGCTAAGATCTGAAGGCGGTTCAGTTATCGAGCCTGAACTACTGGATGTCGTTAAATTGATGGGTTTGGGGTGCGCAAGCCTCGTGTCTGCCCGAACGCTGCCAGTACGGAGTGGTAGTGGATTGCTCTCCGTATCTGTGTTTGTTGGTATATCGGAGGTGTTATCGTCGTGAGGAGAGGGTGACCCCTGGACCGAGGGCTGCGTTGAGGCGTCGCTCGGACGATAACCCCTGTCGTCAAGCGGTGTATTGAGATGGTTAGGTTCGGAGGATGAATCTGGTGAGCCAAGTTTATGAGAGTCAGGCCGTGATAGTCCCTGACAGGCAGGCGCTTCGCCAGGGGCCATGGCACCGGTGGGCAGCGATCCCAGGTGGCTACCGTTGTGCATGACAGTGGCACCACCAGTTCCACAACCGCCACCAACAGTCGGTGCGTCGACAACCACCTTTGTAGCGTCAGGGCTTGAAGCGGCAGCAATTGAATCGTCGACGAGGCTCAAAGGGGTGAGGGTGTGGTCTGCGAGAGAAGAGTAGTGAGCGTGATCAGGGCTTGTAGATGTTGGTGTTAATGTGTCTGGCGAAGAGACGGCGAGTTTAGTGTCGTCATCATCGGGAGCCAACGCTACATAATGCGCCGACATGGTTGATCATGCAGAAGACGAAGACGATGAAGTGCTGAAGAAACGCTGAAGATGAGTCCGCCGTGGGCACTTTGCCCCGGTACGGCAATGTAAAAGCAAGGCTTGCCGATCTCGTATTCGACGGCGATGTCGCAGAAAGGTCTGTTTTTAGTTGATTCTGGCCCTATTCGGGTCTCGAATCGAGGGTCGCGCCAGTGTGGATGCAGGGTGTGGCTCAGCGCATTCGTGGTGGGCGAGACATGGGCAGTGATCGTTCTAGACGGTGGCTCCTGCGGCATGAAGATGTCTCTGGAACATCAGGAAGGAAGCAGAGCAATTGAACGGTCGTAGGGGATGCAGAAAAAAGAAGGAAGAAAAGAGGATCGCGCTGTAATTCGGGGGGTCGGAATGCGACGCAGATGAATAAAGGCCAGAAGGCGGCAGCCACTGAAGTTTGAAAATTGGAATCCGGGGCCGTCGATTCAGGCACAGGGCGCTGGTTGGGGCAGACAGCCGGCGCGTGTCACCAAGGCAAGGCGACACAGACGAGATGACAGGTCGGCCACGCAGCGACGAGACACAAGGACAAGTCGCACAAAGTTTTGGGATTGTCCTTGTCGCAGACTCAGGTCTGAATGCTGTGAAAGGGTGAAGCAAGGGCGAGGTTGATGCGCAAGAGGCCAAAGGGCGAACAAGCAAATGAGGCAAGGACGACGAAACACAGACAAAGAAAGCAAATGGCCGTTGCGCTTGTTTTAGCGACTGGAGTCAAGACGAGACGAGACGGAGCCGGATGGGGAACAGAGCGACAGACACAGACAGGTCGTGCGCTTTGCGGGCCGCGAGATTGCCAGGGATGCTAATGGTTGCCGCACTCGAGATCGAGACCACTGGCGACGGGATCGAGGGACGAGTCGTGGCCCGTGGAGTCGTTAGGCTGGGTATCTGTCGTGTGGGTTGTAACAGGCAGTCACAGCCGGATCCGGGCTTATCGACGATGTGGAATGATGGAAGGATGCAAGGACGCTTGGCCCTGTAGAAAGCGATGGATCCGGTTCTAAGATTGGAGTGTGAACGGGAAGAAGCCGAAGTCGTCCTCGTACGCACTTCATACACCTGCCATGTGGTCAGCGACTGCGGACCGAGTCCTATGTTCAATTCGATGCGAGTCAGATGGGAGAAAGCGAACGCAAGGTGCAGTCCAGTAGCAATCCGATTGTGTTGCTGGTCATCGAAAGGTAGGACGTTTCATGCCTGGTCCTTGCTGACCATCGAGCAATGTCAGCTGCAAACGCATGAATGATGCTACGTGTGATGAATAATGATGTGCATATTGTTCTGTTTCGTTTCTGGTTGTTTGGCCTCGTCCACTATGAAGGACTGCCTCTGGCCAGTTTCTGTGTCATTCATCCCTCTGTCCCCTGACTCCGTGTCACCTGAGATCCAACAGAAACATCAAACTCGGACCTTTCGATATTTGACTCGCCATCATCATTAGGCACCATAGGAAGTATCTAAAGTCGTCGTCTTCCTACCGACCATGGTAATCATGACGCGTATTCAGCTCTTCTGAACACCTCTCCAGTAAAGGCGTTGCAAAGACCTTTTGCCCTTGCTGTTCACCATTGATTCCAGCCATCGTCATCATGATCAACTTCACGAACCTCCTCCAGACCCCAGCTCCAGGCACATCAATGGTCCACAGAAAACCCGGCCAAGGTTCCAAGGACCTTGCATGCCTCCACTAAGCGTCACCTGTCCCTGCACCAATCGCGAGTGCCCACTGTCCCTAAAGAAGCCACCCCCAAGACTTGCGCAACACTGTTGCTGCACAATGACCGCCACGGCACGCGACCGTTTGCGCCAGCCAAATGCTTCCGTTTGGCAAGCATTTCCAGGTTTTTGAGCAATCTACCCCGGTTGCACTGCCACACCAACACACTCTGTGACGGGGCCCCTTGTGCTACTATCCACACCCGATAGGCTGCATGGGAACTGACATGGGCCTCCAAACACCGGATCGGGTCGCTGACTGGCGAAAAACTCTGTTCCGAATAGCTACAACGGGTCCCTGCAGAAATGCACGACTCGCCAAATCTTGCCGGCGCCTCAGGGGAACCGGTTCTTTCCCGGAATGGGAGGGAAACTCGACGGATATCGGTGCGTTTTCGCTGCTTGCGCTCAGGGACCAGTATCTTTGAGACAAGGTCTCACCAGCGACAACACCATCGCGCCATTTACGCTTGCTGGCCTTCTACAGTGTCTCTGCCCAGCTAACAAGGGAGTGGGGCCCGGAACCCATCTCATCTCGATAGTCATCCTGATAGGAGCGAAGGCTGCTCGAGGCTGCAGATGGCCATTTCCCTTCATCATGAATGCAACCAGGTTACTGATAAGTCTTGCTCTGCTCGCGGCCAATATTGCGCTCTTGACCACAAGAGACGGCATCGCGCGAACCAGATTAGGAAGCAATGGCTGCATGCATCATTTCCCTATCAGAGCCGATCCAGGCACCCCGCCCATCCTTAACCGGTCAGATGAGAATGATTGACGTGTGAGCTGCAGTTTACACGCTTCTGCCTCAGACGCGTCGTGAAGGCGCTTCATTCGCTTATCTCCCCATGGTACCACACCGGTTTCGTCTTGTTTGCTTCAATTCTATTGCGACGCTGCATGATAGGGGGGTGTCACGAGGGCAGGATATCGCCAGTATCTATTGCGTGTAATCTCGCATGCAGCGATGCGACGGGCTCATCTCCCAGACCGGTCCCTCGACGGAGACATCATGCCGACCAGCCTCAGGTTCGTTCGCAGGATCTATCAGTTTCCCGCATTGTTCATCGAAGGATGCCAAAATGAAGTTCGCCGCCACCTGCATTTTTCTGCTTCCCGTGACAGAACAAGGGATGTTCTACGTGTCCAAAAGTCATCTTGCTGTTCCTCCTGCAGTCTGATATCGAAAGAACATGGTGACTGCATTGCCGTAGAAGCTCTACAGAGGTAAGCGCGAGCGATCACTTCATCGGCCATGATGTTGGAAAAAGACTCCCGTCCGAACACGAGTAAGTCTTTTCGAGTCGTTGGAGTTTTTGCTGTTTGTGAGTAGCAGCATCAACATCACTATCACCACCACCTTGCACGCGCCAATTCCGATCAATTTTCAAGGGAATGCAATGTGAGGCAGAAGTGCGCGACGGCCACGCAGGTAAGAGACAGGCGATAAGCATATCGTTAGCCCCTAAAGCATGATATGGAATAGACATGTGCAGCAATTTGTATAGTGCAGGGTAGAGTTGAGCCCTTGCATCATGAGAAAATGAAGAGGAGCATGCCAACCAGCCAGATCGTGTAACGATCCTCGAAGGTGCTGCACTGCCTATGTTTTATGGGCCTTCCGTGACCTGTCAAAGTTGCTGCATCCAGGTAAATCGCCAAGAAATTCGTTGCGCTGGATGCAGACAATAGCATCCTTCCGATCTGTAGCGATGGCAACGATTGTCTTGAATGTCCTTCCTCCTTGGTCTATACGATGGAGAAACTGAGACCTACGTGTACACACAACCCATGACGCCCTGGTGAAAGCTAACGCACGTCGGCATGGTCACGATGGTCACAAGTCCAGGGGCATCGCCTCCGCAATGGTCTCGAATGAGTTGCTCTCCTCCCTTGACCGCTACGAAAATGGGTCGGCTGCCGCTGCTTGACCGCCGCGGAAGATGGATGATAGGGCCTCGCCATTGAGTCGGTGAGCAAGAGAGAGTAGCGGCGGGAAAAGCCAAGTCGTGGTAGCGACCGGGGAAGCTGTTGGATTGTGTTAGCGTTGCCGCTTGCACCGGGTCACCCAGGCGAAAGGGGAGACGGCGGTTGGGTTATGGGCAGCGACGGGACCATGCGCTGATCTGGGGAAACGGCTGTCGCGAAGCTTGGTATCGGGGACAGTGTGAGGTGCCCATGTGCCGGTACATCCCGATAACAGTTGGAATGTGATGTGAACTGGTCACAGATAACAGAAGCCATGGCTTGACGCATCTCTGCAGGCAGATGGGCAGCGTAGATAAGTGCGACATCGGGGGCTAAAGTGCTGGGGATGATTCCGCTGCTTCCAGGGGCAAAAGTGTTGACTCAGGCATATGAGTGACAGTGTTCAAACTCTCAACACACTGTGATCATGCCACCACTCGGCCACTGCCGGCCCCCATGGAGGCGGGAAATCCACCTGGACCACACACCAACCCGCCACTTGAAACACAGTGCGCAGCCTCCCACTTCCCACCAAAATCACCACCACCACGCGTAACTAAAAACCACGATGGATTTCCTCGGCGTCCGCGAACGAACACCAGGAAACTCATCGTCAAGCTCCACAACATCTCCACTCCCACCACCCACCCACGTACCACGACCGCCGCCGCCAGAATGATCAAAATTGCCATCGTGAGTCCAAGTGGTCCTGGCTCTCATTCCCAGCACCCAGCATCGTCGTCGCCCCTGCCACTCCGGCCTCGCTACGACGGTTCCTATTACGCCAGCTCTCTCCACCGCCGTCTCGACAGCCCTCGCCCACATCTCCCCTCGCTGCCTTGAATCTTCCACGACTTCGACTCATTGTCTGCGCGCCTCTTTCTGCTTTCGATTGCGCCGTCTTTCCCTTCGAGCATGGTTATCTCTATTTTTACAACTCTTCCTTGATCCAGCGCTGTCCCGAAACCACCCCTCTACCACCCCCGTTACTGTGGGGAGCGCGGTCGTATCAGCTTCTGACATCACACTCGCTTCCTCTTCGACCGACGCAACACAATGGTGCAGTCAGAACAGCCCAAGCGGCGGTTTGTTCCCGTGCCAATCGAGACGACCTTCCAGTCCGTTCGGAAGAGCAATAATCGCCAACCAGGGCCCAACCCAGAACTGACCCCGGACCAATCCCCGCGCTCAGCATCACCACCACCCCGCGAACACATCCAGAAACGCAAATTCGCCCCGCAGCTTATCGAGAGTTCCAGACGAAGTCGTCGTGTTGGAGATGCTGGTCCTGCAACAAGGCCTACTGATAAGACGGATATCACGCCCTACACCAAGAACATCTATACTGCGAAACATCATCATGTCTCGAGGAAGCAATGGGAAGATGGCGTCGATGAGGAGTTGGAACGGCCAATGCCACCTACGAGGCGCGAGACCGAGGACGAGGGTGTTAAGGAATATCTGCTGGACCTGGCTGCTAAGGAGGCCGAGCGGCTGATTCACGAAGAAGCCCTCGCTGCTTTCCCTAACAGCCATGCTCGTGAGGGAGGCGTTGCTCACTTCTACTTTCAGGAAAGTTCTGACAGTGATGAGCTGACCGAGGATGTCTCGGGCCATGAAGCGCAACAGCGGGTGCGGCGCAAGTCTTCAAACTTGGGGCTCAACTGGTGGCATAAACACATGCAAGAGCACGTGCAGCAGACCCAGGATCCTGAGAATGTAATGGATGTTGATAAGGAGCCTACGGATGCCGAGCTCGATAAGATGGACCTGACAGCACCCCCGGATCCTCTGTGGACGACGAGTAAACGTGCCGAGGACGAGGAAAAGCGAGAGTCAGCAATTAAGCCCGAAGCCGACACAGGGCCCATCAAGACCGACTTTGCTGCATCATCAGCAACCCAGAAGCCCGCTGGCAGCCCCTTTGGTACACCCTTCGGTGGGTTATTACCCAAGACCGACGCGAAGGAAAAGAAGAAGAAAGGAGTGTCACCTCCCATGCTTGGTGACGATCTTGTGTTCCGCACGTGCCCCTCCCCAAAACACACCAAGCTTGAGACCGACCATCCTTTCATTGAGAAAGATCGTCCAGACAAGCATCGCGATCTTGAAGGTGGCGGCGGCCTATGGCGAGGGTACTGCTACAGGTCCGAGTCAGACGAGACTTACCTGGTGCCCGCCCAGCTGCGGCCCGCACCCATGATTTCGACACCATACCCGGCAGCACAAACTCCGGGAGGTCCCTTGGCCACCGATTACTTTAGCCAGGAGCCGTCCTCCGTCGGCAAGCCTAGTCTACACTCCCTTCAGGGTCTGGATGAGCGGCTTCGCCGGGCACAGGCTCGTGCCGAGAAGCACGAGAAGATCGCCGTCGAGTTCAGTGACGACTTCGTCACGCAGGTGTACAACTATCTCTCTCTGGGCTACCCTTCCATGGCTCGCGGCTTTGACGACGAGCTCTCACGCATCAGCCGTATCGACATCGAGGAGCTCCGGTCAGAGGACAACAAACCCCTTGCAAAGGGCTACATGCTCGAGCTGAAGCTGCAGGATAGCCGCGCAGGCGAGAGATGTCCTCGGTGGAGGGCTCTCCGTGTATATATTACCGAATGGGCGAAACAGCATCCTGATTTGGATAATTTGGATCCACTTGCTTGGGGTGTCAGGGAGAGGCGTGGTAGTTGGGGTATATAAACCTGAAGATAGAGATGGTTTTAGACTGGGTGATAGACATCATGGAAGAAAAGGGGACGGCGGCATTGTTCTTCATCATCATACATGGGTCATGACGGGGTCAAAGAAAAGACCGGGCATGCGTTTGGCGTTCTGGGCTACAGGTGGTTCTCTTCTTTACGGCAGGCGATCATCAGGCTTGTGGCTCTTTCTTTACATTAATGAAACTTCATGAGCATCTCTATATTTCGTGGTCTAATACATCGCCCAAGTGATTCGTGGGCGGGTCTTTCCATGTCACAGTCCAAATGGGATTCCGTGTAGAATGTGGTGTATACAGCCACGGCCGCATGTAACTGTATTTGCCAAAAAGAAAACCCCCTATCTTGTCTAGGAAGTCATCCCTCCTGAACGCCCCATGATGCAAGAAAAAAGCAACATTGAAAAAATGATTCGTATAGACAAGATGTGAACAATGATCATTTTCTTTCCCTTTACTTCCTCTTCTTCGGTGGTGGGCCAGCGTCCACATCACTCTCATCCTCCTCTGCCATGGAGTCATCCACCTCCTCCTGCTCAATGTCATCGTCATCCAGAGCATCTTCCGCGTCGTCGCTGTCATCTTCCTCTTCTACTGAATCGTCGTCCGAGTCAGACTCGCCGGCAAGCCCGTTCATCGTGATATCTGCCTCGGCGTCGTCGTCCAAGCCACCTCTTGAGCCAATACCGTTGGTCATCACTTCGCTGGTATCCTTATCCTCGCCTTCCACGAAGATAACATTCTCGTCCTCGTCCTCATCGGTCTTGTGTGCCGCGCCAGAGTTCCTTTGCATCCTTCTCCGCAAATCCATCTGCCCCTCCAGCATATCCAACTTGCCCTTCAGCGCAAGCAAGCTATTCAAGCCCTTAGCACGCTCAGCCAGCACCTTCTGCAGTCCCGACAAGCTCTGTAGGACCTTGGGCTGAGTAGCCAACGCACCACCATGTGCAACAAGCGTCCACTGCACCCAGATCATGAGCTTGCCTGCGCGACCGGGACGACGGTAGAGACGAGCGGCAAGCTTCTGGAGGAGTGCACCGGCGAGAGCGCTGTCGAGGTTCTCAACGGTGTTTTGGATGGTGGACTGATCGTCGGTGGCAAGACAGGACTCGAGGAGGTCAGTGTCGTCGGTTCGGAGGGCTTGTGTGAGAACAGTGGTGAGGGACTGGCTCGAGGGTGCGACGATGGCGGCGCGAGAGCGTTGGAGGGAGGTTGAGGGTTGTTGGAGGAGGGCGGGGACATCGATGACCTCGCTGCCACGAAGGAGCTCGCCGAAAGATGGTGAAGTAGCCTCAGCGTCTGATCCGTCCTCATCTGCCGTCTCAGCTTGCTGGAGTGAAGGTCGTGAGGCAGGCTTGCTACTCAGAGGTTGTGAGACTGGCGGTGCAGCGCCATTGGCCTCTTCGGCATCGCTGCCTTCGCCAGTGAGGTATTCCTCGTCGCTGCTGTTGGGGTCGGAGGAGATATCAATTGTCTCTGTGGCGGCGGGGATATCGTCTGCTGCGGAAACGGCAGTGCTCTGCTCGTTGATCCTGGTTCTGGTGGTGGGCTTTGCGCTGGGCTTGACGGCCGGTGCAGCAAACCTGCCGGGTGCTTTCCGTTTGGTAGACATTGGCATGCGTATATCTGCACTGAAGCAATGAAAGAAACCAAGGAAGAAGACTGATGGAGGATAATGTCTGCAGTTGGGTTATACAAGGGCTTGTCTTGCTTGTAGTGATGAGCGCTCGCTGTCGGGCTTGGGGAAAATTTCATGGGCTGCAACGGCTGGTTGGTGAACTTTTTTTCTGGGTCGGAGCTTGGAGGCCGACCGTGGATGAGGAGCCCCACTTGATGATGAGCGGCTGGGTGGTCACACAAGTTGGTGGCAGGGTCACGTGCGCGGTGCCTTACCCGGGAGCCATGCTTCGAGTCATCGCGGTTTCACCGTGACACTTACACCGAACGTGGGTGGTTTGGTTCACATGGCTGCCCGGCTCATTACACACCAAGAAATTCGCTCTCCAAACGTCAAAACATGTCATCTTTGCCCTTGATTGTAGCCAATCCTCCAAAACGTGGGACCCTCGAGCTATACTAATTAAGTGCACTCTGGGGCCACTCCTGCCAAAATAATTCCACACCGAACACAGCTGCCTACGATTGGCAGCAAACGCAAACCAAGAAGTCTCAAACTTCTCAAATTACCTCTCAATGGTCAAGAATAATACAGCCTTTCTCATTCACTCACGCGATCACAAGTTGTTCAGAGTCGAGTGCAGCGTCTACTATTCGGCCTCCCAGCAAGCTTTGTATAGGGTATACAGGAATAAGCTTGGCCTGAAATTATTTTCAAATTTCGCTGCTTGACGACGGCCACGCATGCTGATATCACCACGAGCAAATACCAGAACAGGAAACACCAGATTATATGCCCATTCATCCCCAGCTCGACACCACTTACACCATCCAACAATCTTCTTTTAGCCTGCCTGCTAGCCCCCGTTGCAAGGACACCACCCTCTCGGTCTGCAAAACCCGCTACCTGCATAACCCCCCTTAGCCCTGAAGCCTCGCCCGACCCTCCCAGCCTCCCCCGGTAACTCATAAATACCACCGCTTCCGGCCGGGCAAAATTCCCTGACGTGACCGCGCTTTTCCTCGCGGACCCTCCCACTTTACCGTGCAGTCCAGGTACTTAAGGTATAACGTAACCCTCCTTTTTATTTTCGCCGCCTTGCAGGTTGTTCCATTCCGATCCGGCTGTCCCTTCGCATTCCACCCACCCAGCTCTCCATTTCGACCTACCCTACGGTAATTTCAACGCGCCTCTCTCTCTCTCTCACAACTACACGCGACGCATCGCCTTCAGCTGCAAAAGGCATCGCTGCTTCACTTCCCTCTCGTCCGCGCGCCTGGCTCTTGTCGCTTATCTTGAGCTGCGATCTTTGGCGCATCCTCACTCTCGCCTCCTGGACTCATTTCCGCCGCATCCGCCATCGTGTGCGCGCCCACTTCCCTGTGTGTGTTTTGCTACATCACGCTCTCCGGTCGCAAATCACCACCAAGGATATCCACACGCGCAGGTCGTTGCCAGTCGTACCAACCGACCAACAACTGCCACCGTCCGTCATCAGTTGCTGCATCCGATCGCTAGTCAACAATTTTGCGCTCCTCAGTCACCTGCGACACGCATCTGACTCACCTTCACCACCTCCCTCGCGCAATCGTCTGCGCGCCTGTTCTCACGCCACTTCATCGCATCGCAGCTTCTCGAACGCACCCAAGTCGCCAACCTCCTTCGCCTATAAAGGCAGCGGCGTATCCCCACCTTGCGCGCATCCGGGTCATAACCATAACACGTCGCGTTTTAATGTCGAGCCGCGCAACTTGAACATTTCCTGATATCCCGCGCATCTTAAGCGCATTACCACGATGGCTTCGCCACCACCCTCGGCTCTTGCACAGGAGCCCGAGGTTCGCGGCATCGACGCCGCTCCAGCAGTCCAGCCAGACACCAACGGGTAAGTCACCCTCATTCGCGCGATGCTTGCATCTGATGCTGATGCGCCTCCAGACACCTGCCGACCGAGCCTCGACCTGATGCGCCTGTCGTAGCGGTCGTCGAGAAGATCGAGACAGAGAAGCCTCTGGTGAACGGCAATGGAGGCGATGCGACCAAGGACGTCGCTGTTAGCAAAGTTGAGACCGAAGCCATCCAGACCGAGTCGAAACCGGCAGCGGCCACTCCCGAAACCGCAACACCAAACGTACCCGAAAGTGCGCCCGAGCCTGCGAGCCCACGGAAGCCTGATGAACTTGTTGAGCCTCCGCCTTCCAATGAAGATGAAGTCATGAGAGATGCATCGCAACCTGAGGCTTCTGAGCCTGCGCCACCTTTGGACAGCACAGTAGAGAAACCTCTTGAGAGCATTGAGAAGTCTCCGGAAGCTGTAACTGCACCGAAAGACGAAGTAAAGGCAGAGCCGTCCCCGAAAGTGGAAGCTGTGGCTCCGTTCGCTTCTTCCTCATCGCCAAAACCGAGCACAGAAGCACAAGACGATGTAGCAATGGGAGGCACAGGTGCTGAGGGTACCGAGGAGTCAGCACTTACCGCGAACGATGAATCTGTTCTTCCCACTTCTGAGGTTGATCTAGGACCTGCTGGTATGTCGCAGCTGGCTCTCGATGGCGCAGAGGCTGAGACCTCTCCTGTTGTGGCCGGTGAGACCACCTCTACTGATGCTCCTATCAAGGTGGCGCGTGAACGCGAGGATGATGCCAGTGAGGAGCCTGCCCCAAAACGAGCACGCACAGAGCCCAAGGAAGATGAGGTGACCGTCCCTGTGACATCGGCCGATGCTATGGACACGTCTGCCACCGAGCCTGCGCCACTGGAATCCATTGAGGCTTTGCCAGCCAATGCATCGGCTGAAGCTCCTAACCTGTCGAGCCTCAACTGGGATGATGCGGACAAGGACAAGTCAGTCCTCTCCCCATACCAGAGGCGTGAGATCAGGAAGTCATTGGGCAAGGCGAAGAAGACAAAGAACGGTGGTCACTTCCGTGACTCGGTTCAAAGACTCTGGCCAACCTTGTGGGATACCTACGTCGCAAAGATTGAGAGACCGATGGATTTGGGCAAGATTGATCGTGATTTGCGGGAGCCTGAAAGCCCCTACATCACATTCGGCGACGTCAAGGCAGATCTCGGTCTGATTTTCACGAACACGCTTGCCTTTAACGGCCCAACTCATGACGTTACTGCGGCAGCACTGAATGCTGTCAAGACGATCTGGAACGAAGTCAAGACTATTCCTGAGGAAGAACCTGCTAAGCCTAAGCCCTTCCCCAAGGCTAAACCGATTCGCGAATCGCGTGTCGCAGCTACTTCAGGTCCGGAAGCGAGTAGGAGACAGTCTGCGGGTCCAGCAGCAGCAGCTCCAAGCACCCAAACAGCAGCTGCAGCAAAACCGGCTGCTGATGTAAGGCGAGACTCGATCGCCGATGCGGATCGGCCGAAGCGTACTGTGCGGGCACCCAAGTCGAAAGACATCGATTACACATCGAAGTCACGGAAGAAACTCAAGCCAGAGCTGCAGTTCTGTGACGAGGTTCTGACTGAGATCACTAGTGCTAAGCACTTCACCATTAATCAGTTCTTCCTGGAACCAGTAGATCCGGTTGCTTTGGCTATTCCCCAGTACTATTCCGTGATCAAGAAGCCCATGGATTTTGGCCAGATCTCACGGATGCTGCACAGTGGAGAAATCAACTCTGTGAAAGAGTTTGACAAGAACGTTCGTCTGATTTTCGACAATTGCTTCCAATTCAATGGACCGCCAAACCAGGGAAACCCAGTTTCCATCTTCGCGAAGCAGCTTAAAGACATGTATGAAGGGGAGATGAAGAAGAAAGATGCATGGCTCGCGAAACATGCCAAAGCCAACGCACCCGCTTCGAACCCTAGCGATGACGAGGATGATGACGAGGATGAGGAAGATCAAGAAGCCCTTGCCGCAATTAACGAGATGACGAGCAACATTCGTGTACTCGAGGGCAAGATGAGAGAAGAATCAACGAAGCTGACGGAGCTTTATGCTGCGGACAGCCCTGATGAAATAATGATTCAAGTCCAGCAAAATATTGTCTCCGTCGTTCAGCAAACGCTTCTCGGCAAGAAGACTAAGTTGGCGGAATTGAGACAGAAGGGGGATAAGCCCGGTAAGAAGGCCAAGGGAGGCAAGCCCAAGCCAAGCGGATCAAAGAAGGCGGCCGCCGGCGCTGTACCGAAGAAATCTGGAGGCGGCAAGAAGGCTACCAAGAAGTCTTTGACTGCTGCTGAGAAGGACCAAATCGCGAACGCCATCAACGACCTCGAGGGGAAGCATTTGGATCGTGCCATTGATATCATCAAGAATGACACTGGTCAGAATGTAGGTTTACCCTTGCCACAGCACACCTAACATCGTACTAACTTGAATAGGAAAACCCCGATGGAGAGCTCGAATTGGACATTGACCAACTGTCACCGGCGGCACTGCTCAAATTATGGGAGCTTTGCAAGAAGGTTCTTCCCGGTTTTGCGAAGGACTCAAGCTCGGCTGGTCCCGTGGACGATGGCCCGAAGCATAAGTCACAGAACGCACAGCCCAAGGGCAAAAAGAACAAGCCTATGAGCGCTCAAGAGCAAGAGGCACGCATTGCACAACTCGAGGCGCTGTCATCCATGTACAAGCGCCCCAGCGAGGGTGCCGATGTGGAGGTGACGCAGGCCCCGACGCCGACTAACGAGTCGAGTGACGAGTCCTCCTCTGAGGAAGAGTAGAGGATTGGTGCACGAAAGGTGGATAGTTGCGTTTGTGAAATGGTACTTCTTCTGGACCGATGATATCGACGATCTGGCGTTCGAGGGAATCCAAAAAAGGGGCGCAGGGATCATCAACCGGAAAAAAAGAAAAGAAAATTCGTCGCTGGACTTTGTGCCAAGCTACATGATCCGGGCACACGTTCTTTTTCCTCTTCGCTTCATCCTTTCTTGCCCTTCGCTGCCCTACCTCTTACACTTTACTACATTGCTTTGCAACGTACATATTTACAACTTTTCGGATATTCGAGGACGACGGGCGGAGAACGGCGAGGGATGATGAACGAGTGGCTATGCTGAAGGGGAGGCGATGAAGTGGTGTTGTGGAGGAAATGAATATTTGGCTTTTAGGTGTGAAGAGGAGGTTGGCAGTGGGCACCTCATTGCTACATAGAGTGTAAGATGAATTGTATAGCAACAAAGTTCTCACCAACTTTCATGATGACGTGTATCTCTGATCTAACTGCGGTGTATGTCTATGGTGATGTTGGTTTTGTCGGCATCGGTAGGACGCGGTGTAGACGAGAGCAGATGTCGACACAGTCAGGCTCGTTCTCTGGGGTGATAATCCCATGGCGGATGAAGAAGTCGATCATGATGCCGCAGACATTGGGCTTGAAGTCCCTTTTCAGCATGCGGTTCATGACCTCATCGCAGTCCATAAGGATAAACTCCTCGACCTCGTTGTCTTCAGGCACCGGAATCACATCCGCCGGCATCTCCAGATCGTAAACGTATAGAATCTCTGCATGAAATAGCTCCGTCTTAGGATTGATATTTGCGAGGGTCACAGTACCCGCCGCACGAACGTTCCTCGCCACGAACTCTCTCGATAGAGAAGCCTCCTCATGAGACTCGGCAAGGATACATTCCAGTGGTGAGTCTGTTGCTTTCACACCGCCGGCGACGGAGCTGTCAAGGAGAGAAGGATGGGCGATGAGATGGCGACTGCGACGGGCGACCCAGATTTTGAGAGGTGAGGAGGGTGTGGCGGGGAGGTAGGCTGTTAGATGAGCGCCTCGGGTGGCGATGCCGAAGAGGGAGGAGGCGAAGCGTTCGATGTGGACGAGGGACTGGGGGAAGTGGGAGAGGCCGGGGATGAGGAAGGGTTCGGAGTGGATTGTGAGGGAGGGGAAGAGCGGGGAGGCGAGGGCGAGGTCGACAACTTGCTGGAGAGAGGCGTTGATGGCTTCGGTGGAGGTGGTTGCAGAGGATGGAGGGATAGTCAGGGTGAGAGTGCGGGAAGGGTGGGAGATGGTGAAGGTTGGAGGCCAGGAGATGGAGGAGATGGTTTTTGGGTGGATGTAGCCGTGGGGATGGGGGTCTGGGTGTATGAAGAGGCGGTAATAGGGGTTGTAATTCTGTTGGAAGTCGAGAGGGGCGCTGGAGGTGGTTAGTGAGGTGTGTTTAAGGGAGGAAGAGTGGGGAGAGGGGTACTTGTCGACTTTGGTGATGAGGTCACGAAGGCCGGAGGACATGATGGTGGTGGTTGAGGTTAAGGAGAGGCAGAGGGTGTGTTGGCTGTGTAAGGGCGAGTGACGGTTGAGGGAGATTGGGTGAGATGAGACGGGCAGGGGTCAAGTAGGGAAGTGAAGCTGTTGGCGATCGGTGCTGTGGTGCGTCGTCGGCGTTGGGGGATGGTGGGGGATCTCAACTGCCCCTCTCTTATCATTTATCGTGTGTACCTCTACCGTCATCAAGCAAGCAATTGAAGAAATTCCAACAACGCACGCAATATCACCAGGACGAATTATTCTCTATGAGTGTTTTCCCGAAGTTGTTTCGTTAGGTGGTTAGACTCAATTAATGGGTTCGGCTTGATGCAGCTGAGACAAAAGGCTCACTGCAGCGTGATCCCCTCACTTCACACTCCAGTCAATCACTAGGCGAACCAATCCCTGAGTCTTGCTAATTGGCAAGGGCTTATGGCTGTCACAACGTACGATGGTCACGGCCATTGATTCTGCGTATGAGTGAGCACTGTTGAGACCCTGTGATTGGCATAGTGGCCGTGACGCTTCGTTTCCTGAACTCCTCTACTGGCGCTGCCCAGAACCGCTCTCTTTTTCAAGACGTTCAGAAGAAAGCTCACGAGGAGGAGGTCTCAGGAGGGCAGGGTATACCACCTGTAAACTTTTATCGTCCCATCGTCACAGTGGTTATATTGGCTGTTCTCAGTGGCCACGTATGAAACATTAGACAGGAGACTGTCTGGCTCTTGACGGTATTCGCACTGTGCCCGCCCCTGACTGCTCTAAATGCTTCGATAAATGTCTTAACATTGGCAGCTGTGTCTCACAATCGCTATGAGTGAAGCTGGTTCATATGGTTTGGCACGAACAGCTAGTCAAGAAATTTGGCCCGTTAGCTCGGTCGAAGTGACCGTCACAGAACTATCATAACAGCCAAGTACCTGATGACCCCAGACCAAGATAAAAGACTCATTCGTCCGGATGATGCCGAAGATACCATGACTGTACCTGCACCCAATCTACCATCAGAAACGCCACTAACCTCACTCCTGTTGACTCATACCTGCGGTCAGCTTCGGCCGAATCACGCTCCGCGACTGCAGCACCTCGCCTCTTCCCACCATCCCTGTTCATCCGATCGGCCGAACAACGCACCAACCCATGATTCGGATAGATCTCGGTCCGGAAGCAAGTCAAAGATGCTTGTTTTGACTCAATGGACTGTGAAAATAGTTGCCTGTTTGGGAGTGCTGGAGGAGCTACACAGTCATTTACGGACGAAGCTGCAGGGTCTCAACCCCGCCTTGGCTGCAGGAGGACGGCGTTGAATACCGACTACATAAGATCTGACATCCCTTTCTCTTCCCCCAATTCATCTATTTAACACTCTCGACTCACTTGTTTTAACTTTCGGCTGGGATTCAAACCACACAAGGTGAAAATTCAAACATCTGGCGGTCAATTATACCAAATACACCAAGGCACTCTGAGACTGCTGCCTGAGCCATGGACAAGCAGCTCCACGACATCCTTGAGGCGCATGTCGCCCAAGGCGAAGACACAACCAACAAACTCCTGGGTGCTGCATTTGCACTCGTCAACAAAGATGGTCGGTGGTGCCAATTCCATCCCCAAAAAGCTATACTGACCCATCCCAGGCCTGCTCTACTCTGGCAGTGCAGGCCGCGCTCGCATGGATCCCGCCTTAAGACCGTTCGGCACGGATACCTTCACTTGGATCGCCTCTGCTACAAAGCTCATCACCTCAACCTGCATCATGCATCTAGTTGAGCAAGGAAAAGCGGCTCTCGATGATGATCTCAGACCTCTTGTACCTGAGCTGGCTGCTATGCAGATCCTCCGTGGTTTCGATGGCGAAAGGCCCATTCTCGAAGAGAACACCAAACCCATTACTTTCCGGTACTTCGTCACTCACTCATACCCTACTTCTCACAATCAAGCTGATAAGTCTCAGAATTCTCCTCACACACACCCTCGGCCTCCCATACGACATCCTCGACCCCGACATCATGAAATGGTCCAAACTCAACTCCCGCACAGACTGGGCAATGTCCTGGAACCGCAGTGGCTTCGCCACCCCCATCCGCTTCACCCCCGGCGAAGGTTGGCTCTACGGTCCCGCCCTGGACTGGGCCGGTCTCGCCCTTCAAGCCATCACAGGGGATACCCTCGGAGCCTACATGCAACGCCACGTCTTCGACCCTCTGAACATGCAAGACACAGGCTTCTGGCCTGGGAAGCTTGAGAGTAGAGGTGTGGAGGAGAGAGGCGTTGAGCCGGTGGAGAGGAAGGAGGGCGGCAAGTTGGAGGGCGTGCAGCCTTGGGAGCCGGCTGAGCATGAGATTGAGAGCGGCGGTGCCGGTCTCTACAGCACTGCTGGAGACTACGCCAAATTCTTGCAAGGGTTCATCAGGGGTGAAGTGGTTAGCGAGACGTCGATGCAGGAGATGTTCACACCCCAGCTCAACGACGCGCAACGGACTGCCATGGAGACTATCGCATACAAGTTGGGGGAGGAAGCGCGGTTAGGATTTGCCCCGGAATTTCCAGTGGGTGCTCCCATCAACCATGGCCTGGCAGGGATCATCAACTTGGAGGATGTGGAAGGGAAACGGAGGAAGGGTAGTATCATGTGGTCGGGTATGGTGAACAGCAGATGGGTAAGTGCAACTAATATCTCACGTTCGCGCAACTTGAAGATGGACGCTGACTCTGTGACAGTGGATCGATCGTAAGACGGGTATTGCGGCAATCTTGGTTGTGCATTTGATGCCACATGGGGACAAGGTTGTGGCCAGTCTTTATGACCAGCTGGAGCGATGTGTGTACCACGCCGTGGGAAAGTAAGCTACCTAGGTGCGCCAATAGGAAAGCCCACGCACAAATTGGACCTCCTGAGGAAATCTGCTCAGTTACCTGGCCTTCAAGCTGCTTCCAGCGTCTCATCCCCTGCAATCGACTCAAGCGTATTTTCCAAGACTTTTCGGCACTTCTCCCTATAGTCCAGTGCCAGTCTCTGATTCCGCGTCAAGTCTGCCTTCTGCTCCTCATCAACCTCCACATCCGTCTCATCTAGCCTTTCGAGCTCCTGGAGTACCTTGTGCTGAATAATTGCAATGGTCTGCTGAAGGAACACGCGATATGCCTCGGGAACCTGTCCGGAGAGAACGTTTTGAGGCGTGATGTGGCCGTCGCTGATGCTGCCGCCGGGAGCCGAAGCTGCAACGGTGCAGAAGATGTCCCAGACCATGTCAGGCTGCACATGCTGGAAACTGCTCAGGACGGTGGCAGAGTTGAAGGACTGCTTGGAACGACCGAGTAGCGAGCTAGGGTGATGCATGGGTCGCATGGATATGAAGTATTCCTCGGAGGCTTCAGTCGTGTCTGTTCGTTTCCTCACATGTGTATAGTCATTGTGAAGGTCTTCCGTGGCGGGAATCATGAAGCCATAGCCCAGAAGCAGCTCTGCGTTACTCTTCATACTATAATTGTTGAACACCTGTTCGCCAGGTTTATAGTCTTTATCAACATGCAGCGAGCATGTGTTACCCTCACGTACCCAGCGCGTTGAGACTGTCATATCATGATTGCCAATGTCAAAGAGTGGAAGAAGCACGGAGAAGTCATCGATCGCCACCCCGTCGGGGAGGGCCGCGTTTGAGAGAACCAGGCTGGGGCGGAAGCTCCGACTGGAGAACATGCAGTATGACCACTGATAAAGGCTCAGACGGACATCTGCCAAGGGATGATCAACCCGGGACAGCGCCTGACGAGCATCCTTGAACTCGGCCTGAACATCGTGTCGAATCTTTTGAATGCCAACTTCGACATTGGTACCGTCCAAAAGCTCGGCATCATCCTCTGGCCAGAAAGGAGGCAGCTCCCACGCCTCTTGATCAGAAGGCTGTGGTAAAGCCTGGATGTAGGGATACCAGAAGGAGTCCTTGCCCAGGAGGAACTGCTGAACGAGGAAAAAACGGCCAACGACGTGCGGCTTGACAGCTTTGATGAACTCGGATGGGAGAGAGTCGAGAGCGTTGAGATAGGACAATGAGAGGGTGGTTGGGATGCTGACAATGGGACCGCGCCCTGCATGCCCATCACAAGATCCATTGCTGGCAGCCACTAGGCCATCCGTAGCACTGGGTCTGACGCGGAACGAGAGGCCGGTGGTTACATCGTCGTACACCTCAATGCTGGGGTGTAGCGTGGCGCCATGTTGGAGCGCCCAGTCAACCAGTGCAGTGCTCATGGCCGGCAGACTAAGGCCGGGGGTCTATGAGCCAGGGTCTTGGATCCTGAAGTCGAGGGACGCTTGTCGAATCAAGAGACAATTTCTTGGGCTGTGGTCAGGAAGTAGACCTCAACGCTTGTCTGGAAACCGGTGGTTCGCGGCGGGTTGTTGTCGTCCAATGAGATGCTTGTTTGCCTGGTAATGGCGGGAGGTGAATGCGTGAGGTTTGCCGCTGTTGAGGCTTGAGCTGTCAAACTTGTTGGCAGCCCCACGTTGGATAAAATGGCTGGTGGTGATTTTGCGGCATGACTGCCCCACCTACTGACTTGGACGAGCCAGCCACCAGCCCGGAGGATCTTATGGAAAGAGAATAAATTGAGGAGCTGAGATAACAGAAAAAGACTTGGATATATTTGGAGATTAATCTCTTCACTTCCATGAAGATTATGTGCCCTTGGAGTTGACATTCTATGGCATGGAGTGCCATTTGCACTGTCCTGAAAGGCGCATCATCTGCTACGTCTCGTCCATACGCCGTATAGCGACGGCAATACCAACTTTGGAGCGGCTTCTCTTTCGTGCCGGATCCCTAGATGGTGGTGATACTGCACAGCAGTGTTTGATTGTCTGTATGCAAATAAGGCAAGCTTGTCGTTATTCGCCGCTTGCTCGGGTAAGATAGGGGAGGCGAATTCACAACACTGTCTCATCCGCCAAAACCGGTTCACTTCCCAAGAAATCGACACACACCTCAGAATGCGACCTAAGAAACCGCTTGAGAAATTGATCGCTAAGGATCCTCAGCATGTATCCAATGGAAATCTTGGCACGCCGCTGTAGTCGCCAGATTACGGGTCTGGCAGGATGACGGGTGCCATGGGGTTGGGCCTCGCGCACTGTGTAGGGGCAATGCGATGACCTTCGTGTCAGATTGACAGCGTCAGGTGAGCATCTGACAATGCGGAAAACATATTCGAGGGATCTCTCTAACAGTGGACTTCGTTGCCAGTTTGACCAGAACAAGATGGTGGCTTCGGATATTGGCCGGATAGGGAGGAGGTTGTGCTGGCTGAGATAGCCCTCCTAGACCCGCCTCGAGTAGACTTTCGCGAGGATGGCTACCCCATCTTCACAAGCTATGAGGTACAACGGCAGTGTCCCGGTACAGATAGCCCATGCGCTCCAGAGCAGGAGTTCGGTCACTCTCCGTGATGGCTCCTCGTACTGGTCCAACAGCAGGGGTCCCGATCTCGCGCCACCCCGGTTGTTGCCGCGGCAGAAGGTCGACGGATACGCTATGGGTCCAAGAGCCAAGTCCAAAGAAAGGCCGCGGACGTGTTGGCCGTGTTGGTGATGGCACTGATGATTGTGCTCGGGCACTGGTTGGGATAGAGAGAGCCGGGCCTAGTGAAAGGAACTCTACTGGCACCTGCCGGGTTGAGCATGGCGCCGCGATCTGACCTGCAGGGCATCGCAACAGGGGATAGCGCCACTGAGGACTTATGAGCAGGTGGCGTCCGCCCCAATCGCAGCGGGAGGCGCCTCCCCCGCAATTGGCGCCCGGCCACTATCAACCACTAAACGCTCACTGCCGTTGGATTAGTGGGTGGGCAACTGATAGCAGGCCCCTTCAAGGGCTGCACAGTGCAGGTTCACAGTGCAGGTTCACAGTGCATGTGCAGCCCTGCGATGCCTCTTCGCCCCCACCATCGCACAGTCCTCCATCCTTATCCTCGCGATCTGCCATTCAACTCCCAACAGTAAAGACATCTTCTCCGCCTCCACACCTGATCCCTGCCCCGCAGCCGCGATACTCGTCCCTCTCGTCTTGTCTCGCTTCGCGTGTAGACACTAGTGGTTTCTTGGTCCTCAGTGTAACGTCTCCCGGAGCCCCCGCAAACCCTTTTTCTCGCCTTCAAACATGGTGGCCAGTGCTTCCCACTTGGCTGCTACCCACGATGCGCTGGGCCCAGAATGAAGGAGCCCTCTGGGATCTGCAGAGGCAGAGCCAAAGTATATAGGTTCCTGCGTGTCCCGCTCTCTCCACCGTAGGTTCGTTGTCTCTACCCAGTGCCTCCTTGGAGCTTTGGTTTTACTGCTTGCTTCCTTTGGTCCCAATTCTGGCAAGCTTCGTCATGGCTGACCCGGACTCCATCAAGAAGGCCCCAATCGGCACGGAGGCTGAACTCACCTATGATGAGAAGGGCCAGCCCATCACCCCAGGCCTTTTCCCTCCGGCGGAGTGGCTTGAACGCCTCAAGGCCGAGTACTCTGGCCAGCACGATGGTGAAACCTTGCCTGCCGGTTGTGACATTGACCGCATGGCCATCTCCGTCTTGACCCTCAATGTCGATGAGTCCTCCGAGTTCCTGGAGAACATGCTCGTCTCCCAGAAGGATGACTATACCATCGACCAAAGGATGCTCGCTCGAGTTCGTGAGCTCTTGCAAGGCAACAAAGCCTGTGATATGGAACAGGGCGAATGGGCGTACGAAATCTGCAAGCGTGCTGGCCTGTACTACAACTGGTCGCCTTACGCCGAAGTCAGGGCTGTCACTCTCCCATACGACGATGCAGATGAACCTTGCGAGAGCTTCAGAGCATACGTCCTGGGCTACTTCTGGGTTTGCGTTTGTACTACTGTCAACACCTGTAAGTCCTTCATGACTACTTTGAGAAATCCGTCACCGTCTTAACAAGCCACACAGTTTTTGCCCCTCGTCAGCCGGGTATCGGAATCCCAGGAAACGTCGTCCAAGTTCTCCTTGTCCCCATGGGCCGCGGCATGGCCTGGCTTCTCCCAGACTGGGGTTTCAGTTACAACGGTGTGCGCTACACCATGAACCCTGGCCCATGGACTAGCAAGGAGCAACTGTTCGCAACTATCATCTTCCAGGGCGCTTCTGGCATTGGAAACTTCACTGGTCTTCTTGTCATGCGCATGCCTGTCTTTTTCAATCAACGATGGGCCAAGTTTGGATTCAATATTCTGCTTGCTCTCGCCAACCAAGTTTATGGACTTGGCGTTGCTGGCATCCTGCGCCGTCTCACAGTCTATCCGATGCAAGCTGTATGGCCCGCTCAGCTCCCGACTCTCGCCCTAAACCGCACCCTTGTCAACCGCGATAATGCCAATGAGACTGTCAATGGCTGGCGTATCACTCGCTATACCATGTTCGTTTGGTGTGCTTTCATCTTCATGGTCTACTACTGGATCCCCAACCAGTTCTTCCAGGGCATTCGTCTGTTTAACTGGATGACCTGGCCTGCTCCAAACAACTTCAACCTCGCCGTTGTCACCGGGTCGTATGGTGGCATGGGGTTTAACCCCCTCTCGACTCTCGACCCCAACGCCTCTGGTGCCAACGTTATGGACTCTCCTTTCTTTGCTCAGCTGCAGCAATACGTCATGCGTGTTGTCTCAGGTATCATCATCCTGATCATGTACTACAGCAACGCCATGTGGGGTGCTTTTATGCCCATCAACTCGAACCAGGCCTTTGATAACACTCGTAACCCTTACAACATCTCAATGGTGCTCGATAACAACACCAGGATCGACATCGACAAGTACAAGGAGTACGGACCTCCTTACTACGCCATTGCCAACCTGTTCGTGACTGGAGGCAACTTCGTGTATTACACCTTCTCCATCGTCTATGTATTTGTCAAGTTCTGGCCCCAGATCAAGAAGGCTTTCGTCGGTCTCGTCGTCAACACCTGGAAGCGCCAGAGTATCTACACCGGCTTTGATGATGGCCAGACAAGGATGATGCGCAAGTACAAAGAAGTTCCTGAGTGGTGGTACGGAATCGTCTTCACCTTTGGTTTTGTAGTTTCCATCATTGCGATGACAGCTTTCCCGACAAAAACACCCTGGTGGAGCATCTTTGGTGTCACTGGCGTCGGTATGCTTCTGACCATTCCATGGGTCATTATCGAGTCTATTGCCAATACTGGTATCCAGTTGAACGTCATTTGGCAGGTTCTGCCCGGTATCTGGTTTCCAGGAGAGCCTCTCCCGCAACTGATCCTCTTGATGTTGGGAGCAGCTTTTGAGTCGGTGAGTAGCAACTGGGCGGTTGATGAAAACGTTTAACAGCTGACACGTCTGCAGATGGCTGGCAGTTTCAGCGGCGATCTCAAGTTCGGCCACTACGCAAAGATCCCTCCCCGTGCTATTTTCCGGGGCCACGTCAGCGCTGTCATGCTGAACTGCTTCATCTACTGCGCCGTTCTCGAACTGTTGATGGTGTACGCCGGCCGCGACGATACCCTCTGCACGTGGGACAACAAGTACTTCATGGTGTGCGCCTATGCTCACTCTGTTTGGGCCTCGACAATCCAATTCGGCGCGTTCGGCACCAACAACATGTTCAAGCTCTATCCCGCTCTTCCTTGGTGCTTCCTGCTCGGTGCCCTCCTCGGTGTTCTATGGGTTGGCAGTGAGAAGCTCCTCCCCCGTGTGCGTGAGTCTATCCGTCTCCGCATGGAACCTGAGAGATGGGTCTCTTTCGAGCGCCGCTTCTGGAAACCAGCGGGGAGCGTGCTCGCCACTCTCAACCCTGCCATTGCACTCTCTGGCGGTTTGCAATGGGCGGGCAACAACAATCTCACCTATGCTACGCTCGGTATCTACCTCGCGTGGTTCTTCCAATACTACCTCAAGCGTCGCTATACCGCCTGGTGGGGTAAGTACTCTTACCTCGTCTTCGCCGGTCTCACCATCGGCGTTGCCATCTCGGGTCTTATCGTCACCCTTGTATTCTCCTTCGGTGTTGGAAAGGACGTGGCCCCAATCGACTGGTGGTGGGGCAACAAGGTGCCTCGTCAAGGTACTGACTTCCTGCTTTACAACAACGCCGCCTCGCTTAAGGAGCTGCCGGAGAAGGGCTACTTTGGTCTTGACCCTGACCAGTACCCGTTGGACTGGTAATTGGTTGCGTAAGGCTGTGTCGCCATTAGGCGAGATAAAGCATGGCGAGATAAGATGAATGAATGACTGAATGAATTGAACTCAAATGAACGGATGACAGAACATACCCGGCTGCTTTTTCGGAAACCATTGTGTTGTACCAACATCGATCTCAAATTGCGTGAAGTGTACGATCATACACCCCACTTGCTAGTGGTATTGGAGCATCGCTGAAAGCCTTGTCTCTCATTGATGATTCTTGCCAACTCCTTTGATGTTCACATAGCAAGCTATACTCGTCAAGCCAAACCTGTGTACTCAAACTCCATCTTTACTCCAACCGCATCTCCGCAATCAATGCACCCAACGCTGACGCTTGCGTCCTCCAATCGTGCACATTACTCACCGAACCTCCCGCCCACCTCTGCCCCAACCTGTTCAAACTATCCTTATTGTTCCTCCATACCGCATCAGCCTGCCGCTTGACATACTCCACAAACCTCTCCTCCCCAGTCTCCTCTGCCAGATCAGCCATGTAC
Organism: Sarocladium kiliense; assembly: GCA_030734395.1. NCBI lineage: Eukaryota > Fungi > Ascomycota > Sordariomycetes > Hypocreales > Sarocladiaceae > Sarocladium > Sarocladium kiliense. The sequence continues at coordinate 1,693,052 of JAUZTG010000029.1, forward strand.
CGCATGAAGATTCCCTTGAACTGCTTCTGGTTATCGTCACACGTTCCCTCAGTGTCACAGGTCTCTGTGAGGATCCCGTCAACGGTTAGGGAAGACTCGAGGGCGGCATCGGCGAGGGTGATGGCTTGTTGGAGGGCGGAGTCGTCGCCTGTCACACGGAAGATTTCTACACCGGCGCCGATACCGAGACCTTGGTTGTAGGTCCAGACTGTGCTGTTGTTGTTCTCGCAGGAGTCGGTGAGGCCGTCGTTTACGAGGCCGTTAGCGTTGATCATGCCGGAGTTGACGTACCAGTCCCAAGCTGTCCTGGCTCGCTGGAGGTAGGTTTCGTCGTTGGGGATGAGGCGATGAAGGTGGGCGTTGAGGTTAATGTATTGTCCGATTGTGACGGCGTTTTTGTAAGTCCTTTCGCCGTCCCACCAGATCCCACCGCCGCAGGTCGACTCATCGTAGTACTCTTCTCCGTAATCCGCGATGAGCTTCGATGCCGCGAGGTAAGTCTCGTTTCCAGTTACCTCGTACGCATCCGCCCATCCAAGTCCCCACCAAAGAGCATCATCAATAGCACGACTCAAGAAGTCCCCGAGGAGCTCATCAGTAGACTTGGTCCCTGCTGGGTAGGGAAGACGGTTGATGGTGTAGGAGCGCTCGATGAGCCAGAGGTATTGGTGATCGCCGGAGTACTTCATATATTCGGTGACGGTATGCGTGGCGACGGCGGAGTTCCACCAGCTGGAAAGCCACCAAGCAGTGTAGGTCTGAAAGTCAAACATGAGAGCGTCGGTGGCTGCAGCAGCGCGGTCGGCATTCGGACGGGCCCAGTTTGTGCAGGTGGTCGTTGAGCCTGAACTGATTAGCACAATGATTCCTGAAAATGCTTGAAGAAGCTAGAGATTTGAGAATGTTTACCTGCTTTACCGCAGGCGCGAACAGCTCCTCCGTACATCATGAGCCTGACATCCCGTGTGGCAACCAGCTTGGTATCAGCACGTCCTTCACCGTCTGCAACGCTGATGCGGCCGAGAGAAGTCACTTGGTCCATGATATCGGCATCCCAAGCTCGCTGGATCCAGACCTCATCGCCCGACTGTGCAGCTCGGATGGTGCCCCAAGCCATGCCCCGGGAGTCCATGTGAAGTTCAAGAGTGCGACCTGAGAGAGAAGTAGCGGGAACGGGGAAGTAGCCGGTGCTGGAGTCTGGAGCGTCTTCGCCATCGCACTGACGTTTATTAGCACGGCGCAGTCAGACTATCAAGGGGAAGAATGCGTAAACTGACCACGTTGTCCAGCTCACAAGCCTTCTCGTATACCCAGCCAGTGCACTTCGCCGAGCCATGTCGAGCCGCGTAGCAGGCCCTCACAATACCCCTGCGATGACCACTGGTATCGGCCAGATTGTACATATCCGTCTGAGCGCTCTTTGTGCCCCTCTTCACACCTGTCTCACCAAGCTTGGTCGTCTCCGACTTCTCAGGGCTCCAGCTTCTGTCAATCCAGACACTATCGCCCGATGAGGCACCACTAATACTTGCCCAAGCCATCACATCGGCATCTGAAACGTGGAGACGAAGACGACGCCCCTTGTCATTGAGATCAGAGACGGGATTGAGGTCTTCCTGGGCTTGTGAAGATGGTCGGCCATCGCAGTGCAGAGAGCACAGATTGGGGGTGCCATCCTCACGAGCGAAGCCGAAGATGCGAGCTTGAGAGGCAACATCGGTGGGTTGGTGAAGGATTGCGCTGGTGGCTGTTGATGCTGAGGTCAGACTCGCAAAGCCAGTCAGAAGAAGGGCAAGAGCAGCTGAAGGCATCGTGACTTGAGTTGCTTCAGGGGCATGGGAGGGCTGCCGTATACTGAACAGAAGTGGCTATGCCATCTCACTGCCAGGCATGGATCGGGCTCTTATACATCGCCTGTATTCTCTCAATCTGGCCAGTTAATCATCTAGGAAACCATCACAGGTGCATCGCAGCGTAACGTATCCTGCAGCTCGCTGATCCTCATCATCATTACCTATAAGCGGTAAGGTCCCAGCCATTGCTCGGCCTTATTTGTACATTACGGAGTAGCATTCACGGTTCTTGCCATCTCAGATTCCCCACAGAGGGACTGTGAGACGAATAGGACCTCTGTGTTGTATAAAGCCCCTCGGTGACGTTCCGATTACCCCAGACTGTAAGTCGTGGGGATACGGTGCTTACGGTGCGGGGAAGCACTGGCGTATATGCAGCTTGTTGAAGCTTCCTAGTTGAGATGGGCAGTGCTGAGAACAAAAGTGATGGAAACAAGTGATGGGAACAGATCACATTCTTTATAGTGTACTTGGGCGGATCATTGTGTTTGCGCGGCGTGAGGGTTTTGGGTGGCTGCGTTCTCGCCCATGGTCTTGGTGACCGACCTTCACCGTATGCCTACTATCGCATCTGAGGTTACGTCCTATTGGGCATATTTGTATTTCATTAACTCTATAGTACGGACACATGTCATCTATCTATCTTGAACGAGCTTATTCCAGTATTAGTTCGAGTCGCCGCCAGCCGAACAACTCGCGTTCTCTGAATCCTATCTACTTCCACAGCATACACTGCTTGGACGTCAGTACCTTAACAGGTCGTCATATTTGTTCGGGAGATTGCGAGGTGAGGCAAAGAAAGATTCGGTTCCACGTGAGTGCCTGGTTGTCGCTTGGGGCGAGAAGTAAGGCGAGAATCGATGCTTACATCCCATTGTTGGTATATGTAACAGCCTTACCTACGATGAGGTCAAGTCCGACGTCGCGATGGAGTAGGTGATTAACGAGCAGGTTAGCAGCTTTTGTGTACAGGTCGTTCAACATTACCTCTTGCGATCATGAGGTCTGGTGACACATTATCTCTTTGTTTATCTACCCCTACATCCTGACCATGACTCGGTGCTCAAATGCCTACCACGAACCTCTCCCTTCTCAAACCTTGACCGCACTCTACAGCGTCGGTGATCCTGAAAGCTACCTAGGTAATTGAAGCGTACCATGTTCCCCATGAACAGATTCAGGCCTGTCGCAGCCACGAATTGGCAAGCCACAAAGTGCAACATTTCAAGCGTCGCCATTGGTCGGAGGCCGCACAGCCTGCTCAGCCTGCACTCGCCTTGAGGCAGATAAAGCGGCAAGGAGGGGTTGTGCTGAGACTTCTTTACGCCTCATCTTCCGGCGTGCCCGAGACCTCTCATAGACGATGCTGTGAACCTTCGTTGGGAAGATGACACAAGGCGCAGACATGGAAATGGCTGAGCGACCTGGGACAGCGACAACGAACACCCCGTCGACAGCCTGTTCAAGCCCTGTTTCGAGAACTACCGACCGCTCAGAAAACTCATTGAGAGATATCGGTGCGACAAAGCGATCCGGCATCCCGGCACTATGGCCAATGCTCTACGAGAAGACGGTGGAATGCGGCCAATTCATCCATGAGCATCCGCTCAAAGCGCTGCTCACTATCCTCGGTCTGGCGAGCTTGATGGCCGCGGTTGTAGCTCTGGCTCCAGTCTTCCAAGGGCAGCATATATCACAAGAAGGCCTTGCGTTGGCCAAGTGGACGGCCTGGAAGAAATTCAGGGACGAATGTCGAAGCACCAAGGTACGCGAGTCTTCGTGATGCTGAGATGACCTGAATTTCCAGTTCATAAGACACTGATAGGCAACATAGGAACATTTCCCGGTATCTCAGCACTGCGAGGAGGCTCTGCTCATGGATCTGCCGCCGCCACCTGATGTGGTCATACATACTGCGGCTATCAGGCGAGGTATATACGAGAGCGTGGACGTCAGGATTCCCACCTATGTTCACGTTGCACTGGGTGCCGGTGCAATACTTGCGGCCAGCTTGTTCTTGATATTGCTTGTCCACAGAATCGATGCAGGACATCGAATGGCAGCCTCTCGGATCAGAGTCGATGAGATGAGGCATTGTCAATGTTGCTATCCTTCGAACGGAATGTTTGATGCCGCATCTTCTTGCGAAAACGGAGAAGCTCGATACGCGCAAGCCTCTGAAATGGCTTCAGGGCCAGACGTACCATGGCCAGACGTACCATGGCCAGACGTACCATGGCCAGACGTACCAGTGCCAAACGCACCAGGGCCACGGCTAGGTCACCAACTGAGATCCCACTCTGTATCCACGCCAGGCCAGGACGTTCATGCGGCCTGACATCCCAGCTCGACCTGCAAGTCCTCCATACGGTAAAGCAAAGCGATAGGTATGATGGATGAACAAGATTTCAGCACGCACGATTCTTAATCCCAAACTCCTCCAGTCATCAAGTGCGGTCGGCGTTGTTGCAATGGAGCCTGGGCCACGGCTTCAGCGGACTCTCGCATTGAGTCGCAACCCGACGGGCATCCATCGCTTCCTCGCTATCACTTGGCATCGTCGTTCCACGGGCGAAAGAGGATGAGGAGACAAGCGACAGACTGGAAAGCAGACAACAGGCGAGGAAAGCGACTTAGCGGGAGATTCCGAGAACAGACATATTGGTATCGATTCAATCTCAAGTCCCTAAAAAAAAAAAATCCTTAACTTACTCCAAAACCTAGTTTCCCTTGTAACCATGAACCATGCTCTTGTCGCCTTGGTAATCCCGTTACCATTGTGCCATTTCCATATGAAGGTATCCTTTGTATTCCAGTTTCCTTGCCATGAGAAAGCCGCCGCCCGAGCAGCTTGAGATGTTGTCATCTGAGTTTTTTCCCTGTTTGTTTCTGTTCCGATCTTTGCGCCGTTGTTGAAGAGTTCCTTCGCTTGTTACACCGAAAATGTTTGTTTCGCTTTGAGGTTTACATAATGATGATGATGATGATGATGATGTTGGTTGCTGGCCGCGGTTCGTCTAGCCGATGAGGGAGGGAGGATGGGTGAGGGGTCGGCGGACGAGCTTGGCGCAGGGGTGGGTGCTTGGTTGGGAGCGTTCTCGACATGCGGCTAAAGAGGGTGTATGTTAGCCATGAGGGCGGGAGAGCCGGATGTGGGAGAGATTGCTGAGGGAATAGAGCCGTGAATGAGACTGTGAAACTGGATCATAGACATACCACAAATGTCGTCACCCCTAAAGTGAGTCAGTCAGTCAGTAAGCCAGACAAGAAGACAAGGATGAAGGAGGTGGAGGGTTTCGTACCAGTACTGTCGGCTGACGATCTTGGGAGGACATCGCCGTGCCGTCTTGATGTACTCGCTACACCAGGACTCAACGAGGTGGTAATGATGCTGACAACTCAGCTCTTTCTGCGACAGCAAGTCAGTAACAGGGTCCCTGCAAACCTTTTCCCTTTCCTAGAAGCAGGGAATAGGATAGGATAGAATAGTCATTCCGTACGTAGATGTAATTGCACATGGCTCACTCAACCCAGCAAACCTTCGCTGCAGATCTGAAGGCAAGCAGGCCAAGGGAACCCACGACAACAACAAAAGTTTAAAGACTCGACGAGGGGTGAAAAGGTTAAGAGAAGAGGAGCAGAAGGTTCAGTTGACGATCTGGGGTACATAACATAAATAAACAGGGTCTCCTCTGAGGGTCGAAGGCGAAGGCAGGATGACGGAGGGGGCCCTCAGGCCTTGTTAAATGTCCATCTCTGTCTCGTCGCCAGCCAGGTCCCCCTCTCTCCACAGACAGTCCACCCCCCAGTGCGAATGAATTGAGTGGTTGACTGGCCCTCCCGCTCAAACACGCCCTACCTAGACTACCTAGCTAGTTTGTCGAGCGAGACTTACCCACCGAAAGAGCAGAGAATGCCCAGCCCAGCCAGATATGACAAGCCCCGGGACCCAGTTAGAGGGAGACCCGAGCGTGTGGGCAAGCGCTGCTCCGCCGGAAGCCTTTGAGATGGGGACCTGGATGGGACCTGGATGGACAAGGGGGGGTACAATTCCGCACTCATGGCTTGGGGTGCACGCACACTCGGTGCTCGCTCATCCACACCCACGTACACCCCCTGGACCTGGCTTCTCTCCGGTCTGTTCTCTTTGCAGGAGAGTTTCTGGCCTGTCGCTGGGCCGTCGGCAAACACACTTTGCTGGTTCATACACGACTCGACTCACCGCCGGCGGGCTTTGTTTCGTCACTCTCCCCTTCGTTAATCCCATACGTTAGACGAGGCAGGCAGGAAAGCGTCGGGAGTTGAGTACCCTTCCAGCACCTCGTACAAGCACCACTCCGTCTCCTCACACGGGAACTGACAGGTGGATGCGAGACAGACAAAGAGATGGAGTGTCCGTTTGTAAGACTAGCAACATAGTGCATGCTGCCTCCCGCGTCTGCAACCACTCTCTGTAAATGAAATCACACCATGTCCCGCCCTCCACCACCCACTGACTCCCGCGCATGGGAAAGAAACCAGAGAGGAAGAGGAGGAGGAGAATGGGACCCGTTATCCGTCATGCGGCAGCGCGCTGGAAGGGCGGATTGGCGCGGCGGGCCGCTGCAGGTTTGGCTTGGACGAGAAGAGTCTCGCGTCGACACTAGTTTCTGGTAGGCTTTAATTATCACGGACAGATTCGCATCAAGAGCGAAACTTTGTGTCAACCTCCGCTGAGTAAGGCAGATACTCCCCCCCCCCCCCTCCCTCTTCCTCTCTCTGACATGAACAGCTCTGCGTGATATAAGTTGATAATGAGGTGACCCTCCCTGGTCCCAAGTCGAATCCTGGGAAAGACACGGTATCAGTGAAACTCCGTTGTTCATGCCCCCCACGATCGGGGACTGACGAGGGATGTTGCGTCAGGGAGATCCATGTGACGCTGACTGGGCGACAGGGCTTTGCACGTGGCGTATTATGCTTGCACCGCACCTACTGTAGCTGAGCAGCGCATGAGTGAGAGCCGTTTCCTTTCTCCGTCCCGTCATTCTCGATGCTTGTTTGCCGAGCTCCCCTGTCAGTCTCCCAGCAAAAGCCGCCAGTCAGTCAGCCGGCTTTTGACTCGGCAGCGATTGCTAGCGATCCTAACTCTCGCGAATACCTGCACGTTGAGTTGTAAGACCAACCAACCAGCCAGCCAGCCAGCCAACAATTCTCTCATCTATCCAAAGTCTGGTACGCGACACAGCAGATGTGCAGGGCTTATCACAGTCTCTGTTACTCACAATCTCTACCATTCCGCCCCTCCCTCTGTCTCCCGTATCTGTATGCCTGTCTTGGCGCCATTCATCCCGCGTTGTTGCAGCATGCGACTGCAGGCGACCTGCCCTATTCAGTGACCGGTCAAGAATCCATCAGCCAGGGAGGGTATCGGCTGTCGGAGAAAATAGGGTGTGAGTGAGTGCGTTTCCACAGTCTGGTCCTGGTCTCCCTGGTGGTTTGTTGCCCTTCCTCCACCTCCACCTTGTCGGCGACTGCGGAGCAATTACGAGTACTAGGAGAACCTTTGGTCAGTCAAGCTCTGGTCTGACACTGTCTCCGGTCCAGAAGAGAGACCAGGGCATCAGGGGGACCCTCCCAGACGAAGGCCAAGCCCTTCCCAAGCCAATCACGTCCCTTATGAGGCTCCCACGACGCGGACTCGGGTTCGGAGATCCCTGGGCCCCTTGTGCAGGATTTGTTCTTGTCGGGCTTTCTTTTGCTCTACGCATCTCGGCCAGTCGCCCTTTCTGACCGAGAGAAGCTTGGAATTCCGTGCCAAAAGCGGGGGCTCTCCGCGTTTACTGGCTGGTGGGTGCAGAAACAGGAGAGGATGCAGTGGATGGCCCTCGCCCAGAAACCTGGAAGCCTGCCCTTCCATCACATCACGCGTTCATCTCGGAGGATGATGTAACCCAGGCGGCCAGGTATCCTATCCTATCCTATCCTACCCTATCCTAACCCATCATGCCTTTGCTCGTAACCGTAACACCATCCATCCTAGTCTCTCGTGCAAATCGTATTCGCAAGCTAGACTTGTTCAATCAGCGCCCTGCTGCCTCCTGTACTGTACTATGCTCAGCGGCCCCCTGCCTCCTCTACAGTACATACACAGGCTTGCTTAATTGAGTCAACAAAGTTGGATGCGACGACCCGAATGCTGTGATGCGATTCATGCACGTAGCAGATCAAAGCAGACGGGTCCTAAACGAGACACAAACCCCCATCCAGCGTCGAATGCCACGCGTGCGACAGACGCTCACACGCATGACTCCGACTTGAGCCTGAGTTCGGGGGCGGCCGCTGGTCCAGGCGCGGCTAAGACGCCATTTGTCTCGGTGAGGCATCCCACGTCCCAGTCAGGACAAGAGCCCAACCCAATATACCCGCATTTCAAGCGCTGAAGGGCCCTCTCTCTCTTCCTTTCGGCTCGATGACTCGGGAACCCTGATCTCCCTCGACCCGTTCCTGACTCGCGTGTGTGCACCACTGCAGCGGGATGTCAGCGGGCAGAATCGTGAATCAGCCATAAGCACCACCCCCGGACGCGCAGGGCGATCAAAGTGACAGGTCGAATTGCCCGGCCCGCTTCTCAGCTATGTCATCCGTAGACATGGCCTGTTTATTTTAATTTTGGCTCATGGTTTATGATCGCTTCTGACAACTCATGTCCGCAATTCCAGTTCGATTGGACTTTGGGCTTGAGATCTGATAGCGGCCCAAGGGGTCCATCCGTCCCTGGGCATCCCTTGTCTCCAGTTTGCTGAATGCTGATCAATTGTTCTGGACCCTTTTGCCCTAACTTTTTGCTCAGCTCAGCTCAGCTTTTTTGCGATGCTGGGCCCTCCTCCACTGTGGCAGAAGCCCTGGAACTCACGCCGAGGTTCCGGGCTGTCACTTGCATGCATGTAGGATTGACACAGTCCATGACGAACTGTCTTTGGTGGGAACCTCTATCATCATCACCTGACGCCAGCTCTGCATCTTCACGTCCCCCAATTGACGAAGGCGGCGCCCGTTGTTTACTTTACCCCTTGCTGCTGCCGTCTCGGCAGTTGCAGATCACAGCGGTCATGTGTCCACTCCCTTTCGGCGCTTGGACAAGACGATGCTCTCATTCCGCGTCGTGCTACCTGCGGTACGACGGCAACTAAGGGGTAGGGCGGCAAGCTAACGTCGAATCATAAGGAAGAGCAGGCTAGAATTAGAGATGGAACTCGGGCTGCGCGGACTGGAGTTTCGCTCGCTGCCTAGGTACTAGTACCACTCGTCCTCATTAGTGCGGCCTGCACAACAGTAGTAACTGGATGCGGATAACAGCTCGTGAATTGGAAGTATCGTGAATCTCATGAGCTGAGGTATGGTCGCCGATCACACTATGAACACAAAAGAGGGTCCTGTTTGCCAGCTCGTGTGTGCACGATATTGTCTCACAACATCCACGCCCTTGGTGTTGGTCGACGTGTATTGTTGTTGGTCCAATGCCTGCCTCGGCTTCTTTTTCTCTTTCTCTCTCTCTCGAGATCCAGAGACCGGGATCCCATATCACAGATCTCCCACTAGACCGTTCATCTGTCACAACACCCCTTACAACAGTTGCCTGTTGGTGGCGTTCAGCAGACACGCGGCTAACAACTTTCTCCTAGGCGCGCTTCTTGGCTTGCGCCTCGGGCGACCAGCCGGCGACCAAGGTTCCATCGTCAAGCATGACTTCGGTCTTGCGCACAGCAGCGAGTGCAAAAGGGTAAACAAGATCGCAAATCACTATCCCAACCATCATAATGACAGCGAAGGGGTCGGTGATGAACCCAGTCGCCTCTGGCCACCACCACCACAGGAATGTGCAGGCAACTGGGATGCCGAGGAGTGAGCCCACGAAGCGGCAAGCCCTGCGATCATCAGCATTCGCGTCAATAAATGAACAAACGTCAAGGCAAATCAGCAATGTCACATGAGGAGGATCCATGCGGGTGCGAGACCAGGACTCGTGTGATTATGACTGTCATGACCGTGTGATACCAACCTGCCGGGTCCATTCTGGAACATTGTCGTTGCGTATCACACAATTATCGCCGTCATGGGCATCAATCACGCCTCAGTCTCTCTGAAAGAATCGAGATGCACGGTGTGGAGAGAAGAGACAACAAGAAGACGATGCAGACACACCCCTTGTCGAGGGCTACGTCTCAACAGCTGAAGGAAAGGCGTCAGACACTCACCATATCGCATAGCTGTGACCACCAGAATGCCCTCGCTGCAGCACCATAGCCACAAACCCAACACTCCCCCCAAGCTGAATAGGCGTCGCCGTCCAGAACGAAAGCTCCGTCGTATCGCGTTGGCTCCGGTCCTTCCACCCCTTACCCATCTTATCCCCATATCCTGTCCCAGGCGACTCAAGCCACCACACCGAATACCACCCAAACGCGGCCAATCCGAACAAGAAGCTCGCAGCCAATATTGCGTTGGCATGCCGTTTCACCAGCGGTTGGCTTTCAAACGACTTGGGGATTGTGCGTAGGGTAGACCAGACCAAAGGGATATCAACGATGAACCAGCATGCGAAGCCGAATCGGTCAAGGGGGCCGTCAGCGACGTAGAAGGCGAAGACGGCCTCCCATGCGAGGTTTAACCCGAGCATCATGAGCGGCGTCGAGGTCGCGTTGGTAGCTAGAGAGCGTTGCGCCATGAGGACGTAAGCAATGAGCCAGAGCCCAACGCTGGCGCACATGATGCCCGCGAAGGTCGGCATGACCCAGTCTGGGGTGCCTGGCGGAGGTCGATCATGGTAGTAGCCCATTGTCGCGCAATTGCGGCTGCTAAGGTATTTTTGAGAATGGTGAAGCGGCCTGACCCGTGCAGTCAATGAGTTGTCAGTTGTTGGTCGGAGAAGTGAGATTGTTGTGTCAGCAGGGGACTCCGGATACGGTTCATCATCTACTCCCCGTACGGCCTTGCTTATGATCACAAGGGTGCCAAGCTGCGACGCGCAGTCTGACATGACTATACTGAAGAGTAGCAACCTTTTGGTGATTACGAAACTTCGACTACGTGCTATATACTTTGCTGATTTCTTTCGTTCGACATCTGAAGCTCTTTTGCCCCGAGCTTGACCTACAAATACGACCAGCATGAATCCAATTCGGGAAAAGCTGCCTTCACTGAAGCTCTAGGGATACTGGAGATACACTTGCGTAGCTAGTTTCAAAACATATATCTGCAGAAGTCGCACGAGGCTCAGCATGAAACTTGGAATCAGCCAGGCTAAAGAGACCCTTCAGCGCGACACATACCTTCATCTTGAGACGCGTGTCCAATAATGCTGAGTCACATATCATGTAGCACATGCAAATGCAGATAGAGTCCAGCAGTAAATAGCATTAAATAGTCCTTCTCTATCCGCTCTGAGGCAGACGGGATAGGCGGGTGTGGATGAATGAGCAACTCTGGGACCAGTCTCACGATGGCCAGCCAAAGCCATCGCGAAGTAGAGAACTCTCATAGTGAGCTGGATCGCAAGTCGCCCTGATATATTCATCGTAATCATCACTCATGGTCTAGCTTTGAAGATGTCGCTACAGCATCATGCAACAATGGGCTGTGATACAGAGTCAGTCCATAGCTTGACCGCCTCAGCCTCCAGCTGAAGATACTTCGGCCAAACCATCGAAACCAAAGCTTCTCTCGCATCCTGCCACGCTGTAACCCCAGTAGCAAAGCTCCATTCCTGGATACACTGGCGTATCTGTGTCTCCAGGATAACGACCCCTGGCGTGCGATCCTCCGTACCCTCAACGGACAGCGACAGCCCAATCACAAAAGCCTTCCAGAACCACAGTCGTTGATGAGCAGAGTTCCATTGTGGCATAGCTTTTCTGGTCTCAAGAAGATCGTGCAGGACTGTGCGGCACAGGTACGGCGTCAGTCTCAAGCCTCGGATGATCTCTGGTTGCCATAGTGAAAGAACGATGCCGAAATACAAAGATCCTGACGTAGCAATGGAAGTCCAGGAGGATGGCAAGGCTAGCCTTTTGGAGTTTGGCTCTTCCACGTCCCAGTTCTTCGTGAGGGAGGTCAAGTGCGCCTCCACGATAGCGAACCATGCAATGACCGTAGTCCCTCGATTCCAGAACTCTCTTCCCTTGGTCTTAGGCGCCCGGATCCTCGCCTCTGCCTGTTCAGTGACTATTGCCATTGGGTCCAGAATGCTTCTTGCATCCACCGGAGCCGGTCTGTCGTTTCTGGGGCTGATGAAGAAGAATGGAATCAGGAGAAGCACGCGCAAACGGTTCTTCAGGCCATCTAGCTCTTCGCGATGGCCCTGCTTGATGGCTTCGTAGGTCTCTACCTTCAAGGACGATGAGGATAGATGTGCCTGGGAGTCTGTTACCCGTGCCTGAAGGCCTTGCATGTACATGATCGAGCTGTTTGGTGAACAACGTTAGACTCGGCAAATGATAAAGATATGTGCAGGGGCTTTTGCGGCCACTTACATAATGATGTACCGATTCATCAATTCCTCTTCAAAGCTTTTGGGTGCTCTATAGCCGAGACCGAGGTGCTCAACCAAGCTCATGAGCCCCTTCTGGTGTGTCTGAGCTTCCGTAAGGTTACCCAAAGATACCTGCCGGCGTCGTCAACAGAGTCGTCCAGCAGAAATAAAGTCCAGTTCTCATACATCAACAATGCAATGCGTCGCTATCGACCGCACCGCCTTCAGCGCACTCTCCTTCCTACCGTCACATTCTATCCAGCTCCTGACTCTCTGCAGGCTTCCGACCTTATGCGCCTGGAAAGTCGACTGGTATCCTTGCAAGTTGCCAATATTCCATGTATAATGCCAGGTCGCTATCATGAGAACGTTGCGTAGAACATCTGCATCTTGGCTAGCAGTTGCAATTCTGGCGCACAGGTGGTCAGCGTTTTTTTTCTGGGATCATACCCCGTGCCAGGCATCTCGGGACAGGCAACGTACAGGCTGCGTGCCGAGAATGGGGGTGAAGAAAAGTAGACATCATTGACCGTGTAGTCTGAAGTACAGACTCTTGTTAGCAATCGTTTCCGGGATTTGGCTGGACAGGCAACTTGCAGTAGTGGAAGAGCGCTTGTGACTTGAGCGGCATATCAAGAGCGAGAGAGTTGAAAGGGTCTAAGGGTCTGCCAGGAGCCGATGGGAGAGGCATCAAAGGAGCTAAGGCTGGCAATGGTCCATCGGGAACAGACAGGACATGCCAAGGCATCTGTTGTCCCGGCAGAGCCTGGCCTCTCTCAGCTTCTCGCCGCTCCCTCAACGGGAGAGCTGGAGGGTAGACGCACACCCGCCCGGTCAACACACAGTTGCCGCTGGTTACAGAAATCGTTAGCCGAATGCGATCCGTGCAGGCAGGTCATCGGCTGCAGGCTATCGACATACCATGTCGGTCGGTCCTCATCGCACTTACGGCGCCTTTGCTTGCAGGCGGCACACCCTGTCCTGCTGCGACTAACAGTCTTCCCAGCTTCCTTATTGCCAGAAGCACCTCCTGCACGTGGCTTGCGGGCCATGGGCGCCACGTTTATCTATTCTCCGAAAAAGTCACGTCTTTGATGCGGCTCGTCAAGAGGGTCCTAGTCGTCCCAAAAAGTCTCCAAACAGGGCCGCGATGCGGATAGAGAGACAAGGAGAGTTGAAACGAGGGTCTGGCCTGTCAGCATTTATGCAGGCACTAGAGCTATTTTGGTCGAATACCCTCGAGTGCCTGTGCCGCACGGATTACTATAATAAGTGCTGAATCTATTTTCATGGGTTTGGGGGCTGAGCGAGCCGTAATTTGCGTTGTCGTAACGCAACTAGTATACGCGGCTAAACACGACGATGACAGGACTATCTCTGTATAATGTGGTGACCTGGCTTTGACTTCGCCATCCTCAAGACTTCGCACCGCTCTTGAAGACCATATCGACCATATCATCTGCCAAGGTCCTAGGCACACTTGGCAATGCGTCTGCCGCAATTACGCACTGCATCGCCTCGACCAGCGAATCCTCCAGGCTCTTAAACCCATTGCGCCCCATCTTACGAAGCAATTCCGCTGCTCTCGCATTGTCCACCTCGCCAATATCGACCGGCGCATCCGCGCAGTCAGTCACCATGTTCTTTCGATCCGGGAATCGACGACAGAGAATTGCGATAATCTCCTTCCAGGAAAAAGGCCCCGCCATTGCAGGGATGCGCTCACTAACCACGTCTTCGAGGGTCAATGCAGCGAGGTGCAGCAGCGCCATGTCCTCCGTGTTGACGAACCATTGATTTAGGATGAATGCCGGTCCAAGAGGATATCCTTGATCAAGTGTACTGATCAACGAAGAGCCACTTGGGAAGCCGAGGTGTTCCACTGCAACGGTCCGCCCAAAGTTGACATTGGGGAGAACGCTGTTGAAGACGAAGTGTGGCTTGTGCTCTCTCATGAACTCAAAGGCAGCCTGTTCGGCCTTGCATTTTGCAGCTTCGTAGATCATCATGCCACGATGTTGAGGGTCTTGCGTCTCGGCCGGTAGCTTGAGCTCCTCGAATACTTCGTCGTTCCAAGTATCGAGCTCAATCTTGTACGGGACTCCCGGCTTTGCACCCATCGCAGCAGCCCTGGCCGAAGTGAGGACAACCCGTTTCACTCTGGGTTCGCTGCTGGCGGCACTCAGGATATTGGTGATTCCTTGCACAGCTTCATTGATGATATTCTCGTTCAAGGTAAACGAGACATCGGCTGCCATATGAACCGCCCCGTCCACGCCTTTCATGGCCCCGTCAAAGGCTCCGGGGCTGCTAAAGTCAGATACTTCAACAAGTGAGAAGTTAGGACCGAAGATAGTCAAGAGCTGCTCGTGTTTGGCAACTGAGCGGACAGTTCCACGGACTCTGTAACCATGCTCAAGGAAGACCTTGATGGTGACACTGGCCAGATGGCCGTTTGCACCTGTGATGAGGATGAGGCCGTTGCTTGGTATCACAGCCATCTTGATCAGTTCCCGTCAAGAGTAATAGCACTTGTGACACGCTCAAGCAAAGTCTGTCAAATTGGGGACAGGAGACATGCCGGAGCAGTGTGAGGAAAGCTCTCGGCGAAGCACGAAGAGCTCGATATATACATGTTCGTTCGAATGGATGACAGCTCGCGAAACTCCGAAGAGAGTTCGGCGTATTTGAGTAAGCCCTATCGGTCCCGTTATACCCGTAATGGACGATTAGCCACCATGGTCGGCTCGGAATCCGCTTTTCGAGGGTTTGACAGCTTCACTAGGCCATTACTAGTCAATCTTGAGTCGGATGATTCGGAGATCCAGGGATATCGATCCTTAAGTGGCATCTGAAATTAGTTCTATTGGCCCGACTGGTTGGAGTAATCGAATCCTCAGGAGGCCCCTTGTCCATTTACCGCCCTTCCATGCACCTCGCATGTCCAGGGTGGATGCTAGGGTCGGGGATTGTGTACGCTTAACCAGCACAAGCTCCGAAACGTATGTTTGAATGAATGCCGAATCTGAAGGCAGATAGATGATCGCCATCTCTCAGTCTGCACTTCCTCAAAGCCGGGCCAAAGTGCTGCTCGTATGATCATAGACCTGCCGATCGTAGCTTGCATGCAACCAACTACTGGAGTCATCAACAGCGCGCCGCTTGGTGACACACACGGTCGCATTTGTGAAGACTGTTACCAAGACACTGGGTCAAATCATGAATATGCAGTCCAGGTGCCTCGGCGGTGCAGAATGCAAACAACTGTTCTGGCAATACAAACTCCTTTCCATGGTCGCCGCCGACCCAAGCGAGTCTGCAGAGCACGTGACCTGTAGGTCACCACACAAATATCTTCATCAAAACCTCACGATCTGATAAGGCGGTAGGTAATGAGCGCCAACAGCAGCCAAGAAAACGTTCTGATTGCTACCTCGTAAATCACCATCCCGTCATCACTGCATCCTCCCACACCAAAAGCGCCCAAGCACATGTAGACAGATGACCCATATCTGTTCCGTCATCTGTGACTAGGCGCAAAGGCGGACCCTTAGGCAAGCTTTCATCCCTCCCCCGGCCTTCGTCATTGGGTAGCCCGGCTCAGCTCTGCCCTCCCCGAGTCTGCCCCAGAGCAAGCTAACTTTAGCGACCAGGGTCACAGCAGCCCAGAAGGCGGCACAAGCTTGTGGAAGCTCGTCTTAGCGAATGGGGCCGTTGCGAAAAAAGCTGCAGCTTTGGTTTCTCTCCCCGACCGGTCAAGCAGCCCTTGACTCGTGTCTGACCTCCACCGGCAAACTCTCAACTCCTCCTCTCATCTGGTCGATCATCTTCGGCACCCTCCAGCAGCCGAGCATTTTTCTGTCCCGACAAACACGCATCGCCTCCGACGCTTCATCGGGCGCTCGCTTGTCCTGCCTGTCACCCGCTGAAGGCTACGCTGCGAGACCAGAGACAAGCTTGCGCGACCCCCGATCGACACAACACACCGCTTTTATTCCCGAGCGTTGACCAGCTTAGCAGCACCAAACGCTGCGCGCGCTTTAGTCGAGCTACGTTGTCCAAAGAGCTAAGACACGCAAAGACACCCCAAACACCTCCGCTGCGTGGCTGCACCCTCCCGGCCGCACTTGGAGCGGATCTGTCTGCTGAAATTCCGCCATGGATCCAAGACATCCGAATCAACAGCAGCAGCATCAACAGCAGCAACCTCCTCATCGTCCGCCGTCGCACCATTCTCCGCCTCTTCATGGACCTTCAGCCCGCGACAACCCATCTTCTTTCGATTCTTTTGGCACCGGCCGACGACCCTCCGATCGCTTCTCACGACAGCCAGATCACCCCGTCCACTCGCGCGCGCAGAGCGCATCCTCGTTGCCTTCTGCACACGAGCTGTCTCGCGCCATGCCGCCTCCCAACTCACCACCGCAAGGCCAGGGCCACGGCCAGCATTTCGGGCCTCCGCCGCCTCGCGCGCCACCGCTCGCTGTCGGTCCGCCGAGTGCGTTTCCTACGGGCCGTGAGCTGCCAGCTTTGAGCTCTCTCACGCGCTCGGGCAGCACCGGCAGTTCCATGTCCATATCCTCGATGCTCGGAGGCCCGCCGCCAGCTCGCGAACCTCTGGGCTTCCCACCACACTCTGGCCCTGCACCTGCGCCGGGCTTTGCTCCGTCACCACGCATGCCTTCGGCCTCCTCCGACTATCCTCCTTTCCGACGACCTCAAACCCCCGATCACCAGCGACCCTACGAACCGCGTTACTCCCCACAACAGCCTCACTATGGCACACCGGAAGCCCAGCGCTACGGCACGCCGCAGTACCACTCTCGCCATCCTTCTGCTTCAACTGAGCCGCCAAGGGATCGCATGTCTTCCGGGCCGCCGCCTCCTCCTCAACGACCTAGTAGTCAGCCGAAGGCGTACATGCCCCCGAGGCACGAAGAAGCGTACGGCCGACCGCAAGAATATGCAGATCGACGTCAGCCTTATCCTTACGACGATCGGTACCGTGAGCGAGATGCCAGGGAGGTAGAAATAGAGCAGCAAAGAGATCGGGAGAGAAGAGAACGTGCCTACTCTGGCGGCGAGGCAAACCGGCCTATGCCACCACCTTACGGCCGTGAACGCGATCCCAGAGATGGGCCCTGGGGCCGTCAGGGATCAGATCCAAGCTATCGTGCGCCTATGGGCAGTCAGCGGCCGCCAGAGTACCCAACATCAACGGCTCCTTACACATCACAACCATACCCAGCTCATGCGCCGCAGCCCTACGAGTCCCCCGATCGAGCCCGCGCGATGCACCAGCAACAACAGCAGCACCCCCCACAGCACCCTCAACAGCCACATCATCCTCCACAGCAACAGCAAGCGCAACCTCCACCACGCCGGGAGGAGCCACCGCCGCCGTCGATTGCATATGGGCAAGGGCCGTCACCTTACGACAGGCATCGAATGGAAGACCCCGCAGCCCATCAGCGAAACTTGCTGGCGGTTCATGACATCAACCGCAACAAGGGTCGCATCTCGCCTCTGCCGCAGGCAGTTCAAGGAGCTCAGCCTCAGCAGCAAGGCCCGGCCGGTGAGCCCAGTATTAAGAGCGAGTTCGGCAGGATGTTCGCAGGTATCGGAAGCGGCGTGAGTGGTCTCGGCATGCCTAGCCCGACTGCCGCCTCTGCGCAATTCGCCAATGCTGCAATGGGCAAGCGTGACGAGGATCTGGAAGTAGGACCGGACCCCAACAAGGTGAAGAGTCGGCGGAGGAAGCTCAAGGATGAGCAAGATGATGATGGGAGGAGCACGCCGTCAAAGGTCAAACGGACCAAGCAGCCTCTGTATGTGAAATTTCCAGCCCCTTTGGAGGATACAACTAACGCGTACAGCCCATCTGAGCCTATGGCCAGAACAAAGCTCGACTCACCGCCCGTCCAAGATCGACCAGTCCCACAACCCAAGCCCAAGCCGGTGCCACTTCCACCGAAGCCGAAGACCATCATCACATCTACCGCTGTAATGGAGGCTGCCTCGAAGCACCCTCGCCATCACCTTGGCGATTTCATCTACGAAGCGGGCTTGAGAGCTAGCAGGCTTGTTCCAAATAGACCCAACCACCGTGGCTTTTCATCAAACCCGAAACCACTCCCATGGGATGTCATTCAGGGCAAGATCAACTGCACGCTCACCGTCAAGGTCCCACAAATCCACCTCTCCCCCATGTCCCGCGAGGAGATTACAGCAAGAAGCTATCTATGGGGCACGGACGTGTATACCGACGACTCGGATGTGGTAGCCGCCTGTATCCATAGTGGCTGGATCAGAGGCGAGTGGACCGAGAATGTTGATGCGGAGATGTTAGATGCCGATGCCAGCGAAGGCAAGCGCCGCAGAAAGACATTCGCGGTCGAGCCCATCATCCACGAGGGCCTCATCACGTCCACGCCTAGTCCGATGCCTATCCCGGAAGACCGCGACCTCCACGTCAACGTCGTCATCCTCCCGCGCCTACTGAAATACGGCTCAACGACCCGACACGGCATCACCAGCCGCGAATTCGGAGGCGAGTTCGGCGCCCGCCACTCCGTACATGATGGCCTAAGCTACACAATCCAGTCCCTTCGCTGGGTCGAGAATGGTGCTCAGCCACAGGCTCGACTCCGAGGCAAAGCCCGACGCGAGCGCATGCGCAAAGCCATGATGGAAGTACAGGGCACGCTAGCTAACAGCCTGAGCGGCGTCGACCGGATCCCAGAGAAGGACAAAGGAGAGATCACAGCCAGTTGGTGGAGGAAAGAAGCAGAGAAGAAGGGTAGCGAGGGTGATAAGGAGAACCATGCCGCAGACAAGGAAAGCTCGAAAGCGCCCGAGGTCAAGGATGTGGAAATGGAGGGCGCAGCAGCGGTGGCGACCGAGAGTGCGAAGAAGGCGGAGTGAATGTCTGCACATATAGGGCAGAAAGAGTGATAATGTTGTTGGACACTGTAGGACTGTGGGTGGAAAAACAAGCCGCTGGGTTTGACAAGTGCGCAAGCGGATCGTTGTTGCGTGTATTATAGTATACCCATTTGGTCTGGTCAATGTTACAATATGATACAGGTTGTTGTCCTCGTGGCCGTGTCTAACATCCTTCTGCTGGTTCTATACACAGCACATGCCCGTCCCTTCTTTCAAGTAATTGTCCGCGTATCGTGTCGAGGGTATTAAAAGTCCGTCACCCTCCCATTATAGCTCCAATCACCCTTCCACCTCAGAGGATCATTCTTCGGCCCACCAACCTCCCCCGTCTTCGGATTCACATCGCCCTCAAACTCCGGCTTCGCACCACGGAACAAGCCCTGGTTGACACTGTCATCATCCTTGCTCTTCGTCGCGGAGCTGCTACTGCTCTCAACAGTTGATGATGGTGATGGCTCTGCTTGTGGTTGGAAAGCGGAGGAGACGGAGGCATCGCGTTGGAGGCGCTCGAACTCGGCTTGTTCGTCGGCGGGTAGCTTTGGAGGCGCCGGGGTTGGACGGAAGGTTGAGGCTGGGCGGGAGAAGAGGAGGCGGGTGGTGGGGAGGGGGGTGAGTCTGCGGAGAGATCGGAGAGACATTTTGGACGTGTGTGAGGTGGTGGTTGATGTTGAGAGGGGAGGGAAATGGAAGAATTGTGGTGATGCTGTAGGTCGTGAAGTCATGTATCCGGCGCTGGTGGCGGACATCGACGGGACTCGGCCGGGAATAGCCGGGAAGGATTCCAGGGTAGTGAGTGAAGTGGAACACCGCCGGGACTGCCGTCTCCAGCTTCATGGTTCAGCTCACCAATAGACATACCATCTGGGCCTCATCTTTTCGTACAAATGCCAGTTCTGTCATGGTGAGGTCAAAACAGTCATGTGTCGTCATGGACGGCTCTCCCCATGCAGCTATTCTCCGTTGCTCCCCACCGACTACATCCTCCTCCTCAGCTAGCTGTTGTGTAAGGGCAGTTTTGACTCGTTCATCAACACAGTAATTAATTACCAGCCTGCTTAGATCGCAAGCTTCTTTTCAAAGTTGTACGCAACCAAGATTCAAGCGACAAGTGATCACCGATTCAATTACCTTTCGCAGGCCACTCAGTACGCGCCAAGCAGGAACATTTCAATAGCTGGCCCTGAAGCCGCACCTATAAGCGATCTTTGTACCAACATCGCGAGTCATAGTACATAACCTTCTTTTAGGCACAATTTAGAATGACCCGCAAAATCACGCTTAATCTCAGGTTGCCCTGCCCTTTAAGCTCTTTTCGATGCCAGAAAGGTAGTACTCGGCGCAAGGTACCTGGCGGTGCCGCCTCGGGAAGCTCATGCAGTCGCATTGCAGTGCCGATCGTTTCTCCATGTGCCGTTTCAAAACTGCTTTAGCCTGAACGTCATGCCACCTGGGCTACTATAATCTATCGGCTACGCATTTGGCTATCTGTTGATGCTAAGGATTGGCGACGAAAGGGTTAAGAGTGGGTTATGCGGGAGGAGCTGATGGGCGTGTGTTTTAGCTGTATTGGGAGGCTCGGAGGGAGATTGCGGGAGAGATGTGATGCGATCGACAGCGAGTGGTTTTGTTTCATGCGATGCACTTGTCATCGGTGTCCCTCGCAGTTGAGCATGGCCGATTGATCGGTTCTCTATCTGCCAGAGTTCAATGTGATGAGATCTTGATGGCAACGACTTGATGGCTACGGAGAGCAAGATCGTAGCACAGATGACTTCCAGTGGTTGCGAGTTCACACAGGAGATGAACGAAGCTGACGAGGATTACTTGCATGTGCAACACCCAAAGGCGCCATGAGGCTCGGCATGCAGTAGTACACGAGGTATGGGGGCATCTTCCGGAACAGCCACCCCCGGACCAGACGAAAGAGGAAAGCTAGCTGATCGACAATCCGGCTGTTCTATTCAAGCATATTCATGATCCTCGTTTAAATCTCAGGGGTGGACCTCCCTCCGAGCCGCTATCATCATTGAGGGAGAGTATATATACTAAGCTCTCCATGTTCCTCTTCGAAGCTTGACTCCTCGTGCACGACATCCAGATCTTTATCCATTCGCTAAGACAGCAAGCAACATGGTTCCCAAGGCCCTTCTCGCCCTGGCGCCGACCATCGTGTCGGCCCAGCTTCACAGCCTCGCCGTTGACGCAGGTCTCTTATACTGGGGAACCGCTGTCGGCAACCAAGCCACCAATGACCAGGCGTTCATGGCTATTGCGAACGACCTCGAGGAGCACGGCCAGCTCGTCCCTGAGAACGGCCAGAAGTGGGAGTCCACACAGCCGAGTCAAGGACAGTTCACTTACCAGGAGGGCGATGTCGTTGCGAACCTTGCTACAGGCAACGGGCAGATCTTGAGGTGTCACACTTTGGTGTGGTACAGCCAGCTTCCCGGATGGGGTCAGTATATACCTGGCATGATCACGTAGCCTCAGGGAGACTTTGCTAACTGTACTGAATACAAGTCTCCAACGGCGGCTTTTCTGTGCAAGAGCTGGAGTCTGTCATTGAGACTCACATCGAGAACGTCATGGGCCACTACATTGGCCAATGCTACGCCTGGGATGTTGTCAATGAAGCAGCTGCTGATGATGGTGGCTGGCGCCCGAGTGTCTTCTACAACACCATGGGCACCGACTACTTTGCTTTCGCCTTCAACGCTGCCAGGGCGGCTGACCCTGACACCAAGCTGTAAGCTTCACCTTCCATCAGCATAGGTGTTTCGACATGAGCTCGTCACTGACCTATTTAGGTACTACAACGACTACAACCTTGAGTACAACGCGGCCAAGACAGACCGTGCCGTTGAGATCGTCGAGATCATCCAAGCCGCCGGTGCTCCCATCGACGGTGTTGGCTTCCAAGGCCACCTCATCGTTGGTTCCACCCCCAGCCGTGAAGAACTGGCCGCCACTCTCTCACGCTTCACCGCCCTCGGCGTCGAAGTAGCTTACACCGAAGTCGACATCCGCCACTCCTCCATCCCAGCCAACGACCAAGGGCGCGCCCAGCAAGGTGACGACTACGCCGCTGTCGTCGGTTCCTGCCTCGACGTTGAGGGTTGCATTGGCTTCACAGTCTGGGGATTCAGCGACAAGTACAGCTGGGTTGAGGGAACTTTCCCCGGCGAGGGTGAGGCATGTCTTTATGACTCGGACCTTCAGCGCAAGCCTGCTTGGACTAGTGTTTCTAGCCTCCTTGCTGCTTCATCTGGAAGCGGTGGCTCTCAGCCTACTGAGCAGCCAGAGCCTACTGCCACTGAGGAGCCCGGTGAGACGACGTCCATGGTCCAGCCGCCGGTGGAGACTGGCGAGGAGACGCCTACGCCTTCCTCAACTTTTGTTACAGTGACTACTACTTCGGATGCGCCTCCAGAGGAGACTACCGATGGTGGTGATGGTGGCGGCGGCGGCCCTGCAGCTGGACAGTGGGAGCAGTGCGGTGGTGAGGGCTTCCCTGGACCATTTGCGTGTGTTGAGCCTTTCACTTGCACAGTCATCAATGACTGGTACTCGCAGTGCCTCTAAGTAAAGAAACACACGGTGATAAAGGGTGATCTTCAAATGGATGAAGTTGAAGGTAAAAGACTGAACACATGTTCCTGTAACTACTTGCGCGTCGATATGTACATACAAAAGGCCACAAAGCCATGCAAATGATGTTATTTCGCTTCCTCTTTAGGAGCGGTCAAGCTTCCCTCCATCACTTCAGCACCACTTCCCGTGATGTCCATAGTCAGTGCATCCCCATCCTTCGTCAGTGTCACCTCAATCAGACAATCCCTCCCCGTCTTCAAACCCTGTCTCACCTGAATCTTCACAGGTTTTCCATTCTCGGGCTTCAATTCCTCGCTCAAATAAGCCGACAGCGGTCCAGCTGCGCTCCCCGTCGCAGGATCCTCGGCCGACATCCCAGTGCTGAAGAATCTCGCCTGCCATGATGTGGTCGAGTCGTACGGCGTAGGCGTAAAGAAGTATATACCCCTCGCTTCCTTGTCCACGAGGGAGAGTTGGTGGGCAAGGGAGTCGCGCTCCACTGAGACACGGTTTAGGGCTTCGACGGAGGCGACTGGGACGAGGAGATGGTGGGTTGTAGAGATTGACAGGACTCTGGGTTTGAGAGTGGAAGACTTCTCGAGTGGATTGATGCGGCCGTGGAGAGCAGGAAGTTCGAGATCCTTGGCTTCGAGGCCGACGCTGGTGGCGAGACCGGCCACATCAGGGTGGTAGTTGTGGAAGCCGGGAGGGTCTTGTCGAACAGTGACAGAGAAGCTATCCCTGCCTTCGGCGTCTACACTCTTGACAATATTGACCGGCGACACAGCCGTTCCAAGCTCCTGGTAGAACCTGTACGTATCCTCCGAGACCTTCTCAGCCTTCTCATAGTCCAGCTTCCCCGTCTGAGCAAGATACCACCACACGCCCAAGATGTTGTGACCACTGCCAAAGACCTCGTGGCCATCTGGGTAGAATGAGCGAAGACGGATGAAGGCTTTAGGCTTGGTGGGAGATTCGAAGAAGGTGGTTTCGGAGAGGTTGAATTGGCGAGAAATGAGTTGCATCTGGCGGGTGGTGAGGTTGGAGGTTGTATTGTCAACGATGGCGAGAGGGTTGCCGCGGTAGGCGGTGGTGGAGAAGACGTCCACAATGGAGAACGGGATGCGCGACATGGTGAGTATGATCTTGTCTTGTGACAGAAGAGAGCGATGAGTAAGGTGAGATGAGACGAATGGTCAAGAGCAACGCTTCTGCGGAAGACTCTGGTGTGTTGTGGATGTGGCTTGTAAGTGAAGCAAGTCAAAGGCTGGTGTGCTGGGCTGTAAATCTGAGCAAACAATACTCAATGGAACTCCCAATGTATTTATACTTCCTCAACCTGACTCCATCGTCGAACGACATTCTCTAACGTTGTGCATCACCATCAGAGCTGTATTACGAAACCACCATGTCGCGATGTAACCAAAACCGCGAATTAGTCAACCTCAATGCCTGACAAAGCCAAGTCTCGATTGGAGTGGAAACCTATGACCCCAGAGTCAAGCCACGCCAAGTTTGGGCTGACTTCCCATGCCTCCGCTTTATTGCGTGCTGCGTCCAGTGTTGTGTGCTGGGGAAGAGAGTTTGGTGGCTGTAAGACGGGGGAATGTGGTGCCCGAATGATGGTTGTAAGACCAACGACAACCAAGATTTGGCATCGAAAGCATGGGCAGTATGATTATAGAATGACAGGGCTTTGTCATAAAACATGTCCGAAGTGGTCAAAAGCGATTCTGGAATATCTCTTTCCAAACTGCGAGATACGTGGATGTGGTATGCACACTGGAGTTTCTGTCGCGGGACGCCCAGCGCTGCAGCCTCACTGTTGCGTCCGCCATGGGCGATGATGCAAGCGAGAAACGATGGCGACATCGCTTTCGGATTCGAACAATGTGTAGCTGCTGTGTTTGATCTCCTCAAATGCTGAGAAATAACTGTAACGCTATCACCAGGAACAGAAATCTCCAATCCGCATGCACTTGCAACCCAGCATCGGGCGTTGGCTCTGCCGTTGATTCCTCAGTCGACTCAGGCGACTCATCAGACGAAGTTGTCGTCGTCGTCCCCGTCTCAACTGCGCTTGTTGACTCCGCAGCCTTCGTCGTCGCTGACTCTTCAGGAAGAAGAGTGCCTGTGTCGGCTTTGTCTGGTGACCTGCGCCAGGAAGTCAGTATGAGTAGTATCTATGGGGCAGTTCGAGCCAATTCACCATTCAGAATCCCGCCATTCCGGCTGAAGAAAGAAGTTCAGAATCACCTTTGCGGCATCAAACGGCGCAGGATCATCGCCTGCTAGGTTCTGTGAGAAGTTCGGCTGGTCCGACGGCCATGAATGATCTATCGATGGTGGTCAGTTTTGTCTCGCTGCTTTCGTTCTTGGAAGGTAGTCACAGACTTCGGTTCAACATGTCCACGTGAACCAAGCGGCCCTCTTTGTGGCAGTTCCAGTACTCTGTTGAGTACTCCTTATTCTCCGCCTCTTCGGTAAATGGCGATTGATCGCAATCTAGGCGATCCGCCCAGCGCTCAAGCCTGTCATTGCCCGCACAGTCAGCTTCGTTGCGAAGGACAAGCAATAGCCCGAAATGTAAACATACCAGTCCGAGATAGCTGGGAGGTCACCACCAGAGCCTTGGCCGCCATCATACGGAACACTCTCATCCTTCTCGCCATGGAAAGAAATCATGTACACCGGCTTCGACGGCTTGCAATCCTTGTAGTTGTCATCGTTGTCGGTGTAATAAGACCCAGCGACTGGCGCAAAGGCAGCAAACTCCCTTCCCACCGTCTCATTGCATGCAATCGTGTCCACGAAGCCGCCACCAATAGACATGCCCGTAGCGAAGATCTTCTCGTCGTCAACGCAAAACTCATTGCGCAAGTCTTCCAGAAGGTCCAAGATGAAGCCCAGGTCTTGAGGGACAGTAGCCTCGGAATAATTCGCACCAGCCCAGGCACCACCTATGCCATCTGGATAGACCATGATGACTCCGTCATTGGTCGCGTCGGCGATATTGCTGAAGTTGGTGTCAGCCTCGAAGAACAGGCCAATGCTGCTTGAACCGTGGAAGCCGAGGACCACTGGATGGGTCTCATCGGATGAATAATTGGGCGGTAAGTGGATGCTGTAGTTTCGCTCGATGCCTCCAGATTCTACGGACCGCGGGAATGTGCCATCACGGTCATCGTGAGACTTGCCGCAGCCTGGGGTGTCGCGGACGTGATGGTGACTCGAGGATGAGGCGGCAACGCCCAATGAGCCTAGGACGACTAAGGATGATACCCTCATGGTGGTGATGTGTCATGAGAAATGAAGAATCGCATGTGTTTGGAACCGTTAATGCAATGCTAGACGGAAGCCCATGAGCCGGGCGAAGGAGTCTGGATCTCCAGTAGAAGAGATGTAGGTAACAGCTCAATGAAGAACAGGGCGGGATGACGTTACTTGGCTGCACGGGCATCTGGGCTAAGGTAGGCCAGGCCAGGCCAGTTGAAGGGTCAGCTTCTCACACATCAGCATGTTCTCTACCTCTGTAGACCCTGGAGAATAATTTTTCACATGCATATTGTCCGTTTCGATTTCTTTCTGACTTGCTTAGTACATCGCCCACCCTCCACTGGCACTCAACGACTGCCCTGTTATCCACGAACTCGCCGGCGACGCCAACCAACACACCACCTTTGACACCTCCTCCGGCGTTCCCAGTCTGTTCTGAATCGGCGTATTCTTCTTCTGCATATCCACGATCTCCTTCGGAATATTATCCAACATGTCACTCTGAACGGGGCCCGGGTTGATCTGATTCACCGTCGTCCCATTCCCACCCAGCTCCGCCGCCCAGCACCGTGTAAGCCCCTCAAGCGCTGCCTTGGAGGAACAGTAGAGCCCCAGGCCGGGCATGCCAGCTCGGGCGCCGACAGAGCCGATGTTGATGATGCGGCTGGAGGAGTTGAAGCGAGGAATGAGAGCTTGGGTGAGGAGGATGGGGGCACGAATGTTGATATTGTAGACTTTCTCGTAGTCTTGGACTTGGATGTCCTCGAGGCGCTTGACGACTTCTGTTCCAGCGTTGTTCACGAGGATGTCGACTTTGGCGTCTGCGCCGAGCCACTCGTCCAGTGCAGAGAGGATGGTATCGGCGATATCGAGCTTTGACAGGTCGCATCGCGCACTGTGGGCTTTCACGTTGCCTGGCAGTGACTCGATGGTAGCCTTGAGCTCATTGACTTTGGGAGTGCTTGACTCTGAAGTGTAGAGAAGGAGGACCTGCAGACGTGATTAGATCACGACAGTGAATTTGATGACTAGTGGTAAAAGCTCACTGATGCACCATCTCTGGCCAATTCGAGTGCCATTGAAGCTCCCAGGCCCCTGGAGGCACCTGTGACGATCGCGATCTTTCCTTGAAGAGCAGCCATAGTGGACAGAGACCTGTTGAGATGAGATCGAAGGATCAAGTTGAAGGCCTGGAAAAGATCGGGATTTTATATCTTGGACATGAGAAGAATTCGAAAGGTCCAGAGAATAAGGATCTACACTACACATACAGGATCCGTGATAACCTGCTCCGAATGCCCGCCCGCCGCCTTGGACAGCGGTCGGCCTTTAGTCCCCCAGTTTTCGGCGATAAGTAGCATTTGCCGCCAAACGAGTGGCTCTCGTTTCGGCGACAATGGCTCTCTACCTGGCCCCTAGCCTCTGTCGTATTTCGTAGTATCTATCATTAAACTTTGAGGCGCCGCGTCGACTCATGAGCTGGAAGTGTCTCTGTGAATAACGTCACGGCCATGGCATTGGCTACAAGGTGACCTGAACATCGCTCTCACTCAGCAAAAGCAAGCATCAAACCGCAGTGGTTATTGATTGGATCATGCGTACATCAACTGTTATTCGGTATCAAATCCAATGCTTCGGTCCAGCCTTCACCCTTCCTTATGCATCTATTAAAACATAGCTCGTGAACCACAAGGTCCCTTCCCCCTGCGCTCGCATCACAGCCATTATCTGCCTCATTGCCTCGTCCCTTATACACAAACATGGCCCGGACCCTCACTTCCTCAAACCAAGGTACACCTTGAGTCTCTGTTTCTTGACTCTGTACCTCCCCTTCCTGCTCAACCCTAGCTTTGTAAGAATTGTATCGATGTCACCTATGTCTCTCGCATTAGGCTTAGGTTTCCCAGAACGAGAGGGTAGAACAAGGCACGTACCTCCCAGTTGGTTGAAATCAGAATATGTCGCAGGGATTTCGTCTATGTTACCGTTGTCAATGCCACGAAACGGGGCTATGCTGTTGTTACAGCACGAGGCGAATTTATTGTACAGCCGGGCGGCGTTGTTCGCATGACTGGTTATAACTGAGTTAGTCACTTTACTGACCCGAAGGTATTGTTGAGGGTGTCTTAACCCAGCTCGCATCTCATTTCGGACCTCGTCAATATCGTCCTTTATCTCGCGGCACTTGTCATCGCGGATTGCGTTGCAGGTTGTGCCAATCGCTGCGATCCCTTGTGTCTGGCCTCGTATCTCGTTGCACACATTTTGTAGCTGGGCGACATCATTCCGAGGTGCCTGCACAGCAGCAACAATCGCAGTGCTTGCTTGACCAAGTGCATCTGTGTGACTTGTCCTGGCCGCTTGAATCTCGGTCTCGATCGCATTTCGGATACGCTCCTCACTGCTGCTGATCACCTCTGGCAAATGGTTGTTAACGTGGTGCGCCACCGTAGCCCCCAGCTCTCCTATACGGCCCAGCACGACCGTTTCGGTATGCGAAACAGCCGCTTGTATTGGTTGTACAATGTGAAGATCAAAGTTGTCCACTCGATTCCTCACCTGCCCGATTGTGTCCCGAACGACCTGCACACTTTGTATGATTGCGTTTCCTACCTGATCGATCAAGGTAGTCTTCAAATTGCCCAGTCCAGTTCGGATCTGCTTGCACTGCTCCTCGACATGGTTGTGGTTATCTTGGAGCCTGGTGTGATTAGTGTTTAGTTGTTGCGACAAGTTGTTGAGCCGATCTGACAGTGTTGCGAAAGATTGGTCGAGTTTGTCGAATCGCAGAATCACTTGCGCCTGGAATTCTTGTCCCTGAGCCCGCGTGTGACGAACTACCCCGGCTATATGGTTCAGCCCGTGCTGAGTCGCATGTTAGCGAAGCATTCTCATCGCGCAGTCAGTCACAACATGCCTCATTCTGGACAGGGTTCATAGTATCGACAAGGTTACTTGAGAAGCTGGGGAAGGGTAAGAATTGAGTTTGGGGACGCCCTCGGCATCATACAGTTCCACGGAATATCTATGCACGAGCATTCAGCTTATCGCCGACGATTCAGCGTCCCATCATGGCAATGCCACAGTTCAGGTAAAGACCAGGCCACCCACATCATAGGCATCTTCGGTGAGGCTCAAGGCTTCGAATATGGTAAGGATTCAATGTGGCGCACCGTCGCGCTGCATAGACTTGCATGATCGCGACGCAACCTCTCAATCGTGTCCAGAGGGGATTGGTAGTTCGGTGCTGTTGGTTGTGTACATATGCAACAAGCTGTCGGCTTTGCATAGATGGGTCAGGAATACGATAGCGAATGGCTCGAATCGCGCTCAAGCGAGAAGACGCGGCACAACGCTACAATCATTCCTTTCTTGGATGCCTTGAGGCTCTGACATGCCAAAAGCGGAACTGAGTTCATTGATCGTTCCGAGGCGCGAGCCTGCCATCTTCTGAACATGCAGCGCCTACAGCGCCTTAAGGATGCAAGATTGTGTTGTACGAACCAAGATTGACTTTTGGACCGTCTACTATCAGTGAATCCGTTCACACTTCTTTCCTAAATCGGCGCTCATCATTAGCAGACACGCGTGCCCTGTACTGTTGACGATAATAGAAGCCATATGACGTTTCCCGTTCAACGAGTAGGAATGCTCAACAAGAAATTCAAGCCGTCGGTACCTCTTATGCTTCCCAACATAGTCTCTGGGATCTGCCAAGCAATTGTACCACGACTCTATGGTCCAGCGCTCCGAGGATCGCTCTCGGCAACATTCGAAGCCTCCCGTCCCACGGCTAAAAGAGAAGAACAAGCCACAATATCGCTGACTTCCAGAACACGATCCATTCCCCAGACAGATGGAAGCTACCGGTCGCTATTACAAGACTTCCCCCGTGGGGTCTCTTCTGCTATGATTCATCGGGACACGATCCAGCCTGGATCTCATGAGACATGACCTGTCACCTCAACCCAGTTCAGCTTAAAGCGACAGCCAGTCTCTCCAGCACCACCAATCGAGAAACACAATTCTTCTTCCGTGTAAATTTGTCTATTCAATACCCCAAGCACCGGCCTTTTCGCACCGTACTTTGCCATATTGGACCTTATGGTGGATCTGGCCCTCGGCAGCTGTCATCGGCATTAAGCTCAAGATTCAAATTCCCCGCCGATCTCGGGAAGCAAAATGATCGGGCGAACCCCAGATTTTCAAATGCTTCTTTTTTCCTCTTCTTATTTCCGGATCTCATATTGAAAGCAAATTGTCGTGCTTCGTCATGCCTTTCCTTTCGAAGCAACCCAAGATTGTCATTGCTGGTGGCGGCATTGGCGGGCTGGTCACTGCCTTGGCCTTACACGCTGCCGGCTTCTCAAACATCGACATCTTCGAAGCTTCTTCCACACTCACAACACTCGGCGTCGGCATCAATGTCCAGCCTTCTGCTGTCTTGGTAACTCTAAATCTTCTCTCATCTATAGCAAGGAATCATACTGACATTGGCAGATTCTTCGCAATCTCGGTCTCCTCGAAGCCCTCGAGAAAACCGGCGTCAAAACCCAGGAGCTCAACTTCTACAACCGCCATGGCGATGCCATCCTCTCCGAGCCCCGAGGCCTCCGCGCAGGCTACGCAGTACCCCAATTCTCCATCCACCGCGGCGACCTGCAGATGCTTCTCCTCAGCGCCGTGAAAGAACGCATCGGCAAGGATCGCATCCACCTGCAACACGCCCTGAGCGGCTTCACCCAAGACGACCAACACATCACCGCCCAATTCTCCCAGCGTCGTGACGGCCTCCCCGCCGAGATGGCCCAGGTCACCGGAGATCTCCTCATTGCCGCCGACGGAATCAACTCAACTGCACGGAAGATCCTCTACCCGGATGAAGGCCCCCCGCGCTTCTCAGGACGCATGCTCTGGCGGGGATGTATCGAGCAAGAACCCTATTTAACCGGCGCCAGCATGGTCTGGGCAGGGCACGCCGACCAGAAATTCATTGCCTACCCGATCAGCAACCGGTCAGCCGAGAAGGGCAAATCTCTCGTGAACTGGATCGCCGAGCTCCGGATCCGGAGTAAGGATGATGAAGATCTCACGCCGCCAAAGACGGACTGGACAAAGTCGGTAGATACAAGCGTGTTCGAGGGACCCTTTGAGACGTGGAAGTGTGGAGGGTTGAGCATGAAGGAGCTAATCGACGAGACTGACAAAGTCTATGAGTTCCCCATGAGCGATCGCGACCCCGTTGATAGATGGTCTTTCGGTCGCCTGACCCTCCTCGGCGACGCCGCTCACGCAATGTACCCCATTGGCTCCAACGGCGCTTCCCAAGCTATTATAGACGCCGAGACCCTCGCACGGCACCTCACCACCATGGATGTCCCCGATGCACTGAAAGCGTACGAGACAGACCGGCTGCCTGCAACCGCGAAGATCATCATGGCGAACCGGGCGAATGGACCGGATCATGTGTTGCAGATGGCAGAGGAGAGGGCGCCGGAAGGGTTCAAAGATATTTATGACGTGATTCCGAAAGAGGAGTTGGAGAGTATCGGGGCGGTCTATAAGAAGGTCGCTGGGTTTGAGAAGGACAGTGTGAATGAGAAGGCGAGAGAGACTGAGAGTGTTGCGGAGAAGCTGGGGTTGAAGAGTCCTGTTGACTGGATCTCATAGGCATGCTTTGGTGTTCACGGAGAAAGCTCTTAAGAAATAACAATGCATTCGGCATGGAGTCTGACCATGATGATGGAATGTTTAGGGACAGACACCCAGGAGCCTGCAAACTTGGTCAAGGCATCACAGGCGAGTATCATGTACGTGTGAATGAATCACTTACTCCACGCCATCACAGTCGACCGCAAAGCGTATTCAAGTTCACTCGATATATAACCCAGAGCTACTCAGAGAACGCCCGATGCCTTCATCGCAGGCCATGCCCCTGAACTACAGTCTACAAATCACTAAACTCAAATCTGAAGTCACAATCCACCAAGCCCTCATCGATTCGAAATGTCCAAAACCACAGGACCTAAAGATCTCAACTCCTTCTCGGCCCATCAATGAAACTCCGCCTCCACCCTTCCATACCTCACTCCATCCACCTTCAACTCGAAGCCCAACCCCGCGCTATCCACAATCATCTCCAGCGTGAAGTCCAAGTTATCAAACTCGACTCCTCTCGTAGTCGTCAGTCTCGTGAAGAGGCTCCTTGGGACGGCATTCAGGTCCGTCGTGAGTGTGCACACATGCACCAGGTCCCGTGTATACGCCGCAGGCGGGTCGTCGGCATCACAGGCGATGAGATCGTCGGTTACGATGAGGGACTGGCCGGGACGGAAGTTGCGGGTGTAATGGAAGGCGATGGGGGCCAGAGGGGAGAGAGCTTCGCCCTGCACAGCACAATGTTGTCAGTACATGATGAAGCAAAAGGCCATGGGACGAATCGTGATCCATGGGCATTCTTACCTTTGCAATATGCCACTGCATCCTGTCCGAAACCATCCACCTCTCCCACAAAGGTGACCAGTACCTCTCACTGACAGCATGCTTGTCCTCATCATAAACTGTCGCATATGACGTTCCATAGTGCATCCGACTCTTCCTCGAAATCACCATATTTCCCTCCAATCCCCTCAACACCGCGCCCCTCACCACAGCCGTCCACGCATAAACCGGCTGCATCACCTCAATCGACCCATCCTCCCCAGCGCCACCTACTTGCGTGGGTGCAACGGAAGTCATATGTGTAGGTCGGGGTGTGTAAGGCGGTGGTGCGGCGGAGGCGAAACGTGCTTTCAAACGGCGGTAGAGGTAGTCGGATTGGCCGAAGCCACCGACGAGGACGATGCCGGAAACGATGCCTCCTTTCGCACGGAGACCGTCGACTTGGCCGGCGACAAGGTCGCAGACTTCCTTGACGACGGGTTCGAAGATGTCTTTGATCTGCTCCGCTGTCATAACGAGGAAGCCAGAGTCCAGTCCTGCCTCTTCATCATCGGGCAGTCCGGGGAAGCTAAAGACGAGAAAAACGTAAGCTCAATATCCCACAACTGACCTTGACATCCTTCAAAGGGGGTGCACTCACGGGACATTGACCTCCTGGTACTCATCCTCGTTGAAGTTGCGCTTGACAAACTCCTCAAAGTACCTGAGTCCCATCTGCCACGTCTTTCCCTTCTTCTGCTTCATCTCGTCGAATCTCGTCTGGCCCAACCGGTTTCGGACATGCTCCTCGAAACGATAGTTGAGGAATGCACTGCCACAAAGCCCTCCTGTACCAACAGCCGATTCTTCTACCCGCAGCGGCTTCAGTGACATGATCTTGTATGCTATCAGACTGTTCAAGTCAAAGTTAGCCTCTCGTCCTCAAAGTGAAGGTGGCCACTTATGTAACTCACTCAACCGTGCCACCGCCGGCATCACACACAATGAAGTTGTCTCCTACGTTCAGATGGTTCGGTTGAATCGCCTTCAACGTGTAGACCGCTGCAGCCTCGGGCTCACTAATCATCTGAATCTCACTCCTACTTCCCATTCCCGCTCTTTCCGCCGCCTGCAGCGTCGTATTCTTCGCCGCGTCACTCCAAACCGCCGGGCAAGTGAGCACAAACTCCACCCTTGTGCTGGCCATGAAACTCTCGCCATACCGCCTCGTCAGCGTGTCCATTGTGTGCGCATACACCTGCGTGAGGTAGTCGCTGACGGCATCAACGACATTCTTGCCGAAGCGTTTGAGTTGCGCGGCGGTGTCGAGAGGAGAGACGTAGAAGGGGAGTTTTTGGGAGCGGTCGAGGAAGAGCTTGATGCAGCGAAGGCGAGATTCTTCTGGGCGGAATTGGAATCCCCATTTTACGGTGGGAGGGTCAGCGGTGCCTGTGGTATTGGGAGGGAAGTCGTAGGATATTTCAGTGGGCACCTTGTCGGATGTGATGCCATTGCCACCAGGCCAGGTCTTGATGATCTCGATATCATCGGGGGTAGATGTGTAGACAGCAGCCACGCTGTAAAGAACAGTCAGCTCAATGCTTCCCTATCTGGTGGAAGATCCCAAGTATCTCTTCAACGAGCTTCAACTCACCCTGAAAATGTGGTTCCAAAGTCCACACCCACGATCAGCCGATCAGTCGCTGGCGGCTGATCCCTCACTGGCTCTCGTACCGGTCCATTGATAGCTTCAGTTGAGCTCGGCGGCGTATAGCTAGTGAAATAATTCCTGCTGTCCTGGTTTCGCCGACTCGTGTTCGTGTTTGACCTCAATGGAAGGTTCAAACTCATCTTGAAAGGAAGAAGGGGTCCTCCAGCTGCCTCCTGGCTTCCGGTCGGTCCACCACACAAAACGCACCACAGACCCGGAAGATGGCGGCGTCGTCAGGGAACGAAGACACCGATTGTTCCTGACTGTATCGCTGTCTATGAAGGGTCGCCAATGCTACTAGTCGATCCAGGTCGCGAAGTCGTCGTCGATACTCTGCTGACTGGCCCAGCTTCAATGTGAGATTCAAATTGCGCGCTCGCTCAGCTCAATCCGCATCGAATCACGACATCCATCGCCTATCACCTCTCATCCAGCTCTCTCGGCCGTTCTCTCTCGGCCACCTCAGTCCGATATCGTGACGGGCTTGGCACGTGAAAAGAGGTCCGCCCCTCACAGTCAATGGCTATTCGGCAGGTGGATGAGTCGTCGGTATGGCCTCGATGACAGATCAACGTCTCGAGCAGCCTCAAGCTCCACGGGTGTCGCCTTTGAAGTCGCCGTAGATTGTCAGGTTGGCTATTTTCGAGCACAATATCGCCGTGTCGTGGACTCGGGTGAAAGCGAGATAGAGGCTCAAATGAACGGAGGTGTGTCGTCGGAGGGGCGGTGGTGGACGGAGGAGGGGCAGTACCGCCCAGCGCAGTGCAGCTCAGCATCAGCACCAGGTGCAGTGTCAAGGCATCCACATCCCCGCACTCCCACGCTCACTTCTCATCTCTCACACAATTCACCATCGACGATTTCCTACTGCCTAGCGCACAGAGACATCGTCTATCGCTGGGCATAATCAGATGAGTGGGAATTGAAGGAGGGATTGAAGACAAAGTACCATTTCGGATGATGCAATTGATGACTCGGCCCCGTATCTCCGTCTGCAGCTGCCTGGAGGATGACGAGCATGGCCGGGGTGCAAGTCCTTCTGCCTGGCAGCCTCCCTGGTCTCTTTTTTTCAGCTGAAGCTTCGTAGCAATCGGCACTTTAGTCTAGTTGAGGTATCCATCTGGGTGACCCTGACACCAATGACTTGTTGCGACAGGTGTCTCCTGCGAGGCGTCAAACATGTACGTGGACTGGTCACGTGCCACGGCAGCTTGAGGCACCATTGGCCTCATCGCTCAGCCTTCGCTGGGTTTTGTCCTTTACAAACGATGGTAGAGCATCTAGCATCATGATCGAATAATCTTAGAGCCTTATGAGTTGGCTTTGTGCCAAGTACCAGCTTCTGCCTCAGCTTCTCAACTCCTGTGCTGCGCAATCATGGGCGGGAAGAGTACAATCAATGGTGGAAAGAGTCTCTCGCCTCTAGAGGTGGTGAAGATGGTCTATCAGTACTACAACCACTACTTGATAATTATCAATTGACCAGCCTACATTGACCCTGTTTTCCGAATGTTAATACTCCTGACAAAAGCGGCCTCTATTTGAAAGCTTGTCTTTCTATTCAATCAAGATGGTCTTTATCCCATGATTCAGTGGACAACAGGCCACCGTACAACGCACACGTCTCCGCCTTACTTCTTTCTCCTGGCATGTCAACCACTTCCAATTTAGTTGAGTCCTTGAAGTGGTGCACTTGAATCTTTTGTCACGTCCATTAAGCTGTTGGACAAGTGGTTTGTGCTTGGTCCTCTCCAAGGGCAGCGACGAGCTACGGCTATGCTATCAGAAGAAGGAGCATCTGGTCCCATTCCCCGGGCTTGAATTCTTATCGTGTCTTATGTTGCAGTCATGCATATCCTAGCTGCAAAATGTCTGACTCTGACGTTATGCGTGGTTTTCAGAAGGATGCCCTTGATCAGATCGAGGTGATATGAGGAATATGTACCTTCCATAGTGACTATGTCTAGTCATCGATTCATTGTTTCGTATATCATCCATTATGACTTTCTCTTCTTGTTCATGATCCCAATTATCGCGTGCATGCGCGACATGGCCCTCAAGCAAGTCAAACTATGGGTTATTGGTGCCTAGGTACTGCAGAGCAAGGTAAGTAAATAGAGTTGAGCGAGTCAGAGTGCTTTTGTTCCAGGAGGACCTTTAAACAATATTGACTAAAGCGGAGCTTCATCTCTCATTCTGCTTCAGTAAGGACTTTGTAATCACTGGGAAGAACTTTATCTCCTGTGGAGAGTGTACACGAGGACTATCAGCTGAGGTCCGCCGTCTCCTGTAAACGACGTAAACAGTTCCGGTACCCTTTATCTTTCCAGCATCCTGAATCGCCCGGGTCAGTGCTTCTTTTGTACCCTTTGCTCCTAGTGGTGCAAAAATTCGTTTTTATTGCAGGTTCCTGTTAGCCGGGGCGAAGCGAGGCTCATGAAACAATATATAGGCTATCTGACGCGCGCTAAATCGTCCCAAGCCAATTGCACCACCCGGCACTTCCTCAGCGGTTCCTCCCTGTGGCGCCATGAACCCATGTGCTACAATCAACCCAAAACATCCATGGCTAACAAAGGAGATGAACGATATGCCTGACGTGCGTCTAGGCCTTGGAGGCTCGAAGCTCAGGCATCGACTACGGCTTCGTTACACTCTGTTTTCGAGTTTATAAGGAGCCATGGTCTGTCTACCACGATAGTGAGGCTGACAGTCTCTTGACCTCTGCATCCAGCATTCCTTTGACCGCTGTCAGTCCTTTCGTTCTTCTTCAGTCACTCATTTACTTTCACTTCTTCTTGTTAAGCTAGACTTAACTCACCACATTCACTATGAAGTTCTCCGCTATCTTCCTCGCTGCCCTTGCCCAGACGGCATCGGCGCACTACTTCTTCGATTCTGTTGTCACCAATGGTGCTGCCGGGCCCAGCTTCCGTTACATTCGCGATTTCACCCGTCCCACCAAATACAACCCTATCAAGTTCTCGTCCAACCCTGCTGCCGATATCCGCGATGGCTCCACTATCGATGGTGCTGATGCTCGTTGCAACCAGGGCGCTTTCACCAATGCTGGAAAGACCGAGGTTCTCGAGGTTGCTGCTGGTGGCAGCGTTACCGTCAAGCTGGGTGTTGGTGCAACTATGCAGCATCCTGGTGAGTGCTATCTATTCTCTGAGGAAGACTTGGGGGAAGACGAAAAGTGTGTACTAACTACGCTGCAGGTCCTTCGCTGTTCTACATGTCCAAGGCCCCTACTGGCAGTGTGAAGGCCTATGATGGTTCCGGTGACTGGTTCAAGATCGGACAGACTGGTGTCTGCAACCAGAGTGGCGACTTCACCACCAATGCCTGGTGCAGCTGGGATAAGAACACCCTGACCGCAACTATCCCAAAGAACACCCCTAGCGGCGAGTATCTCCTCCGTGTGGAGCATATCGGTAAGCTCCTAGCCGCTTCCTTGATACAAAATAAGATAGCATCTGACAGTTCGATTCAGGCATTCACCGGTCCCACGTCAACCAACCCGAGCACTTCGTCTCCTGCGTTCAGGTCAAGGTAACTGGCGGCGGCAACGGCACCCCTGGTCCTCTCGTCAAGTTCCCCGGCGCCTACAAGGCTACCGACGACTATGCGAAATTCAGCATCTACGGAGGTTTCAAGTCCTTCCCCTTCCCTGGACCCGCCGTTTGGGACGGCGCCGCTGGCAGCAGCAGTCCTGCGACCACCGCCACGACCCTTGTGAAGGTCACCTCCACTTCCACCGCCTCTGCAGCCGCCGCTACGACCAGTGCCGCCGTCAAGAAGTGCGCAGTCAAGTATGCCCAGTGCGGCGGTCTGGAATTCACTGGCCCGAAGTGCTGCGAGGCCGGAAGCACCTGCCGGAAGGGAAACAGGTGGTACTCCCAGTGCCTGTAAACGCACACAAGGAGGACAACCTATTGAGAAACTGCTATTCTCTTGCTGGACAGACTTCATGAGGCTGATTCTTGAGAACAGCCTTCGTTTACTTTCATGTACATAATCTTTTCGGTAACCTACACTACTCATCTGTAGCTGTTGTATATTACGTTTCTCTGTCCATGTATATGTATTATCTCGCCGGTTTACGTCGAGAAGCATCTGTTATAGGATAGATACTGACATATATGCATATTTCTCATCCAGGTGCAGCACCACACAGACAAGCAGCAGATTATCCTCGTTCTTAGAATGCACTGAGTTGAACCACTTCCGGCGGCAACCCATACAGATGTAGGAAGAAGCCATGTAGCATCTGGAGTAGCGAGGTATAGTGCTACTTGCGATAGCTTGAACGGCTAAGGCCCGTTTCGCTGACCATTAAACCAAGAGTTGAGACAAGCTTCCTCTCACTCATGGGTTGGAGATCTCAGTTGGCGTTGCCATGCATCTGGTCGGTCTGAGAGGCTGGCAGGATGATGACAAGAATTTAGTATTGATAAATATCACAGGAATTATACGATCGGAGAACACCGTGATTCAGATACTTTGGTAAGTCAATGCTTCCATATTATATATAGATAGTAATGGGTCGTATACAACCCGCCTCTGCAGGCATATCTTTTCAAATCATCCTTCGCCGACCAGGTACCTGATCCAATCCCCTCTCTTTCAAAGTATATATGACACTCCCTCGGAAAATCAATTTCAGAAGTCCGCCCTCGTGAGAGAACAAATTGCCCGTCCACTTCAAGGCTGCCTCCCTTCCTTGCGAAAGAAACTTCAAGATATCTGTGTCCATACTCCTGTTTCCCGGTCTAACAAATGAAAAGCAAGAATTTCAAGGGGTTGTTGATTGCTGGTTGTTCAGACTGCCGTCTGTCTCGGACTCAGTCGCGCGGATAATTCACAAAAGGGTGAGAGAAAGCGGCTATGGTCACGCCAGGTCTTCTCCCCTCCTTTGTCGTATGTCTATCTTGGGTGTTGGGTATTGAGCTGAAGATGGTCGAAGAGAAGCAAAAAAATAGGAAGAAAGATCGCCGTGGTATACGCAATGACTAGAATGCGGCGCCCAATGGTAGCCGGGTAGTTGTGAAAGTCTCCAAAATTTGTCGAAGCGAAAGACGTCGAAAGGTTCCGGGACCAGAAAAGGGTCAACGGTAAGGGGGTCTCGATCATGTCGAGGCAAAATGAGAGGACGCAAGATATGCAAAAATGCCAACACCAAAACACCATTACCATGCAAGATACACAAAATACTGCTTTTTGTCGCTTTTCGTTTTATGTTGCAATTGCTGCAAAGCATGTGCTCGCTTAGAAACGCTGGCCAGCTGCCCAGATGCTGGCCGATGCTGATGCAGCCCACTCGCTCTCCTCGTAGGGAGGCGTGGGCCACTTAGGCTGCCCTTCGGTCTTCTTGTTGAGATCCAGTGGTCGTGGTGTCAATGCCTCGTTGGCGTCACTGAAGAGAACATTTCCGCTGGCAGAAGGTGAGGGAGTCGGGTAGGGATTCGAGAGGCCGAGATTGCTCGCTGACTGGCGGAGGGGTTTGTTGTTCTGGTCCATGCGCTTCATGGCACGATGAGTGGATGAGAGAACCTCGTCAAGGAGCTCATCCTCCTCATCTGGCGCCTCATACTGTTGGACTCCGTGTGCAGCCTGAGCACGCCTCGTCCGGCTAGAGATGGGTCCAGTTCGTGCAACGCCAATCAGATTGTCGACCGACCGCGCTTGCTGGCCAGGCAATGAGTGGTGGCGCTTGAGAGTACTGTTAGAGCCAGAGTTAGACGCCATTGGTTGCCTTGAGTCAAGGCTGTTCTGAACATCACGCAGAGCCTTGTCCAGCGACTCGTAAACCTCAGACTTGGGCGCGGGCGCTTGGCCTTGTTGGTCGATGATCATGGATGAGCGGTTACTGTTCCACGGTCCGCAGCCAGCACCTGCCTCAACATCGTCGTACGCCGGCGACACGGGGGTCTGGTGACGACCTGACAGGCGGCGTGCCCGCTTTCGAAGGTGCGAGAAAAATCCTTCCTTCTGGCCATTGGGCGGCGAAGCCAGGCCACCATTAAGTGCCCTCTCGGCCTGCTGACGGTGCATCTCAGTGTAGTTGTTGGTACTTGAGGCAACCGACAGCTGTCGTCCAATCTTCTTAGACTTCTCTGGCTGTTGGTTCGCCTGGGCCTCATGAGCTCGGGCAGTGACTGCATCAGAAAGAGGAGAGATAGGGCGGATTGAGGGCAAAATGGGCATGGGTGCCATGGTTGAAGCACCATTGGTCCAGGTGCTCCGCTTCGTATTCGCCGCGCGCTGCTTCTGTGGCTGGATC
This sequence comes from Sarocladium kiliense, assembly GCA_030734395.1. NCBI lineage: Eukaryota > Fungi > Ascomycota > Sordariomycetes > Hypocreales > Sarocladiaceae > Sarocladium > Sarocladium kiliense. Next base: position 1,733,644 of record JAUZTG010000029.1, read on the forward strand.
TGGGCGGTGATCTCTGTTGTAGTCGTCGGTTGAATCGGTGTAGGGCGGGCTAGCGGGTCCTTGAGCTGAGGAGCAACAGCTGTGACAATAGGCTCAGTGGTCTCACTGCGGCCGATGAGAGACTTGCGGAACCACGATTGCTTGGAAGTAGGCGGGGTGACCGTTGAAGAGTCTTTCGAATTCCTTCCGAGGTCGGACTGCTTGCGTCCCAGGATCTTGGATGCTGATGACTTGGGACGGAGAGGGTCCACCGCGTCGAAGAAGTAGTCGTGAGCAAGAGCCTGGGTCGATGTAGGACGATTCTTGGGATCCCACATAAGACACCAGGTCACAAAGTTGGCAAGTGAATGAGGCCACTGTGGCGACTGTAGGATCGTATCCATAGCATGAGGAGCCATCTTGGGGAACGAGAAGCCCAGCTTCCCGGCCAGTCTTGTGCCTTCGCGCCAGTCGCCTCCACCGACACGGATACCAGCCTTGTTGTACCAGTTGCCAGGGCTACCCATAATCTCACAAACCCTCCAAACCTGATCGACCTCGTTGCCACCAGGGAACAGAGGCTTGAGAGTCGCGACCTCAACAGCCATGGCGCCAACAGCCCAGATATCGACTGGTGCAGAATACTCGCCTGCACGGAGAAGAACCTCTGGGGCACGGTACCATCGTGTTGACACGTACGTGGTGTAAGGGAGCTTCGAGTGGGTTTCCCTGGCAAGACCAAAGTCGGCAAGCTTGACGGAATAGGTGGGTGGCGTCGAAGGCGGTGTGACGAGGGCGGAGTATCGGCGAAAGGAGTTGGAAGAGTCTTGGTGTGCTGAGGTTGAGACGAGAATATTCTCGGGCTTGATGTCACGGTGGAAGAAGTGATGGGAGTGAATATGCTCGAGGCCTTGCATAATTTGGAAGAGAATGCTCTTGACACTGGCGTTGTCGAGGCACTTGTGGTCGCGAGCCTTCATAAGCTGGTAGAGGTTACCCTCCATATATTCCATAGCAATATGAAGCTTCTTCGTGTACGGGTCCAGGAAGATATCGAGGGCAGGTACGAGGTGGGCGTGATTCGGAATGGTGCGAAGGAAAACGACTTCGCGAAGCTCGAGACAGGGTTGAAAAGACTCAAAGGTCTTTTTCATCGACTTGATGGCAATCTGTGGCGCACAGGTTACGAACATGGCCCATGTGCAACGCGGAACGGGAGCCAACTTACCACAGTGCCTCTCCGTGCAACCGTTGCGCCGGCAGTCCTCACACGAGCGAGCACGACACTGCCGAAGCTGCCATCGCCAATTTCCTTGATAACCTCGAACCGGTCCTCCAGAGCCACGGGAGCATGGGAGGAAGCTCGGGACGAGGCCCTTTGCGTCAGGTCGCTTGCGACCGTCATTGTGAGTACGTGGAGTGTGTGTGACGAGGTCCCAGGTCTTGCCGGAAGAACGGGAGGGAGATGCCAGCAATCCTAAGCTCAAGTCAGGTCCAAATACGTTCAGCGATCACGAAGGGTTTCTTAGAAACGTACCTGGTCACAGGCCTGTGAGAGAGAAGGAGCTCTATCGAAGAGCCGGGATCCGCTTATTGGGACATGCAGGTTGATCGGAGGTGATGGGTCGCGAAGGAGAGAGTGCAAAGGAGGGAGAGAGTGTATGCGGCAGGATTCGAGAAGACGTTGAGTGACCAAGGAATGAAGGCGGAAGTGAGGAATGAGATGTAGAACAGGAGAATAGTTGGTAGGTAGAGATAGTAGGTCGGGTAATAGGGAGGAGGTTTGAGTATGGGTCGAGGTAGGGAGCTCCTGAATAAGGAACCGGATGCTGCAAAAGGAGCGACTGGGGGGAGTGTGAACCGGTGATAACGAATGGAGGTGGTAATCTTAAAAAGGAGCTCGAGCTCCCAGGTTCGTGAAGCCTGAGAGAAGAGGCAGAGGACAAGACCAGGGGGTGGGCGAAGGAGAGGCGGCCTTCGAGGAGGCGGTCGGTCGGTTGGGGGGACCAGAAGAGACTGGAGTGAGGGAGGGAGGGAGCTGGGAGAGCTGGAACAGCAGCAGCGACGAACCCACAGATCGGGGAAAGGATCCTCTTTGGAAGGGCCCGCTAGTCGGTCGACGGGGGCCAGGGCGCAGGGTCTTGAGGCGTGCAGTGACCAGTCTGGCAGCGGGAGTGGGCGACGGGAGGGGCGGCGCAGGGGGCAGCCGGAATGCTGCGCTCGCGTTGTTTGCTGAAAGAGAGAGAGTGTGAGTAAGCGAGGCTGGGTTTGTGAGAATACTTGGTCGTTGGCTGTAGGAATGCAGTATATAGATAGATGGACATATGGAGCGATCGCTCATGAGAATGCAGAATGCAGGATGCCGCGAATGACAAGATGCTGCTGCTGGCGAGAGATGATGCTGTGAGCCGTAAACGATGGATGGCAGCGCGTATGTGGTAATGAGCGACCGCCGGTTGATGCAACCATGCACAGGTACCAGGCACAGGCTCAGGGACGCGAACGAAGGACAATGCGATGGGTGTGCGTGAGTCGAGTCGCTGCCACTTGAAAATTTAGGACCCCCCCGTCTGTCGCGAACCAAACCAGGGGAGCAGGGGCAACAAAGACGCGCGTGGGGATGTGAGGGAGGGGGAGGGGATGAAGAACAGTCTTCAGCATTTGCCCCCTAATAATTTTCGATGCTAGCTTGAGCGTGAGCAATGGGCGACAACGGGGGATACGGGCCTGTCGTTAGCATTAAGGGCCCAGACAATGAGGATGATGATGATGATCGTTTGGTGGGTGTGCCTGGTAAATGAAGTTGGGGTTGAAGCTGTCCAGGTGGTGATGGCACTGAAAGCCCTGGAGGATAGTGGCCGTAGTGGGTCTCCCTTCCCTACCAAATATCACTGGCAGGGACTTTCTTTAGCACCTTAACAGGGTTACAGAGGCCAATTTCGCTAGGGGTAGATGCCGTTAGGGGCGATTCCCGTCAAATTGGACCAATTTACATGGCGACCAGGGGTGCAGAGGTACGGAGATGATGATCTGGAGTCACGATGATGGCGGCGATGGCGATGGCGATGATGATGACCGTGGATGAAAGCATCGTCGTCATCATCAATCACCTTCTGTCGGCACTGCCGGGTCGCAAAGCTGAAAGGGACCCGATCTTGGGGGCGTCATCCTCTCTCCCTCGCATTATGCCAGCTGCCAACCACAGAAAAGCAACGAAAAGGGCATTGCACACACACGCACGCAAACCCGGACCACCTAACACGGCGAGTGCCCAGGAGCTAAACCGGTCATCCCGGTCGCCCTTTTCCCTAATTGACATGTCGAGAGTCTCAAATCAGGGCTGCTGTCCACCCCGAACCGGATCGCTCGCAGGTCATGCACGATGCAACACTGGCAGGGCACTTGCTGGTGCCAGCACAGCAGGTGAAGGTGATTGTTTGCTTGCTTGAATGTGTGACAACGAATTGGGTGGTGGGGTTAGGTATGGTCGATACCAGCTTTCTTCCGTCCCTTTAGTTTGCCTCGGGTTCTTGAGAATGATTTCAAGCAAGCTTTAATACCTCAGGCATTCTCGACCCAGAGAAGAAGAAGGGCAAAAAGAGGGTCGTTTGAGGGAACTCAAGTGTCGCAGCCCTCCATCCGACACACGTAGAGTATGGTACCAGGCACTGACCTCCCCAGCCAAGGGCGCGTCAAGATTACAGAGAAGACTTAGTGCAACGAAACAAGGCCAAAGAAAAGAGATAACACAAGATAGCATGAGAATGACTGGCCGATGTGTTATATTGGAATGATCATGCTTCGCAGAAGATGAAACGCAATGGGAGATGAACCACTGGAAGGCCTTGAATCAGGATCCAAACGCGTCACAAAAGAGAAAGCTCAAACGCGTCAGTCACGCTCAGCACCACGTGATCAACGCAGGTCTCTCATTCATCACATTCAGTGGCGAAGGAAACAGAAACTGGACACGGACACATGGAGCCCGGAAGAGCAGGATCAGGCGCAATGTCAGGCACCAATGCCTCCAGGTACAGTACCTTCAGACCTTGGCATTGATGCACAACTCTGAAATTATGCAATTTTATACGTACCCATGCGCGACCACTTTTCCCAATCCATCCATTTGTGTCGGTCAAACTAAATTATGCACCGCCCGTCGTCCCGCCCGGAACGTGGGGCCGCTGCCTCGCCCCAAGCTTGACAAGACAGAGAAAGAAGGCTACGAAAGCTCTTTCCATCCTCACCGCTTGCTGGGCTCTGATGCGTTGTTCATTCTCCCCCTGAAAATCAGAAGCGGCGGTCAGTCGGAAAATCAGATGAGGAAGAAGAAGAAAAAGCCGCATCAAACAGAAACAGCAGAGACAAATTCACGCACAAAGGAAAAAAAGGGACCGAGACAGACTGTACTGAAAACACGGCACGGAAGAAAAAAGCAAACGGCGCGCACCAGCTACCAACCGCCAACCAGAGGCGGACACCAAGGACCAAGCACCACTACACTGGCCGACCAGCAGTAGTTTCCTGTGCCGTCTTCCTTGCTTGCCTTGGGCTTGTCATGTCATCATCGCTGTGCCTCCTCCTTCGTCCCTTCCACAACCTGGCGAGCGTGCCTACATCATCGTCGGCGTGAGAGCCCACTGTAACATCGTCATTGCACCTTGGGTCCAAATCTCATTCCTCGGAGGAAAGCTCACTCAACCTGCAGCATCAAGTCACACCAATCGATGTAAATGAGTAGTAACCACGCTGTTGTATAGCCCACCAACCCACTTGTACACCACTAACAAACGTTTGCTCCTTGGAGCGGCTCCGGGTCTCAGAAACAGTCCCTACCTCTCGGTATGTCTCTCGCACGGCAGTGGTCACATCACACATCACAGCTCATTCCCGACCTACTGGTACAAGCTGGCCCCTGGTTTGGTCAATCACACCACCCGCCACCATGTGCTCCCCTCTGCCCTGGTCGGCCGTCATCCCATCCGCCGCCAGCGCAAGGTACCCGGCCACTCGCTGCCAGGCACACCCATCGCATGGCGACGATCCCTCATCCAATCCTTCCAGCTTGCATGAAAAACAAACATCAACAACTATTATGCGGCAGAAGTGATCAACAATGCATAATTCTGCACAGTCATGTCTCTGAACATAACAACATCAGAAGAAACACAAATAGAGGGCCAAGTTGAGGGATAGGTGAGCGTATCCTTTCTTCCGCTTCTTCGGAGGCAAAGAGCAGATAGCTCCTGGTATCCCCTGTAACCCATTCGCTACCAGCGCTCTGGATCGATCCAACTCCTTGCAGCACAGGAACTGAGTCCACAGGAGCTGAGTCCATTACCTCTAGAAGGACGGAGCCTCCCACACCAAAGTGCTTGGAAGAAGCAACGCCCAGCAGAAGCAATGACAGCCTCCAACTGAATGCTCACAGTGCCCATCTGCCACGGGCTTAGTGGATCAATTCAGGGTTCCTCCCGCTGGCACGCCCCGGGCCCTTTCCCCTCCCCCTATTCCTGCTCCCCTCCCGCTCTTCGTTTCATCACACTGCATAAACCAGCTGCACTCCAGGCCTATCTCAGACGAGGGCACCATCACCAATACCGGTACAACCCTCAAGACCATATTCCCTTAACTATTATCATCCCAATAGCAAAATCCAAATGCCACCAAGAGAAACCCCCGCTGCTGCAAATTAATGCCTACCTTACCTCTCTCACCATGGTCCGTGTCCCTCATGCGTAGTGGCGTGTTCGTTCCGGTAAAACCTACCTTGCCTTCCAATCCTTCAACACCACCCCCGGTCCGCCCCTGACTCGGTTTCGCCGGCCGGAAAGGAGTGACAGCAGACAATCCGTGCGTTCTGGGCGACCTTCCTGAGGGGAGGGTCTTGTTCCGAGACATTGGACTTCCAGGGTTGTGGCCTGCTCTCCTCTTGGGCCTTTTGAGGGGGATCGTCTCGTGGGGTTCGGTTCGTGATGCACTTCATGGGACTTCATCGCTTCGTGCACACCATAATGGTGTCTGCAGGGTAGGTGATATCCACGATCTGGAAGGACAACTATACCGTCGAACAACACCACTGCTCAAGAAAATTGTGCAATTCAGCAACGGGCTAGATAAAGACGTCTTGTTGAGTTCACAAGACCTAAGGATGATCACCTAGAGACGTGACGAGACTTGCAAGGGCCCGCTGTTTTCCAACCGCCAAATGTTGGCTTTCTCCCATCAGCGTTTCGCAAACTCATCTCAACCATCCATCATCATATCTCCATCCAGCAAAGCCTGAGCCTGTGTTTCGAGTCAATATTACTCCAAAAATCTCTTTGTGCGGACTCACCCAGCGACTCTGTTCATTGTTGGACTTGTCTGACACTGCCACAGATGACGAGCCGGAAGCACCGAGACCGGGAAAATCTGTCTCGCTTCTCTGTGATGTTGATCCTGAGGCCTGAGTAGCTCTCCATGGACCCTCGTTAGATTCCACCCATGTGTTGAAGGAGCTGGTGGTCCTAGGGGGACCACTCCTCTGCGATGTTGGTTTCGAAGCCTGTGAAGTCGTTGATTGAGTCACTTCATATGAATCGTGCATGGGGTAGGCGCCGCGGACCCAAGCTCTGTTAGATCTCCGTGAAGTCGATTGCGAGGTCGACCTAGTAGAAGCCCTCGTAGTCGTCGAGTCCTCCCCTGTCATGGCCTGCCAAGCAGCATGAAGATCACCTCTGTCATCGTAGGCATTGTATCGCAGCCCTCTGTCTACCGGCACTGGAGAAGGTGACCTGGCTGTGTGAACTGCACCCGAACTTTTGTCCGACACATCGATTCCAGCGGCACTGGCCGCGCTAGCCATAGCAAGAGCCCAGGAGCTGTCCTCAGGATGACTAGCAGGCTCGTCAAGGTAGCTACCTGCCATAGCAGTGGCGGCATCTACAACCTGTAGCAGTGAAGTGACCAGTCAGTACCTGCATGAAACCCTTGTGGAGAGATACGGACCAGTGTCATGGTGAGGAGATGCTCAGGCTCGAGAGGAGGTACATAAGCTTCTTGGAGACCATCCCAAGAAACGCATTTCATGCACTTCTACACTATGAAGTCAGAATCGCGTTGCCTCCTCACAATCTCATAGCCCAACGTACCCAGGTACCGTCTTTCCGGGAAACCTTCGAAAAGGCTTCAGCAGGCTTCATCTCACCACAATCACCCTCACATTGATATAGCTCCGGCTCGTCTGCACAGTCTTGGCATGTCATAAAGCAGTTGTCAGGTTGAAGATCGACATCCTTGGTGACTTTGTTGAGCTCTTTGGCAGTGTACGCGGAGGTGAACTTCCATTTTTGGCAGACAGTACAGCGCCAGCTGTAGCGACAGGTCAGCGAGAGTGTACATGAAGTAAGAAAGAGGTTCGAGGATCGGACTTACCGATCCTTGGCGGCGATTTGTCTGGTCGGTCCCATCTTTCGCTTCCGCGGCATGTTGGATGCTCTGAAGGGCGGGCTTTGGTGAACAAGGGACAGAAGAGCACTAAGGAACACAGCTGTACTCTGGTGTAGGGAGCCAGATTTTTTTGCGATGTTCGAGAGGGGACTTTGAAAGCTAAGAGGGAGGTGCAGAGGGGAGCAGGAGAAAGCAGTAGATACGAATGTAGAGCTCGAAGCCAGAGGATGGTGGAAGTTGAAATGCCGTACCGCCGAAGAGCCTCAACAAAATGGAGACTGTAGGCGAAAGGTGATGGAAAGGTCTCGAGGGCCAAATTTATACTCTGTGCCTGGGTATCTTACTGCCTGAAGCCACTATTCTACCTGGTGAAGGCAGCTCCCCGTCACCAGTGACTGCGGTGCGGCCGTGGCACCTGCCAGTCACGTCTGCCAGACATGTTCACCAGCCGCCTCACACGTTGCACATCATGCCAGGCTCGGGAGAATAGCATGATCACTTCGATTCAAGGCATGACGGTCACTCTCTGGTGTCTCAGCTAAAGCTAGGCCCTTGTCTAGGTCTCGCTCGGCAGTCACACCAAAGTTGTCAAAGACATCACATCGAATCCGAACATATGGACATCACCCTTGTATTCATAACTCCTCTCCCAGTATAGTTTGTACACTGAGCTGTATCTGCAACCCAGTAATCTTCACGCTCGTTCTACAACGGCGCTGCTATCGTGGCATTGATCGGTCCATCCGACCTACCATAAATATAGGTATAGATCACACCGCTGAGGTGCGTCTTCTAGACAGTGTATGTCAACACACTTCACACAGGATACAAGCCTTCGCCTGACGCCCAATGCTGCTAAAGTCTTCGAGCCCAGCTTGCAAGCCAGGCCTCTAGTTTTGTTGTTCCGTCCCCCACGTAGGGCAGACTTCCTCTGACAAAGAGGGCAATTTTCCACATCACACCACCGGTTCTACCTTGCTCACGCCCAGTGGTCCATTCACCACCAACTGGGCGTCCCCAACTTGTTTCCTCTCCGTCACCTCTCGGGGATCACGGTCCTTGAGCCGCTTACGCAGGATCAGGGGGATGTTGGCGGCTCCGGCGGTGTGTAATTGCTATTGTAGAGGTTCCGAAGACGAGGAAAGGCGGTTCAGGTGGAGGTACACGTCCGTTCCGTATCTGCATCATGTTAGCGAGCCGAGCGCCCGACCAAGTGACAGTGTCAACTTACCCCTCCATGCTGATGAGTTTCAAGTCACCGCCAAAGTACCTCGCGTACAGCCGTGAGATGGGCAAACCATACCCAAACCCGGCCATTGGTGCCTTAAAGTCGCTCTTATCAAAGTCCGGGTCAAGGTTGGGTGTCCGATCGACGGTCGTGTACATGTAAGTCCACACCAAGGGGATGGCACTCCTTGGGATGCCGCCGCCCTCATCTGAGATCTTGATGGTGATGTCCTCCTTGCCTTCGGCGACGATGACCTTTGTGACGGGGAAGTCCTGCTTGTCCATACCGTGGGTCTCGACGACAGCGCGCAGGGAGTTCTTGAGGGTTTCGAAGAGCATATGTGACAAGTGACCTGGAACGTACATGAAGTCGAGGTTGGGGTTGCAGACGAGCTGGATGCGTGGTGCCTCGAACAGGCCGTAGTGATCCTCGCACACGAACCTGGCATTCTCGATGGCTTCCTGCGCAAGGTCCTGGACGTTCGTCTTGGTGCAGATAACACCGACGTAAGATGGGTCGCGATGATGGCTCTGGTCGGTAAGTGCAATGTGCTGTCCGATCAGCATACGGATTCCGATACGAGACATGTAGAAGCGGTCGAGGAAGGACTGGATGGTGTCGTCAATCTGCATACGCTGACGACGGCGCTTGTATTCGAGAATGCCCTGGGCCATTGTGGTGACAACGCCATCGTGACGTCGCTTGATCTTGTGAAGAGTCTGTGCGAACTTCTCGTTGTAGAGATGCAATTCGGCCGGCCACGTTCCAGAGTCATCGACCATAGCGAAGTATCTTCTTGACAAGCTCTTTGGCTTGCCATTGCCGTTGCCATTCCCATTCTGCAGGCCGCCCCAGCCGGAACCGTCGCCCTCACCGAGTGATGGATTTGGCGTTGCTTCAGACAACTTGAAAGCTTGTCTGCCGTAATGCTTGCCAGGCTTCATGAGACGGCTCTTGACATCGTTTCCGAGGTCGGGTCGTGGGAGAGTGGTAATTTCCTGATTTTGCACATGATCAGCCACAGTGAGCGCAGGTGGATGGATGAAGGGAGAAACATACCTCGAATGATTGCGCATACCAATCCTTGACTTTGTTGACGGAGGGCATCTCATTGAGGCCATCGGGGAGGTCGTCGAGCTCCTTGACGCGGTGCGCAAGGCGGATGGGGAGCTCCTCAGCGAGGAACTGTGAGGCACGGAAGAGAGTCCCTAGAGATCATCGTTAGTGCCGGGTTCGGAGGGTTGAGTTCTTGCGTCGTAGGACGATGCGAAAGCATCACAAACAGCGACGAAGCAGCATGGCAAGACATACCGGTAGAGGGCTTCTCGCCGAATTGGACCATCTGGCGCAAGCTGACGCCAGTGGCCGGGAACTTGGCATAGTGACGGATGGTGTCCATCAACTGGGTTGAGGCCTTCCACGACATGGTGGCGTCTGCGCCGGCAGCGCTTTCGCTCTTGTGCGTCGTCCCCGCCGGGATCAGGAGCACCAATGGAGTTGCAGCGCCGTCAATTGAAGCGCGATGTCATGTAGGAGACTTGTGAGAGAGTCGTGGCGAGGACGAAGGAAGCTTCGACCTTGTCGTGAAGGTGATCGCGTGATGCGCGATAGATTGGGAGACGAGACGAGTCAGAGTTGGAGGGCGAAAGTCGGCCGAATCTCTGGGCACACGCACGCGCTTGTGACTGTGGGGGGATGTTGAAAGGGACTAGGCGCGGGATGGGATGGAATTGAGATTTGTTTTTTGATAAGACCCCCAATATTTCAGTCAGGCCAGGTACTGAGGCCGTTTGTACTTTGTGTAGAAAGGATGAATGATTGAAAACCCGGATAGCAGAATGGCCTGGTCGAGGGATGCGGCGGCAATGACGATGCCGGCACAGGCACCCCGCGGTAGTAGACAGAGCTGAAGAGTCCCGTCGGCAACCGAGGCTGGTATAGCCGGCGATGGTGGTGGGTGGTGGGTGGTGGGCAGATGGCGGCCAGGTAGGTCCAGCAGGGGTTTGCGAAGCCGACCTGGGACTGACGCTCGCCGCTGGAAAAGTATATTGTAGGTGAAGAGAACGTAAGAATGAATATAGGAGCCCAGGACCGACGCTGGAGAAGGTGACGAAGAACGGATAGAAGGGCGATGAGGAGAGAATGGGTGAGGCTGTTGTTGTGTCGGGAAGTCGGTGAAGCTGCCTCTGGTTGTGCATGACGCCCATGTCACCTCACTGTCGCAGGCTGCCCCTGCTGGGCCGATCACTAACCTTCAGTGGCCCGAGGGAGCTCACATGGGGCCGTGCAGGGTACGGTCGGGTGGCATCACAGCACTCGTAGCACAGGTCCGGGTTCGGGCGGGAGGAGCCTGGGGTGGTCCGTAGGGGAGTGACTCACACAGCCATCAGCGCTGGACCTTCCCACTAACGCTGTGAGACTGTTGTCTATATACAAAGCTGTTAGTGCCACAGCCGACTCCGGAACCAGCTGAGGTCTCTCGCTGTGCATCACATGTCGCCCTCGAAGCTGCACATCTTCGACTCTGCATGCAGCCACGGTGGCCAGGACAGTCGCGTCCAGACCCGTCATCCCCCTTTCTTGCTTTCGAGTCTGCCCTGGAACCTCACACGGTGCAAATGGTCCTGGAGCAGTCTTCCATAGAGTCTTGACCTCCTTCAGTCATCGAGATCTCGCCAAGTGATCTTCATGTATCAATGCACCCTCGTGCTGCAACGGAAGAGGTTTCCCTGCAATGCACACCTCCGTCCACCCGACCCATTTTCCCCAGACTTTGGCGCTGCGCTTGGGCTGTCAATGGTCTCGAACCTAATGCTTGCTATTCCTTGTCTGACCAGGGACTAGGGAATCCCGATGCATGCCCACGCGGTTCTTCCCGTTCGGTTTGCTAATAGGCGGATGACTACGGGCTGCCAGGTGCCCCCCTTTGTGTATGGCCTGGTAGTTGTCTCCAGACAAGCTGGATCTATCTGTAACCTGTACGGTCAGGGATCTTCAGTCTGTGGTGCTGTGAGAGAATCATTCTCGATGACATGTTGCTGAGTCTCTTCATGAACTCGAAGTTATGGGTCTCTACCCAGCAGAATGCTGGGTTTGTGACTACGAGCTTCTGTCGTTACGGACATACAGTTAGTGATTGAACATCATCACATTCGTTACTTCATGTGGACCCAAGGATAAGTATACAACCCAACGCCTTAGCCTCATGCAGTCTTCTCTCGATGTTGCTTCTGCAAGTGCGTCAGAAGCTTGACTCCAGTGTACCGACCCAAGAAAGTCGGTTGCAGGTCGTCAAAAATCATCAGCTTGTCACCCGAGTCGCGCACAGCTTCAGAGATGTACTTTGAGAACTCGTCCAGAAACCCGTTGGCGTTGCCTTCCAGCTCCGTCGCCGCCAGCTCTTCGATTCCCTGCTCGCGGTACAACAGTGACAGGTGGTATTGGGCCCGAGCAATCGCAGCACGGTCCCACCATGAGCTCTTGACAAACTCTAGACATTGTTGGAGATACTCGCTAAGAAGTAGGTTAGAGTGGCTAAAAGATGAGATCTTGAATCGGGGTTACTTACGTAGCGAGCTTCGGCTTGTTGAGATGATGGTACATGGCACCAACAGCGTACATACTTAGCATTGTATGTTCGTGATGCTTGCCTTGCATTTCCAAACGGGCTGTCAAGACCTCGAGGTGCTTCTCCAAGGCACCTTGGTAGTCTCCTTTCTGAAGGAGATAGCAGCCAAGCATAAAAGCCCGTCTGTAGTATTGAGCGCTCCGGCCAGCAGCAAATTGTTCCGTCAGCTGGAGTGACTTCATTTGATAGCTGATCGCCTGATCCAGTTCGCCCATCCACATCAGAACGACGCTATAGTTGCCGTAATATTTCGAATTCTCCCATGGGTTGGTGTCTTCCGTTCCCCAGACGAGGTAACGGTCGCGGCAATTCTTGATGATGATCCCTGCTTCCTCGAATTTGTGTTCGTTGAGAAGGCACAGAGAGTAGTCATTTGCAGCGTTCTGGAATAAGACGTCATTATCGCGACTCGTAGTATCCTCCTCGTAGATTCGCCTTCGAATCTCCAGTGCTTGCTTCAGCAGGTTTGGTCCTTCCGCACGCTCAACGCAGCCCATGTTCAGTAGAAGCAGGCCGTAGACGCAGAGAATATCGGCGCGGATCTTTGCGTTTCTGTCATCTCCCAACTCATTCAGGATGTCCGTTGCACTTTGCAGAAACGACAAACCATCGTATGAGTTGGTTTGACGCGACCAAATGTAGAAGCCGGCATCGTAGAAGAGCTTGACGATTTCTACAGGATCCATGTCCATCATGGATGCTGATGGTGCATTTTGACGGTGCACACGATGAAGTGCAAAGACATGCGGCATGTACTCTGAGCAAATGGCCCAGTTCTCAGGATCGGGTACCTGCTGAGAATCTGCTGCCGGGAACTTCTTCCGGATGAGGCGGAAGGCCTTTCGGTAGGCATCCACGAAGCCGAGATCCTCCATATCCATGAGGACTTTCTGTTGGAGCAGACGGTGGATGCTGTATGCCTCTCCGCCATGGCTCAGCTGCCTGACTGTCACCAGACGTCGGCCGCTCAATTCATTAATCATTCGCTTGTAGCTATCAGGGCCAAAGTCAACAGCTGCTTAGCCGATAGAGTCAGATAAATAAGGCACAGTTCCTTCTTACCTGATAGTTTCCGAGGAATTGAGAAACTCCAGATACTCTTCCTTGTGGTCACCTACGAGCAAATGCTTGTGGATGGTATCTGGATCGAGGAAAGAAAGCACATCTAAAAGACGACGGGAGTTCATGCGGACCTCCCGAATGCCAATAGTCCAAAGTGAATCGATAGTGGAATCGATATCACTGGCGTCCATGTCCATATTTCTTTTCCTCTTCTTCTTGGTGATATGTTCCTTCTCCTCCCACATCTCCATAAAGTCGGATAGTGTGCATCTCGAGACTTTGACATAGCCGACAATCATGCTGATTGCCAGAGGAAGGCGACCCACAACTTCGACCACCTGCGCGGCCAAGTCATACTCTTCATGGTGTTGAAGGGCCTCCTTATTGAGCTTGGGTTGAATAGAGGTCAAAAGGAATTCGCGACCGTGTTCCAGTGGCCACACATCTAATTCGACCGCGTGCTGACGATGGTAAACTGGATGTGTTGGGGCAATAGTCAACAGGGGGGCTGTTCTTGTCGTAATGAGGATGGACCCTTTCGTCTTCGCCAACGCCCTCGGGATGTACCGAGAAACATCCTTCCACGAGGCGACATTATCGAATATGAGGAGCCATCGAGTCTCTGAATTGGTCAAGTAGTCCTTGACGGAGAACGTGCGTGTGTCTTCGGTAGCTAGGGGCTTCTCCGCAATGTTCAAGATCGTCGCAATGTTGCCGTATTTCTCAGCGCAGATACCAGGATTGTCCGATTCCACCCAGAATACGTGAGGATACTCCGAGCCGTATTTGTGGACATATTCGACTCCCAACGCAGTCTTGCCAATACCACCACGGCCACTGATCGTACACACGCGGCCCGGGGACGACAAGTGGCCGTACATAGCCTCTAGATCTTCATCTCTGCCAACGAAGTTTTCGTACCGCTCGGGAATACCGGCACGCACCGCGGATATCGGTGCCTGAGCTCTCTGTCGGTCGAGGAACTCAAGTACTTTCTCACTCCCATCCGTTGCCGCATTGCTTCCAACCTCAAATGCATTCGGTCCATCGACCGTGTCTGCAGGTTGTCCAGTGTCTGTTGCGACTGAGGCGTTGATTGTGGATGCGTCCGAATGATCTTCATCCCTGAACCTGACTGTCTCAAGATCCTTATGCGCAAATTCGCCCAGCTCCGTGATGTATTCGTCAAGAAGATCAGTCTTGCCCAAAGGTCCCTCATCTGGGAGATCATTGAGAAACAACGCAGCCAAGACGTACGCTTCTAGATGTCTGCCAACATGATTTTCGAGCTCTGCGAGGTCATTGAGTGTCTTGAAACAGAGGTTGCAATTTAGAATGGGTAGCTTCTGTTGCGAGTAACCTTTGCAGTTTTCGCGTACGAAAAGCCAGTCCTCGTCTGATAAATTACCATGGCGAGTTTCCAGATGATCATCAAAGTCTTCTGCAGATTCGAAATCTTGTTGACACATGCCACAGGCCCATACGTTCTGTAATCGGTGACAGCTGAGCTCATGCAGGAACCACCGCTGTCGATCTCCTGTAGGGCGCTTTTGATGAGGACAGCCTTCGAATGTGCATACGTACGGCTTCAGGTCATGAAAAATATGAGCGACCCAGTCTTCATAGACCATGGACTCCGGAGAAAACGTTAAGGGAAGGTCAGACCGACAGTATGGACATTCGAATTGCTCTTCTTTAGTCAAGTCAACCGGGACTGCTGGCGGAACCAGATATTGCAGGATCGGAAGTTCTGGCGTGTCACCACCGACAGATGTTGCCGATGTCTGCCCTAATGACGGACTCTTTGAAAGAAGATCGGTGTGCGAACGGATAGTTGAAGTTCCTCCGTCTGACTCTGCCCTTGTGGATTGGTGCTGGAGGACTGGCCACGAGGTTTGAGCGAACTCTAACTCTTGAGATACACCGAATAAAGTGTTAAGACCTTTGGAAGCATGCCGGGCGCTGAGTTGCCTATGACTCCGGGATCTTTTGCTCACTTCTCGAATGGAACAGATGCCACCCAATCTTTGCACATTGAGAGTGCTGAACTGGTCCGCAAGGCTCTCGGATCCTGAGGGGAATAGAATGTGCGCTAGTTCCCTGTACAAATCTTTGGATGTGTCTCGTTGTCGGTCCCGGGAGGCAGTCTTTTCACTATCTGCTTGCTCCAACGGATCTCGAAGCGCGGGCATGAGCTGAAACAAAGCAGCAACTATGTCTTCGGCCTCAGCCAGAAGTGCTTCAGCTTCAGCTTCGATCCCAACTTCGGCATCTCCCATCGACACAGTCAAAGTGGGAATAGCTGGCAGAGTCGGAGCTTCAGCATCATTGTCCATCGCATTCCGTGGCCCGTCTTTGACGGACTCCTCGCCATCGCCACCCCCATCAGCTGCATCCTGCAACAACACTTCGGCAATCACTGAACACAATGTTAGTACACAGCCACCAGAGAACTGAAGCAAGAGAGTTCAGACTTGCCGTTCTTCAGAGTCTCGTGTAGCTCTTCAAGCAGGCGGAGCGTCTGGCGCTTGAGACCTGGGCGTCCACGCAACGTATAATCGAGCAGACGAGACGACGCCCCGCTCTCAACTGCCCAAAGCATGAGTCTCGCATCGCATCCTTTGGAGACCTCCTGCAAAGACGATTTGGATAGTTTCACTTGCAAGGAGTCGGATAGTTGCGTGAATGCCTGGACGCAGTCTTCAAATTGAGCGGCGATCGGAGCCTTGGCTCTCAGACTCCGGTGCTCTCTGAGTCGTTCTGCTTTGAATGCTGTCGACATGACTGATTATCCTCAGAGGTGGTGCTCCCACAATCACTGAGCTATGATATTGCGCCAGCGCACCTAATCGGAGGTTGGTGATGATGATATGGCCAAGGAGAAGGTGCAACTCGAAGTGCCGGGAAGTGAGGAGCAGCATAAAGCTACGACGTAATGAAGACACCTGTACCGGCGATAGGACGATGCTGGATCGCGGCACGTTCCTGGTGGCTTCGGGCTTTCCCAGGATACTATTCGAGCGGCCGGCCGTGAGACATCGAGGTGGCTCAAGCTGACTGCTCTGCCAGGTCACTGTAACCCTGGTCATGCATTGGGCATGCAAGGTGAGGTCGGCACCCAATGAACGAAAGGGCCGCGGCACCTCCATGGCCCGATTCTTGCAAAGATGGCCACTTCCCCTCCTCTCTATATGGCTCGAGAGCCTATCATTCCGGCGTTTGCCTTGTATCATTCAGCCACAACGCACTCGGTCACGAGCTGCGTCAACCAGCGTCTGAGGGGTAGGTCTTTCCAGCCCGTTCCTCGAGTCGCCCAGATCGAAGCCTTTGCCCACGGTCGGCGATCTAAGGTTCTTCGGGACGGCCCTTGCCCAGCGCTGTTTGGTCCTGTCGATGATGTGATATAAGCACCTTGTCACCTCGAACCCGGGATCATTCTGCTCGTAAATCGCAAGCCTGCGCCGTCATCACAGTCACTCATCTTCGGAAGACTGAGCAAGAAGGGAAGAGAGAGATCGATAGGTCCCCGCATTTTGAGGCTGATCCCAGGAAGTCGGATCGCTAGTGGTCGGTCCCCTTGCCCAGCATGGCGAACATCAACGTTGCCCGCAGCACAGGTGACCTGTTCCCCATCGTCGCCAGCGCGGTGGAGCAGTTTCTCCAAGCCAATCCAGGCAAGGAAGCAAGAAATCTTGCTCGCGGATTGTCGAATGAAGAGATTCTATTCCGGCAATTTGTCGAGAGGCTCGTACTGCTGAGCGGGTCATGGCCGTCCAACGAGGACGAGACTACGGCTGAGAACCGTGGCAGGTCTGACCGCCTGCGTACGGAGAGCCTCAACAATGACCTGCAGAACACTGGAGAGGCGCTGTTAGCTCTCAGATCGGAGCTAAATATTACCAGTCGTGGTTCTGTAAGTTCGGCGATTACTTGCTTGACTTGCTCGCGATGACTGATCCGAGATTTAGGAAGTTCTGTCGAAATTAAAGCCGAAGCCGATCGCTCTTCGCAAAGGGCAGACGCAGTCATCACTCCAGAAATGCCTTGAACAGCTGTCCATGCTCAACAGGCGCTTGGCAGCACACCTGCCGGACTCAGAAACGATTTCTCTGCCATATGTGGCAGAATATCAGGGTTCCTTGGACTTTCGGGTAACGATGGAGAGAGATCCCAACAATTCCGTTGAAGCCTCGAAGGATGCCTCCTCTATCAAGGTAACCGGCTCTCGATGCGTCTGCTTCTGTCAGAAGCCACTACAAGAGGACCAAGAACAATCGAGCTATTCTAGCTCATCGGCATCCGACATTTACACACCTCCGAGCACCCAGGAATCTGAAGCGGCAGACGAATTGGAAAATCGACACTTTCAACACGGATCAGTAGCTGTCCGATCTGTAGACTCTGTGAGCGCACAACCCAGCTTGCTGATGGATACATTCTCAAGCAAGCTATGGAGGGACCGAGACCAGTACGATTCAATTGGTGGCAGTACCATTCCTCTTACTATGCAAGCGAGTGCAGAGCTCACGACACCGGTGACTCTAGGAGACCTACTCGGGCGCAGCTCTGTGGATCAAGACTCACGGATGCGTCTCAATATCGCTTTCCATCTCAGCTCAGCCGTTATACTCTTGGCTAGTCAAAGAAATCGCAGTCGGTTCTCAAAGTGGAATCATTGGACTGCCGCTTTCGAACGAGATCTTCAGAAAGACCGCTGTGCCGTCTACCTCATTGCTGACCATGGCTCCATCGGGAATGACAACAGACCCCAAGATGGAGACTCGGCTTTTGCGATCATGGCTCGAACTGCCACTTTGACGCTGCTCGGGCTACGGCTGGCAGAGCTGGCGCTTGGGCAAACCCTTGCTGAAGTCAGGTCGGCCGACGCGTACCTTTTATCCGATGTGAAGGCGGACGATGTAGACATGTTGGATTTGCTCACAGTCAAGAGACTTCTTGCCCAGCATCGCATCAGGGACAAGGTCGGTCAGCTCTATGAGAGCGTCGTAACAATTTGTATCTACCAGCAATATCGACTCAGAAAGAGCGGCAGCATAAAACAGCTTGATCCAAACGACGAATCATTCCTGGAGAATGCTGCAGTTTCTATATTGCAACCACTGTATCAAGAGATTTGCGAGAGCTTCGAGTAAGTTTTAACAACGGTTCTGTAGTGTGTTATTCGCGAGATGACCTTGATAACTGACCAGTTTGCTCTTCTAGCTGCGAGTGTTACAGGTCACAGCGAAAGGATCGCAGGCCAACCGGTCCTAACATCGGAACCACTCCCAATCCTACAAGCCGCAGCCATCAAGCAGGAGACTACAAGTCCGAGAATATTGGCGATAGTACCCATCGAGAACAGCTACATGATCTGCTCGATCGTCAGAAAGCACGCCAAGATGCAATTCCGGCGCATGCTGCCGACCCAAAATCAGCGGCGACTGATAGTAATGTGAGCGAAGCGGCCGGGCCTGCAGCCGAACATGAGATTCGCAACATAAAAACTCAACCCACAAAAGGCATGGGTATGGGGGAGAGCAATCCTCCACGGCAGCCAAACCAGGCCATACTTAGCCCTGCAGGTTCACACCAGGACCCGACTTTCGCTCAGGCTCACCATTCCTACCCGCAGACATCACCTAGGCAAACAAGACACGATGGCAGTCTCGAAGTGCCTAGCCGAGGACCTCAAAGCTCACTAGCCTACCGAGTCAAGAGCAAAGCTGATGAAAAAGCCAAGACCACGAGGCTAAGGCCAAAGGACGATACACTGGTGGTGGATCAGGACGCTGTCTCGGAGTCTATGGAGTCTCTCACCGCGACCACAGATTCTGCTTTTATCTGGCTTTCTGATGACAGTGAGGAGCCTTACCTAGTCTCCGTTCATCATCCGATATTCGTCTTGAAGGATGTCACAGTGCGAATTTTGATGAGGAATTTTGACAAATGGCGGAGCTGCGGCACAGACACGAACGAAGTCGCAGGACAGCCAAGTCAAGCCACCCACTCCACGAGCAAAAAGAGAAAGAAGGGCAGTGCAGCAATGACGGGCAGTCGGACAGGCCGAATAGATAGGGGCGAAGAAGATGATGAGGACGAGACCCAAGATCCAGGGCAGCCATCATCTGACCGGCACAGTCGAGCAAAGAAGCCCGTCTTCTCCTGCCCATTCTTCAAGCGGGATCCCCTGTCACATGATGGATGCCGTGAGTATACACTTCACCGGATTCGTGACGTCAAGCAGCATCTGGGCAGGCGCCATCAATTGCCCTTTTACTGCCCGACGTGTACCCAGACCTTTCGCGATGAAGAACTGCGAGATACGCACCTTCGTGATGCCAATTGCGAACGCAAGCCCCTTAGAAGACCCGAAGGCATTACCAACCAACAGAAAAAGCAACTGAGCAGGAAAGCCCCAGCAAATCAAACACCCAGAGAACAGTGGTACGGTATTTTCGATATTCTTTTCCCTGGCCATACGCCACGGCCGGACTCCCCGTATCTAGACAACCACCTGACCCAGCAAGTCTTGGACTTTCAGTCATACTTCCGCGCACAAGGAGTACAGACTATGCACGAAATTCTGAGTATGCATGGCATGCTCACTTCAAGAGGGCCGCCTGAAGAGTCGGAAGTGGTTGCCTACCAGAAGCAAGTGATCGCAGATGGTATACAGATTGTATTTGACCAATGGCGACAAAGTCAAAGCGTGCAGGGGATGAATCCGGAGCAACTTGGCTCGACGACGTCCCCGCACGCGTCGTTGACTACTGGGCCACTTACCGCAGTAACTACGACTACCGAGGATGACACTGGGGAAGAAAGCCAGTCTGTGGACGCCGCGTCGAGCTTTGCAAATGAGCAGTCCAGCTACGAGCCCAGCATGAGCTCCTTGACTGACTCGTCCCACTGGTTCTCAACTCTTGAACTCAACTCGCCGAACATTGGTGACACAACTACCTTCAATCTGCTGACGCCTGAGGATCGTCAGGAGATTTCCGATACATTTATGACCGAAATGGGTATGGAGCCGCAGTTCAATCCTATGAGTCATCCAGGAGGTGGAAGCGATGTGTATGGACGCAGACTTTGAGCGCGATATAGCGGATACAGATGCTAGGAGCGGTTTCAATGGCCAAATCTGTCCATTTCCCTCAATTCTAAACATTGCTTTTGTTCTATGGTGGATTGAGCCACCTACCAGTGACGGGAGCCATCCCCGTCTGGGGATTACAGTTGTCCTCAGAAGCTTGTCCAAGACCGAGCGCAGCGCTGGTCGGGACTGGCCGTTATAACATGCGAAGACCTGTAACCCCCCAAAAAACGTATAAGTGAGCATTTGACTGCTGTTCCTCCTCGCGGACAGCTAGTCTTCTCGCCCCTGCCACCTCGCGAATTACTGAGTTTAAGAGAGCAGACTGATGGGCGACCCTAAGCCCTGTCTGTGCTGGGGTTGAGAAGAAGAGAGGAGAGAGGAGAGACAGAGGCTAAGATGCTCTTTGAGCAAATGTGAGCAGGTGCCTGCAAGACACTGGGTGCCAGATAGCACGGCATAGAGAATCCCACCTTGAACCAATCAAGCTGCCATTGATCCCTCGCCATAGCAGACCTGGAGGCGAGCATCGTAAAAAGGGACGGTATCCTTTCCCTGCGCATAATCGCGATCGTCGCTCTCAGCGCCGGCGTGCTGTCTCCATGGCTGGGCACGAGTGTCTTCGGCCATTTGCGCCCAGGCAGGAAGAACGCTGGACGCTGAAGAAGCGGCCGCACCTGTGCCTGAAGTGGTGGAACCCTTGGTGGGAATATGCGCTGCGTTCTCCATTGGTGAAGACGAACGAGGTTCCTGGAGGGTGCAGGAGGGGACCGGAGGGGCGAGGAGGGGAGAAGGCGGAGACCGTCCTTGAGGGGTGAGGATGCAGTACTTGTTTTCTGAAATGCCTTGATTCTTCCGACAGGAACAGGTCAAGGATGATAGCGAGCTGGTAGATATTTTATATACTCAGCAGTCAAATGGTTTCCGAAACAAAGGCGAGATGAGGGACTCTTCGGGTCGAACATCCACTCAGATGCAGTGAATCGGGCTCCTACTGCAAGCCGACAGAACCCGTATGTACCTCCAGGTACCAATTCATCGTGGCGGTCAGCCGATGGGTGGGCTGAAGCAACGGTCGGACAGGTCTGGACAGGCTTCTGGGCCGAACAAGATTCCTCTCGTCTCTTCTCGATGGTGTATGTGAGGTCTCTGCTTTCGCTTGTGGCTTATTAGGTAACAAAGTGTGTGTGTCTGCTGATGTCGACTGAGACAACATGCGGCTGTAATCCCAACACAAGTTCTTGACTGCCAACTTCAAATCACCTCTGTCTCTTGCATTGGAGTGTTTGTTTCATTTCTCCCAACACTTTTACACATCCTCATTGTCTCCTGCAAAGAACGGTTTTGACTCTGCGCTATCCCACCTCTCCAAAACTGTGTTATCGCAATGGCCTGTGGCGACGTGACCGCGCCGGTCAACTACCTCAAGCGCCTACCTCTCTACCAAAAAGAAAAGCCGTTTCAGCTATTCATTCCACTGAGCGACGATGCGCCGGACCAGCGGACCAACAATCTAGAATTCGAGCCGCGGCAATGCAATTTCCACGATATCAGGAACGAGGCGCAGGCATGGTCGCTAGACCGCGAGGGCGTCCAGGTCCTGCAACACCCCACCGCGCTTGACTTGGCCGCGTTCAGAGACCGAGCTCAGGTCGAGTCTCGGTACTTTGACGAGGTTAGACAGATCTTGCGGAATGTGGAGGGAGGCTACGATAAAGCTTTCATCTTTGACTGGAGAGTGAGACCGCACCCACTGCCCACACCCGCATCCCGCATCCCGCATCCCGCTCCGAACAAAAACGGATTATCGTGTGATGCATAAGGGAGGATAACCGTGTAATTGACCAGGATGTTTGCAGTTACGAGACTCCACCACGCCGACGCCTACAAACAATGAGCTGGACATGAATGATCTTACGACGTGGCTCCGACCATCGCCTACTGTTCATGTCGGTAAGTGGTTCTCTAATCTGAAATGTCCTTCCCGACCTCTCATGCCGCCGCTAATGACGGTACTATTACATCGAACAAAGACCAGAGCACACGGGCCGTCGTTCACCGCATCCAGCTGCATCTCCCGGACGAAGCCGCTTACCTGTTCAAGGGCAGGGTGCGGATAGTAAAGTAAGACGCTGGCCACACGCTCAATGCCTTCGGAAAGACTGACACATGTGTCTAACGACAGTGTCTGGCGGCCCATAGAGCATGCTGTTGAAGACTACCCACTGGCCTTCTGTGACCCTTGCTCCGTGCCAGAGCAGGATCTGGTAGAGTGTGATCACATAAGGAGGAAATTCAAAGGTGCTACACTATATGCACACTTCAACGAGGCACATCAGTGGAACTATCTGGGGAATCACAACCCTGACGAGGTACTGATGCTGAAGATGTTCGACTCAGAGCCGTCGGTCAGAGCAAAGAGTAAGTTGAGTTACATCCGCCGGAGCGCTAATATGGCCACCAAACGCTCCTGTGGCTGCATATTACTGTCGCACTGATGCTTATTCTTAAAACACGTAGGGTTGCCACATGCCTCGTTCAGGCATCCTGCTGCTACGGCGGAGTCGAGGCCTCGAAGAAGTATTGAGGTTCGAGCTATGGTGTTCAACTATCCGGAGCATGAGCGTGTTTGACATCATGATGAATGGTTTCATGTATAAAAATAAAATACAAGTCGATACTGAGCCACAGTGGGCAATATAAGTAGCTGTTCTGAAGGCGAAAGCGGTATATGACAACAGGAAGCCAACCCTGGTGACAAGGAAATGGACCCCTGCTCTAACGTCCTCGCGAGCTTGTTTCCCTCGGCTTCTTTGACCTGTGAGGCTGCTTCGATCCCTTGATTGTCTCCCCCAAATCCTTCAGATGCGCCTCCAGTCTTTCACGATGAGGGTCTGGGGGTAGTCCGCCAGCCACCCGCTCAGTCAGCGTAAGTGGCTCGTTGAGATAATTGGTTATAGGAGCGGAATATGGATACTGGCTGTAATCCACTGTGGAGAGACAAATGGGGTCAGTTGACGATACCCTCTTCTCTCCCACGCGGGAACTCCTCTTTTACTTACCGGATGTAGTACAGTGGTTTGTGTTGGCGCCATAGTACGACGCTGCCGAGCCTTGGGTGCTCGAACCTTGGAACAGATTTGACTGGGAAGACATCGTACACCTTTGTTGAGTGGATTGTGGCACACTTCTTTACGTACCAATATGCCTTGTGCTGCTGCTGTCTAAGTGGTAGCCACTTGGTGATGTTTTCGATACACAGATCTCTCACACCGGCTCATGGACAACGTTCACAGTGGTTTAAATACAAGACTCTCATCCTCAAGTTCCAGATGAGGCTTACAAGATCTGCGCTGACCTCATTGCACTTTTCTGCGCACCGCTGTGCCCTGCCTCCCACGGTGAAAGCAAGACATCTCGCTGAGAGGCATACTCTCGCCCTGTCCCAGCGTGAAGCTGGGGGGGCGTGAACAGGATCCTGGCCTAGTGAAGGCGAGGCGAACAAGCAAGAACTGGAGAAACTACTGCGTCTAGTCGCGTATGCTGTTGTCATTTGACTGACACATTCAGCAAAGCCTCGATACACGGGGATGAAGTGCTATGGCAGCTGCGTTGGCCTAGGAATATCCAAGCAATTGACCAATGGCCACGAACAGAGTCAGAGCACAAGCGTGGGGTCCCAATGTAGGAGCCTAGATGCGACGGAAGAGATCTCAGACAATCTTGAGAATGCAACCGTGTGGCGTCTATGGGACCTGGCATGCGGGCTGAGTCGGCAAAAGCGCCGATTGGCAACAGACACACTGCCTTGACCACACCGTGGCCAGAATGTTGAGAGCACCGTTGTGCTCTCGACGTGGTGGCGGTGTTATCGTTAGGATCTGGCGACCACGTCGCGCTGGGCAGACTCACCGCCTCGACACCAGCTGCGGACCGAATGTATCTTTCCGTACCTCTTGGGCAGCGGGCTTTTCGCCGAAATGGCAATTTTTAAATGGCTGTTGAAAAAGCAGGGACAATAGCAACCGCCCGCTTCTGTATTCACCATCTTCGCATTGGACCAAACTTTCGGGTACTTGGGGATTCTTCGGGACACTTTCTTACGGTGCAGGGAAACACTACGGAGATGCCTCACACGAGCGCAAAAGGTGCAATGACATCAGCATTCAGCAGGGCCCAATACCACTTGTCCCTCGTCTTGAGAGAGCAGAAGAAAAGCCACAAGGAAGCTGGATATCTGCAAGACGTTTCCGTAGGCGTGCTGGAGCAGCTTTATGCAGACATTCAATGTCCGCTATACCTCACTGATAAAACACTGACAATGGCACGATTCGCCTGGACACAGCCCCCATTCGATGGGAGATGGACTGGTCGAGAGCTTTTAGGCATTGTTCAAAGATATTATAGCACGAGCGGATCCTCGCCGGGAAGATAGGGTTGGCATGTTTCTCCAAAAAGCCCATCTCAAAGCGGTGCCTGCAAAGCTCTCTCACATTGTGGCGCATGGTATGACAGTTCGATGCAGGCTGATCATTCATCAGAGAAAAACTGAAATGATTCTGCAACTTAGAAATCCATTCTAACCGCAGTTGAACAATGTGAATAATGTTTTGTGTTTTCTTCAATGAGAATCGGATTCGGTCGCACCCTGTTCCGTCACAGGGTAGGTAAGGTAGGTCAGCATGGTGACGGAACCCCAGTTGTGGAGTGTGCCGCGACCGCATCGACTTCTTTCCTAACAAGATCTTGACTCGGCTCGGCGGAATGTCGCATCGTGATGAGCTGGGCCAGTGGATGGCGGGCTTTTGACTTGATTCTGTGTTTCTCACAATGAGCCATCGGAAGCAACGCCAAATGAGGATCTCTTTCGCAAACCGTGCAAACCGTGGCCATGTCTCAACGCCGTTCCGATGAGCTCGCAGGCTGGCCGCTTGCTGTGTCACCACCGCAATCCCCGCTGTCACCACTACCTAATCACAATAGTCCGTCGAGCCATGGGGATGAGGATGAGAGTGACTTCGAGGTTTTCGCCTACCGCGCCAGCGAAAGCTCAGGCCATGATAGCCCTGACCCTGACCAGCCTCCACGGCTTCCCAGCCCAAGCAATGAGTCTTCTGTCCCCGAAAGCTCCGGAAGCCCTCCAAAGTCAGTCGATCATTACCAAGATGAATCCGAAAGAACCAAAGAAGTTCAATTTGCTGCGCCTGTCAGCCGTCATGCGCTCGCACAGCGCCTTGCCCGCATCGCCCGCCGGCTGGCCACGACAACGGAAGATGAGCTTCCCGTCGACCCACTGCTCGTGACTGAACAAGTCAACCAACTCGAGATGACGTTGCTGGGAATATTACCACCTAATTCCCCTCACGGCGTGCATCAAAAGCAACCCCAGGCGCCCACAACAACTTCCACCACAGCGCTTCCTCTCCGTCTCAGGCCAACTCCCAAAAGCCAAAGGACTCCGCCTTCTCACGCAGCAGTCACGGAGACAGCTGCTCAGCTTTCAAAAGATCTCGAGACCCTTCATAACAATCTTCGTGCTAGACATGAGGAAGCCACCCATATTCACACCCTCCTCCTGTCTCGTCTTGAACTCGCTGCCCAGCGGATTCTGTTCCTTCAGCGACATGCGGAGGACCTTGAGAGTCAACTACGTGATAATGATGATGAGCTGGGACACCTGAGGGTGCTTCTCAAGGCACTGCAGCTTCAAGTCCCGGAGCATCCAGACGAGGACCTCAGGAAATGTCTGGTGCGGGTGAGAGAGGAGTTCTGGGCGGTGAGGAAGAGGAGGGAGGCCCTTCGCCAGCGAAGTTTTGAGGACAATATTGGTTGAAAATGGCAGAATCAAGATGAAATCATCACACGACAACAAAGTTATGTCGAGAACCCTATCCTCGGCTACGTACACGGCGACAAAGAAACAACCAACGCCTTCTGGCCGGATGATCCCCATTTTCCGTCAAACATCTCTCGATGTGCAGAGCTGGTCTCTCACACGTTCCTCAATTGATACTGAAGGCCAATTCAAACGCGTCCGCTCGGCGCGGGGTCACGATCCTGAAGCACCGATTTCTCATGATGCACATCATCACCCGCCCTCGGCACTAGCGGCTTTGCCGCCTTCGACCTGAGAATATAATGCCTGAAGAACCACACAAACTGCGCCACTCCATACCTCATCGTCTTGTGTAGCGGCACATTGAACACACTGTCCAGCTCTTCCAAAGTCCGACCCTTCGTCTCAGGCAGGAATAGCAGCACGAGGAAGAACCCTATCACGTTCCATCCTGCGTACCATCCGAAGGCACCCTGTGGCGTGAAAGCTGTCTGGAGCGACGGCCATGTCACAGCGAGGACGAAATTGAAGAGCCAGGTTGTGGCCGTAGCAACGCTCATACCCATGGCGCGAATGTACAAAGGGTATGCTTCCGCGGAGTAGGTGAATGGGACGGGACCTTCACCAGGTGAGTACACCACACCAAAGAGGTAGATACCCAAAGCGATGCAAGCAATATGCGCCGTGGTATCCTCAGGGATCCAGAAACTGAAGCCCGTGAAGAGAAGGAAGACTGCCATGAGCTGCCCACGCTGTCAGTTCACAAGATCCCCAGAGCTCATTGCGAGTACTCACAGGGAACGTTGTCAGAAGCAAGTTCCGACGGCCAAACGTGTCGATGGTGTAGAAAGCGGGAATTGCGAAAAGGAAGTTGACGATGCCAAATCCAAGGGATGCAGCAAGAGCCTGTTGCTCGGGGAAGTTTGCCTCCACGAAGATCTCGCTCGAATAGTATGCAATCACATTGACACCGCAGAACTGCTGCATGAACTATTTCCAATGCCACACCCGTCAGCTATGTTGTTCGATACCAGTCAGTGCAGGAGGAGAAGTGAAACGTACCATAACAATCTCTGAAGCGAGGAAAGCATTGCGGTTGCGGCGGACGGTGA
Source organism: Sarocladium kiliense (assembly GCA_030734395.1). Lineage (NCBI taxonomy): Eukaryota > Fungi > Ascomycota > Sordariomycetes > Hypocreales > Sarocladiaceae > Sarocladium > Sarocladium kiliense. Next base: position 1,761,016 of record JAUZTG010000029.1, read on the forward strand.
GGAACTCCTTGATGCGACTTCCACGACCAATTGACATGGCACTCTCTGCCTGGAGAAGCACCTGTGCGTAGAAGATGTCTCTCGCAGCTTGTACCCTGTTCTTCCTCAGCCTGCTCATGGAAGCATACGCCTCCTGATGCCTCTCCTTTGTCAAATACCACCTCGGACTCTCAGGGCACTTATAAACAAGCGCACATACCACCAAAGCCGGAACACCAGCCGAACCCATCATCAACCTCCAGTTCAAGCCGGTCACGCTCCCCTGATCCTTCACTCCATAGAACGCCAGGTCTGCCACGTATCCCAGCATAATTCCAAAGGCAGTCCACATCTGCCACTGCATAACCAGCGCGCCGCGGATGAGTTTCGGAGCACATTCAGCAGCGAACATGGGAGTCGTGGCAGACTTTGGACCAATGCCGAAACCAAGGAAGAAGCGGGCGATGAACATGTGCCACCAGGTGTTTGTGAAAGCTTGCCAGAAACAGGCGAGGAAGGAGATGCCGCAGGAGATGAAAACGGTGCCGCGGCGGCCAAAGACTTTGTTCATGGGTTCAGTGATCCCTGGCGAGCTGTCAGTCAGTAAAGAATACAAGGGAATGGTGTGGGAAAGTGAAGCGTACAGCAACCGATCACGGCGCAGCAGAGGTAAGGTGCTGAGTTCAGGAGACCAAGGAGCCAAGTATCACGACTGGACTCGCCGTCGATGCCGAACTGCTTCTTGTAGAAAATCTGGGCGCCGTTGACGACGGTCTCGTCCATGCCTTGGACAACCGCACACAACGAACACACTGTATCCCCAGTCAGTCAGTACCGTCTCCCGCGATTCCAGGGAGTGCTAGGTCAACAATAGCATACCCGTTACAAGGAAGTAAAGCATATTAGGATGCCGCCATTTCTTCTCAACCTCATCCACCAACACTCCTCTCTCCTCATCAGTCAGCCCTTCGACAGCAGCATACTTCTCCTTCAAGGTCATCAAGTCATCATCGGCATCCAAGTCACCTGCAATGATCGCACCCAGGCGAAACGCCCGAATATCCTCCTCCTCAGTAAGACCTTGCTTCTCATGAGCATACTGCTCTCCCATGTGCGCCAGCTGGGCACGAGTATACCCTGCAAGGGGATGTGCAGCTGAGGAAGAGGACTTGGGGTGGTGGGAAGCTATGGCAGTGTCGTCCGAGGGCCGAACAGGGAGGTGCTCGTGGTGGCCGTCCCCGGAGGAGAGGCGATCGGGCTTTTCGTGGTCCATGGCTGAGAGCTAGGAACGTGTTAAGCAAAGGATCACGCTGATATGTCTGCGTGATGTGCTACTCCAGAGAAGAGATATCAACATAGGTGGGACAGAACCTCAAAGAGCACTCAATTGAGTGTTAGACACATGGTGTCCTTATATACAACTACTTTGCGGTCAGTATACAAATGCCATCATATTGCAGCAGCTGGCAGGGCAGATCGATCCTCGCTAGTATACTGGTCTGTTCCGTGTAAGAAGCCAGCCACGAGGGATCTTGTCGACGTCATGCGGGCGTCTCCGCGACACCACCCTTTGCGGCGTTGCACGAGCCAACAGCCCAGGACAAGCGATCGCGATGATCCTTCACATGAGAATAATGACAGACGCAGCTTCCTGTTGCCGCATTCCAGTCATCCAAGTACACAAACCATGCCATGGACCGTTTGATGTCTCCTGTAAGGTCCTTGGCACCGCTGTGTAAGCTCATTCGACTGAGCAAAGCCTACCAGCTCGAAGGACCCCTTCTCAGAACACACCCTGCGCTCGTACAAATCCTCGTCATGAAGTACAATACTCCAAAGATCCTCCTGCAGACCAACCTCAAATCAGCCCTGTCCAACTTCGTCACCTCCATTATGCCCCCAAAAGGCGCCACAATCGACGCTTGTCACCCTTTGTCACATCTGTTCACCCGCAAGATGACGTCGAACCCTGCCCCTCGGTGCAGGGATCTCACCCTCCATTACCAGGGGCCCCCGGAACAGTGAAAAGAAGGATCGAGACGCTGTAGGTCTGGCTTTTAGAAGGGTTATTCGGGAATACAGCACGCCCAGGATGCCAAGCGATCGGATAATGCGGCTCTCCAGGTCTTGGTGATCGGCTGGCGGTGCAGGGATGCTGGGCGATTGGATTCCTTCGCTTGGAGGAGCACCTCCTCTAATGAATTTACACATGGAGGTCCGACTCACTCTGGCTGAGGTATCCTTGGGCCCAATGGCGATCCGCTCAATAGCCAGGCCAGATAAATCCTTACTGCCGAGACTAAGTTGTTGCCACTTTCCTGAGCATGTGCATCCGACCGAGGAGAGAGAAAAGGTACCGCTTATAGGGATTAGAGGGAACATTGCAGAAACCTCGGCCAGCATCGCAAGATAGCCATCACGATCACCACAATCCCTAGAAAGCACGATCCTACCCTCACGCTCATACCTTCTACCCTCCAAGTCGGAGCTATTTCTCCTCTTCGCCCATCTGTTCCCTCACGCGGGGCAGCACCACTTTGTTCAACCCAGCCTCTCAGCCATCGCTCCAGTGGCTTACACCAATCCTACCCAACTACCACTGTCTCTGACATCACAGCGCATGAGCAGAAGTCCCCCAAGTTTCGCTTCTGCCCTTACTCCACAGAACAAAGTCTTTCCCCGGACTTATGAACGGGATCTAAAATGTTATCCCCTTAAACTGACCACGCCGTGTATTACCCTGTTAAGGATGGCGTACGTCTAGGTCGTTAGCGGCACCAGTCTTAGGTTAAGGCTCGTGGCAGTCAACTTCTGACTCTTCATTTTTAGAACATAATTGTAGTCTCCAGTCAGGCTGGAGACTTCTCCCCTATATACTGCAGCTCAAACGATCTCAGCAATCTCGACGTTTCCATGAAAGTTCGTAAGCTCGTAATCAATCATCAAAAGAAAGCCAACCATTCCAAGCGCTGGGTGGCTTCCCACTCCACACTGTATCCAGGGCATTATCCTCATGACTCATTTCCCTCCCATGACATGATTTTTATTTCCTCATTCGAAAGCTGTGCCATGTCACCGTCTTCCCCAGTCTGCCCAAGTCGGCTCCCCGTAGTAGTCGCGCGGAAAATGGTTCCCACTGATCGAAGAACCTGAGGGACTGGACGCCCAATCATCCTCCGAGTCCCGTCTGTCGCCGCGATAACGAGCACGGTCACTTTCCGGAGACAGTGGATGATATTCAACTGGCCCGTCGGGAACCCTGGAGTATGAAGGGCGTGTGTGGTCGGATCTACGACCGACGTATTCACGCTGGCGATCGTCTCTTGAGGAATATCGTCTTTCTCTAGAATCGGGTCGTCTCGTGGCGATGTATTGCGTGTAGTACCTGCCAGTCAAAGGATCTTGCGCCACTATTTCCTCTCCATGTCGCGTTCGGTTGAAGTACCCTCGGCCCCGTCGATCTGGTGACACGTCGCTGTCTCCGTGAGACGTGTTCGCAGGTCGAGCATCTCTGTAGTAGCGTTCGTGACGCCTTCTTCCCTGGTAGTACTGTGGCTCTCTTTCACGTTCTCTGTGAGAGCGGGAGGGTCGAGGAACCTCCACAAACAGTCGTTCCCCGGAGTATCGAGACTCGCGATTCCGATGAGGCAGATCATTTTCACCAAAAGGGGGCTGTACGACAAATACTGGTCCTGGGTTCCCACGTGGTGTCCTGAGAGAAGGGGAGTTGAGCATGGGCCAGAATCTGTCGACAAGGACCTTCATCTTTTCAGCAGCTTTGGGATTTCCAACCTCTTTAACCGGAATAAGGCTGGGAGGCAGGATCGAAGGCAGCAACTGCCGCTCCTCTGTTAGGCTGTGGACTCCGGACCTGAATATCTCTTCCTTTACCATATCATTCAGGCGCTTCGTCTCGTGGTGAGGGTGCGCAGAGATCTGGTAAATCATCCACTTGGCGAACCCCTCTGGTGACAGGTATGGCGTATTTTGGCCGCGAGTCTGCACGTCTCGCGGGTTGAGCCCGAGATCGCTATAAAGAGCTCGGATTTTTGCCAAGTCCCGTTGATTTGCGACAAGAAAGATGTCTGGGCCGTCGATTAGTTAGGTTCCTCCTGTAATGCTGTTACATACTGACCTTGGAAGGGTATCCTCTCTTTCGTTCTTTCGAAATCTAGGTAAAACTTGCGCATGGCTGATGGACCAAGATATCCGCCAGGGGCCTACGGTCGTTGTCAATTGGGCCTGGCTGCAAAGGCAATCGATTTACTCACAAGATCGCCAGCAATGTCACTGAGGAACCTCTTCCATCTGGTTGTGGCTTTTCCATCCCTGTACAACACGCCCCAGATAGACTTTGCTACAAACAGCGGGTCACTGGTAGTACCCGGCATTGTGTTTGGCTCTGTGGTATCTGAGGAAGATGCCAGAGGGTCGTCTGCGAAACGCACCCCCTTGGGTCGAGCACCAACGGACTGGGCGCGGGCTCTGAGGTCAATCCCTTTCGACACTCGGTCACTACCAACCTCCGACTTACGACGTGGACGACCCGAGTTTGGGGGCTGATGCTCGACAGGCTTAGGTGTCGTCGACTGTGATGGAGCCGTAATGTGGACTGCTGGTGTATGGGATATGGTCGGACTTTCCGAGTTCGAGCTGTTTGAAGAAGGGATAGCTTCTTTCGAAGCCTGAGCAGGAGAAGAAGTGGTATCTGCAATAATAAGCCTCACGATCTTCGCGAGTGATGGATGAATGACAGAGTCTAAAGGTGCGTACAGTGATCTTGGCGGTACCAAACGTTGCGATCAAGTGGATGAAGCTTGGCCATCTGCTCAATGAGATATCGCGTCTGATATTCCAAAGAGACTGCGTCAAGGGTTGAAGTCCGAGGGACTGAGTAGGCGGTGCTTGCAGAGGATGGCCAGCTCTCTGTTGTTGGCGAGGAGTAGGGCGAACTGGCCCCTTTATACCCATCCAATTCATGGTTGAAGTCGTCGGCCATTGTTGAGGGAGGAACGATTTGCTGGAGGCCGCCCAAGCGCTGATGATCTTGATGTTCCTCAAAGGCAGATCCCGTCGTGCCCGAGATGAGCTGCGGAGGACCGCCGAGATCTTCTCGGGCATTCGCCTCGCGAACCATGTCGTAGTTGTAGTACCAGTGTACAAGAAGGAAAACCACAAACAAACAGCGTTTGTAGTCAAAGAAGAAGAGAAATCAAGGCTAGGCTCCAATGGAGCAGATCACAGCTATTCACAGCTGGTGGAAAGGTGAAGTGGTGGTTGCCGACACCACGTCACAATCAGTCGGCTATGGAGCCTCGCACTCTCGGATTCTAAGTCGCTCCTGAGGTAAGACAACAATGGTAGTGCAGCATTGTTCTGTCCGTTTATGTAACGTTCTTAGAGAACTCTTCAGACTTGATTCCGGTGCCGCGAAGCCGGAACGAGTCTGACACCATAGGTTGTAAGGACCATCATCATTGATAACCAGGCTCGCTGACCAGGAGGAGACGATGGTGAAGTAGAGCCGTGCAGCTTATTATCAGAGCAAGATTCAGCCTGCCCAGCCAGTAAGACCTACGCACATACAGGGAGGAACCGCGAGTGGTGTGGTGGCATTACATCCTTAGAACCCGGGAACGGCTCGTGATACAACCTTCACTGCCTCTATTGAACAAATATTAGACCAGCCAGTCAAATGCAAACGTGATTCGCGAGATGACCAAGATAGCTTTGGGCTCATAAACCATAACGAACCTCAGACTTGTTCCGGTGACCGTTTGGGAACCGACAGGGGGACTCGGTCAACCTGAAGAACAAATACAACAGTCAGCCCTTGCGCATACCTTTCCCAAGGTTCCATGAGACTTCGCCGTCTTATCAAAGCGCAAACCATCTGTAGCGCGTCACTGGAAACGCTTACCGAGTGACTTGCATGTTTCGACAGCCTCACTTATTTAGCCGGCACCGGCTCCCCACGTGAGCAAAACCCTCCATCCTGGTAAGTCATCGTCCAAACAGATTCGGCGATCAGGCTCCGTGATCCTACGGCCAATAGCGTTGACCTCGACTGGTGCGCGAACCACCAGAGCCTGGCTTTCCTTTGCGCTGGCAAGGCAGCCACGAGGCAACCTGGGAGTGCATTCGGAGGGGGTTGCGTTTTTGGCTTTCTCCATCAATAGGGCGTACGAGGAGCGGGGGCGTGCTTAGGGGTTGCAGTCCGTGATGGCAGGTGAATTGATCATGATGTCTCAGGGTTGCGCAAGGTCCGATGCGAGCTAAAGCTCCAGGGCGCCAGCATCTGAGAGAACGAGGGCCGGTGGGCTGTTCGTCTGCGCATGAGAGTATAAGGCAGGAGGGAAGGGCAAACCACGTGATGAGGGAGGAAGCAGACACATGTCTATTCCGCTTGTCACCACGTTGCTCTCAGAATGCCGTGCAACAGGCCGAGACGCAACAAGGCTGCATATTACAGGCACAGGGTCTCGCTTCTTGATCTTGGGCTTCACCGCTCGAGCTCCGATCGGACTCGCTGCTTGTTGACAGCTGCAGTCCAACTCCCACGATCCTGCATTCGCTAATCTTCCCAACGACTGGCGTGGACGCATCTCGTTTGCTGTTCGAAGCATGCCAACAAGTCTTCGCTTAGATGTATAGTTTGCAACGCAGACGATTCGTCAAAATCACAGTTCTTGAACGACCATACCAGCAGCTAGGCACCAGGCAACTATTGATAAACAGCTATGTTGTCACCGAAAATCCCAACGCACCAACGCCAAATACCCGAGAGAAGCAATGGATGCCTTATGCTTTGTACAGCAAGTCGAGGAACCCCGTCGCCAGGTCCACCACGACACTCTTGTTGGGAAGCGATCCTGCAACACCATACAGCGCTGCTGAATCGCCCACCGCCTTACCCTTAGCTCCCTTGCCTTCGACCAACCGCACTCTCTCCTTCTCCCTCTCTGCCTCCACCACTACCTCTAGGTCGCTCATGAACTTCTCCCAAGCTTTGGTGATCGGCAGGGTAACCGCCACGTGGATAGCTGGCGGGTTCTGAAGCGAGTTGAGGTGCCATCCCTTTGCAGACATGGCGTCCGCGATGTCATAGACGTTGAGGGACTTTGCCGTGAATGCAACAACTGACACAAGCGGCTTGCCGAGAACCTCAAGCTCGTCCGCAAATGCGGGAGTGGTGTTGATTGCCTCTACAATCCTCTTGGTGGTACCAACGATCTTGACACATGCGTCGACGTAGCCTGCCTCACCAACATTCATCATGCTCGCCCAGCAGCCTGCGATGAGCGCGCCAGGACGAGATCCTGCAATACCTGGCGATGCGTACACACCACCAGACCAGTCAGGGGAGACAAAATATTGGTACTTGCGAAGGGTAGCCGTCCTGTAGAGCACGGTTGAGTTGCCCTTTGGAGCGAAGCCGTATTTGTGAGTATCGCAGCTGATGCTGGTAACTCCCTTGAGCCGGAAATCAAATGGAGTCGTCTCAAAACCAGCCTTCTCCAACAGAGGCACGAGGAATGAGCCGAGACAACAGTCGACGTGCAGGCAGATTTTCTTCTTGACAGCGAGGCGAGAGAGAGCTGAGATGTCGTCCGTAATACCGTGGGGGAAGTTGGGTGCTGAGCCGACGATCATAATTGTGTTGCGGTTGACGAGGCGCGAGACCGCGCGGACATCGACCTGGTAGCTCGGCGCAGGGGAGGCGACCAGGTGAACCTTGATGCCAAAGTACTGGCCGGCCTTGCGGAATGCCGGGTGACCGGTCTCTGGCATGATCCTGCTCTGGTCAGTATGGGAGGACGCAGTGTCTCTTGAGCAAAGAAACTTACATCTCCGGCTCTGTAATACCCTTCTCCGCGTATCCTCTTTGCCTTGCAGACAGGCAAGCCATGAGGATACTCTCAGTGCCACCACTGGTCGACACTCCAGCAGCACCTGGAGGTGCGTGGAACAGGTTAAGCACCATGCTGACAACCTCAGCCTCCATCTTCCGCACACCCGGGAAGACATCGGGATGAATGGGATTCGCAACCGTGAACTTTCCATATGCCTCGGTCTGCAGGTCAAGCAGCTCCTCGCCTCCGTGATACACCGCGCCAGAGACATAGCCATCTTCCCAGCGTGTATGATCCATATTTGCCAACGTCTCCAGCTCTGAGCGCACTGTATCGATTGGCAAGCCTTCCTTTGGCAGGATGAGAAATCGTGTTTGGTTCTCGGGGACCAGCTTCGCAGTCATCTTGTCGAGAGCTTCCTTGACCTGCTGCTGGACCTGGCCTCTTACGCCTGGTGCGCGGAGGAAGTAGCCGTATGCGACTCGTCGAATGTCATTGTATAGCTCGAGAATGGCACCGATCGGGCCGCGGCCCTTGAGTTTCCAGAATGCGCGACGGGTCCATCGTAGGACGAAGTAGAAGAAGACAATGTTTCGGAAGCTAGTCCATAGCAGATTAGTATGATGAGTCTCAGCAACAAGGACAAGCTTGCACGTACAGGTCGATACTAATCAGATCCCAAGTGAGAGCATGTCTCCGGCGCTTGACAGACTCCAAGCTGCCGCGCAGACTGATAGGCATGCCGACACTGCCGGGCATGATGTCGCCGAGGGTTGCTTTCGCGTGTGCCAAAGGTAATATTCCGTCCGTCCCAGTCCAATCGTGTGTCACTTTCGCACCAACAGCATTCGGCAGAGAGTGGCTCGTACGAAGGAATGATAATTTGTGATTATGGAAAGGAGGCAGCGAGCGAGAAGATACGAAGCCAAGGAAATCAGGTCGGGGGTGGGGATGATGTCGTCTCTACATCTTTAATGACGGCGAGTGGGTGGAGACCGGGGGGTTCGCTGCATCGCATTCGCTCGGCCGATGTGCCGTTTTGCTGCCTTTCACATGCCCCGTTCGGAAGCTTTAGCGCGCGACGAGCTGTGCGGCTCGAATTCATTTCCACCTCAGCCTCAGCCAACTATCACGGACCTTCACTCGACTCTTGTATGATATATTGAGCAATGCTTCTCTTCAAAACTACACGTGATATCTCACACTCATTCGCTCGTTGTGACATTCTACATCATCGTCTTCTACAGAGCTTACAGATTCAAACGACCTCGGCTCGTCTGTGAAGCCTCCGAATCGCCACTTCATGCTCCGATGCGGGCCTGTCTTCCATCAGGTCATATCGAACCTTAAGTCGCGTTCAGTATTCGCTTTAAGACGGCAAGCAGATCGTTGTCTCCGAGTCCGCAGCCTTGTGGCGATCTTGGTTCGAAATGCTTCCGATTTCCATCATCATTATCATTACCCTCAAAACAGCGCTCGTCTAAATAGCAACGTGGCAGGCTAGATGCTTTCGTACAGTCGTCAATAGGTATTGCAGTGTGCGTGACATGATCACGACGATATCCCGCCCTCTCATTGCCGTAACGCTCCACGTGCGTTATTCCATCGTGGCCAAAACTTCTCCAATTCTTGAGCACATGCTGGACCGTCCTCCTTTTGGCAGCCCTCAAACAAGACAACGAAGCCTCCGTTCTCAACTGCCACTCCGTTCCTGTCGGAGGAATATGGTGCAAGCAGGCTCTGAGGCACAAGCGCAAGCTTGGACAAGACAGTCGGATGCCATTGAACAGTGTGCTCCTGTGAATGATGGGTGATTAGCTTCCGCCTTATACCACCCGTCGCTGATTGTAGAGAACTCACCAGCGCATGTCTTTCGGCCTTCTCAAAGTTGTAAGATCTATACAGCGGATCCAGCCACTGCTCCAGTAGGAACTTCGCCCACTCCCCATTCTTGATTATCATACTGTCTGTAACCAGCCCTGTCTTGTCCTGGCTGATCAATAGCGCAGCGTCATCTACCTGGAGATGCCCAAATGTCTTGATAATGCTATCAGGCACGACAGGCGTCTCTGGCATCATGATCTCAGCTGATTTACTTCTGTCCAGGATTTGCTCCTCGAGGCTTTGTTTCGGGTTGAGAATTAGAGCATTCTGATCAAGGAACCATATATGCCCGCAATTGGGGTACTTCGTGATCGCATGCCGGACGGCCATGAGCTTCGCCCATGACTTTGGCGCATTCTCCGTATTGTAGTCGAAAGTTTTCGCAATGAATGTCTCGTAGCCTGCAGAGTCTCAGCAGAAATCTTTGAAAGAACGATGAGTATATTGTTACCGAACAGTGCGGCGTACTGCTCGCGGTTCTCCCGTATCGAGTTCAAGTATGCGCTGTTGTGGCTGTCTGGGTCGGTGAGCGTGACGATGACTACTGCCGGCCCGCCTGATGGTGTCTCCTCATGATAGGCATCTCCCGAGCCTCTCCCTAGCAACAGATATGCTCCCAAGGCGAATGCAGCAAGCACAAGGACTAGTCGAAGGAGACGGTCGCGGTTTGAAAGCGGGCGTCTTGAAGAGCCATCGGGCCACACTGGGGGCTTCGACACCTTGCGCGGGGGGTATGCGTAATGCATTTTACCGCGCCCTAGAACACGGCAATTGTTCGATCTCGAGGGTTGGCTGGGGTTTGACGGGGTGCTTGGAGGGATCGTTGGAATGCTGGTGCGGTTGAGTCTGTCGCAATGTGAACTGTCGCCGAAACCGGTATGGCAGGTCGAAGAGCCGACTAGCTGACAAGCTTTTAGAAACGTCTTCGTCTTTGTGGGTTCCAATCGACCGGGTCTCGATTCGAGTATCTGCTATCGTCTCTGAAGACTAGAGGTGCTGCGATGGTTGGGATTCTGAGGTTGACAGAAGCTAGCTCGCGCAAACAGGGGTCCAGCCAAAGTCGCACAGACGTACCTAGGGGTCTCTCACTCGTGCGCACGATCACTGCGGGTTCGCGAATGGTGGAAAGAAGACGAGTGTATATATTTGATCACGTTTCTTCTCAAAGGCTATAAAGGTTACACTTCACAGTTTATATATCAGCTAATGAAGAGGCAATCAACCCACCAACAGGCAACCAAGCGGTACCGGGAAGACGCTGTCTCTGGTCAGAAGCAAGACTTCCTCCCAGTCAAACAAATACTGACGTCCGCCCGGCCTTTGTACAGTGGACCAAAACGGTCCGGAGCACGAGGCGCAAACGAATCTTCATCTCTGCACACAGACTAGTTGACTTGACACGGAAGAGCGAGTTCAAAGGCAACTTAAGAGTGTGCAGGACATGTCACTTCACAGCAGGCAAAGAGGCTTCAGAGAGCAGCTGGGGATCAGGATAGCATTGGCATCGCTTCACCGGTCCTTTCTGGTTTCTGCAGCGTCGTCGGCCTCGTCGTCGTCACCAACATCCAGTACACGATCACTCATGCTTTTGAGGACTCGCGCGCTGAGGGACTTCACCACCTTCCAGACAGCCATAAGGAAGGTAATCGCGCCAACAATAACCATGACATAGTTGGTGTTGTCCAGCCGATTCCTGCCACCTCCTCGTCTGCCGCCTCGCAACATCCCCGTACCTCTCAAGTTCAACCAATCCCAAGGAGTCAGAATGAACACTGTTTTGAAGAAGCCGATGATACCAAGTGAAAGGAAACCTTTCAAGAATTGCTCATCCCAGGTTGACGGAGGTGATTGGTAGAGAGGCTCACGGGCTTCAACATCTCGCACGACACTGGTCACAGTTTCGGTGATAGTTCCGAACGGATCAAGCCATAGGTCAAGGATTGGGTCGGCAATCCATCCCAAAACGAAGATAGCCAGTATCGAGATGATCATAGTCAGGAAGATCTGGGTGATCTTGCTGCTCAGTATCGCAGCCCAACGCAGCCGTCGCATCTGGTACGTGAACTTGCAGGTTGGACACTGCCAGAAGTTGCGTGTAGCATGGGGATTGGCGAGACGCCAGGCGTTGAGGCAGCCCTCGTGAACATACTTCTGAGAGCCTTTGCACTTGCACGGACTCAGCAGCCTGCCCAGGTCGGGGTCGTCGGATGCATAAATCGGTTTGGACGACTCTGTTGCAATACCGAACGCAGACGAGGGAGTCTCTGCGAATTTGGGCTCTTCTGTCTCGAGACAGATTCTGCAAGTTAGAGGCCCATAGTATTGACGACGCTTGGGGGCAGCTTGTTCCGGTGGAGAGGAGTCATAAGCGTTAGCCTCTGGGACCGTTGGGATTTCCTCATCCATGGAAGGCGTGGGATTCGGCTTGGCTTCTGATTCTGAGGCCGGTGGCTGCGTCGTATCCTCGGGGAGCGCATCCCGACTGATTGATGACCAGTCCCAAGCTGAAGAGGAATCCATGTTGGTGGTGTTGGATGGAGGAATATAGGACTCAGCTCAAGCTTTGCTTGGGCAGTAAACACTCTTGGTTCGTCCCGGGACATGCAGCAAACAAGCTCCCAACATGTTGCTCTGAAACCGCTAGTCCAATCAAGTGAGTCGAAGCAAGCGCAATGTATAGAAATTGAGCTCTCTGAGCGCCAAGACCATGTTGATGATGATGGGAAGAAGAGGCCAGCTCACCTTCACAGAGAGAAGCGGATGGAACGGGCTTCGAATTTCAAGAGAAACCCGCGGGTGGTTCACCCGGTTTGGAGCTCTGGCGGAGCGGAGTTTCGGCTGATTGTTGTTCCAGCGTAGGCAGTTGAGCCCAGCAAGTCGGACCCACCCAAGGCTGGGGAGCTCGACGCGCAGCTTAGCCGTGCCTAGACGACGGAGCTCTGCTGTGCTGAACATCACCACCATCTGCCAAACACGCACTCGCCAGTACTTCCCATCCTCACGCATCTCCCGAAGGCTGCATCCAAGTACCGAAACCACAAACAGACAACTTCTTACCGCTCTCCGTTTCCAGCCATGGCGGATCGCTACTCATTCTCCTTGACGACATTCTCGCCCAGGTTCGAGCTCCCCACAAGCCTTCTATGCGTTGACAAAACTAACATCAAGCAGTGGCAAACTGGTGCAAATTGGTGTGTATTCCCTCGAGAAGCTCTTCTCGGGCTCCAGGGAATGTGATATTGGTGCTAATGATCTACAGAGTATGCCTTGAACGCTGTGAACCAGGGCATTACCGCCCTCGGAATCAAGGGTTCGTCCTCTCCATTGTGCTGTCGCAGGCTTGCCTTTGCTAACTTACGCAGCTACCAACGGTATCGTTCTCGCGACCGAAAAGAAGTCCTCTTCTCCTCTCGCCGATCAGAGCTCCCATCAGAAGATCAGCAACATCACCCCGAACATTGGCATGGTCTACTCTGGCATGGGCCCCGACTACCGGATATTGGTTGATCGCGCCCGCAAGGTCTCGCACACCAACTACAAACGTATTTACAACGAGTACCCCCCTACTCGTATTCTTGTTCAGGACGTTGCCCGAGTCGTGCAGGAGGCGACCCAATCCGCCGGTGTACGGCCGTACGGAGTCAGCCTGCTGATCGCTGGCTGGGACGAAGGCATCGAGCCGGAAGAGGAGGCGAAGGAGGGCGAGGGCGAAGGTGAGGAGAAGAAGCGCTCCAGGCAGACGGGTGGAATTCAGAAGGGCGGGCCGATGCTGTATCAGGTTGATCCCTCTGGAAGCTACTTCCCATGGAAGGCCACAGCGATCGGCAAGAGTGCAACCAAGGCAAAGACGTTCCTGGAAAAGAGGTACTCGGAGGAGCTTGAGCTGGAGGACGCCATCCACATTGCACTCTTGACCCTGAAGGACAACATCGAGGGCGAGATGAACGGAGACACAATCGAGATTGGTGAGTCAAGCCACAATTGCAACAGCTCCTACGTGATTGAAGCTAATCGTTGGCAGGCATTGTTGGCGCGCCCGCAGAGCACCTCTTGGGCGTTGAGGGGGTCGATGGCGCAGTTGGCCCGCGGTTCAGAAAGCTGACTCCTCAGGAGATTGAGGACTACCTGACGAGTCTATGATGCGTTTGGCGAGATACCTTGACAGTGCTTGTACAATAGAAGGCAATCAAAATGCGATAGAGAATATGCGCCCCAGGCCTACATGATGAATTGGGGTTTACGTGAGCTCCCAAACGTGAAGTTGGTGGTTGATAAGCCGGCAGTCCCTGCCCATGATCGATGCAATGAATGACCCCACGACATCTGCCCCGCCATCCATATACTTTTCGCAGTTCACCACTACACCTGTCAAAAGTATTGAGCTGCACATTATTGGACCGACAACATGGACAGTGTCCAGGCCATAAAATCAAATCGTTCTTTAATTCTGGACCTTCCACCGAGTTGCATTCAGTTCAGTCCAGCACATCCAGACCTGTTTGTGGTAGGAACCTACAACCTGGAACGAGAAGAAAATCCCGGTGAAGGTAGCGACGCAGCTTCTGAGTCGGAGATTAACATCAGCAAACCCCAGAGTCGCAATGGCAGTCTTCTGCTATTCAGACTCCAGGGAGATGAACTGTCAGCACCCGTCGATTGCCTGTGGCATGATTTGCTCGCTGACCACTATGTAGGACACTCATACAGACGGTCCCGCAGCCGTCAGCTGTACTGGATATTCGGTTTCATCCCACCGAGGATGGCATACTTGCCGTTGCATCAAGTACAGCGACACTGGGCGTATATCGGCTAGATCCGACCGCCGACCCTGCAGCACCTTTGCGGGAGCTGGCTGAGAATGAACCGCTCGAAGCCGAAACTGGTACTCTGTTCTTGCAGTGCCAATGGCACCCTACTACAAAGGGCTGGATGGGTGTCACGGCTTCTACTGGTCTTGTCTACTTGGTGGTTTTGACTGAAGTCTGGAAAATATCCCGAATGATTGAGCTGAACCTGGAGAGTCCTTTGGAGCCCTGGTCAATCGCATTCTCCGCACCAAAGCAGCTTGAGGACGGCTCTTCTTGTTTCTCGGTCTATTCTGGTAGCGATGACTCAGTCCTTCGTTTCGCATCTTACACGATCAACAATGAATATGTTGATGGCAACCAGCAAAGCGATGAGGCAGACCCTGCTGTCCTGCGTCATTCTGCAATAGTCACCAAGAAGCACACAGCTGGTGTCACGGCGATCCTCCCTCTCTCCATCATCACACCAGATGGAGGCAGAATCATCGTCACAGGAAGTTATGACGACCATATCAGACTATTCTCCTTACATGATCTGGATCAGACAGCCGGATTTCCTATGGTTCGCCTGCTGCTGGAGGAGAACCTAGGTGGTGGAGTCTGGCGGCTTGACCCCGTGAAGGTTGAGGAGAACGCAGGAACAGTGAAAATCATGATTCTGGTATCTTGTATGCATGCTGGAGCCAGAGTTGTGGAGTTCTCGTCAGCCGACAGAACGACATGGAGATGCGAGGTTACCGCACGTTTCGAGGAGCATAAGAGCATGAACTATGGCAGCGACTTTGTGCGAAGCACTACAAACGGCCCGGTGAAGTGCGTGTCAACAAGCTTTTACGACCGGCTCTTGTGTGTTTGGGAGTATAGAAGCAGCTGAAAAACACGTTTGATGATGGCAAATGCTTATCAACAAACCCTGGCTAATGCGTTTGTTGGGTCTGTGACGTTGACAGCTTCAGCCTTGCATCTCAGGTACGAGACGAGGCCCCTGTAGAGCCCCGCGCCGCGCCTCGGGGTAGGCCCCAGCCCGCTGTAGACCCTGCTTGCCCCCCTCCGGTAGCGGCTCTGAGCTCTATCGTAGCGGGGTCGGCGACACGTTCCAGAAGAGCAAAGCTGAGGTGTAGTGTGCGGTGAGGCGAGGCCGTGTGTTTCTGCCAGCCCACCTCAGCCGCCAAACATCACTTCATACGAGTGACTGCCGCCCACCGCTGACTCCTGCTTCACTCCTCCTACCATCCCGACTTGACTGGTTCAGCTTTTCTGTTAAGAAGCACGCTGGCCTATTCATACGATACCGACCAAGTCTCTCGTTTTGCTCCATCACCTTCTCTCAGCTTCCCAAGTTTCGACTTCCTCCACCGACCGCCTTCACACTCAAACCAACGACGTTGCACGCGCTCCGCTTCCTGGCGACGTTCACGAATCATCCAGGAAGATCGCAAGTTCCTTCACAAGCTTCAACAAGCTTCTTCAACGGTCACAGGTACTCTTCAGTATCGTACATCGTCAACCGATCGGCGGGTTTCCACGCCACCTTACGTTCGAACCTAGGGTTCTTGCGTCCTGGGGCTACGAGCTCCGTGACGAGGCCCAACATCTCGACCAACGCAAAGATCCAACAATCCGTCAAACTCGAAGTTAGCGCACAACGACCAAATGGCGGCGAATGGCGTCGACGGCTCAAACGGGGCTCCGGAGGCCCTTGCGAAAATTGAGCAGGCCCTTCGCCTTGTCCATGATCCCGCTTCGAGCAACGACAACCGACGAGATGCACAAGCGTACCTCGAGACCGTCAAAGAGAACCCCGAGGCTCCTCTGCACGGCTACCGCTTAGCTTCCGACAAGACACAGGGCTCTGTTGTTCGGCACTTTGCATTATCTATTCTAGAACATGCAATCAGGTATCAATGGGCCTCGTATAGTGAAGAGCAGGCTGAGGCCTTGCGGAACTGGATTGTTGAGCTCAATCAAGCCATTTCACCGTCCGACCCACCCTTCCTGCGGAACAAGACGGCTCAGCTCTGGGTCGAGATCGCGAAGAGAAGCTGGGGCTCGGAGTGGATGAACATGGACACGATGCTGGTCCAGATGTGGGAAGTACCAGATTCATCAGTGCACAAGGAGGCCGTTTTGTTCATTCTCGAGACTCTATCTGACGAGGTGTTCACCGGCGACGATGCGGTTGTGGCTTTCCGAGAGGGCATCCTTAGCAAGGCCTGTGTGGAGATCTTCACACCACTCACAGTTCTCCTCGAATGTTTCCCAAACCGTCAGGCCGGTCCAGACGTGCGCCAGGGCTCTGAGGGCTGGCTGAGCCGGCTCTCAGCTTTCCTTGAGTATTGCCTCGCATCCGACGCCAAAGACAACGAGGAGGTTAAGTCATGCGCTGTAAAGGGTCTTTCAGCGTTTCTTTCACTGATGCCTTGGGCCATCCCGAAGGCAATAGCTGCTGCAAAATGCGTGGATGTCATGTGTTTGGGGTTGAAGTCATCGAACATCGAAGCACAAAAGGTACGTGAAATCATCATGTGATGGCGCTGGTCCAGAAGACTTACTTGGAGATAGTTGTCGCTTGAGGCGCTTTATGCTCTCTTTGGACGTACAAACTTCAATGACGAAGAGTTTCTGGCGCTTGTGGCTCCAATGTACTCGCGGCAATCAATCGAGCTTCTACGGAACATTTATGATTGGGCCTCGGTCGATCCCGAGGACATCGACGACGACAAATATCAGGTCCTCAAGAAACTCGCGGAGGTTGGTATAGTCCTAGACCTGTACTTATTCTTTCTAACGGATAGCAGCTTCTGTCTCCACTGGGTGACTACTTCCAGCGCAAGAACTCGAAACTGCCAGCCGACGCTGCCAGCAACGAATTTTTGCAGTTGCTCGTTCATGTTGCCCAGAGCCAGAGTCTCATGGTTTCCATCCCCGTCTTGGTGGCTTGGAATGTGATTCTCGGCCGTGGCGCACTGGGCGAGGGGGCTTTCCGCGAGAGTGGCATGATCACCACAGTTATTGGACCCTTGTTGGAGCTGTCATGTTCAAGGCTCGTGCGCTATGAGAACCTTCCTGATGATTCAAATGACCCAACCTTCCTTTTCCTCATGGAGGACACTGACACACTTCCTGAACGTCACGCCTTCCTGGGCAACTACAGGCGATACAGCTCGATGATTATCGAGAACATTGTTCAGCTTCAGCTGAACGAGGCTATCTCACATGTGTTGACTGGCACCGAAGAGGTTCTTCTTCATCTCTACGACGGCCAGCCTCCTTTGAACAGTATGTGTCTCCAACTACACGCGCTGTGGGATCACAGTGCCATTCCAGAAACCGCTAACATTGCTCAGAGCAATCTTACTCCAAACACTCAATGCCAGTTCTTCGCGTAGACGCTCGCTTCACGGTTATCGAATCGTGTTTGAAGGGGTACATGAAATGGAGAAAGCAGCATAAAGATGAGCCCGAAGCGGTGAGTTCAATGGTCGGTGCACAGTGTGTGGCTACAGCTAACATCTAATAGAAACAGCGTTGTGCCGACCTGGAGGCAAACTTGGAAACTTGGTGCCAGAAACTGCTCGGAATGACATTCGAGGTATGTTCCTTCACTTCATGTCTTCGGCCTCAACTAACGTGTACAAGGATCCCATGGTCAGAAAGAGAACCCTACAGCTACTTGTCTACTTCTCCACCACCGCGCTGAAGCACAATACCGGATTCATGTTAAAGGTGTTGGAACACATCTTGATGACATGGCCCACAGTTGAGCCTGAGTATCGGGCCTACAACGATGCGATCAAGGATCTTCAAAGTGAGAGCATGGTCGAGCTGCAGCGGCTGGCTTCGGAGATGCCTGATCATCTTCTGGTGCGTTATCTACCCGCGTGTCTGTGGTGTTTGTTGCTGACTGGCACAGAATGTCTACGAGCAAATTGAAGGCAGAGTCAATGAGATGATCTCATCTGGAACCCTTGACGAGAAGCGGTCTATCGCCTACAAAAGCTTCCTCTTCATCATCATGTAAGTGTGATGACCGACGAAAGTACCTTTCCCTTACTGACGTCTCGGCAGTCACCGAGCGAGTCAGGTAGATACGCAGAGCAAGATTCAGAAGCTGCGAGAGTTCATCGACCCAGTGAAGGCACAGTGGCAGACTGAGGACATTCGGACGTCGTTGAAATCGTATGGCAACTTTTGCCAGTTGCTGGGCCTTGACAAGGCCCAAGCGTATCTTGCAAGCAAGAGGGCACATGAAATTTCGGACTGGGGCTCAACTTTGCTCGATGAAGAAGGTTTGGCTCTACAGGCAGAATTGGACGAGCGACTGAAGGTATGTTCGTACGTGCGATAATTCCTGACACGCGCTTACAGAACATAGGCGCTTCCCCTGCGGCCCACAAAATCTTTCCTTGCTTTCTCGGTCGAACGTCTAGACAAGTCGTCGTCGGCGTTTCAGGCCTCTTACGCTCTCTGGCAAGAAGGATTTCCTAGTATCCTTGCTGATCTTCTTGAATTCCTTGGGTAAGAGCACTCCAATCCGATCGCTTGGACTAGCCGCTGACAAGATAGATTTGCGCATGCTGCACACAATCCAGACAATTGGAGCGGGCTGCCCACAGAAATGAGAGGCATGGTTCACAGAGTGCTTAGCGATCGCTTCTGGCAGGCCGGCATTTCTGATGGCAGCAAGGACGACTTTTACGCTCGTGTCATGGACAAGAAGAACACCATGGAAGGGCTTGCATCATCTATCCGCGGCTCTGTTCGGTTCGTGAGAGAAACAGCCTACGCAATCATCTACTGCATGAGCCGGATGGATGGCCAATTCTATGGATGCGAGGGACTCAGTGGTCCGCTCTCACGCGCCCTCTTCGCAGATTCGATTTGGCTATCGACACACCAACAGAGCAACCTTCTGAACCTGGTGAGATATCTCGTTGATGATTGCCCTGTAGAATATCGGGATCAGTTCCTTCCACAATTGCTCGCCGCTTGCTTCCAGCAAATGGACACCAAAATCAATGGCGAATGGGAGAAACTAGCCCAGCAGCAAACTGTGTCAGCCGATGGAGACGACGCCCTGAAAGAAGAGATGAAAGCCGAGAGTATCCTTCGCCAGGTCACCTACACTGCAGTGGTCATGGTTGCCGATTTTCTGGATCCTAATAAGCCGAGTATGCCGATCATGTTTGACACGCTTTGAGACAATGCTAACATAATCTCCAGTTCCTCGCTCTCGGAGAACAGAAAGTGGCGAACTCCAGGCCAATGGCGCGTCTGAGTACCCGAGCCTGCGAAAGTTCTGCCTGGCCCGTCGCGAGGTTGCCGAGCCCTTGCTTCTCTTTTGCCTTCACGGTACAAGGATGAGGGATCATAGGTGTTGCAGCATGGTCCTGCGACTCTTCGTCTCCTTGATTCCCGAGTTCCGTTCCGATGAGCCCCGGGATCCCAATGGTACTAACGGTGCGCCTCAAGCTGAGGAGAACCCAACGATAGTCGCTATCCGGGACTTCATTGCCCTGGATGTCCTGCAGGCCTGCATCACTTCTTTCCACGAGCCCTACTTTGTCGAACTACAAAAGGATCTCGCCACGCTCATTGCATCCATTCTTGTGTACTATAGTCCCGTCACGTCAAAGCCGCGTGAAGTCATACTCTCCTTACCCAACATCAACCCTGCGGCTCTTGAGCGCCTGACACCCTACATGGCGAAGCCTAACGTACACGTCCGTCAACAGCGGGCGATCGTTCTGGATCTACTGAAGGACCTCAAAGGTGTCAGCGTCTCAGAGATGGGCAAGATGCAGAAGAGTGGTCTTGGTGGCGGCAGCTCCACGAGACGGAATGGCGGTGGAAGAGGAGCCAGTGGTGGCAGTACCAATGGGAGAAGCCGGATGGCGCAACAATTCATGCAGTCACAGACAGAGGGCGAGGGCAACATGGCGGCCAGAGGAGCTGCTGCCGCGGCTGCTGTGGCAGCTGGCGGTGACAGGAAGACTACACCAGATGGCTTGGAAGGCGTGTCAACCCTGTTTGAGCTACAGGGTTAGAGCGTTTATCACTCACGAGGGTGCGAAAAGGGGGTGGGAGAAGATGTTTACGAAAAGAAAGGAGGCAGTTCATCATGGATACAGGCGTTCATGAGTCGCTGCATGGATATACCGGAAGGAAGGGGTTCGAAAGCATGAAGAACAGGAAGATAATCCAGCGGATTGACGAGACGCGGCGATGCTTTCGTATCATGCAAATCTATGGGGTTGAAAGAAAAGAAGGTAGATCTACAGAAGCGAAATGATCAGCGAAGAACTTTCCAAAACATCACGGCTTCCTCTGTGCTGCTCAACAGCAAATTTTGCCTTCACTAGCCCAGTCAATAAACGTAAAACAAAACGGCCTCATTCTTTACTTCTGCTGCACAATATCAGCTCGCCACCATCAAATCACCTCACCAAGCCTCACACCCGTCAGTCTTTGCCATTCGGTTTGTTGATCTACACTGGCTCCTTGTGCTGTCTTTCCTTCTTCCTCTTCCAACTAATCCGCAGTTCCCGAACCGAGGTGCAGTGGAAGCTATCACCTGCTCATCTTTTCCTTCTTTCAACAGACAGCCGTTCGACGCGTGCGCGCGCACGCCGAGATCTTGTCAATTTTAGAACTACAAAAGGAAAAACGAAACCGTCCAAGACGTGGTGCTTGTTTCGAGAGTCCCCCCTGTCGTTTGCCGGGGAGAGCTGTTGTTCATGCCGTTGGCGCATTGAAATAGTTGTTTCTCCAGGGAGACAAACTTGCTTGTCCGCGCAACTAGGCTTGTAACCCTGGCCTCTGGAGCTTTCTTGCAAATTCCCATGTCAGGACATCTTCTCAGCTCAGGATGTTGGTCAGATGTATCCGAGCATTGCCCGGCTGCTTCGTCCAGGATGTGGTCATAGACATGGGCAAGTTGGAGGGGTTACTAAGATCTAGGGTGTCAAGATCGAGGATCATTTGTGTAAGGGGGTCAATCAGGGCAGATATAGCACAGGGGTCGGACGTTAAGGCCGTTTGGGTCGGCATCAGCTCATTGTAGGAGACAAAAGGAGGTAGCTCATCGTTTCGGATGTGTTATGCAGGGCTTGATCAGGTATTATGTGAGCCGAACGAGCTGTGCTTTGTGAGCCATCAGCGTTATCTCTGCAATGAATCCGCTCTGCTTTCAGCAACTGTCCTGGTCTGTTGTTGGCTAGGCATCACAAGTCTTTGCACCCTTTTTTTCTTCACACCGCCAGTAGGTGTGGCGTTTACAGTTGGCATCCGATAGGCCAGAAGTCCCACGCAGAGCCATAATGGCAGCATGAATGTAACCTGCAGAAGAGCTGATGTTCCTCAAGTCTAAGACTTCTGTCGTCAAGAGAGAGATTGATCAGGTCTCCCGTTGCTCGGCCTCAATCAGTTGCGGAAATCGTGAGGGGGGCTATAAGACAGTATATATGAAGTATCGGAAACTGTAGTGACACGAGATGCAGCGTCAGGAGGCGCTCAAGGATGATCAAGGTGTCTGCGACAGTCACTGAAGCCTCGAGTGACACCGTGTATCTTCGGAAAGTGAACGTTCGTCAAGTCGTACGACATGATACTCTCCTGCCGTGTTGGTTATTGCTGGTTGGATGCAGAGGCAAGCATACCTTGGTGGCGGCCGCGTTTGGCGTCGTTGTTGCCATCGTTGGGGCGCACTAGGGGCGGAAGTGTCACTGGGGATAGTGGGGGAGGCGGTGGCATGTCACTGGTGCAGCGTTGAACCGCGGGAGTGACATTCGCGAATGGACCAGTGACGGCAGATTTCATACAGGCTTGACCATTTGCCGTGATGGAGGGTGTAGATGAGATCGATGTGGACCTGTTCCAAATGTCAGTCACTATTATTGAGCAATGCTGTCAAAGGTACCTGGTGGTGCCTGGAGCATATAAATTAAATCAAGTGCAAAAGAGGACGCGCCAAGCTGCATGCCTCTTTAATGAATCACCAGTGATAGGGCCAGTGTTACGAAAGGGTACTGGTATTCATAGATCGGAAGAGGGTGAGGGGATTGCCGAGGCACGGGAGGTGGGTGGTGTGGTGGAAGCTTCGAAACGGTGCAGACCGCAGCGTGAGGGCTGCATGTCTTGGATGATTACAGAGACGTGAGTGACGCGCAATTGGGTGGTTTGAGATGTATTTCAGGGCTGAGTGAAGTGGAGGACGGGAGTCGGGTGAGAGAGAGGGCCGTGCGTCGTGGGTGTACATAGGCGAGGTGTCCGTTGCACGCTAACAGTGCGCGCACAGTGCCTGCTGTTGCTGATGGGTTTGTACCTGGCTTAAACCTAGGCGCTCGCGCGCCCATGTAGCTTATCATAATAGCGGCAAGACATCTATAGCCCGCCACCACGGCATAACAGCCAGCATGATCCAGAGAGAATCGCATAGCCGTAGCTGGTCAGAGTGCCAGATAGCCGACCGAACGCTAGACCACGAGCCGGCGAGACACCAGCTATTCAATATTCTGTAGCCAGGAGCCTGATAGAAAGACAACCCCTACCGAGTCCATGTTCCTGATGTGGCGGTTCGCTTCGAGGGCGTTGTGCAAGGTTTCGACGGCGGTCAGTTGTGAATCCTAGGGTGTCATTGTCAACGTGCTGCTAGTGGCGAACTTGCGTATAAGGCTGATGTAGAGTTTGAATTGATTGACAGTGTAAGGTCAGGCAGTTTGAAGTAGATTCTCTTCGAAAATCCGTCTCATGTGCAAGCTACAATCAACCATTGAGTTACAGTGACTACCAGAATTCAGTGCTGACACCTCGACGGTGGCCAAGAAAGGCGGCACCGTGTCTTTCGTATCGCCACACTGTCCCAGACCCCCTTGGCTGCCCCCCCCCCCCCCCCCCCCCTGCACCACCCCTCCCATCACCACACATCATATCCACCAGGCTGTTGCACCCTGTGCCTGCTCCAGCCTGCAGTAGTGCGATGCCCTGAGCACTATCCCAGCCCAGCCCAGGGTTTGACGTGAGGGCCTCCTCCTCTCTTCAACTGGCATCCGTCTGTTCTATCAGTCTCAATTCCACGAAAACATCACCGCCCACCTTCTCACACTTCTTCTCTTCCTCCACCTGCAGCGCACGTCCCCTGTTACCCTCGCTCATCTCCAGCTGCCTCACGTACTTCGTCTTGTCCTGCTTCCCAGTCACCATCTCGGTTACGCTTGTCTAACGAGACTGGAGGGGTCCGAGTGTTCCTCCAGCTCCATCATATCGCCGCAAGTTGCATCCCCTTCCTTCCCAGTCAGCCCTTCACCAGTGTCTTGGGAGGCTGCCGCCCTCAGGCTCGCCCAGGATTTTCACCCTGGTCTCCGACATCCGTTAATTGGGCATATCCGCTTCGGCTTCCTGTCACCGTTGCAACCGTCCGTCCCTGCCAGGCCACCAGTGCATCGCAACTCCTCCAACGTGCCTCGGCCTGGCCATCATCGTTGACACCAAGCCCTCGCCTGTTTCAACTCCCCGCCTTACCAAGCTCCCAGGCGAAACCCCTGGCCGGCAGCCTGCATCAGCACTAACCGGGCTGTCTGAGTCGATTCCTTCATAGCCACACTCAGTCTCTTTTAAGCAGTGTCTGAATCTGTCTTCATCGCCCCTCCGAATAAATGCGAAACGCTTCCTGATCTTGGGCCCTTGTCAACGACTCCCTTCTCACCCGTCACTTTCTTTAGCATTCAACCATCCTTACGACGAGGACCTCTACAGTAACAGCCTCAAGTCAATTTGACCGATTTTGCCTCTTGTTCTCCCTGTGGTACCGGCTCTCCATCGCCCCATTCTGTGCGACCCCTACAGCAAACACTCACCCCTCGAGCTGCGAGTATCTCGTTCAACCTTTTCGGCATCTGGCGTATTCACGCCTCAGACTGCCGCAAACTGCTTCACTTTGTGCTCCGTATCTCGCTTGTTGCTCTTCCCAGTCAACGACCCAATTCTCGCCTCTCTTTGCCCCTCTTGCCTGAATCTGCGCCTTGTGCCCGGGAACTCGGCCGAGGCTTGTCCATCTCTTGGGACCCAGAGATCCTCCGGGCAGGGCCGTCACCGCGCCACACACTCCTGGCGGCTGAACCAAGCCCTATAGAAGCATCACGTATCCGTTTGCTTCTTCTGTCGCTTACAAGTTGATCACTTCTGATCCACACGTGGAGTCTGGGTTTCGAACCTCGATCGGGTTCATGCGAGGGCAACTGGGTGTCCCTTGCGAGCGTGGTATCTGACAGGACTGGTTCCTGAAGGACTATATCATTCACCGACACCGTCCAATCTTTCATTTCTCCTCTTCACTCCTCATCTTGCAGGAGTTCCTGAAACCCCTTCCCTTCTCACATCCTGATACGCCCAACCTTCTATCATAATGGTCTACTGCGGGAAACCCTCTCGGGGCTGCCAAATGTGCAGGACTCGCCGGATTAAGGTATGTTGTGGCAGGGACCACTACGAGTCAGGTCAGTGCTAACGATGACAGTGCGATGAGACGAAGCCAAAGTGTAATCAATGTGCCAAATCCAGGCGCGAGTGTCCTGGTTACAAAGACGAGTTTGACCTAGTCTTCCGGAATGAGACGCAAGCCACGGAGCGCAGGGCACGCAAGGCCAACAAAAAGGCCATTGCTAAGCTGAACAAGGACGCCCCAGAGTCAGCGAAGCCACAATCGTCACCACCGTTCCAATCGTCCGATAGTCAGGTCACAATCAAGAGTCCTAGAGTGCCTCTGGACCAGCAAGCCGAGTGCCACTTCGTCGCTAACTGGGTCCTCATTCCCCGACAAGGAGGCACTCGCGGGTTCATGGAGCACCTTGTACCTTTACTCAAGCACCACAGCACCTGCTATCATTTCAGACTCGCATTTGACGCTTGTGCCTTGGCGTCGCTCAACAATCGTGTCGGTTCTGGTCATGACTTTGAGAAGGAATCACTTGGACTATACACCAAAGCCCTATCGTCGACCTTTGCAGCATTGAAGGATCCAGTCACTGCCACCGCAGATACAACACTTGCCGCCATCCTTCTGCTCGGTCTCTACGAAAACATCTCAGCTAGGCAGATGGGTATGCTTGCGTGGGGTTCTCATATTGAAGGTGCTATTCAGCTTGTCAAGGCCCGAGGCCGTAGTATTCTGAGCACTCAAACAGGCCGCTGGCTGTTCATTGCTGTACGAACGCAGATGGTACGTTCTCTTTTACCAGCAACATGATTCCTTCAACTAACAGTCGGTAGATCATCCACACACTGAGCACAGGCACACCACCCATCATGGGTGTTGAGTGGTGGATCACCGACGCAGTTCAAGACGCCCATGCTGCCCAATGCCAGAAGCTCAATATTCGCGTCGGTGAGCTTCGCGCCGAGGTCAACCGCCTCATGACCACAGTGGGTCGTTCTCCAGAAGAGATAGAATTGATGCTGGACGTGATCCGCAAGTGTCAGACAGTCGACCAAGAGCTCGTCGGGTGGGCAAGCAATCTTCCTGAGGTGTTCCGCTGGCAGACGGTGACATGGGAAGATCGTGTCCCAAACGGCGACTACGGCAAGGCTGAGGTCTACCCTGGCCGTGTCGATATATACCAGGACTTGTGGGTGGTCAGCGTTATCAACATGCAACGCTGTTCACGACTCATCTTGGCTTCTTTGATTGTCCGCTGCGCAGCATGGGTTTGCTCGCCAGTTGACTACCGGACCACGCCCGAGTACGCTACTGCCGCCAGGACGTGTCACGAGATCATTACGGACATCATCGCCTCAGTCCCCTACCAGCTAGGATACTTCCACAGGCGCAAGGATCTGCACGCTAGAATAGCGCTGTCCGGCTTCGCATGTGGTGACGAGGATACCATTAAAGGATTGCCAGGCTACTTCCTGAGCTGGCCCTTAGTGTGCATCTATGGCCAAGATTACATCAGTGATACTCAGAGAACCTGGATTAGGGGCAGGTTGGAGTTCATTGGTAACCATGTCGGAGTGCGGTACGCTCATATTCTTAAGCAGGTTTGTGCCCCCCCCTCCGTTAGCTACACCCTTGATTACTTGTGCTCACCGGTTATCAGATCAACGTCCGCATTCCGTCCATGCTCATCCGAAGAGATGGCCTTATGGCAAACCCGTACCCAACAGGTCACAATTTCGAGAAGCTTCTATCCGCTCGCAATGCAAAGCCGACACCGGGGTACGCCATGAACCCTCTGCAGCAGCGAGAAGCTATGCACAAGGCACACGTTGAGAAGCAGAAGGCAGAACTGCTGAACAAGGTTGTGGGGTCGGGTAAGCTGGACGAGTGGACAGCAAAGACCTGGCTGGCATTACCCACCAGCCAGCTTACCACCCCTTCAACATGAAAGATCCATTTGACAGCCTATGGGCTTTATGGTTGGCTCGAAGGTTAGACGGAACCACAGGTCGGGATAATCTTGCGGACTTACGATGGTGATATGGAATGAAAACACTGAGAGGTTTCACGCACGAGCATTGCAGAGCAGAAGCATGAAAGTTGCTGCTGGAGAAAAAGAGATCAGGGGTTGCTAGATCCCTGGGGGACTTAAGGTGGGATCTTCGCTCTACTCGAGGTTGTGATAATGGTTAGTGTCTGGTATCGGTTATCACAGGCCCAGTAGTTAACGACCCTGGTTGGTACGGTTTTAATGAACATGATTCATCAACGATTCAGTGCCACTTCAACATTCGATCCCCTCGCTGCGGCGTAGAGTTCATTTAGGTGCTCGTCGCGAGGCCTGTTGCGATGCCTTTTGCGATTTAAATCATGTTGACAGCAAATTGGCGTCTTTGCTGCCAATTCTCAAGAACTTAGATATTCATAAGATGTCTTCAAGACTAGATGTGCATTGATTGACATCGACTAGTTCCAGACAACCTTTCCCAAGTATGTCCTTCCGACTTGCGGCCCGTAAGGACGTTCCCCTTTGGTGACCCGAGCGGCCCATAACTGCAGCTCATCAGCTTGTTGATTCGGACCACCTTAAGGCGTCAGCGTTTTGGAGCTCTTAGACATGCTTCCCGTACTGGGGCGGTCGTTTGTTTGGGGGTGCTGTCTGCCAGTCTTCGGCATCTCTGTTGGTATAGCCTGACGTCTGTGACCAACCCGCCCAGGACATGGAGAAACTCGGTAGTCCGTAGGTATTTCGGATTGGGCTTCAGGGCTTCGTCTGCCATTGGAAGACCAGCACCTGCCTCGTCTTGAGCAGGAGGGACCCGCATCAAACATGAGCTGAGGTACTCACGGTGACCGAAGCCATTTCTCTGCTCCAAAACAAACATCTTCGAGTTTTTTACTTCTCTACTAAATATCCTACCCACAAGCATCAAGCTCCCGGGTGCCGTCCCTAGACAATTCCAACCGGCCGAGGAAGTAGAGCCACGCTGGACACGATGATTCCCGAAGGCCGGATGCAGCTCTCCACGCTGCGCACGATCCAAAGGTCCATGGCCTCCTCCCTCCCCTCCGACCCTCCGTGCTCGCCCTCTGGCGCGCTGTCAACCACGCTCTGGATCCCTCCATCCGCGCCAGCCCTGCAGCCCGCCAACAAGCCGACGAAGACTTCATCCAAGCCATATCCAACGTCAACCCTCACGCGATGCCCAACGCAGCGTTCGGTCATCCAGACTCCCCATTGCGGTTAGTCTGGAAGAGGGTTCTTGAGGAGATGTGTCGGTACCTCGATGCGAGGGGGCGAGGGTGAAAAGGGGAACCGCAGAGGAGAAAGCTATCCGCGACAGTTCAGGGATTGGAGGGCTCAGGGGAGAACGAGAAGGATCTGCTTCGGTTTGTAGTTGGGACGATTCTGGAGGTTGAGAAAGAGGATGCGACAGAGAGGAATTCAGCAAGAGGTATGGTTATATTCTTCCCGTTTCTTCATTGTTGGCGTTGTGCTCACCGCCGGGGAAACAGACGATGTCATGGACATGGACAACCCTGGCCCTCAGACACAGACTTGGCACTTTCCGTGAGAGAAACATTGCTACGAAGCATGTCGAACCTCACCAAACCGGGTCGCACACCAGAATCAGGGTTGTGAGAAGGACCAACTTTGCTCTCAATTGTTTCGGACAGCTATAGCCCGTCATGAATTCCAAACCAGTCCAGTAATCGCTCGTACGTACTCGTGCGCCGGTTGCTCCGTCTGCCAGACGTCCAGTCCCAATGGTGCCGAACTTTATCATCCTGCTCTTAGACCCTGGTCCCGAGTCTGGTCGCCCCAAAATATCGCCCGAACCGTGGTCTGAAGTTCCTCGCCTCGAGTCCCCTCCGTAGGGGATGCAGTCGCATTGAGTGCCATGTCATGGCCGCAGTTGAATGAGAAAAAGATGAAGTGTGTCGTAATCGTGCAGCGTATCCATTCGAGGGTCTTCCTCGTGTTTTTTTTTAGAAGGCTTTTCGTCGTGCCGAGCCTCTGTCTGCCAGAGGTGCTTCTATTTCTTTACTCGCTTCTTCCTGGTAAGGACAATGCCAGGTTAGCGACCCCAGGCTAGGTTTAGGGAATGACAGTCCCCCAACTCTGGCTCAGGGACATCTTGGTCAAAACACGAGAACCAGGGGTTCAATCGAACTTGACCGAGCACCGGGAGCCAGAAAGCAACAGACACCATCTCGAGGGTTGGTAACTCACAAATCCTCATCCTCCCTTGTCTCGCCCAGATTCCATGCCTTGACAACCCAACTTTGCGTGGCATCGATGTATTTCTCGTTCTGGACATGCTTGACGCCCACGCGGACTCCGTCCTTTGTGAAGACGACGTTCTTCTTGCCCATGCGCTCGGAGGCGGAGTCACGGATCGCGGTGACGGATAGGTAGATGTGCCAGCCGACCCAGGCGGCGCCGGCTAGGATGAGAATGGTGATGACGAGGGGAATGAGTTGGCTGGAGAGGGGATCAGTAATGCGTGAAAGTAGAGAGGGGTTGTCTCTTTGAGTGCGTGCTCACCGGATTGTTGAAGACATGGTGAAGCGTTGTGGTGGGTTGAGGTTGGAGGGATGCGACGAGAAGGGATGGGGGGGGTCCGGTGACGAGTCTACGGTCCGGACGGGGAATTCAACCGAAGCGGGAGATGCTGAGGATTGTTCGAGTCGGTGGAATGGATGTTGAGAGGAAGAGAGTCACGACAGAAGGGAGGTAAGGTGGTGGGTGAGGATTGCAGAAAAAACAGGGTCTGTTGAACGAAAGTTGAGTTCGGTCTTGGACCAGTGCAGTGCCGTAGTTCACATGCTCAGCTTCAGCTGGTGGTGCTGCATTCAGCTTGTGGGTGTGTAGGCCCGTTCTGTGCCGCCGCGGAACACGTAAGTGAGTGGGTAGGAGGGGCGGGAAGAGGGCCGGTGGTTAGGGGATGAGATCGGTGTTGTCTAGGGATCAGGGGTGCGTGGTGGGTGGTGGCGAGGTGAGATTCCGATTTCAGATTGCAGGATGGGGATCTGAGACCTGGATGACATTTTTTTCTTGGCTGCACGCGAGATTGAACTATCGTCTTGGGTTGGAAATGGTCGGAGTGAGGAAATGGATTGGATGCTGGTGAAAGTGAGGTGAGGCCACGAGGAGGCGCTGAGACAGTGTTGGTGCTACTGCACTGCACTGCACGGGGTTCATCTCAGCGTAAGGCAGACACAATCCGTTGCTGAAATGGGACTTTGGTAGTGGTGTTCAGGGATTTCAGGGACTTTGGGATTCCCCATTAGCTCGACGTTGGAACCAGTCCCACCCACATGCGCGATCCACTGACTTCGTGCTCTGATCCTTAGGGACAGGCTGAATACCATCTCCACGCTGCCAACGAGGTTCCTGGCTAGAGGTGTTTGAGTCCAACTAGACACGACGGCTCCCCTCGCCAAGGACGCCACAGTACGGCATCCAGCTTTACACTAACAAATACATTCCTCTCCTTACCTACTGCGCATTGCTGATTTACGACCAGGTTCGTTCCCTCTTCAAGGCCTGTCTTGGTTCTGCAGCCTGCCTCCCCAAGCGCAACCGATTTGCCAATGCCCATACGAAGAAGACGCCACACGTGGTTGGGATCGTAAAGGCCCAATAAACCCAAAAGCGTTCTCGAATAACTGAACTGTCGGACCATTGCAGCGTCGGCATAGAGAAGAGCGCAGCGAAATAGGTAGCCGGCAAGAACAGCATCGTCATGATGGAGATGGTCTTCATCGCCCCGCTATCTTCTTTCGCTGCTCGTGCGATGTCGAGATTCGCCGCCGTCAGTCTTTTGCTCTCCTCTGTAAGCTCAATGCTGGCTTTGGTGTCTGCGCGCGAAATGAGACTGAATAGCTGTACCTTTTGTGAGCTCGACTTTATTCAAGTTCGAGAAAATGAGGATTACTGACCACTGATGTCTGGTTCCGAGTTCTCTCCGACAAATCTTCCAGCTTGGAGATTTCGTGATCGAGATATCCTTTAGCAATGAGCAACGCCTCCTGGTCCTCGAACAGAGGTCCTCCGGAGCTATCTGACTGGGTGAGGCATCGATACATGGCAGACAGTGATCCACAATGCTTCCGCGATGTGGACAATGTGGAAGCAACTCGTGACACCTTTCGAAGCCATTCCGTGTAAAGGTCTGGATTGTCTTGGCCCGGAATGTTGAGATCCTTTCCATATCCTGTTCCTCTCTCAACTGTGTCCAGGACAGCCCAACACTCGTCGTTCTTTGTCTTGGCCCATTTCACGCCCAGGATACAACTGTGCCATACCAGTCCCAGGGGTTGGCTGAGCAACTCGGCATCATATTCTGGGAAGAACTTGACGGCAGAGATGCTTGCGCGTTCGGCTGGTGTGTATGCAATATATGCCTGTGTCCCGCACGAGATCAGCAGCGCCCGTGTCGTGCTGGATGCCCTGTCAAAAGTCCAGAGGACGCTGGTCATTGAAACTCTGGCATAGTAGGTGTCGTTTTGCTTCCCTGGGTACCAGCAAAACGTTGATTCAATTGAGGACAACGGGCGAAAGGCAGCATGATCGATTTTGAAGAGATCAACCAGCGCGATGAAGAGCTCTCTCTTAAAGTCAAATCGGATATCTGCGCTGACGTGGGGAAGACAAACTAACAGAGATCCCCCTGCAGTCAATCGGTTCTTGGCTTGTGTGAATATCTCGGCCTCCGGAAATGATGACCATCGAGGCTCTGGTCCCTGGCTAAGGATATGCGAATTTTGCGATATGCCGGTGAAGTGAATATTCTGGTTGAAGCGATTCAAGGCGTCTCTTCGAATCTGTTCCATTTGGGAGTCTTAACGATGGAAGACCGCTTTGCTAATGTGGCTTATGGCAAGTGCTGTTCTATGGCTGAGGTGGAGAGGTAGTGCAACGCAGTACTCGACTGATTGCCGTACTGGAAGCAAGTATAGTTGATATCCCAGTCCTAGTGGCGTTTGGAGATCTCTCTGGAGTGGTGAAGGAAATGACAAGCCTCTGAACGCAGCCGGGCGAGGACATTCCTTATATGACGCAGATACAAGGCCTGGTGTCTTGATGAGGCGTTCCAGTAGACTTGCGGCTAATGATGCAGCTGTTGTCCAGCTGGTGCGCCATCGTGGCGGAGTTTGACAACCCGCCATGTCGCAACTTGCATCCTGATCATGTGGTACTCAATGTGCGGTTTTGATTGA
Organism: Sarocladium kiliense; assembly: GCA_030734395.1. Lineage (NCBI taxonomy): Eukaryota > Fungi > Ascomycota > Sordariomycetes > Hypocreales > Sarocladiaceae > Sarocladium > Sarocladium kiliense. The sequence goes on from JAUZTG010000029.1 coordinate 1,793,196, forward strand.
TGTGCCATCGCCTCAGCACAACAGGCTTTCAAGCCAAAGTGAACATGTGATTGATCGTGCTGTTTGAAGAGGAAATGTACTTATCAAGCTTCGTGATGAGTTGGTTGGCAGGTTCCCAATGAAGTTGCATAAGACTGCCTGAAGTTCACTCTATCACATTGTCTTGATACTTGCGCCGGAAGATGACGCTTCAGCCGACCAAGGAAATGTGTTGGATGGAAGTGACATATGTTATTAAGCTCAATGAGAAGTTCTGGGCGGCAACAAAGAAGAGTATCGGCAGCTCCAGTTCCGGACTCCACCTAACCCTGATGACAGATGTAAGGCTGCTATGTTAAGATGCAGTAATGTGAAAATGTACCTGATAATCATGCGATCTCAATCCAAAGTACTTCTTGCGAGTTCTGTACCTTAGAAGGGGCCACAATGTCAGCAAACACATCCCTGCACGGCACTTGATCCGCCCAACCCCCCTCCATCAGCATCCACACCCAACGTCTGGCCGTTTGCTCGCTCATTGAAAGACCATCTCTCACATTCTGTTTCCATCGGTTCGGCTTCTTTCTCTCTGCTCCTGCACTCACTGGGCTATACGGACTCGCATTCAACGAGCCCCAGCCCTTCATCAACCTCAGCACCCCTTTCAACGTTCTCATGGCTGGCGAAAGCTTGCCTACTATGATGGACATCGACGACTCAGACTTCTATGGTTCGAACTCTGGACTTATCTTGGAAGAAGCCGAGAGTAATCACCATACTGACATTATCCAGGGAGTCCTGAGGCAGTCGGTGCCCTCGAGGATCGCGTCAATCAGTTCAACGTACCCTCGTGGATCGCTCAGCATGCCGCTCATCCTGGCCATCCCACCAAACCCTCTTCCACACTCTCGACAGCCAATCTTCACAATCCCTATGCCGGCGTTCCATACGCCTGGCAACTCACAGAGTCTCTAGACGATTTCTTCCGTCGCCTTCCACCAGCAACGACCCAGCAATCTCTCTCCTTGCCATGGATCTTCATCTGCAACCCCTACATCCCAAGGGTGGCAAAAGCCGATGCAGAGAGTCAGACCATTACCTTGAATGAAGATGAAGCTCCAGAGGAAGAAGGCAGCAAGCCCCGAATCGTTGCAGAAGGTGGTCTAGAACGTCTCCAGATCATGGCTGAATTCACCCAAGGTCTTCAGAAACGCGGAGGAAACATCAAAACCGTCGAGAAAGACATCAACAAAGAGAAGAAGCAGGCCATCAACGATATCCTCAACCTTGCGTACGCCGCTAAGGTCCGGGCAGGGAAATGGATGCTCTTTTGTACGCCGGGCGAGGTGAATGAGATCTGGTCTGTCGTGGCGCGTGCTACGGCGAATAACGAGCTAGGTATTGCGGCGAAGGTGGCGCCGAAGCCGGAGGAGGAGGATTCGAGGAAGGATCGATTGGTGTGTGTTTATACGGCTGACTTTCGAGATACGGCTGATGTAGGGAGGGTGCTGCAGAAGCTGAGGGAGATGAAACTCGTCGAGGCAAAGGGGAGGCCAATCTATTACAAGCCAGGTACGTTCCCGATGCTCGTGGTTCTCAGGTGGGAAGAGTTCAGGCTGACATCGGTAACTACAGATGCTTTCACGTACATCGGCATCGCATCCGGGAATCCATGGGGCCTCCGGTCGTCGATCTACAACTCCAATGAGTTCTGAGCACGTTTCACGAAGACGTTGAGGCAGGAAGCCTACTTGATGAGACACGAGATCAACATTGACCTATGAGATCAGATAGCGCACATGCTCAGTGCGCTTCTAAGGACCCAAACCTCAATACCAAAATTGACAATCCAACGCCAGTTCTCCTATACCGCTATGCACCGTTCATGTAGAGACCATCTCTACGTTACCAAGCCAAGATATTCCTTCCATCATGATGCATCAAACCAACAGATCTCATTGCGTGGTTGTGTTCATGCCACAGTTCCATCATACCCATCGAGCACAGCATCTGGGTCCACGGATCTCAGCAACAATACAAGCCTGTATGCACTGTTCCCATTCAGATAGTATCGATGCAATTTCTTGGATCTCAAGAATCCAAGGCGCTCGTAGAGGCGCATCGCAGGCTCGTTGGTCTCCTCTGTCTCAAGGACAATCTCATCCGCTTTGCGGTTGGCCATTGCGTCGATGGCTCGTTTCACGAGTGCGGTGGCAACACCGTGGCCACGGAAGGGTGAGGCCACAGCCAGCATGGCGATGTAGCCCCTGCGAGTGGGAGGAGAGTGGGAGGAATGGACCTCGAGCTTGCAGACGATGACTCCGATGAGGGAAGAGTCGACTGGGTCGATAGCCTGGATGCCTGGTGAGTACGATTCCTAATGAGAAGCCGGAGGTGATGGGTAGTCGAAACTGACCATGAAGCAGAGATGTGACCATTGGCAGAGAAAATAACGGTAGACATAGATGCTATACGGCTCGCTCAGATCCTTTGAGATAAGGGAGCGGATGGCCGGTAGGTATTGCGACTCAAGGTCGTGTTGATACTGGATGTAGCGCAGGTCCGTAGGTGCGACAGAGCTGCTATCTACGACAGCCATAGTGACAATATCTAGCAATATAACGTTGCGATGCGAAGTGAATGTAGATGATGAAATTTGGAAGCGTCGCTCTGGATCTGTGAGCGGGTTAGCCCGGTTTTGATACTCGATCGCTGATGAGACAGAGAAACATGGAGAGGGGTTGTCTGACCTGGTCGTACAAGGCCTTTTGTACAGTGTAACGCCTTATGTGAGAAGAAAGGGCGAGTCCGGAGAGGGATGACTCGACCGGAGTGAGGGTGTATCGTCGGGCAGGGATGCCTCGTTGGTCAGGTTGAGTCCTCTTTTGAGAAGGTGGTGGTGTGGTGTGGCCGTGGTGGGGTTTCGGGCGAGGTGGGAGGAGGCCGTCGTCAATCGACGCCGCAGCCGCAAGTGGTGGCAGACACAGGGCTGGGGAGGGCAGGGGCAGTCTGTGGGTGGTGGGAGTCGATAGTGGGGGAAAGTCACAGCTGCCTGGCGCTATCACATGCTAGAGCTCCAGTGCTGGATCCCTGAGGGCGCTGCATGGGCGATCCCCGCCGGGCTGGGCGAAGAGACTGAGATGGAGCTGTGGAAAGGCATTCTCTGACGAACTTGGCATGGGATTTCGCAAGAATGCCATCATTCATATCACTCTACAGTTTCTATAATCATTCTACTCCCTCATGTTATCAGGGCGTCCCCAATACTGCAGCGGCGATGACCCCTCCAGCAATGTCGGGCTCCTGATAGACCCCGAAAAGGGCCCTGAACGGCGCGCCAGGAGCTTTGACGTCAGCGGTGTCTTATCTGCAATCTACGCTCCAGGCACATGCGAGGTGCGACATGTGCTGTGCTGCAAACAAATGTCGGACCGTCACCTCCAGCTCTTCCATCCCAGCGACCGCCTCTTTCTCTTCCGACCTATCTCCCTCCTTGACTCCACCATTGTTACGCCTTAATAGCCTTCAGCATTCGATTCGGGTTCGGCATCTGTATATACACCGTAGCCACCGACTGGCTACCTCTTAGCTCGAACCTTCAACCCCCGTGGCATTGTCGAGCACGTGCATGCCAACGACCCAAAAACTCAATCCTCCCTCGAACCACCACCCGCCTCGAGAATCGTACCTCCTCAACACTTCGAGGCGAGCAGCCTCTCGTCTATAGATCGCCATGGCCACTACCCTTCGCCGGCGAAATCTCGCTGGCAACAAACCTGCCCCTGTCGACAGCGAAGTTACAGACATTACGGACGTCCCAGAATCCGATGATAGCCCCGAGTCTCAACCAACGTCTCACGTCCACGTCGTTGAACATGTTCACCACAAAACCAAGAAGCGCCGACTCGGCTTGATCTTCCTCCTCGGCAGCTTGTTCGGAATCGTCGCTGCCGGCTTCTTCGCGAAAAGCAATGATCTCATAGACTTCCCGGAGTTCGGTGATCTGTCCATGGACAGCCTGTTTGATGCTCTGCCCGCAGGTCTTGTTCGTGACATGCGCGACCTTGTCCAGGGCGAGCGCGATTTCACAGACGCATACGACTCCTTCTCCGTGGGTCTCAAGGCGCGCGCAGAGGGTCTCGATGCACACCACCCTGTGCTTATGGTCCCTGGCGTCATCTCAACGGGACTCGAGTCCTGGGGCACGGCAAACATCTCAAGAGGGTACTTCCGGAAGCGCTTATGGGGTAGCTGGACCATGATGCGCGCCCTGGTGCTCGACAAGGAGTCCTGGAAACAACACATTATGCTGGACAAGCGCACCGGCCTCGACCCACCGCTCGTGAAGCTGCGGGCTGCTCAGGGATTCGATGCGACAGACTTCTTCATCACCGGCTACTGGATCTGGAACAAGATCTTCGAGAATCTCGCTACCATTGGATACGACCCTACAAACTCTTTCACCGCTGCTTACGACTGGCGCCTCTCTTACGGCAATCTGGAGGTCCGTGATCAATACTTCTCCCGTCTCAAGTCTTACATCGAGACATGGGTGAACATCAACCACCGAAAGGTCGTTCTTACTTCGCACAGCATGGGCAGCCAGGTTGTCTTCTACTTTTTCCACTGGGTAGAGTCTGAGAATGGTGGACGTGGTGGTGACGACTGGGTAGAACGGCATATCGACTCATGGATCAACATCAGCGGATGCATGCTTGGGGCTGTCAAGGATCTGACCGCTGTGCTCTCGGGCGAGATGCGCGACACGGCCCAGCTGAACGCGTTCGCCATCTACGGCCTTGAGAAGTTCCTCAGCAAAGAGGAGCGGGCGGAGATCTTCCGAGCTATGCCAGGCATCTCATCCATGCTACCTATTGGCGGCAGTGCCGTCTGGGGTGATTTGGACTGGGCGCCTGACGATCAGCCGGGTCAGGAGGTGTCTTACGGCTCGTTCCTGAACTTCAAGGCAGGCGCCAATTTCACAACCCCGTCAAAGAATATGACCGTCGAGCAATCTCTCGAGTACCTCTTCAACACGACGGAGGACTGGTATCAGAAGCAGGTCAAGAGCAGTTACTCGCATGGCGTCGCGAACACGGCTGCAGAGGTGCGGGAGAACAACCTCAATCCCAACAAGTGGATCAATCCGCTTGAGACCAGTCTTCCCAATGCACCGAGTCTCAAGATCTACTGCTTCTATGGAGTCGGAAAGCCAACGGAGAGGGGATACTGGTATCGTGCACCAGACCAGCCTCTCCTCACGAACCTCAACATCACAATCGACACAGCCATGACAGAAGGCATCATCGATCACGGCGTCATCATGGGCGAAGGTGACGGCACTGTCAACCTGATGAGCACGGGATACATGTGCAACAGGGGCTGGAATATGAAGCGATACAACCCTGGCGGGTCTAAGATCACGGTCGTAGAGATGCCACATGAGCCCGAAAGGTTCAACCCGCGGGGTGGCCCTCGCACGGCAGACCATGTCGACATCCTGGGACGTCAGAACCTCAACGAGCTGGTTCTGCGTGTTGCGGCAGGCAAAGGAGAGACCATCACAAACTACGTGGTCAGCAACATCCACGAGTATGCCGCAAAGGTGAGGGTTTATGACGATGAAGAGGAGGACGCAGCCAATCGTGAGAAGAAGAAGGGTTCATAGCGTGGATTCCTGACACAGGACCTGGCCCCTCTAATGATGGAGGCTGTGGCTACGTGGGCGACTTGGCATTTAGTAATTTGGCTGGCGAAGAGGGAGTGAAGCGGCGTTGACGCGTGAGGATATACCCGGAATTACCATGTGCAAACCTTAGCTTTTGGGTTGTAGGCGATTGGCTCGTTGAAGAAGAAACACCCAAGAGCAGAAAAAATAGAATTACAGAGCAGTCTTTACTTATGATGTGCGAGCAAGGCTGATTCGAAATGGTGCCCAGGAATGTGATGGGCAGGGTGGTGGTGGATGGAGGGGCTGTAGGATGATTAAGTGGATGAGGTCACGGCACAGCACTGGAGACGGACCTCCAAGGAAGCAGGCATGCCGCCACTAGGACGCCTGCTTCTCCAACATCGGCTCTTCCCCACGGCACGACACAAATCACGACGGAACAACAGCATCACCCGATCAAGCAAATCCAGAACTCGTGCTTCCGTCTGTTCTGCATCATCGCTCGAATGTACCACATCCTCTACTGAGCAGCTCCTTCTCCGCTTCCCCAATGCAGTCGCACCCGAAACCCCCCCTCGCCGGACAACCATGACCGACCACGAAGACGATGGAGCCTCACAGCCGCCACCCTCTCCTGACGACGAGGACCAGCTCTGGGCCGACCTCGAAGCCTGCGTCGCCACTCAATGCACCGAGCACGAGTCCATCGACGATGCGCTGCGCTCGTGGCTTGACCTGACAACCCGTCTACGATGTCTCGCACACGTCGACTCGCAAGACGAGGTCGTTGCAGCTGCGCAGCTTCTCGAGGCGAGCTCTTTGTTCCGTACACATAGGTCTTACATCCGGACGCAGATTATTCATAGTCTGTTGCAAGAGGATGAGACGGCATCGTTGCATGCGATTGCGTGTCTGCTGCTGCTCGATGGGGAGGGCGATGAGAGCATCTTCCCGAGCATGATTCAAGAGGCGTGCTTCCCGAGGTTGCTGGAGTTGATTGGAGAGAGGAGGGAGGAGGATCCGAGGGTTAAGAGGCTGTTGTTGCAGCTGATGTATGAGATGTCGAGGATGGAGAGGCTAAGGGAGGATGATCTGGAGTTGGTGGATGACGACTTCATTCACTACCTGTTCCGCATCATCGAGGGTGTATCTAATGATGTGGGAGATCCATATCACTATCCGACGATTCGAGTCTTGGTAAGTTTCTGGTGGTCTCGTGTACATTGGCCATTGCTAACCTTTACAGCTTGTTCTTAATGAGCAGTACATGCTTGCGTCTACCGACGGAGCTGGAGAGGGGTCGTCTGCTACGCCCTCGCTCACGAACCGCATTGTGAAGTGTCTGAGCCTCCATGGGCCGGCCTTCCGCACCTTTGGAGAGAACATCATACTTCTGCTGAACCGCGAAACCGAAACCTCTCTTCAGCTCTTGATCCTCAAGCTATTATATCTTCTCTTTACAACAAAAGCGACTTACGAATACTTCTATACCAACGACCTTCGCGTCCTAGTTGACGTCATCCTCCGCAATCTTATGGATCTTCCCGACGAGAAGATGTCACTTCGTCATACCTACCTCCGTGTTTTATATCCACTTCTCGCGCACACACAGCTTAATCAGGGGCCACATTACAAGCGAACTGATATCCTTCGTGTATTGGGTCTGTTGAAAGGCTCGCATAATGCACACTTTGCGCCTGCAGATGAGACGACATTGCGGCTGGTTGACCGCGTAGGGAAGGTGCCATGGTTGAGGGAAGGCGAGAGAAGTGGTGAGGCGGAGGTGGCGAGAAAGTTCCTGGGAATCAGTCTGAGCAGATCGGAGACGGCGAGTAGTATCAGCGTCAGCGATGTGGCCGCCGTGATGGAAAAGCCAGGAGTACAAACACCAAGTCGGAACGACGGAATTGGCAAGGACGGGAACGGTATCGACAAAGACGGGAGCGACAGCAGCGTGGACAGTAGTCCTACATCCTCGGAAGCTGGAGAGGCGATTGAGATGAAAGCAGGAGCAAAGACGAAGAAACCGCTGCCAGCGGTACCGAAACACAGGCACGGAACCCCCGTGTTGCAGACGATGCCGGAGGTCAAGGTCAACGGCGCGCCTATGAAGAAAGTCCCGCCCAAAGCACCGCCACCTCGAAGATGGGGGAGACGGCTTGGAAGCGGACAGGTGTCGCCCGGAGAGCCAGCCGGGGAGAGTGGTTAAGAGAAGCTTGCTATATCAGCTGCCTGACGTTTTGTTCATTGGGCGGCATTGTTCTCTGCACACATGCTGGGCGTTCTGGGAGGGAGTTCTATCATTATCTCTTGTTGTCTATTTGGGAGGGTTTTTGTGGCTCATGGTTGAGGAAAGATACCCAGCAGCGAATGGGGACTTGTTGGAGCTGAGGATGTTAGTTGATTGCATGAAATACCAAAGGCGTTACTCTGGACTACTAGTTTGCAATGAAAATCGGTGAATATCTGTGTAGGAAGAGCATCTGTTCATCACAAAGGTTCAATCGTCACGAGGCTGCCTCTGTAACCCTGCCTCAAAGAAAGTCCTCAGGGCCGGTAAATGCATATGGAACAAAAGCATAAAGAGGTATGTGAATATAAGATCCCTAGCCTAGGTAAGGTAGTCGTACGCTCGTGTAAGTCATGATTGCTTAGTCGGCGTTCTATGCGTCAGTTAGTCACAGACCACCTGCCAGAATGGGTCAAGGCAATGTACGACCAAAAGATCTACATCGTCCGTCTCTTCGATCGGAGATTACCATGAGGCTGTGCCAAAAGATAAGCAGCGACGGCGGCGAACCTGCAGATTTTCTCTCGCATTGGGCCTCTTTACGCAGAATAGCGGGAGAAACATGCGATGCCGAATTGGTTGCGACAAATGTCTTCCCCACGCGGGAGCACCGAGACTGGGGATATGTGGAGGGGTGGGAGAGGTACGTCATCGGGTTTGGTTGGTAGCTGGCAGCAACCGGATTTTGTGGTGGTTTAGGTTTCCTTTTCAGCTGGTTTTGGTTTTTTTGTTTTTCTCTTGTGTGAGATAGGGGAAGACTATTGAGGTTCTTGGCGAGCTGTGACACCCGAATTCTGAAGATGGGGATTTCGAATTGCTGCTTTTGCTTTGCGAACCCGTAGTCGAGGTTGTACGAGCTGTATGTGTAGATGTGGGTGAGTGGTAGCAGCTTCAGGGTACCTGGACTACTGAATAACTCTTCAGCTGACAAGAGGCAGAAGAAGGGAGATAGGATCGTCTGGTTCTAGAATCCTTGGAGGCAAAAGCGTGGATGCCACGGGCTCGACCCGCGATTTTTCGGTCCTTTGCAATTCGCCTATTGTACGCAGCATAGGGTCGCATTGATAACGTGTCGGTGTAAAGTATATGCCCGGTTGGGATGGAGGTGGCTTGTACCCTGACTCTTGCTGTCGAATTTCTAGTAATCGTTCTTTACGATGTCTCAATTTTTAATTCACTGACAGCGGGTTGTAGGTAAACCCATGCGAACGGTTCTTCTTTGCTTCTGTCTGCCATATTCGGCTCCAATGGGCTCAATCGTCCCATGTTGCCGCATCCGGTGATACTGGGCCTCGAGTCCCTCCACTCCGACTTCAGACAGGGCCACGCCCCAGCTGAGACCCGGGTGGACACTAGGACGACGGTGAGCAAGCACCGGTGCGCCATGGCATTTCTGCACTCGGCAGTGGGAAAGACGTAAACCTATGTTCCCAATTCTTGCACACACAAGCTGTAGTCCCATCAGTCAGTAACCTGGTTGGAGGTGGCTGTTGGCTTTGGGGGGAAAGGGAGGCAGGGTGGGTGCCATGCTCCAGTGGGTGGTGGGATTGCGTCATGGACCGCTGCGCCCCGAGCTGTAGAGAGGATCGCCCGACTTTACAGTGGGGTCCGCCTACTGAGATGCTAGGCCTTAGTGCCTTGGTGTAGCTCCAGCCATCACATCACCACTGCTGCGACCATCACTAAGGTACCACACGTTGAGCTCTCGCACCTCATCTCACCTCTGCTTGCTTTCCCCGGCTGGTCTCTGTTCCTCCTTACTACCCTTAATCCAACAACCCCCCTCCTTTGCCGTCCTTCCACCTCTTCCTCCATCGCCATCCTCCTCACCTTCTCTCTCTCCTCTGGCGCCGACCGCAGCCCATCATCCACAACGCTGCGCTTCTCATCTCGGCTACATCCACTCCGGCTCCGTCCCTGCCGCGCCGCCGTCCAAACCTAGACTCGCCCAGTGCCTACTCTCTTGCCAGTGCCCTCTGCCTTCTGCGTCACCTCCTCCTCCTCGTCCTCCTACCACCTCGCCGAAACAAATCAGAGACATTCCCCCGCGCGACCGCAAGCCCAAGACAGCGCAGCACCATTATCTATTAGCCATCCTCCTGTCGCACGGCCTGTCCCGCAGGCCTCCTGTTGCCTGCTATGGACTTGTCCTCCTCTCAGCCACAGCATCCGCCCTCCCACCTCCAATCTCAGCCTTCCTACCGCTCCAACGCGTCCCAGGGCTTCAATGCTGCCAGCAGTGCTCCCAATAACCACCAAAACTATTTAGCCGACGGCGACGCCGAGCAAGTCCAAGGCGGCGGTCGCTTCACTGAGGAGTGGGACGCCAGCCAGCGAGGAACCTCGATTGTTGACGGTCACCACAGCGGAGGCAGCATGCATCGCTCTCCCTCTGCCCACAGCTACCGCTCCGGCGACGATGGCCACCTCCAGCAAGAGAAGCTCTCGCGTGGCAACACTCTGAAGAAGAAGAGCTCCATGCGTCGTCAAGCCAGTCTCGGCCGCAGTGGTAGTCGTCGCAGCGCCAGAGCTGGCAGTGTCAGGAGCCTTGCGCTCAACTCCGCTTCCGACCCTGACGAGGCCAACAGTGCTTTCCACTGCCCTGTTCCGACCACCGGCAACCCCACTGAGGTTCTGACCAACCGGTTCCAGTGTGAGTGACCAGAACTGTCTGTAGACAGCAATTCCTTATAGCTAATGTTCACAGCTTGGAGGAAGGTACTCAAGGATCTTATCGCCTACTTCCGTGAGATCCAGAACCATTACGAGTCTCGGTCCAAGAACCTCCTGAAGCTTGCGAACGTCTCCAACAACATTAGCACGCCGCCTGGATTCCTGAACACAGGAGGGATCGACGATGCTCTTCAAATCCTGCGCGCCTACAACAAGAATGCAATTCTCGAAGCGAACAAGGCAAAGGAGATCGAGGAGGACGTCATTCTTGCCCTGACTGGCCTGCGAAGCGACCTGCAGCAGAAGATCAAGGAGATCAAGAACTTGTCTGGCGACTTCAAGAACTCAGTCCAGAAGGAGATGGACAACACGGGCAAGGCCGTTCAGGCTCTCCAGAACGTCCTTGGCAAGACTGAGATCGACTCTGCTTCTACCACCGGCAAGCAAGATCCGTTCCTGTTGCGCCTGGCTGTTGATCGCCAGATTGAGCGCCAGCTTGACGAAGAGAACTACCTTCACCAGGTGAGACAGCCCATTCTTATCCCAGAGTCACAGCTGACCAGTGTCTCAGGCATATCTTAACCTCGAGAGCTCGGGCCGAGAGCTCGAGTCTATTGTTGTTGGCGAGATTCAGAAGGCTTACAATGCCTACGCCGGCATCCTCAAGCGTGAGGCCGAGAACGCCTTCCACGCGATCGAAGAGCTGCGCGATGGCCCCATCTCCATGCCTAAGGATCAGGAATGGATCCATTTCGTCACCCACGACAGCAGCTTTGTCGATCCCAACATTCCTCTGCGATCAGCGCAGTACATCCATTACCCAGGACGTGATCATGTCGCGGCACAAGAGATTCGCGCTGGCCTCCTTGAGCGCAAGAGCAAGTATCTCAAGAGCTATACAGCCGGCTGGTGAGTGTTCGACCAATGCATGATGCGACGATAGCTAACGCAGATAGGTACGTTCTCTCGACTACACATTTGCACGAGTTTAAGTCGGCGGACAAAGGCCAGGCTCCGGTCATGTCTTTGTATCTGCCTGAGCAGAAGCTGGGGTCGCACTCCAATGAGGGCGGATCATCGAACAAGTTTATCCTCAAGGGGCGACAGACTGGTTCGATGCACCGCGGCCATACCTGGGTCTTCCGTGCTGAGAGTCACGACACGATGATGGCGTGGTACGAGGACATCAAGACCCTGACGGAGACGACCCCAGAGGAGCGGAGCCACTTTGTGCGCAGTCACTCCAGGAGCCTGAGCCAGTCTTCCCGCCGGTCTGCTAGTAGCGACGGCATGTTGGACGAGGACGACGAGGAGCCTTTCTCCGCCAGCTCGCAGATCGATGTCAACCCGAATCCGAAGCAGGACGCCATGTCTCGGCGATCTCAACCAGGTGGGCGGTTCCCATCTGATATCCAAGTCAACGCACAGCGAGGCTTACAAGCCCCTCATTCGCCTTCTAGTGTAGGATCTGGTATTCAAGAGCAGCCGCAGGACGTAGCCGCTGCCGGAGGACTGCCCGCAGGGGCGTACATCGCCACCAACGTCTCGGGCCAGGATTATAGTCATGACCAGGAACGTCCCGGAGGCTATGGTGCTCAGGCAGGCACACCTATCGACAACATGCCCTCGCAGGCAGCCATTGCAAACCACGAGGCTCAGCAAGATGGTGTGAACCCTTATACTAGCGAAACTGTCGGTCACACACAACCAGCACAGTGGCAAGACAACGTCTATGTCGCTCCAGTCGTCACCAGCCAGTATCAGCCTGGGCAGCAGACCGAGTCCTATGATCATGCCACCGGCAATACCTCAAATGTGCCCGGGACACACGAACAGGCTGTTCCAGGCACTGGAGCTTCACGCGGCCTGAGCGGCAATGCCAACAGTGGCTTTGGCGGTGTCAACGTGATGGCCGTCAACACTGGCAGCGTTCCAAAGTCAGAGCCGCAGCCTGCGCATGAGATGGAGGCGCCAGTGCCCGTGAGCGAGGACGCATCCCTGCTGGCAGACACACCTGTCGAGGCGACACCGCCTGCGCGCCCAGTAGACAAGAACACGAGGACGGAGAGCGTGCAGACCATCTCCAACCTGCACATCCCCGGAGAATACCCCCGTAACAGCATTGCTTGATTGTATACCGTTATCGTTTCTTCGATTTGATTTTGGTCAGTATTATCACACGATCTGCATTTTGATTCTTTCTCTAGTTGATGGTCTTCATGGACCAAACTTCCCTTTGTATAACTCTCGCGAGTCTGCGACTTTCTTTGCTTTAACGGGGTATGGGGCAGGTTGGGAAGGTTGCAACTTGGGTGGACTGATGGGAAGGCGTTGACGATGGAGGCTTGGTTTTGCATAGCTCGTCATGAGGTTTCCAATTACTTTTTTACATCATTCTTACTACTCACTCACTTAAGAAAATGTGATGCAATGAATGTCCAAGATCCTGCGGACTCTTCAAGGGCCCTCACGTGACTCGCTGTTCGCAAAAGTCTCCACTTATGTCCAATGTAGGAAAGCAAGATCTGGGACCCAGCCAGCGATAACGATAACGAGCTTTTCACACAGTCAAGTCTAGCGGGAAGGAAAAAAGCTGCAAGTCCCAACTTTCGAACGACTGCCGGCTTCCAAACGACAAGGAATTGCGCACACCCACAGGTCCCCAATTGGCGCATCACACGAGGACCTTCCAGAACGAACACGCGCATACAGAATATATACAACGACATACAAGCGAGAAGCGAAACGCTGGCGACAATGTCTTTCCGGGGCGGACCTAGAGGTGGTGGCGGTGGTGCTCGTGGAGGTTTTGGAGGTGGTCGGGGAGGTGGCCGTGGCGGATTTGGAGGCGGTATGTTCTTCCTCCTGCTTGCGCTCAGGCCTGTCGATCCCAGGTCGTCTTCTTGTTGAAATGGCTTGGAATTGAGAGCAATTGAGTGGTCAAGAAGCGAGAGATGAGTGCTGACTTTGAGATGACAGGTCGCGGCGGTGGTGGCTTCGGACAGCGAGACTTTGGACCTCCGGACACCGTCCTTGGTACGAAAACCCCTTTTCTCTTCTGATCCTTATCTTCACCTCAAAATTGGAAGGCCCCTCCAGCAAGAAAAAGAACGTAACAATCTGGGAACATCAATCACTAACCAACAATATTCACAGAGATGGGCACCTTCATGCACGCCTGTGAAGGCGAGATGGTCTGCACCTCCACCAACGCCAAAGTCCCCAAGTTCAACGCCCCAATCTACCTCGAGAACAAGACCTCCGTCGGCAAAGTCGACGAGATCCTCGGCCCCGTCAACGACGTCTACTTCACCATCAAGCCCGCCGAGGGCATCCAGGCCACCTCCTTCAAGAGCGGCGACAAGTTCTTCATCGGAGGTGACAGGCTGTTGCCATTGGAGATGTTCCTGCCCAAGCCGAAGCCTGCGCCGGGCGCGCCGAAGGTGAAGAGGGCTGGTGGCCGTGGTGGACCGAGGGGTGCGGGTAGGGGGGGACCGAGGGGTGGTGGTCGTGGTGGGTTTGGTGGTGGGTTCGGTGGTGGACGCGGAGGTGGTTTCTCAAGGGGTGGTGCTGGTGGTCGGGGAGGTGGTTTCTCACGAGGCGGCGGTGGTGGTCGTGGAGGTGGTGGTTTCTCGAGGGGCGGTGGTCGTGGACGGGGCAGCTTCAGCAGGGGCGGGTACTAAAACTGCCTTTTTCTCTGATGTTGTAGCTGGTGGTCTTCCCCGGTCCATTTACTGCTGCTGCGCAATTCCCGCCTCATGGATGTATGGCAGCGTGGAAGATATGTACCCCCTTCGGCCTCGCATGAGCTTCTTCGCTCTCTCTTGTACGGGAGAGCGTGCGCTTCTCGGAAGGCAGTGTTACGCTTTATCGTGTTTCTTTGCGGCGTTATTCAGGGACTGGAATTCAATTCAACGTTTATTCACATATGCTGAGTCCTTGGTGTCCGTGCCATGGCCACTAAAGGTCATGAAACAGAGTGAACCCCATATTGAATGATCTGATCTCAAGCTTAAACAAATATCTCCGGGGGTTCATCGTCGGCTTTAAGGACTGGCAAAGTCACTTCCTACCTGGTCACAAGGGCATTGGACAGCAACAGGCCGGATGCTGGGTATCTCATTGACATCAGGTTTACCGCACTCAGCTAAAGCCCATAATTCCCTACAGGGGTAAACATCAACAGACTTTCACGTCCGCTGGCCCGATCCAAGAAAGAAAGAGAAATGAAGAAAGCATATGGTATGGCTATCGTATACGTCGCGAATCGTCCTTTTCATCCACACAATGCATTTTCCCCAACTGAACACCTGTCCACCCCTTGACACCTCCCAAGAGTGAACACACACCAAGAGCCTTGCTCTCAAACCCCGGACACCGTTGCACCTAAGGCTTAGGAATCTGAATGGTACGGCTCACCATCATGCAGCCATGCAGCACGAACATCAGCACAATAGGGTGGAACTCAACCGCAGAGCCGGCAGCCCAAACACCAAACGGCAGATCCTCATGCACCCAGCGGTTGTACAACCACCACGCCATAATACCATCCGTGAACAGCGTAGTCGGGATAGGCGTGCCCTCGAAATACTTGCTCTTGCCGCTCGCATCCTTGGGCAGCATGGCGACGGTGACGTTAAAGCGTGCGAGGCGGGTCAGGCCGGAGAGAACGAAGACAGTGAGGAAGAAGGTGTCGAGTGGGGTGCGGAAGCCAATGGTGAAGGCCACCATGGCGGGGGCGACGCCGAAGGAGATCTATCGCAAAACAAAGTCAGTCGCTGTCCGAGACGAGGATGGAGGAGGTTCGTAAGGGTCAAACGTACCAGATCAGCCAGCGAGTCAAGCTCCTGACCCATCAAACTACTCTTGTTCCTCCACCTCGCAACCCGTCCATCGAAGAAATCAAAGAACAGGCCAAACGGGAGGAAGTACAGCGCCACCCAGACATTTTTGTAGTCGTCCGCATCGCCAAGGCAGTACCGGAGAGATGAGAAGATAGACATGACGCCACAGAAGCCTACGCACGGCACGGGTTAGTTTCCGTTGACGGTGGTGTATGCCGTTGTTGTTGTGGGGAAGACCTACCATTCATGAGGGTGATGAGATCAGCGAGGTGCATGGCACGGATGAGAGAGAAGTGGCCGACGTTCTCGGAGAGGAGCATCTTCTGCTTGTCTTGAGCTTCGGAAGGTTCGTTAGCTACTTCAATGGTTCCATCCTGCCAACGGTTCGAGTGAAGGGGAATATTGACGTACCGGGTGCACCACCACCACTCGTTGACACCGCGCTGCTTCGTTTCGACATGTTGGTCTCGGGGCTGAGGCCTAAAGACGGGTTTCGATTTGTACAGGAAAGTCTGTTTGAGCTTTCCCACGTGTCGTCGAGAGGGAGGGAGAAGGACGAGCTTTTTCGACCCGCGGTCAAAAGCCGAAGGGTGACAACGGAAAAACAAATGCCCAAGAAGAGGGAAAAGGTCAACTAGGTAGTGCGGAAGCTAGTAATCGTGGTGAGGCAGTATGTGACTATGGCGTGAAGCGGCGACGTTGAGGCTTTGACGCAAGGCGAGCTTGGGTACAGGTGAGGAAAAGGTGGTCGTTGCTTGTGGTGGGCAAAGCTCGTTTCCCGGTTCAGTGGTTGGGACATGCCGTCATCGGTTCAGAGGGGAGGTGGTTGGGTGGAGCAGGCGATCCGCACGTGACAGGTCCGCA
The DNA here is from genome assembly GCA_030734395.1 of Sarocladium kiliense. NCBI lineage: Eukaryota > Fungi > Ascomycota > Sordariomycetes > Hypocreales > Sarocladiaceae > Sarocladium > Sarocladium kiliense. The sequence continues at coordinate 1,809,517 of JAUZTG010000029.1, forward strand.
GCACCTACAGCAACTCCAGGCAAGGCGCATACGGTCCTATGGCAGGATGGGGGAAATGGGAGCATATGCGAGGAAACGTATGAAATTTCTGAAGTGGTAAAGATGATCTCGTGTTGGATCTGTATTCGGTTCATTCTGCTGCCGTCCGCACCCTCATATATTATATGTACCTAAGCGTAGTGCTTTGCACTCCCGACCTTCACTATCCAGACTGATCCAGCACCGTCAATCTCATGCCAGACGCAAAATCAAAACCCCAAACGCCATTGGTGCCGATCGAAGGACAGTTCCACCGATTATGCCGTGTTCGTGTGCGTTTGATGTCATTCCTTTCTTCCCCAGTTACCTCTCCATGCATGATCAAACCCTTAAGGACAGCTTTGAGTTAGGGAGCCGCTCTTTGATGCGGATGATTCGCGCCGTATTCCAAATGCATTCTCGGATCCTGCCCAAGATTTCATCCAACTTCCAGTGTGAGATATCCACTCTGACCATTATCGCTCACGTAGAGCTCGCCGTCTATTTGTACTGTAGCCCAAGAACGCAAGGAGAAGCAAAGCAATTCGTTCGTTTATCGTCGCACGAGTACTGAGAAGCCGTCGACCCACGGCCCGCATGTGCCTGAAACACCACAGATGGTGTAGCCTCGCGGTGGAATCAATGTGTGCCTGCTTTCGTCAGCGTCGATTCACCGCAAACTCTACTCTAATAACTCACCCGTTGCCTCCGTGTGCATTGCCATATACTTGCGATCTCCGTCCTGTACTTGTGAGGATTTGGATGCCATCAATCCAAAAGCCGGCGCGGACGAAGAATCCAGTAATGTATTCGCCTCGTCGAAGATCTGTCTCAGATTAGCCTTCGTTCCCTGGTCAATTAGGGACTCTGAGGTTTCTTACCCAACTCAAAAGTGTCCCCGCTCTCTTTGCGGTTGCCAAACAACTGCGTCGTTTCATCGTCGAAAACGAACTCCATGCCGTCAAGTGCGCTGCCGTGGTACAGAATAATCCGAGACATGATTCTGTCCTGCCGAATCGTGCTCGTGAAAATCAAGTCCTGTGGCTGAGATCCCTCCATCTGCGAGTGGCCTAGACTACGGCTCTTGTATGCCGTACCGCCACCGAGAGGGCCTCCAGGAACTTTGACAGTTGAGTCCTTGGACGAGAACTGACTGAAGTCGTCCAGAGTAATCGAGCCACCACCGTGACACTTGATCGAGATCTTCATTTGCCCCTTCCGCTTAGCTGGTGGTAGTTTCGCCCTCAGTTCCGACTCGTTCAGGGCGACCTGGCGCTGCAGCCTCTCGTGATCAAGCGGAAACTCCATCCATGCATGGCATGTGTCGTCCTTCTCAGCAAAGATTTCAACAAATGAAATTCCTGTTGCTGCCATGGCCATCACACTTCCACCTTCGATCCGGAAAGCCTGGACGCTGGTGTCTGAGTTCATCACTGGGTCATTGGGGAGTCGGAAAGCAGGGTGCGAACGGAACCGCAACAGGTCCAGTCTATGCCATCCACACTCATCTGATTGCATGACCAGTCCTCCCTTCGTTTGCGTCCTAGTTGAGTAAGCCTCACGCGGGACGAAGCTGCGGTTGAGCACAACGTAGTCGCGCAGCATGATGCCGCTCTCTTGGTGTGGACAGCCCAGAGCATGTCCAACCTCGTGAAGGTGAGCGCCGATTCCAATATTGGCAGACTCCCAGGAGCTCCCTCCATCATTGCAGTCGTTGGCGACGAAGTTGAGATCGGTCGGTGTGCAGTCTGTGAAAGCAGGGACCACCTCTTCAAAGCTACTCGGGTAGCTGTGCAAGCAATGAGAACCAAAAATAGCCAACCGGATATCTCCAGATCCCGAACCCAATGCCGCGTGTCCTGTCACAACCTTCTCCGTGGTATCCCAATGAGCGTCTAGCAGCAACATTGAGACATATTGCGTCTGTCCAGCCAGAGGTTTGAAGTAGTCGCGAGCCGCGTCCATTGCAATTTTGTGGAGGGCGTTCTTGTCGGTCGCCGGCTTGTGCTGCTGGGCCTTGTTCAGGTCACGTAGCTCAGCAACCGTCTTATCAGTCCGGATGATGTGTATCCTGGCCTCGGAGCGCATCGTCCCTTGTTCCAAATCGCGATAGTTGGCGCTGCCAGTAGCCCATTCCTCCTCGAATCGGAATGATCGCCTGCCAAATTTATTCCGCCACATCTGCTCTGCCGTAAAGGCTTGCCAGAGGTAGGCAGCCATGCGAAACTTCCGGATTGCCGTGTCGAGACCATTGCCTTCTCTCTCTGTGCGTGCTGGTGTCGCATCGAAGGTACCAGGTGAGTCCTTACCGAGAAGGATCGCGAGTTGTAGTGGTGGCGCATTGAGTGATGGTAGCATGTGAATGGTGAGGTAGGACGAATGAATCGGGTTGGTGCTCGAGCTGTTGTTCAACTTCGGGCTTGAGAAGTCGAATCGCAGTCTGTTGCGGCCAGGTTGTAGATATAGCAGCGCTTTGAAGTGGGAATCGCATGCAGGCCACGAAACAGGGGGGAAATTGTCGTCTAATCTGCTCACGGTGACAGTCCCGTCTATTGCCTGGTCGCCGACGCTTCCGTAAATAAGGAGAACCTTTTGGTAAACCTACTGAAAGTTAGTACTTTTCATCTTGCCCCGATAGGAGCTGCCAGAGAATACGAGGCTCGTACCCATGCGTTCTCAGTCAAGTTATGAATCCTAGGTGCGTAGGGTGACACGGGCAGGCTCTGTCGCCCGTTCGAAGATGGTGACCCAAGCCCCGACATGCCAGAGACGCTATATCGGCTCGAGTTGTTGCTAGGGTTGATCAGAGCTGGTCTGGACTGTGTGTTTTGGAGATGCGGGCTATGGGAGTCGCTGTTGCGCTTGAGCTGCAGATTGAGAGCCGGGTCCGACTGCTGTGCGATGGAAGGAGGAGTAACGGAGCCACTGGACAAAGCTGTTCCATTGCTCACGGCGCCTTCGCTAGAGGTGTCGGTAGAGTGGTCAGTTCGAAAGCTCGCCCGCGAGCGGCGACGCAGCTCCTTCAGGAAGCCGGGAGCCATTGTGAATGGCCTAGGCTTGGCGTAGCTGTGATGGTAAACCGGATTCCGAGGTTTTGGTAGAGAGGAGAATCTGAGTCAATGGAGGCCTTGGAAAGAATGCTGGTGGTGCCGGTGGGGGTAGGTCTGAACAAGCAACGTGGGCGAGACGAGGCGTGGCTGTGCGGTCGTGTGGGGTGGGTGTTGAGGATGACGAGATGGTGATGGTCGGTGCGACGAGCGGTAGCACCGGGATTGAGCAAATGTAATCCAGTTCGACCAAGAAAGCCAATTGATAACCCGAAAGGGGCTCTGTGAATCAAAAAACGGTGACGTCGTTTGGGAGGGTGTTCGCAGAGGAGCTGGGCGAGGCTGTTTGTGGTGGTGATAGACGCCGGAAGTGGAAAGAAGCTTGCTTGGGAGCCAAAGGAAACAAGCGAAGGTAAAGGCAAACGAGGCAGAGCGAAAAGGGAACACAGCACCACCTTGAACGAACGTCAGGGCAAGCAATTAGCGTGGAATGACCCAGAGATGAAGAGTCGCAGGGAGAAGAGGAGAGGGTGGTGCGTGTTTTGGGAGATGGAAGGGAGAAGGGGAAGAGGACGGATGGATGAGGTGGTGATAGACACTGGCGAGGCCGAGCAAGGCAAGATTTCGCCGGAGGGTTCCAGCGCAGCGCAGCGGCAGTGGTGGTGCTGCGCAGTGCCTTGTAGTGGATGTTGGAACCTGGATTTGCGGGAGAAGGATGCTGGCAAGGCACTGGCAGTGGGGCGGTCAGCACTGAGCTGAGCACAGTGTGTGTGATGCTGGGCACAGTGCATGTGTCTGGGCAGCAATAGAGACATACATGAGGCACATCCAGTGATGGATGCGACCTTCAGAGGCGAGCTTGATATGTTGGGTCAGACACTGAATTTTAATTCTTGCTGTATGTAATAGAGACGGTCCAAAAAAGAAGCATCCCAAATGATAATATCCTCGAAAGCAGTCAGCAGAACTGAACACAAGCTTGCCCTTGACCATTTGATTTGATGACGTCGCGATCCACCGTTCGCCGCGTTTCAATCTGGACCATTTCCTTGCGCCATCCCCTGCCTGGTGTCACCTCTGCCATTTGTTTCATACATCGTCTCTACCGATAAGTGCAGCGGGCCGTGTACTGACAGAGGAGAGGTAGTAATTATAGTGCCTCCCAACCATAAGCTCCCTGATAAAGGCTCATGAACTGCAACGTCGGTTTTGGCCCATTCTGTCTCTTTCTGCGCCCATTATGCATGCGCACTGCGGGTGGGAGCAATAAGCTCGCCCCAAGTCCCGTGTTCGCATCTCCCTCCCCCCGCGGCAGCACTTCGTTGGTTCCAACTGAGGCGCTAGACGTGTAATCCAGATGCACCTCGGTGTGAATGTGGATGGCTGGGCCATGGCGGTCCGTACTTCGTGCTGGTTGTGTGGATCATGGAGAACGCGTATACATCTCTCGCACACTTCTCTCCGGGATTTGGTCTTCCTCCCGCCAGGTTGAGGCTACTTGGGAAAGATCTGACTTTCGCACACGTTTGATACCGAATTGACTTTTCAATCGTTGCGCTCTCTGCCCTTCGATTGCGCCGCTCGCGTGGCACAAACTCTCACTAACATCACAGTAGACCTGCCCCAATCAGCCACCAACAGCAAGCCCAGCGCACAGATCAACACCCAAGCAACTCAAATCAAATGCAGGCTTTTTGCCTTGGCCTTCTCCTGCCCGATGCCTGCATCCATTAATTTCCTCGCGCACAAACATGCAGGAAGGCCAATGCAATCGCGCTTGGCCTGGGCACGCCGATCCGGGAATCCCTCGACCAAACCCACAGTAGACTGGCAAGGTTAGGAAACCTGGCAACCACCTTTGCTCTGCTGTAAGTTAGTGTACAGTGCTGCTTGAGCCATCGCGCACTGTTGCAGAGTCCCATCTTTCTCGTATCGCATTCTCGACCCATCCCACATGCGGAATCGACTGTGCCTTCGCCCAAACTCAGCCTCCGTCCAGAATCCATTGATCATCGCCTTCCCACTTTCTGCCAGCATGGGACACACGTCAGTGTAGCGTGATCGCGTTGCATTGTGATTCATTGTACTTTTTTTTTTTCTAATTCGAGTCACGGAAATGTGTTCCAGTGTCTGCACAATTTGAAGTGACCATGCTTACTATGGGGCCACAACTTTCTGACTGTAGTACACTCAACCGACGAGGTATTGCTGGCACATACATCGTGCCGCTGTGGAACACGAGGTTTCTTACCGCAGGCTTACGTCCTCATCTGATCACCTGCCTCTAAACACGAACGCTGTCCTCGCGTACATGCTGAACAAAACAAATACACCTAATCGAACCACATAACGACGAAGTCACATAGCTTGGTCTGTTGTGTGTGGTACTCTACAGAGTACGTGTAAAATAATAGTATGCACCAGGGATTCTCACTATTAGCGAAGCTCTAGTAGAACTCGAGCTGGCTTGGGCCGGTGTCGTGCCATAGAAGCCATAAACTCTATGAAAGCACTGGATCTCGTGGCATCGTTCTGCGACAGATTAATTTGGGTTTCGGTCGCCACTTCCACCTCCTGCTCCATCCGTGGCTGCTATAATAAGTGACACTATGTGGCTGTGAAAGTCAATGGGGTTGAGATTCCATTAACCGGAGCATTGGGCAAATATATGACGGTGGAACACCGAAAGATCATGTACAGGGTAAGCCCGTGATATCGGAACTTCAAATCATCAAGCCAGCCATGCGCATATTCTTGCTCAGTAGGATGAACCTACAGAAACTGTCCTACCCCGGGCGTGTAGATTCGGCGTCGCCCAGCCGACAACCGACTCCCCGTGCCTGATTTCCCGAATCTTGGACGATTTCAGAACCCAAAAGTCCAACTGCCCATCAATTTCATGCGATCTTCTCACTTGTCCTCCTGATTTCTCAGATGGTGCTCCTAGATCTCGATCTCAGATGACGATTGCACGAGCAGTAGCCCCGCAGAACGTGCCTGGTCGGTGCGTTCGAAATCAAGGTCGGAGATGCTGTAGGCTGGGTTGGCGGACAGGGGTGTTCAAATTGACAATGGGATTGGAAGATAGGCAGATAGAGCGGGAGGGCGTTTGAACTGCAGTCATTTCCTGCTGGTGATAGATGACCAGAGCGCTAGATAATACCGTGCTAGGAATGCAACTGGCCTGCAAGTCACATTGATAGCTCATAGCGCTCCAAGTCTGAAGTAAGTAGTTGATGCCGACACATCGAGTGGCTGGAGCAAGCTTCTGTGGCTGACAAGACTGGCGTCGCGGCTAAGTCTCAAGTCTGGTCGGGTTCGACTTTCGGAATCGGGTGTTAAAAGGATTGCAAGACATTGTCGCCGTTGTCCACTGCGGCCGAAGACACTATGGGATTTAGCATGCCTCCGCCGGCTACGGGAGTTTGAGACAGGAATGCGACGAAGTTCCAATAAGGGACGAGCCGCAAGCCAAACGGAGTGGTGTGTTCGGCCCCTGAGTCTAAGTTGCCCTTTGCCTTTCCAAATCGTGCCTGTCTACAAGTAATGGTTCGATTGGAAAAGGAATGTCCACATAGCATGTAGCAGTCAGCCCTTGCCGTGTTCGGCCTCGAGGCCAATCGAAGGATGTGCCCTCGCTTGGGAAATGGGTCGATCGTCAGCCAGGCTCCATCTCAGCCCTGCCTGTGCAAGTGGTCTTTCCCAACTCTGGAAGGGGATAACGCAAGAGAGGACAGGGCCGTTGGCAGTCCTGCGTCTGTTACTGGTCCATACGGTCAGCAACGGCACAAACACCCTCCAGGCCAATAGGCAGCGAGCAGGCCACCCCTGCCGCCATCATCCCGCGATGGGGAAACATAGCCGTGCCATGTCGTGCAAGCTGAAGACCAAGAGGGATCACATCACCGGAAGTATAGACGGGGGAGGCCCCTGGCTGAGTGCCCCGATTCGAGCAGGCTCATGAGAGGATCGGGTGGCCCAGGCTCTCACGGTGGAGAATGCTACAGCTTTTGGCCAGCAAAGACTCGGTAAAGTGCTTGCATGCGCTGGCACTCAAGCTAATCTTCTAGAGACCCGTTTCCCCGGCTGCGAGGAATTCTAGCACTCTGCCCTTGCTTGTGCATGGATTGGATAGCTGTTGGCTCGCCGTTGCCCTGGTGTCCCCTTCCCTGTCCGGGGTTGCAGGTCCAGAGGAACCAGGAAGGGATGGAATATGTATTTTGATCTTGAGCAAGAAGTCAGAAGATGAGTTCAAGATGGAGACCAGATCGAAGCTAAACCTACTGCATGTCCGCGACGGAGATTGGACTGGCGATAGGAAGGAAACAGAAGCAAAGACGCAGAACTGGGCATCTCGATCAAGCAGTACACTGGGCAGCATTATCTCTGCAGGCGCTGCTACAGGCAATGCACAGGCCAGGCCTAGGCAACCGCTAGCAGCTGCTGCTACACCACCTCTGGAGCGCCCCGGTCAGTGGTGTCAGCGACGGTCAGCGGCCCCTCACAGCGCCCACCAACCACTGCAGTTGCCCTCCCAGCGGCTCATTCCAACCGCCCGCCCTCCACCCGTCAGGTCCAGTCTCTTCCGTCCACCACTTCATCTCTTCTCCTCAGCACCAGCCGCTCCGCTTCACACCCACCAACGTAATCAATCTCTTCCTCCCTCGTTTCGTCCCAGTCTCTCGTTAAGCTTCTTCTGATCCGAATCTTTTCTCCGAGTCCGAGTATCGACAAGATCCTTGACAGAGCAAAGCAACATTGACTACTGCAATGGCCATGGCCATGTCTTCACCCTGGAAGAAGCAGCCTGAGGAAGTGGCAGACTGCGTTCTCAAGCGTGCAGAAGTTAGCAAGGTGTGCATCTCCGTCCTCACGCAACCCCCTCTCGACCCCCCTCACGGAGCTTCATGCGACAAGCTTGATGTTTCCCCGTTATTTGCTTTGACCTAACACTTCTTTTCTTTAGATTGCCCGTCGTTTGCAAGATCGTCTCGCCCTTGCGCAGTTCAAGACTAAGCATGGCTGGGAAGATCTCACCCTCGACACCATCGAGCCTCGAATGGAGGAGGAGATGCGACGACGCCGCATCGTCGACGGCGATATGCTTTCCGACTCTTCTTCCTCTGCCTCCGACCTCCCATATCCAACTACCCGTGCTCTCATGAGCTCTCCGCTCAAGGCACCCCTCTTTTCCGACGCAGTAGCCTCGAGCAACGGCTCCTCCGGCCATCGCAAGCGCACCTACTTCGCCTCCTTCGACAACCCCCCTTCCTCTGCCAGTCCGAGCAAGCGATTCCGCATGTCACCAACTGCGCACAAGTCCTTCTCAGGGCATACTTCGTGGAAAGACACCCATCAGCTGGCGCAGAGCTCGCCTATCAAGCCGAGGCGGCAGCAGCACTTCACGACCTCTGCGGGTCCCGATCTGTCCTTCTGTAGACAGCGCCGCCTGACGAACGAGCTGGCCTCGCCAAACTATGCAGCGCCCTCCGACGATGACGACGACCTGCTACCGGCGCACTCATTTGCTATCAATTCTCGAGCATCTCCTCCACAGACACCTCCTATGCAGACCCGATCCCTCCCTGGGAAACGAGGCAAGGATGCCAACGGTGCTAAGACTGGCGGCGAAGAGGGGGCCGATCTTTTGCTCTATCTTGCAGCTTCACCTTCACCGATGGTCAAGTCGAGCCGGACTCGTATGGAACCACCATCTACTCCGCCCCCAAAGAACAGCAAGCTCGACCTCCCCTCGTCCATGATGACAACGCCAGGCGGGGGCAACCTCTTCCCTAACACGCCGGGCCAGGCTTTCGACTTGTCTGAATTTGTCAATATCACACCAAGCCCGGCGCAGAAGCCATGGAAGACACCTGTGGCTCTGTCAGCACGCACACCACTCAGTGTGGCCCGGAGACGTCTGACATTTGACGAGCCACTGGCATGATGAGCTACATCTATCGCTGTGCCGGTCAACCTGGCCTCCCTCTACTCTGCTTTCTTTTTCCCATGTACATGATACCAACGACACCTGGCACATATCTCTCACATTACGCAACAAACACACGCACCCCCTCTCTCATGCAAGCACTTTGGCACTTCCGCGTGGGTTTTACTAGGCACTATGAGACTTGACCCCATCTTCCCCCCCTCCTCGGCAGAGTTCAAACCTGTCCACCTCACCCCTCTCCCCGGTCCGGCCTGTTTGACTTATTGCATCGGCCGATGACTCGTCTCTCTTTTTTGCACTACTACTGTCATTGTGCATTATCACACAACCCCATTGTTCAGCTCTTTTCGTATTGTCTACTACCCCCTCCCGCTCCTCAGCCGTCCTACGCATGTGTTTTCGCCGGACTGTCTTCTTTTACTCGTTATTTATGTTTTGAACGTGGGAGTTGTTCCACGTGTGCTTCTAGACACGCGTGTGAATGCTTGGATGGATTTTGTTATCAAGGAACTACTACGATGAAGAACTATGGATGGACTACGGGTGCAATGGATATTAGGTATGGAGTGATTGGGGGCCCATGCTTGTAATTGACTTTTTCACTACACTATCTATAGTTCGACTCTGTGAACAGTCGACCGTTGTTCTACTGTGCCCTCTATAGCCTTGCTTGTCATAGGAAATACCATACAAGACTTATGGGCAGCAGCTGAAAAGTCAGTTTCGACTTCTGTCACGCCTAACAACTATCGTGAGGTATCACCATTTAATTCGGGCTGAGACGACGTGACACCACGCGCCCAGAACCACTTTACGCGCCTGCGACGTGTCATCCTCGCGGCGCAGACGCGTCTAGAGTGGCACTAGCAATCACGCTCTAACCAATCAGCACTCTTCTACCACCCTCCCTTAGTACTACTTCAGCTGGTGTAAGTGAGTGTTTTGTGTCAACGGCGTAAATCACGTTTGGTGTGCTGTGTATGACGTGGTCGTAGGTCCTAGTCTGGGCGAGGACTAGGAATTGGTGTTTAATCGACGGGGCTGAGGTGTTTTTGGAAGCAAGATTGTGGCAGATGAAGTGGCTGGGGACCACATGGCAAACTCTGGAGTCATGCGCGCCACTTGACTTACATGCTTGGACCCAGCACGTTTTCACACAAGGCGATTGATTGCAAGGCACCGACTTTCGGTTCACTGATTCAATTCAGGATCTCGTACCATGCTGTGCTAAACCGCTTAACAGGAAATGGTGTCGGGACAAAAAAGCAACGATGACAAGCAGGGATAAACAAAATTCAACGACAAAAACATTATCTTCGTGAAAACGAGCGTTTCGCCTCCGGGGTTGGAAACGCCCCTGTCAAGGTTGTGGTCGGTCATCACATCGTCCTTCCCAACATTGCCCATTGCAAATTTGCTATGCTGCTACCGTCGTATCCCTTTTCTTTTGGTTCCCTTCATGAGCCTCCACTCTCTCGGCCCCTTATGATGTTGTGAACAGGTGAAGAAAAAAAAAGGTGTGTAACCAGTTGTGAGGTATAGTGTGTTAGGAGATGGTGATTGGTCTCACCAATGTGTTGGGAGTTGTTATACATGGTTTTCAGGCTCTCTTCTTTTCCGTGGCCCTTCTTTATAACGCTTTGCCGACGCCAGCACTGCTTTGACTTCCGCCGCTGTTTCTCGACTTTGGACGATGAGCTTCGGGAGCATCTGCTGGCTTGCTGGTCCAGCTGTTTGTGGTGGCCACCGTAGAATTTGAGGGGCCAACGTCTGGACCGGGATCGCTCCAGTCACCCAAGGACGATGCCTTGGTATACCTTGAACTGTTATAGCTCACGTGACCCCCTTGCTTGAAACTGCCGGGGCGCGGGGGCAGGCCGTATATGGTGTCCACAGACGGCATGGCTTGAATATTCTCGAGGCTTGGAAGTCGCCTGTGGTCGATCTCCAGATCGAATGGATCCGATCGGCACTTGTTACGGCGGGTTTCGAAGGAGTCGTTACTGCGTACCGAATCACGGTATACGGTAGAGATGTTGGAAGCTCGAACGGCACCACCTATTGATGTGCCTCTTGACCTCCTAACATCCGCAACGTAGGTGTTTGGCGGCTTTTGCGTTGGTTGAATGGCATTCGTATCGGCAAAGGGATCTGCCAGCTTTGGTACAGGGGCCACGTTGCCGTCGGAGAATGGGTTGGGTCCACGGGAATTGTCGAGGTCCATCCCAAGGTCGCCTAAGAAGCGATCAATGGAGCTGACACTGGGGCCGCGGGAATGCATGGAATTGCCCATGGATCTTCGTTTCTCATCTTTGGCTAGTAGACCCAGGAAATCCGGTTCCATGTCACTACTGTCCTTCTCCATCATGTTACGGATGGCCCACGAATCAGCCTGTCCATTTCTCAAGCGCCAATTGAAGTTTACATCTTCCTTAAGACGCGACCACCAGTCGAGGAAGCGGTCTTTTCGCGAAAGATTGGCGCGGCTGTCGAAGCTGGCGGTGGAGTTACCACGGCTGTGTGAGGGAAGGCCCTCGAGGAATTGCGAGTTGCCGCGGTTCATGTTAACGGTGTTGGTGCTTTGATTGCCCATCATGAAACCCCAGCCGAACTTATTGGCATGATATCCGAGCGTAGCCGCAAACCTTTGACGCCTGGGCGTAGGTCCGACGGAGCCGCTGTCGAATTCGTAGGTTCTCCGCTTCTCTGCACCGGGCGGCATGCTCATTCGGGTCGAGAAGTGTGTCGAGAACCTTGAACGCTTGCTCTTCCGCCGGCGCCTGAAGCAGAACCAGACGAGAAAGGCCATGATAGCGAGACCAACCACACCACCAACGATGCCTCCTATCAGTGCAGGGTTGGGTCCCGAGTCATCGTTGTTGCGGTCAGACTGGATCGCACCACCGTTGGTATCCGGTGCGTTGGTCTCTGATGCCTCATCTCGATCCCTGGCTGTTGATGCGGCCAGTCCGATCGTCGTTATTTTGCCATCAGGCCGTGTGACAACTTGGTCGGGGAGTGGGGTTGTGTCTGTGAGGAGGAGTCCGCTGTCAGAGTCTTCATCGGAAAGTGAGATTGAGGGTCGCAAGATAGCAGTGAAAGATGATGAAAACGCGCTGCCAGGGGTGCCTGTGCCTGTGGGTGAGGGAGGGGATGAGGAGAAGAAAGACGAGACAGATGGTGAAGCCAAAGAGACGCCTGCAAGCAAAGTGGCCGTTGACAAAAACGCCGAGCTGCTGCTTCCTCCATCCGCCTCCGCTAGTAATGGCAGTTCCAAGGACACTGGCCCCTGATTTATCCCCGAGGGTTGTGTATCTTGAGCATCATCCACAGCTGACGGCGCACTAAACTCAGAGGACGTACTGGGTGCAGCCTCTTCCTCTTCCCCGAAGGGCTCTCCTCCCTCCGTATTATCTTCTTCCGGGGGCTGCGTCTCCACTGACGGTATTGATGTGGATGTAGAGCTTGTAGGAAGGATAGCCAGATTGGGGGGCTCTGCTTGGGAGGTTGAGGGATCCTCCAGCGAGTTGGACTCACTGCTCACAACCTCACTATCCGGAGCGGATGAGGGTTCCTGAGGCGAGGTTGGCTCTGGTTCCGGCTCTTGCTCAGGCTCTGGTTCCGGCTGAGGATCGGGTTGCTGATCCTGTTGCTGGTCATCGTTGTTGTTTTGAGTTGGCTGCGGTGCAGGAGCAGTTGTCCTGACCGGTGCCGGTGCTGTCGTTGTCCTCTCGGGCGCTGCAGAGCGCGGGTTCTTAGGCACCGCGGTGCATTGCTTGCCGTTGATCGTCGTTAAGAACGCTCCGTCCGGAAGATTCGACATGGCGAGTCAACGACACTCTTTCGGCGCCTTGGGAAGAGAAACGTGCGAAGCCAGCCGCACAAGATGGTTGAAGAGGAAGAGAAGAAGCCTTCCCAGCAGAATCGAATCGGGGATGCCGGGTTGACATGAGGGACGGGACGGTCAGGTCGGTTGTTTAGCCGCCATCCATAAAGTATGCAAGGCGGGCTTTGACTGAGCGGGCCAATGCCAATATGGGTGGCCGAACGTCCAGATGTGGGTGGTGAGACTATGGTGCCGTCCCCAAATTGGGAGAATTGGTGATATCAACGTGAGTTGCACGATATCCTCGTAGAAGAACGGGAGATGAAGGACTGCGCGGGATGAATTTTTCGCTGCAGTAGATTGAAGGAAAGAGAATTTGCTTCAGAGTGTTTGAGACGAGACAAAGAAGAGAGGCATTCATGACTACCCGTATCCTCGTCGCTCATGCGCCGACGAGAACTCCATGGCGACGGAGCAGGGGCCTGGCACCAACGACACCCTCGACGGAGAAGGGGAGGCTCTGAAGCGAGGAGCCCAGACAAGACGAGACATCGGGAGGTGGGCATCGAACAGCGTGTAAGCCAGAAATGGTGAAGGTCGGGGTAGTGTCGTCGGGGGCATGAAGCTCCAAAGTGCAGGCCAGGGGTCAAGATCCTTGTCCTGCGACAGTCCTGATGCACGAGCATGAGGGGGGGCATGACAATCCGTGACAGACCTTCTGGGCGCCCAGCTTCACACCTCCAAGCACGGCCCCGGATTCCTAGGCTGGCACCCCCAAAATTAACATCGCTTGTTTCTAGTTGCAGCAGAAACGTAGCGACACTTCCTTCTAGGCGAGATTTGGCGGAGCAGAGGACTCTGATCGATGGTTTGCGGTCGCATGTTTCGACGGCGCTTCCATATCCACCACAGGAATTGTGTTGAGCACAGACGCAAGAACGTTACGCTTAGGAACAAATATGTGTCGCGGTGGTGATGACTGGCGGGGCGTTGCATGTTTCGGAACGAAAGTATCCAAAGTCTGGTTACTGGCTACATGCCGCACCGTTGAATGCCTCACGCTATTTGATTATAGTCAGTTGCTGTTCACGCCACTGCCGTCCCCAAATCAGGTGCACCGTTGTCAAAACCATAAACGCCCAGCCAATTCACTTGATTGCGTCACGTTGTGCAGAGGGACTACTACGTCAAGTCAACACGAGACGGGTTGGATGGTGCTATAGATTCCCGGCGTACCTTGCGTAGACGAAGACGACACTCGGCCCAAAATGCGACTTTGCAGCGGCCACCGACACTCTATGCAGGCTGGTGAGCGAACAAAAGAGGCAGACTGGCCGAAGAAAGTAGTCACACTCGTCAGAAGGCTGACGGTTAGCCTGATGCCGAGTGCCTGCGCCCTCCCAATGTCATGACGAATGTTGTGCAAACAGCTGGACAAAGAGGGAAGTCCCACCTCGTTTGCATTGCTGGATGCTCTTCTTCCGTGGAAATCCCTGGCGGAGGCTGCTTGAATGGCTTGCTGTGGCCACCCAGGGACACCATCTCGGCCGGATGGGGATAGTTCCTGTGCAGGCGTCAGGTCGGACTTATGCGCAGCATGCACCCCGCGTAGCTTCTTTATGCCTCTTGCACACCTGTCCACCTTTCCATTTTGCACAAACCTTGCTGTGAGGAGTTTGTGATATCGTACCTCTAGGCGCACGGCTGGTGACGGTGAGCAGCAGCAGGTCCACGACGTGGCGCCCTGAAGAATGCCAGCTGACCATGGAGAGCAGGCGCAGGCTGTTACAGGTTCAAGCAAATACAATGTCTGCACAGACCATGGTTCAATGGAAGCCGATGCCTGGTGCTGTTAAGCTGCCAAGCTGCCAATGAACTGATGATGATGGGTATTACTGTTAGGCGGTGGGAAGCAAGCAAGGTGACCCCTCCTCATCAGCATGCGTACAGTTGAAACCAGGCACCACCACATCCTAGGTACAGCGATCACCGTTTGCTAGCGTCGGTGCCTTGACTGCCACCTGCACACTAAGACCACCTGCCAACGTTGCCTACCTACCTAAACCTTGGGCTTTAGCTGCTCACGGATCCCCGGCAACCCGTTCCGTCCGCTACCTGTTCGACTGTGACGGGGTCCACTATGCCAGCCCCCAGCAGCCAATCACACGACCTGAGGCACAGCTCCCGTTCCCCCCCTCACACCTGCCCCGCATCACCTTAACGCACCTGCTAACGACCACCACCATCTCCACGAACCTCTGCGCCCACCTCCAAGCTCCCGCTTCGACAACTCTCGACCCAAGTCTCTTGTTTGGCACCCCAACATTAAGGTATTCTTACCCGCCCGTCATCGCCCGCCATTGATCCGCCCCCGGATCGCCTTGCTCGACCACACCTCGCTCCCCGGTCCGCGTATCATCTAGCCCGGCTGCTCTAAGGGCACGTGTCCAATCATCATCATACGAAGCTCTAGACTGCCTGGAACTTCTCGGCTGTTTCTAGCCTGTTACGGTGTGGCATAGGCATGCCACAGCTTAGACATTGCTTCGCAGAAGTTTGAAAGCTGATCTTGCTCCGTTCGATCGTCATGTTTGGGACCTTTACTACGTTGCGTAAGCTCATCTTCTGTTCCGTGATATCTCATACGAAATGCCATACAATATCGGCACGTCTCACTGTTACACACACACGCACACACCACATCTCCGTCCACTTGACTGGCTGTTCGCAGCATAAATCACCTGGTCCATCTTCCGGAGTCATGCGGCAAATGCTGACTCGAAACACATAGAGAACCTGCCTCGCCGTCGACTAGATCCGAAAGACATCCCCCCACCAACGCCGATTACACTTCCGCGGTATCAGCCCTTGGCCCATGATGATCTTCCCATTGATGAGGATGCCAGCCTCCCGTCCCTTCTCAAGAATGTCGGCCGATCTGCTGTAGGCATTGGACCGGTGGGCTTTTCTGCCATTGGCCTGGATCTGAGGCTAGACGCACCTTTAGATCAGATGATTCCAGACCCGACGCACATCCCCGATTTCCAACAGTGGGACGCGCTCTCTCAAGATGCTGCGCGGGATCAAAATCAGTCAACTCGTCTGCCATTGCGAAACGGGAACTCTTCGCCTGGCTGTCAAGTCTACATAGAACGCAAAAAGGAACTGGGCAATTCCAACGAAGATGCTTTCCGCACCGTCAGAAGGATCTCTCCTCCGAAGGGGAAGCAGCAAGCCCGTCTCGGCAACGCATATGAATTCTTCAGATGCCTTGAACTATTTACCACTTTCTGGGACGATCCAACCCAACCTCCTGAAATGCCTCCATCCCCGGAGCTCTCTTCTGCCGAGCTAAGCGAGGGGCGTGGTGAAAATGGGCAAGCAGGTTCCGAAGGGCAAACATCTAATCCCGAGGATGACAAGCAGGTGGTTGCACAACGGACGGCGCCGGGCACGGCGATGCCACCAGAGTATCGACAGAGTCTGCTCTCAGCATTTATCAAGCTTGTGGCTTACGACTTCGGCTGCAATGTCACAGCCTCACGGGTTGAGCCTCGACTCCATCTTTCCTCATCAAAGGACCCCAGGCGTGCACGAAAGACCTCCTGCCCATCAGGTTGCAGCTTCGTATATCAAAGTGCCACCACCCGAGAGGCGGCGAGGGCGGGCATCATACACGGACCGGTCGCTGCAGTCAGCTCAAGGGGATGTGTCGATTTCACAACGCCTGATGTAGAAACGGCGCAGTCACTTGACCTGGCTCGGGAGGTGATTGCCGCTCTTATTACTGCTCAACACCGCGCCCGTGAAGGCAAGACGGAGAAGCGTTTTGGTGAAGGTGAGTGGTGGACTTCAAAACCGCGATGGGGTGGCGGTTCTGGGGGTCCCATTGGACGCGAAATTGAGAAGGACAGCGTCCAAGGTGACAAGGACGCACCGCCAACAGACGAGAATGGATTGCCTACTCCCGTCGTCAAGAAGGCGCGGAAGACGATGTCAATCTATGACAACTACCGGATGGTGCGACCGCCAGCTTCAACGTGGGACAAGAAGGCCCGCTACGAGGCAATTGGACGGCAACGAGGCGCAGGTTACGATGACATCTTCGTAATTAGCGCATTATTCCACCACGTGTCCATCATGCGAGTGCGCGTCCCCCAACGGCTTCTGGATGTGCTGGACGGTGACGCTGAGCTGGACCTCCAGAAACGCAGCTGGGGCAAGGTACCAGCATGGAGATCACGCTGGTTCGACCTGTTTAGTGTAGAGGACAGAACAGAAGCGATGAAGATGCTCTGGGCAGTGATGGCATGGCAGATGAGGAAAATGAGTGATGATCAGGATACTCCCATGGCCAATGCCTAAGCGATAGAATTGAATAAGCGATAGGATAGATTGAATGCATCCACCTGATGATTGGGCTTGCTGAGTTGTGTAGGGTGAGTGAGCTCTGTCGTGAGCTGAGCTGGATACCTTTCGAGCACCTGTAGGTCTACCTCTAAATCGGGCATCGCCGAGCTGAATGCCAGCGAAACTAAAGCACCGAAGATGGCAGAGGCATTCGAGGAAATTGATGTCAAAGGAAGAGTCAGCTGATGCCTGCTGACGGAACTGCAGCATCGGTTAGGTTCACGGCTCCTGCGACGCCATGGCTGATCACGACTCTCCTTTTACCGCTTCTCACCCTACAGTCAATGTGTGTCTCACAAGCACGATTGTCAGAAACCCCGGAAACCGCCATTCTGCGATTCTAGAGCAGACGCAAGGCAGTCCGTGAGTTCCAACAGCCCGGGTTCCCTCCCGCAGGATCCCACTGCCGTTCGGAGGTGACCGATCCAATAGTTTCACCAGCTGGAGAATATAGCCTCCCTAGATACACTATTGGCGTCCCTGGAAGGAAAAAAAAAAAAACGGCGGCGTGGGGTGTACACAGGAAGGGGGACCCTGGTGGCGCCTTTCTTCGGACGGCCTAGTAGGGTAGCACCCCGTGAGATCGGAATGTGAGGCTGTGCTGGATAGGACCGAGGGAGATCCATTCTGCTTCATGCAGGAATGAGGTTACTTTTCTGCGTTTCTATTTTTTGGGGTGGGTAGGAGACGCTGGAGTTGAGGCGCATGCCAGATGATCCTGGTACAGCTGGATTGTCTAGAGGGTTTAGCTTCCGTTGTTAGGGTCCCGAGTTGGCGGTACCGGTGGTCTTTGCTGACAGGATGGGTGAGATCTTTGGTTCCAGGTTGACGTCAGGTCTTGGATCGTAGAATTGAATCATTCAGCTGGTTGAGTGAGGCTTGCTCCTATGGACAGGCGGCTTTGGGTGACGGTAGCCGACAGGACCGCGGTGGAGGCCCATAGAGGCGCCGTTTGATACGCCGTCAGGAACCTTACGGAGCGAGGGCGGGAACAAAAGCATTACACTCACTCCACTGAAGTGATGTGATGAACGACTGTTCTTTAGAGTTTGCATCGTTATCAAAATTGTTTGTTTTGTCAGTGATTACCCAATATCCACGTGTTTGCACCATCCGGCGCCATGACAGCAGTTTGTTTCCAGGGCTCCAGGGGCCGTTGGATATCACATCAAAATTCCATCGCGAGCTCTTGATTCGCGCACGGCGGGAAATGAGCAATGTCGCCATGGACAGATTCTATTGACAGAGAACGAAAACTCTTTCGCTTGATAGTTTCGGCCGGGGGTGTCGGAGTGGATGGAGGTGAAATGGTTGGCATGCCATGCCAGAGGGCTACCCTAATCGGGACTGCTCAGCTCTCGGCCTGGCCGCCGACTTTACCCAAGTGAGCGAAATGGGAGGATCCGTTGATCGGCCGTTGCGACGCATCTTCCCCTTCCCGCGGATGTCCCTGTCAGTAAGTCTGGGGGTTGGCTGATCATAATTGTTGCATGAGGCCATGAATCGTGGATGTGTGACAGGTTGGGGAAGTATATCCGGGCCGTTAAGAGAATCTTTATGTCGGTGCCTGGAGAGCTTAATCTTTCCATAGCAAGGTGTAACGTAGGATGTCAGTTGTACGATAATGTTGATGACAGCATCATCATCTAGCATGCTTACGTTTGAGTCGAGAGATTTGAGGCATTGCAGCTTCCTCATCGTCATCCTCGGGGCTTCCGGTCATCAGCAAAGTTGTCGTTCTCTTAATCATAGTCGACCGTAATGTCGGATAACAGGACTTACGAGGTAGGACCGAAAAGATACATTGTGCAATCAGTTCATCATCACTGCATCCCACAATGACGTGATAAAGGGTGCCGAGCATGTGGCTCAGAGACATGCCAACGGTTTTTTTTGCTCCTCCAGTGACAGCCTCTGCCTTACAGGGCCACCAAGATCCAGCATCGTGAGCTACGACTGGGTTTTCCTTCTTCTCGGTGGTGCGTGGGGAAAATGATGTCCAGCAGCTCCATCGAGGCGCAGGCACACACCATCGGACGAAGCTAAGATGCGGTTCCATACCGATGGGGATGCCCTTCTTCGCGGCTCGATTCGCTTACCCACAAGATGGGATGGGCCACGACGGATTGATCTCCGGATCCCGGACGAGGGATCCCAACATGGGATGGGATGGCTGTCTCCGCTCCGAGATGACGATCACCCTCGCCTCGGCCATGGCCAGTGCACGAAGCACCTGCATGAAGCGATGAAGCTGCTGGATCAAGGACAGGGTCAACACGGTCGTCGATCAGTGCACGGTAGCGATCGCAGAGTCTTGACAAGAAGGCCAAGGGACGACACATCTCTGAGCGGCCACTGCATGGCCACAGCCATTGGCGGACAATCATAGCCCTCCTGGTCCTCGTAGTTGCTCTTGTCACTGTCTTTGCCGAGCTGGCTGGGGTGAGAGCCAGAAAGACCCCTGTCCACCTGGACATATGGGTCTTAGACCCGTCGCTAATGCTAGATTCGCTGGTCGCTCCGTCACTTGAGAGGAGACTTTGGTATGGAGGTGGTGTCGAATCGACACACGCTCTGCCAGAAGCAGCCACCATCTACAGCTCTACCGTTCCGTGATACGGCATCCCTGTGCACATCTTTTTGACGCCCAACACCGCATATGTACGCGGAGAGAGTAGAGAAGCGGCTCTTGTCAAAGGGTGATGGGCTTCATGCGGCAGTATTACCTGCGCATTGCTTGCCATGTGCACTGTGAGAATGACTTGATGACTGGTGATGATGTGAACATAATCTGGATAGTTGGTTCGGATCTTACCTAACACTGGAAGCTTCTGGCATCCATGAGTGGCGTCTCTCGGCGATGATTACTGATGACGGGCATGGGAAGGTGATGGAATAGATCACCGTTGCTGTTACTGCCTCTTTGCCCTGCCACCACAGAATGGAGGAGTGGCAGAGGCGGGACCTGCCAGTTGCAGACGATTGTGCCTGTGCCTGTACCTGTGCCGGTACCTGACTGCCACCGCCTGTGACAGCCCAACGCCATCGTCATCTCCCTCACCAAGCGCCCCGGACGAGGGCCATACACCACCACGTTGCATAGCCCTCCCTTGCTTCTCAATCACTTGTTCTGCGTGAATATCCATGTTCCCTGAAATTTGCTGGCTGGCATTGATTTCCGGAACGCCACGAACCGGCCCCTGCTGGCGACCCGATCATCTTGATAAACCCACTCCAGAAACGAACAGGGCATGAATACAGAAGGAGAAAAAAAGCAACGGCACATCCATCACAATCGCACGCATTGCTGGTGGGCCACAGCACATCCGCCGTTACTTCCAGTCCACACGCCTTCTCCAGCCCCGATCCCAGCTCGCTGATTCCTGTATTGTCTGACGCAGGCCTCTCTGCCGTCTTTCAAGGCTGAAGGCCCAGAACCTGGTCCGGCTGAGACTCACGCCTCTAGCAGAACGAGACAGACCAGGAGGGCTGGATAGCTGCATCTAATGCTGCATCTGCATACTCCGCCAGCACATCGGCCTCGATAGGTATCTGAGCCTGCCTATCGGATTGTACCTCTCCAATCATTGACACCCACACACAGGCACACACGCACGCACACACACCTTGTCCAGTCTGGCAAAGCCAAGTCGGTCAAGCTCGACGCGACGCCCACCTGACCCCACCCTCAGCCTCGCCCACCACCGAACACCCGCATTACCTCGACCCTCCATACTAGAACCGCCGTCCGCCGCTACTCTCGGCTGTCTGACACCTCCCGAGCTATAAAGACAATCCGCCAACCTCTCCTCCTCCATCCTCAAGTCGCCACCGGACCGGACTTCTGCGCCTTTCTCGACGACATTGACGTCTCGATATTTCACGCGACTGACACGAACTTAGCCGCTTACGCTTCATCACAACGAACCCCCTCGTCTAGCTTACGAGGCCATCGCCGAGTGCTTCCCCTCCCGCCGAGGTAGCATCACACAGGAATATACCCCCTTCCACGCAACCAGACCTGCCCGAGCCGTGGCACCTTGGTCGAATTGACATGTCCGGCTATCCGTCATACAGTAACGGACGATACGGAGGTCCTCCGCCGCAACAACAGCAGTATCCGGGCGGCCAGTATCCGTGCGTCTAGCTTCTTAAACCCGAGCTCTCCGCAAGGCATAGCTAACTCATCTGAACTATAGACCACAGCAGCAGCAGCAGCGCCCGCATAGCTATAGCTACCCTCAACAAGCCCCTCCCCAGCAATTCTACGCACAACCGACGCCACACGCCCAATCATACAGTTACCAGGTAAGTCAAGAATGTCTGGGAGCCCTGTCCAGGCGCTGATCAGAGGGGTTTGAAGCAACCGCAGCCTCAACAGCACCCGCAACAACTTGGCGGCTATGCCCAACAACCGCAACAAAACTATGGCAACCAACAAGGTACGATACATGACTTGCTTTGACGACCAGGCGAAACTGACGGTTCCGTAGTAGTGCAGCAAAACGCCAACCCTGAAGCAGGGCGCTTACCGAGCGGGCCACAGGCCTTTGGCCATGGAGCACCACAGAGCTACGCATACCAATATTCTAAATGCACAGGCAGGAGGAAAGCCCTCTTGATCGGAATCAACTATTTCGGCCAGCGAGGCCAGCTGCGAGGATGTATTAATGATGTTCGAAACATGACTGCCTACCTCAACGAGCATTTTGGATATAAGCGCGAGGACATGGTCATCTTGACTGATGACCAACAACGGCAGATGAGCATACCGACGAAACAGAACATTCTCCGAGCCATGCATTGGCTTGTCAAAGATGCTCGACCGAATGACTCACTGTTCTTTCATTACTCAGGTGCGTTGCAGATGGAATGCCGATTGAGTGTTCTCAACTGATGTGTTTAGGGCACGGTGGGCAAACAAAGGATCTCGACGGCGACGAACCAGACGGATACGACGAGGTCATCTACCCAGTCGACTTCCGACACAAAGGCCATATTACCGACGACGAAATGCACCGGATCATGGTTCAGCCACTCCAAGCTGGCGTTAGGCTGACTGCCATCTTCGACTCCTGCCACTCTGGTACTGCACTAGACCTGCCCTACATCTATTCCACGTCAGGTGTCATCAAGGAGCCGGATATGGCCAAGGAAGCTGCCCAAGGCCTCCTCGGCGTCGTATCGTCGTACAGCAGAGGCGACATGGGCGGCATGTTCAGCGCTGGCCGGGACTTTTGGAAGAAGTTTACCACAGGCGAAGAGGCGCACAGCCGGTCATTGGCCACGAAAACTTCGCCAGCAGACGTCGTTATGTTCTCTGGCAGCAAAGACGATCAAACATCGTGGGTCTTCCCCTTTTCTCACCCTCATTACTCGCATCTTCACACACCCACGCTGCAAGCATCGATTTCTGGGGCCCTTGTTTGAGGGCTCATTGGTACAAGACTGGCTGGACCAGCTTTATGGCTTCATGTATTTGCTTATGAAACATCATCGCAAGGCGATGTGATGAAAAGGATACCCCCGATGGAGGAGGCAATGTTTACCTTGTTTTGTACAGTCTTAATCACTAATGCCTAATTCACTCCCACGCCTTGGATGCCAGGCACAGTCCGCCACGCGGCTGTTGCTTGCCATCCAGGGCGACGGGTTGCGTTAGGTCACCCTACCCATTTGACAGCCAAGTGGCCGTCAAAATCCCATTACAAGTCCAGAACTCTGATGCTAATTATGTTCACAGTGCCGATGCAACCATTGCTCAACAAGCTACTGGCGCCATGTCTTGGGCGTTCGTCACAGCTCTCAAGAAGAACCCCCAGCAAAGTTACGTGCAGCTTCTCAACAGCATTCGCGACGAGCTGGCGCAGAAGTATACTCAAAGACCACAGCTGTCGTGCAGTCACCCTCTCAGTACGTTTCCTGCTGCTCTACCTAAAAACCTTGCTGACGATTTGAAAGACACGAACCTTCCCTTCGTCATGTAATATATCCGAAATACCCTGACGTGTCGCATCAATCTTTGCATCATAGCCAATTGTATAATCCGAAAGAGCTGTTTTGGCTCTCCGTTTTTGAGCTTCGTTCGGCGCCTGTGATTGGTGTAGCTGAGCACACATTGGGTGGGAATTTCGACAGCGTCCGCCTTTGGACGCTGTGTTCGCGCTGGGTGGTGGGCATGGCATTGCGTATTGGTGCTGGATCATTACTGAGGGCATCAGTGAGCCACACAGTGCAGGAACGAGGTCGATGGAGTATGTCTTGTTAGCAGAGGTTACTCATTTAGTCTAGAGACACGAATTCGTCAAGATCATCACGCGATGCTTCGCGGAAAGCACCTTCAGTGTAGATGACCCGTTATCGTGAGGGATCTTCAGAAAACTATGTACAAAGAAATTGGAGAAGTCTATCTATACTGATAATAGGGCCTTTCTCATACGTGGTCCAATGACCCGAATGGGATTCGCACACTCAATCTGATGACTGGAGTTGGCCTTCCCTATCGACCTCGAAAGTCTGCACTCGGCAATACCAGCATGCGGGTATGTAGAGTTATGATTCTAGGAAGACGCAATCCGTCATTAGGATGCGTAATAGCTCGAGTTTGCTGCTTGATGAAACCAACAGCTCACAAATACCACTCCAGGACAAAGAAGCACCATTAAGCAGACTCAACCATGACAGCAGAGTTCCTCTTCCCTTCCTCGACCGAAAACTCAACCTGGTTCTCGGCAAGGAATCTCTGCTTCACCTCCTCCTTGGCAAAGAGCAGGTCGATCTCCTCAAGAGACTTCCCACTCGTCTGACAAGCAACATTAGCCAAATTGAACCTCCGCTTCTGATGGAGGGAAATATGCGTACCTCAGGACACATGAAGTAGACGAAGAAGATGGCTGCGAAGCAGGAGAGGGTCATCCAGATCCAAATCTTCCAGCCGACATTGGCGAGGGCGATGCCGCCTGCGAAGACGGTGATGAAGGAGAATAGCCATTCGCCGAAGGCACCCGCTGCACCACCTGCGTGACGAAGTTTGAGAGGGGCGATCTACAAGCACGTGTAAGTCGAAGCCTGAGAACGAGGATCCCTGGGTACATTCTTACCTCGGGTCCGTAAAGCCACGGAACACCAATCCATCCAAACCCAAAGACGGAGTTGTACACGAGGATCGCCCCGACAGCAACCCACTGAGTCGCATTTGTAGGGTTAGGCAGGCCGATCATGGCAACGAAGATGGTCAGGCAGACAGTCAGGACCACGGCGGAATAGAGAAGGATGTTGCGACGGCCCCATCTCTCGATGAAGAAGACGGTGCCGACGGTGCCTGCTGCGAACAAAGTGTTCATGAGTGCGGCGAGGAGTTGAGAGAGGAAAGGGGAAAGGCCGACTTGGGAGAAGATGACGGTGCTATAGTAGACGGAAAGATTGATACCTGTGGACCGTTAGAGAAGATTATCAAGATGGGGGACGCGGCGTTCTGAACATACCCATCATCTGTTGAATTGACAAGATCATGAAGGAGATGCGAAGGCGTCTGCCAGCACGAAGATCGCTCCTATCCCATAGAAGATCTAGAATTCTGAAGCCGCGATCTTTCTCACTCTCTTCGAGGGCGATGGTTGCGAGGATAGTCTCCCTCATTGCAATGACACGAGAATCATCTAGGGGTGCGTCGAGAAGCTGGCTGACGGTCTCGTCACCCTCTTGGATACGACCACGCGCGTAGTACCAACGAGGAGTGTCAGGTAGTAAGAGGGTGATGCTACCAGCGACGAGAGCGAACGCACTTTGGAGGCCAATCGGCATGCGCTAAAGACTTGTAAGTACGGTGCCTTGTCTCTAAGGAGCTGCGAGGGAGGACAGGAGTTGCGTACCCAGGAGATTTGGTTGTCCATGCGAGTAAACCCGAGATCAACCCAATAGGCCAAGGCCACACCAGAGATGAGGAAGACGCAAGTTCTAGCGACGTCAGGACCGCGAGCGGTGCTCTCGGTGCCCATCTCGGCTTGATATGTCGGAATGGCACAGGAGATGAACTACAGAAAAGATTAGGTACTTCTTTGGAAACAATTCATGCTGGTATAGTATTCCCCAAGGATGGACTCACGCCAATTCCGAAGCCCTGTAGTTTTCTGGTCAGCTTTTACATACACTGATAGAGGCCAAGACTGATCAAACTTACGCAGAGGATACGGCCTGCGATCATATGTGCCACGGAGAAAGCGGAAGCCTGGAGTGCACCGCCAATGACGACGAGGAGATTACCGAGCAAGATACAGCCTCGACGGCCGAGCGGCATACCGATGAACATGACAGCAAGGGAGCAGACGGTAGCAGCCAAAGTGTAGGACGAGGCTATCATGGGAATGACATAGGTTCCTGTTGGGTTCTGTATTTGGTCAGTTAGCTATTAGCCACTTGCTACCTTTGACTTTGTTTCAGGGAGGCTGAGGTTGGACTTACACCCATAGCATCACGGAAGGGCTTGGTCTCTTGGACACCGCCGAGGACTCCCGCATCATATCCATAGAGAAGGAAGGACTAAGGCATGGCAGTTGTTGTCAGCTTCTGAACTCTACCGGGATATTTCTTGAATTGACTTACAATGGCGCAACTCGCCGACAACAACCGCCTAACAGTGGCCCCTCGAATCTTCTTCTTGAATACCCTGAGCATGTTTGTAATGTGGTATTGCTGGAGCAAGTACTGTGTATATATGGTCGTATTCGATGGGTTCTAAATGGGATGATAGAGAACACGAAGTATAATCGGAGAACCTTGCCGATCAGAAGCCTTGTAATGGTCTGGGATGGTGTATCACTTTATGTCCCAAAGCAGGTCGACACCACAACAGATGAGCTGGAGAGCCAAGCGCTAAGGCGAACGTGTACCGAGGACTTGGTAGCGGCACTGACAGCTATGAAAGTATTACGAGAAAGGAAATAAGGCCATGTTTTGAAAGAAAGCCCGAACGGTGCTGATTCCGGGGCGGGATCGTGGTTCCCCGCGTTACCCCATGGGACGTCTTGTTATCGAAGGTCGGCATGGTGTGGGAAATGCGACCTGCCAGGCGGAAGACGGGACAAGACAGGGATGGTCTAGACCCGAGGAGCTGGAGAAGGTTGGATTGGCGGTGGCTTGCTGGTTGAGGATGGAGGTGCGAGTCATCGTCGTGGGGCGGGATTAGTTTCCGGCGGGAGAGGGCGTGGTGATAGCGCGGCGGTGTTGGAGAGACCCCAGCAAGCGAGTGAGGATTTGTCGCTTGGTCTCATCTGAAGCTGTTGGTACTGCTTTTGCACAGCAGAACAGCTGGCTCGGGGATGGGCACGTGTCAAGATGGCTTGGGCTGTCGGTACACGATGTTCATGATGAGCATGCTTATGCATGATACCCTTGTAAGGACCGGGCGAAATATGGATGGTCTATGGGGGGATAGTTACAGAATCGTGTTCCATATTTAGGCTGCAGAAGAGCTAGTTCATCTATCGCAAGGAGGAAACAGGAGATGATTCCCTGCAGTGAAGTCATAGTTGAATGCCTACGCGACTGTACCATCCTCGTAGTCACTAAGAGGACAGGTTCTTCTTCTGGTTGCTCAACCGCGCACCCTCGCAGACCTGTCTTATCCCATCATTGGTGTACGGCTGTTGATCCTGAATAAATATTTCCTTGCCAAATAATTCGACAGCAAGACCAAAGTTGTCCTCCTTGGAGACCTTGCGGCCCTTTGCGTCGACTAGCTCCCCGCCTCTGATCAACTGGCGGACTGTGGAAGTAATCGTCTCCATCGGCGTCAGAAACTCGGAGGGATAAGCATCGAGAGTAGCTTTTGAGAGGAGGTTGGTTTTGACCGTGCCGGGACATATCGCGTATGTTCGGATGTTGTGCATATGGTAAGGACCGGAGACGGAGCGGATGAAGCCGAGGACGCCAAACTTGCTTGCCGTGTAAAGAGGAATATATTCCTGGGCATACTGAACGCGATTGAAGCTGGATTAGCGCTCGTCCCAGGGTGAAGAGAGATCTTGGATCTTCTAGGTTTGGTATCCTTGACTTACGAAGCTGCCAATACTAGCTGTGGCAATGAGAACAAAGTCTGTGTCAGGGAGCTTTTCGCTTGCCTGGAAGTAATGACGAGCAAGATGGCACGTATTGATGACGGCTTTCAAGTTGATATCGATGCTATGCTGTGGAGGTTCTACCGGCGGCAGTGTCTCCTCACGAGCGAAGAAATCGTCCATCTGTGCAATTCCAGCATTCGCAAAGACGAAGTCCAGGCGACCCTGAGCTTTGTATGCCTCGTCAAATGCTGCAGAGAGCTCGGACCATGATGTAACATTGACCTGAATGAAGTTCAGACCAGGGTGCTTCTCGACAACGGAGGCACCAGCCGCCGCGTTGAGATCGACGATGTAGACGAGCCAGCCCTCTGATAGAAGGCAGAGGGCGACCTCAAGGCCCATTCCAGAAGCCCCGCCTGTGATGAGTGCTGTCCTTCGTGGTGACATGTCGATTGCTCTCACAAAGAATTGGGATGAAACAAGGACGGAGTCAGTGAGAAGTACAGAGGTTGCTTTCGATCTCCTGGGCGGACACTCAGAGTAACGATGCAGCTTGGAGTCACCGACCCCCGATCTGTGAGCGTCACTCAAGCCGAGTATCAACCCAAAGGAAGAGCATCTTCACAAATTGACCACTAGCGTTTTAACCAGACTTCAGCACGAACACTTGGGATGGCCGAGGAGAGACGAAGCATCATCCAGCACTAACACCCCGCACTCCGCACCTCTCAGCGGGCCATCTCCGTCGAGCTGCTAGTTGCAATAGCCAGGGAACTAATTCCGTTGAATGAAGCCGGGCGGACCTGCGCTAGACGAACGTGGCGTTGACCGCTGCAGGTGTTGACGCTGATCCGAAACACCCTTCACGTGGCCGAGGATAGATTCGCATCGGTTCGCCCGTCTGGCGGGAAAGCTTTGGGAGTTCTCCATTCCTGGCTTCTCCAGCGGCGCATAGTGCGGTGCAGCTTGGAGGCTGACAGTGGAACGTGCCTCTGTCATTTACGTCAGATAAGTCACCGTGGTAAACGTTCACCGTCCTTAATCCAACTGAAGGTCCAGTCATCTAGCGATGAGGAAGTCTGGTGTTATAGTGACAATAGCGGCGACCTCTTGATCGAGAATGAACGATCTCGCGCTTCATAGGGCTAGACAGAATTCGGCATTCCTCATGCAAGATACTTTAGATCCTACCACAACGTGGGCTGTTCCAAAACTTATCAGCCCCTAGAGGTGCCAGTTTGGTCCATGTGTCAGCCTCAGCTTAAGCGAATGTAGCAAGCTACGTGGCTTCGGGGCTGTTTAACGATCTGGGTATTACGAGGCGCAACTATACTGTATACACAGTCTCACAAAGAAAATTTCTCAGCTGAGGAGGTCACAGCGAGACAATGTAAAATGAAATCCTAGAGAGACCTTGAGCTGCCGACTAATGTATTCTCTACTCTCCTTCTTCAGCCCTTCACATCAGATCTTCAATAAGCTTCTGAACTTTGTCAACTCGTGCATCACCGCTGGGTGAGACCATGAACCACCCGCAGCAACCGCCAAGATTGCTACAAGCAGAAGAGACTTTGCTCCCTGGATCTGTCTAACAACCTTATGGAACGGCCACCACACTGAACCGCCATCCATGATAAAGTCGTTCCATCGAGGGAAGAATGTCGCCTTCCAGAACGTCACAGCCAGCCCAGGCCAGGCGGCCGAGTTGCGTCCAGCTTTGTTAATGTACCAGTTGCTGCAACCCGCAGAGAAGACTGTGTCAGCCAGGACTTTGTCGAGATCTTGCACGAAGTTCTCTTCAGCATCGGCGCCGACCTCGATAACGGAGGCGTAGCCATCCATGATGGGGCGGACGAGGGTTTTGGCGATGTAGGCAACTTGGACCTCGATTGAGTAGATGACCGAATTGAAGGCAGGGAAGGTATTAGGGCCAAAGCTAAACTAGCTGTCAGCACGAACCAGTCGTTTTATGGCGGATAGGTAAGTAACCGGCCGGAGGTTCGAGCACTTACATGATGCCAAAGTTAGGGAAATTGTGAACAAAGGTGCCCATATAAGCCTGCGCTCCGCGATGTTCTTCCCACTGCTCGTCGAGCGTCCTGCCATCTTTGCCGACAATCTGCATCGGTGCCAGGAATCTCGTGACAGAGAAGCCAGTTGCGAGAATGATAGCGTCGAAGTCTTCTTCTTTGCCTTTCTCGCTAATGATGCCCGTCTCCGTTACTCGCTTGATGCCCTCAGGTAATAACTCAACATTGTCTCGGTGAAGGGAGGCAAGGTACCCAGGGTCGTAGATCCGTCGCTTGCACCCTAACGGAAAAGTCGGTATAATGAAACTGTGGTACTTCTTGGGGGCCTCCTTGTAGATGTACCGTCTCGCCTCCTCCTCTGTCGCCAAGCGCTGGGCCACCTGCTTCTCATTGGGACCATATACCGCCGCAAGCTGATCCGTCTTGAGGAACAAATCAAGGCGATGCCACCGCTGCCAAAGCGGTAAATAGCGAAACCGAAACTTATCCCAGGCTGAGAAAATGTTGTTCGGGCGAGGATGGTACCACTGCGGGCTGCGGGCGTACTGCGTGATCTTCTTAGCCTTTGGTGCAATGCTTGGGACGACTTGCGCAGCGCTACAACCGTTGCCGATGACTGCAATGCGCTTGTCCGTTATGTCGAAGCTATGGTCCCACTCAGCAGTATGGAAGACCTTCCCCTTGTATGTGTCGATGCCGGTGAAGTTTGCCTCGCGTGGTATAGCGAAGCCGCCGACCGCGGAAAGGAGGATATCGCAGCGCTCGGTAGTCTCGCGTCCATCGGCGACGTCGCGGAAGTAGACGTACCAATGGCCGTCCTTCCACCGGGCACCGGTACATTCTTTGCCGAAATGGAAATGTTTGCGCAATTGGAATTTGTCAACAGTCGATTCGATATCTAGTAGGGGAGGAACTTGTTAGCCAGCTTCCATCTTTGAAGGAAAGTTAATGTTTTGGGATGAAATCGTTTCGGGAGTCTCACAGTCAAGAATTTCTTGTTGATCGGCAAGCGCTTGTGTCCAGTCGGGGTTGAGGTTGAAGCTGAAGGAATAAAGGTGAATAGGAACGTCTGAACCACTGTTCTCCCATGTCAGACACAATGCAAACCCTTTCCATGTCTGGCTTCGGCTCACTCACCAGCCGGGATATGTGTTTGCGACCCAGGTCCCACCAGGTCTTTCTCGCTTCTCAAAGATCTACCAACGCGAGAAAGGTCAGATATCAGATACCCAGAGCAGGGTCAGAAGTCAAGCGGCTCATACCTCAAAATTAGTGACCCCGAGCTTCCACTTCAATGTGTGCGCCATGGCGATGGCGCCAACGCCGCCGCCAATGATGATGACTTTTGGCTGAGGCATCGTGCTCAGAACCAGAGGTATGCTGGAAACTATGACTTGGGCAGGATCAAAGTCGACAAGGAAGGCGCTGACCCGTTGGTTATTGTGGTTATAAAGTGAAGTAGTTTTGATCAAGAAGCCATAGGCTTTATGAATTGAAAATACCAGAAGAAGGGTACAAGGTCCAGAAGCTCCTCGATACCTTCAGTCGAAGGGGAAGAAGGTGTCGAGATGGGTATCGATAGGTAAAGACGAATTCAGTATGGGGGCCAATGCGTGAAAGGCCAACCGTCTTCTTGCCCCTCGCGATATTGACCCAGTTGAAGTAACAACACCTAGTCATGGCATCAAATCATCTATATCTCCACTCTTGCCGTCGTCCCCGAGTTCGAGAACGGAAAAGACTGTTGGAGAAGAAGACCCCAACCCAACCGGAAACCCCCCCCATGTCCAAACAAGACAAGGCTTTGGCGTAATTCCTGGCTGGGGACCAGCGCCAGGTCCATCCCGGGAAACACAGTAGTCAGTTCGCATGCACCCTCCCGGAGCATCTGGTTGTCTACTCGTACACTGCCTTCGGAAATCTGAGGCAAGGAAGTATACGGAACACTTGGGCGTGTACCTACGCCCCGGGAAACCAATCCCGCGGGGTGGAATCCCGGCCCCACTATCGGAAGCGTGTGTTCCCTGTCGGCCGCCTGAACGGGGATCGGCGCCCCGGAACGCCCCACGTGTTCCTCAGCTGTGTGTCCTTGTGACCCTACAACAGTCTCAGCGGGAGTTCTGCAATGTCTTTGGATGGACAAATCTGAGTGAAGGCATTTCATCTGGGATTCCTCGAAGCTGTGGGAATATTGAGAAGCCGCAAGTCGAGTCATTTAGGTCAGACTTGGCCTGCCACTTCTGAATCTCTCAGGTTTCTCCAGAGATGCCGTCTTTTCTATCTTGGCTACGCACTCTGCATCGGCGAGACGACTCTTAAGAGGAAGATGTCAGTTCTTTTTCGAGATGCTGAGTCTGTCAATGTGTTTCGATTGCAACTGATACTCCCTCGTCCATCATAACAGTCTGCCTCTTCTCCCCTAGGCGCTCATCCCACGTAAAGCAAGGACTGTGCCAGGGTGAAGCTGTTCAACTTCGCCGAGAAAGGGCCCAGATTCTCCGTCATACAGTATTCTGTCAAACAGCTTAGTGTCTTCATAGCTATCTCAAGTCTTGAGGCAGCTCTGTTCGACTTCAATAGTAGCACGTAGGTGGGAAGCTTGTAGGGAGAGCCCAAAAGCGAAAGCCACATGACCCGTAGGCTCTGACCATGCCCAAATAACCGAACAAAGGTAAGACAGGGATGCGCTGCATCTTTAGAATGATTTGTTTCGCATTTTTCATCTCTTGTCCTTTGAAGTTCGAAGTCTTCCCCGCACTCCGCATCGCCCGCATGTGCCTCCACACCAGCTGGAGCCTAGAGCCTGGACGAGCTGTCTAACTACCGCCACCGACCACTAGTACTTAGGATTTGGGCGCTGTGTGCCTCATTTGCATTAGCATGAGGTTGTTCGTCCAGGCCAAGTTCACGCGAACCCTGAACTGACGCCGAAGACCAGGGAAGTGCTAAAGGGTCTCCTCACCCCACTGCTAGCTACCTGCGAACCCAGCCCTGGCATACCCTCATCCAACGCTCAATTCCCAATGCGAAAGACTAGATAACAAGCAACGCTACAATGGGGGGTATCAAACATGTCACCTCGGCTTGTCTCAGTTGTAGGCGCCGCAAGATCAAGGTAAGCCCTGTTGCCCGCAGCAGGCGGAGCAGCCTTCTCATTGTTCTCGCCAAGCGCGCAACCTGACCCAAAGAATAGTGCGATGGGAACGAACCATGTTCCTGCTGCTCGATCTCGAAGCTGGAGTGTGTCTACAATGCCGAAGCCGACATGAGACGGATCCCAGCTAGAAAGATCATCACCGACCTCCGATCGCGTGTCACCGAGCTCGAGAATGCGCTTAGAGAACAGCAGATGAAGCAACTCGGATCGAATGCTAGCGCTACGACTTCAGCTGCGCCAGGTGATAGTCCTAGCAATTCATCTTCCGCGACGGGCAATCAGGAAGACGGCGGCGTCGCGACTGATGAGACTCGGGAAGACTCACTCATTGGGAGCAGCATCCGATCATCTAGCGGAGTCGACGATCGTGTTCATGATTCGGAAGATGAGACAAGCAACTCGCCTGCTACAGGCTCGTTCAGACAGAACGATGATGATGAGCGCCAGGTAAATCCAGATTTATCAACGGGGACCGACGACGATGTACATCTTGCAACTATGGGCTTGGTAAATCCTCGTGGCGAACACCATGGCGATAGCACAAACTTCATGTTCTTCGATCAAGAAAACGACTTTCGAGACGGACAGATGCAGAGTAACAACTTGGGGGATGACCGGAGAAACATGTTCACGCATGTACGCTCACCAATACGGCACGCCGCTCCTCCACATCCCGCCCATCCGCCTCCAGCTTACGACGACCTACCAAATCAGAACTCTTCCGGTAGCGAAGACGAGATCACTGACATTCTCGCTGCACGCATGGGCGGCCTCAGGATTGCCGAGGATGGCGAGCTGCGCTACTATGGTCCAACCTCAAACCTTCATGTCCATCCAAACGGAAGCCATTCTTTGTCGTGCCTGAACATTCGGCATGTTGAGACTGAAGGATTGGGTGTTCTGGAGCGACTTGGACTGGCTCAGGAGATATCTTTGGCCACCGAAGCTCATCTGGCGAAACTCTACTTCTGTTGGGAAGACCCTGCGATCCACGTGGTGGACGAAGCTACGTTCTTTGCTGAGAAGGAGAACACGGTAGTGCACGGAAAGAAGAGTCCCTACTACTCTGAAACTCTCAATAATGCTATGTAAGTGACGACTGGAGCAATAGAGGGGAGCAAGGTATGCATGGGGAACGCAGATACTGATCACGCCGTGCAGCTGTGCCATTGGTGCCAATTTGGCTTGCGGCGAGTATTTGGGGATTCCGGAGCCTGCTCCAGAGTTCTTTTCGTCAAGAGCAAAGGCTCTATTGGATATCGAGATGGATAGCCCGACAGTGGCAACAGTCCAGGCGCTTGTTGTAATGAGCGCCTCGGAGGCCGCCTTTACTCGTGATGCGCGTGGATGGCTATACAGTGGTATGTAACAGGATGCCAGACCCAACTACATCTTGGCCCAGCGATCCAGATGATGAAGCTGACTTTGAGCTTATAGGAATGGCTGCGAGGCTGAGTGCTGATCTCGGCCTCCATCTGGACGTCACGCAGCATATGCAGAACGGCATCTTAACGGAGCGAGATCTGGAGATCCGGCGAATTACTTTTTGGGGAGTTTTCATCCATGAACAGTGAGACATGGCCCAACTGTTTTGCGATTATTGCCTTGTGACTCTTGGACTGACAATCCAACGCAGCATGTGGAGCATGTATGTTGGGAGGCCCTGGAGCATCGGCGTCAACAACATCACGGTACCACGTCCGAGAAGCGCCTTCGATAATTCGAGGAGATGGAAACCATATCCTGGGCGAGCGGGTCAGTGGGATATCCCAAGCGAGGGTGTGGCGTTTCCACTCGAAGCATGCACCGATGCCAACATATCCATTTGCGAGTTCTTTCCTCGCATCAATGCTGCACTGTAAGCACACAAACTGCTTCGTTACCCAATGGGAAAGGCAAAGATCTAACGCTGTAACAGGTATTCAGGACCAAGATTGCCAGATATCAAGGAAATGGTCGACTTTCTCGCTCGGACGAGAGCTGAGCTTTGGGAGCTACTGGATGGTCTACCACCTGCGCTGCGGGTCGATTCATCTTCGCTGAGGACACCATATGTGCCTGCAGTCCTCCAACTCCAGTAAGTGGAAACCGAGGAACTCTTAAGACCGACTGAAGGTGAAGGTGAAGATTCTGACCAAGAATGCAGCATGCAATTCCATGCCGCCTTGATTGCGCTATACCGTCCTTACCTCTCACGCTCGATCTTGCGCAGCGGCCAGTCTTTGGCCTCGCAACAAGACCGGACGGTTCTTCTCGAGGCTACATCAGGATGTATGGCTGCAGCACACGAGATCGCCAAGCTCCTGCGATGCTATCAGCGGCAGCATTCCCTTCCTCGATGTAACATCCAGATCGTCCACATCATACTCACAGCCTGCCTGGTATTCGTCCACGACGTCTGCACACGGGCCCCAGCCGATGCACGCACGTCCCAAACCGACCTTCAGTTTTGCTGTCACGCACTTGGCGAAATCGGGCATGCGTTCGGGAATGCCACGCGGGCGCTGGAGGTCATCATCCTTGTCCGGAGTGAGTGGCAGAAGCTCGCGTCAGCTAGGCGAGCACCAACCGCGGGTCTAAAGAGAAGAAGCACGAGCATGGTTACCCCTGGCCTAGGAGGAACTCCAGGCCAAGAAAGTGACCATCGCGCGAAACGTAGGAGTTTCTGCTCAAATGCTCCAGATGAGCTGCCTCGACCAGCGGCACCGCCTGCTCCACCGGCGTTCAGTGCATTCCAGATGCTATACAACGACTTTGCTAGCCATTCTGCGGATATGAGTATGCCAGCCATCGGTGAGGATGTACCAGGGGCGCCTTGGGATATACCCCTTGATGCGACAGCTGGTCTTAATGAGCTTATGATGCCAGTGGGATGGCCGGGTACCCAGCTGATGCAGCCGATGCTTGGTCAAGGGACAGCATCCTTTGTTACGGATGGCCAGATGGCGCAGAAGAGTAACAGTGGAAAGTCCAACGGCATTGGCTAGGATGGACTTCTGTGAGGTAGTTTGGGACAGAGGCGTTCTGGAGTCCATGATCTTCCTGACCTGGAGAACAGTCAAACCCAAAGGCTTTGACGTGAATGTTTAGATGAAATTATATGTTGTCGATCTAAGAATATTTTCAATGGGTTACGATATGCTATTTACTTCGAAAATTGGGTACATCACCATAGCGTGACGCACAAACTGCGACACTTGATCAATTGGTGAATGCAATTCCCGGCGGCCTGTTTGAGGCGGAAGACTTTCCCGACCCCAGCTTCTTTGCGTGGATCATCATGCGCCGAGGAACGCAGGCCAGATGTATCCAAGCTCACTAGCACAAATATGCACTGGCATCGAGATGCTGACCCCAGCTTTCTTCCCCCTGCTCACAACCCAAGCATTCGTTCGGAGCTCGGGGCAAGAGGCGAGAATGTCGCATATCGAGACGCTTAAAGCCCGGCGAAGAGAGGACTACAAGTTCTTCTTAGACTATCGGACAAGATGGTGAGTGAGCGATCTCAATTTATTTGTCTGGGGATGGCTCAAGTTTGACGCGAGGCGACAGGAGCGACAATGATGTGTACAACCATATGAACAACTCAATCTACAACTTCTTGTACGTCATGGCCTGGGCTGCATCACAAGTTCACATTTCTTCTGCAAGACAGCAAACTGTGTACAAAGAATGAAGACATTCTCTCGCACACGAGTGTTCACAATCACTGACATCGTTGAACGCAGAGTTGATTCCATCGTCAACGCTTACCTTGCCGAGACCGTGGGAAACGGCCAGCCACCACCTGAGCAGGCTCAAAGAGGCCTGGTCGTCAACACCCAGACCAACTACTTCAGATCCCTAGCGTACCCCGACGTGGCTGAGTTGGGCCTAAGGATCAACCATCTGGGTTCATCCAGCGTGCGCTACGAGATCGGAATCTTCGCCAGAGGAGATCCACTGGTAAAGGCCGTCGGGGAATTGACGCACGTCTACGTCGATCGAGACACGGGCCGACCAGCGTCTCAGGGAATGGACGAGTCGGTGAGAGCGGCGCTCAAGAGGATCCAGGTGTCGCCTGAGGAGAGGAGCGATAACGGTGGTGCGTCTATGCGAGCCACAAGGTTGAAACCTAAAATGTAGGCAAATTAGCTCTGATGGGCCTGGTTATACAAAACAAGTTTACCGAAGTCGGGAGCCGAACGGGGTCCAGTCCAGTCCAGTCCAGTCGAAACCAGTCCAGTCGAACACAAGTGGCATGTGGGTGCGGAGAAGACAGGAGATGGTGGAGTGCAGCTAGTAGGGAATATAATTCCGCTTAAGAATCCGGGGCCAGGCCTCCCCATGGGGCTGGGGTCTTGGTCCCTTCGCTCTTTGCGAGATAATAGAGGATCAGTTCAAATTGATCTCTGACGTGGGCCTTGACGCTGATCTACTCTGTGCAGAAACGGATAGCTGGGGCTACAGCGAGCCTGTTCTGTTCTTGGGCTTATTGCGAGGCCTGGGCACACTGGCACGCTTGCCTGAGGGACTGCCACCCGGTCTGACTTGTGACCGTTGGGGTCACCATGGATACTCCAAATGATACTCCAACATTTGCCCCGATGCCCGCTTCAGCTTCAGCTTCATCAGATGCCTTGCGCAAGAAGGCAAACAGCAGGAGAGCAACCAAGGCCTGTCTGAAATGCAGACGTCGCAAAGTCCGCTGCGATGTCACTCGAACTGGAGGGCCATGTACCAACTGCCGCTTGGATGACGCGCCCTGCGAGGTCGCATCCAGGGCACCTAGGAAGTGAGTCCAGATTTGAACAACAGGCACTATACAGTGAGCTGACAATGCAAGATTCGAGATCGACCTGGTGCCTGCATCTCCGTCCACACAGTTCACGCCGATGACAGCTCCGCCTCGTGATCGCGATAGCCACTTGAGACTCGACGAACACAGCTCAGCCCCAAGAGACGATGAGACGACACCACAGCAACTCGACTTCCTCCCTGATCACGACAACCCAAACCCAGTGATCGATCCTGCGGCCTTGATGATGGACACGGGAATGGATGAAGTCCACTACGCCTCCTCCTCGTCATCAGGTTCCCACGGCTTCCAACTGCTGGACTTGATCGAAGACATGGACACCCATCACCCACTGACTACCACATCTGCCGACCCAGGCTGGACCGATTGGGCGTCTATATGCAACGGCGGTATGGTAGAGGACCGAGTATTTCTCGACTTCCGGGGCTGTTTCATGGTTCCTGCACGACCCATCCTCAACGAGTTCATCAACACATACTTCTCATATATTCACCCTCTACTTCCAATGATTGGAAGAGACTCCGGTTTTGGGCAGCTGCTGGCGAGAGATGGCCAACGGAGCAGCTTAGAGTTCCCGTCATCTGGGTGGGTGTCGGGCTTGCTTCTGCAGTCTATACTTTTCGCGGCCTGTCCTGTACGATCCTTTCCGCTCCGCTCTTGTTTCTTGTGTCCTGAAAACTGACTGAGTTTCACGCAGTACGTGTCGGAGGATGCCATCAAAGCTCTTGGGTACTCGAGTCACTCAGCAGCGAAGCAATCCTTCTATGAACGAGCAAGGGTGAGCTTAAACACAGACTGACATTGCCGAGCAATGCTAATAGGAGCTTGTGATGTATAGCTTCTTTTCGACTTCGACACTGAGCTCGACCATGTGACGGTCGCTCAATCCGCTCTTCTCCTCACCTACTGGCATCCAAACCCGAGCATCAACAGCAAGCAGCATGTCAACACCGCATGGCTGCGCATCGCCATAGAGCATGCTCGGGCCGCTGGAGCCGATAAGGCGTCTCAAAGCGAGCTAGACACGAAGCCTGGTGCCCCCAAAGCCAAAGTGAATGGTAAGAATAAGGATACACTGCGACGTCTTTGGTGGTGCTGCATTATACGCGATCGGATCATGCCACTCTGTACCCGCAGAGCAATTCAGATCACCGATGCAAACTTCGACTTCAAGTCTCACGCTCCTCTGAGTATAGAAGAGCTTGCCGATGATACAGGCGCATCAAAGGTCCATGATGCGGTGACCAGGCGTTCATTGGCGACCATCTTTGTTTCACTTGCCGAGCTCTGTTTGGTCTTGACGGAGGTTTGTAGCCTTATCTACCCGGCCGAGACCATGGAGATCCTGGCCAGTCGCGTGTCACAAGAGGCGTTGCTATCTCGCCATCGTCTGGCTCAGTCACGGTTGAGCGAGTGGTCGCAAAAGGCTGGTAAGGACCTGGCTCGTGTCCTTGACGCAGCTGAAGCGGAGAGGGCTCGCGGCTCAGATCAGGCCACTCACGTTATCCTTCAAGCCAACTTGCTACGGATCTACTATCAGTAAGTAGCCAAGCCTCCTGTCATGTTTTCGGAGTTGGACTTGTGCTGATTGCTCTTCCTCCAGCGCGACTGTGGTAGCCCTGAGCAACTTCAAACTCCAACTAGCTACCAGGGCCATAGTCGACCGCCCATTGATCACGAATACCTCTTGGGAACTATGCAGTTCTGCTGTAGCCATTGTCAACTCAATGCAGAGACTTCTGGAGCTCAGAGTCGCAAATCGGTTACCCAGCAGCGTGGTCGCTTGTATTGCTCTGCCCTTTGCGCTTCACATCATGGCCGTCAAGCACTACGATTCGCTTTATCGAGACTATCCAAGGTTTTCGAAGGCTTGGAAAGCTTCTGGGAGCCGCCTCTCAACACTGATGGAGACCATGAAAGAGTGTAATGCGAAGTATGAAGGCGTGGAATGGATCTCTGAGGTGACATTGGCCGCATTACCTGGTCTGGAAGCTCCAGCAGGCTCACCAGATACTCAAAGCTCCAGACCAGGGGCTTCGGAGGAAGCTAGCGATGATACAGTCTCGAGCGAGGAGACTGTCAACTACCTCAAAGACCTCATAACGCAAAATCCGCTGGTCTATGTCCGGCTTTCGATGACACTGGACCTCGGGTTGAGATTGGACAGAATGCCCCAAGCAAGCGACTTTCCTCAGCACTTGCAGCACAAGCTGTTTCCAGGGCGCAGCAGCTTGTACCAAACTCCGCTCGAAGCTCCGTTCAGTGGCACTTCAGCACCCTCAGTATCTACGGAAGCTGATATGGCGCGAGACAGGTTGATCAGTGGCTGGGTCGAGAATGATCGGTCCCTTTTCTATCTTCATGAGATTGGTTTGGCTCCTTAGATGCGTGGCGTTACATGGTTCTGTTGGGTTAGAGCAGAAATACTTGGGACTGGGCAGACGGCAATTTGGGGGACCACGGAGCAAGCATTGGAAGCCGTAACGGAGGATGAATAATGATACTCAAATTTAATGGACATGATGAAATCAATTGCTCTCAAACATACTTGTCCTTCCTTACGTGAGGTTGAGGAGCTCACACTGAGACTCTGCGTGGCGTGTAGTTGGCGTTCTTCTTCTGGAGCGAGCCGGGAACTACTTCCGTTGAGTTCCCCCACATGGCCAACGCGAGGAGATTTGGAGATT
Source organism: Sarocladium kiliense (assembly GCA_030734395.1). NCBI lineage: Eukaryota > Fungi > Ascomycota > Sordariomycetes > Hypocreales > Sarocladiaceae > Sarocladium > Sarocladium kiliense. The sequence goes on from JAUZTG010000029.1 coordinate 1,849,498, forward strand.
TCGGAACCATGGCACGAATCGAAACTGGCTAGCTAGACTATCATAAGAGTGAGTGGATAAATCCGGGGCCTAGGATCGTCGACAACATGCTTGACTACTCATCAACGCCGCTTCTCACTCACAGCCCCCAGTCTGGTCTTGTGCAAGCAAACCCAAGCTGTTTCATACATCATCTGCTCCTTAACAGCGTTGAGATATCCCAAGCCTTGCTGCTTTATTCCAACAATGGCGCCTGAAACAAACGGACAACCCAAGAAAGCATTCCACATCCCTGCCTCGCGATCATGTTGCTCCGTGTCCATGATCGACACAACGTGCAACCTCACCGTGCCAGCTGATACTCTCGTCGAACCCGTCATACCAGGCCATGAGCTTATGAACTTCCCAACAGCCGCTTTTCTCATCACTCATGCTACATCTGGTCGAAAGCTGCTTTTCGACTTGGGGTGCCAGAAAGATTTCTGGAACCTGCCGCCTCCTATTGCGTCTGTCATCGACGCAAAAGTTCCAGGCATCAGAGTTGACAAGAACTTATCCGAAGTCCTTCTAGAGGGAGGAACAGAACTGCAAAGTATTGAAGCAGCTGTTATTAGCCATCATCATTATGATCACACTGGAGACCCGAGTACATTCCCGTCATCCATGGAGCTCCTCGTGGGTCCTCACTTTACAGACATGTTCTTGCCTGGATATCCTACAGTAGATTCATCTCCTCTTTTCGAGAAGGCATTCTCCGGTCGCAAGATCACAGAGCTGGACTTCTCAGCCGGCCTCACTGTGGCCGGGTATCCAGCGGTTGACTACTTCCGAGACGGCAGCTTTTACATTCTCAACACTCCTGGACACGCCATCGGACACATCTCTGGACTTGTACGCACAACGGCGGATACATTCATCTTCCTCGGCGCGGACATCTGTCACTTCGGAGGTTCATTTCGTCCGACCTCTCAGTTACCAATGCCAGACCACGTCACTCCATCGGACCTATGTCGGGACGAAGCCGAAGCGGCGTCGCAAACCATAGACACGTCTCGCTTTCTTTGCCTGCATCCCAGACACGGCACGAAAGAGTCCAAAACAACGCCCTTCTACGAGCCCTGCAGTCGCGAAGACTCATGGTACGTTGACCCGCCCCAAGCTCAGGCGAGTATCGGCAAGCTACAGCTTGTGGACGCGGATGACCGGATCCTCGTGCTGATTGCGCATGATCCTGCTGCGATGAGATCACTTCCTTTATATCCCTCAGGAACCTTGGACTCATGGTACGAGCAAGGATGGAAAGAGAAACTGAGATGGTCATTTCTTGATGAATTACCTGAGGAGAAGGGAAGGCCGCGGCCTTACTTGGTGGAGGGGACATATATGCACGGGAGATTGGTGAAGAAGCTGGATGGGACCAAAGTCAAACATAGCGAGGAATTTTAGATGTATTGATATGAATCTACTCCGTGTGCTCTGTTTTCCTGGTGCCTTAAAGCATCTTGTCCGTAACTGGAGTAAGGGCACACATGATCAGACATGGCAGCCGAGAATGACATGGTTCCTAGAGGTCTGACATGTTCTCATCCTGTTGAGAGAGTAAAATAATTTATTGGACTATAGCTTAGCTCTAGCGGGCTCGTCCCTCACAATGACATTGCCCGAGGTCTTTGGAGTGTCCCTGAGCTTCCGCCTGAGAATCTTGCCCGCAGCGCTCTTCGGGATACTCTCAACAGTTTCCACCTCCCGAACCCATTTATGTCTTGCCTTGTTCGCCTTGACATGCTCTATCAAGTTTCTGGCCACCGCCTCCATCTCTGATGTAGACTTCTGCCCACTCTTGAGCACAACGAAAGCCTTGGGCCTTTCTCCAGCTCTCTCATCGGCTATGCCACAGACTGCAACGTCACTCACACCTGGGTGGCCAAGCAGGAGGTTTTCAAGCTCTGCGGGAGCGACTCCAATGCCTTTGACTTTGATCATCTCCTTCATTCTGTCCGTGATTCGTAGCATGCCCTCTTCGTCAATCTTCCCGATGTCGCCTGTGCGAAGGAATCCATCTGAGCGAAAGGTCTCAGCGGTCGCTTTGGGATTATCAAGGTAGCCCATCGCTATCTGAGGTCCTCTTGCCCATATCTCGCCGGCCGCTCCGGCTGCACAATCTTCGCCTGTATCTGGGTTCACGATACGGACCTCAGTCGATGCGACGACCAGGCCAACCCTGTCAGCGTAGCGGTAGGCGTAGTGAGATGGTGGATGTGAGGTAATGGCAGAACATGACTCAGTCATCCCGTAGCCTTGTTTGAAGCCTGTGCCGGGGAACTGCTTTTCAAGGAGGTCGAGAACCTCACGCGATATTGGTGCAGCTCCAGAAGAGAATCTCTTGACATGTGCAAGGTCATATTTGGCCACGACCTCTGGCTCGCGCACCATGCGGATGAGGATAGGTGGCACAATAAGCATCTCAGCAATCTTGTGCCTGGACACTGTCTCCAACATGCCGTCCAGCGTGAATTTCGAGAGGATGTAGACATTTGCATTGAGAAGGATTGGGAGGTGCAGCTGATGCACGATACCGGTGATATGGTAGAACGGCAGTGCGGCGAGAATCCGGCGATGATCAGATGGTGTGATTTGCTGTATTTGGAGGCATTGGGCCATGATGTTGCCGTGAGAGATCATTATGGCCTTGGGCAAGCCGGTCGTACCGCTACTGAAGCATAACAGGGCGCATACTTCGGCCGCGGTCTTAGCGACCGGAATTTGATATGCTGGGACTTGTCCCGCCTGCCCATAAGCCTCTCCATGACGGATAAGACTTTGTACCGTCAATTCTGAGCCTGGCTTTGCTGTACTCTTGCTTCCGCCATTAAGAAGAACCACGTTGCTCTTGGGGATACCAGCCTTCAATGCCGCCCTTGTTGCTTTATCCTTGAGATCATCTGTAGTGAAGACAAACCGGGCCTTGCTAAGTTGCAAGCTGTAGGCCAGTTCATCCACGGTGTAATCGGGAGATACGCCACATGCAATTGCGCCAATGCGGACGGCCGCAAGTGTAATGACGGGATACCAAATAGAATTCCTGCTGAAGACCGAGATGACTTGACCTTGCGAGAGACCATGTGCTCGAGACAATGCTGTAGAAAGATGTGTCGTGTGCGCCTTCAGGTCAGCATAGCTAACGTGCTCCGCTGTGGTAGCATCGGTGAAGCCTTGGATCTGGTTGGCGGGAGCTTGGGCCAAGCAAGAGTGAGGCGAATCAAACAGCCAGGCCCAGAGGGTGAGATTCTCGGGAACTGTGAATTAAGCTGTTAGCATGCACTTCATCGACATGGAGAAGGTTGGATGAGGGGTTTGCTTGGGATGAAGGTGGTGAGAGAAGCAATGCGCCTCGGGCTCACAACTGGACTTACCCCGAATATCGGGAAGATGAGACTTGTACAGCATTCTTCCTATCTTGTCGTCTTCAGTTGTCCCTCTCCCTTCATTTACTAGTCCTTCTCAGCAACTCTGGCTGTATGTCCTACGCATCCGGGACCGTTCGGGCAAACAGCAGTAGACAAAATCAGAACCTGAGGTCTCAGCCAGCCGCTGCTATCCTCAAGTCCATCCTCAAAAGAGGAAGCCCGACTTTTTGTCGTTGGATTCAAGGGCATACGGGAAATCTGCATCGGGGCACCGTCTACGGAGGCGATTTCCGTCGCCGTCGGCCGAGGTAACTTTGCCGACTTACACGTACCAGACCGCCGTCGCAGACGAGACCCCGCATCGCATCGTATAGCCAGCTAGCAGCGCATTGTGACCGCATCAACGCAGCGCCTGTCCCTCGACACTCCCTCCCCCACTGACCTTTTCACGTTGAAAGAGTCGGGGACATTGAACGCCGTCTTGGTACCTGGTCGTAGTTCCCGGTGATCGCCCAGGGGACCGCCCGACTTAGCTCGGCACGATTCTCCAGTGCTAGCTCCCTCGCTCCGGCATCCCCAATACGTACTGCACTGTACGTCCAAGAGCTCGGCTGCTCCCTCCAGAGCTTGCATCGAGGAACAACCACTCCGACCTCCATTAAACCATCTGTCATCATTTCTTTAGAGTCTGAGATCTGAATCTGTTTGACCTGTCTCACTACGCAAGCTTGCAATCATGGCCGACACTATGAAAGCCGTGGTCTTCAAGGATGTTAGGAAGGTTGCCCTTGAGGATCGGCCCATGCCGGTCATCCAAGATCCCAAGGACATCATCGTCAAAGTTCAGTACACTGCACTATGCGGCAGGTGAGTCTCAAGCCTCTTTTGTCTATCTGCAAGCTCAAGCAATGGCATCTGAAGGTGGTTTTGAACATGCACTAAAGTCGCCTCTCTCACAGTGAGCTCCATGTCTTCCGCGGCCACCAACCCTCAGCAACCGGCTTCATCATGGGCCACGAATTCACCGGCACAGTCCACTCCGTCGGCTCTTCCGTCAGCACCGTCGCCGTAGGCGATACCATCGTCAGTCCCTTCACAGTCAGCTGCGGCGAATGCTTCTACTGCCGCCAAGGCTTCTCCTCTCGCTGCGAAAAGTGCCTGCTCTTCGGCACACCCCTCCTCGATGGAGCCCAAGCAGAATACATCAGAGTCCCGCTCGCCGACTCGACCGTCCTGAAGCTTCCCAAGGGCGTCCGCGATCCCAGACTCAGCGTGCTCATGGCCGACATCCTCCCCACAGGCTACTTTGCCGCCGAGCGAGCCTTGAACATCCCGCGAGCTATCGGAGCTACTGGGTCAGGCCCACGAGACAGCTCACAAGACGTTGTGGTTCTGATCGGCTGTGGTCCAGTTGGCCTTTGCGCCTTGATTGCAGCATCGGAACACAAGCCCAAGGCGCTTCTGGCAGTCGATGGCGTCCAGGAACGCCTGGACAAGGCGAAGGAGCTGGGTGCGGAACCTTGGAACTATTTGACGGACCGAGAGGGACTAGAAGCACGAGTCAAGGAGCTTACAGAGGGTAGAGGAGCAGATGCAATTATCGAGGTTGTCGGCCACAGCTCAGCCCTCGACATGGGCTTCAAACTACTAAGACCTTGGGGCGTCATCTCCAGTGTCGGAGTACACAACGGCGAGATCCCTTGGACAGGAAACCAAGCTTACGGCAAGAACCTGACTGTCAAGATGGGCAGGTGTCCAGTTCGAAGTGCGTCTTCCCCGACGCTCTCCCTGGCTATAAGTGGTGTACTGACCTTACTGTGCACTTGCAGGCATGTTTCCCCAAGCTCTGGAACTTCTGGAGAAGCGACAAGATGATCTGGCGTAAGTCACCAATCCCTCCGATGCCGGTGCTCTGGTTCACTACTGTGGATTTTCCGGGGTATGTATAGTTCGAAATTAGTCCGCTAACCAGGCCGTTGTAGCTTCATGGTGGATACCATTATGCCTTTGAGTAAAGCAGTTGAGGGCTACAAGTTGTTTGACGAGATGAAGGCTCTCAAGGTCATTTTCGATGCCCAGCAATAACAGTTGAATAATAAAAACGAAAGATCCTTTCGCAGACATTGGGACATCACTGGCCCTGCACCATGTGTTCTCAATGTACAGTAATAAACATACCTTAGCTTGTAACTAACTAAGGCAGCCTAGAGAGCCATCCCTTCAGACAGTGGGCCTTTTGCTTGAAGATAATTAGCCTTCAATACAACCAGTGGCCGTATCTCGCGGTAATAAACTCGGGGTTCCTCAGCATTCGGGATTCTAGAGACAAGCTCCTCTACAGCCCGTAAAAACTACGCTAAATCAGGGACCCGATCGGGATTCCTCGGTCTGCAAACGCCTCCTTTGCTGAATCTGGTCAGCCGAGCCGAGGCCTGTGGGAATCCCGTCCTGCAAGTACCTCCTCATTAGACCTAGGCCTACATTTTGAGAGAGGCGCTGGGCCATTACGTTAGAGCTTGCAACAGCAGATGGCCCAGTCGCACGATTCGCTACTTTGTCCCTTGTTGGATGGAGAACCCCCTCAATTCGGCAAGTATATAGGCCAGGCGGCGTAGTGGCCGCAACCGCAGTCAACAGGAGCAAGATGAAGGAATGATATGAATACAGTAGCGTAGCCAGATTCTTGTTTCAATCCTGTATGCCCCCTCCTTGTAAACTGAGACAACCCTGAAGATGACGAAGATCAACCACCCTTCATCAGTGGCCGCGGCCCTGCAAAACTCATCCCTCGTCCACGAGTCTGCCTTCATCGGCGGCGAGTGGGTTTCCAGTCCCAAGACCTTCCCAGTCATCGACCCAGCCACAGGCACTTCCGTTGCCAACATTGCTGATCTCGGCCTCGAACACTTCAAGGCCGCCATCGGACATGCCTCAGAAAGCTTCAAGTCATTCCGCAAGACGAGCGAGCATGACCGCTCCAAGCTGCTGCACAAGCTGGCTGCGCTGATCCGCGCCAATGCAGACGATCTTGCCATCATGCTGACAATGGAGAATGGAAAGACGTTGGCTGAGGCTAAGGGTGAAGTTGAGTATGGTGCTAGCTTTATTAGCTGGTTCGCTGAGGAGGCTATTCGCAATTATGGCGACATCATTCCCTCGCAACACCCTGGCAGCACCAACTTCTGTGTTCGCCAGCCAGTTGGTGTCTGTGCCGTCATTGCCCCCTGGAACTTCCCGATTGCCATGATCACTCGCAAACTGGGACCTGCCCTGGCAGCAGGATGCACGGTTGTTATCAAGCCACCGAGCGAGACGCCCTTGTGTGCTTTGGCTCTGGTTGACCTCGCTGTGCAGGCAGGCTTCCCAGCGAATGTCATCCAAGCTGTCACATCGCGTGATCGTACGGCAGTAACAGAGCTGTATACGAACCCTGCTGTGTCCAAAGTCAGCTTCACAGGTTCAACTGGTGTAGGAAAGATGATCACCGCCAAGGCAGCGGAAACCATGAAGAAAGTGTCTATGGAACTCGGCGGCAATGCTCCTTACATTGTCTTTGATGATGCCGACCTGGACAAAGCTGTGGATGGCGTCCTAGCTTGCAAGTTCCGCTGCTCTGGCCAAACCTGTGTCTGCGCCAACCGATTATTCGTGCAACGAGGGATCCACGACCGCTTTGTCGAGGCCCTTCTCGCCAAGATGGAGAAGTTCAAAGTCGGATCTGGTCTTGATCCCGACGTCACCCACGGCCCTCTCATCAACCGCAACTCCGTCGACAAAGTCAGGTCACACATCGAAGATGCCGTCTCCAAGGGCGGCAAGCTCCTCCACGGTGGTAACTTGCGTGACGACCTCGGTGAGGGTTTCTTCATCCAGCCCGCCCTCGTAACAGGCTGTACACCAGATATGCTGGTAGCCCGAGACGAGACCTTCGGCCCTCTGGCGCCCGTCTTTGCGTTTGACACGGTTGACGAGGTTGTGGCTATGGCCAACGACACTGAGTTCGGTCTGGCGGGGTACTTCTTCTCAAACAACTTGCAGACCATCTGGAGAGTGGCAAAGGAGTTGGATGTCGGCATGGTGGGCGTGAACACGGGCAAGATTAGTGCAGCTGAGGCACCGTTTGGTGGGATCAAGGAGTCTGGGCTGGGCAAGGAGGGCAGCAAGTATGGGTTGGCCGAGTTCCAGATCATCAAGAACGTCACCTTGGCCATGTAGCGTACTTCCCCACAGGGGTCGGGGATGGACATCACAGCAGGCGGCTTGCTACTAGACAAAATGAGGCGCTATTCCGTATGTTGCATCAGGCGTGTCCATTCGATGTTCACGGGAGTGACGTGCACGGTGATGTCCAAGCTTGCTGATCAAGGGAACTATGACTTCTCCAGATGGGAAACAGAGAGTAAACCAAATGCAATTCGTTGGGTTCAGCATCAAGTCAAAACGACGTAGGTATCTGCTGACGCTCTCGTCACACTGCCCCGTCCGGAACGCCCCATGCTTAACCCCCAGCCTTTCGTCCAGCGGCGCCGATATCGAAATACACAAGACATAACCAATCCTAAACCTCCCCTCAATATGGCAAAAACTATCGCCATTCCTGCCCGGCCATCGACTTCTATCCCTGTGCCTCTTCCACCGCCACAACGCGCAGTTGCCTTGTCCTCCTTGCCCTCTTTGTCTCTTCTGCTGCCCCGACCAGCTTCCTCCGAACAACCTCCTGTTTGCTCCACGCTCTCGCCGCGATGCGTGCTTTCGCAACGAACCGCGCTGCAAGAAGCACAGTGCGAAGCGTTGGCCGTCCGGCTTCGGTGGCCGTACGATTCGATGCTGTCGATGCTGGGAGCGCTTTGCGGCTGCCCAAGAGTCCAGTGCGGATGGACTCGAGCTCGCGGAGCTGCGCCTTGTTGCTGTGGAGTGTGTTAGTACCATGTACTTATTGAAGAGAGGAACAGATGAAACATACCAAGCATTTGCAACATCGAGCTGCAGCTGCAGGAACTTCTTGGCGTACGCGGCGTCTGAGCGCAAGCTTGCCTCTCTCTCCCAGCGCTTCTGCATCCATTCCATCTGCACAACAGCACCACGCAACTCCTTCTTGTGCCTTGTCTCTGCGCCCTCGGCGGCACGCACCACTGTCTCGATGGCTGCTCTAGCATCCTCCTCCTGGGGTGCCTGAGCCAGCTTGCTCGCCTTGCGGAGGTCTTTTTGTAGCTTCTCGGCTGTCACGCGGTATGCAGCGCGTTCGCTACGAGCACGCTCAAGTTTGCGTCGTAGAGAGGCTTCCGATGATGCAAGTGCATCGAGCATCTCTTGCTGTTGTCGTACATCATGCTCAAGATTGGCGACTTCAGCCTGGGACTTCCGTAGGTTGCGGTCAGTCTTGCTACTGCTTGTACCATTGGTAGTGGAGGAAGCTGCAGCAGAATCGCGCTGAGCTTGTTCAAGCTTAAGCTTCAATCGGCGCAGGGCCTTTTCGTGCTCCGCTGTTAGCTCTTCTGCCTGTTGGCGGGCATCGTCGAGGAGCTCTTCGAGCACAATCTTCTGGTCCTCCGTATCCTCAAGCTGTTGTTGAAGGGCTTGGAGCTCCTCTGCTGAAACACGCTCAGATTCACGCTGACGGACCTTGATCTCATTCATACTTTGGCGCAAAGATATGAGCTGTTGACGAAGTTGGGCGCTGCTGCCGTCTCGGCCAGGGGTATTGCGAGGAGATGTAGGAGACGCAACAAGTTGAGCAATCTCTTTCTCATGGAGCTCGTGTTCGAGGTCCGCAATCTGGTGCTTGAGACTTTTTACTGTCTCTCGGTTGGCAGCCTCGCGTTGAAGAAAGTCGAGCTCCCTTTGTCGGGCAGCAGCCAGATCCTTGCGGACAATGGAGACGTCATGGACGCTGCGATCAGCTGTGCCGGTGGTCGAGATAGCAGCCAATTGAGCCTCGTAGTCCTCGACGCGACGTTCCAATTCACGGATGGTGCGTCGAGCGGCGGTCAGCTCATAGCTGTCTGAGGGCGATCGAAGCTTTGCTTGCAGCTGGCGGATCTCCTGGCCCAAACGTTCTTCCTCCTCGGCGGCCTTCGTGATCTCCTGCTCGAGTGTCTGCTCGATAGCGTCCCGCTGGTCGGCAAGTGCCTTGTTTTCGTCCTTCAGGCGACGGACTTCGTTCTCGAGCTTCATCTTGGCAGTGCGCAAGTTCAAACGTTCGTGGTCGCTCCGTAGCATACTCGAGTCAGCCTTGGCGGTTCGATGTAGTTCGGCATCGATCTCGTCCCGTTCCGCTGTGACTCCTGCAAGGGAGGACTTGACAGTATCGAGCTCGACGTTCACCACATTCAATTGGTCCAGAAGGGACTGCTTCTCTTTGACAGCCTGATCAAGCTGGGATGTGACATCAGACAGCTGCCATTTCATCCTCGTTGCAGCTGCCTCGTCGACTTGTGCAGGGGCGCGAGGTGACTTTGCAGGGCTTCTGCGTTGTAGCATGTCTACCTGAAGACGCAGTTCATCACGCTCTAGCTTGGCCTTTGCCAGGTCATTGCGTTGACTCCCTGACTCCTCTTCAAGGGCGTTCTGAAGAACATCAACCTCATCTTCGAGAGCTGCGATCTTATCAAGCTGTGCCTGTCGGTCCACGGTAGCCTGCCGCAACTCATCCCTCACAACAGACAGTTCATTGCGTAAGTCAGTCAACAGGGATTGTCGGGTTTCGAGCGCATCCTGCAGTTCTTCGACTCGGCGGTTCAGAAGATTCTCTTCGCTCTTGTGGCGATCGGCTTCGCTTTGCATGGCTTCTTGCAACCTAGATTCTCTGTCGGACAAGCTGCCTTCCACTTCGCGAAGTTTCTCGATGGTACGCTGTAAGCCGGCAGCTTTCTCTTCAGCCCGGTCGCGTTCAGACTCGAGCGTCTGCTTCTCTGTCTCCCATTTGTCGCTGTCTGTGTCGTAGAGGTTGTCCTTCTCGCGAATCTCAGCCTGAAGATCCGAAATCTCGTCGTTCAATCTTTCAATTTCATCAAGGCGTTGAGAGCGAGCGTTCTTTTCAATCTCCAAGGCGTGCTGACGCTCGTCCTCGAGATTCGCCTCAAGGTCGGCAATTTCCTGTTCCAGCCTCTCGACTTCATTCTGAAGTGATTGTACGTCGTGAGAGAGTTCATCACGGCGTGATTGAAGAAGATCCTTCTCATCAGCCTGGGCCAGAAGCTCGGCCTCGAGTTCTTGAATCCGGGTGTCCTTGTCGTTGTTTGAGAGCCTTTGACTCTGGAGTTCCGACAAAGCCGCCTCAAGCTCTTCCTTCTGACGATTTGCTTCCGCCAGCTGCTTTTCAACATCGGCGTAGGCCTGCTCTGACTCATCAAGCTCTTTCTGTAGGCGCGCCATCTTCTCCTCGCTTTGCCTTGACGAACCCTTGGTCACGATGGATTTGTTGGCCATCTCTTCCTGCAATTCAGCTAGGTCTTCTTCGGCGCGCTTCTTTTCTGCAATGGCGTCTTCAGCCTTCTCATTTGCTTCGTCCAGTTGCTCTTCCAGTCGGCGAATGTCGTGCTCGAGATCCTCCTTCTGACCATCGACTTCCTCTGAAGCGATCACCTTCCGCTCAGCATCCTTGACTCTTTCCTCTGCTTCATCAAGCTTTTCTTTCAGGTCTTCGATCTCTTCATCACGTTCGTCAATCTGGCCATCCTTCGCCCGGATCTCCGCTTCAAGATCACCAATGTCGTCATGTAGTTTACCAATTTGGTCGCTGTCACCATTCTGAGCTTCCTCGAGCTGGCGCTGTAGCTCTTCAATCTGGGCATCACGGTCCTCCACCTGCTGTTGCAGCTTATCCATCTCAGCCCTTGCGTTTTCGTCGGCATATTTCCGCTTGGCTTTCTCTTGCAGTTCGAGCATCTGCTGGCGGTAAGTCTCCAAGTCACGCTCAGCGGCTGTGAGATGCTTCTTGTAGCGGTGAAGCTCGCGCTGCATAGTGACCTTGTCCACTTTCAGCTCCGTATTCTCCTTAAGGGCTGCCTCGCTGAAGCCTGGACCTGCTTTGCGCAAAGCATCCTCCAAAAAGTGAATCTTGAGTTTGAGGCCGAAGTTCTCTTTCTCGATCCTATCAATGACGTTCTCCTGTTCGCGGAGTGAAAGTTGATTGCCGTCGTTCAAAGGCCCTTTGTCTCCTCCTCGTCGAGGCGGCAGCGCGAGCGGTGTCGATGCAGCACTGCTCGCTTCAACCTGAGGCAGAGTGTTCTCAAGGTACGATTGGCTTCGCGATCCCGTGTACATGGAAGCGTCCATGCGCGGCAGTGGTGTCATGTCGTCTTCGTCGATCCGGTTCAGGGCTGCCGGAGTGCCCTGCACCAGACTTGTTCTGTTCTCTTTCCCATTCCGCCGGACACTATTCCTGGTGGCTGATTTGAGCAAAGGAGTGAACTCAGCTCCACCGACACTCGGAGGCAGGTTCTGGCGATCAGCTAATGGACCCCTCCTGCGAGGTGTGCGCAAGTTCGCAGCGCTGCGCCCGCCACGAAGTTGTTGTAGAAGGCCACCCTTTTGTGGAGATTGAAATGATGCCTCTTGTGAGATGTCTGCAAAGTCTGGTGCTCTGCTCAGATACGTCGCGTCTCCGACATTGGTGCGCGGGGTGTCAAGCCCAGCACCAAAGCCTGGATGGCCCATGTTAGCGACGGGCTCGTTGTTGTGCTATGATGTCGTTTCGTTGTCGTCAGTGCATGTCGTGTTGTAATCGTGGGTTTAAGGCTCGAATCGCATGAACGGAATAAGTAGTTGTAGAAGAATAAGAGCAGACAAGTGTGCCGGTTATGATAGGGTGCGCTCAAAGATGGGAACTCGTGAAAGTTGGTGGTGCTTCTCGTTCAAGCGCGTCAGGCAATTGCCAGTGTTTACTTATCATCCTATTTCGGCCTAGCGTAAGATTTTCAAGATGACCAATAGCATGTCATCAAAGCCAGCAAGTGGGGACAAACATCGGCTGACTAAGAAAATCAACTTCGTCATGTTGCTACCCTAGGGCCTCCAGATATACGGATATCACCCATGAACATTGACCTTCGATATGGACTTTATAACGTATGATGATGCCGAGTCTTTCTTCTGAAATCTTGCACAATTACCTACTTGTCCGGTTGCCTCGCTGAGGACCAAAAGTCTAACATGGGTATCCCATTCTTGCCGGACGAGATCTTCGCCAAGATTCTCCCTCATCTTCATCCTGACGACATCTTGAAGTCAGTCAGTCCAGCTTGTCAGAGGTTACACTTTCTCGCAACCGACCCTCTACTATGGAGAGGTATATGCGTCACTCATTTCAGAGCATTCAGCGCCGAGCACAGATTTGGAGAGCTGCTCGATGGCCCACCCCGTGAAGTTGATTGGCTGGCACTTTATCGGCTTAGGAAACGACGCAATGCTCACGCCCTCCAGTTGCTGGAGGACATGACCAAGTCGTCGGTACTCCAGCTCGACAAGATGGATATCCTGTGTGCTTTTGATTACGATGTTAAGGAGCTGCTCATTGACCACGCGCAGTCGGACCCGTACCAAGAAGACGGCTTCTCAAGAGCGTAAGACATCGTCTCATGACCTGAAAGCATGTTGAATAACAAAATTATTGTCAGTTTCTGGGCCCGACGGGCACTTGACGCAATCCACCGTCGGAGAGCTGTTGGTGCGTGGATGGAACTACGCGACCCAGCCCGTGGTCCTGAGGGCTTCTACCGTCCTTCGCCGAAGGTTGCAACCGAGGGTCTCGAGCGAGGCCATGCTGCCTTTGACATGTTTGTCCTGCACGACTCGTGGTGTGACACCGATTGGGTAAGTTACCTGATCTCAAGACTGGGTTGGCTTCAACTTATCCGTGCCAGATATGTAACCAACTTGACAATATGGCGGAATCCCTGCGCAAGACTGTTCCCGACCTCGCGAGCAGGTCTACGCGCGATCAAGCTCTGATTCTCAATCTTTGGCTGAGACAACTGGGTTTCAATGGGCTTTCAGATCGTAGCAATTACCGCGATCTTCGCAATTGCTTACTCGGCCAAGCGCTGCGTCACCCGGACCATGAAACGATCCCTATAACATCTGCAACTATTTACTGCTCCATTGCCAGGAGACTAGGGATCTTGGCCGACCCTTGGTTCAACCCAGGCCATGTGATTGTTTGTGTTTGGCCATATCCTGATCGTACTTTGGACGGCGAAGAAGCACAAGAAGGGCAAAAGCTCACGCCAATGTATCTGGATCCTTGGGGACGGGATGGCGAGGTTCCTACCGATGAAGTCACACCTTTCGCCGTGCCTGCGACTTGGTATAGTCGAACCAGGAAGGGCCTAACGCACCCGGTTGAAACGGTTTTACGAGTTCACAACAACATTCAAGCAACCAATCATGCGGCGGAGAATAGGTTCGTGCATTTTGAGTCTGATCTGGGTCAGCTGCTCTCCGGCCATAGTCAGATGAATCTACTGGCAGCGCAGTATGCAAGTCTGTGGGCGAGGATCATTTTGGCAGATCCTCAAGAGTTTGCTTTTGGAAATCTCCCACCGTACGACAAATTGACCAGCCTGCTCGTGGACGACTTCCCAGAAGATGTCACCTGGGCCGAGAGCATGCTGGGACCCATGTTGCAGTCTAACCCTGAGCTGTTCCCTCCGAACTGGAAGGAAAAGCTTGAGCACGCTTTCACGGTTGCGCGACGCAGGAGCGCCAATGGAGAATCTGATGATGGCGACTGGCGCTGGGATTGTGAACTTGCCTCGGGTCAAGTCTTTCGGCATAAACGCAACGATAACATAGGCCTCATCTTCCGCGCGAAGATGCCAAAAACCTTGCCATCAACTGGCAAAGCAGACTTTTTCGAGTGCCAGTAGGTTGCAATGTCCAAGGTGTTGAATGTGCGGAGCTGACTGTGCTGGTGTAGGTTCGCAGACAGGCCGAACGAGGACTTCGTTGTGGCGCAGCAAAATATCGAAATTGTAACAGATGCAACTCTGGTATCACCAGAAATGTTTCCACGGGCAGGCCAGTGCTTTAAGAGGTTTGACAAGGAACAATGCCGCTTCATTCCCATTCAGTCATCTGAGTGAGACGGCCGCTCTGTCGAGAAACCTTGCGGTCACCCAGTCTCAAGAGTTACGTACAACGCCTAGCAACGCGTCCTTTTCTGCCAACGCGGTAACCAATCTGTGAATTGCCGGACTCCATGGTGTCTTGATCGTTTGGGTTCGATCTGTAGCTTCCGCACCAATGCTGAGCTCTGCTTGGTAAGCCCCCATGGCCCGCCTTGCCCTCTCACCATGGCTATGGTAGAGTTCGTATACCTCACCAAGCTCGATACTTGGGTTTGACAACCTTTCGACAACACTGCTAAGCGCAGCTGCCTCTTCGAGATCGGGAGCTCGCAGCTCGTATTGAGCTAGCTTTGCGTGGTCCTCAACGTCTAGGGGTTCTTCCTCGCCGGAAATCAGTCTCTCGAAATCCTGGTTCGAAGCCATATGGGACCGGATATATCTCAACGACGCCCAAGACTCTATGATTCGTTGCCTGTGAGAAGCTAGGGGAGTTTGGCAAAGGGCCAGCAGATTGAACGCGAGTTGACTCTCGGCATACTGCATCATACGCGCCTCTATCTGCGGAGTGGCAACTGTTGTCCAGTCGATGGCGGTAGCAGGACCTAAAGTTGTCAGTCTACGAAACAATGGCGAATGGGGTCTTTTCCGAACCCAATCTATTCGGCTGCGGCCGCAAGCCATCAAGTTCCCAAACGGAGCCGTGAGCGGCCACGTATGCAATGAAGTGAAATGCGTACTCCTCGCCTCGCCGTAATCCAGCCTTTCCTTTGCCTTTCTTTGGGCTAGTCCGCCGCTTACTCGTTCGTTCGGCAGCCTCAACGTCATTCTCCAGGCGCAAGTCTGCATCGAGGAGGTCAATGCGAGTGGCAAATGAGTTGTGTTTAGACCGGATGAATGAGTTGACAGTGATGCGGTCACCACGGAGGGGCGGACTTAGAGAGATCGTCTCGGCCTTGAACTCTCGCAGATCTGCTCCAAGTTGAATGCCTTCGATGTTCATGGCAATATTCAGCAACGCCACGGTGGCACACGCATTATGGCTGGTCTGCGTGGAATGATCTTAGCTGAGGATTTCCCATGACATGAGAAGGGAACCAACCTGATTCGCGAACCATACATTGTCTGCTTGTGCGGTTTCGGTTTCTTCGATATGCTCTGGCTGATACTGAAAGAGGAATATGAGCCCATGGACCGGTTTGCTAGCGATCAGTCAGCAACAAGCTCAGCGATGGCTCTGGGCATACACACGGCAGGAGATTCAAAGAGTCCTGGTCAATTGAGAAAAGTTCTTGTACTTGTACACCCTTCACCCCAAGTTCGGTCAAGATGTGGTTGAAAGACGCCTGCACACATCAGTATCTGCAGCATCAGTATATCGGTGACGAGAACGCACAGGATCACTTTCCAGTTCAACCCAACCCTCCCACTCCTCCCTTTCCCGGTCAGTGAGTGGCTCGTACGCCGCTGTGAGGAGGTCTTCTGGAAGATCGAGGGCTGGACCATTGACCTGGCTGGACTTGCGTTTCGGGTTGCGCCTCGGCTCGAGCGTAGACAATGCCTCTGTCGCCTCAACGGGCGGTTCCGAAGACTCCATCGGCAGCTTGCAAGCAAGGCGCTTTGAGCGCCTACCTGCAACGGTTGATCTGGTTGGCTTGTCCATATCAGCCATCATAATCCGGTGAGAGTGACAGCTACGAAGCGTGTAGACCAGCGTCACTCGTGTCTGCAGGCAATGAATCGAAGAACTCTAAGGAGATGAAGGAAGAAATCCGCAGCAAGGGCAAAAAGAAAACAGAACAACGGCATTTTGGGAGCTCTGGATCAAACAAGTGCGTGTCACCTGACAGCCGAGTGTCGGTTTGTTTGAGTGATGGCCATGACAAGAGACCCGCAGTTCATAGTATGGAGGATGTTGCCAAGTCGCGGTAAATAGAGCCAGAGAGAGCCCGGTATCTTAAAATTCACGTAGGAAAAAGAAATAGACTCACCTATCTAATCATGTCTCCAGTGAAGTAATGGAGCTGATTTGCGGACTCATGTGCCAATTTGCGCCGTTTCCCTGTATCCGTTGGTCCTCATGGGTCACACCTCGGCTATAAGCTTCCAAGACACCGTGACCTTCGGCGGCAAGACCTGGATCACATCGGCATACGAGGTTGACCTGTAGAGAGTCTCAGGTTGAAGCTTGATGCTTGACGCTTGATGCTTGATGGAGCAAGCACAACCGTTGAGACCTGGCTTGAGGCTGTCGAAGCTCTGGCCAATCGCCGCAGGCTGCAGGGTCCGAGCTCCACAAAGGTCGCTGTAGAGGCAGCAAACTCACAGCTTGGGCCAATCACCTGCCTCTAATCTTTGAGCTCCAGCGGCGTTAGGCACCATGACGCTGAGCATTGGCTGGAAGTACCCCTCCTGTAAATTTGGCGCCTGTGGTACCTTTGCTCCCGCACGCGTCGAGCTCTGAGTGGGACGTGACGGGATTTCGACCTCGATTTTGACGCCGTGAACACCAACAAACCCCATCGTCAACAGTCTCCTCAACCCATCACTCTGCGACTACCGCTCGACGCGTATATATCATCATCGCGCAGCTCCCATACGGTCGCGATCAACAATCGGTACTTGCGGACCCCGTCCGACGTGCTATTCTACGTCGAGGGCGACGGAACCAACTACCACGCTATGAGATGAGCTCAACTCCAAGACTGCGGTCCGGATTTCCGGCCACTCCAGGCACCGCTCCACGCCGGCGAACGCCTCAAGAGACCCCGACTTCAGTTTCCTCTTCCGTGTCATCCACGCGAGGCTCTATCACCAAGTCACCGACCCTACCTCTTGCGCCAGAGAATATACCCCAGAGCATAGGCAGCGAACCCGTCATCCCTTTGACCGTACTCGATGCGCCCCAACAGCGACTTTACGCGTCTCTCCTTTACTTGCTTTTGTGGGCATGGAAGCTGTATGACTGGCTTCAGGTCGTCGAAGATGGTGACTCGTCTTGGGGCCTGTTCCTGAAGTGGATCTTCATCGACTTCATCTTCCTCTTTGGCTTGCCAGAGCTGAGGATACCTTGGCTCGAGCTGTCTCAGTTTGCCGTCGTCACGATATTCTCAGCGCAGCTCGTAGTCAACTACATGCTCATGTTCAATATTCCGGTAGGTTGAGCTGCAAATGCTCCCATTGAGTTTGTCGCTAACTTAAGCAGCTCCCCTGGCAGGCATGGCTACTTGGCTTTGTTAAGATCCTTTGGGACAGCGAGCTTTCTGTATCCGAACACAATGTCAAGGTTTCAAGCATTCTCAACAATCACTCCCTCATCATGGGCAAGCAGATTATCAACATCCTGCCTGAAGGCTCAGCCGTTCTCAACCCTGAACAGAAGCCCTTCTGCGTGACAAACGACAAGACTCGCTCCATTGCGACTCTCCCGATGTTCTTCAATGCTACCGTTCCTGCCGAGATCGAAATAATTCGGATCGATATCGATACGCTGAAGGAGGAGACAATCAAGATTTCTAGTCGCGAGGTCAATAAGATCGCCAAGCAGATCCGGGACCAGCACGCGGATCCTGACACCGCTGGGTTTCAATGGGACTACCGGGTTAAGAAGCCGGGTGTCTACAGACTCGGCAAGGTTCTCGATGAATATAAGCTTGAGGTGCAGCGGTCGAGCAGCGATACTTATGTTGTACCCTGTCCGCAAGCGCGCATCAACACAGCTGACAAGTCGCCTCGCTGCCTCAGCGATCTCTCCAACCTGTCTCTCGAAGTGACAGGTACGCCGCCTCTCAAGATCGAGTACAGTCGCCTCCGGAATGGAAAGAACCACAGTTTCCACTTCCAGAGCCTTCAGCCCGATGGCTATGCCTCTCCGCTCCTCGGTGCCACCAGTCAGATGGCAGTGCCAGCAGACATTGATCTCTCCTGGGTCCAGCCTGCCCGTGTCTTGGTCAGCTTGAATGAATCCATGGACGCCCCCGGCGAGTGGGTGTACTCCGTGGACAAAGTTCATGATGTATTTGGAAATGTGATGGTGTACAATGACGGTGTGGAGGAGCATGAGAGGAAGAGTAAAGCATCCGGTGTACAGCTCACGCACACCTTCGACGTCAAGGAGCGCCCTCGTGCGCGTCTGAATGGCTGCGACCTAAGGAGTCCCCTTAAGGTCGCAAAGGGTAAAAGTGCCCATCTCCCCATCGAGTACCGTATGCGCGGTCGCTCTGATACCGGACACAAAATTACTTGGGAGTTCTCGCCAATCGACACCCTCACCAACAGCGGTGACCATGGTGATGTCGTCATTCAGGGCGAATTCACAGCCAAAAATGCAACTGAGCAGCCTAGAGTCACGGAGCCAGGCTTATACACTCTCAAGACCGTCTCTAGCGGGTCTTGCGCTGGTCAGGTCGATGAGCCATCCTCTTGTCTTCTCTTGAATCCTCTCGAGCCTCATATGTCCCTGCGATGGGAGGAGATTCCTGATAAATGTGCGGGTAACTCAATCGGGCTTCGCGTTGATCTGGATCTTGTGGGCACACCCCCATTCACAGTCCGATACGACATCATCTCCGGGGGCCGTGTCACGAAAGAAATGCGCAGGATACAAGGGTTGAGAGAGCAGCTTGAACTGATTCCGAAGACTGACGGCCACCACCAGTACGTCTTCAAGACCATTGATGACGCCGTGTACTCTGGTCTACCCCTGACCGGCCCCGACAAGGTGCTGGAGCAAGTTGTCAAGCCAGCAGCATCTGCTAGGATTCTCTCCAACCGTGCAGTCAGCGCCTGCCTTGATGCTCAAGTCGAGGTTGATGTTGAGCTGGGTGGCGACGCGCCGTGGACCCTCGAATGGGAGGTAGTCCATGACGGGCGGCGAAAGACCGAAAAGGTCACTGGCATTCAGGACAACGTGTTCAAGATCAAGACGGCACCTCTCGTCAAGGGCGGAGAGTACGTTCTGGCCCTGAGCACAGTGCAAGACAAGAGAGGCTGCAAGACATTCCTCCAAGATCAGACCAAGATTTCTGTGCGCCGCCAGAGACCTCGCGGTGGGTTTGGTCTTGTCGAAGGCAAGAGAAGCATCATGACTGTCGCGGACACTCCCTCTCGGGTACCGCTTAGACTGTCTGGCGAAGGTCCTTGGAAGGTTTCTTACAGAAACATCGACGAGGGTGACGCCGTAATCACCAAGGAAATCAAAGGGGCGAATGACTATATCCTACTCAACACGCGAGGCCAGTACGAAATCATTACGGTTTCTGACAAACAATGCCCAGGTGATGTCGATACGTCTGCCTCGACCTTCTCTGTCGACTGGCACCCACGGCCCCAGCTTTCGCTCGTCGAAACTGAAACCTTCAAGCCTGGAGCTGGTGGTGTTTTCGAGAAAGAGGATGTCTGCGAGGGCGATGTTGACGGATTCGAGATTAATCTCAGTGGTAAGTGCAGCTTGAGACCCCTTCCGGAACTGACACTGACATTTCTTCAGGTTCATCACCATTTCACGTCGAGTATGAGATCAAGCATAAGCCTTTGCATGGATCCAATGCAATTAGTCGTCGCAAACTTGATGCTGTCCAGCCCAAGGCTGCAATCTCTTTGGACACTAGTAAAGCCGGCGACTACGCTTATGTATTCTCTGGGCTAGGCGATACGCTCTATGACCCTGATCCCAAAGCCAAGCCACTGACACTGAGGCAACGCGTCAATCCTCGCCCATCCGCCGCATTTGCCAAGCCGGGACAGACGTTTAAGTACTGCATGGAAGAGCAGGCTCAGGAGGATAAGATTCCGATCACTTTGACGGGAACTGCGCCCTTCCATGTTGAAATTGAGATCAAGCACCACGGTGGCGCTGCCCCTCAGACATATAGCATCCCTTCTATCAACAGCAAATCGTGGGGCATCCAGGTGCCACGCCAACATTTGAGCCTCGGCAATCAGCAGATCCGTATCCGGAGAGTCAGGGACGCCCGTGGTTGCCAGCAGAAGTACGACATCGGTGGCCCTGCGATCAACATCCAGCTCTTCGATGCACCATCTATCTACCCTCTTGAGTCACGCAACGACTACTGCGTTGGCGAACGTATCGCCTACACACTCTCTGGCACACCTCCCTTCGACATCACCTACGACTTCAACGGCAAGTGGAATGCGAAGTCTCAAACCACGAGCTTCCGCCGCATCGCCGAGAAGCCCGGTGAATTCATCATCACCTCTGTTGCCGACAAGGCAAGCGAGTGCCGCGCCGCGGTCCATATCCCTAAGACAATCCATCCATTACCCAGTGTACAGATCAGTAGAGGCAAGCAATCCCGCGTTGACATCCACGAAGGAAACGAGGTGGACATTCTGTTCGAGTTCTGGGGAACCCCGCCTTTCGAGTTCACCTACACTCGCAGCTCCAACGCGAAGAAGGGACAGAAGAGCGTTGTCCTTGAGACCAGACATGACGTCTCTCACGAGCACAGCAAGATCGTCAAGGCGAGCCAGGAGGGCACGTACGAAGTTGTGGCGATCAAGGACAAGTTCTGCTCTTTCTCTACGCAGCAGGTTGAGGTGCAGGACAAGAAGAGGTGATATGCTCCGGCAGTAGGGAATTGAAGGCTAATGACTGAGGCTGGAAAGGGAATCTGGTTCCAAGGGGGCCAGAGAAGGGAAAATGTACATTCATATACCATGGCACGGCGTTCTTTTTGTGTACGGTAGGGCAAATCGTTTTGGTCCGCTTTTCGAGAATGGAATCTTCTATACTTGTGAATTATACGTGCAAATGTTGGCTATGCAGAATATCTTCCCTAAGATCTTCGCCCATCTTCAAAGGGGTATCACTTCACTCATCATCATCCAGCTCTTCAATCTTCTTGATCAACTCTCCACCAATTCTTGCGATTTCCGACAGCACTGCCTTGCGGTTCACCTCCACCATGTCACCTTCCTCACCCCCAACCTTGCAGAAGTTGAAAGGCAGGCCAGTTCGGAACCGCTGCCTCTGGAGGCGTGGGTCCCAGATCGCTCCAACAATACCGTCATCATCCTCTCCAGCAGTAGCAGAGCGGAAGAAGATCAGGGTATCGGCGTAGACGCGCGAGAGCTCGCCGATGAGAACCTCTGAAGGATCAGCGCGTACAGGTACGGGTATCCTGCCGGTCCGGGCATCAAGGTTCTTGAATTGCGAGGAGGGCCTCTTTGCACCAGTTTCATATGCGGCGTCATTTTTGGTGATGCGAAGGACCTTGGGTGACAGACGAATGAGAACATCGTAGTCCGTAAGTGATGTCTCGAAGAGGTCCTCGATGGAGAAGATGAGATCTCTGTCGTGGAACTGCTTGTATGCGGCCTTAGCAAGACGAGTCATACGAAAGGCAATAAGTTTCGAAGGTCCATCTCGAGTATAGCCGGTACCAGATGTCTCGTGAGAGGCAGCGGCAATGATGACAGTCCGGTTGAGGTTCGGGTCTCGCTTGCGACACTCTTGCAATTCATGTTGCACGGCTGCGCGGTCATCTTGTGACATGGTCTCCGCCGAATCAACAATCAGAGGCTCGTCGCGCCAGTCCCAGCGGGACAAGAATGCGAGAGTACGGAGCAGACCTGCGGACTCGGAGGAAGGAACATCCCAGGGGTATGGTTGGAGAAAGATATGCATAACGATGAGCTCGATCAACTCCTCTGAGAAGTGACCGCTCAGCTTATGAGCATCAAACCAGTGCTTGACGAGACGAATGGTCCCGGATAAGGTTGGCAAGCGGGTGCAGAAGGTCGAAACCATCTGTGTGTGAAGAGGAAGCGTCTTAAACCGCCAGTTCAGCCTGGCCAGTGCCTCCTCAGCCTGTTCTCGGACAGCCGGGCTAAGCGTCTTATTGAGTACTTGGCGGGTCAGGAGCACCTCCTCGAGATCGGACACGATGCGAAGTCGGAATGAGACACCTGTTTCGTAGACAATGTCCAAGTATGCCATGTTCTCGACTCCCACCTCAATGTTTTCACGGCCCAAATAGGTGCTGATGTTTTCGTGTGCCGTGGTCAGCCGACGATCGATGTCGAGGAGGAATTCGATCTTGGCCTGTTGAATAGCAGTGAGGTTCTCAGGCCATCTGTTGGAGACCTCGAAGTAAAGGTTCACCTCCATGGGATTGGTATGGTCTTGCGAGACGCCGACAGAGGGGGGTTGAACAGATGCATAGCGAGCATCTGCAGAGATGGGAGACAGCTGTCGAATCTGAAGCGGCAGGTCCTCGAGGCCGCGAATGTCACGCTCAAGTGTCTGGAAAGCACGTCTTGCAGCATCAAAAGCCACCTTGTGGTGCTGTGACAAGCTCAGCAGTCTGTTAGCGGCATCACCCCAGAACTTGATGTTCTCAGCGGGCACCTTCAGATGGCGCTTCAGAGCATATTGGCCAATATGCTCGCAGAGGTCCGCAGCGGAATCAGTGCGACCGTCAGACCAATCGACGCACTCAAGGATACTTCCGTCCTTGAAGCGCCGAAGCTCAGCCTTTTCACCCCAGAATTGACGAAATCGAGCTGCCTCCTTCTGCTCCTCAGCAGGTGGTCCATGCTCCATGCTTCGAGGCATGTGCACCGGATCGTAGAGGATAGATACAAGAACAGTCTTTGACCGTCTGAAGCTACCGTCGAGATTGCTTGGTTCGACCTGCGGGAGGTCGATATGCACAAGTCTGGCGCGATCTCCGTATGCGCGTTTGAGGACCCGGTGTACTTCTGATCCGAAGTCCCATGCCGCACTGCGGCAGTCGCCGGGGTTAGATATTTGACGCTCAGGTATTTTGATCTCCAAGACGGCATCGAACATTTGAAGCTTTCCGTCGGCTTTGAGGATGAAGGAGGGCTCGAACTTGTCGACAGCTTCGTCGGCGAAAAGATCAGCCGTATTTTTCGCCTGCATGCGAAGCAGATTCGCAGACCAAGGTCCCATCTTTGCAAGAATATTGAGCTCCCTCGCCGTGTCGTACATAACCGGGCCCGCTTCCTTCAGCGCTTCGAGCGGAGTGGTAGTAGCACCCAAGATGAAAGGCTTCTTGTTGAAATCCGTCGTGGACAGAAATTGGACAGCCGCTTTGAATAATTCCGTGGCACTCAGAGACATAGACAAGACTGCCTTGCCATTCTTTCCACCCGTCTGCAGAAGCAGAGCGATCATAACAGCCCATTCGAAATGCCCAAATCCACCCTTAGAGATAGCACCACCAAAGCCGCGTTGCTTAAGCCAAATACGGCCAAGCACGCAGGCATCTTCGAAAGCCGAGCATTCTTTCTTTGTATGTGTCAAAAGACGCAGATATTGAACGTAGGTCCCCTCAGCCTTGAGGGTGGAGTTGTAGAACGGCGTGGGCTTCTTTTGGGCCTCCTCATCGGCGCCTTTGTTGCAGCTCGACGTAGAGATTAGCTTGCTGGTAGGGAATAGTCCCTCGGGTGCACAAGGGATGATTCGAATGGAGAAGCTCGGGTGCTTGGCATCACCCTTCGTGTTGCTTGGGCGTAGGCGAAGAGCTGGGAGCAGGGGGTTGTCGTTGAGAAGCACCTTGTCGAACACAAGGCTATCTTGCAGTTCCTTCTTGACATGGGCTGCGATATAGGCCAGGTAGTATGCACGTCGGTAGAAGTAGCGCAGGTTCGCGTAGTCCTTTTCCTGGAATAGCTCTTTTGGCATCTGAACAATCATGTCGACATCATACACTGACTCGCCCTTGATCATTGTCCTAGCAACATAGCTACCGACGATGTTGCATTGGGCAGGCTTCGCAAAAGCCACCTTGTATGGTGCGTCGGCGGCGGGTTTGGGATCAGGGTAGGGTACTCGGACGCTGTGCTTCTTCTCAAGCTTCTTGGTCGCTTCGATGATCTAGGAGAGTCAGCTTGCATGCTTCCAGGTGGCAAGTTCAACATACCGGAAGCGGGTCATGCGAAGGTATCGCCTCTATGTCACTCTTCAGGCGATGCAGGTATCCATCGACCTCGCCCAGGGTCTTCTTGTAGTCGAGCTTCGTCTTGCTGAGAAGCTCATCCGTCTGGAGGACAAAGGTGCTAGCTGTAGACACCTGGGTTGCTTTTCGGCTAGCAAAATCGATGAGGCCGCTGTGCTTGATGCCAGTATCGGCGTGGGCGAGCTTGCGCCTTTTTGAGCTCGACTCCATGGTTGTGAAAGTGAGAATGCAATATTGAACGACCTGGTGCCTTGTCTCGTCTCGTCTTGCTTGAAGCTGATCCCGACTTTTTTTCCATGGCGGGGCGATAAGATAAGGACGCTACCCTGGAGATGGTTTAAATTAAGGTACGTACCAACAGGGGACTGCCGGACCCTGTGTGGAATTATGATCTCATCAGCTCTCTAACAATACCATTGGTCCTGGTGTTATATGCCTATTCCTGGTCTAGCCAGATCCCGCTGGATTGAATTGTCATCTCCTCCCCTGCATATTCTGTGTTTGCGTTTGAAGGCGCACAAATGCAGCCCCTCCTTGCTGCCAAATGAACCGTCACCACACACAACACAGTGTGACACCTGTAACGTGTGAGTTTATTGATTCTGGCTCGATATCCTTGACCCGAAAGATATTTTCCCAATGCTCTCCTACATCTTCCCCCTTTGTACCGACTTCTATGTTTTCACACCAGGCCAGACCGTTCGTCGGACATGTAGCCGCCCCTAGCCGGACATACATGTCCTACGGAAGCCCCGAAATCGCGGGGAGGAGACCCACCTCTGTGCCTTCAACCAATGGCATTCGCAGGCGGATTTCCTCGGAAGACAAAATGAGCGATTCCGCACCCCGGCCCCCCGGAATTGTAGCCAAACGGCCAAAGCCGGCCCAACCCAATAAGAATCACCGCGTCCCCGTCCCGAACCGAAGCCTTCATAAATCTCCCCGTCTCGGACTGCTTCCTTGTGATCCTAACTTTGTTGTTCTGCTTTTGCTCATTTGCATTTCTTGTGCATTGCATCTCCACTCCAGTCATACCACAACCCTCATCATGCCGTCAGCAGCACTGCGATTGAGGACCCTCAGGGGCCTTGCCCGCCATGGCGCCAACGTAAGAAACGGACGTGATTGTTGTGAGAGTCATTTGCTAACCTCGGATAGCCAACTGCTGCCTTTGCGCGGGCTTTCTCAGCCACGGCTTTCCGTGCTGAGGTCAACAAGGTCTACCCTTCGGCATCCGAGGCTCTCAAGGACATGAAGCCCAACAGCACGCTCTTGTGTGGTGGTTTCGGTCTCTGTGGTGTCCCAGACTCGCTCATTGACGAGATTATTAACAAGCCCGAGATCACTGGCCTCACTGCCGTCTCTAACAATGCGGGTACCGATAACTCGGGCCTCGGCAAGCTGTTGAAGACCAAGCAGATCAGCAAGATGATTGCCAGCTACATCGGCGAGAACAAGACCTTTGAGAAGATGTACCTTACTGGCGAGGTCGAGCTTGAGCTCACCCCTCAAGGCACCCTTGCTCAGCGTTGCGATGCCGGCGGCAAGGGTATTCCCGCCTTCTACACCCCAGCGGCCTTCGGTACCGTCGTCCAGACTGGCGACCTGCCCCTCAAGAACAAGCCTGATGGCTCACCCGACCAGTACTCATACCCCAAGGACGTCAAGGTCTTCAACGGCAAGTCCTACTTGCTGGAGAACGCCATCGCCGGTGACTATGCTTTCGTCAAGGCTTACAAGGCCGACAAGCTCGGCAACTGCCAGTTCCGGTTTGCCGCTAACAACTTCAACGGCGCCATGGGCCGCAACGCCAAGATGACTATTGTCGAGGCCGAGCACATCGTCGAGCCTGGTGAGATTCCTCCGGAGGCTGTTCACCTGCCTGGCATCTACGTCAAGCGCGTCATCCAGAGCACGGCCGAGAAGAACATCGAGAAGTACACTTTCGCCAAGGAGGAGGGCGAGGAGACCGGCAAGGCGGCTGCTCTCGGTAGCGGTGACACTGCCGCTAAGCGTGAGCGTATCGTGCGCCGTGCCGCGAAGGAGTTCAAGAACGGCATGTACGCCAACTTGGGCATTGGCATGCCTATGCTCGCCCCTAGCTTCGTCGATTCCAGCGTTGAGGTCACCCTTCAGTCTGAGAACGGCATTCTCGGCCTGGGCCCTTACCCCAAGAAGGGCCAGGAGGACCCTGATCTCATCAACGCCGGCAAGGAGACTGTCACCCTCAAGCCCGGTGCCTCCGTCTTTGGTAGCGAGGAAAGTTTCGGCATGATTCGCAGTGGCCGCATCGACCTGACCATCCTCGGTGCTATGCAGGTCAGCGCTACCGGTGACCTCGCCAACTGGATGTTGCCCGGTAAGGTCAAGGGCTTCGGCGGTGCCATGGATCTCGTCAGCAACCCCAGCAAGACCAAGGTCGTTGTTACCATGGAGCATACCGACAAGAAGGGCAACGCCAAGATCGTGAAGCAGTGCGCCTTCCCTCTGACAGGCCGTGCCTGTGTCTCAAGAATTATCACTGAGCTTGTGAGTACCGCATTGCAAACTGAATCTCACCATAGTAACTGACAATGCATAGGCTGTCTTCGACGTTGACTTTGCTCACGGCCTGACTCTCATCGAGCACGCCGAGGGTGTTACCGTTGATGAGATTAAGAGCAAGACGGAGGCGCCTTTCAGAGTTTCGGAGGACTTGAAGCCCATGCTGTAGACATGATCATGCGTTCTTGGGTATGGGAGGTGACTCTTGCATTTAACGGCGTTATCGGATGGTGATGGTAGACTCATGATTTGAGTCCATTCTCTGTGAGATAAAGTGTAAATTGAACACGATAAATACCTAAAACATATGAAAATCATCATTCAATATTATTGCACTGTGACCTAATGCTATGAAAAGGATGCGCCTCACATGCTGGGTGGCGATGTAAGCCAACTTGCAGCCACAATCTGACAGCTCAACTTCCCAAAATCACCATTCACGCGCCGCCAGGCCCTTGCATCCACCGCTGTCACAGATGTCTCGCCATGTACGATCAGACCTCGGGCCAGGTCTTCAAAGAATGGACAGTGTCTCGTGATGAGCTAGCAACGAACACGGACCAAGGCTGGGAGCGCGTGCGGCCATGGAATCGGCATGTCGAGGACGCGAGGAGTGGGCGCGGGCAGCTCGGGCCGCGGTCGCTGGTAGAGATGGCGACGCATGTCGTGGTCGACAACCTTGGACACATGGATCAGAAGCACGTCGAGTCAATACCTGTCTCGCTGCGATGGCGTCTTTGGCGCTTTTTTGAAGCAAGGTTCGTTCCTTGTCCCTTGTCAGCTGCTTATGACTGACGGGTACAACAGAGGTGCTCATCTTCATGCTTGGAAGCTCCTGTCGGCGTCTCTGCTCAGAGAGGATGAGGAGATTCCTCTAGGCCTATACAAATTCCGCAAACACATCTGCAAACCAAGCGGAGATCTGCAGACGTACGCAAAGCCCGTAACGTCATTATCGCTGGATTTCATCACTCACTTGGTGCTGAGCGGGGGCTGCCATTTTTCCGTGACGGATCTCCTCAGCCTCACCGACATCAAGAATCTTGGAGTGCTCGAGCTGATTCAGGCAACTGATCACGATGGTATTACTACGCCTGATATCAGTGACCGGCTTCTTCGGGGCTGGAGCGAGAAGGACGATCCGTTCCCCCTCCTTCGGATCCTTCGCATTTGGGGTGACCGCTCAGTCACCCAAGCTTCTCTGCGCTGGGTATCCTGCTTTCCCTCACTGGCTCTCTACGATGTCCAGGCCTACCGCAATGATTGGATGAAGCCGCATGAACATGCGCTGGAGCATGGTTGGGAGGTGGTCGAGACATCAACAGGACCCAACGATTCTCTCATCAATTATCTGGCACATCTCAGCCCAAGCGAAGATGGCGAGATTCGAGTTCAAGATCTTGCTCGCACGGCAGACTCGGATCTACTCGCCCTGTGCGGCGACTCGCGGTGTCCTGTGCGATTTGACCCTACTCGACAGGCACCACCTCTCCTTGCCTACTTAACAGGCACTGATAGGCATGGCCTACCCTCATATGACCCCGACGTTGCACTACGAGAGGCACGAGCATGCCACGGCGTCACGTTCGAGGCCTGGGCTTTCTGGCTTTACTCTATCGTCGGCCAACTGAGTGATGATCGTGACCTTGAAGCAAGGTCAAAACGACCTCCTCACCAAGCCGTGGTTGGACCGTTCGTCCTGCCCAACAAACCGATGGCATGCTTGTTTCTGGGCCACAGTGGACGGGGAGGAATAGCATCGAAGCCGGCATACGTCAGCCGGGGCCTATTCTCAACTAGGAAGTACACATTCACGAGGCGGGCAGCTGTAGCACGGGATGCCAAGGCACAACCACTGCCGAAGGCGAAGGACCCCATTGCGAGGACACCGAAGGACACAAATGGGACACTAAAGATGCGCAAAGAAAAGCGCAAACGCATGGACGACATGCTCAAGTCAATGAACAGCTGAGGGTTCAGTCGAACCCAGAGTATTCATTCATAGCCGCATACGCAAAGCTTCACCATCCCCAAGATTTGTACCGTCGTGAAATATTTATCTGAGCCCGATGCTCGCGCGAACGCGAGAGGCAAGTCAGAGGGTAAGTCGACGGGAAAGATGCGTTGGTCTTTCCTCCAGTTTCCCCTCCAGTTCAGCCATTGAGAAAGTTGAAAGCCAGAGTGAATATGAAGGATTACAGTTTTTCTAGTAGGTGAAGAGAGGAAAGGAAAAGAAGAGTAGAAATGGCGGAGACGGGCAGCGAAGAAAAGGGTGTGCCTGGCTGGGACGGAGCAATGATGATGCGGGCGCCGGCGAAGGGGCTGGGAGATTCAGCGCTCTTCTCCACTAAAGCTCCGACCCTGAGCAGTGAGCTGGCTGGTGGTCGGAAGTGGTGAGAGCACTAAGGCAAGGCAAGGACAAGAGCATTGCAAGTAGGAAATTGTTGGCATTAGAATCATGATACAGTACGTATAATGAGTCTCATGAAGGCTCTTGTGTTCTCTACGGAATCTTGTAGAAGCGAAGCACTGTGACTCCTCGCAATCAGCGCCAATCGCGGATACCTGCTGGTTTCGTCAAACAGAACAGCGCAGCATCCCACAATGCCAGCTCCACCACTGTCGTGTGCCTCCTGCTAATCATCACGTTTGGCGAGGGTGGGATTGGATGCAAGCCATCGCAGCAGCCCCTCGTGAATGATGAGACGGCGTCTGTGGTTCCATCCGCGGTCCACTCCGCGTTGGGCCATGCTGTTTCTTGAGTCACGCTTTCGCAATGAGATGGAGCCTGACTTCGAACCAGTCACCGCCTAGGACGAACTATCAAGAAGCATTGTCAAGAACTCAAGACTGACTTTGGACTTCTTTTATTTGACTTTACGTGTCAGAAACTCCTTCTCCGGTATGTCTGCTTAAATGGTGATTGCTCTCTGATTTGCAGATGTCTTCCAACCCGCAGCTCTGAGACCCTGATTTCTATGAACGCCTAACGCTAAGAAGTCCTGCCAGTACCCCGCTACCCCTCCTCCCATCGCCTTGCATACAAACGCAAGATCAAAGTCGAAAATCTCACGACTCATACTCAACAACACCCTCAAATAGCCGATTCAGCAAATCACAATGCCTGCTGGTGCACCTGGATCAAGCTCCCGCGGTCGCGGTGGCAAGTTTAAGAAGTACACTCGTGGAGGTGAGCTCGCTCCCTTGACAATCCCTTGACCCCTCCACGCGACTAACCCTCCCGTTCCTAGGTGGCAAGCACTTCTCCCGTGACCTCCAGCCCGTCGACGCCGATGGCAACCATATCAGCATGTGGAGCAAGGACGCTCAAGAGAAGCTGAACGGTGACGCAGACTCGTCAGAGGAAGAGTCGTCTGAGGAGGACTCCGAAGAGGACAGCGACGACGCTGGCCCTTCTCAGGCAGAGGCTGCTGCAACCCGCGATGCCCGCAAGCAGCAGAAGAAGGCTCGCAAGGAGGCTGCCATAGCCAAAGCTAAGGCTAAGACCGTTGAGGTCGGCGACATGCCCTCGAGCGACGAAGATAGCGAAGACGAAGACGAAGACGATGATGATATGCCTGCCAACCCGAACCACTCGAAGGCCGCACGCAAGCAGGCAGCTAAGCCCATCGAAGAGGAAGTCGACGACCTTGCTGAAGGCGTTGGCAAGATTCAAGCTGGCAACCGTAAGGAGCGCGAGGCCCTCGAGGCCGCGGCCGCCAAGGAGAGATACATGAAGCTGCAGGCCCAGGGCAAGACGGATGATGCCAAGGCCGATCTCGCCCGCCTGAAGCTGATCCGTGAGCAGCGTGAGGCTGAGGCTGCGCGGAGACAGGTAAGCTACACTTCACTATCCACGCACATACATGAAATCAAGCAAAGTCTGACCAAACTTAGGCTGAGAAGGAAGAGAAGGAAGAGCAGGATAGGGTGCGAAAAGCCGAGATTGAGGCTCGCGAGGCCAAGAAGCGTGATGCGGCTGCTGGCCCTAAAAAGGGCAAGAAGAAGAACTGAGCAGTATGGGTGTTCGCATCACGCGAGGGCCATGGCTGCCCTCAGTGTCCGTGTCTTTGCATAGCGGAGGATCTCTCAATACGAAATCTTTGCTGCCTGGACAATACACTCCTCAGCAGCTTGTTTTTGAATAGAAAATGCTTCACATATATTTCCATGACATCCCTTCGCATCGTACATAATCCATCTGCATCTGTTCAATGTCTCAGTAGAAGGTTGGGGGGGCCGCCACGAGGCGGTACATGGTACCCCACATTCGCCTGTCCCAGTGCTGCCGCCCAAAAAAAATTCTGTGGACAGCCGCCCGAAATTTACAACCGTTCAATTCCTCCACCGCCTCCAGTTGTCACTTCCACCTTGTCGACATTTTGAGCCCAGCCATCAGCTCAAAAGTTCTTCAAAGCGCAACTCAGCAGGCCGATCATACTGCGACACATATAACGCCGACTGATAGCGAACCAAGACGTCAAAATGCCGGACTTTATGCAGGTTTGTCTGCCACTGAAGCCCCGCCGGGAAGCGTCTCAAATGCCTGTGCTCACCAGCTTCTAGGATTACCTGCGTGATGTGCCGCAAGGTCTGGACTCATTGTTGAGTCTTATCCCAGCGAAAAACTACTACGTCGAGGACGCAAGTGTATGTTGAACATCGGTATCTCTGGATCGAGCGACCATCTTAACATCGAGAGCAGAGCACATGGGGCAAGAAGAAGCAGACCAAAGCTGAGGCTGCCGACGCCAAGCGAGCAAAGTTTGACCCCGATAGCAAGCTGCACCGAAACGTCAAGGAGACCTGGGCGGATGAACAACGCACCAAGAGGAAGCTCGAAGATGTTGACGCTGGTTCTGATGAAGTGGAGGCGATCGAGGGCATTGCGCTGGAGCAGCCCTTGGAGGGACTGAAACGCAAGACTGGCCAGACACCGAAAAAGCAGAAGACCAAGACAACAGAGGCTGAGGAGTCTGAGGCACAGGAACAACCCGAACTGTCAAAGAAGGACCTGAAGAAGGAGGCTAAGAAGGCTGCCAAGAAGGAGAAGCTGAAGGCAAAAAAGGATGCAAAAAAGTCTGAGGCACAGCCTAACGGGCAAGACGAGAGTGCTGAGACGACCCAGGAACCGCAAGCCGAGACTGTAGAGGACACCCAAGCCGATGATGATCACTGGGAGACGGACGATGAGCAAAACACCCCAGCACGGAATACCCAAAACCGCGAAGCCGACAACTCAACACCCGAATCTGAACCCCAGTCTCCAACCTTCGACACCGCCGAACCCTCATTACCTCAGGACACCTCCGCAGAACCTGCCAGCACCACAACCTCTATCTCCTCTACTGTACCACCATCCGAGAAGCCCAAGCATATCAAAGTCCCCGCCGACACCTCCGCCCTTCGTGCCCGTCTCGCCGCCAAGATTGAGGCTCTCCGCGCTGCTCGCAAAGCCGATGGCACTGACGGCCGCCCTGTGCGTACGCGCCAGGAGCTCATCGAGTCACGGCGCGCAAAGCAGGCTCAGCGTAAGGAGCACAAGAAGGAGCTGAGACTCAAAGCGAAGCTCGAGGAAGAGCGAAAGCGCGAGGAGGCACTCGCTTCAAATTCACCGAGTGTCATGAGCCCGGCTGTCGAGCTCGACGAGGGTGGTTTCGCATTTGGACGTGTGGCTTTCGGCGACGGCGCACAGCTTTCGCACGATCTCAGCTATGTCCTCAACCAAGGCAAGAAGAAGGGTCCCTCCGACCCCAAGACAGCGCTTCTCAAGGTCCAGAACCAGAAGAAGCGCCTTGAGGAACTCGACGAAGAGAAGCGCAAGGATATCGCAGAGAAGGAACAGTGGTTGATTGCCAGGAAGCGAGCACAAGGAGAGCGTATCCACGACGACGAATCAATGCTGAAGAAGGCCGTCAAGCGCAAGGAGGTGGCAAAGAAGAAGAGCGAAAAGGCATGGCAGGAGCGGTCCCAGGGTGTTCAGAAGGCACAGAAGGACAGGCAAAAGAAGAGAGAAGACAATCTCCGCAAGAGACGAGAGGAGAAGAATGCGCCCAAGGGCAAGAAGAAGAAGAAGGCTGCCGCCGCGGGTAAGAAGAAGGGAGGCAGGCCCGGGTTCGAGGGCCTCGGCCTGGGTGGCCGCAAGAAGTGAGAAAGGCTGCGGTACGGGCTTCTGTAAGGGATATATGCTACAACGGGGGACGATAGGGATCACCATTGGCATCAGGCATGGCGTTTTAGGAGACATCTTTGTTGCAGAGACAAGTTATGTTTTGGTCATTAGCGAAAAGTCAATTGATTTTCTCCACGCATCGCAATGGATCATTTCGTAATCGAGAGAAAAAAGACAAAGAAAAAGGTACCGTCTGAATTCTTCCTCTTTCGCCATCATCAGACCTTATATTTTATTCTCTCCCTCCTCAAGAAAGCACCATGCCGGAACAAGCTTTCCTTCCTTTGCCCAGTCCCGAGATGTTTCGTTTCCCCCTGTTTTGGCAAAAGATGGAAAAGGGCGCGTACATGAACGACCGATTGAGCGTACGAGGCTGATTAAAACAAGAAGAGAAGCTCCAACATTGCTAAGATAACCTTGCTCCGCCGTGTCTGCAGAGGTTTTTCAGACAGACTTTCGTAGTCGTTGGCCGTTTGTATTCCATCGGTTGTCTGTGGCCAATCCTTTGAAGTGGTGAGGGTTCGTGGATGGCACAGAGAGTTGATTAATTAGAGTCGATCTACAATAGAGAGTCGAGACGAGTGAAGACGCTGAGACAGGCAGCGACAACCTCGAGCTGTAGATCCTTATCCTTGCTAGCGCTCATCTCCTGCAAACTGTCAGAGCCGTCAATGAAAGGTCAGAAAGCGAGCGGGCTTACCTCCGCGACCACTTGTGGCAAGTTAGCGCCAATGCCGTTACCAGTGGCCTTCTTACCAAATGGCCATTGGCTGTAGTCCGCGAGCAGCTCGTCCGTCTGAGCAAATGCCCTCTCGCGTGCCTCGTGCCCAAGTGTCGATAGGGCATTTTCAAGAACATTTGCGGCGTAAGCAGCGCAGACCATGGCAATGGTGCGCATGTAGCGGAATTCGAGGGTTTCGGGAAGGAATTGGCTGCCATTGAGGACGACGGTACGTTGGGTAAGCACATTGCGGACACGGCGACGGATCTCCTCCTTGGCGCCACCGTCAGCGACGGGATGGGTGGCCATGTCGAAAAGGAGGAAGTTGCGCTTCTCGGTGCGAAGAATACCCTTATCCACCAGGCCCTTGGCCAGTCGCTCGCGGACCTGCTTGAGCTGATAGCCGATCTTCATGAGGTTCCATGTCTCGCCTGAAGCGGTCAGCACACTATCGAGACGAGTATCGGACGCCACCTACCGCTCATGAGGTCGATCCAAGAGCTAACGCTCATCTTCTCGCTCTGCTTCATCATTTTGAGAGCCTCATCGAGGAGAACTTCGCCCGTCAGCGTCTCGTCAATGACTTCGATGTTTCGGTCGGCCAGAGGGAATCGCCGTCTGGAAGCGTCCTTCTCCATCGCAATTCGGCCGCGGAATGCCAACTCGAGCACGATGCATCCTCGAAGAGCATAAGAAATGTTGTCGTTCCAGAAAGATAGGTAACCCTAGACCAGTCAGAACCATCACTTCTACTCAAAGATTAGGAACCATAACGCACCTGCTTATCCTTGAGACCCAATAGAAGCACCTCCTCCATCATAGTGAGCTTGGGCTGCTTGCTCCTTTCGGCGCTCTCGCTCATATCCCGAGGGTCGAAGGCGATCTTGTGGCCATTCTCACTGTTCTCATAGCTCGTTTCGGGGGCGCTGTCGCGCACATTGTTG
Organism: Sarocladium kiliense; assembly: GCA_030734395.1. Taxonomy (NCBI): domain Eukaryota; kingdom Fungi; phylum Ascomycota; class Sordariomycetes; order Hypocreales; family Sarocladiaceae; genus Sarocladium; species Sarocladium kiliense. The sequence continues at coordinate 1,884,278 of JAUZTG010000029.1, forward strand.
GTCGAGTTGGTCCTCGAAGCACCGTTGCTGCCCTCGCCCTCTGCGCCCGCGGCGCCGGCACCACGGCGCCGTGTCAGGCCAGACGACATTTTGATCTTATAGTAGGACGGGGCTCAGGGGTCGCGCTTGCGGGGGGTGGGTCGCGATTGACTGGTGCGTCGAAGGCAATTGTCGAGGAAGATGAGAGTCGAGTTGAAGATTATTGAGAGGGAGTCGTAATTGTCGGGATCGGAAAAGCAGCGTCACAGGCGTACTTGAAAAAAAGGTGAGCCCCCTTCAGGGTCAGGACAGGGGTTGGGATTGCGATGTCGCGCCAGGCCAGGCTCGCGTCGTCACAATCTGCGGCTAGTGGGGGGGACGTGAATGGTGGGAGGAGACTTTCGATAGACCAGGACGAAGCAGAATCCAAATGATGGATGCTGGATGACCGCGACGAAATGAAACGGCCTGGTCGCGTGGCCTGCTCTTTGAGGGGTCAATAGCGATGAGGCAGTGTCGTGGAGCTGCAGCGAAGCAGGGCGCTGGGCTCCAGTACAGTGCCTCGCTACGGCGTGGGTGGTGTCGGTAGTGGTGCACAGCTGGCACGTGCCTTGTACAGTACTGACTAAGCGCGGGTTAGGGTTAATGAACTGAGCATCATTCAATTGAAGCTATCTTCTTCATCCGCTGAGTCCAGTGATTCCGTCTGTCCCTACAGTTTCTTTCCATAGCTCGTCAAAGTCAACGCCTTCCTCCTCAAACATATCCCGAATTTTCTTCGCCGCCACCTCCTGCTTATCCTTGCCGAAACCTCCGGGCTGTGTAGCCTCGTACTGTACAATCTCAATCCAGCGATAAAAGAGCTGGTCTTTGCCCATTGCCGTCAAAGCGTCTCTAAAGGCAAACACCTGCCGCCTCTTCTCGTCCTCATTGGCGGCGGTACTGGCCCGAATGTCGTAGCAGAGCCATCCATAGTCCTTATGGTGCAGCAGCACAACGTTCCTGAACGCCTCCAGCGCAGCGTCCTTCTTGTCAACCATTCTGTGTGCGAAGATCATGGCTTCCCAATCGAGATCCCATTTGCCGTTCATAAGCAGGTATCCTGTCTTCTGCTCTTGAATGAGGGGCGATGTTGCCTCGTGCACATACGCCAGCAGGATTTTCCGTGAATCATCATCTGTGAAGATGTCCTTCAACACCTTTTCCCACTCCCGGCTTCGCCGAACGTAAATCTCTTTGTCGCGGAATCCGATAGTCCATCTCCATTGTGTCGGGTTGCCATGCTCTTGCGCAAGGACGAATTCCACTGGCCATGGCCAGACGAAAATGAAACACAAAAAGTCGAAGAACATGATGCCTCCACGCTTGGCAATCTCCCAAGCAAGGACGTTCCATGATGAATCACTGAAATCGAAGTACAGCTCATTGCGGTGGCCTAGTCCAAGCTGTACGAGCTTCCAATACCAAGGCACGGCGCAGTACATGCGCCATACGAAAAGTATCACCACGCAGACGTTCATAAAGACTGGAATTGAGAAGATTTTTCGCTTGTGGTCCACCGGCTTGGAATCGATGTGCGTCACATACACATTTCGAGGATCCAGGCCCTCGATGAATGGCTTGAGAACGTCAGGGGGCTGCTTGAAGGGTGCTGGGGGAGCTGACGAGTCCGATGACTTGGCCTTAGAAGCCCCAGCCCTTGAAGCCCGCTTTTGAGCCATCATGCGTTGAAATAGCTGGCTGCTGTATCTGGATTTTTGTTGCGCAGAGTGACTGTGAGGTGGTGTTGGTGAGAAGCAGCGGCCGTCACAAAAGTGTGGGCGAGCTCCTGGTGGTAGGTGGCGGACAATCCAAGTCGCCGGTCCGTACCTGTCCTACAAAAAGTTCCACTTCTCGCGACTCCCCGGCATTCTTCTTCAACAGGGCTTCACGAATGAATCTCGCACGACGCCGACGATGATACGAGCAAGCGCGAGTCAGGTTTGTTCGCCTTCTTTGATTCATACTGTCGCTCGACTAACATCAATTCAGCGCCCAGCTCCGTATGTCTGCGCCACGTGCCGCCAGAAGCTCTCGAGTCCCCGGTTCCCGCCAAGCTTGAGACCACCATGGACAACTCGACACCTGTCCACGACTGCACCGCTGCTCGATTCGAACGATAATAAGAAACCGAATGTTCCTCTCAGTGCGTTTGGTTCCGGAGCTGGGAGCAAATTTGGCGCCTTTGCGCGCAAAGCTCCTCAAGCGACCGTGAAAGGAGACGGCGATGGCTTGTTACCACACGAGCGCCTAGCAAGACAAAGCGCCCCGGCTGCACCAAAACCGCAACCGCCTCCCTCAAAACCACAACGGCAACCCGGGTATCCTCGATCGGGGCCATGGAGTCAGGGCAAGAACCGAGTAGAACTTCCCAGTTCACCTGAGCAGGATCCACGAGGTCGAAACAATCTCAACCGACGAGGTGGCCAGGTTTCTTCGAAGTTAGATCGGGCCAAGTCCCTGTCGGACTTATTTCAAACCGAGCGAAAGCCATTGCCTCCACAGACACCCGCATCATGGGCAACCGGAGAGGCGTCAACACCAGAACCTAACCTGAAGGATGCCTTGCGACCCCAAAAGAAGAGCATGGTCGACCGAAGTAAGCCCCACTGGGGTCTGTTTCGCGAGCGGCGAGTTGAGACAAAAATGCCTGCAGCAAAAAGTGCAGCGAAGCCAGCAGTCGAGTATGAAAAGCCCAGCAAGCAGACGACAGAGGACTTTTGGAACGCCTTCGAGCATCGTGTGCATGGTGCAGGGGACGGGCGCCAAGCTAAAAAACCTGTCAAAGATGCTAAGCGCGATCGATGGGGAGATATAGCTCCTGTATCGTGGGGACAGGAAGCGAAAGCTGCGCCGAGCTACAAGCCCTGGCAACCTCCTAGTCAGTCGAAGGGGGACCAGTTCTCCGTCGACCCGGCCAAAGAGCCTGTCAAGGGGCGACGTAGCAGATTCGAGGATGATGAGGAAGAGCCTATCGATGACTTCAGGGATAGGAAGGGAAGGAAGGGGCGCAACGAACCTCGCGGTCGGAACCGCATGCTCGATGACATGGAGGATGACGCCGAGCTCTGGGACCGACGTGAGAGCCGCAGAGCAGAAAAAGAGGCACGAAAAGCCGCACAGGCTAAGGAGGAGGCCGAGGAGGCTGCACGGCCGATCTTCCTCCCCGAGTTCATCAATGTTGCAAACCTGTCTCGCGCAGTGCAGCAGAAGACTGCATCGTTCTTGTCCGATTTGGAAGAAATGGGCTTTGAGAACATAACCGAAGACACGATCATGACAGGCGAAACTGCTGCACTGATCGCAATGGAATATGGATTCGAGCCGACCGTTGATGACGGTGCGGCTCGTGACCTTCGACCTCGTCCGCCGCCGGAGGACGTCTCTGTGCTGGCGAACCGTCCGCCAGTGGTTACGATCATGGGCCATGTCGATCATGGCAAGACAACGCTCCTCGATTATTTACGAAAGTCCTCGGTTGCTGCTCAGGAGCACGGTGGTATCACACAGCACATTGGTGCCTTTGTTGTGCAGATGTCATCGGGTAAGACCATCACATTCCTCGATACTCCTGGCCACGCCGCCTTCTTGTCCATGCGGCAGCGCGGCGCCAACGTCACCGACATCGTTGTCCTGGTTGTTGCTGCGGATGACAGCGTTAAGCCGCAAACACTAGAGGCACTGAAGCACGCAACTGCTGCTAAGGTGCCGATAATCGTTGCTATCAACAAGGTCGACAAAGAGGATGCACGTGTCGATCAGGTCAAAGCCGACCTGTCCAGACATGGCGTCGAGATCGAAGATTACGGTGGCGATGTACAAGTAGTAAGTGTCAGCGGAAAGACCGGTCAGGGAATGAATGATCTCGAGGAAAATATCGTCACTTTGTCCGAGATTCTTGATGTTCGAGCTGAGACGGACGGTATGGCTGAAGGCTGGATTCTTGAGTCAAGTGTCAAGCAGATCGGAAAGACTGCGACTGTTCTGGTGAAGCGTGGTACTCTACGACCTGGCGATCTGATTGTTGCTGGCACGACATTCTGTAGAATTCGTATGATGCGCAATGAGGCAGGCGTTGAGCTGGAGGAGGCTCCGCCGGGTACGCCAGCTGAGATCACTGGCTGGCGCGATCTACCGGAAGCAGGGCAGCAGATTCTTCAAGCCCCTGACGAGTCGAAGGCACGAATGGCGGTGGAATATCGCCAGGATATGATCGATCGCGAGGAGAGCTCTAAACAACTTGCTGAGCAGGAGCAGCGGCAGCGTGAGGAGCAAGCAGCCGCCGAGCTGGCTGAGTTGGAAGGTGAAGACAATGCCGATGAGCCGGCAAAGGAAAAGGAATCCGGCATGCTTTTACAAAATTTTGTTGTCAAGGCTGACGTTGCCGGATCCGTTGAGGCTGTGGTAGGCAGCATTATGGAGCAGGGCAACAACGAAGTCCGTGGTCGAATCCTACGATCGTCAGCAGGTCAGATTACAGAATCAGACGTTGACCACGCTACGGACACAAAGAGCATCATTGTCAACTTCAACAACTCCATCATGCCACACATCAAAGACAGGGCCAACCAGGCCAAGGTTGCAATCATTGACCAGAGCGTTATCTATCATCTCATGGACGATGTGCGAAACGCACTCTCCGAGCTCCTCCCGCCCCTCATCTCCCACCGCGTCACAGGTGAGGCCGATGTTGCGCAAACGTTCGACATCAACGTTACGCGCCGGATATACCGCAAAATTGCGGGCTGCAAAGTGCGCAACGGAAGTATCAAGAGGAGCTCGCTGGTCAAGATTCTCCGTGGCGGTAAGGTCATTTATGATGGTAAGCCTCTTTCACATCCCGTTCACCCCTGAGTTACGTGAGCAAGACGCTGACAGTTCAACAGGCAAGATCGATACGCTCAAGCACGTCAAGAAAGATGTTGCGGAAATGGGCAAAGGTACCGAGTGCGGTATCGGCTTTGAAGAGTTCCAGGATCTCAAGCAGGATGACCAGATCCAGACGTACGAGATCGTTAAAGAGAAGCGTAAGCTATAGGGACACATTTGACCCGCCTTGTAACATATTGTATGAGGGTACATACTGGCACATAGACCGTGTATCATAGCTAGATATTCGTTTTTGTTGTTTCATCAGATCACATGAATCTTGTACTATTATCACCACCTTCCAGGCGCAGGTACATTATTTGCCGAAAAAGTCTTTGTCGTCCTCGCCGCCTGCGCACGCTCCTTCTCCAGCTTCGCAAGACCAATCCTATCTGTGACGGGCGTCGCCTCAATGATGTTATCGAAGTCATCGTTGTCACTACCATCGGACCCATTGTCGGAATCTGGCTGCGCATCTTCGTCGACTTGCAGACGATTCGAGTCAAGACCGGATGGTTTGGGGGTTGCGAGGGGTTTCTTTTCTGGAGCGTTGGCGAAGGTCTTTGAGGCGAGGACTTTGCGGCGGATTTCGGCCATCTCTTCTTCATCGTCGTCGGAGGAAATGGCGTAGGGATCCTTTTCTTCTTCCTCTTCCTCGACAGTCTTCTCCTGGGGACGTTTGCCAAGGTAGATGCCGTCTACACTTCCGTCACTTCTGGCATCCTCATCTTCGTCGTCCTCATCATCATCGTCTGACGATACGACTTGTCTCCTGTTCGTGTTTCCTGTCGTCCACATATCACCACCCTCCTCGCGACTCTCCGTGTACTCCCTCTCCAGCCTCTCCATCCACTCCGCTTCTGTGCGCTTGATATCCGCCTCATCCGTACATGCCGCATACTTCCTAAGGATACTAGAGTTGATGTCGAGGAATGATTGCCCGTAGGAGAAGGGCTCCAGGATTTGTTCCGCCCAATCGAGGTGACCGCAAATGGCGAAGGCTGCGGCCAGTGCCTCGACACAGTTCAGACGCCAGGGTTTCCCGTAGTTGACCGAGTTCGCAGCGACGAGGTATGGTAAAAGACGTTCGCATTTTCCTCCGACCTTGTTCCATTGCACCTCGTCTGTCCTCGCCCAAGAGCACTCTACAACAGCAGCGCCGTACTGGTCCATGAGTTCCTTGTCGGCTGGTGAAATTGTGTGTTTTCCGTTCGGAGTAATGATGACACCGTTATGGCGCTGACCAAGGTGCAGCTCGCGCATCATGCCCATCTTTATAAGCTTCTTGCCGGAGCAGCGCTTGGGATCGCAGTGGCCCAGGTCCCAACAGGCGGCTTTGAAGGCAGGGCGGTTGGAGGAGGAGGCATCGTCGCCGTCGCGAGGCTGTCGCGACCTTGGAGGGCCATGACGCTTGCCGCCGCGGGCAAAGTCTTTCTTGTGTCGAACCATGGTCTGCGAAGGGTTTGTAGGTGGTTGTGGCAATGGTGATGTTGTCGGTGGCGGACCGCAAAGAAAAGAAGTTTGTTAGTAGACTGACCCCGCTGTAAGTATGACATCTGGGTTCCAGTGACAGCGTCTACAGGCTCAGCAGCACGGAGTGTATCTCAGGGAGCGATTGATGCCTTAGTCTGTGATATTATTCTCATATCTCTTCGCGTTATTTTAATCGTCTTCGGAATCTGAATAAATCCTGGTCTTGCTGGCATGGAAAGGTGCAGCGTGCCTGATAGCCAGTCCCCTGCTCTACAGCCCCTCCTCCCACAGCTCACTCCACCACAGCCTTCCCTCTCGTCCCCATCTCCCGCTGCGCCCATCCACCCCACCGCAGCTTTACTGACGACACCTTGTCACAACTTCCGTCGATTATTTACCTCCGGCTCGAACGACGCGACAGCCTCATCCCCCGCTGCTCGACACCCTCTCCTTCCTTCACCCCGACACTCTTCCTGATCATGGAGGCGGCTTCGGCCAGGGCGGCCGCCCGCGATCGCTGGACCGAGTTCGGCGGCCGTGCCCCGTCCCAGCTCCAGCGCTTCATTCAAGCTGCCTGTAGCCCCGAGAACTACGAGCCGAACCTCGCCCTGAACCTCGAGATCGCAGACCTTATCAATTCCAAGAAGGGTACTGCTCCGCGTGAGGCAGCCACTGCCATTGTCGCGTTCATTAACCACCGCAACCCCAATGTCGCTCTCCTCGCACTCGGCCTTCTCGATATCTGTGTCAAGAACTGCGGCTACCCTTTCCACCTGCAGATCAGTACAAAGGAATTTCTCAATGAACTCGTTCGCAGGTTTCCCGAGCGGCCGCCGATCAGGCCCTCGCGTGTCCAGGCTAAGATCCTCGAGGCCATCGAGGAGTGGCGCTTGACGATATGCGAAACGAGCCGTTACAAGGAGGATCTGGGTTTTATCAGAGACATGCACAGGCTGCTAAGCTACAAGGGGTACATGTTCCCAGAAGTGAGGAGGGAAGATGCTGCCGTTCTCAACCCTAGCGACGTATGCCTGCTCCCCTTTGTCCTCTGCTGTTATCACCTACTTACACTTCTAGAACCTCAAATCACCGGACGAGATGGAAGAGGAGGAGAAGGAGGCACAGTCTGCTAAACTCCAGGAGCTTATTCGTCGCGGCACCCCGGAGGATCTGCAGGAAGCCAACCGTCTCATGAAGGTCATGGCCGGCTACGATACCCGCTCAAAAACAGACTATCGCGCAAAGGCCGCTGAGGAGATAGGCAAGATTCAGGCCAAGGCACGTCTCCTCGAAGAACGCCTCGAGGCTTTCCGCCCCGGTGATGAAGCTATGAAGGATGGCGACGTCTTCAGCGAGCTCGCCGCGGCTCTGCAGAGCGCCCACCCTAAGATCCAGAAGATGTGCGAGGAAGAGTCGGATGACCACGAGGCCGTCGCAAAGCTATTCGAGATCAACGACAGTATCAACAGGACGGTTCAGAGGTACAAGTTGCTGAAGAAAGGAGATTTCGAAGGTGCCGCGAAGGTTGCTGCAGGAGGGCCCGCCCCATCACAGACCGCTACCGTCAGCGCGTCTGGGAATGAGCTATCACTTATAGACTTTGATGCGGATGCCGCAGAATCGAGCGCGAACGGTGGCAGCAATGGCGCAGGACCTTCGCAGAGCAGTGGGCTCGAAAATGACCTTCTTGGACTCGATCTGAGTGGCGGTGACTCATATGGCCAGGGCGGTAACATCTCTCTAGGCTTTGGGGCGAATCAAAGTGAGTACAACGCTCCTCCGAACATTTGTTAAAATACTGACAGCCGTAGACATTCCAGGCCCTGCTCTTTTGTCATCTATGACCCAGGATAGCAACGCCACCGGCTCCGTGGCCGACCCCAGCCCAGCATTCTCCTCATTCGCCTCCTTCTCCTCCCCTCCCGGATCCCAATCCATAACTCCCCAGCCTGCCCAACAAGCCTTCGCTCCGCCAGCTGCTGCCCCTGCTCCTGCGGCCGACCCATTCGCTGCTCTCGCCGGTCCATCAAAATCGCCAGCTCCGGCAGCGCCGGCAGCAACCGACGACGATGAGTGGAACTTTGCGTCCTCGCTCCCTGAGGCACCGAGTAAACCAAAGGAGCAGCGTGGGACTCTCAACAGCACGAATTTGCGAATAGACTATGTCGCCAGCCGAACAAGCCCGGGTTCCAATTCCCTCGGTCTCGCCTTCGCCTTCTCAAACAACCTTGCCCAGCCCATTTCCGAGCTTCACTTCCAGCTCGCAGTGACCAAGGTACTTACATCCTCCTGATAGCTAAAATCTGAACCATGCACACTAACCAACTCCACCAGGGCTTCGAACTCCAGCTCAAACCTCAAAGCGGCCGCGAGCTAGCACCCAAACAAAGCCGTGGTGTAACCCAATCCGTCGAGGTATGGCATGCAGGCGACCGCAACCAAAAGGTTGAGACAGTGAAGCTCAGGTGGCGTATGGCCTTCCGAGTAGGTGCTGGAGGGGAGGTGAAGAACGAGATGGGTGTGATTGAGGAGGTGAACATTGCGTAGCGGAGAGGCGCGTGCCGAACGAGCAGAGCTGGATGTGGTGACGGCAGGGAAAGAGGCATCTGATGAGAGGGGTTATGTCTTTGAAGCTATGAAAGCATGCTGGTGAATGATATATCGGAAGGGTGGGAAAGACGAAGGAGGAAGCTGTAGAAAGTCACGCGCTTGGGTGGTTTTTCGTTAGAACAGCGTTGAATCTGAAAAAGCTGATGATGCCAGCCGAACCTCACCTGAGGCAGGCTGGCTTGCTTTCCATTTCGCCTCTACGTTCACTCCCTCCCCTCTCACACTCACTCGCGCGAGGAAGACTGTCCAGAAGCAGTGGTTCTATCTTCTTTTTGACAGTAACTGATTAAGTACATTACGACAAGCCGCGGACAAGCTAGACAGGAAGAGGCCAGGGGATTTCGTACAACCAAAGCCTCTGAACGAAAAGGACATTGCCCAACCTATGTCCAGCCCAACGCCGCCGATCCTCTCTCGCCCTCCTTTCATACCATTTGTGAGCTTTCCATCACTTTTTTGTCATTCCTGCAACATGTTGTAGGTGACCAAACAGAAAACGGAGACTTTGAACCATGGGAAACGGAAAAACCACAGCGGGATTAGGACGATGAAATGAGATCACCCGCGCCCCTTTTTCCAAACGCCATGATACATGTCCTGTCTGCCCGTCTATCCGGGACAGCAGGAACAGGGAAGAGAAATCGAGGAAAGCAAAAAGGTGAAAAGCAGTTTGTCTACACCGACCTTGGTCTAACCCCGATGTTCACCAACCCCGTTCCCCTAACAAAGGAAAATGAATAAAAATGTCAGAAGAAGAAACAAGAACACGATAGCGCGCATGCACGATTTTAGTCCCATGGCACATTCTATGCGCCTAGCTCGCCGACAGCAAGCGAGGGCGTTGTTGCAGGTTGCAGAACGTAGTTGCTCGTGGGCGTGCGTCCCAGCGCGACGCTCTCCCTCTCCGCCTTCTCACGTTCGCGCTGGAGCTTCTCCGACTTCGTGATGCGCGGCTTACGCGTGATAGAACCTCCGCGGGAGCCCGGCCCGCCGCGAGAACCTGGTCCTGATGCACCGCGGGCGGCACCTCGTCCACCACGTGAGCCAGGGCCGCCTCGAGACCCGCGGCCTCGCTTAGGGCGGTCCTCACGACTGTGAGTTTGTTAGCAACAGGAAACACCGAATAGAATATGGCTACGTACCCAGGCTCAGGCTTCTGCTCCTCAGGCACCAGCGGCCCGGAATAGACAAAGAAACCATCACGACTAGCAGCTGCCTGCGCCTCCCACAACATTTCCGAGTCATCCACAAAGTCGTCATCAACGTCGTACTGGTCCTCCTTGAAGTTCCGCTTCTTCTTCTTTGGCTTCGCCAGGGCGTCAGGCCCGCTTGTACCGCCGTTTTCTGGGTTGCTACCCTCAACATCGGAGAGGTCCTCGGACATCTCGTCGCCTGACTCACGGCCAGACTCGACCTTTTCGAGGGAGGCAGCTGCGGCGGCGATGCGGGCCTTGCGATCACGATTGGCAGCCAGTCGAGGATGTAATGCATCCCAGCCGTACTTCTCCTCCGCCTTTCGCATGAAGTTGACGTAAATGTTGGTAGCGCCTGGTGTGATAGGAACCTTGACGACGATGGTCGGTGTCTGAAGCTCCTCGCCAGGTTTCGCCTTACCAAAGTCGAGAATAGAGCGACCCTCGCCCTCTTGAGGCAGGTCGTCTAGGTTGTCGGTTTTGGGAGTTGAAACGCCGGTGTTGGGCTTGGACTTGGGAGACACCTTTCGCACAGGGCCATTGGCAATGGTCGTAAAGTTTTGTTCACGGATGACGACCTTCGTAAGGTCCTTCTTGGGTTCGTCAATCGGCGGTGGCTTTGATGGCCGTGACGGCGACGGAGGTTGGGAGTTTTGCTCTGGATTTGGGAGCCGCTGGCTGGAGGAGGGTTGGTATGCGCTCGTGTTTCGCTGCTGTGGTGAGGTTGTTGGAGGTTGGTGCGGCTCGATCATGCTGGCAATTGAGGGCGAGCGGTTCGCCAATTGGTGAGATGGCGCACGAGGAGACTGTGTGACCATTGTCTCCCGGATAGGATCGTAGTTTCCACGAATCGGGTCGTAGCTTTGACCGCTCGTCCGGTTAGAGGAGTATGAAGGGGGGTCGTTGTTGAGGATATCGCGCATGGAGCTTGGGTAGACCTCGCGCTTGGGGACTGTTGGTGAATAACGATGCTGCTCCGCAGAAGGATGGCGCTGGTGGAGGGTATGATTCCCGGGAGACGACTGTGGTGAGGTCTGTTGCGCGGCGAAGTTCGCTGGCGTCGATGTGAGGGGTTGACTTGTGACGGTGGTTGAGGCATTGCTGAGGATAGAATCCTCCTCGCCATCGGCGGCTGCAAGCTTCCTCTTCCGCTGCATGGGAAGGGCATTTGGGTCTCGGGACTTGCGTGGCTTGCGAACCTTTTGCTCGCCATTCGAGTCGCCTGCGACAGAGCTATCCCGTGGCTTGACAGCTGCACCAGGTTTGCGACCAGGCTTCTTTCGCGGAACACCAGCGGCTGTCAGCTGTACCCAGGTGCCATCTTCAAGGCGGCCGTACTTTTTGGGCAGAGAGCCTGCAGGACCGGGAGACTCGCGTGTCTCGACAATAGTCGGGGCATCATTTGCACCAAGCTGGGGCCAGACGACAATCTCGTCCGAGTTGGACATTTTGGGGGTAACGCGAGGTAGACGCGGTGGTGTGGTAGGGGCGGACAGGGGCCCGGAGGGAGGCGAGGAAAGGTCGTCGGTAGAGGAGTAGTCGCGAACAGGCTTGCCGGGCGCTGCCATGCCACTGCAGCAGCAGCGATGGAGTTCAATCAGCAGAACACCATGCGTCGGCAAAGAAAGAAAGTGGCGATAGCTTCACTTGGACGGATGGTGACAGACAGGCAGAGGGTGGAATAGGTGCTGGGGGGACTGCAGCCTGGTGGGGTGACGTGATTGGCCCGATCGGGCAGTTTCAAGGTGTGCGGTGTGGGGCCAGCGTTGGTCGCAGCTGGAGGTGGGAATAGCCTCACGCGGAGGGCAAACGGGCGGGCGGAGTGCTCGCGCCGGAGGCTGCAGAAAGCGCTGGGGAAAAGGAACCCGGCACGCGCTCAAAGATGCAATCCGGATCGAGAAAAATAAAGAGCAGCGATGGCGCTTGCGAATGATGGCAGTGTCGTGATGCAGCGGGTGCAAAAAGATCAAGTTGCTCGATGAGGAAAAATGAGCGTGGTTGGCGGTGTTTGGGTGGTTGTAGAGGAGAGAAAATAGGAAGCAGGTGGGTGGTGATGGTTGAGAGTTGAGTTGGGGGGGAAAGGAGGAGACACGAGAAAGGGGATGATGAATGGGACGGATGGATGGGAAGGATGGATTGGACGGGCACAGTAGAGTAGAGCACAGGACGGGTACAGCACAGTAATAGCACGGAGAGAGGAGACAAGACAACAACACGTTCATTTTTCGGAGAGACTAATAAAGTAAGGCAAGGCAGCTTCAAGGAAGGCCAGGCAAGCAAGGGAATGGGACAGTGCAAGCTGGAGCAAGCAGGTGACCGGGTAATGAAATGGGAACGAACGACATGACAAGCAGCAAAACTAAACTGGGGCCGGGAGAGGGGCCACGAAGGGATATCATCATCTGCCCAAGTGTCAGTCACGGGGAGAAGCAGAGTCAGGTCAGCCCATATGCAGGCACCATCAATCCGAGGCAAGACAGACAAGACGGCCAGCCACACATACACGACCGACGGACGCGTGCACGAGCACAGCTCAGCTCAGCACCAGGCCGAGTAGTGTAGTCGAGTCGGGTCGTCGTCAGAAGCACGTTCCACTAAAAAAGAAACACTAACACCATCTGCATAGGTCTCGCGGTGCGCTCCAATCTCCATACAAAAATGGAAATGCGCATTGCAATGCCCGTCTTTCCCAACCCCAGCCAATCACCATTCGCCAAAATCCCCTGCCGCCGCTCCTGCCTCCTCTCCCGCATCCGCATCGCCGCTTGTCCCTTTCTGGACTAGTTCCTGCGTCAGGCCGCATGTCACCGACCCCGCCAGGGAAAAAGGGTCACGGAAGGAGCAACCCTCTCTTGACTGCTTCAACCTCAGAATCCCAATGGATCTTACCCTTGGGTATCTCGGCAACTGACTCGTCATTCGGGCAATGCTTCGTAGAGTGCTGCACCGCGACAGACTGCTGTGTGGCTATCAAGCGTTAGCCCTGCCCTTAGTGGGGCTTCCAGTTCAATTGCTCGATGACCTACGCGGTCAAGTCGCGTCTCAATGTACCGTAGCCACCGCCAGCGCAACACCAACATTTGGCAATTTGGTAACAGATTTGCTGCTGAACCGTCCTGGAATGAAAGAAGCCTCCCGTCAGATACTCCGTGTGTGTCCAACGTTAAATTTTCACTTTGCACTTTGGACTGTCTCGGTCAACTATCCTCCAGCATTGGGACGGCGCCTGGATCCTGCTGAACTGAAGCGTACTCTTCTCACCGTGACACTATCTCGTTCACGATACTCTGTCCGATGTCCTTGGACAATTCAAGACTTCGTCCGTGGAAGTTATTCATTAGTTGCGCACAGCCGCGAATAGCCTACGCGGTACCTTACTACATAGCTAGAGTAGATAAGCTAGCGCCTGCGGCTCAAAGCCCATCACGATCTCAGGCCTCAGCCAAGTAACCGTCTGGGACGCTGGCCATGATCAGAACCCAGATTAAAAGGAGCCCAGATCAGGAAGCTTACTGGCTTGAGATCTGTCCAACGCACAGAGACGCACATCATTTCTGTGGTCCGTGATCTGCTATTTGGAACAGTCACCGCCCAGCTGGCGTTCTGCTACTTCTGCTGCTGAATTGGTCACTTCTCATGATAATCTTGTAGAATCTTACGTTCAAGTACCTTTCTGCTGAGAACACCACCTGACTGTACCTTGAAGCCCATAGCTTTCTCTTGCCTTAGCTCACCGCCTCCTCATTGTTAGACAGTACCGCGACCATTCTCAACTTCAGAATCCTTCGTTTACCTTCTGCAGTAGTCAGGTTAGAAGTCAGGATCGAAGATGAGTCCTGCCCGTAGGCGTACCGAGCACCCAACCAATCCATTTCGCCTAAGCGAAAGGGTTCGTCAAAAGTGGCTGAGCGCACGTCTTGCGAGGGACGTCCACCAACTTACACGAGCCAAGAAGCAGAGCGAGCTGGCCAAGGAACGCACTATCACCAGTCTCGAACAATCTTCTCACGTGCCGAGGCTTACGAAGTAAACGAGCATGGAGACGTATGATGGTGCTAAAGCACGGGTCGCACCGTCCAAGGCTACCAAGTCAAGCAACGGTGTCATCTGCGCCGCGGAGGGGATTCTCCCAGAGGAGACCCTTCGAGAGCTATCCCCCCTCCTCACGAGACTAGAGCTCGCTGAACACAGTCAACGGCCACACTGGTGCCCCTCAGTTTCAGCGACAGTATACCCGTTCCAACAGACAGGAGGATGGACGACCAGCCATTCGACTCTTGGCGAGAAACGAGCGTTGGATTGATACAACTCTATGGGACGGTTGTTACTCCACCTCCATGATTGTCACAAGATGGAATGGTCTGAAGTCATGCGTTGCCTCGTCATGGAAATGACCTTATCCCGGCAGCCCTTCGACTACCTCAGCGCCGAGGTTCAACGAGAACTGGAACCCTTTTGCCAGAAGCCAGCGGATGTATGGATGATGTCGCGCTATCCGGCTGGGTTTACCGCCTCCAGGCGTACCTGTGAGGCTGCTGTGGACGTACCAGCTCTCGCCGGAGAGGGCAGCAATGTTTTGTCTCCGTGGGATTCTGGATTTCCGGCTATGGAGGGTTCATCACGGCATCGAACAGCACATCAAGGCCCTGTCCCCATTGCAAGTCGTAGCATTTTGTGTTGATTTCTCTTGACTTTCTTTTCTCTCTGTCTCTCTCTGCGTGTCTCTCTATGTACATCATTGTTTGCTGCTGCTGGGCAGCCCTCTGAACTCAACAGAGTTGTCTTCACTTTAGGCAGCCAATGCCATCGTGGCTTACTTTTCCACACATAAGCCTCTTGTTCAACTTGATAGACTTTGTCCAAGACATGGCACCTTTGCCCTTCCTTTTCCCACCCGCGAAGTTTCTTCTAATCCAGGGTTCTTTACGCTGATCCATCAAGAGCCTCCAATTCCTTGAGAACTGACGACTTCGTGTTGATCTTCTTGAGTTGTGTGTCCTCAAGCTTCTCTCCACCAGCCAGCCTCATCTCCAGATCCTCGATGGCGCGCACCTTCTTCTGGAGGCTGCGAATCTTCTTAGCGTTCGGGTCCTGCGCACCGGGGTCGGCGGTGGCGGCGTTGTTGCTATTATTGTGGCTACCGTTGGGTGCAGAGCCTTGGTTCGCCGCAAGCTGGGTGTTGCTACGGCTGCGGCCGTTGCCGTTGTGGCGCGACTGACTGCGAGGGCCACGACCCTGGCCCCTACGCTCAGGGCTGCGACCTCCCGCATTGCCACGACCACCGTGCTCAGTGGGGGGTGCGAGGCTGGCGCCTCCATTGGGTTCAACCTCAAGCTTGGCGTCACCGCCTTGCTTCTTGCTGCGCTTCTTCTTGCGGTTTCGGTTTCCGTTCTCATCGCCTGCAGGCTCTGCGCCAGGAACGCTTCGGACAGCCAACGCTGGATTGGACTCAACGGTTTCCGCACCAGGGACAGCACGACGTTGCCTGCCGAAACCATTGGGGCCGACATTTTGCGTGCCGTTGCTAACAACATGCGCGGCGCCACCCTCGTCTTCACGCTTGAAGTGCAGTGGAGTGGCGAGGCCACGGGCGCCGGGGGGGCGGTAGGCCCCAGCGGGCTTGCTTGGTGTCTTGACAGTCCCGAGATATGCAGTCGCAGAGGAATGGGGGACTGGCACAGGGTTCAAGGGGTCGCCGCCAGCCACATTCTCAGGGGACTGGGGCCTCCACACAACGTGGTACAACTCAACCATGTCCTCATTGTACATGAGGCCGCCGCCAACGTGCCACAGCTTTACGCCGTTGTCGACACGGAGGCGGGGAGAGGTCGTTGCAGTCATAATGTAACGACTATCGGGACTCCATTCACAGACACTGGGGTTTCCGCTTTCGATTGTGCAAATCTTGCGGTAGTCCTTCTCGAGGTCGTAGACGTCGATTTGTCCAGCCAGGTTGCCGAAACCGGCAACGAGCACGAACCTTGCGTTCGGTGAGAAGGTGATGGTGTTACGGGGTCCAAGAGGGAACGAATGGGTTGCAACCGCGCGGTAGTTGAAGATAGTCGCCTTGGCAGGCATGTATCCGTAGACAACTCCGAACTCCTTCGAGTTTGGCGACCAAGACACATCGTGAATGGGACCCTCCTTGTCCAAGGTCACGCGAGCATCGATAGCGCCGGTGGTGCTCAGAAGATAGAGCGTGGTCTCGCCATAGTAGCTCTTGCCAGACCTATCAACGTCGGTCTGAGCCAGGACGAGGATGCTAGAACCCTGCTTGTTCCACTTCATTTGCACCTTGTCACCCTTGAAGAATGTCTTCTGAGAAATAGGGCTGCTGAATTGCGGGACATTGAACACCTTGACGGCGGCAGGTTGGCCCTGTGCTTGTTAGTATACAGCCTTCCTCGGAATATCGTAGGAACACCTTACCTTGCGTTCGGGCACAAAGACGGCGACGGCGTGGTTTTGGGTTCCAGGCGCAAGGGCGAAGCTGGTAACGCCCTCGACACGGAGCTTGTTCCACACCTTGATCAGGTCATGGCTCTCGTGGAAGTGGACCTCGTTGCTGACAAGGCGAGCGCAATACTTCTCATCGGCTGTGTATTGGAGGTTCCATCCGCCTTGCTGCTTCTGGACATACTGGCCGAGCGGCTTCTTATCGGCCGCATCAACACCCTCCTCAACAGTACGCCAGACCTTCAGGTTCTTGGTCGCGTCACCGTTCTCATCCTTGGCCGGGCGCTCCCAGGTGATGATGAAAGTGCCCTGTGGCGAGAAACCGAGCTCGTAGACATTGGAGATGGGCAACTTTAAGACCTCCTGCCCAACGGATGCATCGACAACTGTGACAGCCTCAGGCGAGGCCCAGCTGAAGAAGCGACCGCAGGGAGAGTAGGCACAGCACCTCAGATTCCCTTCGGGCTTGGTGAACCCAGGAAGCGGCTCATAGACCGGAGCGGCATCGGTGATTCCGATGTTCTTCAGGGTTCGGTAAGCGAACTGCACGGGAGACGCCATGGCTAGCGAAAGTCACAGGGTCCCCGGGGGAGATGCGCAGTATTGTCTTTGGGTGGTTTGTTTTCGTTTGTCTTTGTGATACGAACAACAGCGACAGCTTGGTGATATGTCACTGGATCGATTGGCGGTCGGGAGAGTGTAGGCGATCAATTCCAGCCGTCAAGGCGTCTAAATCGATGCAGAATCGAGCCGTTTGATGGGTAAATAATTGTCGAGTCGTGAGACCGGGTGCGTCGGTGGTCAACCCAAATGGCGGAGAGCGGCGGTGACGCAGGGACAACGCAACGCAACGACGGGACAAAGGGCGGCGGGGACGGACGGGAAGGGGCAGAGTTGGGAAGCCCGTGAGGAGAAGACGAAACGAAGCACAAAGGTGACAAGCACCCGAAAGAGGGAAGAAGGGGAAGAGGTGGTGCGGCGGCGCCGTGATGCTTGCGGCTTCGAGGAGAGGGGGAAACACAAGGAAGGGAAGAAGAAGGAAAAGAAAAAGACGGGAGAAAAAAACACGACGCTGGGCCTGGCGAGAAGCTCGTGATGGCGCTGCCTGCACTGCCTGTGTCGGGTTTTCTCCATTTGCCATTCGTCAGGCAGCGGCCACTAAGAACCAGATAAACTCGAGTCAGCACCCGCCACAGCCCCCTAAAAGCCACTACACCCACTCCAACTCGCCCCCTGTAGGCCCTCAATGCCGGTAGCCTTGGGGGACGTGGCGGGGCTCCCCGCGGGAGATTTATGGCCAATCACATGCGACGTGGACGATTGTTATCTTGTGAGATTCATGCAGGAGACCGTTGAACAGTGGCTTGTCAAAGAGATTGAGACACTTGAATGGCGCTACGAGGACATGATTGGCTCATTGGATCCCAAAGAAGTGTGCTCAGGGCAGCGTTGCAGTGTTTCCTTGGTGCTGACATGGAATGATACCGAATGAGAACTTCAGTGACAACATGGATATCCGGTAGCATCACAGAAGTCATACAGAGTAGCTGAAGTGAAAGGTCCTTCATGGTCATCTCCACCAGTCAGTTTAGTGATCAGACAACTACAAACAGTTCGTATATGGAGTATGCTAGAGATGCTGTTCAAGTCCCGGCTGGGAGTACCCCCTAGGCCCATTTCCTACTCTTGAGCAGCCCAGAATGACTGGGGCTTCGTAATCTCACCAGCGCTGTTCATGGCTGTTTTCATTATCCTAAGGCATACGGGCTGAGAGCTCGTTTGTTTGTCTGCCCATTTGTGTATATTAAACTCAAGCCATCCTCAACCGTGGTGTGTGTGGTCAGCCTCTTTGCCATCCTCAACGTAAGACAGTCCTTGTTGCTGCACGATTCGAGGGTCACACCGTGATATTTATATGTCCTGTTCAGTGCCCGAGTGCATCACCTGACGATATTATACTCTCAACGCCCTTGGTGCTGCTCCCTCCATCCTCCCTTCTCAAACAACCACAGCGCCTCCGTCGCATACGCCCGGCTCCCACGATGTCCCCCCTCCTCCATCGCAGCCTGCGTCAAACTATCCAGCACCCTGCCCTCCTTCACCGCATTCCACACGCCCATAGCAATAGGGTCATCCTTCGTCTTGCCCCATTCTCCATTCCCTAATCGGTACAATATCCTTCCCAGGGTCTGAAACGCCATGCACCGTTGCGCAGGGACAGCACTCCGTGCGAGATGCGCTAGTTCAGCGACTGTATACCCTGCAGCCTCTGGGGCCTGGCCGTGATGGTGCAGTCCCTTTGTGGATGCGATCTTGCGACTGACACGGGGAGAGAGGAAGCGTCCTAGGAAGTCGAACCGTAGTGCTGTCACTGCGACGTCCTCTCCTGGGTAGTATGGTGATTCCTTGTCTGCCACACTGTCGGGTGTAGGCACTGGTGCCATCCAGGCCATCTTGCTTGGATCGGCAGGCAGGTCAGGGAAGTATTTCTTGTGAAGCGTTTCGAGGAAGTTCGGATCAGATGGATCGAGGTCGGGGAGAGTCGGGGGTACAGGGAAGTGTGTGCGCTCAGGCTGTTCGGTAATGGGGAAGATGTCTGGGGGTATTTGAGGCGGAGGGAGGTCGTCTATAGGATTCGACCGTGGCGCCGCCGTTCGCGTGGGAGCAGGTTCCTGCTTTGTATCTTTCGCCTTCTCTTCAGTCTTCTGGCTTGGTTCTGCTGGTTTTTGTGTTTCGGGTCGTTTCTTTGGCGCATCGTCTGACGGGTCCTGGTCGATGTTTGCACGCCTCAGAAGCCTCTGAATCAACGCTGGGTTGAGCCCATTCATAATGTCTTCCTGCGCCTGCGCAATCTCCTCCGGTGACATGTCATTAATCCTTTTCTGATTCTCCGCGTCGATGCGCTGCTTCTCCGCCTCATCGAAGCTCGCGGGTGTGTCTGAGTCTTTGCTTGCGCTCGAGGTCGCCGCTTCGGCAGCCGCGGGCTTCTTTGTTGGTCGCCATCGTCGTCTGTGCTTGGGGAAACCCGTCGGCGTGGACGTGAAGGGTTCGTCGGAGAATTCCACCGGCTTCTTGACCTCCTTGTCCTCGCGTTCGACGATGTCTCCGATGAGTAACGTGGGATTCATGGTGGGATGTGAGGTTGAAGATTTGAGGTTGGTGGGGCCCGGCGCCGGACAGGCAGCTTTGAAATATATATACAACCAACGTCATACTGCAACTTGCCTAGACAGCAGCGCACGAGACAACGAAAAAGTCGCAGTACGGTTGTAGGTAAGTCTACGATGCAAAGTACTAAGTATGGTGATTTGATTCTAGAGAACTCGCTCATTTAATTTCGCCCTGCTTGCTTTTATACTTCATCATCATGACTACTCACTCCCGCTGTCTTCTCCCTCCTCTCCAGCCTCGCTAGATATCGTGCACGTTTCGCATCCACCCTCTCCTGGTCTTCCCTCAACTGTCTAATCACCGGGCTCTTTGCCCGGATACGCTCACCATACCTCCAAAACACAAACGGGATCGGGATCAACGCAACTTCGAGCAGACCGAGCAGAGTACCCGCCCATTGCGGCGTGAGAACCTCATACATCTTCGGTCCAGCCAAAGGTAATACCGCACCGAAAATACTTCTGACCACGGCATTACCTGCCAGCGCACTCGCGGCGAAGATACCGTACGCGCCTGCGAGGTAATGGGAGCCGTAAATGAAACTGAGAGTGTTGCCTGCGCCGAATGGGATACCAGAGGCAATGGGGATGGCCCAGTGGATGCTCTCTGGGAGACAGGTCCACGAGAATACCAGCTGTCCGAAGGCCGTCAAGCAAGCCCCAATAGCCATGATAAGTGCGGTAGCTTCAGGTCGGACCTTGCCCGTCTCCGGGTCACGTCGCTGAGAGTGGACAAGGCGTCTGCAGAGCGGTTCAGAGGCGATTGCGCAGAGCGTACCGATTCCGATGCCGACGAAGGCAAGGCCAGAGATGCCTGGCCCCCAGCCACGGTTCTGGGTGAAGACGACAGGATACGCGACGAAGCATAGGTACAGAACGCCGTAGATGACCGAGATCCTGTATTGGCGTTAGAACAGATATTCGGAAAGATTGAAGAATTTGTTAACAAGCATACCAAATGTTGAGGAACCACAAAATGGGCTCCGTCCAGAACAGAACGAATGGGCGGCTCAGGTTCACCTTGAGCAAGTCAAGAGACGATATCCTCTGATCATATCGACACCACCACCGCGGATCATCCGTCTCTTTTCGGATTCTCGCGGCTTTGCGCTTGAGGATCATTGGAGGATACGTTTCCTTGACTGTCAGAAGCATTGCGACTGAGGTTCCTGCCAGGATCAAGACAATCCAGGCTGTCCATCGCCACCCCAGATCTGCGTAGATGAAGCCGCCAATGAGGGGCCCTGTGACAGGTCCGTTCAAAGGCGCAATAGACCAGATGGACATGACGAGGGCGAGGACCTCGGGCCGGGTGGTGTCGACGAGGCTGCCGGGGCCATTGCTGATCATGGCTGCTCCAAAGACAGCGCTGGGAAGGTCAGTGAGAACGGCCATCTTCCGGTCTTGGAGGTAGTTTGACTCACCAGAAGAAACGCATAGTAATAATGGTCGTCAGTGAATTGGCAACACCGCCTGGAATCACCAAGACCATCCACGCAGCCTGACAGACAAGATACACCGGCCGTCTCCCATAGAGCTCACTCATCGGCGCAAGGACAACACATCCCACCGCCAAACCCAGAAGATACGTCGTCATCCCCAGCGTCACATAAGTGACATTCGAACCAAATTCCTCGATCAACCCCGGTGTCGCACTCGTGTAGCTGGTGCTGTAAAGGACGACCAGCCACGTGGAGTATGAGACAACGAAGAGACACCACCCCTTGTACCATTTTGGCCAATTCTTGGGGTTCTCTGGATCATTCTCTTCGAAAATGACTTCAAGATCCGGTGGGCGAGATGCGGTGCTGCCAATGCTAGTGCCTGTGCGAGTATGTGTGATGGGGTCTCGCGCCTCGCGCTCTGCCTCGGTTTCAATCTCAGTGCTCATTGCGCGGGACAAGTTGGAGACGAGGTCATCATCGATGATCCTACTGCGTCGCGACGCACGTGTAGCAATGGGTTCCAGGACTGGGCTGTCGCAGGATGAAGAGGTCATCACATCGCCTTCTCCTCCCGTTACCGCTCCGTTCGCGGACGCTTTCTCAGGGTCAGGCGCCATTGTTGCAGCGCCGAAACCTGTCGCTCAGTGCCGAGGGCTGGGGGCTCTGTCGTTTTATTCACTCTGGTGATGGTTGGTGGCCATCCGAGGCGGTCAGGTCGCTACTGGAGCCTCAGAGTTTACAAGTCAATGGCGCAATTCCCACGGTCGAAGGCTCGAGGAACAGAAACTTTCCAGAAGAACCACGATCAGGCCCGTTTGAACCCTTGGTACCCTTGTTCGTCCTGGATTGCCCCATTCCCCCCCACCTCTACTGATTTCCAAGCAGGACTCCGGCGTGCAGCTGTCCCACTTGGGATGCATTTGCCCACGCTCGGTAGCGGGTATAAACACCGGGGATCCATTTCCACTCCACCCCGGAGCCGACCTCGGATGCTCCATTGTCCTGAAGGAGGGGGTCTCGGAAGGTATCTTGTACGGGGGAAGACGGCAAGCTTCAGAGTCTGGTCTGGAGGTTGGCGGGTAACAACTTTGGGGGTATCTTACACAAAGCTGAGAAAGCTGCGAAGTTGACTTTCGGGATATACCAACTGGACAGGATTAACTTCATCACAGCGGCTATTCGATGTTCCCAGCCAAGCTTCTCTCCCAATGCATCAATGATAAGACTGTACTATATCGCACCTTTGGGTTCCCGAAATTGTTTATGCGTGATCATCTGAGTCGATGCACTGTATAAAACCTTCGTTTCCTCTCCAGCAGCACGGCGCGCCTAATGGAGAGCTCAGTAGTCAGCATGTCCTCCAGCTGAGGTACAGGCTATTGTTGTTTGCACACTCTCATACATGGTATATTCTCATCTTTGTCGTGATAATTATGTACAACTCCGACCATTCTCAGCCTCAATCGCCCTGTCCAGCTTCTACAGGAGATCAACCAGGCCATCAGCGACATTGTCGATGTTCGTACCAAACCGGTCAGCCGTCGTCTACGCAATCAGTCAGTATAGCTCGGCTTCTTTTTCCCAAGTTTCCTAGGAAAATACTCACCTGCATGTAAAGCACCCCATCCTCAAAAGCGCACTCGTTGTAAAGCGCCTTCATTTTCCCCTGCTCCACAACCCTAAATGCAATCGTCCCCTTCTCCAACGCCTCAACAAGTGCCTCCCTCATCATCTCATCACTGTCAAAATTCTGCGACTTGAGGCTACTCGCCAGAGCCTCGAAGTAGAACCGCGTGAAGTTGCCAATGTTCGTCTCCCAGTGGTCATCGCTAGCATCCTTCGCCGCCTTGAGCGCATCGTAGGTCTGCTGGAAGTTGGGATCGAGAGTCACATCCGTCTGGAGGATCTCAGAGAAGGTCTTTTTGGTTCGCTCGGCCTCACGCTCCCATTCGGTATCGATGGATGTACGAGCGACAAAGCTCATGCCTGAAGCGGCGGCGTTGGGGGCTTCGTTGAGGGCTTTGGTGAGCTTGGATTCCTCGAGGCAGTCATCGATGTTGACGGCGAGCCTGTCTGCGTTGAACAGGATGGCGAGCTTGCCATCTGAGGTCACGGTGCAGCCATTGTACAGGAAGTCGTGCTCGAGGTTGACGTCGAGGGTCAGGGTGTGGGCAGTACAGGCGTCGTTGATCTCCTTCTTGCTGGCGTCGCCGTGTCTGTCGACATAGGACCTAAGGCGACCGATGGCAGCTTCGATGTACCTGACTGGTCAGTTGATGAGCTCTCCACATTTGCGTGCGCTTTCTTCAACTTACTGGGCGATCATGGCACCAGGCTGTTCCTTTGCGTAGCCTTCCTCAGCATAGGCATACAACTGGTTCGGGTTCACATCGATGGTCCATGCTTCTCCGAGAACATCGGATAGAGTCTGCTCGAACTCTCCTTTGACACTGTCCCATCTATCACGGACTATACTACCGTCAGTGTCTCTGAGGTTTCCTTTGAGGAATGTCTTGTAACTCACGATCCTTGCGGACTGCCAGAGGCAACTTCTCAACGGGAGCGAGGCGACTCATGATTGTGTCTGATAGAAAGGACTTTGTACTGGTGCAGGTTGAGAAAGGATGATCGCAATTGTGCTTGACTGCCACCAACCTCGACGAACAATCGCCAAGTAGCTCCCGCTTTATATCGCAAGACCCCCCATCTCACGATGCGTCATAACTCACGATTCAGGGGCTCAGTCCGCCTCGCACTCTTCATCAACAGCCGGGGGTCCCGTTCAGCCGCAGCTCATGTCCACCACGCTATCCGCAGTCCAGCTCCCCCAGCTTTGCCTGCTCGGGAAAGGCTAGGGCAAAGCAATTGATGAGCATCGTAGCCACTTGCCTCGGGTGCTGGGCAGAATCATGTCTCATCTCCACAACAAAGCTGCCTTGTAAGGAGACCGTTAGCGGTGGTGCGTGTCAGTCAACCCACTTTGGGAGTGGACGTTTGTTGCCGAGACCTCAGCCGCAGGGGACGGGGATGCGCTATTCTGCCTTGTGACCCACGCTCGGGGCTGTCAGGAACGATTGCCGTGAATTTGTACTCTAATAATTAAGGTACATTTCTGGATCTGGGAGCTGTAGCTGTCGTTGCGGAGGATTGCACGGTCGTGAGGAACAAAACAGCCTTGGGGCGCAAATCCGAGAATCCATCTTCACGGTTGCATTGAGCTTCACGCATCCAACTCCACCATGTCTCTGTAGGTGACAAAGTCAACAAAGGTCAGGATCAATACACAGACGGAAGAGCTGACCAAGGCAGGCCACTAAAGTTCAAGCTGGGCCTTCGCGTCCACTGGGATCCGCCCACCTGCCCAGCAGCCAAAGCCCTGCAGAACCTCCGCGACAACCTGGGCGTCACCGTGAAGTGCACGCCAGAATGGCCAATCATTGTAACCGAGTTGCGTCCAATATACGACGAGAGAGGGATTGACCTTCTGGCAAGCATCACTGGTCTCGTGCACGGTCTGTGCGAGGCAGTTGCTGAGCTCGTTGAGGATGAGACTTGGGCCGATGCCTTGTGGGAGAAGCTTGGTGATGCGCCGCGGACTTTGAGCATTTTCCCTGAGGTAAGATGACCAATTGAGGTTTTCATGAGGGCAAAGCTGACCACACGTAGGTTTCTGCAGTAGCGTTGGATCGGCCACAAGCACGATGGGACGACCAAAGATCTGGCATCATGCTGGACATACCCAAGTCCGCCATTGCCACACCCCTCGAATACATCCCAGCTCTGCAGGAAGACCTTCGCACAACCTTCGATCAGAAGGCGAACCCGGCCCAAGTACCCGAGATCGAAGACGCCGTCATCATCAACTCAAACCTTGCATCACTTCAAGACCTTTCCCTTCAGCCAACTCCAACTCCAACTCCTCGCCAGACCGTCCAATACCTCCCAGATGCCAACTCTCTCCCTCGTCCCGACGAGCTACTCCAAACAGCTCCCTACCACATGGTTGTCCGCGCTCTGGGCGAATACCGCGTCGACATCGAATGCACACACAGTCCCTCCCTCAACGTCCTCTCAACCTACCTCCAGCGCTGGTGTCGCACCAACCACAACCTCTCAACCAAAGTCAGTGTCACCCCACCCCCCAAATCTCGACTGCGATAGAACAGGCGAAAAGCTGACTGTGTGTACGAGTAATAGCCGTCTGTGGTGGATGTGCGTCTAGAACAAGGGTCGTTTGGAGCAGGGGTGCTGCACGACGTGCTGACCATCCGATCCGATCAGAACCGGTTCCATGTGTCACCAACGTTGATCCTCCATCTTGTTGAGAGTGTTCTTGGTTATGAAAGGGTTTATACTGATTCCTGCAGCTGGCAATTTAGGCGGAACACTCCGTTTAAGAAGGTGTGAACGGCAGCATGGAGATGAATGTATCCCACTGTCGGCCATGCAGCCTTGATTCGCTCTGCTTACTGCTATTTACCCCCATCTACGCACTCTTTGACACTCTTCTCGAGACTCCTCTGGGTGCTAAATCATGGAAAGCTCAGTGCCCATGATCCTAAATGTCTATCTTTCGTAGCACTTCAGCACCCATCTCCTTCCGTAATCACTCTCAGTTCTCTACAACATCAAAGCTCCCCTTCGTATTCCTCTCACACTTCCCACCGTTGCAACTATCCATCCCGGAGTAACACAAACATCGCACAAGTGGTTCTTCACCCAAACTCGTCATACCAACCTCGCTACACCGAACAGCCTGGTCCCTGCCTCTGACCGCGATCCATTCCCCAACCGATCCGGTACTTGGACACGAAGAAAAAAGGGTCTAGAAAGCGCCTCCTTGTCACCAAACGCCCGTACGGATACCGATCTAGGTCGCAAAAGGGTAATTGACAAACGCCACCCCGGAACGATAGCTCTCTCGGGGAGACGCAGCTTCCATCCGGAGCAAACCGTCTCGGCCTCGCTCGCACATCAAGTGAAGATCGGTTGCGATAAGTGTCTCTTGTTCATTAAAGAGAGTTTAGCATTACAGCGCAGAAAGGGGCCCTTTGCAAGCTCGTATACAATGGTTCCATCTTCCTCATGCAACATCAACATGATACTTGCCATCCCCCTCACCAGGAGACACTCATAAACATATATACCCATATGATCATCATATCGCCCCCTTTTACGAAAGCATATGCTACCGTAGCACCTAGGAACTTCTGCTTCGACCCAGACTCTCCCTGGAGTGTCATTCCCCCCCGCCTTGTTTTCCTGGGTCCCTCGCCGGGGGGGTCGGGAACCACGGGGGGAGGGGGGGGGTGACAAACCGTACGGGTCGAGCCCGTTCGAGACCGCCCATCGAACATAGACACAAAGGCCTCTCGCATGAAATGCAGCACGCCGCGCAGCTGCAAGCGCCCGTCGTGTCCGTGCCAACCGTTGTCGATCAGCAGGGGCAGATCGGCCGTCTGGGCCAGCCATGTGGTTCTGTGCCTAGGGTGTTGCTTATATCTGCATCACGTCTCCCCTGTCTCCGGGCGCATGTGGCTCCGCTCACGATGTCTGATTGCCACAAAACCCACCTCCACCCACCTCACTCGACAACTTGTCGGACAACTTTCAGAGCGACACTTGGCATCTGGCTGTGGAACGACCGAACGAAATTCATGATTCCATATACAATGTTCTCCGAGGCGACTAAATGATGCCCATACCCAACTCTCCCGCCCACAGGTCCTCTGTCATTACAGATCCGATGCTTTCGAACTGTCTCTCGATTTAAACCTCAACCAACATTCTTCCCATACCTGTCTCTTACCCAAACGACTCTCCGACAAATTTAAATATGAACTTTCCCTTCTCCTTCTCTCGCGGAGATCTGCCGACCGACCGACCGACCGACCGACCGCCTCGCTCCCACTCTTCATAAAAATCCGGCCGTTCCTCGCTCTCCCGGGGTTTTATATTGGTTTCGTCGATAAATCTCTGACCCAAGCAGACGACGATTTCATCAAAACACCTTGAACATGTTCCTTCCCGACTGAGGACAAAGACGCTTCCAATGGAAGCGCCATAACACAATGAGGACAGCGAATGCCCTAGCTAAGCCCACCATATGAACGCCAAGTAGGAAATCATCCCCCGATCGTGAGACCGCGGAAGGAGAAGCATTGTGAGCCAGACTCGATCAAACAGCACTGGGCTCTAGACACACCAAGAGCAATTAGTAGTTACCCTGGGGAGCGCTGAGCCGTTGCCGCTTCTCCGGTGGACTGTCGTGGTCTGAAATCCGGGAAGAATCGGCCTGAATTGCGGTGTAACGGTTTCCAGCGATCCCGTATTGGTTGGTACCGTTCATCAGCCCACTGAAGCCCTGGTCGTTACCGTTGTTAACGGGCGATGGCTGTTGCAATCCAGCGGGCGACCATGTTGAGGCCCCAGTTCCAGAGGGCGGCGTTGGCGTATCAAACTTGATCGAGGTGTTGGCTGGACCCATCTGCGTGTTGAAATACGCCCCTCCCCCAAGCATGTAGCTGTGATTCTCGTTTTGGGGAGGGTTCTTGAGAAGATGGCTGGCATGCGTCTTGACGGACTTCCACATGCCCTCTTTGGTGAAAGGCTTGGCGAGGACGCCGTTCATGCCTTGTGATCTGCTTAGCTGACTTGTCCAGATACGTCGTGCAACACAGAGGCCACTTACCATGGTCAAAATAGCCGTTAACCTCTTCAGGTCGAATATTGGATGTCATAGCAATGATGGGGACAGCCGGGTGAGTACCGCGAATATACAGAGTGGCGGAGACGCCATCGAGCCGGGGCATGATGATGTCCATGAAAATCATGTCAAAGTGATCCCGTCCGACGTTGGAGATCCGGGAAACAGCATCCGCGCCGTTAGACTGGTTGGGGGTCAGCTTTCGCACACATGTGGTACCACATGTAGTACTAGAGAAGGGAGTCTTACGGCATGTTCAACCTCGCAGCCCATGGACTTGAGGAACTTGATACCGATCTTCGCACAGGTAGGATCATCCTCGACAAGGAACACGTTCGGCTTCTTGGGACCCCACATGGAGTCCGGCTTGCTCATCTGAGCTGCAGTCGTTGGTGTTGTTGGGTTGACAAGAGGCTGAGAAACAGGGGCTTCGGCCAGCAGAGCACCACCAGCCTCTTGCGGCAAAGAGTAGGGGATCTTGTGAATGTGGTCGGAATGGAAAGGATCGATGCCAACGGTCTGGCCAACAGGGTAGACGGGATATCGGTTGAGGTCGCTCATCGGGTCGTGCATCAAGGGCATTGACGGCGGAATCATGGCGGATGAATCCGTAGGCGATGCGTAGACGCCATGCAGACGCTCCAACTCTCTGTCGGCGATGGAGTCGGTGGACACGCTCGACAACAATTCTCGCGCACGACGAAGTTCCGGAGGATCATCCGACTCGGACGCGCTTCCAGGGCCGTTCAGCGACTGTCCCATCATACCGTTGTTTCTGTTGTCGTTGTTGAACGGCGTCAGATGGTTGAGCATCTCGTACTGCGCTTGTCTTTGGGCGTGCAGCATTTTGTTCAGCGTTAAAACCTCGTTGACGAGGACTTTGTTTGTTTGTGAAACCTCTGCATACAGCTCCTGCAGATGCTGAACCTGTTGCGCTTGCGCCGTCAGTTGCTCGCTGATGACACTCATGTGATGCTGAGTCGAGTAATCCTCGGTCGCGGGTGCTTTTCGCGGCGCCGGGGCCTTTCTGCGGATATTGTCGAGGTCATCCTTGCTATCGACACGGAAGTATGGATGCTTGAACTCAAGGACCTGTCTGGCGTAAGCTTGGGAAGGACCGACATTGTAAACGCGGGCATCCTACGTTCCCCATAGTCTCGCTATCGCTCGACGGCTTGACCTTATGGAAATCATATTTGTTGAGTTGTCGGATGAAACTCGACATGTTGCTATGTTTGAAATGCTTCGGCAGAATGGACCTCGTGAACCGCTCTCCCTAGGACACTGTTAGGTATGCATCTCTGCCGCAGGCGGTTAACCACAAACATCCTCGACGACAAATGTATCGCCGTCTTTGCCCCATCTTGCGACATCTTGATGGGTAGGGTCCTCGAGCATGCTGCAAGCACATTAGCCGTCATGGTCGGATATGGTTGCGATGATGCGGTGTACCGATAGAGCTTGCGAACCTGTGTCGTCGAGTCAGCTTGGCGTTACCTCGGAGCATAACGACCTATTCTTTGAGCACTCACGAATTCGCTGGCATTGTTGCCGCCCGTCTGGGCAGTCGCCAATTCTGCGCCAGACATGTTCATGGATGGGCGATGTACTCTGGGCTCAATGCGCGCTGGTGTAGGGGGCGATGTACAGTGGGAAATGCGTTGTGTCGCTGAGCGCGAACCAGAGGAGGTTGTAGGATTAAAGTCACAAGCACCTGCAATATTCAACGGAGCGGTAGAAGAACGATCGCTGGGGCGGCAAGGATGGCGGTGGTGATCACAGAGCGTCGCCGGGCCGTCGAGGCGCCGAGGGATAGCAGATGTCGATCCCTGGTTGGCGACTGGGACCGCCGTCGGGATGACGATCGGGATGTGATTTGAGGTAGTGAGTGACGGTGGCAGCCTACCGTACGTCGTGGGGGCACAGGCCAGGCGGTTTAGAAGAGGATTTGCTCTTATCGTCCAACTCAACCTCGGTGTCGTGAGGATGAAGAGACCGGGTGACCACCAGACCGTAATGGATGCGGAGGCAGGATGAGAGGCGCATCGACCGAACAGGGACGATGGCTTTTCCGGGTTGCACTGGATACGATGCGCTACCTAACGCTTCTGCTGTTGTTGGCTTGTCGGTTGCTGCTAAAACGGTGGGCGCTGGGGGGCGGGGAGAGGGGGGAGGGGAGCACGCTGGACAGGGCCAAGGCGAGCTGGTCGGGGCAGCGAGCTGGTCAGCCGGAATGCACTCAATCGAATGCATTCGCCCCTCAAAGGTCTCTCAACGAAAAGCACAGTAGCGCCGGCACCTGCTGGGGGTCTGGCAGAGCGACTCCCTCTTCTTTTACAGGCGGGCAATGATGCGCAGACAACCTAGACTTAGCACAAGCCTTCCGCAAAAGGGGTGCGCGACTTGGGACATGGGCAGGGAACCCTCCCAAGCATGTGCAAGTAGATAGTACCTCCGAAGACCTTAAGATGTGGTGGTGGACACCAGTGGAGTCGACTGAACCCTTTGTACTCCATACCGGGCACCAAAAATGCTTTTTCCCACGACGCTGCTTGCTGAGATGCTTCATCGGATGCGAACCACCTCAGACCGTAGGCTGCGCTAATCGACGCCGGTGCAGGGGGGGCTTGCCAGTAAAGGGCAGAGGCATTGCAAGCCACGCCTTCAAGCTTTTGCGCAATCGGGCTCGAGGACACCAATGATCTCTCTTACTCATCTGTCCCTTTGGAATGAAGCCAAGGTTGAGAGAGCATGCTGCGTGCTCCCTGCACCACTTGACGCCTTCAAGTGAAAAGCCATCCTTGGCCCGCCGTGGCGGATGTCCTGCTGCACTGTGACTACGGAAGCACACGGCTTTGCGGCAAAAGCTGCACATGTGTGTGTCTCTCCCGGTCCTACAGCCTGCAGCCCCATCTCAGAGAGTCCCCGGCGACGCGGAGCCGTATTCCCTGGTCGCCGCTTTTGGTTGGTGCATTACCAGCAGGGCCAGCTTGTCTGACTTCCCAGTTGGTTCGCATCTCATTCTTATCTCATACCATAATAAGAGGAACGACCCTGCGTGCCTGCTCTCATGTTTCGACGCCTGTCAGCTCGCTCGGCAGCTCCGTTGCAGTCGTCGATCTCCAGTCGAATGCTCTGATGAGCGCCCTCAAACACACATGGGCAACGTTTTCCTAACAGCAACCATCATCTTTCTCGCTGCCGCGCGGGATAAGGGGTCAGTACTGCCGGCTGAGGAAATTTTCGAGTCGGTAAAGCAACAACCTTGACGGAGCTAATGCGATCCGTCGAATGGCGGCGATCCCTTTGAGCATTTCAGCCGACGCCACCCCAATCGCACGTCGCCCAGTGCAAGACGCCAACCGGCGCCTCCACAAGCCAACCCAGTGCTTCCGGCTATGGCTGGATCCGTTCTGGCGCCGTGCCATTTGCCAATTATGCCTGCCATCAACTATCGCAGCTGAGCTCCCTCTATGTCTTGTCGTGGTTGTCAGGAGTTCTGCGTCCTGCTTCCCTTGAGGGGCGGGTGACATTCACCCACCTTTCCGCCCACAGCGGACTCGTTCACGCGGCGAACATTTAATTTACAGCCTCGGCTGGCCAAGTCGAAGCGGCAACTGACGAGGTAATAAAGCACTTTTTGGCGACTGCGTTGTCCAGCAGAAGGTGTGTGCCTGTCCACGGCAAATAAGGTCTCCATACCTCGTCGAATAGTGTAGCTCGTGGCCTTCCGAGAATACTCACCAGCCTGTACACAGTATAATGAGACACTGGCCGCCACCCCATCCCTCTTGCAGCAGAGGCAACAGTTTGTCGAGGGCTTGTACCAATGGCTCGGGACCGACATGCATGTGTCAACCACCGGCCTGCGATGGCCTCAGAGCCTACTTGTGGCCTGCATTATCCCCCTTGCTCCTTGCTGACGCCAAAGTTTCAGCCGCCTCAGGCTATAGCGCTGCAGCTGCATCCGCGTTTAATGACTCGTACATGCGTCTCGTCTTTGCTTCTGTTCCTGAGCGAATCGTGCCACCATGTGCCATGTGCACAACAGAGCGCCGTTTCCGGGACTTTGGAACACCTGGGCGATCTTTCAATGCCAAGAGGAGCCGTTGAACGGGATTATCAGTCATCCATGCGACACCAGACCATCTATGATGTTGCTCTATACGCAGTCCACTGTCAGGACTGGTGACATTTATGCCAGCGGCCGCCGGTTCCCTAGGCTATTCGTGTGAGGACCTCGTAAGCAATGTGCTGGGGGGTTAGTGGCCGCCTCATCACTGAACCTAAGCTACCTAAAGTAGGCACGGAAGGGCAAGTGAAACATCGGTTATCGTCTTCCTCTGTATCTGCTCCCTTGGCCGCTTAATCACCATTCCTCGGCGTCTGCAAAGGGGAATCACTATCGAAGAGGCGGAACAGCAGTAACCGGTGCGGAAACATGGTGTTTTACTGCCTTTGTTGCGAGGTCGTGCGGATCTGACACTTGCGGATCTAGCCGGTGCAGGGATCGACACTGGGACCTGGTGATCTAGACCCTACCAGCGATTCTAGATCTTGGGGAGAACGACAGGCATGGCACCGTGGAGAGGAAGATAAGGTGGGTGTGTCTGTGGGGGACTGACTTGGTATCAGAGCCAGGAAAATGCATTACTCCGTGATTCTGATCGCAGGAAAGTTCCTGTCGCGTGCTTTCCGTTTTCGTCCATTTGTCTGAAGGCCCGGCTCACGGTCAAGATACCTTACTGGGTCTCAACTCCTTCAGAGGTTACGAGGTGGAATCAACACGTTTAGAAACTTCACGCGACCATGCAAGCTTCTCTTGATCAATATCAAGTCCTCGTTTAATCACGTAACGTTTCTTCAGCCATTGACCCTCTACCTATTCTATTGTGGTGATAATAATCGATAGAAGTGTAATCTCGAAATAATGGCGTCGCGCTTCTTCGTGTATAGGGTAGCTCAGTACCCCGCCATCCCCCACCAAATCCTCGGTGAGCATGGGTCGCGCATTGAGTCACCCAAATTTTGGACTTTTGTTCCTTCGTCAAACATCCTTCGTCTGTACCTGAGTCACGCCACGCAGCCCCTCAAGACCCGACAATCCAGCTATGTCGCAAAAGGGGAAGCAGAGCGCCAGCTCGGCGAAGGGAAAGAAGTCCTCCAAGCCGGGCGCTGAGAGCAAGAGCGAGGATGTCTTGCAGGCAGTGGTACGCAGGCATTCGAAGAGCTCTTGTCACAAGCAATGCTAATCAGGGCGCAGGTTCTTGCCGACTCATTCCAGGACCGGTTCAAGCCTCTGACCGTCGAAAAGCCAAGAGTAAGCCCCCGCCCGGACGGTGTTAGAGCGATGTGCTAACTTGGTATACAGTGTCTGCTGCCTCTTGCGAACACGCCCCTCATCGAATACACTCTTGAATTTCTCGCCATGAATGGCGTTCAAGAGGTATACATGTACTGCGGCAACCACACAGACCAAGTTGAGGAGTACATCAACCGATCAAGATGGCCCTCAACTTCCCGTACATCACCCTTCTCCGTCCTACAGTTCGTGCGTGTGTCGGACGCAAAGTCAGTCGGTGATGTCTTGCGAGACATGGACTCGCGGTCACTTGTCGATGGCGACTTCCTGCTCGTTCACGGCGATCTCGTGTCAAACATTCTTCTCGACAAGGCGCTTGCGGCGCACCGAAAGCGAAGGGAAACAAGCGCGGCCAATATGATGACGGTGGTGCTGACCAGTGGTGGAGACAACGAGCATCGTACCAAGACGAATGGGATCACACCCGTCTTCGCAGTCGACAGCAAGAGTCATAGACTACTGCACTACGACGAGATCCATCCATTGCAGGAGGACCACCGGATAGGCATGGATCCTGCCATTCCCGATGAGCTATCTAATGACTTCGAGTTGAGAGCCGACCTCATCGACGCTGAGATCGACATTTGCACACCTGAGGTCCTTGCACTATGGTCTGAGAGCTTCGACTATGAGCTCCCACGCAAGAACTTCCTCCATGGCGTGTTGAAGGACTGGGAGCTCAACGGAAAGATGATCTACGCAGACGTGCTGGAGGACGGATATGCTGCGAGGGCCAGCAACCTCCAAATGTACGACTCGATCAGCCGTGATATCCTAGGTCGGTGGACGTTCCCATTCCTGCCAGAGAACAACTTGGTAAAGGGGCAAGCATATAAGCGACATCCCAAAGGAGTCGTGCTTGAGAAGGACGTTTCACAGGCATCTAGTGCCAGTCTGTCGAATTCCATCGTTGGAAGCAAGACCTCTATCGGCCCCGGCAGTAGAATTACGAACTGCATCATTGGGAGGAACTGTACCATCGGCTCCAATGTTGTGCTTCAAAATGCATTCATCTGGGAAGACGTCTCCATTGACGAAGGCACGAGCGTAACAAACTCAATAATTGCCGATGCCGCCGCGCTGGGCAAGAAGAGCATCATATCAGAAGGCTCAGTGATCTCATTTGGTGTCATCATTGGCGCCGGAGCCTCACCACCTGCCGGAGCTTCTATTTCAACAGTCTCGAACGATGGCAAACCTGCTACCAAGGATACGACTCTCCTTGGCGCCAACACAAACGCAAGCCAGTTCACAGACCCTGACGATGAGGACCTCGAGGAGGACGATCCAACCATTTTCCACAAGTCTCTCATCTACTCTACCGCCCACCTCAACTTCTCTACCTCTTCCGTCTCCACTCTCGCCTCCGATATCCTCTCCGAGGACGAAGCCGAACAGGACGACGCCCTTGACCTCTCCGCACACATATCATCCTCCGACCTCACAGGGAACACCGCTTCTTTCCACAACGATGCCGTCCATGGCCTGCAGGAGGAACTCCGTCACCCCACCGGTGACTTTGACTCCGCCAAACTCGAGTTCATGGGTCTGCGACTATCCCATAACGCCTCTGACAGCATGATGCGCCGCGCTGTTGCAACCGCATTCGCCCATCGCGCCGCCGAGCTTCTCGAGACACTTGAACCTTCCAAAGCGGCCGACAAGGCCCTGACCTCTGTTCCCGGTGCTACCAAGTTCCTTGACGAAGTCGGCGTTGGTGGCGGTGAGACGGAACAGGTTGAATTTATTCTCGATCTGCAGAAGGCGCTTCGGGCTGCCCCTGCGCCAGCAGAGCAACCCAGGCTGGGAACTCTACTTGCTGCGCTGTTGCAGCAGCTTTACGCGCTCGACATCTTAGAAGAAGATGGCATTCTGGGCTGGTGGGAGGATGATCGTGCGGTGGAGGGTGATGGTATGGCACAGTTGCGGGAGAAATGCAAGGTGCTAGTTGAGTGGCTTGAGAACGCAGAGGAGGAGGATGATAGTGAAGATGAGGATAGCGATTGAACATGTTTGGCATATATGGCTAAAGGTCTGAGTAATTGATCCCCCTGTGGTCCGAAGAACCGATAACCCTCTTTGCCTCAAAGGTGACACCGATTACTGCGAAAGCTACAACTGAACGTATATAAACGTATGAAACCTTCGACCGGATGAGATCTCCTTAAAACTCCACGCGCCGCCCTTGATGAGTCCTTTCGCAACAACGTATTGAATACACGCGAGCATTTATACCGCGTGAAAGTCTAGCGCCCAGCCAGAACCTAGGTCCAGCTCAAACAACACTACTTCTAGTAGTAAGTTGTCAGATCCGCACTGCTGCCGGCCCCTTGTCCTCCAGCATCGCCATACTGTCCCGTCGGCGCACCACCTTGCGACCTCTTGGGATCCACGTCGTCGAGCGACCTGTAAGCTCCTCCGCCTCGACCTCTGCCTCCTCCGCCGCCGCGTCCTCCGCCTCGGTTGCCGCGGAAGCCCCTACCTCCGCCACCACCGGGACCGTTTCCGCCGCGGCCACGTCCTCCCCTGCCACCTGTGTGGTATCCTCTCGTGTCATTTCGGCCGTGGAAGTGACCCTGTCCCTGGCCAGGCTTTTGTTGCTGATTATTATTGTTATGTTGTTGGTAACCCGCCGGCCGTTCATCATCGCCGGGGAATTTCCTCTTTGGTGGTGCTTTATGATTCGCAAACAAGCTCTCGTACTCTCCTTCCGTAGGGTCATCAGCCTCAACACGTAGGATGTTTTTCTCGCCGACAACCGTCTCAAATGTGAACATCTGTTCTGGTGAGAGTGAGTACCATTTCGAGATCTTGCTCGCTTCGATAGGGCGTGTTCCTTTTCTCAACGCCAGAACGACCAAAGGTACGGGGTTAGCGGTATGGTACGTCGCAGTTGAGGGAACAGGCCGTAATCCCGCCGCCCAAACGCTGTTGTCGTGGCTACCGATGCTCGTCACTTCCCACTTCATTCGGCTGCCCATCCCTCCAACTTTCTCAAGTATGCTAGGCGGACATGGCCTGGGGCAGATGAGAATCTGGTTGCCATGATGCATGAGTTCCTGACTTGGTATGCTCGGGGGCACCTGCGCAAGCTTTCTCAACCTCTTGCTATCTTCAGGACTGATGTTATAAGACGTGAAGAAGACGGTCTTTTTGATCGCTAGGCGCCTGCCACCGCTGCCTTGTGTCGCGACAGCCTCGTTGTGCGCGTTGATCATGCGCTGCACTTCAGCGACCTCAGTGACAGGGTCGAGAGTCGCCTGAATCTCTGCCACCTGCACCACTTCCGCTGTCAGCGGTCCTCTTGTTGGGGAAGCCCTCTGCCGCGCATTCCACTCGTCGAAGAAGTCCCTGAACCCTTTTGTATGCTTCGGTCGGTCCTCGTACACCTTGATCTCTTCGGCGTATCGATATGTCTCCATAAGCGCGTTCAGGAACAGTTGCTTGAAATGCATCGTGCTCTGAAATCGTTGGTTCGTAGGGCTGACTTTCGGTTTCAAGCTGACCATATCGAATTCGAGACCTTTGCTCTTGACGATCCTCCGAACGAGCTCGCCAAATCCTTGCTCTGAGCGGCCTGTGAGAAGCACGCACATCGCATCTGGTTGTTTGACGCTCAAGCGCACAAGCTCGACGACCTTCTCGTTCCACCAGCCTTCCCACGCGCGTGGCTCTTCCTTCTCAATGCCCTCGCCCGTTGCGGCCAGTATCCGGTTGTCGTGCCACCAGCCGCCGTTCGTAAATGCGTCCTGATTCGAGAGCACGCCGATAGTTGGTCCATTCCATAGTGACGGGTTCGGAAGGGGAGTCTTGAACACTAGGTTTTCAGTTAGGAAGGTGAACAGCGACGGCAGTGTTCGGGTAGCGTACAAGTATTGTCAAAATCGTAAACATGCAACTCTTTGATCTTCTCGACATCTGAAATGAAGGCTTGTCAGTCTCCAGCACCAACGGGGCAACTCTACACCCACGCGACGCATACCTGGCATAGGCTTCGTCAGGACTGACCAGCGGCCCATGGCTGTGGCCGTGAACTGCGACCCATTGGAGGCGCCATGGTGCACGCTGTAGGCCGAGGCCATTGCGCGCGACAAGGAACCAGCAGCCGAACGAGATAGGAAAGTAGCGAGCATGCAGATGGCCAAGTAGGTTGTCGCGCCCGAGGCCGTTAGGTACGTTGGGAGCAGGCTCAGCTGAAGTCGATGAGGGCTACGTCAAGGTCAAGTTGCTGGAAATCCCAGATACCCTACGACAAGGCTGCGACAGGGTAGTGACCCCACTGTAGACTAGGAGTCACGACGGACTCGGGTTCAGAACAGCGGCATCACGGCATCCTCGTTTCTGAAGGAGGACAATAATATTACGAGGTGCAGTCTCCGTATAATTAGTAGAAGCTCTTTATGTCAGTACGTAAGCCTGAGCTCTATGGGGTGAAGTCAGGCGACAGGAAGCTCATGCTCGCTCCACTGGTCGTCGTGAGAGTTCAACTAGCCCAAGGCCAAGAATCAATATTCCAATATTTCAAGGCTGGAACCTTGGTTTCAACGTTCTGGACCTTGGAAGCACCCCATATACTTGATTTTCTCACCTTATTAACAGGACGTACTAACAACATCGAGTCTCTCTATTTAACCACCATGGCCACTCCTCGAGCTGCTGTTCGTTTCGTTGCCGGGTCCCGCAAGTCCCCCTCCGGCACCCTGCATCTTCACCTCCACGTCAAGCCAGGCGCCAGCAAGGTCCGCGAGGGTATCACAGCTGTTACCCACTCGGCAATCGAACTCTGTGTTGCCGCACAGCCTCGGGATGGAGAAGCCAATAAGGCTGTGATTGGACTCCTCAGCGACGTCCTTGGAGTGCCCAAATCGCGGCTCGAGGTTGCTCAGGGCTCACGGTCGAAGGAAAAGACCGCGGTGGTACGCGATGTCAATAACCAAGACGCCGAGGCTTATACACAGCTAGTCCTCGGTCGGCTCAGCAACGCCGTTGAATAATGCCGGAAGCACGATGACACGATTTCGAATACTGCGCGAGGTTACCGACGAGGCGAGACGTTTCGTGTTGAGGACGACACTGCAAAAGTTCCGTCTCACCGTATGACTCAACAAACGAATATGACTTTGACGACCAGAGACCTTTTGAAGCGACTACGACCCTCTTTGCTCCAAGTCTGGGTCAACCAACTGTTGCACAGCACATCATCATGGCCAAGGCTTCATTCACTATTGCAGCTATGCAGCTGACAGACGTGCCAGCCATTGCCGAGCTCGCAGCACAGTCGTTTCAAGGAGACCGTCACACCGAGATGAAGTCCTTCGGTCAGGAGCCCTACAACCACGAACAGACTATGCGCGACATCATACCCGGGTTTCTGGACCACCCACGGCTAGTATGCCTCAAGGCTATCCATGCTAAGTCAGGGGAAATCATGGGCTATTGCATTTGGGGATTTCGCGGCTTCGCGCCGGAGGAGATGCCGCCTGTACCTGGCAGAATGCAACCGAATGAGCTACCGCCAGCGAAAGAGGCGACTGAGACGGCCTCAGAAACGAAACAAGAAAGCGAAGACCCTATCAAACGACTCAATGCGATGACCGGAGCGGACATGAAAGCCTGGGCGGAGGAGGTAATGCCTCCTGGTGTCCGATGTCTGTACGTCTCGATGCTCTCCGTCTCGCCCAAGTTCCAAGGCCAAGGTGTCGGAAGCGCCCTTCTGCAATGGGGCCTCGATTATTGCAACGAGCACGGCGTCTTCGCTTGGGTACACTCGTCTGATCCCGCCCATGGCATGTATGCAAAGGCGGGCTTCCATACCGTCAGATCGCTCGACATCACCCTCGATGATTACGCACCATGCCCACCTCCGAACGAGGGTCCCGGTGCCTGCTGGGGTCACTACGTGTTTCGGTACATGAAGTACATGCCGAGAATGGCAGACGATCGCGTTGGCTAAGTGCGGTCGCGAGCTGCAACTAATCTCGTACAGCTGGAGCTGATGCATCCTCTACGGTAGACAAGCAGCCAGCAGCGAATACAATCGCAACACTTCCACTGCATACCTCAAGGGGCCCATGTCAAGTGAGGCCATCACCGTCTGCCGAGAAACTCTGTTGTTATGCCCCGCCTGTCAGGTCGTAAGGTCGCGGGGCATCCCTAGTCAGCACCACCAGCCTGTCTCTAAGCGCGCCACGGAAACGCATCCTGTCGCCACATCGCTCGTATTTAGTAGTCTCTGGACATTACCGTCAATGGCACTTGTCGAATTCTGGAGGTGTCAATACCCTGCATTGACTATACTTCTCGCGAATCTGATAATGGGAGCTGCCACTGCTGCACCGCCTCAGCGTCCCATCCCACCGTTCTCACCGTAAAGAGATCGCCGAGAACCCACCGGACCTGTCACCGTTCAGGGTCCACGGCCACATGGGGATGCCAAAGTCGCCCAAAGAACAACGCTCGTTTGCTTCGAGAATACTTTATCGACGCGTATCTGGGATTGGATCGGGCTCCGCCGAGCTGCCGGTAAGGCTAGATCCCTTGTCGCCGTTCAGGATGCAGCGGTAGCATGCGGTAGACGACGGTGGTAAATGCTGATCTGCAGAAGGGGAACCAAGACATCGCAAAGCAGCCCTTGCTCAGCATCGACTTGATCCGTCGATTGACTCAGATCGCGGCAGGTGCCGTAATTACGTTACCAGTGCTGTGGGAAATGCTGGTCAGTCACGATTTGCGACTGCAGCGACTGCAGCGACAAATCAACAAACCTCGACGACAGGTTCCCTCAGCCGACGGAGCAGCCCCCTACATACGTCACCTGCAGCTATGGCCGGACGACGTCAAAGCTGTACCCGGAGCCTCGAGCCGAATGCCTACGATTTGCATGCTGATCGCGCGCGTCCATGTTGGCTTCTGAGTGCGAAATAGCATATGATGTCAAGATCAGCAACTCATATGCCATCATGGGCATCGCGCAAGTGGTGAGTGTTGCGGTGCCTCCACAGACGACGGTAGTAGTAACAAGGGGTATCATGCCATATTCTGCCGCCACCGTCCGCGAATGTCCTCGGAACCTGGCGAAATAGGGACTTCAATGGCCAAGCTGTGGCAACGGCCTCTTCGCAACCATCACAACCCGGAGACGCGCACCGCCCCTCTGGGGCGATAAGGTCACACCGGCCGTCTGGCCCTTGTCGGCCTACCATCAAGATACTGAACGAAGGCCCGGCTATATGCCGTGTCTTGATACAGCCGCGTGCACGTTCCGTGATCATCATGTTTGACAAAGCTCTGAGTTATCTGTCCCTGTCAGTAATTTGACGCGTCCACCAACACCGCCAGGTCCTTTATGGTGACGGCTCCGACGGAACAGGCAAGCAGCTCGAGCTCACCGATCCACCCGATACTCATCGGGTACCCTCTTACCGCTGGTCATCATAGCCCTGGTGCTCTTGTACCATAATACACAGGGCTAGATTTGTTAATGGGGTGCAACCATGGTCCAAGTTCCGATTGAGGCGAGAGCCATTCCCTGGACAGCAATGTTCCGGCGCCACTTTGAAGTAGTCGACCGCCCAGGGTTGCATCTTATCACAGTGTGTCGGCATCCTGTGTCAGCATTTCCAATCTGCCGCCACGCCAAATTGGCATCAGTGGCTCAGGCACCCTGGCGCTAATTAACTTCATAGCCTTGTCAGGCACTGTGATCCCTCTTGCGGACCTTGCGCGGTACTGAATTCATCTCAGATCGTCCTTTATGACATGTGCTCCAAGCTGCCCCCACACGTGCGGAACCACGCACACGCGGTCTTGCTTGTGTTGTCGCTGCCCAGTGCCGCTACAGCCTGACGAGTGCTAGAGGCTGCATGAGGACGGTCAGATGACAGCCACCAGGATGCGTCGTAGTCCGCGTCGGGACCATCCATTGGACCTCCGGTCTAGTGACGAGAGTCTGCTTCATGTCCCGCATGCCACGTATGTGTTCTGGGGAGTCGAAGTTGGTGGAGCTGAGCAGACGGCGCAAGATGTACGTGGGATTAGCC
Source organism: Sarocladium kiliense (assembly GCA_030734395.1). Taxonomy (NCBI): domain Eukaryota; kingdom Fungi; phylum Ascomycota; class Sordariomycetes; order Hypocreales; family Sarocladiaceae; genus Sarocladium; species Sarocladium kiliense. The sequence continues at coordinate 1,925,619 of JAUZTG010000029.1, forward strand.
TCACATGGCTCGATCCAACGCTCGCTGTTGCACACCGAGAGGGCTCTCAATCGAGCGCGATCTCATTCTTGCCATGCGCCGGGAGAACAAGCGGTGGCCGCGGGGCCATTCGCTGGCACTCACTTGTAGGGATCAAGCTGTTAGCCTAGTGTCCGTTTCGTTGGCCGCCCTCACTGCTGCGCCAGCAATTTGTATGGCTCTCACAGTGTCTCGAAATGCCCTCCTACACGCCGGCATTCTCCTTGCCCGCGATCTTGCAGCTCGATCAGTCGGTAGTGAGTCCGGATCGGAGTGTTTTGCCGCATCGAAACATGCGTGTTCCTGTCGTCACGAATGGCTCTACGGTGATTTAGGTGATTTTAGAAGTGTTTCAAGAAGCTGGGGCCGTCCACACACACACACACACACACACACACCCCTTGCCGTGCTGAGATATTCAACTCTGGCACCTTTGTCAATGATGACCCAAGTGATGGTGCACCCACAGATGCTCGGGGGCTTATTTGGTCTGCGATCGGATCTGGAGCGCATAACAGGAGGATTTTGTACTCAGAGGAGCTCGAAGAAGCGACGAAGTCCGTGCAAGGTGGCAGCGAAACCAACACACCTCCCCATGAGAGGGCGTGTTCGTGCGAAACTGGGGACTGTGGCTGGTGAGGCCGGGGTGTTCCTGCTTGCATCGCACTATCGATTCATCATAGCTCTGGACAGCTCAAAGAAGCAGCCAACAACGCGCGCACGGCTTGATAGAGTTTGAATGTGTTCGATCGGGGTCAGAGTGGGCGCAACCAAAGCAAATTGCTGTAACATGAGCTTGCAAATGCATGCCTACTGAGAGATTAATTATGTCTCCAACGACTCCCTCTACGGTACCGCTTTCGAAGCTCTGACGCTTAATGTTTGGATGTGACGTAGGAAAGTGCTTTGCCCAGACCGGATACAGGTCATACAGTCACGTCCAGTATAGAGCTTGATTCATGCCACATGAGACAGACTGTGATTGTTTCTCTGACCCGATCAGAAAAGTGGGATGTCAAGTGATCTTGATGTGATGGGTTCGGGGAAGATTGAAGGAATGCGCCAACGCCAACTCGCCCAGTATGCTTCGGCCGCCCGGCGTTTCGCCCGCGAACTAGCTGGGGGAGCGGGAGCGACCATCGGAGGAGCCTCGGCGAACCTAACGGCTTGTGACAAAAAGACAAAGTCAATGTCTGGAGCTTCCGCGATAGGAAAGCCAGGCGCATCGCGATCCTTTTCGGCAGCGCAGGAGGTGGAAATGGGCAGACCCTCTTGGCCCAAGCTGGGGTGATGCGATAGTAGCGGAGTCTGTGAAGGTCCGCAAACCTCCCAGCGATGCGTGCCCCTGCGAGCGAAAAGTAGCAAGATGAGATCCGCCGCGGCTGTCCTTAGCTCGCTACAGGCTTACCACGCTGGTGGAATCAGAAAAGAATCGAAGCTGGTATCTCGTGTAACCCGGCCACCAATCTCTAGTGGGGAGCTTCTCCTCCGTCATTATACTTGCCCGGGCTGGGCTGCGGCCATCGTTGTCGCCAAGGCATTTCTGTAGTCTTGTGGCGCTGTTCGCCATTTCCTGCAATTTTGCGCATCCCAAGCGCGGTGTGGTTTTGTGTGTACTCTGCGGCAGTGGCTGTATCGATGACCAGCCGCTTCAGGACTCCGAAATGACGAAAAGCCTCTCGACGGGAGGAGCGGCCGTGATTTACTGTAATTCCGGCTATTCACACATATTGAATTGACATCTCGGAGGACCTTTGCGTGAAGCTATGCTCACGCAGGCCATTTGACGATCAGTGAGATTGGCCACAAGAGCCTTCGTTCAGTGGCGTTTCCACGGCGGGAGAGTGATGGATTCACTCGCAGTAGGGCAGCTCGGCGCACTTGCCGTAGTTCCGCAAGCCCTGTCTAATCAGTTGTCGACCGCCAAGTCCTGGCGACAGACCAAAAGTTTGAAAATCATCAGCATCGAAGAAATGGTTGTTAACCCACTTGGGTCCGGCGCATTGTCGGTATGGTCGAGAAAATACATTGTACCACTTGCAACGTCCCGTCTGAACAGCCGACCAGCGAGAGGCGAATAAGCCACGCAACCAGCCACAACTCGCAGCACAGTGATTTGGCGATAAAAATATCAGGTGTTGATCAGAGGGGCCCCGAGGGGCGATCGTGTAGAATGGGGCTGCGACCTTGCCACGAAGGGGATTCAGAATGAAGATCTCCTGTGGCTTTCGCCAACCATAGTGGCTTCACAAATCTAGACAGGAAGAATGGACCTGCACAGCCACACTTGACGTGGACTCCCAAGTCCTTCGAGAGTTCCCATCCCGAATCGAGGTTACCTTGAACTGAAGAAGTGTGTAGTGAAGCTACAACGGGTCAAAGGAGACTGCGTCTTGGGCAGGGGCTACCGAACTTGGCCAGCAAGTCAAACAGCTGGGCTGGCGCCACTGGTGCCGGCGCCGAACAGCAGACTGGGGCAAAACAAGGGTGCACCAAAGCAGAATTGTTGGCGGAGAACGGAGGCACGGAAGTGATGGACTTGGGCTTGGGACCAGAAGCTTTCCCTGCCACGGGGCAGAACCTGTGCGAAGGATGCGAGAAAGAGAAGAAGGCACACACGAGTAGCAGCAGGGCGTTCCTTCCTCCGGTCTCGCGAGCCTCGGCACCTTCTTCGACAAGAACGATGTGACTTCTCCCCCTTGTCTGGCTGGACTTTGATAGAAGCTTCACGACATCTTTCTGACCGTCTATAATACAGTTGTGCTATCACGCGAATCCCGCGCTAGGTCTAGTGACGAGGAGGCATGTTGGAGGAGAGCCACAGTGGAGTGGGGTGGAGTGGAAAGGGGCCGGAGAGGAGAGGAAGGGAGGAGGAGGAGGAGGAACTGACCCGTTCCCGTGGGCGTTGGTGTGGGCTGGGCATTTGGGAGTGTTGTTTGATTGCTTTTGTTGGATAAGAAGTGCACAACTGTGCTGCGGAGACAAAGAGTCTGAGAGCGTCTGCTGTTGCAGTTGGCGCTTCATCACTACCACTGGCAGTGGACAGATAGCGACTTGGAGCTGCAGTGGCTTGAGGACATTTGGGCTCAGTACGGGGAGGGGGGTGTACATATCAGGGGCGAGCCACAGTGAGGCACAGGCGTCTCGCACTAACAATTTTCGTGATGAGGGGGCCAGGTGGTGGGACGGTGCGCTTTTCTCCAAGCGTCTTCGAGCCGTTGCAGGCCGTTGCAAGGGGTGGCCTTGAGGGGGGAGGGTCTGGATCCACGATGCACCCGACCCAGTGCATACTACACTGCAGCCACCCCCCAACTGTGGCTGGCCCAGGCCAGGTACATGGGGTACTTGGGATACATGATGTACATGGCATGGGCCAACGCAAGCGACGCTTGAGACGGGGTGCCCACCATCTCCCCCCTGGCTATACAGCACTGTACAAGCTGGGTTGGCGGCTGCTGGGACTCGTAATTACAAGACACCCGACTATCTGCTGCCCTCTGCTCAGTGTCGGCTGGTGCTGGCTGTTGGTGCTTGTGGTGCTCTGATGTATTGCGCCGTATACATATGTAAGGCATCCTATCTGCTGCCTCGCCTTACCCTGCCGACTGCTCGCAGATCTCGCTGCTGTTTTATTATGCTGCCGGCATAACCCATTGCACCTGGAACAGCCTTGAAGAGTCCTCGACACCCTCGACACACTCCGTACCTGCCTTTATTAAAACAACCAACCCCGGCAACAGCTCCCACCGGCTGCTCCTTCCCGTTGCCAGCTTGTGCTCTTTCTTCTTAACTGCTCGTTCATATCTCACCTTTCCGACATCTGTCGACTCCTCTCGTTTCCACGCTTCTTCAGCTTCGCTTTGAGCACCATCACGCAGTCTCGCTTCTCCGACGCCACTTCTTGCGGTCTTCCGAGGTCATTTGTCTCAGACATACACCACCACCCTCTGACTGCTGGCCTGCCTCGCCCCGTTTCCTGACCTGGCCCGTCAGCTTCCTCACGCCGGCTTTCCATCGTCTCAGCACGACCAACTTCGGACCCAGCAGGACCAGCCATCCATCCACTGGTGTCCAGACACCCAGGTCATCCTTGGGACGCCGCACATCCCAGGCATCGGCGGCACGGAGAACGCTCTGCATCGCATTGCGCTACATCATTCGTGTATCTCATCTTTCCTCGTCTACAAAGGTCCAGGCCCCCCACTTGCTGTCCTTTGCACTATACGCTCAACTGGACATACATAAACGCCGTCCAGCTCACTACCACCAATCGTTTGTCACCCAACCTCGTCCTCACCAGGCTTGCATCAGCCACCAAAGCCCCCGCCTCTGTCTTGTCGCTACGCACGTGGCGCATCGACAACTTTCGACATCCTCGAAGACATCACCTCATCGACCGCACTGCACTGATCTCGATGGGCTTACTTGGTCGTATTTGAATAACCGTGCTTGCTTCTTCCTCCTGACCCCAAACGAACTCTCGACGGAAGAGGCCCACAGCTTATAGAGGGGAAGTCACCACCGCGCAAGCTACTGAAAGAACTCACGAGCTGCTGTCGTGAGACAGCATTAGGCTGTCCGCCTCGACATGTTCCGTCAAAGGTTTGTTAGAATACGTCCCCGACACGAGACTTAGAACTAACTCCGTTCCCTAGGACAAGCTCCGCGAAACCGGGAGACAGCTTGCTGGCTGACTTCCGCCAACAGTTTCCACAAGTTGCTGCGGCTACATCGGCAACGACCGTGCCAGGTATCTCGCAGACTGCTGCTCCTGACAACACCATTGCACCAGCAGAAGTGTAAGTAGTGACTACGGCCGTTGGCATACAGAACGTCGCTGATTAGACCCTGGAACAGAACACAAAATCTGGATGCTGAGGGCTTCCGCGATGAAGACCCAACACCGCGAGCTTCTAACGCCGCCAACGAACCATGGCGGTTCACTCCCGGACTGTTGGACGCGCAAAATTTCAACTATACCGGCTTCCCCAATGGGCCACCTGGATACTACACGCCTACACCTGGAGGGTCTAACACCCTGTTCCATCCCCAGGCCGGCGATCTTCACACGCCAACGATAGCACTGGGTCATGGACTTGGCACACCACTTTCGATGCCTACCTCAGGTGACGCATTACAGGCTGGTCCTGCGATCCTGGATATGTCTGGCTTCCAGACTCTTCAGCCCCACCAGCTACACCATTTTAACCCCTTCATTCAAGCGGCACCACCGCAACAAGGATTCGCTCCGTCAAGCTTCGTACATCAAGACACTGGGTATGAGACCATGGAACAGGACGGGTCACCGCTGGGATCAGATCCCTCTGACGGAGGCAGAGTCACATCGATTGAGTCAGCATTTCATCCGACTACACAGATGGTGCCAGGTTTTCAACCTCGAGTGCACTCCAGCATAGCCATGGGCCATCCTCTCCCGCCATCAGCCGAGAAGTTCCGGTTCCATTCTACTCTGAACGCCCCCACTGCTATGATCAAGCAGGCAGACGAAATACCTATCACATACCTCAACAAGGGTCAAGCATATTCCCTCACTGTTGCCGACACCCATGCTACCATGCCTCTGCAACCTGGAGTCAAGTATCGCACCTTTGTCCGAGTCTCCTTCGAGGACGAAGAGCAGCGTCAGAAGCCCGGTGTTTGCTGGGGCCTATGGAAGGAGGGGCGTGGTACGAACGAAGCTCATCAAAGAGGTGGCAGATTACAGGCTGTGGAGTATGTCGGAGCTGGACAGCCGGCCGAGGGTGACGACAAGAGAACACGAGTCGAGCTGGAGCAGTCCTCGTTTGACGGTTTCTCCTTAACGTGGACGCCTGGTGCAAACGGTGCACCTGAGCTGAGTGTAGCCGTGCGCTTCAACTTTCTGTCAACCGACTTCAGCCACTCTAAGGGCGTCAAGGGTATTCCCGTACGCCTCTGCACAAAGACCACCCCTGTTGGACCCGATCCAACGCAGCCTGCTGGCACCGAATTCACCCCCGAGGTCTGCTACTGCAAAGTCAAGCTGTTCCGCGATCATGGAGCCGAGCGTAAACTCTCAAATGACGTTGCCCATGTCAAGAAGTCCATTGATAAGCTCAAGCAACAAATTGCCCAAGCCGAGAGCGGAATGAAGGACTTCGGAAAGCGCAAGCGATCAAGCGCCTCCAAGGCAGGCATGGGTGAACAAAGACCTGGCAAAGTCCAGAAGCACAAGCGGACATGGTCAATGTCCTCTGCTAGCTCGTCAGGGGGCGGCGGTGCTCGCATGTCAGTGGAGGAAGACTTGCATTTCAAGCTTCAAACTCTCCAAGACATGTTCACCAGCACCCGACCTGTCAGTGTGCTATATCTTCGAGGCGAGGACCTCGACGATCCCGACAAGCATCCGGTCTCTCTTCCTGGCGAGCAAAGCCCACTCCACAAAACCGACAGCGTTCCGCGCGATGGTCCTAATTGGCAGGTGCGCAGTGGCCGGAGCTCTGTCGCCGATTCCATGGTCTCGCCATCCCCGAGCTCCCTTTCCCTGGCATCGCAAACCTCTGCTGTGGGTCAAGGTGGCCATTGGCAAGGGTTCGACAGTGTTGCAACGAGCGACGTGCGTAAGACCGATCAACCCACGAAGATTGGCAAGACGGATGATGATGGCAAATTGAGTGGTTGGATCGAGGCCTTGGGCGTCGACCAAGGCTATCGCCCACCCCCTGAAAAGACTCCGAAGCCCGTTGCTTGTTTTTATGTTATGAACAAGACAACGACGGAGCCTGCGAACCCGCAGTATCACCACGCCATATATCTTATGCAACGCACTCTGAAAGAGTTCACGGACCGCATCGCTGCCAAATGGGGTCTGGACGGCTCCCGAATCCTTCGCACGGTGCACGTCTTGCAAAGCGGACTCGAAGTCTTGGTTGACGAGGATGTTGTCCGTGAGCTCAAGGAGGGGCAAGACATGGTCCTTGAGATCGAGGACTTTGTCGAGCCATTGATTCCCGCAAAGAGGGAGTGGGAGATGGCGGTTGATGGCAGCGACGAGAGCGCTACTAAGGAACCGACGCCTGCCAGCGGCCTCATGTTGCGTCTTCGATTCTAAAGTCTACAATCCCCGAACAACTGTGAATTATCCGATACACGATCCCAGAGTCATGGGATGGATCATGCTGGTGTTTGGGGCGTTTTTCATTATGATACCACCGGTTCTTTTTTCTTTCATCATCTTCCTTTTTCTTTCCTTTACTTCTACAATTATCAACCTTCCTTTACCACGGGCAGGCCCGCACAACGACGAACCTGCGTCGTCTTTGCTTCAATAATTTCCCCCCTTTCCCCCCTCGGGGGTTGTACCACTCTCCTTTGTACATGGGCGCGGGCAAGCAACATACCCCCGTACACGACGGATCAATTGGATCATACACGGCCGACATTTGACGAAGTGATGCGCATATACTGTGGGCATTCTGGCATATACACATTCTGGCAGAGGCAACTGGAGGAGATACCAAGGCTTCGGCCTTTTTTTTGAATACAAAGCCACATTACCACACTGAGATGCTCCCTTTGCCAGATATCCACACGTACAAGTCTATACTGGGAAATTGTGAGAAAAAAAAAACGGAAAAAAAAAAACGAGGTGTCGCTAAGAAATTGGGTCACTTGAAAGTCCCAGCTTTACGCAATGAGATTGCTCATTCCGGAGCTTCTGGCTCGGAGGCAAGGCTCCCTGGTGCAAACAAATGCCGCCGTGGATCTGGCGGTCCCTACAATCTGGTTCACAGCACGGCCAATTCCGGCTACCCGAATCATGTCCCCAGACCTTGAAGACCTTTCGAGATTTGGTGCTTGAGAGATATGATTGGTTCATAACGGATGGCCTAATAATCTCGCGTGGTGCGGATCCCGCGCGGAGAGGCGCCGAAAGGCTGCCGGTCTGGAAGCACCCTGCTGGGGACCAGGATTATGATTATGTATACTAGCAATAGCGGGGATTGCTTGGATTTTGGGGGGGGGGGGGGGGGGAATGGGAGGGGGGAAGTTTCAAACGAAACGGAACTGAAAGGGCTATGGACTGATGCGCGCGCGCGTGGCTCTTGGGTGTGGACTAGCAATAACAAAACGGAGGGGAACGTGGTTCTGCACAAGTAATGAGGAGGAAACGACACATCTAATTCATAAGTTAGAAGAGCGTAATTATGCCGTCACTGAGCGCGTACGATCCTCCGCTGGCATTGCTCATGGTGTGTCTCGTCCGGCTGGTCTTTACATCATATCGAAGATCAGCTGGTGCATGCTTCCCCGGAGAAACAATGATCACCAGCCCACCAGCCACACTAACCCTGCACACCGCCACATCTCTAAGGAGCCTTTGTGGCTTGACCCTGCGTGTGTGGCGCAAACGCACGCCCCTACGATCCGCCTCGTGCCATGTTCATCAAGAGCTGTGGTGCAGTCCCTCGTCAATCGAAGAGTCGAGACACAGAGATACCTCAAGGTACAACCAGCGATCGTCGTGGTTAGCCACAGTGATCGACAGAGAAGTCGCCAGGAACGCTTAGAGGGCCACGCGTGCACCGCCACGAAGAGGATACAGCTGTGGCGAGTTTTCTTTTCGATGGTCATTGTTTGTCTTGGGTGGTGGAGTTTGTTGGAGAAATTGAGGGCGGATGGTGCGCTGTTGGAGAGGTACTTCGAGAGGGCCGGGCTACCTGTGGCTTATGGAGGGGGGGTGCGTTGACGAGGGGCTGCAAGCCGGTGTCACCTGTAGTGTGTGCTACGGACTGTCCCCCGTTCGGTGGGCGACGGATTTAATTCGTGCAGATGCTCGATTTCGTCAGTGCAGGACCTTCAGCACCGCGGGAATCTTAGTAGTGCACACAATGCGCCTCTAGTGCAAGGTACCTCCACAGATGGCATGAATTGCGTTCTGTTGATGATCGCGCCTCGATGAACGTGAAATTCGACCATCACAGCCAATCGACGCTTGCCTCGTCCCCCTGATTAACGTGCCATTCACATCATTGCATGCCTAGAACGCGCGTTGTTCAACTGTAGACAAGTGACACTAACGCAGGAGGTAGCCAGCCCTGACGATGGCTACTTGTCGCGGATGCGCATTGATCTGATCGCACGACTGGCCCAGAGAACCCTACAGCATACTCTCCACCCTCCTCTTCGGATGCTCATCTCGACCCGAGGGGCACGGCATCTTCCTCTCATATCTTCCCTTGTAATCTTTCACCCAACACCGAAGTCGAACCGGTGGCGAACGGTTGACCGACACGAGGAGGAGTGCATGCTTTGCCAAGAGTATTGTCAGAGGAGGAGTCCCATTGCTTCCGTGGCCCCCTCGTGACCCCTAGGCATTTCGCAATCAGACACCTCGCTTACACACAGTTGAACAAGATGTACACCCTTCGTTCTCGCCCCTCGTCCAGGGCTCTAGCCTTTCTAGGGTCGGAAATGCAAAGATGGATACTATTCGGCAAGACATTGGTACCCTCTAGAGCGGTGCGTGGCACCTACACACTTCTTCCCCTGAGAGCCGCGCCGGATGGAAGTTGCCGAAAGCCCCTTTCATCCAACATCAATGATTGGATAAGTCCAGGCATGTGGTATTACTCGGCACTCTTCGTTGCCGGCTATGACATGTTGGGATATAGCAGATAAAGGGGATAGATACATGGACGGTTAATTGGGCAGATCCCACAGCTGGCTACATGGGCACCTCGATCTCGGGATCGGATACTGAGGTCTCCGGACTAAGCTCATCTCCATGATTTCCAGGGTTGTAGCCCAACGAATTGCTACTAGAGCATCTGCCAAAAAAAAAAAAAAAAAAAAAAAAAAAAAAAAAAAAAAAAAGGATTGCATTCGTACTGTACGCCCCCCAGTATGATGATGTGACGGGGAATAAAGTTGTGGATGAAGATATGGCGGTGGTGAGCACGAGGCAGCATGGGTACCGTGGTCTCGGTGGCCTCCGAAGAAACCAACTGGACCCTGAAAACGTTTGGGGACAGCCCCTCCTTGCCCTTCATTGTGGGGGATGCAACCGCCTCACTCCCAGCCAGCCAGCTAGCTACTAAGGTATGTGGTAAGGTAGCATTATGCTCTGAGTCAATTCAGTTACTACCCAAAGCAACAAGAGACTTCTTGGGATTGATTCGCCCTCTAACTACATACCCCGTCGTAGTCTCAGGGGTGGACGCGTGGACAATGATGCCGTCGCACGGAGCTGATCTGTTCTGGCCCCGACGATCACCATGGGCTGCCTCACCAAGTGACTCACAATAGCCTTGTCTTCGTGGGCAGGTGACACTTGGGTTGCCGATAAGCAGTTTTGATCTACCCCATGTCGAGATCGAGGGAGTTTATTTTGTCTAGACCAAACGGTGCTGCCGCAGTGTGAGTGTGAGTGTGGGTGTGTGCAACACCGTGTAAGTCGCAGGGCATAGCCTCGATGGCGATATCTGGGAGTCTGGCAGCCCTTCTAAGCGACCGACGCAGGATTGCGCAATGCTGCATCATCAATTCAGCTGGACATGGGTCATAATGTAAATCTCTTTCCTGTCGGGGAATTTGACATGTTCTGCCCAATTTTCTTTCTTTAGTAACTGGATTGACATGCTAAAATAAGAAATCACAATCACGTTCGATCCGTCGCTTGGCTGTCCCCGTACCTTTTCGCCACTGTGCAACGAGAAAAGAAACACTAAAGCCATAATCCCATCCCCGCTTTATTTTTTGACTGGGATCAAATGTCAGTCGATGGATAGGGTTTTCAGAATTTGCCATCGTCTTTTTTTTCGGGTGGCTTAACCCCGAGACACTCGGGAGGCTGAAGCCAATCAGAGGTCAGACGAGTTACCAATCTGGGGAGGGTGTGTGCCTGCCGGTCCCTCGATGCGCCACGCAGCGGGGTGGCCTGGTGGGAATCGAGAAACCTTGTCCCGCTGTGGCTCGAGAGCAGAGGAAGGGAGGCTGAGGAAGAGACATGTTTGCCTCTTGGAATAGCCAAGGCGGTAGAAAAGCGATGAGGTGCCCAGGAGTCTCAAGGACGAGGGCCGTGGCGCTCTGAGGGATAGGGACTTGGAATGCTGTCTATTGTCTTTGCGCTGCGTCGAGTGACGAGAACAAGACAAGTTCACGACTGAATTGACATTGACATCCAAGCGGACATGCCGATAAGCCACGCCAGATGACGAAACGATCGCAGGGATCCTTCACGAGCCACAGATGCCAGCTGGAGTTGAGCCACAGAGTCACGGAGAGAGGGAGGGTGGATGGAGAGGGCGGGCACACGGCCCAATCGCTGCAGCAAGCGCCTGGGACAAATCGGCGAAGCTGCCCTGTAACGCATTGAGTGATGCGAAAGGGACCGGCAGCTCAGCTGAAGCAGCTACTGAACGGCAGTGACGTTCAGGCATACGATGATACTTTGGGATAAGCAGAAGAGGAGAATTGAATGGCCAGGCTTCAATCGGGAGGAGGCAGCGACTGCGAACAACTCAGAGAAACTTCGGAGAACGACGACGACATTATGCGACCGAGTTGCGACACCTGAAGAGCGATCAATGGTGCAAAGGCTGTGTCTTGATGCTAAGCTTTGTCGCAAAACAGCAAGATGAAGACTGCGCCCGAGAGGATGACAGGATTGCGCCAACCGACACAACACCTACGAACGATCGAAATTATACATAGAAAGTTGTGATGGGATATCAAAAGATGCTGGAGAACCGTCTACAAGCACTCTTTGAAGATGCGCCATTGTTAATGGGATGCTGTCGTACAGTGCTCGGAACTGAAGTTGAGAGATTGCTATGACTGCATTTGGCGGGGTGAAGCTGGGCTCTTCCAGTGAAGATGCTGCTGCAGCATGTGCCCCGCGATGCGCGATCGGATCTGGGAGCAGGCATGCAAATCTGCAATGGAGAGATCTGAAAGGAGCTCCAATACAAGGGCAGAAGATGTGACATATGCTCTATGGGAAATAGTTGAGGCAGACAGAATTCGTCACATAGGCAGAGAACGTATTGTCGAATACACATCATGTTCCAATCTGCATTGTCTCGTGCACTTACTTTTTTGCTGATTTTATTCTATGGCTGTCGTTACAGGCAGTGAGCCGACGCGGGTCAATCTTGGGAGTTGGAGAAGACCCATGACTGCTATAACGAAACTTAGGGACAAACGAAGACGCGCTGATTGAAAACATTTAATTGGCCGAGTCTCGAGGCAACTTATCAATATCAATTTGTTTGGAGACAAGAACGTGTTGGAAGGGCAGCAATCGCATACGTCAGGACTGTACGGTGCTTGAGCATTGCATGATATCCTTGCTTGCCATCTGATTAAATCGCCTCATAGAAGACCAATAAAGGGAACTGAAATAGTTCAATCCAAAAGATTATGGAATTGGTAATTGATCATGCATTTGGTGGCTCTTTCGTTGCTTTCGCCCATCTCGTGACCTGGTGTGCACTGTTGGAGGTGGGCCACTTGCACTACAGTGCTTTACGCGTGCCGACGCGTCTCGACGCGGCTCCCTCCAAATTATGACCTCGTTGACCGCAACAAGACCCTACCACCATCCACCACCCCCACATCCATCTTCACGACGAGGCAGCTCGATAATCAAGAACACAGGGTTGTCCAAGATGCCGCATTCCGAATCACCAAAGGGCAAGTCGTCGCCGGCGGCCGTTAAGGACGAGCCAATGGACGATGCCGCCATCCCTAGCCAAGTCGAAGACCATGCCGTTGGAGAGGCCGATGTCGACATGGATCAGAGCCAAAGCCAGAGCCAGACGCAAGGAAGGGACGAGCAGACAAAGAAAGATGTCAAACTCGAAGACCTCTTCGCAGATGTCGACTCAGATGATGACTTCCCGAGCTCGGCGCCCGTCCCTAAGCAGGAACCGGCCAGCTCTCCTCCAACAGCTGATCTGCCCAGGTGAGCTTCGCAACGATATCCTTGGCCACAATGACCATGACTGACGACGATAGCGATGCCCTTGCTCTGAAGGCTTCCGACCCGGAGGTCATGCGCAGCTTCTACCAGCGCCTCTTCCCATGGCGATACCTCTTCCAATGGCTGAACCACAGCCCAACTCCCACCAACGACTTTGGCAACCGAGAGTTCGCCTTCACCCTCCAGAACGATGCCTACCTTCGATACCAATCCTTTGCCACAGCTGATCTGTATGTCGCGCGCTTTACTGCTGTGCACCTCACAAATATCTGACCACTTCCCATAGCCTGCGCAAAGATGTCCTCCGTCTCATGCCCTCCCGTTTCGAAATCGGCCCCGTCTACACCACCAACCCGCGTGATCGCAAAACCCTCCGCAACTCCTCCGCCTTCAAGCCCCTCGCCAAAGAGCTCTGCTTCGATATCGATTTGACAGACTACGACGATGTGCGCACCTGCTGTGAAAAGGCTAATATCTGCAACAAGTGCTGGCAGTTTATGACGATGGCTATTAAGGTCATTGATGCGGCGCTACGGGAGGACTTTGGGTTCAAGCATATCATGTGGGTATACTCTGGAAGGAGAGGTGCGCACGCTTGGGTGTGTGACAAGAAGGTCAGGTCGATGGATGATCAGAAGAGGAGGGCTATTGCTGGGTATCTGGAGGTGGTGAAGGGTGGTGCGCAGAGTGGCAAGAAGGTCAATGTCAGAAGACCACTGCATCCGCATCTTTCGTAAGCTTACCCCAGCTCATCGCGTCAGAAGTGCGCTAATGATGTTGCAGACGAAGCCTGGACATTCTTAGGGAACACTTCCAAGAGGATGTGCTCCAAGTCCAGGATCCATGGGCCTCTCAAGAACAAGCAGAGAGGCTTCTCCAGCTTCTTCCTGACAAGACTCTGAACGAGTCTCTCCGTCGGAAGTGGGATGCTGCTCCTGGCCGTGCCAGTACCTCCAAATGGGCCGATATCGACACCGTCGCAAAGTCTGGCGCAAGCAAACACCTCGACTCGAAAGCCCTTCTCGAAGCCAAGCAGGACATCGTTCTCGAATACACGTACCCCCGTCTCGATATTGAAGTCAGCAAGAAGCTCAACCATTTGCTCAAGAGTCCCTTTGTAGTGCACCCTGGCACGGGTCGGGTGTGTGTACCGATTAGCACCAAGGCTCTCGAGGAGTTTGACCCGCTTGAGGTGCCGACTGTGCAGGGCTTGCTGGCAGAGATTGACGCGTGGAAGGGAGAAGGGAAGGAGGAGGAAGGGGGTAAGGGTGTGGCTGATTGGGAGAAGACGAGCTTGAAGCCGTACATCGACCAGTTCAGGTTGTTTATTAATGGGATTATGAAGGAGGAGAGGGGCCCAGGGATCAAGAGGGAACGAGAAGAGGATGCGATGGAGTTCTAAAGGTATTGGAGGACGGTACAGATGTTTGGCATGGATATGTATACTGGCGTTGGGGCTCAATTGATGTTATGACTGCTCAGCAGGCTGCCCTGTCTCGCCTTCACCCTCGGTCACACCATCACTAGCATCACTACCCTCACCCGCGTCCTGATCCTGATCCTCTTCCGCCTGTGCCCCCTCAACCTGCTCATCACCACCCGCCCCCTTCAAAACGCCCCCTTTCCTCTTGGGTATAACACTCACAAACGCCTCACCCCAGTCCTCACACTCCAGCCACTTGAGCATGATCTCCACAACATGGTTCGTCGCCAACACCTGCCGACTCTGCATGACCATAAAGTCCCCAATCGGCAACCTCGCAGTCCTGATCCCCTTCTCGGTCGCCCGACGGTGGCACAGTCCCTTTTCTCGATTCTTATCGACGAGCCCGCCGATCACGTATGTGGTGTTGGCTTCGAGCCGTTGGAGGGTGTATGGTGAGTCTGAGGAGAGGTAGATTACGTCGCTGTATGCTGGGTCGAGGGGAGGATCCTCCGTTTGCTCGCCACTTGTTTCTTCACGTGTGAGAGCTGGCTTGTCCGGGTTGGGCTGGAGTGCTGGGATTAGCTCTCCGCCTTTCTCCTTCATCCCCTCCCGGGCTTTCACTGCCGCTTGGAGGAAGTCACCCTCCTCAAACCCAATACCCCTCCAATTGGCATGTGCGTTTCTGAGGACAGTTTCAAATCGGTCCTTGAGCTTCCCTCTCCAGCCGTCCACCCAAAAGTGTGACTTGTACTGCGCCTTCTGGTTATCAGAGTACGATCTCGTAATTTGACTGGCAAGTGAGATGCGTTCCTTGTCGCGCATATACTGCTCGAAATCACAATCAAGGACCAACGCAATGGGGACTAGCACTGCAGGCTCCCTTTTAGGAATTAGAGAGTTGGGGTCAATGCCTTGGCTCAAAAGTTGCTGGCGTTGGGTGCGCTTTCGGATCTTGCTTTCAACCCTCTTCTCTTTCCGGCGCTTTGCACGTTCTCCACGACCTTCCTCCCATGCTTGGCGCTTGCGAAGGCGTTTGAGGGCGTTCTTTGAGAGCGGAGCTGAAGCCTCCTCGTTGGTAGCTGGGTTGGTGGTGGATGTTGATGCAGGGTTCGTGGAACCAGCGTCCACGGAGGGCTGCGTCTCCTCCCCTTGAATCTCCATTAAGTCGAAGGACTCAGCTTGTGTTGTTGTCGAATTCAATATTGCTGTGTTGTAAGAGGTGAAAGATATTGGAGGATGTGAAGAGCCTGTCGGATGTGACGCTGCTTGGCGACGGTTGTGATGCCAGATCCCAGCCAGAAAATGTTATTGAAGGCGATGCCAGTATATGTGCTCTGCAAAACAATAGCGATTGTTGATACACTGAGACACAATATGAAAATAACGGGCAAATTCTGCCTACAGCCCTCTCATCACCAAAAGACGTGAGGCATCTTGAAGTTCTGCCCCCACCAAACCAATCACATCCCGCCAATTGCAAATCACGTGACACCTAGCTCCCATCTCGGCATCTCCATTGACTTCATCCCTCCCGAAGCTTGTTCCCCCAAAAGGCCGCTACGAAAATCCTCAACATCCTCCCCTCCTCAACCACCCAAACCCCCCAATTCGTCATGGCGTCCCACGGCGAGCCTGCCACGCCTCTGCCTCCGCCGGCAGGGGATGTCCCTTACGTCCCCCACGACACAATTAACGAGACCGGCAAAACTGCTGTCATCGGCCTCGGCAGTGGTTTGCTGGCCGCGTCAATCCAGAATGCCCTCGCGAGGAGGAACGTGGGCGCGTTCGGCATCTTCACCCGTGGCGCTCCCCTTATCGGAATTGCTAGTATGTGCACTTTGCGACGCGGATGGAAGCCATTGGCGGTGATAGTGTCGCTGACTTGAGGCTGTCTAGCTTTCGCCCCCGCCGCGTACACGTTCGTCTCGCGGACGGCCATGAACCTGCAGGAGAAGGAGAGCACCTTTGCTGCCGCACTCGGAGGCTTCGCCTGCGGTGGTGTCCTAGGTCTTCCTTGTGAGTTTGGATGGTTCTCGGATCCAATTGATATCTCGCGCTAACATCCGACCAGACCGACGTCTGCCTAACGTCATGGCTCTCGGTGCCTTTGTCGGCAGCGTCGCTGGCGCTCTTCACATGTTCGGCGGCCGGATCGACTCTTTCAGACATGAGGAGGACGAGTTTGCTCGCAAGGAGACCGTCCGCCGCACGACCCGTATCCCCGTTCAGCAGACTATTGATGAGCTTGGTTCCGGCCCTAGTATGTTCCCTCGTCCAGCCAGCATCCATGAATTCCACACTAACGCGCTATACAACAGTGATCAAGGGCCCTGATTACGAGGAGAGGAGGCGCGAGCGTCTTCAGGAGAAGTTCGGCGTCGAGATCAACCCCGTCAAGGCCACCGCCGACGGCAACTAAAGACACAACAACAACACGCGGAAAGCACCACACATACTTCATACCCGGGGCGGCGAGCGAAACGGTAGAGGCACTGTATATAGTTTTCTTCCCGAGGAAGAAACCCTGCTACACTAGACAAATGGGAGTTCATTCTTTGTTTTATTCAGCCCTCGGTTGCTGCTGTCTTGTGCTCTATTGCACGACGCGCAGGCTATGGTCAAAAGGTACGTTCTACATTTTCTTTTCTGTTCTCCTTTTCACTCCCTCACTCTCGTGATGATATGCTTCAGAGGCTGTTTATGATCCAAACTGATTCGAACGCTCACCATTTCTATCAACATTTATCTGAAAATTCCACTTTTTTACACACAAGCTGTTGGCAAATCTTGAACGAGCAATCGCTAATTATTATTCAGATCATTCCGAGACGCCTAGTATCCTGTTTTACGTACTTTACAATTGTTACGAGAGACCAACTCCAAGTTTCCTTTCAGGCTCCAACACTTGTTGTGACACCACGTTGTTATAGAGCCTTGACGGACTGGAAGAAAGGGTTGGCGAGCAGCTTTGAGTCCGCCGAGACCAGTTCTTTCAGCTTAGCCACCTTCTCCTCTTTGCTCATGTTCTTGTCAGCGCCGACCTGATCTCGCCACTGCAAGAGCACCTGCTTGAGCATGGCACTGCCCTCCTCAACGTCCTCTTTGCTGTAGTTCATACCGAGATCTTCATGCTTGCTTGTGAAGTCCTCCAGCTCATCTGCTTTCCGTTTCGCCATGCGGATGACCTTGTCTGGGAAGCGAACCAGCTCTGCGACGTGAATGCCGAAGCTCTGGTCACAGATGCCAGGCTCAACCTTGTAGAGCAGTGTGACCTCTCGCTTGGTATTGCTGTCCTCACTGTCGGCACCACTGATATGTGCTGTGACGTGCAGATTCGCGACTTGTGGGTATTGTTCGGCAAGGGCCGTGAGCTCGTGGAAATGCGTAGCAAACATCGCGAAGCAGCCGATCTCCTTGATGATATGCTCAGAGATGGCCCAAGCAAGACCGAAGCCGTCATAGGTCGAGGTGCCACGGCCGAGCTCATCGATGATGATCAGGGACTCTGCAGTAGCCGACTTGAGTATGTTGGCGGTTTCGAGCATCTCAGCCATGAAAGTTGAAACGCCCTTGAGCTGAGAGTCGCTGGCACCCACACGTGCGAGGATGGAGTCGAAGATTGTGAGCTCAGCCTCGGCGCAAGGGACAAAACAGCCGACTTGCGCCATCAATGCAATCACGCCTGCTTGGCGAATATAGGTCGACTTGCCGCCCATGTTGGGTCCGGTGATGACGAGGAAGGATGACTTGTCCCGAGTGAGGTTCACATCGTTGGTGATGAACTGTACGTCGTCTTGAAGCTCCATGCAAGGATGGCGAGCCTCAAGTAGTCTTGTCCGACCTTCACCGCGGGCATGGATTTTGGGGCGGACATACGCAGTCGGAGCGTGGACCGCGCAGTGTGCCAGTGACACGATGACGTCGAGGTGGGCGAGCACGGCAGCAAGACGTTCCAAGACAGGGCTGTAGGATGCAGCAACATGAACGACCTCGTTGACGAGACTGCTTTGGGTCCGGTTGTAGTTCTGTGATAGCTGATCGTATTCTCGGCGGTAAGCTGCCAGCTTCTTTGTGGTGAAATAGACACCATTTTTCTGTGTTGAGCATTCCTGGTACCCTGACTTGTTGCGGATGCAACCAGCCTCTTGACGGGTAAGGCGCATACACACGCCGTGCACCTTGTGGTTCGTCTCCAGGAAGATCTTCTTGTCGGCCTCCTGACCAAGATCCCTCGCAGCCTCGTAAAATTCGGCCTTGATATCGCGGTCCAGTTGATCCAACTTCTTGCGGATAATGCGCAAACTCTGGTCGTAGTCCGATTTGATGATGTACTCATGACGGTCAAGCGCATCAAGATCGACAGTCTGCTCCACCATATCCTGCAGCCGTCCGAGGCTATCGGAGAGATCTCGCAGTTTGGACGTGTATGCCTGGTCAAGAGGGTCGCGATATGCTTCGTCCATAACGCCCTCGAAAGTTCCGATGAAACCAGGGAGTCGGATGACGACTTGGTAGGCGCGGACGACGTCTTCGAGGTTTGCCCGGCCCCTCTGGAAGCGCTTTGACAGACGGTAAAGATCCGGAACCGACCGCAAGTGCTCCTCTTGTAGTGTTTGCCTTAGTTCGGTGTCTGTGACGAACGCCTCGACGAGCTGCTGCCGCTTCTCAATGTCTTCCTTGTTCATCAGTGGCTGTTTCAGCCATTGAGCGAGTAGTCGGCTGCCTACTGGCGTCTTGCAGTGATTCAAAACGCCGAAGACACTCATAGTCTTCGATCCATCCTTTGGCCCCGGCATCAGGTTTAAGGCTTTGAGTGCCGCAGCGTCCAGCTTCATGAACTGAGCCAGATCGTGTTGGTAGAGCTGATATTGTCCGAAATTCGACTGGTCCTGGAGAACGCCAAGATACTTGATGAGAGAAGCCGCCGAGCCCATGGCAAGCTTAAGGTCTGTCTGTGGGAGAAGAGTTGCCGACCTTTCATCTTTAAGCAATCTTGCCAAGTCCTGCTCAACGTCCCTCGTCGCAAAGTCGCTGGCTGGCCTTTCGGCGATTGCAACGCCGCAATTGTCGATAATTTGCCTAAGCTTTGCGAGCTCCGGATCCTTGTCCTTCTCGCCTCTATCGAGTTGAACAAGGCATTCCCGAACGCCAAGTTGGATTAGGAGGGATTCGAAATTTGAGTAAAGGTCGTTGTCCAGAAATTCGCTGACACCAAGCTCGCGTACACTGGCATCGGCGAAGCAGACGCCAACGCTCCGAGCCTCAGACGCCTTGGCCGAGATCTTCACTGCCATGATCATGGGTGCAGAATCAATCTGACCCCCGAGGTCATCCTCTACATCCTGCAGATTGCCTGGCGAGGCCTGCTTCACACATTTCCAATTCATACGACCTGCTGGGCTCTGCCAGATTTCGATGCGCTTGCCAAGTTTGAAGAGAGCTTCACGGAGGAATTGGCGGAAAACAGTAACGGTCATCGTGACGGAGGGGAGGCCGGTGTGATCGCTTCGACCGAGCTGGCGGACCACGGAAGTCGTTTTGTAAACCTGGCACGTCAGCTTTGGAAGCTGCAACTCAACGCTCAGATACTTACAGCCTTGGCAATGAAGAAGGCATCATCACCGTGGGCAGTGTACCAATCACCTCGGTCGAAAATGCGGATGGCTTCATCGTCGAGTGCCGGGAGAGACTTGAAGAAGCGGATGAAACCGCCCTCGTCATCGAGCTAGAAATGTTAGCAGCGAAATCTAGAAAGACTCGACGATGCACGTACCTTGAGTTCTGGTCGGGAAGCCATGCTGCAGCTTGATCGATGGATGACCACTGCTGTTGACTGGACTGCCGTTATGGTGACGTTGGAAGCATTCAATCTTTCTGGGCGCAAGTCGCGTACTGGGTGCTGTGAGACGCGTTTGGGTGCAGCCCATTAACGCGGTCAGTCGGGTTCCATAGCTCCATGCGTGCAAGTGAAAGACCCCGGGCCGATGGTTCTTCCGGCTTACATAATACATCATCTGTCAACTGAATCCAAGGGCATTTATTCCCTTGATGGCACACAAAAGAACCCTCTCCACCATTTTAGCTTGTCTCGGTCTTGGCCGGCGTACAATTCGCAGCGTTGGATCCAAGCCAAGACACCATTTCGCTGTTGGAGATGCGAAAAACGTTAACGGTAAGCTTAAGAAGGTTAAGAAGGTTAAGATTTACCTCAAGCGACGAACCTTGCTGGCCGGCCAGCCACCCGGCACCTAAGTCGCTAGTGACCCTCCTTCAGTTGACGCTCCCCCACTATCAAGGTGCAAAGCGCGCAGGACAGGGATCCAGCCTGCCTCCATCGGGCAAAACCATCAGGGTGCCATCGAATCAAATCAGCGTGTTCTCTCAGCAGCAGGTACCTGTATGGTTGCGGCTTCTCAGCCTTTTGCTGCAAATCCGCAAGAAACCATCAAGGTGCCATCAAGGTGCTCTCCACCCCATGGTTGTCTGCCCGCCATGCGACTCCACGACCATGTGCGCTGCTTGGCCGTACGTAGCCATGCTTCTCAAATCGAATCATTCCCTCATGCAGCGGCGTCTTTCTTTTCTGCATCTTCCGTGACTATTTCAGTGCTCGCCTTCCCGAGTCGCTCGCTTCTTTCGAACGTTCGTGCCGTGTTCGACAGCGTTTCTAGCCATTGCTACCTGGATCCGTGTGCATTGTACGGCTAGCTGATCATCCATCGGCCATTATTTGATCTCTCAGCCCTGGTCCATGGTGTTCTTGACTTAGGTCGTCACTTCACTCACAGCAACATCATGTCTTCCAAAGCTGCTGCTTGCGTCGCTTTGCTCAGCGTCGCAAGCTTCGCGACAGCCGAATTTGTCCTGCTGCCCAGGCAGACGACGGATCCTCCAGCCTCTTCCACCATCTCGCTCCCAGACGTCACCGCCATCACCAATTGCCACCTTCACGACACCGATGTCTTTTGTCAGGCCGATGGCACCGAATTTTCGGTCCAAGCGACACCTACCGTAGCTTCCGCTTTCACCGATTGCCACTCCCACGGCTCCGAGATGTACGTTCGGTGATCTGCTCCATGCCC
This sequence comes from Sarocladium kiliense, assembly GCA_030734395.1. Lineage (NCBI taxonomy): Eukaryota > Fungi > Ascomycota > Sordariomycetes > Hypocreales > Sarocladiaceae > Sarocladium > Sarocladium kiliense. Next base: position 1,947,109 of record JAUZTG010000029.1, read on the forward strand.
ACGTTCACTAACATTTGGATAGGTACTGTGTTGATGAGAGTGGAGGCGATGTTCTAGTAGACTTGGGAGCTTCCGGTGGTGAAGCGCACGAGGAGGAAGAGGAACACAGCGACAGCCACGACGACGGCGCTGAGGCTGACGGTGGCGAGGAACACTGCCACGAGCATGCTGGCATTCCGTAAGTTCAAGGATTCCTCTCTGATCCATAACGGGAGCTAACAGCCGAAGACACTGCACGGGAGGGAGCTCCTCTGAACGTACCTGCAATGCCCCCGATCGTGACTACAATGTCAACCTGCGTGTCGGTCTGCTCTTCGCTATCTTCGTCACCAGCGCTATGGGAGTCTTTGGGCCCATCCTTCTGTACAAGCTTGTGCCCAAGTCCAATGCGCTCGACACCATTTTCATGGTCATCAAGCAGTTTGGCACTGGCATCATTATCTCCACAGCATTCGTTCATGTGAGTGAAACACAACGAGCAATTACGGTGCCGTGCTAACGCCGAGAAGCTCTATACGCATGCCTCGATGATGTTTGCCAACGACTGCGTTGGCGAGCTCCAATATGAGGGTACGACCTCTGCCATCGCCATGGCAGGTCTTTTCCTCTCTTTCCTTGTCGAGTACTTCGGATCGAGGATCGTCATTCACAAGACTCGCAAGATGCATAGCATTAGTGTTGAGGAACGGGCAAAGGCGGTGCTCCAGACTGAGGTGGTTAGCATCCTCGTCATGGAGGCTGGCATCATCTTCCACTCTTTGCGTAAGTATTGGCCCTTTCAACGCTTTGCATCCTTTGACCAATGGCTCACACGTGGCAGTGATTGGCCTTACACTTGTGGTTTCCGGTGACGATTTCGTCATGACCCTTTTCATTGTCGTGCTGTTCCACCAGGTCTTCGAGGGTCTTGCACTTGGCTCCCGTATAGCCACCGTCGGTGCCTGCAAGCACCCCCAGGTGCCGACAACGGCTGCGATCTCTCACGCCCACCAGAGCGCTCAGGACAACAGTGACGGTCCACAGGACAAGACCGTCAGCAGCAATGAGGACAGCTCTATGACCAGCCTGGCCCCCGTACCGCTCGCACTCTCCATGAAGAAAAAGCTCGGTCTTGCGGCCCTATTCGCTTTCGTGACACCGATCGGTATGGCTATTGGAATCGGTGTTCTCTCTCAATTCAACGGCAGCGATAAGGCTACCCTCATCGCCATCGGAACCCTGGACGCTGTGTCCGCCGGTATCCTCATCTGGGTCGGTGTGGTCGAGATGTGGGCTGCCGACTGGATGACTGGTGCTCACGGACGCAAGGCTGAGCTGGCGGAGGCCCGTCCCGCGATTGTTGCTCTGGCGATGTTCGGTCTGGTCGCTGGGCTGATCGTGATGAGTGTGCTTGGCAAGTGGGCATAGTCGGCGGTAGAGGAGAGCGATACCCCTTTCTCAACCCCCCGTGAAATCCTTGTTGCTTTGGCTTGAAAACCAAGGTTTAGGATAGCGACGAGAACAGTTATCTTTGTTTTGCATTTCAACTCGTGAAAATTTGGGCATGGTAGGCTGGCTACATTCTTTCAGCGGGATCATCATATAGACGGTGGAATCAAGCGATGCTTTTTCATGAACTTGTTGGCTCTACCTTTTTTGCTGCTACATAAAGGCAGTGTCAACTCTGCGCAGTTCATTCTTCTAAGGCTCTGTGATGACCAGAGAGTTGACCATGCTTGTCCAGAGCAGGACCTCCTTGAATCACTCTCTTTTTGACATCCAATCCTACCATTACATCATTCGCACCCCTATGCCCCTGCATCTGTGTTCTCCTATTCGTCAATTCCAGGGACATAACTCAAGCCGTGGCCCTGTTGTTACTTGTGGCGATAATGCCGGAAGCTGGTCGAATTGACGCTTGAGTTGCCGTATGGCAGGACTTGGAAAGTCGGGTACGGCGTTCTCATGATATCCCAATGATCAGAGATGTTTGGGTTTCCGTACGGGCGGAGAGCAGCGAACCGCATGCTGTTCATATGTTAGCATAATCGTAATATTCCCGTCACTACTCTGACATCTTCCTGGAATAGTGAGCAATGCCGCATGGAAGGGCTCACGTGTAGTTTCCAGGCTGAATCATTGTACCGTCGGCGAACTTGCCGAACCACCAGAAGTTTGAGTAGCCCCTTGGAACGCGCAGTCTCGGGAAAGCAACGGTATCATTCTTATCATTGATGTCGGGATCAAAGAACCAGAACTCCTCGGCATCACGCATCGTCGCCGCGGAACCGATATATCCGTTGACGCCGACCTGAAGAGGCAACTCCCAGTATGCTTCTTGCCAGTACTCATCGAAGATCTAGGAAGTAGCGAAATGAGCCAGATGACTTGGTGAGGCTACAGTTGAGAGCACGGGTGCGAAACTTACATCCCAACGAAGATTTGTGCATGCGTAGGCTAGATTAATCGAGAGATCGACATAGTCCCACGAGTCTCTGTCCGTGTTGAAAGACCACCTGATTCTGTTAGCTTACTGAGCGCAGATGTGCGAAGGAGCGTCGTGGACGTACGAAAAGTCTTCGTCTGGGTCAATGAAAGTTGGGGGCCTCGAGAACATGGTGTCGAAAGCTTTCTCCGTGTCATATGCCGCACCTTCGCTCGTCAGAAAGAGCACCGGAAGTGACTAGAGGTTCCAGCTTACCGCCATACGGGATGGAGAGCTGCTCTCCGTTGGTGCCCTTCACAATGATCTTGCCGCCATAGAGAGGAAGATAATCATCATCCACACCTTGTGGTAGCTCAAAGCGAAGGCTTCCGGGCAGGTCAGTCAAGAAGAATGGGCTTAGATGATAGATGTAACACGAACCGCGCCTTGTGGCTCTCACCAGGAAGAAGCGTTATGGCGTGTGGCAGATGAACTTTCGGCACAACATGCAGCGGCTCGATCTCGAACAGCGTCTTCACACCGCCGATCCTGTCTAGTACATTTAGACCCGCCGTCGGCTCCAGTGAGAACGTGTAGTTGACGGTGCTGTTGCCTGTGTTTGTGATGTCTGCTGACCAACTTGGGCGAAAGAGCTCAGTGTCGAGCAACGCGAATGGTTCGAATGTCAGCTGGGTGTCATATTCAAGGACCTTTACCGCGTCAATCAATCCAGTGCCAACTTGGAAGGGCGGCGCGGTATGGTTGAGGAAGGTCAGGGCTGCGGACCAAGCCACGGTCTTGCCACTGGCCATGATGCGTTGGCTGAGGGTTTTGGCGAAGTCGGCCCCGTGGATCGAGCGTCCCCCGTACTGACCAATGTATAGAGCAGCAACGCCAGCAACGTATGGGGCCGCCATCGAGGTGCCACTCATGAGCTCGTACCCTTGGTCTATATAAGTGCTGATGACATCGTATCCTGGCGCTCCGATGTCTGGCTTGAGGAGAAGTTCGTTGGTGGGACCCCAAGTAGTGAAGTACGCAGGTATCGGCGTTGCGCGAGGATCAGAAACGCTGATGTTTGGATTCCCGGTGACGTTGATGGCAGCTACAGAGAGCACACCGGGACCATTTGAGCCGCTGCTTGCGAAGAATGGGCCCGAGAAACCCTCATTGCCGGCAGATATGGTTACTACAACACCCCGGTCGACAAGACGGCTCGCTACGAGAGCCCAGGGGTTGTCCGTGTAGCCGTCTGGCTGTCCAATACTTGCAGAGATGACGTCGGCCTACGGACTGTCAGCATACAATGGCTTAGTGGGCTGCATATACAAACACCAGCAGCGTAGGCATCACAGAATGCTTGGATTATAGTCTCTTCATCCGTGTCGTACGGCTCCTGTTCTCGTCAGCCCCATGCCAGCTCATTTGAACAGGCACAACTTACATCAGCAAAGACCTTGTAGACCAGAAGCTCAGCATCGGGAGCAACACCAGAAAACCTAGGAACTTAGAACGTGACGTGAGATCTACAGAATGGGCGTCTCACCAGCTGCTCTCACCAGCTATGATGCCTGCTACGTGTGTCCCGTGCCCATAATAGTCCCTTGGGTCTGCATCAGGGTTCTTTTTCGGCTTCAGATCGTGTGCATTCCCTGCCAATCCATGTTAACGAAGGAAAGCCCAAGAAGATCAAGGCATTTACAGTCGTGTCCAACCAGATCATAACCTCCAGAGACCTTGCATCCCGGGCCAAAACACCCTCCAAGCTGCCTGTGTCAGTATGCAGGGGCAAGTGCAAAATGGTCAACCTACCGCATCGTGGGTGTAATCGATGCCTGTGTCAACAATTGCCACCTTGACACCCTTGCCGCGGATTCCTTCACGATGAAGCTTGTTGACTCCAGTCCATTGATGCATTGAGTAATTCAGAGCACGAGATTGGATGTCGACGGCTTCACGGGGCTTCATTGGCTTCGCAAGCGGAACAGTTTTAAGGGGCCAAACGTTAGCTACACCATCCATCATGCGCAGCGTATCGGCATTGTCGACGCTCGTCTCAATTGAAATGCCGTAGAAAATGTCGCTGCAGTCAAAGGCCTTGTATGTAGTGCCATTCTGATCTGGTCGTTCGGCGAGCTGTCGAGTAATCCCCCCAAAAGTCGAGCCCTATAATTGTCAGGATGGTGCTAATTCATGGTTACGAAATGCTGACCTGAGAGAACTCGACAATGTACTTGTTCGTGTCGCCATGGCCCGAGGAAGCAGAGCCCACAAGCAAGCCTCTTCGGAGGAATTGACGTCGTGGGATCTTTGCACCAACACCTGCTACAAGGAGGAGCCCTTGGAGAATATGGGAGGCTCGCATTTTGACCTCAAAGAATGCCGTGATCCAAAAGAGAACTCTCTACGTGAAAGAGAAGAAACAGAGGGATGCTGAAAAGAAAGGAAACTTTCTTATAGGGCCCAATCTGCGGCACGGAAGGGAACATGCATAGGAGAAGACCAGGAAGCAGGGCGACCGGTGATACGCGAAAGATTCCCCCAACGGACCGACGTCGCAGGCATTGCGCAACAAGAGAGAGATCGCGACACCTCAGAACGCAGGCCTCAGCTGTCGTCTGCACCTGCGCAACGTATCGGGACGATGCAGTGTCGAGTCTGCCGAGTCACACGTAGCGACCATAGCACTGCAAATTTGCCCTCTTCTGGCCTCGGCAGCTGCTCAGGCATGCCACCATCTGATCGCTGAGAGGCTGAATCAAGGCTAGAGTTTGGACTTCCAAGACTCTTTGGGCAAACCTCAGGAATTGGCTCCCTCGAATCCGCCTCGAATGACTTGACAGACGTTTGCTGCGCTTCCGTCGTCCCAAGCCATGAACCGTATATGGAGGTCTATGGTGTCACCAGGACATAAGAGGTCCACTCGCTGGAGTACTGATTGTGCTTGTTCCCGTACACGATCCGAGGCCGGGACAGATCAGGGTGATTGGAGATTCCATAAGGTGTTGACAGGCTGTGCAGTGTCCAGCCATGCTTGTATTACCTTTCCCCTGCGTTACTGGATGAGAATACAGGACGAGGTGACACGGAAACGGAGAAACAAGATGCTTGATCGCAGGGAATACGAGGCGGGAGTCCGTTCGAGGGAGATGCAGACGTCCCTGTGTGCCGCTCATAATCTCACGGTCTGTAGCAGAATGTCTCTGGCTATGTGCGCGGTCAGCGGTGAGCCCGAGAAAGACGATCAGGCATATGGCGTCCCTCACTTGCATTTTGTCATCAAAGGTTGGCAATTCGAGCTACAAACCAGTCAAGGGCCCTCTGAAGGTACTTGAGGCAAACATCCCAATCATGATTCGCTACAGGGTCGAAAGACAATTGATTATGTCTCTTCGCCGGCAGATGGACACTAGAGGTCTGGGTGTGACACCGGGAGAAGTAGAAGGCAGCAGCCGGAGGCACGTGCCTCCTGCACCGCTGCTGAGCTTAGTCTGGAAGCCCAACACACACTGCGACTCCTTGGATCCTTCATCGACGATGCATTTGCACTGACAACAGTCTCTGAGAACTATCCACAAGCCCGATTCCAGGTTTCTCTGGCAAGGCTACGTAAGCACGCGGCTGACGACTGGCCCTGTGGCCAACGCCAACCATTGATCTGCATCCTCGTATCCACCGACCATCGCGGGAACCTGGCGATCGCGATTGCAGCTTGACAGACGGCCCAAGTGAGCTACGTTAGTTAGCATCATTGTTGGTTCTGTCATCAATGACTCCCCGGCTCCGCTATTTCTGCACTGACCTGGGCTGGATCCTGGAAGCAAGCCGGCTAGTCGGCCGCTGTCAGAGACGGTTTGTTGTCTCCTGACGTCACAGCATGATGTTGGGCAATTCTTTCTCCAGACCAGCTTCTGGTATAATAATCCTGGAGCCATAAATGTCGAATTGCTGTCTCGATCCAAAGGTCCAGAGTAAGTCACCCTCTATATCGAACACAATGGTGCGCCTCCTTCCCGCCTTGTCCCTCACGGGATCTGTCTCAGCCTCGTCTCTCGCGTCCACCTACTCCTTCAACCCTCTACACCATCTCGGCGGTATCGCCCCCTACTTCGAGCCGCACGATCCTCCTGCTTCACCAGAGGCACCACAAGGATGTGTTGCTGATCGGGCAGCATATCTTGTCCGCCATGCCGCCATTTACGCCAACGATTTCGACTTTGAGGAGTACATGGAGCCCTTTTTCGAGAAGCTCGAGAACAAATCATCCAGCATCGATTGGGAGAAGGTCCCATACCTGAACTTCCTGGCTGACTGGTCACCCCCGGTCTCTGATGACGAGCTTTCTCTCCTGACTAGGCTCGGAAGGCTCGAGGCAACTAAGTTGGGCGTGGACCTTGACTTCCGGTATCCCAGCATCAAGCCTCCCAAGAAGGTCTGGACATCTTCAGCGGAGAGGACAGTCAAGTCAGCTCAGTCCTTCGTTCGTGGCCTGCAGCCTGACGATGGCAACATTGATGTCATCAGCATCTATGAGTCTGAGGAATCTGGCGCCGACAGTCTCACTCCGTACAAGTCATGCCCTGCCTACTCTGGCTCTACCGGCAGCGAAGAGTCAGGTGTGTACCAGGAAATCTACGCGAAGCCCATTGTTGCCCGGCTCAATGACCTTGTGCCTGACTTCAACTTCACTGTCAGCGACGTCTTTGGAATGCAGCAGCTGTGTGGCTACGAGACCGTCATTCGCGGCAAGTCGCCCTTCTGTAGCACTGAGCTCTTCACTCCCGACGATTGGCTGGGCTGGGAATACGCTGAAGATGTCCGTTACCATTACAACGCCGGTTACGGTCTCCCTGCTGCAGGCCATGTTGGTCTCCCGTGGTTGAATGCTACTGCCAACCTCCTGATGGACAACGACAACGACGTTGATGACCTACTGGTCAGCTTCACCCACCGTGAACTTCCTCCAATGGTTCTGGTGGCAATGGGTGTATTCAACAATTCGCAGTTCAGCGGCGCAAACAACATCAACGACACCCTCCCTCTCGACCGCATTAACTATCGTCGCGAATGGAAAGCTTCGCACATTGTTCCCTTTCTCACCAATGTGGCTATCGAGCGCTTCAACTGCACCAACAGCTACGGTTACGACGACGGCGAATATTACCGCGTGCTTGTCAACAGCGCACCCCAGGCGCTTCCGAACTGCACTGACGGGCCAGGCACCACCTGCTCAAAGGATGCGTTCGAGAAGTATATCCAGACCAGAGTTGAGATGTTCTCCGGTTTCTCCGAAGAATGTGGTGTAGAGTACGACAACAGCACAGATACACTGTCGATTTACACAAACTCATCCATCGGGACCAAGGCTAAGGAGGAGAAGCGTTACTTTGCAGACTTTGGAGTTTAGGTGTGATGGTGGGACTTCAAAGTCTGGTGTTACGAGCAGCAGCGATAAGCTTCTTGAGTATATATATGCATTATAGAAGGTGATAAGCTTCTAACAGAATCATGACCATCTGTATCTTAGGATTTATTCATAATGAGACTTGATATTCTCCAACTCTGCACCAGTCAAAGGAATGACAGTCCCGTGGCGAGGGGTAGTCGGGTACTTGAAGTTCCTGTTCAGCGTCCACTTTGGATCGGTGAGGCTGCTGGATTCGAGAGGAACATAACCACCACCGCCATACTCGTCCGTAAGAAGGATGAACCTCTCGCCGTTGACGTCCCCAGGGTTCGTCTTGAAGATGCACGGTCCCTCGACCGCAGAAGTCCCAGCATTGCCGCCGATGCAGGATGCAACTTTAGTCCAATCACCAAGTGTTGCTGTAAGGGAAGTACTGCTCTCTTGGACAATGTCTGCGCAACCGTCGAGGGTGGCCTTGGTGAAGCGATGGAAGACGCCGTTGTCTTGAATGACTGTTGAGTCGATTCTTCCCTCTGGTGGAGCATCCTGCCAGAGTACTGGCTCGCTGAATGTGACGAAGTCATCTGTGGTGGCATAGACCATACGCGGGTACTGGATAGGATCTCGATCCGGATCATTGACATCGTCATATATCCCCGAAGCCCAGTACACCACGTACGTCCCGATGGTGTCATCATAGTAGGCTTCAGGCGCCCAAGTCATGCCATAATTCTCAGGAGAGATCAGCACATGTCGTTGAGCCGAGAAGGTGATGAGATCCGAGGATTCCCAGATCTCAATGTGTCGACTTCCATGACGTTGCGCCGTTCCCCAATCAGTTCCGCAGCCAATACAAAGATCAGTCGCAAGGATGAAGAACTTGTCGTCTTCCTTTGATCGCATGACGAAGGGGTCTCGCAGGCCGCGATCACCCTCGTTGGAACGGAGGATGGGCTGGCCGCCATTCAACTCGGTGAAGGAGAGGGCATCGTTACCGTCGCTGGCGGCAATGTAAATTTGTTCATCACTGCTGGTGAAGTAGATGAAAGCATAGCCCTCGTAGTCGGCCGCGCGAGCGACATGTGAGCCTGGATGAGGTCGGAAGTCACTGGGAGCCGCAAGAGCAGCAGTGCCTAACGAGACGAGAGCAACGATATTGCGAAGCATTGTTACGAGACAAGCTTTTGAGTTATTGGTTGTTGTTTGTCCAATGCCCTTTGCGCGTGGACCTGCGGGCTGGGCGGGATTCGTCCACGATTTTATAGCTACACGGGGCTGTTCTTGGCTCGTGTAAGTGCGACGAAGCTATCCGCACGACCATATCTCAATTTCACATTCACCATTGGAGCGCATCTTCAAGTGACTCCATAGGTGGACCAGAAGAAGTCACGCTTGCACTGGTTTCTCGTCGACGTAGCATCGAAGTCGGCACTTGGTGCACTAACACTATAGAGTTTGGGCAGATCGTCGTATTCTCCCCACGTTTTGGAGTCCGGATGTGAACATGCACCCCGCATTACGCCCTTGAGTTTTGGGACATACGAGAAGTCAGACTGTGGCCCAATAAGGCAGGTCTTTCTGAAGATCTAGTTCTTTGGATGTAGATTCGGCGTTCTGCTATAAGCCGCCCAATCATGCGATGGTGAACACTAGGCAAGCATAACTTTAGCTTGTCTACTAGGGAAGGCAAGGGATCGTCATGAATGCTGTATCCGGGCGTATCAGAGGTCGCACTGGGCCATCCGATTGCTTGTTTGGGTTATATCAGCATTCCTGAGCATCCTGAAGTTTGCTGGCTTTTGGTGGTCGCTGAATCCCACTGCTGTTTGGCTTGGAACATAGACAAAGGGTTGTCTGGAGGCGTCTGAATTCATGTCTCAAGCCGCCTTGGTATTAACTGTCGAAACAGGGCTTCACTACCTTGAACAGCGACAATACAGAAGAAACGAGGACGATGTCATTCACGTTAATTCTTTGTCTCTCTACAGTCAACATTCCATGCAAGAATACGCCACGCCGACACGTAACTCAGAAGCGCTTATCCAAACTCCTCTCCATTCCAGCTTCTGGCTTTAGATACCGAACTGGCTTTAGAGGCCTAAGACACGCTTCGTCCTCGCCAGGTCTCGCGGGATCAGCCGAACAGTGGAGCAGCCGGGAGTGGCCACGAAGGATGCCTTGTTCTGCAGACCCTCGAGCGGATCAATGACAGTGGGATCGCCGACGCTCTCGGGAGTTGGCAAGACTTCGAAGTGAGCAATCAGGTGGAGGAAAGCAGTATATAGTGCCTTGTGGGCCAGATGGTTGGCGATGCACATGCGGCTGCCGATGCCAAAGGCGAATTGGTGCAGGTGAGTTGTCCCGGGTGTCAGCCAGCGCTCAGGGCTGAAGACCTCCGGTTTGGGGAAGACATGAGGGTCTAAAGAGGAGTGTCAGGAGGTGCTCATCCATTGGGTCGCAACGATGGCTGGAACTGGAGCAGCCGGGTAGTCTTCTGTGGATTACTCACCTTGAGAGCAAGCCCAGGCATTCAGGAATACCAGAGTCTTGGGTGGGATATGCGCGCCGTTCCAGTTCGCGCCGACCTCGTCTGATGTGGCTCGAGGCAGTCCAAGCTTCAACGCAGTGAAGCACCGACCAATCTCCTTCGTGAAAGCATCGATATAGTCCACCTTTTTATTGGAAAGATCAGCTGCCTCGAGGATGCTGCTGTCCGTCTCCATGATGGCCTCGAATGCCTTCTTCTGGATGTCTGGCCGGTGAGCCAGCAGAAGAAGCGTCCATGCAATTGTCGGTTGGCTCGTGTCTGCGCCTGCCATCATGCTGAGACTGACACTGACCAGCTCGCCTTCGGAAAGATTCTTGCTCTCAGGATCTCGAAGGACGTTCCCCTGGATGCAAGGTTTATCCGTGTTCATGGCGACTTCTGCACGCAGGTTCTCCAGCAGCACCTTGTGGTATCCCACTCTGCGCTTCCCTATCTCAGCCATGTAGCCAGTGTCGCTGAACCCGAGCCAGGAAGCGACGTCTTTGATGGGACGGAGTAGATGGATGTAGTTCTCATAGTTCTCCGCTGTGTTCCTTAGGCGAGAGATCTCAGTCTCGACACGGACCATTTCAGCAAAGATGGTATCGCCACGGAGCTGCTTGATGTCTTCGACTCTGTAGTAGCTCTTGATTAGTCTTCAAATAGGTTATCCGAATGGGTAGAAGACTTACCGAGTTCCGTAGTTTAGGGTTAAGACGAGGTTCATGGCGTATTTCCGAACTGCATCGCGGAAATCAACAGTACCATCCGTAGCCTTCTGCGAAGCACTCAGAAGGTCTGCTAGGAACCCTCTGGATTCAGAGTTGATTATCTGGCGCGTAAACGTCAGGTACAATACCGAGAGAAGGTAGAAAACAAGTCATGCCATACCGGTTGATAAGAGTCGACTGCAACTTTGTTCATGGCCGTGGCCCCGACTCTCCGGCGCTGCTTGCAGCTCTCGCTCCAGGGACTCGTCCCGATACTTGTGACGGGAGACCCGCCCTGCACTTTCCCATGGAGAACATAGAACAGCGGTCGAGACTTCATGGCCTCTCGTTGGCCAAGGAACAGGTCACGAGCCGCAGAGGCACTATTCACGACCACGGCTGTTCGCTCGCCAAGCTGCACCTGGAAGACATCGCCATACTTCTGGGACCAGATCCGGTACTGCTCTGCGTGGACTGTTCCGCGCAGAGAGTGTAGGCTGCCGACCAGGGGCAGACCTCGAGGTCCAGGGATGTTGGGGATCCGAGCTTTGAATCGCCTGAACTCTGCTCCAATCGTCGAGAATAGAACAAAGACGACCGGGAAGACCACTAGGATGTAGAAGGCAATCTTTGAGAGAAGCTCTGAAGGCGAGGAGTTCCAAGCACCGAAAGACCCCATATAAATCGAGTGGGATGGTGCCATGATGCCTGGTGGTGTGCCCTCTATTGCGCAGTCTATTTCAGTCAGGGTGCCTCAGCAGGGTGAGAAGGGAGTATGAATTCTTTCCGAACAGATGAGCAATAAAGGCTCTGCCGTGGGAGTTTGAATTGTAAGCCATGTTTCTGAGAAGACTATCTGCAGCCAGATGCTGGGGAGTAGATAAGGTAGCTAGGTATGGCGTATAGGTAACAAGTATGCTTGGTCTACTTGCCCCCTGCCTTGTATGAATCAGGAAGTGGTCTGTTCCCTTTACCGCCGCCCTGGCACCCGAATCGGGGCCGTATCCTATCCAATGCTGGGGAGACATTATAACCGATTAAATCCGCAGTGCCATGTGCTTGGAACCTTGACCGTTAAGGCTAATGAATGGATCAGGACCCATCTACCGCTTGGCTTGATATAAGACACTAGGCTGTGTTCAAAACCACTATGGATCGTCTGTTGCATTGCTATCGTTGAAGACCTCTGATAGGATGGCAAGTGACGATGGCATCATCTGAAGATAGAGGCACGCAATCCCAACTATTCCCGCTCCTACAGTATTTGTAAGAATTGAGGCATTTGCAGACGCTGTAATAGCGGTGCGTCTACGTCAAATGGGTACCCAGAATCTTGATGGAGACAAGTCGGGAGCAAGCGCTTGATATGGCCCACGACGTCTATGGAAGTCTTCATTGTCTCCCTGGCCAGTCCTGTTATTTGGAATACCGCACATGACACCAGGTTGAATTGTGGACCACTTTACCAGATGCGTTCGTCGCGATGTCGCTTAAAGGGCCGAGCAGGATCACGGGATAGTCTAAGAGAACCGCGTCCAACAGAGCAAGCAAACACGCAAGTGGTCCCGCCGATTAAATGAGGATACATGCCGCTATCATGCTCTCACAAGAGCTTCGAAAGCAACTCATTGTGAAGAGTCATGAGTGTCACATACCAACTAACGAGACTGTGTTCCACGTTCTCGACACCCTTCGTTTAAGCTACGGCACGAGATTGACTAGTTGACACGAGATCTCGCACCCTGCATCAGACCTGGTAACTCAATCATAGACTCGCTTTAGACGCTGTGAGCCGTGCGAAGATCGGCGGCCTTGAATGGTGCAAGAAACGCAATCCGATCTAACAGAGCCTAGTGGCAATGAAACAGGGTCCAAAGGTCAGCTCTGCATGCCCAGTCCTCTCGCTTTGCCGGGATGCCTTTCAAAGTCCTGGTTTCTAAGCCTAGGCGCGCAAAACTTTCCCTCCTGGTTCCTAGTTCAACCCCGATAGCGCTTGACAGACTACCGGGGCCATCAGCAGACGGCTCGATCCAAGGGCCATTCTCTTAACACTATCCCCAGCCACGATGCGAACCACTTCTTTGGGCCCATTTGCGAAGCTATAAGAAACAACGCCTCGGACTGCAGAATTGGCTGGCAACCCGTTTCCGAGCATCACGTCCGTCTGCCTCTGACCCACTGGCGCTCAAGCATACACATTTTCAACGGTAAGCTTCGGTGGCAACAGCAAAGATGTCAAACGAGGCGCTGGAGAAACATCCAGAGACGGCGAACGCTGTGAATGATGCCGACACGAACTCCTCTCTGGCGCCTATCAATGAGGCTGCGGCGCGTCGACTCGTTCGCAAGACCGATTTGATCCTGATGCCTCCGCTGGGTATGTACAGATGACACGACCACTAAAGACTCTTTCCTAAGACGATGCTTCTGTGCTAACTGAGGCTGGAATGCAGTTTTGTCTTACTATACGCACACGCTCGACCGAGCCAACTTGGGAAATGCAAAGACAGCTGGGCTCGAGGCTGACTTGGGCATGGTTGGTAACCAGTACAGTCTGGTCCTCGTCGCCTTCTACGTGACGTACACGGTCATGACGGTCCCTTGGACCGTTGCAGCCAAGCGATTCAGTCCAGCAGTTGTCATGCCCATCTTGATTATTGGATGGGGTATCTGCACCATCTGCAGTGTACCGATCAAGTGAGAGACTGATGCCTCTTCATCTTGCGGCGTCAGAGACCGAGTCGGCCAGGGGCTAATCACATTTGTGGATTATAGGAACTTCAGAGAGCTGCTTGCCTGCAGAACTATCATGGGCGTTTTCGAGGCTGCTTTCCTTCCCTGCGCCGTCTATTACTGTTCTTTGTTCTATACCCGTCGCGAGCTCGGCTTTCGAACTGCCATCTTCTACCAGATGGGTGTCATTGCTGTAAGAAACATCACTTATCTCCTACATTTGTCCATAGACATGTAGACTGACTTTGCTATTCTAGTCAGCAACTAGCGGTTTGATCTCTTGGAGTGTATTCCAATGGGATAGGAAGCTAGACGTAAGTGGAAACCCTGCGCCTCTGATCTGAAGTTAACTTGACTGAACCCAAATCCTCTTTCCAACAGGGCTGGCGATACCTCTTCCTCATCGAAGGTGCTCTGACAATTGGTATTGGCATCATTCTCGGTCTCGTCCTCCCAAAGAGCCCAGCTACCTGTCGCTGGTTCTCGGAGGAAGAGAAGGCTCTCGCCGAGGCACGACTCAAACAGGACTCGCAAAACACAGAGACCAGCGTTTCGATGAGGGATGTGTTGGCGCAGTTTCGTCACTGGCCTTCATGGGTGTTCGCTGCCATGGCTCTCCTTCATGGCGTTGGCTTCACCAGCAGCTCCAACTTCCTGCCTGTGATCATCAAGCGCCTCACAGTCGACACCGTTCGGGCCAATCTTTTCACCATTGGGCCCAACCTTTCGGCTTCAGTCGCTCTGCTCTCTGCCAGCTACCTCTCTGATCGCCTTGCGCAGCGCGCTCTTTTCGCCTGCGGAGCCTTAGCCGTCTCTCTGATCGGATTCGTGCTGCTCGGCTCTCTCGATCTCGTCAACATGATTGAGGTTGGCTACTTCCTCACCTTCTTGCTAACCTTTGGTGTCTTTACGCCGGGCCTGCTCACGCCCGTCTGGCTCTCTGCCAATATCCCGACGACTACTGGGCGTGCTGTGTCGCTGGGTATGAGTTACATGGGCCAGAACGTTGCGGGTATTGTGTCCTCGCTCATCTTCCGCAACCAGGATGCACCTGTCTTCCGTCCTGCGCTCATCACGGCAGCGGTCTGCCAAGGCGGGTACATCATCTCGGCCTTGTTCATGCGACAGTACTATGTCCGTCTCAACAAAAAGATTGACCGAGGAAAGCTTCCCCATGCCAAGGGAATGGAGAGGAACCCTGACTACAGATATGCCGTCTAAGCAGACAAAGGATAGGTGGAATCGGAGGGGGCTTGAACCTCACCCAACGGTCCCTTCGGCCATCGCTGGCTTCTTGTAATGACTCTAGCTGCTCATCAGTATGACATTTATCATTTGTACAGGGGTGAGGTGCGGCGTTTCGGGATTTGGCTCACATTACTTTACTCTGTGATCGCCGCCACGTATAAGCAGGACATGGACTTCACCAGCAATTAGATGAGTCCAACATCATCGTAAGATAACACCTTACTTGGTAATCTTTCATATCTGTGCTGTTGCCCAGTGACACTCGTTGCAATATTTATTGTTCCTTATAGTAGGGAATGTAGATGAGCTCCGCTGCTGCCTTCAAGAACTATATAGCGTGTGTCTAGTCGTTCAACTAAAGATATCGCTATATCTTGTCACGAGCCCGCAATGCAGCGGAGACTGTGCCAGGTTCGACATGAAAGCCACAAGCTTATAAGTTCGCCCTGATCAGATCGAAGCCGAGATGGCCGTCACTGTCTTGAGCTACTACATGGCAAGCATCATCAAGGGTATGATCCAATCCGCCGTTGGGCACGGCCGTATCTGTTTGACGAACGTTAAGCGGCGCTCAAGTCCAAAGTCTGCTTCATCCTTGGTGGGTTGGATATCTTGTCATGGATGGTCGTTCAAATGTGCGTGCCTTCACGTTAGCATAGGACTCTGAATGAGACTGAGCTCCTCCTAGGAGTAGGAGTTCGTTCGGGCAACTTCCCAAAGCTCAATCTCGCGGAACTCTCAGCCTTGACAGTGGAGCTTAGGGATGAGATAGACATGTGTGAGGCAAACAGGAGTGTTATCGTCGAATGGAAACCCTATGGTTCCAACAGGTTCCAACAAGGCAAACACAGAGGTGCGTTTCAGACCCTCAACAACCAATGGCTCTATGGTTGACAACCCATTCGAGAACAAAGTCTCCCAGGAGCACATCATCCTCCCCACGCACAGACACACGTGGAAAGCTAGGATGGGTGGATCTCAAGCCACCAAAGAGACCTCGCGCCAGAAGGGGACCGGGGCAACGCCACCTGGTCAAGCCCCTGTCAAGGAAGAATCTTCGCAGACGCAGGGGTTGCACAGCATGCAGGAAGGAAATGCTTGACGGTGACTCTCCGCGCCAGACACGATTGGCAGCGGGCAAAAGGCATCCATCAGTTTTCGTGCTGCGATTAACCAGCCGAAGCGGGGTTCGTGGATGATAAGTCGATGTCGAGTCGTCATCCTACTATGCTTTTAAGCGTTTGCGACCACCGAAAGAGGCACAAGGTGTATGTCTCCGAGCGGCTATTGGCAAGACTGCAGGTCAGAGTGAGGGGAAAGACGGCGCGGCGATGCGAGAGATAGTGTTCCTGAGACGCATGTGTTAATCAACGGTGGTGGCGAACTTCTCATCTCATCAACCTGCGCAAACCCTGGCTTAGACACGATAGCGATGTTGTTGCTCGGACAGTGGCTTGATCCGCCTCTCGAATGGCCTGCTTGGCCCCTCCTCAGCTCTGGCCAGACTCTGACTCGATACGGAAGTGTTCATTGCAAACATGGGTCGTTTGTATGGTGATGGTGGCGAGCCCCTGCAGAAGCGCAACCGACGGCGCTGCAGGGCCTTTGGTTACCTACTCCCAGAGGAGGGTTGCATCGCCTGTTAAGGTTCTGCATGGAGTACGCGCGGTCGGCTCTAACATGCTAACAGCGGACTAAGGCTCGCTTGGGTGGTGCTAGTTAGGGCGCTAGACCCGGGGAGCGACGCCCAGACCTGGCGGATTCTTCAGTAAATCTTGGGATCGTCAGGTACAGGTGTCTGGGCGCGGCGACACACACAGACACGCAGAGGAGGCTTCTGGGGTGCGCCTGGGGTTGGGTGAGACTCGCTTGCCCATCATCATTATCGTCGTTCACCATCATCGCCGTTCACCATCATCGTCATCTTCTTCATTTTCAACGCATGAACATCCCTCATCCACATTCAAACTTGCACAGCCCCTCATTCAGTACAGAGTCTCTTCCCCACCACCCACCACCCACAACCACCACCACTCGACCTTCTCGAAACCACGCATCTCCATCGACGTGCATCACGGACTCTCTCCTACCTGTCGAAAGAGGAACGAGAAACCCACTCCCCCCTTCCAATAACGCGCCCCCGGTCCTGGTCGGTGCACCTGCGCTGGAGCCAAACCACGCGGTCGACCGGGGCAGGCCGCCTGGACTTGGAGGATGCGCACCCGCACCTCAGCACGGTGGCCCTGCCTCGAGCGTCTCGGATTTCCACTAGACTGACTTGGCTGAGCATCGAGATACAGGGGGTTTGTGCTTCCGTTAGGTGCTGATTGTCGAGTGCGGGCACTGTAGCTCTGGAGATGGCGATGGGTGTCTGAGGTTCGTGCGTAGTTGTTATGCCTCGTGTAGCTAGACTATGCCAATGCTCAGGCCTGGATGCAAATCTGCCGTGATTTCCTGCTCCCAGACTACGAGTAGACTAAGCCAGATGTTGCTAAACTTGCTTCCTTGCTCGTTTGCCTGATTAATTGCTTGACAGCCGCTAATAGTAGGCGTTCGTGCGCTCGCCTGTGCCTGTGCCTGGGCCAGTGCCTGCATGTTCCCTAAGCAAGCCCGGTACCCGCTCGCTATATTGCTCCCCGCCCCCTGTCAGCACCACCCACCACCACACCCAGCCCAACCACGGCTGCATCCTCCACTGCAACGCAACGCAACCATCAACTTCCACTCTCTCCTCCTTCTACCCTCGTCGCTCTTTATCTCTTCTTCTCCTCTCCAACACCCCAACTCCTCCGCCATAGCAATTGACAAGATCGTTGCTGTTCCCTCTTTTTTCCCTCCAACTCAACGGCCACACAATCTCCCCTCAGCTTCAGCTCTTGTTCAATTCCAGGAACAGAGTTTCGACCAAGCCCCCTATCCTCCCACAAGAATACGAGATCCCGCATTCCAGCTTTCGCCAATTCCAACAAACTGCATTGACTGCAGCTTGCGCGGCTACACCAACCTCCTGACGACGACGTACAAGACCTCATTCTCAACTTCTTGCGACTCGAAACGCTTTCCCGGTCGTACAAACCTTCCCACCTATCAACACCACCCCCAACCGTCATCATGGGTCAAAGCCTCTTCGAGAAGATCCAGGCCAAGCTCGAGCTCTTCCGCCTCGAGCAACGCTATACCCGCCGCCGTCATCGCCGCTCCACCTTCGTCTCCAACGCCATCTACGTTGACGGCGAGTACGTCTACCAAACCCCCAACTCGACCGGTTCCTCTGCGGGCTCCTCCGACGTCCGCGTCGATGCCCTCCATGGCGAGAAGTTCTCTACTGTTCGTGCTCAGCCCATCCGCGCTCACACAATGGACGACCTTCCCGAGAACTCTAGCGTCTCATCTGCTAGCGATGGCCCTGCTGCCATCCCTACCGCAGACCGCAAGCGATTGAACCGCTTCAGCTCCATGCCTGGCTTCGGTGGAACTTTCAACTCGAACAAGGAACTGCCCAGCATCAAGGAGAGCAGGAGGACGAGCTTCATTCGGTAAACGTTTGAAGTGTTCTACGAAAACGCACGCATGGAGTCCCGGGCAGTACATCCTCTTTCCCTCGAAAGATGACTGCACGAAGCTGTACGATTTTTGCTTTCGGCTTATTGGCGTTGGTACCTCTTTTTGCTCTTCTTCATACACATGCACACCTTGCATCTTTGCCATCCCTTCGCGCTGGATACAGAAGGGACTTTTTCTCTTGGAAACGCGTCTCTCGTCATGTCCGACGTAAAGTCCTGGAATGGCCGAGTCGCAGCTCTCTTATTTTCACCAGTATCTTATTCATGTTCGTCTTGCTGGTTTCGTTACATACATCAAACGGCCTTTTCCTCATCGAAAACACTCGAGACGCAAGACCGGCAACGACGACCTTTTTGTCACGCAATTGACGGAAACGATTGGCACGACCTCCGAGACCTCCCCTCAATCAGGAGACGTATCGGCTGTTCGAATCATCAGCACCCGTCCTATTTTCACGTTACCACGACCATCAATTTCCTTTTCTGTCTCACACTGTTCTTTTTTCTACTTGTTGGTTGCAGGGGCAAGCCAGGCTGGCAGGCCTGACGGTTGGAAAACGCCCTGGAGGGAAGATGGAGGATAGCGGAAGAGGCAAAGCAGATGATTTCGCGTTTCATCTCATGCGACAAGAGAACGGAAAGGGCTCTCCTATAGAGTATCAAGACTCGATCACCTGTACATAATTGGTCATGAAGAACCCCCTCGAACAACCTAGACCACGTCTACAAAATACACAGGAACTACACGTCGCGCTCTGATACTGCCTCGGGTGACATCCAGGGTTCAACTTTGATCTCGAAACTCCAGCCATCCTCGCAACAAGTGAACATTTAGCATGTGGCAAATGCAAATCCCTTCTGACGTATGACAAGCAACCAAATCGCACCAGAAAACGCATGAGGTTAACTCATGTCTCAGACTTCCCACGCATAATTGAAACCCACACAGCGTTGTGCCCCTCCCCCTTCTGAGACTTTGTCCGCCACCACCACCACATACGCGTAGCTCCAGGAACGCAGAAGCAACAGAGAGAATATGTCTTGCATAAGGTTTTCGATAGATCTGAGTCCCGCATTTCAAGTGCCGTGAAATGCTTGCCGTTTCGGCCCCTTAAGGCGAGACATAGCCGTGAGCTTTCAGCTGAGGCTCAGCTGAGACTAGCATCACATAGCGGGAGGAAGAACGCGTCAAGCAAGATGGCTCTTTGAAGAAGTAATGGATCTCATTTCAATTCAATTCGGTAAATTCGAATAAGTAAGACTGAGAGAAAACAATTAAACTCCAGATGGGGCAGGTCCCAAACGTTGCCCCTTGCGAATCATGATATATACGCGTGCTGTTCAATCTCCAGAACAGTCTTTTCCCCAAGAAACGCCTTAAAAAGACAAAGTTCGTCCAAAACGGACGAGAGCGTAGTTCAAAACGCCCTTATGACGCCCCATCGTCATGATTGTGTGATGCTTTCTCGACCGTCAGCGCCGGTGTTTAATGCAGTCTCACAAAAGGAACGCAAAGGAGCGAACGAAGAGGCTCGACGGCTTCTTCACGAAACATGGCTAGGCCACGAGGCCTCCATATGCCCTCTCAATGGCGCGGCCGCCCAGTCCGGGGATCGTCCTCAGCTGAGCCAGCGTCTCAATACGGCCTCCATCTTCCGCACCGATCAGCTCCATGTAGTCAACCAGGTCCTGAGCCTTCTTTGCTCCGAAACCGACAAGGCTCCTGATCTGGACAATATCGCGAGAGTTGACGATGTTGAGGAGTTGTTGCGCCTGTGGTGATGGCGGGCTATCGTCATCCGGTAGCAGAGTCTTGACGACGATCTTGGAGCGCGGTCGACGAGCAATCGGCTTCAGGAAGGCACCTTCTTCAACATCCGCCTCGCCTTCGGTGTAGCTTACTTCGTCCTCCTCAGTCACGACCTTCCTCCGTCTCCGCTTCCGTTCAGACCGTGGTGAGCTGATCGACTCAATGCCGTTGCCATCGAGTTTCGCTCTTAACCTCTCAATTTTGCTGAGCAGCTTCGCCTGTCCAGGGAAGTAGGGCAACGCTGACTCGTATGCCTCCAAGGCCGCAGCATCGTCGCCCCTCTCCTTGTGCTGCCGAGCAGCGAGCAACAGGCGTAGGCCATCTGCCTTTGCGTCATCACGCCAGTCATCGCTCTCTATCCTGCGTTCCAATGCCTCAAGACGCTTTTGCACGGTCTTACTCAATGCATCAGCCTGGGGTTGTGGTTGCGGCGCTTCAGGAGCTTGTTTCTCTGCAGCTTCCCTGGCTGCAAGAATCTCGCTGACCTTCTTCTCCACCATAGCCTCGATCTGCTCGGCAGATACAGTCATGGACTTGGGCTTCAGCTTCGGCTGTGGTGACATGATCGCCGGCTTCGCAATCTTTGATGGGCGCTGAGGGTTCTCGTTCTCCGATGCACGCTTGTGCGTGCTTGTCCGGTGAGAGCTCGATCGTCTGACTTGCGTGGTGTTGGCAATGGGACGTGTTGCCGACGTCGCCTTCGGCTTGTCGGTGAATACGGCGAAAGCCTTGACCGGTCGGGTGACATCTACGGTTTTGGCCGCAATGTTGCCATTATGGACGTTGTGGGCATTAGGGTTGTTCGCCAATGGCCGCAGCGGCTGTCTCGCCACATTGTTGGTGCTTGCGCCCTGAGTGGCTTTGGCGACTTGCTTGAAGACGACCTCGTTCTCGATCTCCCGAACCTCAATACGCTTGGCACGTGAGCTGACGTTCAGACTGCTGAGGGTGTCGAGGTGGTAACTTCGCATCGGAGCAAGGTTCAGAATCATGACTGTGATTCCGTTGTTTTGTCCGAGGGAGAGAATGCGTGTCATCTTGGACTCGCGGTAGGGAATCCGCTTATCGCCACGGGAGATGGCATCAATGCACTGGCTGAGGACGAAGAGACTCTTGTTGATGGCAGCGGACTCCACTAGCCGTTCCTTGCCATTGTCCGTTCTGCGATTATCCTCTGATCCCGCCAGGTCAATAGCAGAAGCTGTACTCTCTCGAACCATGTCTCCTGTTGTTTGAGTGAGCTTCACACGCAAGACAGCATGGCTGCGGCTACTGTGGGCATTGAGCTTCGTCGCGGCAGTCACGCGGTTGTTGTTCGCCTCAATGTACATCTTCTCGAAGTCACGTAGATCCTCACATGCCCGCTCTGACAGCCCAGCAACTACAGTCTTGCCATTGGCCTCTGCCCTCAGTGGCAAACCCATGGCGGTGCGCTTCTCCGGCGGTTCCAGGAGATCAAACACCTTGTCGTTGTAGATCTCGTAGTAGGAGAGGGTGACCTGCACTGTGGTTTCGCCTCCGGTATCTTTCGTGATCTTCTTACCCCTGCGAAACACATTGCTGAGCAGCCGGGGAATCACCCCTCGGTCGGCCAGCTTGAGGCCACCACGCATAGTATGCGTTTTGCCCGTACCCGTGACGCCGTACGCGAAGATCGTAACATCGTAGCCCTGGAACAGTGCTTTCAGATGAGGAGCAACTGGGAAGAAGGCATAGAGTTAGCAGATGAGGCAGAGGAACAATGAAGTTTGATCAATCGCACCCTCGGAAGTGAACAGGGTCTCCTGCGATGTCTCCTGACCGTAAACGCCATTGAACGCGAAGGAGAATTCCTCAGCCTCGTTTCTGGGGTTGGGAATCTTGACTATCGTGTCTGGACGGCCAGGCTCTACGCTATCCGGCTGGACAATGACGTCCTTGTCCTGCTCCTTCTCGAGCAACGGACGGATCCGGGCAACGACGCGGACCGACATGGTGGAGAGACGCCGGGAGGAAGACGGCGTCGAGATTGTGGCGCGTCAAGGCGAGGGAGGAGAGGAGGTCGAGGTCGAAGACGTGACGTCGAGGAGGATGCTAGCACGGCATGGACGACGCGTGGAGATGCTAGTGAGGAGGAGGTGTAATAGTGATGGAGCGGTAATGGTGTGTGCAATTGAGTTCAGAAGATGAACCCTGCCCTGACCAGGATACACGCGGGTTGGTAGAGCTTGGATGTAATTAGGTCAAGGCGAGTCGAGGGATGGTGGTGGTATGTGCCTGGCCTAAGCTCCCTGTCTGTGGGTGGGTGTCTCTCTGTTTGGCAGTCCACCAACAAACCCCAGGGCGCGTTGTGGTTGGGCAGCCTGAGGCCCCCACTGCCAACCGGGCAACAAATTCCAAGCTTCGGCTTCTGTGAGCGCTTCAACCTCAACGCTCGGTATCGTGCGTCACTTCGGGTATTCCAATTGCCCGCCACCACAATCGCACACAATGCGAGGACATTCGCCCTTGGTTAGGTCTGCACATGGCCTGCGTCTGCGCAAGCCGGTAGCATTTCTGCCCTATGTCTGTCGCCAATGCAGGGCCATCCAGATCAGTGCCACCCCCACGACAGATGCTTCAAGAGTTGGCGGGGATGCATTCGGACCACCTGACGGAACGCGGGACATGGCCGGTACGACTCTATCACTGATTGAGAGTGTGTTTACATGGACTGACTAGGTAGCAGATGCCCGATTCGAGGTGCTCGGCTCGCCGTACTCGATGCTGTCAGTGACGTTGTCCGCATCCCAGAAGCTTTATACCAGAAGAGGTACCCTTGTTGGTGTCGCGGGCAAGCCTGAGAATGTACGTTAATGGAAGACACCATGAGATAGATATAATGCTAACTTGACAAGGCGCAATCCACTCTCTCTCTCCTCAATCCTCTCTCCCGAGCTCCCTTCGGCGTCCCTTTCCTATATCAACGACTCTCCGCTACCACACCTATCACAGCCCTCATCTCGACCAAGACTCCGACGACGACGTTCTCGATCCTCCACCTCGATGGCACGACCGACTGGATGGTCGCATCACGAAATGCTCTGCTAGCATGGACGGGCCATACCCTATCGGTCTCTTCTCGACTGCAGACCAGGTTATCCCTCGCCCACTGGGGCAGCACGTTCCTCACAGGCCGTGGTGTCGCAGCACTCTCAGCACCGGGTCAGGTCTATCAGCTGAGCCTGGCTGAAGGAGAAGAGTTTGTGGCTCACCCTGGCAGCGTTGTGGCCTACGCAGTTTCCCGCAATGCCCCGCAGCCGTTCCGTTTCAAGAGCTCGAGTTTGCGCCTCCAGGTCCCCTCGCTCACAGGCTGGATCCCCGAGACGAACTTCATGAAGGCGATGCGAGAGACGGACACATACAAGTTCCTGGCGCGACTAATTTACAGCCTGCGGACGACGACCCGACGGACTATCTGGGGTGATAGGCTATTCTTGCAGTTTAAGGGCCCAACCACCCTCCTATTGTCAAGCCGAGGCGTGCGTGTGGCAGACAGCCTGACGGCGGACCAGGTCAACGAAATCGCCGACGCGCCGGCAGGTGTGCTGCCTCGCGCCGTCGAGAAGGTAGCTGCGGGAGACAGTCAGCCTACCGTCCCAACTGAGGCGACGACTGAGCAAGCGGCGAGCGCAATCCACGTGGCGGCGGTGAGGAGAGACGGGAAAGTAACGTTTGAAGATACGAAGGACTTGAAGGAGTTTGTGCGATAAAGAGGCTGGTCGCTGGCATCTTGCTACATTGATGGACGTCGACAACTGCAGGAGTTGTCAGTCTAGCTCAGGTACCGCCCGTGTACCAATCCCTGTAATACACAATTTCTTTCTTTGTCACCATAAACAGCAAAAGTCTAGAGCTTCCCGTGCAATGAATGCCCATCTAACCTGGACGACATTAGCCTTGAACCAAGTTAGAGCCATGGACAATCGTCTCACATCTTGCTAGCGTTAGACTCCAGGCGCATCACGCAACCACTCCTTGCCTTCCATCTCACGCAAGATGCTATAGCTCTGCCACCTCAGCTGGAGCTGTAGCTGTCATTCGGTGCTGGAGCTGACTACCGGATGTGGTGCCGCGGGGGTGCATGGTGGTTCGCGCATTCGCGCTTAACGCAAAAGGCCGAGCTCTCGCCCAGCCTTACATGTCGCCAAGTACAGGCATCTGCAGAACAATAGAGACAAGCAAATCTCAATGATAATTAATCAGCCCTGCAGCAAGAGCCCCCCTTTTCCAGGATCTACAATTTTCCATATCAGGTCATTCGCTCTTTGATCGTTCAACACGAAGTACGGTACTGCAGTGAGAAGCAGTCCCTCCTGATGTGTGATCTGTCAGCCCGGTCTATCGCCAACATTTTACTCGGAGATCCGAGAGATGAAAGAGGGGTGTGCCGTGTCCCATATTTCTCGACCTTGAACTGGACTCCAAGATTATCTGATGGGGCTTATGCTCCTCTCTCCGGAGACTTTTGTGCAAGGGCTTCTGATTAGTCGCGACGGCTAGACCCGAGATTGAGTCACGGTTCACCGAACGGAGGATCTCAACGTTAACCCCGGACGGCGGGCGTTGCGGACGTCCGACGTGGTGTTTTCGGTGTTTATAGTTACTTTTGCACATTTCCGTTCTGTTGGTTGAGTGAGAAAGGAGATACATAAGGTAACCACTGCTTCTGTGGTGACTGTTGTGATTGCGGCAGCGAGGCTTATACTTACATCCTGGACTGCGCTCAAGAGGAACTTCTGAAATCCAGCGATTGACGAACAACTGCGACATAACACATCTGGGTCTTTGCACTGGGCTTCTCTCCTATCCTCTCAACTTCCGAAGCCATCTAAACTGTCAGCCACGGCACCTGGCTGCAACAACCGCCGAACACCTGCACCACGACGGATCCCCTACCGCAATCTCAATACACCACCATCACCAACCCCGGTCACAGCGATCTTTCCTTTCATTCACCTATCCTCATCCCAGCGAAAGCCCTCTCCTCTCACACAGCTCACAATCGTGAGTCCTTGCCGTCACAATGGCAGCCTCAACGACAGGCGACACCGGCTCCGTCTCAACCGCCACAATCGCCGATCAAGAGGCCAAGACCATTCCCGGACCTACACCGACCGCCAAGTCAGCCCCAGCTCCAGATGCCGACCTGGAGAAGAACAACCCGCAAAATGTAGTCTCGGCAGAAGATGCTCCTATTGATGATGAGAAGAAGCCTGTGCAGGCTCCTCCGCTTGGTCCTCCCCCGGGAATGCGCCCTGAGGATTTCCCTGATGGAGGATTACAGGCTTGGCTTGTGGTGTTTGGAGGCTGGTGTGCGTTGTTTTGCACGTAAGTTGTTCTCGCTTCGTAACATTTCATAAGCTTTGATGAAAGAGACTAACTCATGATATTAGATTCGGTCTGATCAACTGCATCGGTGTCTTCCAGAAGTATTACGTTTCGGGCCCGTTGAGCAATCATGACGCTTCAGCCGTCAGCTGGATCACCTCAGTTCAGACTGTAAGTCCCTCTCTCACCCCAAGGCAGCCGAACAAGAAAAGATAAATACTGATAACTTGTATTCAGTTCACAATGATCTTCTTTGGCACCATCTTCGGCCGCCTCTTCGACGCCTTCGGCCCCCGTTACCTACTCATCCTCGGCACCCTGACTTACATCTTCGGTCTCATGATGGTTTCCCTCTCCCACACGTACTACCAATTTTTCCTCGCCCAAGCCATCGTCTCATCCGCTGGTTCCTCCGCCATCTTCTCCGCCTCAATGGCCTCGGTTGTATCTTGGTTCATGCGTCGCCGAGCTTTCGCCTTTGGAATCATGGTATCTGGCTCTTCGCTTGGAGGTGTTGTCCTGCCGATCATGATGGACAAAATGATCCAGAGTGTGGGCTTCCCTTGGATGATGAGGACAATGGGATTCATCTTCTTGGTTCTGTTGGCGGTGGCCTGTTTTACTGTGAAGTCGAGGCTGCCACCGAGGAAGCAGCCGTTCGTCTTCATGGAGTACGTCAGGGGTTTCAAGGACGCGAAGCTGGCTCTGACGGCTTTGTCTTTCTTTTTGTATGCCGTGGGCATGTTCATTCCCTTCAACTACGTTCTCCTGCAGGCTGAGGCTGTGGGCATGTCCCCGGGACTCATCCCTTACCTCCTTGCTATCCTCAACGCTGCTAGGTGAGCAGAAATCCTGGCCTCATTCACTAACAGCAACTGACCGTGTACAGCATCTTCGGTCGTATCCTTCCTGGTCTTTTCGCTGACCACTACGGTCGATACAACACCATGATCTTCGTCAATACCATCTCCGCCATTTTCGTCCTGGCCGTCTGGATCCCAGTCAAGAACACCGCCGGAATCATCGTCTTCGTCATCATCTTCGGCTTCTCCTCCGGTGGCTTCATCTCCCTCTCTGCACCCATCGTGGCCCAGATCACACCAGACCTTCGACAGGTTGGCACGAGACTCGGTGCGATCATGGCCTGCCAAGCTGTTGGTGCCCTCATCGGTAGTCCCATTGGTGGCGCGATAGTCTCGGCTCAGGACGGCGATTACCTTGGGCTGCAGCTGTTCTGTGGTCTTGTTATGGCCCTCTCAGTGGTTGTGCTGCTGACTGTCAGGTGGTTGCAACAGGGTTTCAAGTTCACCAAGGTGTGAACATTTGGAACGAGGGAAAGTGTGACATTGGTACAAAAGTTACGGCACATGAAGCACAACAGAAGCAAGAATTCATTCTAGATGATTGCGAAGTACACTCTCACATTGAAATAAGTCAATGGCATGGACTGGCAAAGTCTCAACTCACCACAATTATACATGGAAGGATCTTAGGACCTTAGTTTAGAAGAAATCATGATATCCCTTTCAAGTCGTAGCAACAAAGTACCGTCCTTTCGGTGACAACTTGGGTTCCCCATCCCTACCTCGATGGCAACGCATCAGCAGGCTTCTCGTTCCTGTTGCTCGGCCATCTCCAACCGGAAAGCTTCGGTGGGTCCATGCCGGTCTCGAAGGCCTCATTCCTCGCGGCAATCTGCTCATCTAGGAGGCTTTGCCTAGCTGCAGAACCTCGGTTGTGGAGGTGGGGCATATGGTCAATTGCGTCCATAGCAAGGCTGAACCTGTCGGTTTGGTTCCGGATTGCCAACTCGAGGGGCGTGTCGATGTTGCCCTTCTCGGAATACCTATCACTAGTTAGTTTCTCTGTGCGAGAAATGAATCGCTGTACTACGTACCCGCGAACATGCAGATTCAAGGCACCAGGTCGCTTGTAAGTTAAGCGGTGAATCATCCAGGGGTAGCTGTGGAAGTTGAAGATGATAGGCTTGTCTGCCGTGAAGAGGCTGACCCATTGTTTATCATCCAGGCCATGAGGGTGTTGCGCCGGGCTGATCAGCTTAAAGAGATCAACGACGTTGACCACGCGAATCTTGAGTTCTGGGAAGTGACGCAAAAGGAGGTCGACCGCGGCTAACATCTCGTGCGTGCTGATGTCACCGCATGAGGCCATGACAACATCGGGTTCGCCTCCGGCATCGGTGCTGAAATGGGGCCACGAGCCAATACCCTTCGTGCAATGTGTAACAGCTTGCTCCATGGTCAGGTATTGCAAATGTTCCTGTTTGTCGGACACAACGGCGTTGACATAGTTCGTAGACTTCAGGCAGTGATCCATGACCGACAGGAGAGAGTTGCCATCCGGTGGCAGATAAATACGGACGACTTCTGGGCTCTGTGTAAGGTCAGCACGGAACGATTCTCCGCTTTCCACTGAAAGAGGTTGCTCACCTTATTGGCAAGAACATCAAGGAAGCCAGGGTCTTGGTGAGTGAAGCCATTGTGGTCTTGTCGCCAAACAACGCTGGTCAGGAGGATATTGAGCGAGGCTACCTTGACACGCCATTCCACCTCGAGACACTTCTCAATCCACTTGCAATGCTGCGAATCGTTAGTCCATGCAGAAAGTCTAGGCGAAGAAGGGGGTGTTCAAACCTGGTTCACCATGCTATCGACAACGTGAATGAAAGGCTCGTAGCTGGCAAAGAGTCCGTGACGACCAGACAGAACGTAGCCCTCCAGCCACCCCTCGCAGGTATGCTCTGAAAGCATCTCCATGACACGCCCTTCCATGGCTAGATTGCCGCCGTCGGCATCCTCTTCAAAGTATTCGCCCATCCAAACCTTCTTGGCAACATCATAGACACCTCCAAGTTTGCTGAAGGATAACATTAGGGCCAACTCGGGTAATGTACCGGGGCGTAGTTCACTTACTTGCTCTCAGTCTCATCGGGACCAAAGAGACGGAAGTTGTGAGGGTTGTTCTTCATGACGTCTCGGAGCCAGACGCCCATGGTCTTCATACTGGCGTCCATCACGGCTGCGGGGTGATCAACCTCCACACCATACTGCCTAAAGTCGGGCAGCTTCAGAGGCTTCTTCAGAATACCTCCGTTAGCGACCGGGTTGGCTGACATCCTCCTGTTACCATCCGGGCACAGCTCTCGGAGGGCTGCGATCGGGGCACCGTTCTTGTCAAATAGTTTTTCGGGACCATAGCTGCGCATCCAGTTCTCGAGGAGCTTCAGGTGGTCCGGGTTCGTTGCCGGATCGGTGATGGGGACTTGGTGAGCACGCCAGAAACCTTCGAGGTACTTGTCGTCAACCTTACGAGGGGCGGTCCATCCTTTAGGCGAGCGAAGAATGATCATAGGCCAGCGAGGGCGGAAAGCCTTGCCACTGTCACGGGCCTTCTTCTGGTACCCTCTGATCTCTTCAATGCACTTCTCCATGGTTGCAGCCATTGCCTGGTGCATTGAGTCGAGCTCGTCACCTTCGACGAAATAGGGTTGCCATCCGTAACCCAAGAACAGGTTCTCAAGCTCCTTGTGAGGGACTCGGGCTAAGATAGTCGGGTTGTTGATCTTGTAGCCGTTGAGATGCAGAACCGGCAAAACCGCACCATCTGTGATTGGGTTCAGGAACTTGTTGGAGTGCCAAGAGGTCGCCAATGGGCCCGTCTCTGCCTCGCCATCACCAACCATGGTGAGGGCAATCAGATCAGGGTGGTCGAAGACTGAGCCGAAGGCATGAGAAATTGAGTATCCCAGCTCACCACCCTCGTGGATCGAGCCTGGTGTCTCTGGGGTGGCATGAGATCCAATGCCGCCCGGGAATGAGAAGTACTTGAAAAACTTCTGCAAACCGTCAACATCTAGAGACTTGGCAGGGTATACCTCAGAGTAGACGCCCTCGAGGTAGGACTGCGAAAGAACTGCCGGAGCACCGTGGCCAGGACCAGAAACGAAGTAGGCGTCGAGATCGTACTTCTTGATGAGCCTGTTCATGTGCATGTAGGCGAAGATTTGGCCGGGCGCAGACCCAAAGTGACCTAGAAGTCGCTTCTTCAGGTGCTCCTTGCGTAGAGGCTCACGAAGCAGAGGATTGCCGAGTAGATAGATCATGCCAAGTGAAAGATAGCAGCTCGCGTTGAAGAAGTCATTGTACTTTGCAATTTCGTCTTTGGAGAGGGGCTCGCCCTTGATTGTTGAGCGGGCTGGGCCAAAGGGCCGGATTGATTCCTCCTCTGGCATTGTAGAAAGAAAGCCGTGTCGTTCACAATCTAGCTTGGAACTGTTAGAAGAGCAACAAAGGAACGAAGCTTTAGGAGTTGACTGACAAGAGTGTTTATGAAGTTTAAGTGAAAAAGAAACCGGCCACGGAATGCGATGAGCAGCTCATGTCCTTTTTCTATGTTTGGAGCTCAGGTCCAGACCCAGAAATGCAGCAACGTCATACGTTTCTTGCAGCTTTCGGGGGGCGATGGCGCCCGCGAGCTGCGTGCAACGACGGGCACCGGCCGACAAACCGCACCACTTCGGCCTTGCAGCACCGGCTGGGTCTGGGTTGGGGCAATACATCATGGCGACGTTGGCGGCGGTGACTGGGGTTTACCACTGGAGCTTGGATGGAGCTATGCTTCCGGATGCAGCGGGAGGCGTCAAAGTCAAACGGCAGCGGGAACGGGTGGTAGGTTGACAGGGCCGACTCGCTTGGCCGTTAGCGATAACATCCTCAGGGTATGGTCCACATGGCGTGGTAACAGCGCAGATATGGCCCTGTACTTGATCGAGGATCGGGAGCCGGCGAGGGTCGATATGGAGGGGTCAGTCTCATGTTTGGAAGCTGCACTGCCCCTCATCACGTTGTCGTACAGCGACACTTTTCGAATTCAGGCGAAGGGAATTACCATTCAAGCTAGTACTGAGGAGACTAACCACTGGCAGTCAATGTTTTCAGTTTCTTCCTGCATCCAGCTGAGATGCCCAACTAATTGATGGATGCGCATGCGGTTCAGTCGCTGAATAAGAAGCATACCTTACCTTACCTTGCCTCAAAACCTGGCCCAGGTATGTGACTAGGTACCTAGCACACCTGAGTAGCCTGTTTTTGTCACGTCATTGATTCTGTCTTGGGATAGCTCCCCCATATATTGCTCGTGAATTCGAATCCAAACTACTGCACATGTAAGATATTCCACTACCATGAGCAATTCCAATGGACACAGCGGCAGTTTGCCGCCTGAAGCCTTAGCATTTGCTGGGCGAATGTACGATGCCGCCCGGAATGGTGATTTTGCCATCTTCGAGCAGGCCCTGCCGGCAGGGCTCCCACCCAACATGACAAACGAAAAGGGCGATACCCTGGTAGGAGCTTAGACATTCCGTCCAGTTTGCATACGGCTTACGGCGATAGCTCATGCTTGCGGCATATCACGGCCATCCAGAAATAGTCAAGCTGCTCATCCAACATGGCGCCGACTCGAACCGACTGAATGACCGGGGCCAGAGTCCACTCGCCGGTGCAGTCTTCAAAAAGGAAGACGCTGTGATTGATGTGAGTTGCATATTCTCTCCTGCCCTGGCCATGGCCCAAGTCACGAATCGTTGCTCATCCAGTTTTAGACCCTTCTCGAGGGCGGTGCAGATCCAGAGTACGGGCAGCCAAGTGCGATGGATTGTATCGCTATGTTTAGTCAGGAGGATGTATGGAAGGCCAAGTTTGAATCAGCGTCAGGGAAGGGAAAGGCACAGCCGCCAAGAAGTTGATGAATCTAGATAGGCAGTTGACCTTCATGGCCTGGCCGAGGATAGGCACAGCTTTAGGGTGGGCAAAGTCGTGCGTGCTAACGAGCCATGAGTCCCTAGCAGTACCTCTAAGCAGTGCCTGTACAGCTCATGAGTCCCCCCTTATCTGCTGCCTTTGTTGACCGAGACAGAGGGAGTATTATCCTTTACCTGAAAAGCTATCCCGTCTGATTACATGCGATGATGGAGTATTCAAGTTCTCTCACAGGCGTTTTGGTGCATGTGTGGTGGCGGTGCCACGGGCGGAATTCAAGTCAGGTAATGGCGAGATCACAACACCATACATCAGTCAGTGTTGGATCATCTCCAAAAGGCTATCGCACTCATTCGTAGTTAAGTCTCAGGGAGGAATCAAACTCTTTGCAGGTTCCCCAAAAGTCGAATTCTACCCCAGGGTGGACTGTTCAACGTGCATATCCCCTCTTACCAACACATCTTAAGAGGCACCAGCCTCACTCACCGACGAAGGACCCTGTGGCTGGTGCCCCACCTGAACCCCTCGACGGGGCGATTCTTCCAGAAGCGCTGCACCACTAAACACTGTCGCTGCCTGCGCTGCGCTACGCTGTGCTGCACACTGCCAGTGCACACCACCACCACCGTTGTTGAGCCTGCCAATCTGGTGCCTGACAATTTTTTGGAGCTCGACTTCAACTTTGCGGGCAGCTCTCCTCCCACCTCATCCCGCCAGACCATTCCTTTCCCTCCCCCTTTTCCTCTCTAACGACGACGAGACGAAGACGAATCTCAATCCATCGACGCACACGAACCGATTTAATCATCCCTTGTCGTCCTCACAGCCGTCACCATGTCGTTTGGCGGGCAAACTCCCACCATCATCGTCCTCAAAGAGGGTTCGTTCCTACCCCACCGCCCCTCGTTGCTTCGAACGAGTCTATAGAGCTTTTGCTGACCAGACCTCAACTAAACAGGCACCGATACCTCCCAGGGCAAGGGTCAGATCGTCTCCAATATTAACGCCTGTCTTGCCGTCCAGGCGACTATCAAGTCCACCCTCGGCCCCTATGGCGGTGACCTGCTCATGGTCGACGAGAATGGCAAGCAGACCATCACCAACGACGGCGCAACCGTCATGAAGGTCTGTGTTTCTTCTGCCACATACACAGCACTCTTGGCTGACCCATGATTAGCTCCTCGACATCGTTCACCCCGCCGCACGCATCCTCGTCGACATCGCTCGTTCCCAAGATGCCGAAGTCGGAGACGGTACCACCTCCGTCGTGGTCCTGGCTGGAGAGATCCTCAAGGAGGTCAAGGAGCACGTCGAGCAGGGTGTCAGCTCACAGATCATCATCAAGGGCCTGCGGAAAGCCTCTGAGATGGCCGTCAACAAGATTAAGGAGATCTCCATCAACACCGACGAAGGCAACAAAAGGGACACCCTCTCCAAGCTCGCCGCCACTGCCATGACCAGCAAGCTGATCAAGCGCAACACTGAGTTCTTTACCAAGAGTACGTTGATTACTATACCTTCGCATGGAACTAGCTAACAGATCACAGTGGTTGTCGACGCCGTCCTCTCCCTCGACCAGGATGATCTCAACGAGAAGCTCATCGGTATCAAGAAGATTCCCGGCGGTTCCCTCACCGACTCCCGTTTCGTCAACGGTGTCGCCTTCAAGAAGACCTTCGCCTACGCCGGTTTCGAGCAACAGCCCAAGTCTTTTGTCAAGCCCAAGATCATCTGCCTCAACGTTGAGCTCGAGCTCAAGGCCGAGAAGGATAACGCAGAGGTGCGCGTTGAGCAGGTCTCCGAGTACCAGGCCATCGTCGATGCCGAGTGGCAGATCATCTTCAAGAAGCTTGAGGCCATCAATGATACCGGCGCAAAGGTCGTTCTCAGCAAGCTTCCCATTGGCGATCTCGCTACCCAGTACTTCGCCGACCGCGATATCTTCTGTGCCGGCCGCGTCGCCTCCGAGGATATGGAGCGCGTCGTCCAGGCCACCGGTGCCGTTATCCAGTCTACCTGCTCCGACATCCTGCCCGAGCATCTCGGTGTCTGCGGCACCTTCGAGGAGCGCCAGATTGGTGGCGAGCGCTTCAACTTCTTCGAGGACTGCCCCGAGGCCAAGACCTGCACACTCGTCCTGCGTGGTGGTGCTGAGCAGTTCATCGCCGAAGTCGAGCGTTCTCTGCACGACGCCATCATGATCGTGAAGCGCGCCATTCGCCACACCCGAATTGTCGGTGGTGGTGGTGCCTGCGAGATGGAGATCTCAGCATACCTCCACCGCTTCGCCGACAAGAACATTCCCCACAAGCTGCAGACCATCATCAAGGCCTTCGCCAAGGCTCTCGAGATTGTTCCCCGCCAGCTCTGCGACAATGCTGGTTTCGATGCAACAGATATCCTCAACAAGCTCCGTGTCGAGCACCGCAAGGGCCGCACATGGGCTGGTGTTGACTTCCAGAACGAGGGCGTGGCGGACATGATGGAGCGTTTCGTCTGGGAGCCGGCACTTGTCAAGGTGAACGCCATCCAGGCCGCCACAGAGGCAGCTTGCCTCATCCTCGGTGTTGATGAGACTATTCGCAATGAGGAGAGCCAGAAGCCTCAAGCACCTGGGCAGCAGCTGCCGCCGGGTGCCGCACAGAGGGCAGTTAGGGGGAGAGGAAGGGGAATGCCGCGTAGGTAAATATGAGAGAGGGTTGTGAAGGGGAGGTGGAGGCGTTGGAAGATGACTATAAAAAGGATCTGTATGATACCTAGAAGGGAAAAAGATAACCTCTAGACTTTCATGAACCCCTGATGAAATGCCCAAGCTATGATGTTGGAGTGATATCGCTGAAGAAACGCCTTATGTCCTCCTGATAATTACAATGTATATGTGGTGCGTGTTCTTGCAATCATGATATAGAAAGGCACATGTACGACGCTATCCCGGATTGCCAAATGCGCCGTCATAAACTCCTCTCCCTTTCGACCTTGTATCCTGCCCTTCCTCCTCTTCGTCCATCCCTGTCATCCTCGTCTCGCCTGAATGGCTATCATCGTCATCATCATCATGTTGCTCAATCAACATCTCCAAATCCCGATCTACAGCTGCCGCATCTTCACTTTCCTGCTGATGATGGTGGGAATTGCCGACGACATCGTCATCCTCAGTGGCATTCAGCAACGCCTGGAAATGGGCGTGGTACTGCTCGAAGGTATGATCATCTGTACCAGTGGTGGCGTGGTGTTGAGGGGATTGTGGGGTGGGGTGGTTGGAGTGGTGGATGATTTGAGGGTCGATTGGCTGTTGCTGTTCATAGACTGGAGGGGAAGAGAAGTGGTGTGGTGAGGAGGGGAAGTGGTTGAGCGGTTGGTCCTGGAGCATGGGGTTGTGGTGAAGGGTTGTCTCGGAGGTTGTAAGTGCGGACAGGTTTGTTGGGTCTGCGTATGCTGACGCGTCCGGCTCGCCGTCTGCCTGTCGTGAGAGCGCAGAGATGAGGAGGAGGCTTTCTGCGAGGGAGTTGTCGCCATCAGCAGGGGTTGGTGTTGCTGCCTTCTCTGCTGAAGTTGCAGGACCAGACACCACGTTACTTGCCAGGGTCGCCGATGTTGTGCCCGCTGTTGCAGCCGAAGCAATCGCAAAGGTCCTAGTCCCAACGTGATTCCCTACAGGTGTCTTCCCGGCATCTTTACACTCGCCACAGTTCCGGATCACATCGCTGACCATCTCTTTTATCCTGCTCCAATGATATTTCTCTGCGATCGTCGCGGTCGTCCTGTTGATGCCCGCATGTTGCTGAACATGCACCTCCCTGGCAATCTCATACTGCCTTGCAGGGTCAGAGATAACTTCTTTGTCCTTCAACATAAGCTTGTCACCCTCTGTTAGTTTGTAGTGGGTTGCTGCGCTGCGTAGCCTGCTTTTCTCGGCACGGTCTGCGCCATTGGGGTATTTGCCGTATTTCAAGTAATATTTGATCTTGTCAAAACGCTCCTCACTGACGAGGTCTTCGCTTTCACCCGGAGCAAGATCACGGCCGTAGATAATCGCATCTACAAGACGACCTGGGTAGCTTTTCAGATTGCCACAGCCCTTGACGCGACCAATGCGCTTGAAGCCCAGGGCATCCCAAATACGACACGAAGCGACGTTTGTCTCGTATACAAGGTTGAAGACGCTGTAAGTGTAGCCGAGACGAGGCGCCCAGTCGATGTAGGCCTCTCCCATGAGTCTACCAACGCCACGATTACGTGATGCATCAGTCACTAGAAAGCCGGCGTTGCAGACGTGGCTGCTACGACCTGGGTAGTTCGGCTTGATGTAGAAGCTGCCGAGACACTCCTTCGCCCAGTCCTTGCCTTCGACCACTTTATCTGCACCGTCAATCTCACCCAGAAGCATGACAGCACCGAAATTCTGGAACCAGTAGCGAGTGAAGCCATCTGGAGTGAAGCGCTCAATCATGGGGTATGTATCACCGCCATCGATCTCCTTGTTGAGCTGGTCACATAGGTAGACGCCGAGAGATGCAGGAAGTTGATCACGCGAGGCAAAAGGTACAATAGTTGCGACTGTCTGTCGATCCCGAAGGGTGACCTGACGGGGGACTATATCCGATGGCAGAGCCGGGTTGTCCGGTCCCGGGTACGGAGGTTCGCCGGAGGTTCGGTAGATGGTGGGGCTGGCCGGATCATCAAGGTTGGCAGGCATCTTGGCCGCCGGACCATAGGCCTACTACCTCTGCCGCTGGAAGGATGCCGGTGCAGGCTGTTCAAGTCTTGGTTAGCCCAGTGCACATCTTGACGCTGTTGCACGCCTTCATGAATCTACAAGCATCACCATGCAGGCATGACAGAGTGGAAGGGGGCTTCCCAAGCGTACCAGATACCTCAACAAATCCTACTATAAAATGCCTTATCGACCCCTGACCCAGCCGCCCTAGAACACCACGGCCGGTCCAGTTTTCCCCTGGAAAGGGAATTCCTGGCGTGCAAACCAAGGGGGGCGTGGGTGTGGGCGGTGAAAACAACCGGCGGCGTGTGCGCAATACAGTTACTGGGTGCTGGACTGCTGTGCTGAAATCTTCGTGCGTGAGAGGTGCTGCGTGGTGAGGGGAAATGCGCAGGGCGAAGTTTCCAGCCCGCTTGTGTTGCTTTACTGGGCCTTGTCTCCTCGGTGGGCGTTCCTGGCTTGCGCCTTGTTGACTCGGGGCTGACAGGCTGGCACTGTTGTGGGTTTATGTTTCTCCGATGCGGTCCTGCTGATGTTCGCCGGTCTTAGGCGCAGCAATTGGTACACATGTAAGGTGCCGTGGGGACTGTCATATCAGTGAATGAGCAACAGAATCAAATGCTCTTCACTATTTCTACATGTTTTGTGTTTAGACAGGCCCTCTATCGTACAGGACGTACACTCTCTATGCTTACTCCTTCACCACCTCGGTTATGCTTCAAATCTCCCCAGCTTTTGCCTTGATGGCCCGAATATCAGACACCATCTTCAGGGTTTTCGACTCAGACTCCTTAACCATCGCCTCGAACTCAGCCACGATCTTGCTTGCCTCAGTCGTGATATCATCCTGTACCTCCTCTACAGCCCCAGGGGCGACCTCAGTGCTCTCTTCTTTCACGGCTTCGCTCATCATCTCCAACATCTCCTCGTGTCCCACTTCAGCCGGCTTGCTCTCAAATCGTGAGCTCAACAACGCAGACTCCTCCTCGTTGAAGTTCGCCAACTGCTCTTGCATACGGCCCATCACCACCTTACGTCGCAGCATTACGTCTTGCATCTCGGACCGCATGAAGTCTGTCACCTCTGGTGATGTTGTCCACGGGACTTCGCCCTTATTTGCGGCTGCTAGTCTCCTCTTGCGACCCTTCTGTCCAGCTCGACCAAGGACGCCGCCAATGACAGCAACGGATCGAAGACTATTATCATCACGTTAGTAATCCGTCGCGCAAATAGTCATGTAACCAACATACCTGTCATCGTTGGCTGGGATGGTGTAAGTCACCCACGATGGGTCAGCATCCGTGTCAATCACTCCAATAGTTGGCACGCTCGCGAGACCACACTCATACAACATGGTGTAGTTCTCCAGCGGGTTCAAGCAAATGACCAAATCCGGAACAAGCGGTCGGGCTGAGAAGTTGTACTTGTCGAAATCCGGCAACGTCCTGTCCGCCTCATTGATCATCTTCGTCTGCTTGTGGGCAAGGATCTTGTCTCGGTTTGTGATAGCGCCAGGCGTCCAGCGTGTAAAGAGGTGACATGCACCGGCGAGGTCGGCAGCCTTGGCCACAATCTCCATCTGGTTCTTGCGCGTACCAACGAAAAGGATCAAGCCGCCACGGTAAGAGACTTCTTCAACAACGCGAGCCGCTCGACGAAGATGTGCAGCCGTAGTCTCGAGCGAGATAATATGCACTCCGCTTCGAGCTCCGTAGATGTATCGTGAGTTGGCTGGGTTCCAGAGCGAAGTGTTGTGTCCCAGATGTGTTTGCGACGCCATCAGTAGCTCCAGTGTCACATCTTCCGGTCCAGGCGGGTTGCGAACGAGCTCCATCGGCACGTATCGTTTCTCGTAGTTTGAGCCAATTTTCTTGGTGTTTGCCTGTATTCTCTGGAACTCAGCAAACTGCTGAGCAGGTGTGAGAGCCGGGCCACCCTCTGTGATTGGGCGGGTGGTGGCCCATCGAATGCCTGCATGTTCGCTGCTTGGGTCGGCTCCCAAGACTCGGACACCTCCTGACTTCTTCTTCCTCCTCTGGGGTTCGGATGCGGCATCTGCAGTCGGATCTGGTGGCGCGGCGGTTGTCGTCGGGGGGTTCTCGACGACAGTCGTGATTTGTCTCGAGGCACTCCTGGTGATGGGCGCCAAAGAGCGGCGGCCTGGGAACGTCAGTACATTGATTTACTCACAGCGCTAGGACTGAACACCCACCATACCGCGCCGTGACGTTTCTTAAAATCATGGCGATGGCTGCTGCAATTGGATCTTCAATGCAAGCAGGATGTTGGACGAGGATTCTCCCAAATTTTGGGAGACGAGCTTAAGTGGGTCCCGCGTATTCTCCGGCAACCTGACCACGCGACTTTCCCAGAGGACCCCTGGACCAGTATCATTCACACTTACATAGAAGAAATACGGCCACAGTGCATGATTATATGGGAATATAGTATGCAAATACGTGGTTACAACAGCGGCTTAGCTATGCGAATAGGTCCGTGGATATTAACAAAAAGGTGCATGCCTCCAAACTCCATCATCGCGAGCATATGCTTTACCGGCTGGTAGCGCGGGCAATAGTGAACACACCAACGATAACAACTGCCAACGTAACAATTGCACCAGGGAGCAGGAGCTCGTTGGGAACACCAGCAATGACCTGCTCCTGCGCCTGTCCGTTCCTTGACCGGCGGGTACGGCGAACAGTGGACTCATCATCGTCTTCCTCCTCATACTCCTCATCGTCATCGTCATACGCCCTGCGACGCTCACGAAGGCCAACAGCTGAGGAAGCAGGAGGCGTAGCAACAGCCGGGGTTTCGACCGGCGGTGCGGGGGCAACAGGAGGCTTTTCGGGATCGTGAACGAAGAGCTCGACCTTGTCCCGACGGCCCTGACGAGCCAGCAGAATGGCTTCGAGCAGGTCATTGTCAGTTGTGATGGACACTGAATCGCCCTCGTCATCCATATAGCTAAGAGCAAACCCAGCACCGCTCATCTTTCCTTCCTCCACAACAGGTAGGCCTCCAATTGAGCCCACCTCTGGACCGCTCATCTTGGCTGCCACAGAAGAGACAAAGGCTTCCATGCCATGAGCGGCGATGACCTGGAGGCGATGTACGCGACCCGATGGTGCCTTGAACTTGAACGGGAATGGTACCTCAGCCGGAGCAATGACCTCTGGAGACTCGGGGGCGATGGACCGCGGTGGCGATGCGGCGCCCACATGTGATGCAGAATCACCAGGCGCCACACTTTCGTTAAGGCGGTCCCTGTTCGCATCAGGAGACATGATTCGTGAGCTCATGTGGGTGTGGTGGTGGCTTCCATCACCAGAGACCATAGACTCGGTCTCTCCGTCACCAATTGACAGCCAGAACTTGTTCCATGCCGGGCCCTCGCCGTCGCCGGTCGACATCGTGTTAATTTGCTCGAGGGTGGCGTAGGTCAGCTTGAGAACGTCTACCATGCCAACGATCTCGCCTCCGTCGTTCATGACCGGGAGGTTGAGGTAGTGACCATCTATTTGCGTCAGTGCTTATCGACCCAAGGATAACGAATCGGCTTACCATGCATCTTCCGAAGTGCGGCTTGGATAGTCATGTCCATGGGAGCAAAGTCGGGGTGGGGGGTCATGACACGGACAACACTGCAAGTGGCAGGATCAAGTCCAGGGGCAATGACACGAAGGACGACATCCTTACTGGTGAAGATACCCGTAATAGCTTCCTGATCCTGAACAAGGACGGCGGTCGTATGGTTCTCTTTCATGAGGGCAGCAGCTTCCTTCACTGAAGTCCTCACGTTGACGGTCGTGGGCGGCACTCCATTGAGCACAGACTCAAGAGTTGGTCCAGACATCTTCGATCGTAGAGCCTCAACGTACTGAATAATCTGCTGCGGCTGGCTAGCGCCCAGCTCAGACTGGACACCCTCGAGAGCATCGTAGAGCTTGCGTGATGACGAGTATGCCCGCTCGAGCTTCTCCATTGCGTCGTAGAAGCACTTTGTGATGTCGAGGATACCAGAGATGTCCTGGTTTTCATCCATGACGGGCAAATGACGGAAACCCTTGCGGACCATCAGGTCCAGTGCATCGGTGGCACTGGTATCTGTACGAGCACAGAGAGGGTTCTTGGTCATGATGTCTGCGATAGTGACATTGGCTGCCTTTTGGCCAGCACCGACCACACGGAAAGCGAGATCCTTGGCTGTAAAGATACCCGAGATACGGTCGTCATCATCAGTGACCAGGACGCAGTCCTCGCGCTTCGCAGCCATAAGCTGCGCAGCTTCAGAGACAGTGGTGTTTGGCTTGATTTGCAAAGCCTGGCTGGGCTTGAGGGCGAGAACGGTGCCCGGCGGGGCCTTTCGAGTGTGTCGAGCTCGGTTCGTGACATGCTTCTTCTTGTTGAGGTCACTCTCAATCTTTCTCCGGATGGCCTGATCTGAGGTTAGCTGTGTTCAATGGCAAGGACCCTGGCAGAGGGAAAGAGTTCACTGGGGGAAAGTTTATCGCACCTCATCACGCTTAGACTGCTTCTGCCTACTGGCACTGACAGAGGAACTCGCCTCACTGGGCTGGGAATCGAGGACAGGACGAGGAATATTCGAGTTGACTGGGCTGTTGGTGAAGGGGATGTTGCCCCGGCCTTGACGGCTCGGGGTCCCTCTCATGGTGCCAGACATGATAGGCAGGAAAAGCAGCAGAGATGCTGCTGAGAGATGGGAAGGGAGAGGTAGAGGGGGTGCAGCAGTGGGGGAATGCAATGCACTGAGGTCGTGAAGCTCAGAAAGGCGATGATCGAGGGGGCCGATCGGTGGTGTGAGGATTGGCAAATTGCAGTGTAGCTGCGGTTATCGCGTCCCCCAAGTTTGTTGCCCCCCAAAAAGGACGCGGTGCTTCCCGGTTTGGCCTGACAACCCCGGCGCACGCGCTAATGAACCGGAAGGCCACTCAGACCCATCCCATATGACGCTGGGCAGAGCTGAGACTGGGCCGTTGAGATCGAGCAGCTCACGAGGGTCAGGTGTGGCATCTAAGAGTCACTATCAAGCTTTGCATTCCAGATTCAAACTTTCTCTGCGTGAATTTATAGATTCTGACGTCGTCGACAGGCTTCGACGACGGTTGTTTTGAGATGTTCGCGATTTCACCTAGCTCTGTTGCTATGGTAGCCTTACCCTGCAGAAAGGACAGCCAAGTATCAACAGAGGAGCGGGAATAGAACATTGATTTGGGTGCATGTCGGAGAGGTGTGCGGACATGAGATAGAAACTCACTTCGTCCGCTTTACCGAGAGTATCGCTATCTCTCAGATGAGAGTCACGTAGGCTGAGGACAGGGGTTTGGTTCCTGCTGGCAAACTACGACTACGCTCCGCTTGCCACTGTAGTGTAAGATAGAAAATCTCCATTCGAGTCACTTTTCTAGTCGCGATTGAGTTATGGGGTACTGATCCGAACAATGGTTTCTGCGAAGGTACTGTATGAGTAGCACTGCTCTATGCAGTGCGGTTTGTATTGGTCCTGCCGTTATCTAGAGAAAGGAAAGACCAAAACTTTTTAAGGTCACATTGTGCAAATCGCAATTATGACGAAGAGACACCACCTCAAGCGAGCAGCATGAATCCTGAATGGACATTGGGCAACACTGACTCGCCAATTTTTCTCATGCACAAGACACGGCGGCTAATGCAGGGTCAGATCATCCCCCATCATCCGATTGAGGGCGCAGGCCCGGTCGCTGACGTTGCAGCCGTCTCACGTAGCCCGTTGCTGGGCAACGCCTCTTAGACCAGCTTAGACCCGCATCTCATGCACGCCCGGCTGCCCTTCCATCGCCAGTGTCTTCTTTACTTCCTACTACCACTATCCATTTTGGCATTGATATCTGAAAAAAAGACAAAATCTTCTTGAAGAGAAGCGTTACAACTTCAAAAGCAGTCTTCAAGGAGCCCAACTCTTCACACTCTACCGTCACGCCCTTGGGAGGCGTCTCTCTACACAACCCATCCGTGTCAGGTCGACCGATCCTCGACTGATCACGATTACGATCTAACAAAGCCCGGCGCTTTGTGCTTGCGCTGCGCGAGGTACGGCCACTCGAGGAGAAGAAGCACTGGGGCATCAGCTGACAGATGAGCTGCAGTTTCGGACCAAGAGGTTCACTTCGACAACATTCGACCGACGACAAATATTCTCCGGACTCCCCAAGCGACAGGATGCTGCAGAATCCAGACTCTAGCCTTCTCGCCAGGCAGAGACATCGCCGCCAGCAATCGACGCCTTCTGCTTTCGAGGCTCTTGCCATCTCTTCACAACGTCCAGCCGGTGCAGGACATCGGAGAGCAAGGCAGAGTCTTGATTTCCGCCAGCAGAAGCAGCGTGCGATGTGGCAGGCCAACCAAACGGTAAGCACGGAACATACTAACAATCCAGGATCAGCAATCTTTCAGCAGCAATATGCGCAGCAGCACAGCACACAAGTAAGCCCGGGCCAGCAGCACGGTCTCTGCTCTCCCTCCGAGGAGGCTCTCATCTCCCCTCTCGGCACACCTCAAATGCCCGCCGGCATGGATGCTTTCGAGTTCAGCTCCATGTGTAATGGTCCTTTCGCCGATTGGTCCATGATGGGTGGGCGTCCGAGCAACGACTTCGATCTGTACTCACAGCCAAGCGCGACATCAACGCCGACATTTGCCTCTTTCCAGGACGCTCGTGACGGTGATTGGTTCAACCCCAGTGACCCCAATGCCCTAAACAGGGGGCAGCGTCGGTCAATTGGCAGTGCCGTACAGAAGAGGATCGACGAGTATGAGAACCTGTCCTCCCAGGGACCGCAGAGGCCGATCACACCCCCGGAACAGAACAATTCTTGTAAGTGGATGAGCAATGGCGGACATGGTCCTGACTAACAATGTGATAGTCGACCTTCCAATCACTCCAATGGATACTCCTCATGACCGCATGGCAAAGCTCGAGAAGAGGTCTAACCGCTTCTCTGAGGGTTATGATGAGTCCATGGAGGAGACATTGAAGCCTGTCCGCGGTCGCGCGGCCGCAAGACCCCAAAACAGCTTCATGGAGATGCGCCAACAAGCAGAGCAACAACAGTCAAACTCAACTCTGACCCCTAGCTCCTCAGGTCTTTCGATGACCAGGAGCTTGACTGCTTCCTCCCTTGCCGAGAGCGACTTTAGTGGTGTTGATCCTTTCACACAATTTGTTGATACCAGCGCAACCTTCGAGACCTCATCACAAGGTTC
The DNA here is from genome assembly GCA_030734395.1 of Sarocladium kiliense. NCBI lineage: Eukaryota > Fungi > Ascomycota > Sordariomycetes > Hypocreales > Sarocladiaceae > Sarocladium > Sarocladium kiliense. The sequence continues at coordinate 1,990,623 of JAUZTG010000029.1, forward strand.
GCTTCCTCAGACGCCTCAAACGCAAAGCTTTTTCAGCCATGTCCACAACACGCCTTCAACGGGATCTCACCACGGCACCGAATCTCCTTCCATCCCGCACTCTCATCGTCGCAACCAGTCTCAGGCAAGCATCGTTAGCGCACAGAGCATTGCGGACATCAGAATCGAGGAAACGATGCAAGAGACTGGCGTGACAATGGAGGAGATCGAGCAATTCATCAGTGGGGGCCCTGGGGCCACAGACGATGGGAAGTACGTCTGCACCTTTGAGGAATGTGGCAAAACGTTTGGTCGCAAAGAGAACATCAAGTCCCACGTCCAGACACATCTGGACGATCGCAAGTTCCTTTGCCAGCACTGTAAGAAGTGCTTCGTTCGCCTGCACGACCTCAAGCGCCACGCCAAGATCCACACGGGTATCAAGCCATACGTATGCCAGTGCGGTCGTGACTTCGCTCGCCACGACGCTCTCACCCGTCATCGCCAGCGTGGCATGTGCATCGGCAGCTTTGAAGGCGCGGTTCGAGCCAGTGCAAAGCGTGGTAGACCCAAGAAGCCTCGTCCTGACCTCGACGCAAGACAGGAGAAGGCAGCCAAGACACGCAAGAAGAACATGTCCATCAGTTCCATCTCGTCTCAACTCGAGTCAGGACAAAGCTCTGCCGCCAGTACCCCGCGAGACCCGATTTTCGACCTGATGAGCATGGAGGCATCGACAACTATGCCGAGTCAAGAACCTAAAGCAATGTCTTCTTCCGCCCCAATGCCCTTCCAAGCAACGGCACCTGCAAGGAGTCAAGGCTCCGCGTCTCCTGCGCCCAAGGCAGAGACGTGTGTATCTCCTCAGGAGATCATGGAGGCTTTGTCTTCTCAGCCGACCTCTCCCGCTAAGAGCATGGGCAGCCACCACAACACACCACCGGAGCTCTCACAGTCACCGTCGCCGGCCGCACTTACATCTTTTGATATGCGCTCCGGTAGTACCCCAGGTGCTCAGACCTCCAGCCAACTCGATTCAGGATTGGACACTTTGAGCCCTGAGAGCTTCGGCGGCCACTCGGGCATCGACGATTCGGTTCCTCTGTCTGTAGATGACCAGTTCAATGAGCTCATGTTCCACCTTGGTGATGACGACCCGAGTTTCGTCCAGCTCGATCATGCTCCGAGCATGATGCTTTCGCACAAGTCCAGCGAGGAGTACGACGACACGGTACACATGTTTGGCGAGCCGGACGATATGTTCGCGATGTAATATGTTCTCCAGCTTGGTTTCGTGTATTCTTACAGCCTGGCGTTCTTTGCGAAGCTTGAAGCGCGACTTTGCTTTCGGATCGTTTGGTAGCGTGCCGTCTATTCTCCTGCTCTTCTCTCGCCACCTCGGAGGCTGTTAATTATGGAGCGCGGTGGCCAAGAGCTGGCATCGCGCTGGTCACGCCGCTCGCGGCTGGGTACATGGGACGACAAATGGGTTTATGGTTCTCTCTCTATTCGGTATTGGTAAGGCGAATTCGGTTTATCGGACCTTGATTTGAAATGCAAGGCATTTGGGTAGTTGGACGCGGATCGGATTGATTCAGCTGCCTGAGTTTTTGTTTGCATTATTTCGGTAATTAGGGACATGATTAATCGACCAAATTTCTGGGATTAAAGACTTTTCTTGCCGTGAACCGTAAACTGACACACATGATGGCTCCGGAGCTGGCCATCGTGGTGGTGATTGCATGTTGGGAAGCAGTGAAGCTTCCAGCAACCCCACGGTGGCCCCACACCGCCCTCACACCCGCCGCCTGGCAGAAAAAAGTCCCTGCCTGCGTAGGTGTACCTCACCTCCTGTGCCTGGCCTCCACGAACCGACGACACTTGCTCACGAGGTCGCGAATTTGTCCCGACCGAGCTACCTCCGACTTCACTAGCTTTCCGACATCCATCAACTAGACCAAAATGTCGGCCGCACAGCTTCTCAACCCCAAGGCTGAGTCCCGAGTTCGTTGCCCGCAGCTCCTGTGGTCGTCTCCTTGCTAATCTATCTACAGAGGCGGGGCGAAGCTCTCAAGGTCAACATCAGCGCAGGTGAGGGCTTGCAGGATGTCCTCAAGTCCAACCTGGGCCCCCGAGGCACCATCAAGATGTAAGACTCGCGTTGTCCCATCCACGACATCCATGGCTAACTTCTCCCAGGCTTGTCGATGGCGCCGGCCAGGTAAATCTTGTCCCGATATGACCCCCTCGATTCCCGAGCTGACCGATACTTCGATATAGATCAAGCTCACCAAGGATGGAAATGTGTTGCTCCGCGAGATGCAGATCCAGAACCCGACCGCCGTCATGATTGCAAGAGCCGCGACCGCACAGGACGATATCTGTGGCGATGGCACCACCTCTGTCGTTCTCCTGGTTGGTGAGCTCCTGAAGCAGGCGGATCGATACATCTCCGAGGGTCTGCACCCGCGAATCATCACAGATGGCTTTGACATTGCGAAGGCCGAGGCGCTTAAGGTGGGTTCCTATGCCAAATGTGTTGCATCGGCGGACTGACCCGGCTGCAGTTCCTTGACGACTTCAAGCTGCCAAAGGAGGTCGATCGCGAGCTGCTCCTCAACGTCGCACGAACTTCGTTGGCCACTAAGCTCAACGGGTCTCTGGCGACAAAGCTTACACCCGATATCGTCGATGCTGTTCTGGCAATTTACCAAGCCCCAGCCAAGCCTGACCTGCACATGGTCGAGATTATGAAGATGCAGCACCGTTCCGCTTCAGACACCCAGCTAATCCGTGGGTTGGCCCTCGACCACGGCGCACGGCACCCGGATATGCCCAAGCGTCTGGAGAACTGCTACATCTTGACTATGAACGTCGGCCTCGAGTACGAGAAGACGGAGATCAACTCCGGCTTTTTCTACTCCAGCGCCGACCAGAGGGAAAAGCTTGTTGAGAGTGAGCGTCGCTTCATTGATGCCAAACTCAAGAAGATTGTCGAGTTGAAGAAGGAGGTTTGCGGCACTGATGGCAAGAAGAACTTCGTCATCATCAACCAGAAGGGTATTGACCCGCTCTCTCTTGATGTCCTCGCAAAGAACGGCATCCTTGCTCTGCGCCGGGCGAAGCGCAGGAACATGGAGCGTCTGCAGCTCATCTGTGGTGGTGTCGCACAAAACAGTGTCGAGGATCTCACCCCCGATGTCCTTGGCTGGGCTGGGCTCGTCTATGAACAGACTCTCGGCGAGGAGAAGTTCACCTTCGTTGAGGAGGTCAAGGACCCCAAGTCTGTCACTCTGATGATCAAGGGCCCCAACCAGCACACCATCGCACAGGTCACTGATGCCGTCCGAGACGGTCTCCGAAGTGTCTACAACATGATCGTCGACAAGAGCGTTGTCCCTGGTGGTGGCGCTTTCCATGTTGCTTGCGCCGCTCACCTTAAGAGCGATGCTTTCTCCAAGACAGTCAAGGGCAAGGCTAAGTTCGGTATTGAGGCTTTCGCTGATGCGCTCCTTATCATTCCCAAGACCTTGGCAGCAAACGCTGGCCATGACGTTCAGGATGCTCGTAAGTCAAGTGTGCTCACTAAACATGTAAACGATACTAATGACCTATGCAGTTGCGGCACTTCGTGACGAGGTCGCTGATGGGGATGTTGTCGGTCTCGACCTGGAGACTGGTGAGCCTATGGATCCCGAGCTGAAGGGTGTATACGACTCCTTCAGGGTCCTTAGGAACTGCGTCGCGTCCAGCTCCAGCATCGCTTCTAACTTGCTTTTGTGTGATGAGCTTCTGAAGGCACGGCAAATGGGCAGGGCTGGTGGGCCGGGCCCTGGCATGGATGGACCTGACGATCACATGTAAGGATACCAAAATTAGACAGACCAAAGATAGACGTCTATTGTGATCACTCTGATGAAAGATTTGCCCTTCGAGATGGCTGCTGTCTACCAGGAGCCACCTGGCCACCTTATCGCTGATAAGCCCCGCGCAGGGTCGTGAGTGAAGTCCCAGAAAATTCTTGACCCCACCATCGAACATTACCAGACAAGCACACCTCAAGATGGCAGGCTACGAGTCGGATTCCTCTGATGGAGAATTTGAAGAGACCAGCGTTCTTCTGGGCTACGCATCAAGAGAGGCAGATGAGGACACAATCAGCAGATTGGGCGGCCACCCAGTAAGTTTAACCGCGTTCTGTCAAGTCCCTTCTGTCCTAACAAACCAACAACAGGAATGGCTCGATCCCGATGCCCCTCCCACAGCAGCCTTTGCTCGATGCAAGGTCTGCAAGAGCATGATGACTCTTCTACTGCAACTGAATGGTGAGCTGCCAGAAAAGTTCCCGAATCATGAGCGAAGACTGTACATTTTCGCCTGTCGCAAAGCATCCTGTCGACGGAAGGCTGGGAGCATCCGCGCTCTGAGAGGCGTCAGAGCATGGAAAGAAGAGCAAAGCACGAAGGCCCCAACGAAAGAGACCGAGGTGATCAAGGATAGCGTTGAGCCGGAGAAGAAGGAGCCCGCACCAGCGCTAGGGGATGCTCTCTTCGGCGGGAAGACGCCGTTGGGTGGCTCATCTGGCGCGAACCCGTTCTCGAGCACCTCAAACCCTTTCAGTACAGGCTCAGCCCCTGCGAACCCTTTCAGCTCTTCGTCACAAACTGCCAACCCATTTGCCTCACAACCAGCGAAGCCCACAGAAACGAAGAAGGAGGCCGATGAGTCTCTCCCTAAGACCTTCGCTCAGACCCTGACCCTGAACACCACACCAAAAGAACCACCGCCGCCAGCGGAGCCATGGCCGCCAGCTGACGCTTTGCCTCAAGCCTACCCAACTTTATATCTAGCTGATGCTGACTTTGAGACCTTGGATCCTACACCAACCAAGGTGCCGGAGAACGCTCGAATGGAGGATGCTGATGCTGCAGAGCCATCGGCGCTCGATCGAGAGGCGTTCGAGTCGTCTATGGACAGCACTTTTCAAAAATTCGCGGATAGGATGTCCCAAAACCCTGATCAGGTTATCCGGTACGAGCACGGCGGGACACCACTGCTATATAGCAAGACAGACGAAGTGGGCGAGAAGCTCACGAAGAGCACGATGCCAGGGTGCTCGAACTGTGGTGGGCAAAGGACGTTCGAGGTGCAAATGACACCACACGCTATCACGGAGCTAGAGGCCGATGATATGAGCCTGGATGGTATGGAATGGGGTACCATCATTGTTGGGGTCTGCGAGAGGGATTGCCTTCCAGCCAGTGTGGAGGTTGGGCAAGCTGGATACTTAGAAGAGTGGGCTGGTGTACAGTGGGAGGAGCTGTCCAAGGGAGACTGAGCAAGAAGCTGCCACGTTCTACCAAGCATCACGATTTTAGCATAGTGTATCTGCCAGCGAGTTTCATCTGGCCTTGCGAAAGACCAATTGTTTGGAATCCTAAGCCAACGAACGCCTTTTAGCCCCTAACATGCCGTCATGTCTACATCAGCATTCCGTGCTGATGACAGTCTATTCGCTTAAGCCAGGCCAGCCGCAACGACGTCCTCCCATGACCGTCTGATGACTCTTGAGAACTGCTCCACGTTGACATCCTCCCTGATCTCCGCCTTCTTGGCCTCGTTCTCCGGGTTTGACGGGATCTTAACAGCGCCATCACCCTCGATGCTCCAGCCGCAAACCTCCGTCAAGAACTTCTTAGCCTCCTCGCCGTCCAATCCGAGCCAAGACTCGAGATGGCTGAGCTGCACCTCGCGGAAGGCCTGTGATACGAGCAGCGCGATCCGGTGCCTGATCATCTCCTCGAAACCAGAGATGTCAGCGATGAGATCGGCGCAGAGATCATCACCGTCGAGAGTCGCCCAGAAGCGGGCGTACTGAGCGCCCTCGAGTTGAGAGTTAAGGGTGCGCAGCTTCGTCAACGCTTCGTGGAGTTCGCCGGTCGACGCGGTAGTGGGGTTGATGAGGTGGAGGGCGAGGGAGAATTGAGATGAGGGGAACTGGGTCATGGCCTTGACGAGGATATTGGTGATGACCTCATCCTTGATGCGGTCGGGGTTCAGCTGGTACCTGTTGTTGGGTTGTCAGTATCATGCGATATGGAGCAGCGCAATGTGACGAGGTTTATAGACAAGACATCAGATAGAGCTAATAGCTAACTTCAATAGCAACAATGGTTGCTGTCAGGTAATAGGAAACGTTGACATGTTGTTCATCTCGAAAAGAAAGCAGGAAAAGTGAACCACACATGTAAGACTCACAGCTTGAGAAGAGTGCGGTTCGCATTGCAGTCGGTGTACTTCTGTTCGCATTGCTCTTGGAGGTACGCCTCGAGGGGGCCGACAGCCTCGGGGTTGTATCGCTCGAGACCGTTGATGATGGTCGTGATCGAGCCGGGGCGCTCCGGGGGGTCTTCGCCGTTCATCGTGACGGTTCGTTGGTCTGGCGAGGGGTTGGTAGTTCGTCGAGGATGCTTCTCTTCGCGATGGCGCGGGGCAGGATACCAAAATTTGGGATGGTTGTGTGTTCCTTGTGGGGGTGACTGCGGGACTTGTCTTGTTCCGCGCCGAAGGGGTCATTTGCAGGGGAAAATTGGGTCACGTGCCGTCGCGTTTTAGAGCGTCATAGAGTATCGCGCGTGTAGGTCAGGTACGGTAGCTTGTGAATGGTTGTATAGTATGGGACAACGTTATCCATCAATACAAAAGTCTCATGCATTTGCTGCCTGATAGCCAAGATCAAGTACTCAGGAGGCCACGCAGGGCCGCAAATGCCTTGTTGTCATGACTAGCCCAGCGAAGAAGAGGAAGCTGAACAATGGCGGCAACACGGGTAGCCCGGCTAAGGGCTTGGAGTATTTCTTCTCTAAGCAGAGACAGAATGAAACAGCCCCAGTTAGTGAGGGAGTCGAGGACAAGAGTGAATTGCTGACAGGGAATGATGGAAAAGGAAGTCTTGAGATGACAGACGAAGAGCTGGCACGCAAGCTTCAAGCTGAATGGGACAAAGAAGCTGCCGAGTCGACTGGAGATGCGACAACAGCACAAGAGAATAGCACGTCCACTTCAAAACTGAGGCCAGCAGACGGGCCGGGATTGGCGGCTCCTGACGTCTCTCAGGCCTCAGCATCTGCGCAGCGACCCCAGAAGAACAAAACTCTCACACTCCAGTCAGCTGGCAATGCAGACGACATCATAACCAGCTCTATACCATTGGATGAGTCGCCCCTGACGTTTGATGCTTCAAAATATGTGGCAGAGCTTCAGAAACATTGGGCTTCCGAGGACGGCAATGCGTCTTACGCACTTCTCACGAGATGCTTCGTTCTTGCGAGCGCAACCACAAGCCGAATCAAGATTGTTGATACCATGACCAACTGCCTGAGGATTTTGATAGAAGGCGACCCTTCAAGCCTTTTGCCAGCAGTGAGTTCCGAACCCGTGCTTGCGGCCTCCGCAGCTGACCTTCTCAGGTTTGGTTGGCAACAAACTCGATATCACCGCCATACATTTCTCTTGAACTCGGCCTCGGAGGCTCTGCCATCTCAAAAGCCTTGAGGCAGGTTTGCGGCTTGGACAATCGAGCTCTCAAAGCTATATACGACAAGTACGGCGATGCGGGGGACGTGGCTTTCGAAGCCAAGAAGAAGCAGAGCTTCACTCTTCGAAAGCCAAAACCCTTGACCATTAAGGGAGTGTATCAAAGCTTGGTGAAGATCGCAAATAGTCAGGGCCAAGGCAGTGGCGAGGCCAAGCAACGACTTGTAGACCGTCTCCTACAAGACGCACGAGGCGGCGAGGAGAGTCGTTTCGTGGTGCGGACGCTTTGCCAGCATGTGAGTTTTCCCGCAATATGACTTTGAATATGCGCTCATCTGTGATATCAGCTTCGCATTGGAGCGGTCAAGACGACAATGCTTATTGCTCTATCGCGAGCGTTCTTGTTGTCACGGCCTCCCGGAGCAGACTTCCCTCTCAGATCTGTGTCAGAACTGGCCAAGTTGAAGAAGGAAGAGCTTGCGGAAGTTTGGAGCAAGTCTGAAGAGATTGTAAAGGCCTGTTTTGCAAGGCGGCCCAATTACAATGACTTGATACCAGTCCTCCTTGAGATGGGCATCTCTGAGGAGCTGCTCGTTCGCTGCGGCCTAACGTTACATGTACCATTACGACCGATGCTGGGCAGCATCACACGCGATTTGTCAGAGATGCTCACAAAACTGCAAGGCAGAGACTTTGCGTGCGAGTTCAAGTATGACGGTCAGCGCGCTCAGATTCATTGTGACGAGAAAGGAAAAGTGTCGATTTTCTCGCGGCATCTCGAACTGATGACAGACAAATACCCAGATTTGGTGGAGCTGGTGCCTAAAATCAGGGGCGATGGCGTCTCCAGCTTCATCATGGAAGGCGAAGTGGTTGCCGTTGATCGAGAATCGGGCGAGCTGAAGAATTTCCAAACTCTCACGAATCGCGCCAGAAAGGACGTCGATATCGGAAGCATCAAGATAGATGTGTGCATGTTTGCATTCGATCTCATGGCGCTCAATGGTCAGCCGTTATTGGACAGGCCGTTTCGCGAGCGTCGAGAATTGCTCAGGTCCCTCTTCATCGAGATTCCTCACCATTTTACGTGGGTGAAAAGCCTCGATGCCACTTCAAATGACTCGGAGGCGGTACTGGAGTTTTTCAAGGCCGCCACTGACATTAAGTGCGAGGGCATCATGGTCAAGATCCTGGATAACCTCCCTCTTGTCCCATATAACGAAGATCAGTCAGACGAGCCAGCAGACAAGTCTGAGAAGCTGGCCACCCCAAAACCCAAAGGCCGAGGCAAGGCAAAGACCAAGACGGGCGGAGAGGCGGACAGTGAAGAGAAGAAGAAGTCACGAAGGAAGCCTTTGCTGGCAACGTACGAACCTGACAAGAGACTCGACTCATGGCTCAAGGTCAAGAAGGACTATAATTCCACTTTCGATACACTGGATCTCATTCCAGTAGCGGGCTGGCATGGACAGGGGCGGAAAGCCAAGTGGTGGTCTCCTATTCTCTTAGCGGTTCGTAATGAAGAGTCCGGAACGCTCGAGGCTGTTTGCAAGTGCATTTCTGGCTTCACTGATGCATTCTACAAGGCGAATAAGGAGTTCTATGATGATGGATCTGTCAGTGGAGAACCCAAGAACATCAAGCTCCAGAAGCCCAGCTTCATAGAGTATCCCGGGCATCCCGACGTTTGGTTCGAACCACAAGAGGTCTGGGAAATGGCATTTGCAGATATCACGATCAGTCCGACATATTCAGCAGCGATTGGGCTGGTGAGCGAGGAGCGAGGATTGAGCCTGAGGTTTCCACGGTTCTTGAAAAAGCGGGAAGACAAGAGCATAGATGAAGCGAGCACAAATGAGTTTCTGGCAGGGCTCTGGCGGAAGCAGGAAGCCAAAGCCCAGATAAGCAAGCCAAATAATGACGAAGCTGCCGATATGGACGAAGTAGAAGACGAATAGTTTTGATGGTATCATAAATAAAGATCGCCCCCCATGCGCAGCCTGCACCTGGTCATCCTGAACGCCATACTTCCCTCATAAATCTCCTATTTGGCAGCATTGAGCTTCTGAGCAATCAAGCTGAAGACCGCCACAGAGCCCATGAAGAGCACCGCGTTATAGAACTAAGCACAATTTAGTATGGTAATTAGACCAGGCAGGAGTATAACGTACTGCTTTTCTGGAGACTTCTCTCTCCTCATCATCAGTTCGGGCCTCGATGAACAGTCGCCGTAGATTCGGGAAGTTTGCCTGCGCGTTGCCGTCAACAGCAACTCGTACCGACACATAATTCGCCACCTACCATGGCAAAGAGATGCGGGCAGAAGATGTCCCCGAGTCTTGGACTCAATGGTCTCCTGTGTCAATTTGGTGAGGTCACTAGAGTGAAGACAGCGGAAGACCCCAGAGACACAGTGCGTGTCGTCGAAGGGTGACTAATCATTCTGGGACAGCCAGCGACAGGCCGCGATTGTTAGGGGGTGAGGTGGCCCACCATTGACCGTCATTCAGCCTAGCACCGACTTAACGGCCCTCGTGTCAACCCTGGCGAAGTAACAGCATCGACATCCTCCTTCGCCAGGACATCTAACTGAAAGAAAGACCCCATTTTCGAGAGCTGCAGCGACGACGAAGCGCTTTCAGCAACCGAAAAGTGGCATCGCCTGACGCACTCGACATCAACGGTCTGCCCCTCCTCCACGAGTCAACTGCCCCTCGACCTTTACGATGGCGGTCAACCGCATCCGCGGCGCCTTCGCCGTGCCCCGGAAGGGCGAGACATTTGAGCTGAGAGCTGGCTTGGTCTCTCAGTATGCATACGAGCGGAAAGAGTCCATCCAGAAAACCATCATGGCCATGACCTTGGGCAAGGATGTGTCCGCTTTGTTCCCTGACGTCCTCAAGAACATCGCGACTGCTGATCTGGACCAAAAGAAGCTCGTCTACCTCTATCTCATGTATGGCGCTCGGAAGCTTCCCGTTGTTTGAGATTCTGAGATCTGACAAATGCAGGAATTACGCCAAATCACACCCCGACCTTTGTATCCTCGCCGTCAACACCTTCGTACAGGACTCAGAAGACCCGAACCCTCTGATACGAGCGCTCGCAATCCGGACAATGGGCTGCATCCGAGTTGACAAGATGGTTGATTATATGGAGGAACCGCTACGAAAGACACTACGAGACGAATCGCCCTATGTTCGAAAGACGGCAGCCATTTGCGTCGCAAAGCTCTTCGACCTCAACCCGTCCATGTGCATCGAGAATGGTTTCTTGGAGTCGCTGCAGGAGCTCATTGGTGACCCGAACCCAATGGTTGTGGCTAATTCGGTCCAAGCCCTGTCAGAGATCACCGAGACGGCACCAGAGACGAGAGCGCTCGTTGTCACGCCACCAACGCTGAAGAAGCTACTATTGGCTCTTAACGAGTGCACAGAATGGGGTCGAGTTACGATCCTCTCCACACTGGCAGATTACTCGCCTGTCGATGTTAAGGAGGCGGAGCATATTTGCGAGAGGGTTGCACCGCAGTTCCAGCACGTTAACCCGAGTGTTGTCTTGGCAGCCGTCAAGGTTGTGTTCATCCATATGAAGTCGCTCGAGACCAGGCTTGTCAGTTCATACCTGAAGAAGATGGCACCACCACTGGGTAAGTTAGGTTCCGGGTCGTGCTCAAGCAAAGCTAACCGAAGCAGTCACCCTGGTGGCATCTGCACCGGAGGTGCAATATGTTGCGCTACGAAACATCGACCTCCTCCTACAAGCGAAGCCCGATATTCTCAGCAAGGAGCTTCGAGTTTTCTTCTGCAAGTATAACGATCCACCATACGTCAAGCTTCAGAAACTCGAGATTATGGTGCGGATCGCCAACGAGAAGAACTTCGAACAATTGCTCGCTGAGCTGAAGGAGTATGCACTGGAGGTGGATATGGACTTCGTGCGCCGTGCCGTCAAGGCCATCGGACAAGTCGCCATCAAGCTCGAGAGCGCTAGTGCCAAGTGTGTGACGGCGTTGGAGGATCTCATCTCGACCAAGGTGAACTACGTCGTTCAGGAGGTGGTCGTCGTGACGAAGGACATTCTGCGGAAGTATCCTGGCTTTGAGGGCGTGATTCCCACCCTCTGCCAGCACATCGACGAACTTGATGAGCCCAACGCCCGAGGCTCGCTTATATGGATTGTTGGAGAGTATGCAGAGAAAATCAGCAATGCCGATGAGATCCTGGAGAGCTTCGTTGAGGGCTTCATGGAAGAATTCACTCAGGTGGGTGCATACACCATGTTCTATGGACGGGAACAATGCTGACTGGATACAGACTCAACTGCAAATATTGACGGCTGTCGTCAAGCTCTTCCTAAAGAAGCCAGGGAGTAGCCAGGGGCTTGTGCAAAAGGTTTTGCAAGCTGCAACGGCAGAGAACGACAACCCGGACATTCGCGATAGGGCCTACGTCTATTGGCGACTCCTTTCGGGCGATCTAGATATTGCCAAGGTAAGCCAGACCCTGACACTGGACTGAACTTATCTCACACGCTCGCAGAATATCGTCCTGTCTCAGAAGCCAGCCATCACAACAACAATGACGAGCTTACCACCGACACTCTTAGAGCAGCTGTTAACAGAATTGTCAACACTGGCGTCAGTCTATCACAAGCCTCCGGAGTCATTTGTCGGAAAAGGTCGTTTCGGAGCCGATGAGATCCAGCGGGCAGCCCTCCAGGAACAGCGTCAAAACGCCACCGACAACCCTATCGCTGCGTCCATGGCAACAGCGGCAGGCGCCAATGGGGCGAGCGGTGGCTCTTCTCAGAACAATGTCGAGAACTTGTTGGATATCGACTTCGACGGCGCAGCACCTGCCTCACATGAGCAGAACAGCGCTACTGCTACACCGGATCGTGTGGCCAGTCCATCTGGAGGTCAAGCATCTGGAGGCATGGCTGATATGATGAGTATGCTTGACGCACCTGCCGCGAGCAGCAGTAGTGCTGGTGCAGGGATGGGCGCTGGAAGCAACAACATGGACGACTTGATGAATGGCTTCGAGGGGATGAATTTCGGAAGCAGCAGCCAGCCGAATGACCCCTTGCCGGCGGCGATGCAGCTGCAGAACCAGAACACACCAAGTAGCGGATCTCGACCGCCAAAGAAGGACAGCGAGGACCTGCTGGGGCTGTTCTAGAAAGCGGATCTATAAGCGAGGCTGGGGACATGGGGGGGAGACAAGATTTCGAGCCTCATGTCGAAAAGCAAAACGGGATGGGAATGTCACACGCTCTCGTGTATTTCGCGGAGTATACAGGCGCCCTTGGGGAACTTGCAGGTATATACAGATGGTGTGATGGGCTTGCGCCGTCGTCAGGTAGATGATAGCCGTAATCCAAGCCGAGACCGTGATAATTTCCCACTTGCTCTACATATGACCGTTCTTTGCGTAATCAAATCGAATTCATAACTCATGCGCTCGTTCCCTCTACCTGCCCACCAACGGTTCCATCAGTCGGTGGTGCAGCGGCGGTATCCTTCTCCCACTCCTCTGGTGTCTGGCACTTTGCTGTCCAGGCATGAATGACGGCAATCTCCTCTTTGAGAGCGGCGTTGACGAGACGATGGCGCTTGAGAGAGTTGAGGCCGCGGAACTGGTGGGACACGATGAGCGTTGTGAAGGCTTGGCCGCAACCGCCTGCAAGGATGAGTTCTCGGTGAGTATGCCTGTCTTTTGTGTTGACATGGGTGGTGAGGGACAGAACTGACCGGACATGTCTGTCACTTCGACATGGACAGCCTTGAGGCGCTCGGCGATGATGTCGCGGAGGGATGCTTCTGTGATTTCCGCCATGATGAGCCTGTATATGAGCTGGATGTCCGTATGTAGTGGCGAGACGGGTGGTTTTAGAGAGATGAGATTGATTAGATGCCCCTCGTGGGGTCGCATTCGGGTGAGCCTCTTGACAAATGCAGGGCTCTCAGGTGGATGGAGGGTCAGACAGTACGAGCGGCACTGTGGGCACGGTGTGAGGTAACGGCAGTGGACCTTCATCTGGTGCTTGCTGGAGCTGCCTGCATCTGTATTTGACCACATTTCAACCTCCATACATTGACTGTGAGATTGCCATTGAGCTACGGATTCTGCCTTGAACGAAGGATTGAGATGAGGACAGCTTTCTCGCGTGTTTTTTCCATCAGAACGACCACTGTCACCAGGACTCTTTTCCATACTGCACGTCTTCAGAGAACAGCGCCTAGGTATCAAACAGCTGCGAAGAGACTCATTTCCTCGACTTCGCCGAAAAGAACATCCAATATGACCGACAGAGGGTCCTGGGGCGCGTGGCAGGTTGAGGCATCGCCTTTCACCACAGCTGTCGTCAATGCTATGAAGAAGCTGTGCGTCAAACCTTGCTTGATGATGGCAAAGAACAAAGACGCTGACACCAGAAGCAGATATCCAGAGGAGCTTGCTGACAGGCGATGGGACAACGTCGGACTCCTTGTCGATAACACAGAACAGGACTCCAAGAAGCACAAGCCCGTTGTCATGCTCACTAACGACTTGACTTTCCAAGTCGCTGTTGATGCCATCGGCCAAGGTGCTAGCGTCATCGTCAGCTACCGTGAGCTCACTCAACCTTACGTAGTCTCCTGGCCATTCTCTGACCTTTTTACAGACCCTTTCATCTTCTCTGGCCTTAAGTCCATCACGAACAAGGACCCCCAGCAGGCCACTCTCCTCTACCTCGCCAAGGCCGGCGTCGCTGTCTACTGCCCTCACACCGCCGTTGACGCCGCTCCTGAAGGCCTTAACGCCTGGCTCGCGGACATCGTCGCCGGTGAAGCACCTACCACCCGCACTTTCGCCTCTCCCTGCACAACTGCCCCAGAGTCCCACTCTCCTGCCGGATACGGCACTATTGGTCACTTCTCCGGCGAGAAGCTTTCTCTCACTGACATCCTTCGCCGCCTTGCTACGAAGCTCGGAGGTCTCAAGCACCTCATGATTGCCAGCCCCGTCGGCGCGGACATCAAGACCACCAAGGTTGGCAGCTTTGCGGTTTGTGCGGGGAGTGGGTATGATGTGCTGAAGGGAGCGGACGTGGATCTTTTGGTAACTGGGGAGACGAGCCATCATTCGGCGTTGAGGGCTATTCAGCAAGGGAGGACGTTGGTGCAGGTGTTTCACAGTAACTCAGAGAGGGGCTATTTGAGGGATGTGCTGAGGCCGAAGTTGAGGGATGAGTTGAGGCAGAGTGTGCCGGAGGCGGATGTCTTGATGAGTGAGTTCGATGCGGATCCGTTCAGGATATACTCAGTAGAGGATTTGTCGTGAGATAGATGTCTGTCTATAAAATGTCATATGGCAGAAGTAGTATAACAGCAGCGCTTGCTTGATATCAGATGCTTCCAGACCCCAGGCTTTGTTAGGCTTTGCTCACCGCCCATCCTTCGATGGCCTCGCCGAGCTATTCTCGCTGCTACTCGCAGACGAGCTCAAGACACCATCGCCTTCCTCAATACACCTCCCTACATCTTCACCCCCAACGCCTTTACTCTTCCAAGTTTCCAATAACCTCCGCGGCAGTTCCCACTGCGCCTTCGCCTCCTCCACTTTCCCATCCTTCACCAACGCTCGCATCTTGTCCGGCATGCCCAGCACCTCCGTTGCAAGCTCCTTTGTCCGCCGTCGTCTCAGCTCGGCTGCGCGACGCTGTCCTTCATCTGAGTCTGGAGCGGGAACCGCTTGTCGAAGGTTGTCTCGAATAGCGGAGGCCTGGCTGTAGATCTGGGCAATTGCTGGGTCTAGAGTTGAAGCCATGGGGTTTAGAGGGTCCATGTTGGCTCGCATCTGTAACGGTTCGGGGCGGATTAGCACCTCTGCTTGTCTTCGAGGAAGAAGATCAGTAGTAGCTTACCTTGCTAATAGTCTCTGTAGCAGTGATGAGTTTGCTGTAGTTGTCATACACAAGCGCCTTCTTCTCCGCGTCCAGCGCTCTGACCTCGCCCAACACCTTCGTATATAGCTTCAACAGCTCCTCCAGACTACTCTCCGCGACGACCTTTGCGACGTAGGCTTCCACATCGAACCCCGGCTCGTCAATCTCCCCAGCTGGGACCTCCGAATCGGGAACTTCTATGCGCGGTGCTCTCAGGTTATAGTACTCGCGAAGAGCTTTCCGATTCGAGCGCTTTGCAGGGCCAGCGGCGGGCTGAGGTGGTGGTTGGTGTTGGGATTGGACGGGTGAGGTGACTGTTGAACGGACGGCGTCGAGAGAGGGGCGGGTGGAGGAGGTTGGTGTGCCGGAGGGTAGGCGGCGCAGGGAATTTGAGGGTTCTCGGGGCGAAGCTATTGTTGACATGGCTGCAGGTTTGAGGGTGAAGGGCGGATGATGGGACAATGAGGTTGGGAGGTGGCTGTAGCTGGAGGTTGAAATCGAACATGTGGTTGTTGTAGTTGGAGCTCGGGCTGTAGGGAACCCAGCTACAGGGGGCGAGCTAGTGGGTTCTGGTGCATGTCGGGCACAGTGCGATATCATTCCAGGGCGAAGCACAGCTAGCCTAACCTGCATCCAGGTCGACCTCACCTCACCTTGTCTTCATCCACCATGGCTCGAATGGAGCAAAGTCTTGCACCTCCTTTTTAAGGTCTCACAAAGTCCAAACACTGAGGTTGTAAAGCATGACTATTTTCCTGTTCAATCGATTATAGCCATGGACCCGACAGCTCAGCTCCGGTCCTCTATCCTCTCGCAACATCTTCCTCCTCCTTCTTCAGACTTCCTTACCACTCTCACCACCTCACGAAACCCGCCCCCACCTCTCCCTTCATTGATCGCCACAGCAAAGGCTCGTCTTCTAGCAGCAGATCTTACCTCGTCTTCTCTGATTGACTCTTCAGTCACCTCAGTGCTCCCAGAGTCTGCAGTTCAAGCCAAGGAGGTCCGCCTCTCGCGTCCTGTACACGTCCAGATTCTCGACATAGAGGACTTGAGTCGCAGTCGATGGAGTCAGGCTGAAGAACTGGAGGCAGTAGAGAGGGGGGAGACAACGCGTGGGAGAGAGGTTATCAGGGTGAGGGCGGAAGATGATGAGAACAACAACAGTTCCTCATCAGCTCCAACAGCTTCGAGAGGAGGCAATGCGATGCACCGTGTCGTCCTACAGGATCGAGCTGGGAAAAAGATGTTTGCCATTGAGCTCAAGAGAGTCCAAGGTCTAGATGTTGGGAAGACTTGTATTGGGGAGAAGATACTCCTCAAGCCGGGCACTGTCATTGCCAGGGGAACGGTGCTGCTCACCCCGGAGAATACAGTGCTCTTGGGTGGGAAGATTGAAGCCTGGCACAAGGCATGGACAGAGGGACGTCTCGACAGGCTGAAAGCTGCAGCCCGAGGAGGACTTACCGACACGGAACAGTGATGGCAGAGCCTAGGAAAGGTCATGTTTGGTACAGTTACAACGGTGATAGGGAGGAAGGGCACGGACATCAGGCATCATCTCATTCAAGTATACCCAACTACAGATCCGCCGTCGCCACCTCAAGCGACTTCCATCCACAGCTCTCCCATGGTGCCAGCAAGATCGCCCTTTGCGCGTCCGCCACGGAACCCGTGCCAGCATGCGCCCTCGCCAGATCCTGGCATCCCAATACTCCCCTAGGGGGTATTCCCCTTCTTGCGACCTTCAGCGCCATCTGAGCCGCATGCGCATCGCCCGTCACCTCTGCGAGCGACGACCATCCATGCGGGAGGTATGGATGCAGCATCACGTCGCTCTGCACCTGCGTCACTAGATCCTCCTGGGTCTTGCCCTCGCCAAGTGTAGCGATGGCGCGAAGGACCTCGCCGACATGGGATTGCTCTGTATCGGTGACCTTGCTATTTGTGCGCAGGCCGAGAAGTTCTTCTGTGACGGCTTCCAGACTGTCTTCATCATTGTCAAGAAGGGCAATGACTCCGAGGAGGAGAACGCTCTGGACATGGTTGGGATGGTTCTCAATGACCTCGAACAGCGCCGTCCGGGCTCTCTCACGAGAAGCCTCCGAGCCTTGTGCCCACAGAACTTGGGTCAACAGGCATGTCGCATCAGGGTTGTTGTTTGACTCATCCAGCGCCGACTCGAAGAAGCCTAAGGCCTCATCAAAGCTGTTGGCGAAGTACTTTGCGAGTCCAACAGTGAGATGGGCAGACAGACGAGCTTGCCTCCGTTGCTCCACTGTCAGCTCACTACCTGAGTCGTCGCTGCTCAGATCCAGCGCGATCTCTCCACACTCCATTGCCTTTTCGTACGACCCGGCGGCAAGGTATGCTCTGGCGAGGTCTGTTCGCGCAAGGGTGAATTTCGCCAGGCTATCAGCTGACTCTGTCTTCTCGTACTCTCCTTCCGCGGCGGTGCAGATGTCCTCCAGATAGTCCACGGCACGAGTGCTGTCGTTTGTTCGCTCAAGGAACATGGTCGACAAATGGCTGGAGGCCAGATCCTGAGGGCGGAGACCGCGGATCTGACTGAGCGCGAATAACGGCTGGATGAGCGAAGCCACTGTCAGGTTGGGCGGCGCAGTGAGGATGTGGTCGAATAAGGAGGCAGAGTAGTGTCTCCGGGTTGGCAATGAAGATGCTTCTGAAATCTCCATGGCATGCGTGAATAATGCTCTGGCCTCCTTAGAATCACCGTACATCAAGGCCACAAATCCTTGACCAAGCCATGCATGAGCATAGTCTGGATCAGCAGACTGGGCTCTCGTGAAGGTCTCATTCGCCAAGTTCGTATCGCCAGACAGAAGTGCAAGCGTCCCCAGGTTCACCCAACCGACGGGGCTTCGCTCGTTAAGATGCAGGCTCCTGACAAAGGCATGCTGTGCAACGGAAGGATTGACCTCGCTGGTGACGACACCCAGGGCGTTCCAAAACTCAGAGTTGCCGGCCTCAAGCTCAATGGCTCGTTTGAAAGCGCGAACGGCGCCTCGGAGGTATGGGCTGCTAGCTTTGCGGCCGTCATCGGACGCTAGGCTGATATGTGTGCGATAATCTGCCCAGCCTAGGTTGTAGTAGCCGACGGCTTGGGCGTCAAGATCCGATGATGAAACGTAAATTGCCTGCTTGTGGCACAAAATCATGGCGTGGGCACACCGTGTCAAGTTGGTCTGGACGTCGCTTCGATCGACCTCCTGCGAAAATACAGCCTCCACGTCGACCCTGTCCACGGTAGCCAGATTTTCGAAAGCCTCCTTTGGTGAGCCCTCCACGATGGCCTTGACCTCGCTTAGGGGGAAGTCGGCAACTCTGCTCTGAACCGATGTGAACACAGAGCAAGCCTCCGCAACGCTCTTCCAGAAGTTGAATGTCTGTCGAACATCGGCCGAGGCGGACTTGGCAAAGTTGATAGTATCAGTAGCTAATTCGATGGCTTTACCAAAGAGACCCTTGTCGACTGAAGTGAGCGCGTTGTCGATCATTGTTTGCATCAGCGCCAGAATGACACCTTCCTCTCCTGAATGAGTTTTCATGACGCCGCGGTATAGCTCGATAGCTTCGTCATAATCCCCGAGCTCACGCTTGATGTTGGCAAGCATGTACTTCGTGAACCATGCATCTCCGGACATGTCTTTCCCGAGTTCCTCTTCCAGTCTCTGTGCATTGACCATCGCCTTCGTGGCCGCTATGAATCGGCCAGAACTATGGTAGCTCTCACCAAGTCCGACCCAGGAGTGGTAGTCATCTGGTGAGATGCGAAGAGCAGATTGGAACGACACAATGGCTTTGTGGAAGTCCTGCTTGTTGAGCTGCGCCACGCCAAGGGCAGCGAAAGGCCAGCTGATACCCTTCCGCTTCGACCCTGGAGGTGGCTTGACCTTGCCGGAGTCAACCACTCGCTGGGCTACGAGCTCTACGCGATCCCAATCGCCGTCCGTCGCAAAGGATCGGGCAAGCCGTTCCGCAGCAATGACCTCAGCCGAAGAGAGCTCAAGAGCCTTTTGGAAGCAGCGCCGCGACCGTTTCTTGTCTTTCGCATAGTCGCCATAGAATATACCGAGACTGGTATAGCTAGGGGCGTGGTTGACGTCGTTGTGTAGCGCTTTGAGCCAGTACGCATAAGCGCACTCGCCCTTACGCCGCTTCCTGGCTTCTTTGCTAGGCTCCAAGTTCCAGATGCAGGATCCGTAACGATATTGCGCATCGCCTAGGAGTTGCTTGTCTGTCCTACCCTTCTCTTCCAGCAGATTGAGGCAGTGTTCCAGCTCATCCTTAGCTGCCTGCCAATCTCCCTTCAAAGCCTTTGCCCAGGCTGCCTCGGAGCGTACGCGAAGGTTGGTACCGTCGCGGGCCAATGCGCGGGCGAAGAAGTCAATTGCCTGGTCGTACTCTTCCTCTTCTTCAAAAATGAGTCCTACACCAATAAGCGCAGGTGTCGACTTGCTGTCGCGTTCTAAGACCTTATCGAATAATGTCTTTGCATCCTGGTGGTGCCGTGGGGACTGATAGTAGACGAGTGCGGTTCCCAACGCCAATGAATATGCGTCCTCGGTGTTAGGGAACGGCAGACCACTCTTCCGCCGTTCTTTAACAAGGAGTTCTTTCGCCTTCCGCATGAACTCAACCGTTGTCTCGTACTCGCCGACGCTGAGGAAGTATTCACCAGCAAGACGATAGGCTAGGGTAGACTCTGCTGTTGTGATGCCTTCTGTGATCATGAGCAAGCGCTCCTCATCGGTCAGTGGTACATAAGCAGTAGGAACGCCCCCATCTTCGTCGTCATCGCTATCCTCTGAAAGCTCCTCAGGTGTGGGCTTTGGGGCCTCTTTCGGGAATGGCGACAGGTTGCTGGTGAGATAAGCTTGGATGATCTTGGCCATGTCGCTGTCAGGGAAGAAGTTGCAATAGGCACGAAGAATCTCCACGTCCCACCCTTTTACCTCCTTTTCGTCCTTCCAGTCGATTGCAATATCCCATGCCAGCTTATATGGATGGCGAATAATCACCATGTCGTTGGCTAGACCGATCACTTTCTCCAGCTCCTGTTGCTTTGGTTCACCAGACGGAGATGCAAGAAGTCGCTCATAGCAGTACCGTAATAGCTTTTCTTCAAACTGGCGTCTCACATCGTCATCGGATGTCCAGTTGATCAGTTGTCGGAAGATGTGCTCGAGCTTGCTCTGTGCGTAAACTTCCCGCTTCACCTCCAACTTGACCTCGTCCAGTCTGGCGCCCAGACGAGTTCGACGTTCACCCACTAGGGTGTTGATGCGTTTCTTTTCGAACTCTTCGAGAATGTGCGCAACAGATTCGTAAGTCTTGGAGGGATGAGGGAACCGGCCCTCAAGAATAGGATAGAGTGGACTCTCGGGAAGTCGTATCCAGAGAGCATCTGCATACTGCGTCGCGTCGCCATTTGAGCGGACAAAGTCGACGTACTTGTCAACGATCTGCTGGCACTTGTACATGTCCTCAGCTTCATGAAAGATTTGTGCCAGCCGAATGACCACCTGCTGGTAATCGGCGAGCTTCTTCGCTCCTTGCTTCTCGAATAGCTTGATAAGGCCTTGCCATGCCTGAGCATCTTGAGGTCTCAGTTCTGTCGCCGCTTGATACACGCGCTCTGCCTCATCGAGGTCGCCTTGCTTGTCAAGGGCGAAAGCCAAGAAGATGTGACTAGCAACGGTTAGCTCGTGTCGTAGCAGTATTCTATCGTTGACACCATACCCCTGGTAGTTCTTAGGCTCTTTATCCAGGAATGCTTTGGCCTTGTCGACAGCGTCCCCATATTGCTGCTGGCGAATTGCATCATTGATGCTCTTGAGGAGGGCTTTGCTAGACATGATTGCGCTGGGCAACAAAGCCCGGAGACTAGGTGAGATGAGAAAGCTTGGCCAGTCGGGAGGTGCTAAGATTCGCTGCGGCGCAATGTTCTCAAGTCATCACAGTCAAGTGTCCTCGCTGCGATACGAAGGTTGTTGGAGCCTGGTAAGGCTCTCGTGCTGGTTTGATGTGGAGTGGAGTGATGCATGTCATTCTGGAGCCTGTGAATTGTGATGGAGTGAGAAGCCGGAAGCCCCACACTTTTCCGAGCCTCTACCGGGCGACATCAGCCTACGAGCAAGATTGGCACAATCAGAACATGAATCAAGACCGAGGGAATAGGGCTGCTCAATATTGAAACCGCCAGTTTGTCTTCTGTTCGCAATATATTGCAAGTATAACCCTAACCTGACCCTTACCCTGACGATACTGAGTTTCATAACGATGCCTCCGTAGATATGAATTTATTGCTCTGTGTCTTACGCATTTTTTTCTTCATCTGACTCGATTGCTTGGGATTCCTGACCTACCACCTCCAAAGCGCATCTTTGTTGTGAGGTTCAAACTCGGACAAACACAGGATCAGCTTTGCAGTGTCACGACTCGCTGCAAGGCAATGAGGAACAGGGGGACTAAAGAAGTCGCTTAATACAGTCATGCTGGGAGACCAAGAAGTTCATTGAAGACTCACACCAGGACAGGGCTCATGGAATGTCAATTAGCTCTAGCTGTTACTGATCACCATCACAATTATTATGCGCTGGAGCTCCTCAGCTCGGGGGTCAACGTGATCTAATTGAGATCTTCGAACACTTAGCACAGCTGTTACCGACAGTAAAGCTCCAAAACTTGACATACAATGATTTCAGCATAATTTTGAGGTCGTATGCAACATGGAGTGTCGGACCCCGGGCTGATCGTCAGCATGGTTTGGTAGTTGCACTCAAAGATCAACGTGGTACCATATATTCGCATGGTACACCCACGGAGGACATCAGCTTGGAGATAATGACGAAGCCTCAGACCGCAGAAAGTGGGTTGAATGAGATTTGGCTAATAGCTAAGAGTCTTGTTCCAAATAATCTCGAAGAAACGGCCGACTCCAATCCCGCTTGCCCACAGGAACGCCTTCCTTTCTCAGAATTGCATAAGCCATGGAGACGTGAAAGTAGACATTAGGCATCCTCATCAGTCCTACCACAGCTCTTACGGGCACCTCAAACGAGCTGCCCCGTCGAGCAAAGGTCGTCATGGTGTCTCCTGCTCTGTTCACCGCCTCTGGATCTAAGCCCTCCAGCGCGGCCACAGCCTGGTCGATGCATGCGTGTAGCTTCTCAAATGAATAGAGTTCGTCGTCTTCCGTTTCGTCGAAAGCTCCAGCTTCGGCGCCCTGAAGCTCTATGGCCATGGACTGTGCGGAGAAGCAGGCGTATCGCACCTGGAATGTAAGAGGCTTCATGTCGTCAATCAACCGCGCAGCAATGAGCTTTCCTGAATCAGCATGCTTCTCGGCGTGCTGTAGGATTCGCCGTAGGGAAAGAAGTGCGCCTTGGGCCATGAAGACAGTGCCATCGTAGAGAGTATAAGACATGATGTTCTAGGTTATAATGTACTGCAGTGAAGGTAGGCTGAAGTTGCTTGCGGAGTTGGTGCTTCACTCTGAGACACTCAGGCATTCTTATATACTTCTCGGATAGTCGTTGATACTAAAGAGGAGGGAGACATTTGCTGCAAGCCACTGCTTCGTGAATTCCGAATTGACAATTAGGGGACAACTGCAACGGGCTACACTGCAAACTGAGCATACAGCAGCAAAAAGAATTCTCGTAGTGAACTTGGTTCATTTGCCTTCGCCGTTGCAAAATCGTCGATGTTAAATTGTTCGCAACACAAGCCAATCGCTTTGAGGCACAACAAGTCCATGTACTCCATATCTAACCCGAAGCAGATCGTGGCTACACTTGCAGGTGCTGTTGGTTGCGGGGTTTCCGCCTTCGCATCACCAGAGCGAAATCACATTGAAGTCTTCGTCGGCGGGGATACCATTAAGTCCGGAAGACCCATACTTAGATACTCCAAGATTCCAAGACTCCAGTGATGACATTTTAACTGCTTCAGGCATAGCGAAAATCGAAGCTACTACTTTAAGCTTTGTGCTTTGTGCCTTCGTCCCACTTACACCGAGTGACATCTTTCACCCTCTTCGGACTAGAAGAATCATGGACGATGTATGATGCGCCTCTACCCGACGAACCTTCGACACTGCTCATGTCGCGTCAACAGTAGCAGCAGAAAAGGCCGATTCGCTATCCAGAATGGATGTGCCAATGACAAACTCTGCCTTCCCGATTCACTCCGTGCTCGGCGAAGGCAAAGTGAATGGGATCCACGACTATCCTGGTTACCATCACTCGAATGCCGAGGCCGATTCGATAGCCAAGGCCAACAGTGAGCGGAGGAGGGTCCAGAACCGAATGAATCAAAGAGCACGCCGTGAGTTCTTCTTTGAAATTTTCATGAAAACGCGGGGCTTATAGTATTTGCAGGGCTTAGGATCAAGGAACAGGACCAGGGGTCAACTCAGCCGTCACGTCCGTTCCAAGTCAGACGCTGGCGTCTGGATGAATCATTTGGCCCTCCGGGCCCGGGAGCCTTTTTAGGCGTTGAGACTGTCGCAAACCATCGACAATTACCTGACGCTGACTGGAGTGCACCAGGGAGCAATACTGCATCCGTCACTCGAGCGGCATCGTCGAATGGCGTGCCTTTTTTCTTCCCCTTGTCAACGGACCATCTCCTTCATCTTGTTCAGTACAACGTTTTCAGAGCCTTCATCTCCAATAAGCGCACCCTTAATACCCTCCTCACGGGCTGGGCAGATCCTCCACCGTCTCCAAACACGTGCCCTGTTAGTGGTCCATACCGTGACGATACCACCGTCTTCCCCCTGAACCCTAACATTCCGGCATCACTCGCCCCGACGCTCCTTCAACAGAGCAAAATGCACTCAATATGGATCAATCTATTTCCCTTCCCACGGGTCCGTGACAACTTCATCAGGCGCGAGGGAACTTTCGACCACTGGCAGCTGCTGCAAGACCTCGTCGGCGAGATCATGGCTTTTACACCAGCCCAAGAGCGACGATCTACGCATCAAGTTTTCACCGCTTCTGATGCTCGACCCTGGTGGTCCCTGCCCCTCGCAGCAGGACGAGACGAAGACGAGATCACTGCAGAGCGGACGGGACTTATAGTGTGGGGAGAGCCTCATGATATGTATAGCTGGGAGCTAACACCCGGATTTGTTGCGAAGTGGTCCTGGGTGTTGGAAGGGTGCGACGACTTGATCGAGTCTAGCAATCGTTGGAGGAGGATGAGAGGAGAAGAGCCTATGCGTATATTGGCATCGACGCGAGTGACTTAGGATAGCCAATGAGAAGTGACCCTCACTTTCACTTGCCAGAGAAAAACATGATTGAAAGGACTGACACAGCATGACGGGGGTATACTTTGCTTCACCATGATCATTCGTGCCACCCTACCATACTCCAGCACGAAATAGGCAATTATGTCACTGATGCCTTGTACTTCTGCAACAAATTACAAATCCATACGAACCTCTGCTACCATCGTGTACAGCAATCACGACCCGGTGACACCAGCTAGCATCAAGATAGCGGTGTTCGATGCGGATCTCGAGGCTGTGGAGATCTGATCGCCCAACTCCGGAGCCAGTCCAGAACGGGAAGAAAATGTCATCAGGCATTTATAGATGCGAAATGTTCATATTAACTTGATGACGAAAACAATGTCCAGCCATATACAGTGCTTTGTAATTCAGCATCTGTCAAGCTCATGTCTCCTCAAAGACCTGTTGGGTAGTCGGTCAGAGTATATAAGTCGATCTACTCCCGCTCATCATGCCAACAAGTCTTATTGCGGTCATCCTTATACACAACCTCAGTTTATTTACAAGCCGGCAATCACTGAATAGCTAGTGCTCATATTTCAATACACTTCCAGAACTTACGACGATCATCATGCCGCGCTACATCGAAGTTCACGCCAACCCTGCCGGTCCTGGTGACGCCCGTCCCACGGCCCTACAAATCATCAAGGGCGAGAATGCTGAGGGCAAGCTCAAGGGCCAGGTCATCGTCATCACTGGGACATCTTCTGGAATTGGCATCGAAACCACTCGTGCCTTGGCTGCCACTGGAGCCACCCTCTTCCTTACAGCCCGAGACATCTCCAAAGCTCAGAAAGCACTCGCCGACATTCTTGAGCCTTCTCGCATGGAACTCGTCAAGATGGACCAGGAGAGTTTGTCTTCTGTCCGCCAGGCGGCGTCTACTATCCTCGCCAAGACCTCGAAGATTCACGCCTTGGTCAACAACGCGGGTATTATGTGCATTCCCGACCTTCGCTTGACCACCGATGGCTACGAGCTCCAGTTCGGGACAAACTACCTCTCGCACTTCCTCTTGTACAAGCTCTCGGAACCCGCTCTTCTTGCATCTGCTACCCCCGAGCTTCCGTCTCGCGTCGTTAGTGTCGCATCGTCAGCCCACAATGTCCAGGGCCTCAATGAATCCGGCAACTACAACTTCGAGAAAGGGAACTACGACCCCAGCGCGGCATATGGGCAATCAAAGACAGCCACTGTTTATCTGGCTAATGAGATTGAGCGCCGCTTTGGCTCGTGTAATCTACACGCCGTGAGCGTCCATCCCGGCATCGCGTCGACAAGTCTCCCGCAGCACATGCCCCCGGAAGCTTTTGAGGGCATGGATCACTTGTTCCCCACCATGAAGAGCGTTGAGCAGGCAGCTGCGACGTCGGTATGGGCAGCCGTGAGCAAGGAATGGGAGCACAAGGGCGGCAAATACCTCTTGGACTGCCAGGAAGCAAAGCCATTTGTCGAAGGGAGTGACAAATTCACCGGCGCAGGATACGCTCCATGGGCGTATGACGTTGATGAAGCGAAGAGGTTGTGGAAGGACTCCCTGAAGATGTTTGGACTCCCTAATGAAGAGTAGAACTGTTCAACCATTCATGTAGTTGCGCTCCTGTGGCAACTATTAGGGCAAGTGAGTGCCATCAGCCGCGCAATGACACTTTATTCTTGTCTTCTTTCAGGAAAGACGAGGGGAAGGAAATAAGGCTAGTCGATATCATCATAGCAGTCTTCCAGTCGTCTCATTGTATCGGAGAGTGGGAAATGGCAATTGCAAAAGCGTAAATGTACATACGGCCCAAAGAGCTGATCTCCAGATGTTTACCCCGAGGCTGCAGTATGTAGCACAGCCACTCTATAGGTATGTCCATATAATAATTGGATCAAGTATCAGGTCTACGTTAACTCTCGCTAGGATCGACAGTTGAATGTTTGTCTTCCTGCACAGGAAAAGCTCCCAATCAGTTCGCAAGTGATGCTCAAACAAAGCAGCACGCATGCCGCAGTCCAGCCAACCCAAGCGAAGTTCTGCAACGCCGCGAGTAACATTTCTGAGTACGGCCCAAAGTTGCTCTATAAGTATTGGAATATTTGAGAGAACAACTTGTTAGTCGTTATACAACCATCTGTTGACGATAGATCGGCCTTAGCCCCCGATCCCAAGTCTCACTGATTGACGTCACCAAGACCATCTCCAACACGTTGCCCAGGAACTGACACCACCATTACAGAGGCACTTGCGTGTTTATAAGTTTAGGTGATTGTACTCTTTCGCATTAGAGAAACGACTACATTCAGGCATTGCATCTCCCAGTCATCTCTCTGGCTTCCCGTATAGTAAACTACACGACGCTCAATCCAGTCTTGACACACGTCGCATCAACATATCAACAGCCACAATGCCGAACCCCAATGAAGGCGGCGATCTTTTCGACATGGCCAAGGATGGCACGAAGAGTGAGGATACTCCCAAGAATATCAGAAATCCGTTGTATCATTATACTAACCACCCTCAGTTCCTCGCAATGCCGGAAAGCCAAGAGCTATCCCTTCTGTTCCGAACCCAGCCGACAAGGACGCACCTGCTCTCGACACTGCCAATGAGGTGACGACTGCGACGGGAGATGTTCTCCCGGAGTCTGTCTCTCAGAAGCCCAGTGGAAATGGCGGGAAGGAAGATGACTACCAGCCAGCTCCTAAAGGGGGACGGAATCACTGATTTGGGTCAGGGTAGTCTTAAGGATTCCAAATTGTCAGGACGGATGGAAGGTCAATAGCGCACGGGGATTCAGCTGCCCACCAGGGGCCGAATGATTTGAAGTTGGATATCACATGGGCGTTGACATGTCTTCAATAATTTACTACGGCTATGAATCGTCGCCCAAGCATAACAGGGGTGAAGTACTAGGCACGCCCCCCAGATCATCCTACGATCTAGAACACATTGATTTTCTGGGGTATCCAGTGAGGTTCGCACACGAGTGCCCTTCAGGGTCCATCGCACCCCCAGACGCAGCTTTTCTCTGGTACAGGCTTACACACATGGTACAGTAAGGCACAGCACGGCATCATCGTCATCCAGATGCGGGCCCACTACACCCATGTTCATCCTTTCCCACCTTGGCCAACGCACGACCCTAACTGACGTCTGTTTCTTCGACAAAGGATCATTCGATCTTCGTGGCGAAGTTGCCAAACCATGCTAAGCAATTGCTTCAGTTCCTCTTTTTCGTTCGGTGAGTAAGGTTGACTGCGCCATTCGCACCGCATTTAAGCCTCTCTCAGTTGGCGCGTGACACATCTCATCAAACTCAAGACATGCTGGGCCTGTTGTGTCGGTCAGAGTTGCATTAATGTCCCATCGAGTCCCCTCAGCTCAGGCACATTCACGTCTGCCTGGGAGGCTTAAATGGTTTTGATGGTGTGCAGCCCTCTGTTCGTCGAGTCCGATACGTCCGTATGCTGGAGCCTGGTCGAGGTGCACAACAGCCACAGGCACCATGGTTGACCAGACAGATGGTTCCGCCGTACTGCTGGTCATCTGGGTAATCCGCCAAGCTGAACCATGGATTGTTCCCGCGTGTTGGGCGGATCCTGTCCCACTGTGTTTGATGGAGACGGCAATTTGGTTTAGATCTTCACCGTAGGATCGTTCGAAGACGAAGGCGCTGTTCGCTAAAGCGTCCTATTACGTAGTGGCCTGCCAACCACCATCACCCCCAGCCTGCACGATTTAGTTAGTAGGATTCAGAGCCTTGCTCGTTGGTGTAAGACGATCACCCATCCTTAGCCGCGGGGTCTGACCAGGTGCATATTGTCAAGACATTGGCCTCTTTGTTCTGCTCCGCCCTTCTCTTTCCTTTCTTGTTCTCTTTTTCGCTCAATTGATTGCGAGATTACTGCTTTACGAGCGAATGTGACTGATGGCCTAACAACGACAACTTCCCGACACCATGGTTTCCCATCTACGGAGCCTATCAATACCACATCGCCTTTCTGCGCAGGCGCGGACAAGGCGGGCAAACGACAGGGCTGTTATCGAGAACCCACTCAGTAAGTCTAAATTCGATGGAGCGTGTTTGTGGGGGAGGCAGATGCGCTGACTTAGATCAGCTCACTACACTGATGAGGAACTTGAGGAGGATGTCAAGCGATTTGCGGAGGACTACCTACCCTCTGTCAACTATGATTCCTTACTGAGAGCAGCTTGGGTGGCTCGAGATATTCGGATCTACGATGAGGTAGCGAGGTCGAACGAGCCGCATGGCTTCCGAAATCTTCCCGTGCAACTTACGCCTGACGAGAAGAGAGCATTGAGGCGGGAGAAGGATGTACCATTCAGCGAAAAAGGAATGAGGATTGTCATTTTAACTGTTTCTCTTGCTGCTTTGCTGCAAGGTGAGTCGGCGGTCTTAACGGGGAGCTGCACCGTATACTCATCTATGTAGGTTTCGTCCAGTCCTCATTCAATGGAGCAACCCTTTACAAGGCACAATGGGGCCTCAACGGGGACACGAGCGAAGTATCCGCTGCCTCGGACGAATGGCAACTCGGCGCAACCAACGCCTCGCCGTGGTTTTTTGCCGCCTTCGTGGGCTGCCCTTTGGCTTTGCCCATTAACTACTGGTACGGCCGAAGGGGTGGCCTCGCTATCGCAGCTTTTCTCATCTTCGCGAGCTCTTTGGCTTCGGTCTGGGCTGATACTTGGCCGAAGCTGTTCGGCATTCGGATCATCAATGGCATTGGTGTGTTCACACTATGGGCAAACTTGGGACGAGCGTGACTGACCATTTTGGTTGTAGGCATGGGTATCAAGGCAGTGAGCACACCCATCTTGGCCTCGGAGACTGCTGTCGGCTTCTGGAGAGGATCTTCAGTGCTGGCTTGGCAATTATGGTAGGTCCAACGAATTCGAGAGATCGATGTTCATCGTGCCTAGCAACTAACACCATCCAGGGTCGCATTTGGGATCATGCTGGGCTTCGCCTTCAACCTCATCTTTGCTCAAGCACCGACCGGCAGCCAGACCTATCATTACATCAATGGTGCACCATTCGTCCCCTCACTTGTCCTGCTCGGCGTGGTTGTCTTCCTTTGCCCTGAATCTCCTCGTTACCACCTCATGAAAGGCCCCAACTACAACCCCGAAAGAGCATTCCAGATCTTACGAAAGCTGAGGAACACTGAACTCCAGGCCTTGAGGGACATGTATGCTGTGTACAAGTCAATCGAGCAGGAATATATGGGCGACGTCATCGACAACTCGCATGCGAAGCTTTCACCAGGATTTTGGTGGGCGATTCGTGACTTCTTCAGGCAGTTCCGGCAGCTTTTCCAGCAGCGTCGCTTGTACAATGCGCTCATGTCTACTTCTACTGTCGCGCTCTCTCAGCAGCTCTGTGGTGGTGAGTATTGGTCTGGCGGCTGAGCGCGAGGGTCATGCTAACTGAACAGTCAATGTGATTGCGTTCTACTCTGGCACGCTCTTCAACAAAACGGGGGCAGATAAGACCCTTGCGATGGGGTACAGTCTCGCATTTGGTGAGCCGCAGAAGAGATTCCGAGAAGGATGACAAGTTCTAATCATTCTAGGCGCTATAAACTTCATCTTTTGTTTGCCAGCGATCAAGAGTATCGATACCCTGGGCCGAAGGAAATGGCTTCTGATGACTCTTCCTCTGATGTCCTTGTCAATGCTGGGTGGAGCTTTGTCGTTCCTGATCGATGGAGGCAGCGACTCCAGTGGCACGAGGACAGGCGTCGTTGCGTTCTTCCTTTTCAGTGAGATTCACACTGCCCTCAGATTTTCTGCATTCCGCTGACGCAACGCAGTGTTCGCCATCTTCTACTCACCTAGTTTGGGTCCGATCCCTTTCACACTGGCATCGGAAAGTTTCCCATTAACTCATCGTGAGGCTGTATGTCCATCATCGTACCCTTGTGTACCGGCAACCACTGACTCGAGGCAGGGCACCGCGTGGGCCGTGTCCATCAACCTTGGTGCTGCAGGCTTCCTTGCCATGTTCTACCCAAGGTACGGTTGAGCAATGCGCTTTTGACAACTCGTCTGACATGAGTTTTCTTTTTTAGGATTGCTATGAAAATGACTGATGCAGGATCACTCGGATTCTTCGCGTTCCTTAATATCGTAGCCTTTGTTCTTGTTTTCCTTCTCGTCGAGGAAACAAAACGACGCAGCCTGGAAGACCTCGATCTCGTTTTCGCCGTGTCGAAACGAAGATTCATCAGCTTCAACGTCCAAGAATATGGCCCGTGGTGGATCCGAAGACATATCCTCGGTCAGAGGAGGCCGCAGCCAGAGCTCTGTAAGTTGATGCTTATCGTATAACAAAGAAGCTCTCACCTTGCTAATTTTCCATAGATCATGACATGATCTGGGGCCCAATTGTGACCAAGGAGCACCATTTCCCATCTATTGGTGAGGATGAAGATGTCACGCCCCCTCCGCCGCCTGCACCTCAACAGACACAGGTACCAGCTGAGATGGAAATGCACACAGCCTTTTACCAAGTGAACGAGCCCGAGAGGCCAGTTGAATTGCCAACGAATCCCCTTGCAAGCAATCCGTATCCCAACACTCGGCCAACGCCCCAAGATGACTACACAGATTCTTGTTCTAGGTACATCTAGAAGAGGATAGTTGCTTGGACATGTTTTCTTTAAACGCGTGTTGCGGGGCGCAGATTGGCTATGAGCGTCATTGGAAGTTTACGATATATCCTGAAAGCAGCAGATATGGTTTTAGCACTTGCCAAAAGATATCCAAATGAACTTACACTTTAGCTATACCAGCGACGTCGCCTGAAAAATTACTGTTTGTAGAAATAAGTCTGGTTGGAATATTGTGCTAGGCCAGTCCATTCGTCATCACGCCAAGGTGGTGAGATCATGGGCGCCAACTTGCAAGAGTGGGTTGCAAGGTGGATGGGCCCAAATATCCCGAAATGGCTCTGTAAAAATAATGTAGTCAAAATGTTCACGTCGCTGCAATTGCCGGATTCCGGGGGACAGAGGTATCAAAAGGATAGTTTATAGTGATCAAATGCGAATACGAAGACACTGGTCGGCTGACTGAGGCTCGAGACGACTGCAGCCAAGACAGTACGAGGTACTTGGGACGTCATTCGGACCCCGGACCAAGGACCGACTCGCCTGACAGCCAGCCTCGACTCGAGCCCACACCAAACGGCCATCCCCAAGCATACCCTCCCCCCCTTTCTCCTCCAACTACGCGACTGGAGCAAAGCCCGGGATCACCATCTATCGCTCGCAATGCCGTCTTCTTTCCGACTGGAGATCGAAAATGGACAGTTCCGAGACGGCCACGGTCGTCAGGTGATGCTGAGGGGTCTCAATGTGGCCGCCGACGCGAAGCTCCCCAGCGAGCCGAACCAGCCATCGCACATTCCCGACGACTTCTTCGACGGCGACAATGTCAAGTTCCATGCGCGGCCATTCTCAAAAGAAGACTCACATGTCCACTTTTCGAGGATCAAACGCTACGGCTTCAACACGATCCGATATGTCTTCACCTGGGAGGCGATCGAGGCTGCCGGGCCAGGGAAGTACGACGAGGAGTTCATCCAGCACACCATCGAGATCCTGAGAATAGCGAAGTCCTATGGCTTCTATGTCTTTATGGACCCTCACCAGGATGTCTGGTCTCGCTTCACTGGCGGCTCGGGCGCACCTATGTGGACGGTGTACGCCTGTGGTCTCAACCCCGAGAGTTTCGCTGCGACACAAGCTGCCATCGTACAGAACACGTACCCGGACCCAGACGACTTCCCCAAGATGATTTGGTCGACCAACTACTACCGGTTGGCTGCCGCTACCATCTTCACGCTATTCTTTGCCGGCCGCGACTTCGCCCCCAAGTGCATCATTGATGGGATGAATATCCAGGACTATTTGCAGTCACACTTCGTCAATGCATGCGCGCATCTAGCGAAACGTATTCACGAGGCAGGCGATCTGGAGGACGAGGTGGTAATGGGCTGGGAGAGCATGAATGAACCCAATCGTGGTCTGACAGGCTATGAAGACCTGACGGTCATTCCAAAAGAGCACCCCCTCAAAAAGGGAACATGTCCGACGATGTGGCAGACAATGTTGACGGGTATGGGACGGGCCTGTGAGGTGGATGTCTGGGAGATGGGTGGGCTCGGTCCTTACAAAACTGGGACGACCCTGATCGACCCTCATGGTCAGATCGCATGGCTGCCCGCGGACTATAACGACACAAAATACGGTTGGAAGCGCGATGAAGACTGGAAGCTGGGTGAATGTATCTGGGCGCAACACGGTGTTTGGGATCCTTCCACGGACACTCTCCTTCAGAAGAACTACTTCTCCAAGGACCCCGAAGGCGCTCAGATCGATTACCCAAGGTTTACGAACACCTACTTCATGGACTTTTGGAGGAGGTTCAGCAAGGCTTGCCGAGCACAACACAAGGACTGTATCATGCTCATGCAGTATCCTACGCTGGAGCTGCCTCCTGAGATCAAGGGCACCAAGGACGACGATCCTCGGCTGGTATTCACCCCACACTACTATGACGGTATCACGCTCATGACAAAACACTGGAATAGCACGTGGAACGTTGATGTGCTGGGTGTCTTGCGTGGCAGGTATCTGCACCCTGCATTCGCCATCAAGATCGGGGAGACTGCTATCCGCAATTGCTTGCGTGATCAACTGAAGTCGCTTCGGCAGGAGGGTATCGACAGGGCTGGGAACCATCCTTGCATCCTGACAGAATTTGGTATCCCTTACGACATGGATGACAAGAAGGCTTATAAGACTGGCGACTATTCAAGCCAGTCTGCGGCACTTGACGCAAACTACTTTGCTGTCGAGGGCGCAAACATCGAGGGCCACTGTCTGTGGGTCTATGCAGCCTACAACGACCATGCCCGGGGCGACCAATGGAATGGCGAAGACTTGTCTATTTACTCGGTCGACGACAAGCAGCCCCCTCTATCGGCTCTGCCACGTACGCTTACAAATTCCGGGTCTATGAGCGACTTGAACAAGCCTGCTATATCGAACAGAGACATTGGCGATGACAATCTCGTTACGCCTGGCAACCTACATCGCACACTCACGAACCAGTCTCTCAGCTCCATGCGGTCGACCAAGGACCCTGAGCTGACCAACTCCCCCGGTCTCCGTGCAGCAGAAGCATTCATCCGTCCAACTCCCATAGTTGTGGCCGGTGACCTTGTCTCTTACGGGTTTGACATGCGCAAGTGCGCCTTTGCGCTCACAGTCCGTTCAGAGAAACCCGCTGCAGATGATGCCCCCACGATTCTGTTCCTACCTGACTACCATTTCCCCAAGGGTCACTGTGAAGTGGCAGTATCTTCTGGCAAGTGGGAGATCAGCTCAGATGAAAGTGAAGGTGTGTTGTTACAGAGGCTGAGGTGGTGGCATTCGGAGGGTGAGCAGACTATTCAGGTGAATGGAATGGTGAGGAAGCATAACGAGCCGGTGGGGACGGAGGAGGATGCTGGGTACCTGGAGCAGTGCCAGAATAACTGCAGTGTGATGTGATGATGATGCCGGGTCTTATGTTAAGGGGTCGTTTGAGCACACATATACATAGGATTGGCGTTTTGGGGATCGTCACTTGTCAATGAACTCGCGTTTGCCTCATTACCCTACCTCTTCACTATTGCGAAATGCACCCCATCTATACTTCTGCCTCCCGCCATGACCTTGGGTCCCAGTTCGGTGCTTTCGGTAGCTGAGACATGCGTCGATGTCACGTCAGCGAGCGATGCAGTAAAGCATTCGGTGTGCCAGCCACCACGCATCTAGGGATGCTCTACCGGCGCTTCCCATTGGGCCGTTGGAAGGATCGTTGCTAGACGTTGGTTGGGTGCAGATTACCATGATTCGCTGAGTGAGGGTGACCCCCCGCACTGCGTCCAGCAGTTAAGCGCCAGCCGCCGCCCAGGCGCAGAATTGGGTTGATAACTGATAGACAACTCGTATATTCGTCAGGGCAGACGGCGATACGTCCGTACTAGTCTTTGAGACTTCGACGGTCCTTGTCGCACAGCCTGAGCTTCTATCAGCGATGAAATAACATTCAATAGTACATGTCAAATATCAGCCAATGTCTAAAGATAGCATCAGCGGTCCAGGACCCCTTGTTGGCGTCCGGCCGCTGCAGTGCAGCCCGTCTACGGCCTAAAACGGTCTAGCGCCGGGTGTGTCTCTTTTGCAGTAGATTCGTCTGAATGCAGCTCTACGATTGGCTGCGACGCCTTCCTTCCCCCCACTTCTACCTGCTGGGCCCCGTTGCCCGTTGCCTTTCAACTGAGTCTCGCTTCGCTTCCACCTCAGACTCCACGTTCGAGGATCCCCCGAACTTCCAACGCCTTGCAACTTTGGGTGCATCGTCGCCTGCAGGTTCGTTTTGGTGGCTTTTGTTTTGATTACTGCAGCTCCTTGTAAGTACTGCGATGAAACTTTTCTCGATTTGGAGGCAGTGATTGTTGACTTCGTTACCCAGCTTCGGTGTAGCTTCGTCCATCAGGCACCGCCTCGTCAGCTGCTTTCCTTTGGCAACCCGATCCCAAGCCCCTGTCAACGATTTTCACGGCCTTGTCTCTCACCGAACCACGATACCCCGTCCTTGCCGAGAAACGCTTTGTCTTGCCGCGCGTCACCTTTTATATCGATAACAAAGGAGCAACTGTCCTCTGAACGTAGCTGGCCGAGTTGTCGCAAACCACAGTCCTGTTCGACCGACACACCCACAGACCAATCGAACTCTACTGCTTCGCCGCCGAACAAGCTTCGATCGATGTCCTACGATATTTAGATCCCTTGCAAGCAGCTTCCTCTGGTCCCTCAAGGCACAGGTCGCTTCGCGCAAGCGGGCAGATAGCCCATCATGTATCAAGGCGGCCATAGACATGGCGAAAGGCCATATCAGGTTCCGCCGCCGCCGCCCATGCCAAACCCAGCGGCTGGAGGTCATCAGATGAACAACATGACTCAATTCCCGCCTCCACCGCCTCGATATCCCGGCGCAGCTTCAACCCCCGCTGGCATGGTTGCACCTCCTCCTCCAGGACCTCCTCCTGGTAGTGCTATGGGTCAGCAGGCACCATGGCATGGCAACTTCGGCCGCGTCTACGATTCTCGTGGTACTCTTATGCCACCACCTCCTCCTTCATCAGGGCAGCATCAGCCATACAATCCGCAGCATCATGCCCAGGTGTCCGGCCAAACAATGGCCCATCCCCCACCGCCTCCTCCCCCGAACGAACAAATGAGCGCCACCTACATTCCGCAGGGCGACACGTATGGTGAGGTTGCCGGCTTTCCAGCTTTTGGGCCGGATGACTGGGCGGGTGCATCGGGCGCGACGATGCCGGCACCAAACTTCTACTCCTCAACCGCATCCAACCCACAAAGCGCGACCGATACAAACCAGACAACACCCCTCGATAATCTACAGGCGAGAGGTCTATCAAATGCTTCCAATGCGACAAATACCACGAACACGAGCAGTATACCTCCTGAAATCGCGGCACAATGGCCCCTGGAAACGGTCTTGTTGTGGCTCGCTAAGAACCAGTTTTCCAAAGACTGGCAAGAGACGTTCAGGGGCCTCAATCTCTATGGCGCACAGTTTCTCGAATTAGGAACGAGCCATGGTGGACGAGGCAACCTCAGCCTTATGCATAAACAGGTCTACCCGCGTCTGATCCATGAGACCACTAGCAGTGGAACGGGCTGGGATCCGGCCCGTGAGCGGGAGGAGGGCAAGCGGATGCGTCGCCTATTGCGCAACGTGAACAGTGGGAAACCGTCTGAGGGTTACGGCATGGGGAATCATCATACGCATAACCGGAGAGAGTCAGGCACATCCGCGCCTCCTGCAAGCCTGCCGAGTGCGGGCACGGATCAGGCGGAATCACCAAATGTAAGTCCTAACAGCAAAGTTACTATTAACCCTTGCTGACTCTATCTCAGCCTTTACAAGCTCCGGGACCTGGTTTCAGTGCCAAGCGATACTCACAAAGTCGTTCGACCACGATGCCCACCCTGAATAACACCATGAGCTCGGACTCAAGTCACCGAAATGCACTGAAGAGTCTCGAGGGCGATCGTCGACACAGTCCTAATGTCGGAGAGGGAGGCGAGAGCGGTCCCTTTAGAGGACCTGCCATGCGAACCGATAGTCCTGAAGGGAGCCCTGCTCTGGGTAGTGGGACATTTGCCCCTGCAATGTCTGCATCGCCGAACGCAACGAAATTCCCACATCGCACTGCGCGACACAGTATGGACTCACAGTCCTCGAATGCTGCAATTTACGGATCCGGTGTACCGGCCGATGCAGCCACTCTGCTTAGCAGAAGCCTTAACCTGAATGAGGTCATGGCTTCTGCTCGAAGTCCCGTTGACCGGCCTCGCCAATCTCCTGTTGAGTCTGGTGACCGGTCAGCGGGCACGGAACCTCCCAGCTCAGCCAAAGGGCCGGGCTTCCTGAGTTTCCTGTCCCGCAAGAAGAGGCAAAAGGAGGACGGGTCGCACCATTCGCCGGACGATATCGAGTCACCAACCTCAGACGGGTTCACCAAACCGCCGTTCAGTAATCGAAGTGCGACAGCCAGCGACACCCACCTTGACCGGTCATCGAATTCGAGTGTTCCGCGAGGGAGGTCCGACTCACAGGGACGACGGGGTCCAAGGCTCTATGTGTTGGCTACAATGGACTACTGGACTTACCGTATGTGTGATGTCACTGATGCGGAAACCGCAGCAGATATTCGGCAGGTTGTCTGTATGAATCTTGGCGTTGGCAACTTCGACAGATCGTCAATCTACCTGACAGAGCTGGGCAAGTTTGACCACTCCGATCCCTTGGACGACCAGAAACTTCTGATGCAGCGGAAAACCAAGGCAGATGCCGCTGGATCTCTGAAGTTCTTTGTCGCTCCTGCTTGGAACCAAACGAATCCCGACGGATCGATGACAACCATCTCTGGTGTGCCCCTGGCTTTGTCTCCCGGCTATCTGCCACCAGGGGCATCCCTTGATGCGGAAACTTACGATCAACTGAATGGTCGCCAGCGTTCTAGTTCCTCTCCTCCATCTTCGAGATCGAATACCCTTATGGGTGAACAGGTGGACGACCAGGCTTTGGCACAGGAGGCAAGCGAGTACAGGGCAGTCATGGAAAGGAAACAGCGTGAGTATCTTGCGAAAAGGAAGCAAGCCGGCAAGGGTTCAAGTCCGACTGCTCCTGAAGTCGCCTCGGGCTATGGGATCGTGGGCAGGAATGTCGATTTTGACCAGCCGCGGAACTCACCATTCGAAGACAAGAAGCCAGATCAGTTGTTCCCGCAGAGGAAACCACCGGCACCTCCGAGTGACCCTTCTGCAACGTTGATCAAAGCCAATTCGTTGAGTCGGAAACCAGGGCATAATGGGCGACCTTCGAACGGAAGCATGGATGGGGTGCCAACGCCTAGACATCCAACGACTTGGTCTCCGGATAACGAATCGCCAGATAGGGCGAGGAAAGCCCGATATGCAAGCGGAGGTCACGCCGCCACAAGTGGCATTGGTGCCGCTTTGGTTGGCATGGGACGCAATCTTGGTGCCGTGGGCCAGTCGTCGGCGAACGGTCCCCGTACTATCTCGCCTGGCCGGACTGGAACGGGGATGGACGATGTGCCTCAATCAGGTAAGAAACCCTCGCCAACCACCAGCCACGATCAGCTTGAATCGGGCAGCAGTGGCCGGAAATCCAAGTCAGGCTCGCCGGGGACTCTCACGTGGAGCTCAGGGAGCGTGGCGTTCATGGTCCCGGACTACGTGCGCGGTCAACCTGCCAGGCTGGAGGGATGGTCCCCTCCCAGCTCCCCTACTAGTGCTGTTGCTGAACTTCCCCCAGCAATCGTGCCACCTACCTCCGAGACCAGTCCCGGGTCTATGCAGCAGAGGTCGACGTTCCCACTCGAGAACAAACGCCGGCAGAATGGCCAGGACGGCGAGAACGTAGACAGAGATGTACAATTCACGGCCCCCAAGCCAGTGGCCCGACGACCGATGCCTGCGCAGACGAATGACAGCGACGACTCTGACGATGGCCTGTTCGCCATTCCGCTGGCCAACAGGAATAAGGGTAAAGCTGCTGACAAGCCAGGTCACGCCCAGCGGCCAAGCCTTACCGTGAAGACTCAGCGGTCGAAGAAGAACCTGTCTGTTTCGTTCAACTCGCCACAGTCCAGTGGACTGGAAGGTACTGATGAGACTTCTGGTACGCGGACGGGAGGTAGCGCCCGTCGAACGCCAATGACACCGGCGTCGGATACTTGGGAGTCCGAGCAGAACGAGAGCAAGCTCAACCGGCGCAAGTCATTCATCGAGAAGGATGTCTGGGCGAACCGTCCACCAACTGATGCGCTGTTGAACAACCTCGATGACTTCTTCCCGAATCTTGATCTCGATCAACCGGTTCTAGAGGATGGGGTAGAGGGCGACTCCGGACCTTCACCCATCCCTGAAGGTGATGAGAACGGAGAAGGGTCGACACCTCACTCGGCAACAATGCCGGAACTGAAGAACACAGCTTCCGCGATACCTCCTTCGCGACAGCCATCTCTATATACGAACGATGGCGATACTCTTGGCTCAGATGAGTCTACACTTAAGGCTCTCGAGCGACCTTCGTCCTATCAGAGCGTTGCGCAGAGAAGCATGCGACGATCTGGCGGATTAGGACGGATGAAGTCGATTCGTGAGGTTGCGCGTGGTGCCCATGAGGCAAACAAGCGGTACACCAACACATCACAAGATATGGGCAAGTCCGGCGGAAGCGGTGGCGGCAATCATAACAGTAACATCTTGCGGCGTAAGAGTACCAAGATGTTCAACGCGAATATTGTGCAGATCCGACCGGATCAGCGCGGTAGTATGGTCATGCCACAAGTGCCCCAGGACATATTGCCGAAGCGCCAGACGACGTTCCGCTGGTTCAAGGGTCAGTTGATCGGCAAGGGCACCTACGGTCGTGTCTACCTCGGTATGAATGCGACTACAGGAGAGTTCTTAGCCGTCAAGGAGGTCGAGGTGAACCCTAAGGCAGCGAGTGGCGACAAGGCAAAGATGCGGGAGCTGGTGGCAGCATTGGACCAGGAGATCGATACCATGCAACACCTGGATCACATCAACATTGTTCAGTATCTGGGCTGTGAGCGCAAAGAAACCAGCATTAGCATATTCCTGGAGTACATTTCTGGTGGCAGCATCGGCTCGTGTCTCCGCAAGCACGGCAAATTCGAAGAGCCAGTTGTGTCATCACTTACACGCCAGGCGCTTTCAGGTCTTGCGTACCTGCACCGCGAGGGTATCCTGCATCGGGATCTCAAGGCTGACAACATCTTGCTTGATGTTGACGGTACTTGCAAGATCAGCGATTTCGGCATCTCTAAGAAGACGGACAACATCTACGGTAACGACAAGACGAACTCGATGCAGGGTTCCGTCTTCTGGATGGCCCCGGAGGTGATTCGCTCTCAGGGAGAAGGTTACAGCGCGAAGGTCGATATCTGGAGCCTGGGCTGTGTGGTGCTTGAGATGTTTGCGGGTAGGAGGCCGTGGAGCAACGAGGAAGCTGTTGGTGCAATCTATAAGATTGCGAACGGGGAGACGCCACCGATTCCAGAGGAAATCCAGGAGACGATTGGACCGTTGGCGGTAGCGTTCATGATGGATTGCTTCCAAGTGTAAGTGAAAACGACCCTTCTGGGCCTGAAAGACGCGACAAAGCTAACATTGATGAAGGAATCCATTCGATCGCCCAACGGCGGATGTCCTGCTCTCACAACATCCGTTCTGTGAGCTGGACCCGAATTACAATTTCCACGACACGGATTTGTTCCATAAGATCAAGGGCACGTTCAACAAGAACGAGTAATTTCAAGTCCAGCTGTTTATGATTGGTTCTTTATTTTCCAAGTCTGGTGTTGCGCAAGTCGTTTGGGAAGCGAAGCGCTGGTGTTTTGGCATTGGATGCATTCGGCGTCGAGACTTTGGGCATCGCGAGGATTACAGGGCACATGTCCTACATCAGGAACAATGAAGACATCGCAGCGTGTTACAATGTACCATTTGGGTTTTACCTCTAACGCATATTCGATGCCAACGCCTGCATGCGTGAAATTGTGACAGATGTTGCAGTGTGGCGGCCATCACACCAGGCTAACGACGGCTTTCAGCTCACCGTAGCCGGCGCGCATCCATAGCCGAAGTAAAGAGGACCAAGTCGGAAGTTGGGTGCCGTTGGATATGAGTCCCGTGGAGTCGAGACGGGCTGCCAAGAAAGGGTAGGTCGCATTGTGGGTGTCTGGACTCTTGGAGGGCCCCTCCTCCTGCCGCGACCTGCCTAAATACGGTCATGCGACTTTAGTCACAGGTGTCCGGGGTCAAGAAAGCCACTCTGGTTCGTAGCCTCGGCAAGGCTTTTGACTTGTGTATGGCGAGGATTCTTTGAGTTCGGTGGAAGGAGAAGAGTTACACAGCAAGAT
Source organism: Sarocladium kiliense (assembly GCA_030734395.1). Classification (NCBI taxonomy): domain Eukaryota; kingdom Fungi; phylum Ascomycota; class Sordariomycetes; order Hypocreales; family Sarocladiaceae; genus Sarocladium; species Sarocladium kiliense. The sequence goes on from JAUZTG010000029.1 coordinate 2,031,966, forward strand.
CCTTTTGAGTTGCACACAAATATGCATGCTTTCTCGCGCCGTCTTGAACGGTTCTAGTAGCCGGATTAACGGTGGGACTCTAGGGCCTCCGTCCCGCCCCCATCCAGGCACCTGGTTTGGCAGGGCAGGAGGTGGTCATAGTGTCAGTTGCTCTTGCAGTTACAGTGGGCACAAATGGGGAGGTGCAAGGTGGGAAGGACCCCTGGTAGATCGCGCCTGCACAAGCTTACCTTACCTTAGGTTACCTTACCTTACATTACCTTCCCTTGCCTCCACCTTAGCAGGCTAATGGAGGGAGGGTAATGTTCTCCCATCCCTTCTCCTCTTTCTTTCCGTCCAGTTCTGTCTCTCAATTATTAGTTCTGCTTGCCGCGCTCACAGCTCGCCCATTTCGGAGCTCTGTGGTGTTTTGCTTTTCTTATTCATTCTTGCACATAATCCGTGCTTTGCGTGGCTGGACGTGTTGGGTCGCGTGTTGGAACGAAGATCCTTGACTGACAAAGGCACCCCTTTAACACCACCAGCCTGGTCAAAGACACTCACTTCCGATTGCCGTGCGAAAATCTCCGGGACGTCACACGACCAACCCTCCAAATTACTAGCGACATGTCAGCTTGGTGACAGCCTCCCTTCTTGTCCATTCTTGTTGGCGTGCCGCGCGCAAAGCAGTCCGATCGACCTTGCCTCCCGTCACCCCACTACGGCCCGTCGCCCGAAGCGACACAGACCACGAACATGATGCCGCGTCGAAAGTACAGGACCTTCATCCTGTGTGCGGTCGTCGTTCTGTTCCTGCTATACCGCGTATCCCAGAACTCGAGGGAAGAGTACAGCAGCCCGCAGCCTCCACCGTTTCCCCTCGATCGCGAGGCCGATCCCGAGTCAAGTGTCGAGCGACCACAAGTTTTGCCCGAGGGGGAAGAACCACCCAGCGTGGCGGTTGAGGGCTTTGCAAAGGTCAAGGTGCCGGATCTGAAGGAGCAAGATGATCCACCACCAGTAGACAGGCTGGCCCTGGAAAAGGAGGAGTCCGAGAACACGCGGGCTCCGCAAGCAGGCACCGCAGCTGAGAATGAACCTGAACATCCAGAGGAGCCGGCTTCCGCGGCCTCTCCGCCAGAGGAGGAGAAGCCCGAAGTGAAGATCCATTGGGTCAAACAACCTGAGAATTTCCCTTTGCAGGAAGACAAAATCGCGAAGCTCCCATCCGGCACTCCGAAAACGATACCCAAGATCCAATTTAATTTCCCAGCCGAGACCTCAGAAGCAAAGACGAAGCGCGAAGAGAGACTACAGAACATTACTGCTGAGATCGCGAGGTCGTGGGCTGGGTACAGGAAGCATGCATGGATGCATGACGAGCTATTACCCGTGTCTGGCGAGTACCGGGACCCATTCTGCGGTTGGGCTGCGACATTGGTCGATTCTTTGGATACACTTTGGATCGCAGGACTGAAGGAGGAGTTCGATGAAGCGGCCAAGGCAGTCGCCGATATTGATTTCACGTGGACTCCGCGACGCGACATCCCCGTATTCGAAACGACGATTCGATATCTTGGAGGACTACTTGCTGCTTATGACGTGAGTGGAGGTTCAAAGGGTGACTACGGCATCCTCTTGGAGAAGGCCATTGAGCTGGCCGAGATTCTCTTTGGGGTATTTGACACGCCGAACCGAATGCCCGATTTGTATTACAAGTGGCAACCGGAATTTGCTTCACAGCCGCACCGAGCGGGTATTGTTGGTATTGCAGAGCTTGGTACTTTGTCCATGGAGTTCACGCGCCTTGCACAGCTCACAGGCTTCAACAAGTACTACGATGCCATTGACCGCATCACTGATGCTTTGATCGAGATGCAGGCATCGCGCCATACGAGCATTCCCGGTCTGTTTCCCCAGGGAATGGATGCGTCCGGCTGCAGGAAAATGGCAAAGCCGAACCCGGACGGTATGAGTGATGCGGCTCAGGCGCAACTCACCGCCTCAGATGCTGTCGGGGAGCCCTTAGGCTGGAGTGAGGACGGAGAAGTCATCACTCCTGTCGGTCATGCGCCCATTGATGACGAAAGCCAGCTTCCGCCTGAGCACGATCCAAGGTTGCAGAAGCGAGGAAACACGGATGCTCCTCTGGTTGTGGATGGCGTTCAACCACGGAAGCGACCCCCCTATGGGGCGAGGGGCGAAGGAGTGGAATGGGATTGCGAGCCCCAAGGTCTTGTCCCTGACGGATATGGTAATTACTATTATAGTATGGGAGGATCTCAGGACTCGGCATACGAATATTTCCCGAAGGTTCGTGGGCTGGCTCGAGGTCATGTGAGAAGAAGAGCTAACGTATCATAGGAGTACCTGCTTCTTGGTGGGCTGGAGCCAAAGTATCAGAAGCTTCACGAGGATACCGTGGAGGCGGTGGACAAGTGGCTTATGTTCAGGCCGATGATTCAAGATGACGAGAAGTGGGATATTCTGTTTCCCGCCAAGGTCATGTCCTGGGCCAACCCCCAAGACCGAGTTTTCGACTACGAAATGACACATCTGACATGCTTCATCGGTGGGATGTACGGCCTCGGCGCGAAGATTTTCGGCCGCGACAAGGACCTGGAGACGGCCAAGAAGCTGACCGACGGCTGCGTGTGGGCATACCAATTGACTCCTTCAGGGTTGATGCCCGAGGCAGCGGAGATTCTGGCTTGCCCAACGCTGGAGAAATGCGAGTTCAACCAGACCCTTTGGGAGCATAAGCTTGACCCTTCGGCGGACTGGCGCAACGAGGCAGCAGCAAGGTGGGACGAGGACCAGGAGAAATTGAAACTGGCGGAGATGCAGGCGGCCAGTGCAAATGAAGTTACTGGTGATCCACCGGCTGAGAAAGCCCCTGAGGAACTAAAGAAGGAGGAAGCTGAGTTGTTGAGGGAGAAGGCCTCTGAGGCTGAAGCAGCGGCTGAGGCTGAAAGGAAGGCAGAAGAGAAGCCCGCAGCCGTTGACAAGGCGGGTGGGGACAGTGCTATTGAGAGGCCTGTAGCTGCACCTGCTGTGGGTGGAATCGCGAAGCGAGCTGCTATACCTCCTCAAGGTACGGCGGAGGGCGAGTCACAGCTCCCTGAATCCCTGAAGGAGAAGCTTAATATCAAATCCGAGCCTGAAGCCCCAGAAGGCGGCGCACCAATACCGCATGCTGAGCATGTGGAACAGCCTGCTGGAGATGCCGGAGAGCGTGGCTCCCCAGGGTCCGTCGGAGTTCCTCAGTTGAACGTGCCGCAGAAAGCCTTGGACAGTGACAAGCTCGAGAAGGCAAGGCCGATGAACCATGAGCAGTATGTCAAGGATCGCATCGAGTCGGAGAATATGCGGCCCGGAATGGTGAACGTGATGGCTCGCTCCTACATCCTTCGGTAAGTTCGCCTCTTTTCAGTTGTACCAACTCTTGTTCTAACACATATGTAGGCCGGAAGCCATTGAGTCCGTGTGGTATATGTACCGCATTACGGGAGACCCTTCGTGGCAAGAAAAGGGCTGGGTCATGTATGAGGCCACTATGCGAGCCACGCGGACGGAGCTTGCCAACTCGGCCATTGACAACGTCATGGATTCCGAGCCATCGCACAAGGACGAGATGGAGAGCTTCTGGCTCGCTGAGACTCTCAAGTACTACTATCTCCTATTTGCGGAACCAACGGTGATCAGCCTGGATGAATGGGTTCTGAACACAGAGGCACATCCTTTCAGGAGGCCGACCTAAGAGAACATCTTGGCTGGCTTTGATATTCTGTGTTGATAAGAGGTGGAAGAAATAAGCCTCTGGGCTATGCATTACTGGTGTTTTATTCTTGGGCTATTGACAACACCATCACGTTCAACGGGTTGTGATGGATTCATGGGGTTCAGGGCGTTCATGAAAATCGGTCACGCGATGCCCTTTCACCTTACCGAGGGGGACAAAATAATCGATATTGGCTACTGTATTGTCTAACAATGATTATATCCTATTCTCTTGATTCAAGTGCACACAAGTTCGGTGAAGTCATTTCAAACCCCACGGATTATCTACACATGTCACAGGTCTTTCAGTCAAAAAGACACATAACATTCTCATTGATCCCGATCCCATATCCCGCTCGGTCAGAGCTTGTTCGCTGAGGAGACGAGCCGACCCGAAGAGAGCGGAAATACCTTCCCTGGTCGTTAGTCTCCTGAGGTACTTGTACATGACACAGTCCGCCATCCCTCTCCGACACACTTCTTCATGCCCTCAACCAGACCAAATGACATCTCGAATCTTCGGGCAAGGTATCGCGTTCTCGTATTCCATCCTGAAAGATTCCGCATGCCAAATTAAAACAAAATCACAATAAACAAGGACCGAATTTCCTTTACCCGCCGCCTTTCCCTCACAATTTCTCCTCATCTCCATTGCAAAACTGCATCAGACAGGCAAACTCCCATTTTTTCATCATCCAGCCATGGCCGGATAATACGTCGAGAGTGCTGCCCCCAACCATCGTTGCGACAGTCGTTGTCCTTGAGTTTGTTTTCGTGTGGATTTGTTTGTCGTTCTCGAAAAGATATACGGCTTTCGCGAAGGAAACGCCGTCCCCAAAACTCCGATGCTGATGCATTGCCAATTGTTTCCGCGCGCGCAAAAGTTTCTTCGTTGTGTCGATCTCCCATTCGTCTATCATTTGGCGTAGCCCTCGTTCTCATATACACAGAAAGTTCTTCTCAATGAAGCTGGGGTTCGTTCTCATCACACCATGGCTGTAAGTACACGAATGCTCAGAATCATGACGAGCAGACCGATGGTGACGATGATGAGCAGTGCGAAAGAGAACCAGCCCATGACCATGGCGCTGGTACCTACGCCGCTCTTGACGGAGCCGTTTCCGAAGTCTTGTGCGATGACCGATGCGGCGACCGAAGCAGTGTGTTGCCAGAGGACGGAGACGAGGATGAAAATGGACGCAATGAAGATGATGGCGAGAGCAATTTGCGACACGGGCCGGGACGGGAAGGGCTTAACTTCTCTCTCCGAGCCCTCCGAATCTTCAGTCTCGTGCCAGCCTGGGAAGGTGGCTAGCAGGATGAAGCAGACGAAGGCGAAAACAATAGCAATGATACTATTGAGTCGAGTCAGCATGCTGTATCACGAGAGCTATGTGCATGAAAAGGCGGTATGGCTTACATCAGATACGGAAACACAATCATATCCTTGAACTGAGCCGCGAGCCAGATCAAGTTCAGCGGATCTTGGTCAACTGAGACCTCGTTGGCGAGAGCCGTCGCATTGTTACTGCACAGCCAGGAGCCGCCATCTGGGTTCACGCAGATACCGAAGTAGCCGACGCGAGCCTGCAGATGGGCGTCACCGGCGATGTTGGCGATGGCGGTGTGGACATTGTAGTCGACCTGTTCTGAACTCGGGACTGCCTCGTAGCGTTGGTAGTAGAGAGAGAGGAGGAAGATGCCGGGCATGAGTGGGGAGGATGATGAGCACCCGGCGAGTAAGAGTGCTGAGGGTGGAAGTATTAATCTAACCGAGATGTCCTAGGATTGGGGTGTGTGGTTTGGAAATACTTACAGAGGAGGATAATGGCGACAACGATCAGAATCATCAGCACATGGTGGTATCCTAGGAATGGTATCCATCCTATTGTGCAAACGTCAGACAATCAGCATTCCAATGGAACATCACACGCCACGAGTAGCGCAGATAAAAGAAGGTGAACTTACGGAACCACCCCAGCTGAAACCGAGGCATCCTAAACCGTGACCTTGAGCTGCTGCCGCTCCCCATGAGGCCGTCTTAAACCCGCGGGCCTTGAGAGGGAAACTGTTGACGAGAAGGCCGTCTGGGCACGCCGCTGAGGGCGGAGAGGCCGCGTGTGGGAGGCGAACTTCACTCAGCGCCGTGGCGTTGAAGTGCTGAACTGCCAGCGAGGACGCTTCGATGACAGCGTTCCTTGCGCTTTCAGGCCCTTTGGGCCTTGTCTCTTGAGGAGGTAATCGTCGTTGCGCACGTTACTCGAAAAGGTACCCTCCGTTCGATCGATCCGTTCTATTGAATGGGTGTCTCGGGAGGATGACGGTGACTGGAATGCTTCGAAGCGTTCGGTTCTCGATATCTCGTGGTGGAGGAAGGATACAGATGGGGGGATGAATCGAATCTGGCCTGGAATGCAAACGAAAGTGAGAACCGCGACAATGAAGACCTGCACAATCAGTAGTCTCTCAAACGACAATGAAGCGAGTGAAAGGGGAGGAGAAGGTGAGTGGATTTGGTGATTGCCGGAATGGAATGTGAAAAAGGTTGAGAGTCTCGGGGGGAGAGAAGTTCAACCAACCTCGATTGCTTTCCTTGGTATGTTGTATAAGTTGTGTCAAGTGTGAGCTGTTGGAGTTGCGTTTCCCAAGCTCCTACTAGTGAGTAAGTAGTAGTGATAGAGGGATACGTAAGTGCAGGCAGATCGGTGTCTAGTCGGATGCTCGTCGCCAGGTTGGGCAGTAAGTGAGATCAGGGACGGAGGATTTGTTTACTGCGGTTGCTGGGCGACGAGTGTGGTTGCGCTGTGGCGGATGCGGGGCGGGGCGGCGTCTGGAAGCTGGAAGCACCGGGGGTTGGTGGGTGGTTAGTGGGTGGCGGCGGGAGGATGGTGGAGCTGCAGGCCCCTTCCATTTAGCGCTACAAGCTGCCTGGGGTGTGTGTCGTCAGATTAGATGAGATGTCGCTGTGTTCCACACGTAGGAGGGAGGACAAAGATCCGAGTTAATTCTGGACATTGTCTTGACTCTGTCCTACAAAAGGAGTCGCTCCTTGCTCCCTCGAGTCCTATCACCAACGTGTGGTGCACAGTGCAAGCTGTCATTGAGCGCTCGGTCCAAAAGACACACAAAGCGACTGCTGCAATACAGCTGTTACCGCCAAGATCCTGCTTTGCTGGCCAGGATCTGCCCTCTACTGGTTGTCATGACGATTCCAGGCTTCGTGTCTGGAGCTGGTCAGTGCTGAGGAGGCTTAGATGGCAACGTATGGACAGGCGACCGGGATGCTGCGCCTGGTTTCCTTTCATGTGGTGCGTCACAGGTAATAGGGAGTCGGCTTACCCGGGAGCTCAATCTCTTCTTACCCAGGCCAGGGAAAGCTCCAGAGCAAATATCCTGGATTTGAAAAGACATGGACAAATGACAAAGTGCATGACATCCATTTGAAATTGACAGGTGTTATTTCGTACTTCGCATTTCGTATATGGCTGACCTGTTGTGAAAGATGATGTAAACCTTCTACATTGACTTGTGCGGTACGTGTTTCTGTCCCGAGTTGCAGACCATCATGCCAACATTCACGTGGAAAGCATGCGAATTAGCAAGAGATGCTAGGAATGCCAATGCAGAAAGAAGTGAGACCAATGTAAAGGCCATCAGGAACTCATTGCACGAATGATTGAAAAACATTTTTGTATCTGAGGGTTCTCTCATTCAGATGCTACCTTAGTTGTGACCTCAGTCCCAGTCCCTTATCGATTGCCATTCTCCCCACGTCACCCTTTGCAAGCTCCCCAACTTCACAACCACCATCAGTCTCCAGCACGCAGGCGTCGAGGCCACAGCCACAATGGCCACTATTCCAGACACATCTCCTGAGACGTCATTTGACGTTCGCGTTGCTGACTACCTTGACGACCGTCTCCAGTCTGCCCTCGACCTAGACAACCTCGACGACCTTCTCGCCAACATCGAGACGCAACGCACACAGCTCCAGTCCCAGCTCGACGATGCCGTCAAAGAGCTCGAACAGGCCCGCCGTAAGGCAGAGGGTGGCCAGGGCTCTCTCACAGCGCGCATAGAAGACTTCAGGCAACTTCAGGACAGCATCGATACACGTGTCAAGATCGCGGCAGCGAGCGATGCGCCGTCGCAAGCCATCGCGCGACTGCAGCGTCCGATGAAGAAGGTCGAGGCTGTCGAGCTCGCGAGGAAATATCTGGTGCTCCTGAGGGATGTTGACCAGCTTCGCACGGAGACGAAGGAGCGCTTTGCCGAGGATCCCAAGGCGGCGTTGGAGCCCTACACAGCGCTGAAGCAGCTGTCATCGAATCTTCGCTCTCTGGAAGCGGGCGAGGGCCTGCATCTGGTTGACTATGTCGAGTCAGTCACTCACTCTCTATGGAATGAGATGAAAGAATCGCTGTCTGCGGAGCTTGAAGGCATTCTGAACAAGCACAAATGGCCCAAGGTCGATCCGAGCACGGAGATGGATGACGAATGGGTGGCTGCGATCGAAAAGCTCGTGGATCTCCAGGCCCCGGAAATCACGTACGCACCAGGCACCGTCTCGTTGCTACCGTTCGACATCATGGCGCATATCTTCGTGTCAGAGTTTCGCTTCCATTTCCTTAGCGACAAGCGTACGAGCGATCCCCAGGCCATCGGTTCTCATTGCTTCCCGTGGTTCGTTTCTCTTATTGAAAAGTGGGAGGACTTCTTCCGCGATAACCTCTCTCATCTTCTGGCCGCCGAATTCTTCGAGACCCCTCTCTCTACGAGTGCCGTTTACGTCGACCCTGTCTGTGCGTTCATCACCGCGATGCTGCCAGTCATGCGCGAGAAAGTCTCCGATTCTGTTTCGAAAGCTGTACAGAGTCCTTCGTTCTTGAGTAGCTTGATCTCGCAACTCATGACGTTTGACGAGACGCTCCGTACCAAGTTCGGATACGATGGCGGAGACGCAGAGAACGGGTGGGCAGGACTTACAACAGAGGTGTTGGACGAGCACTTCGACGCTTGGTTTCAGGCCGAGAAAGATTTCGCAGCAGAGCGCTTTCGGACGATTATGTCTGCCCAGGATGCCCATAATATCGACTACAACTACACGACGGATGGCAGGATGAAACCAACGTTTGCTGCTATTCGAATCACTGATCTCCTGAGATCCTTGACGAATCAGTATAACCGCGTCCGCAAATTCAGGCATAAGATCCGTTTCCTTATAGGCATTCAGCTGGATATTTTGGACGAGTACCATGACCGTTTGCGTGGCTCTCTAGAGGCTTACCAGGCCGCCACCTCGACGTTGGGCAGGACACTTCATGGCGTGAGTAAGGACCAGCTGGCTATGTTGGAGGGTACGGGAGCCCTGGAGACACTGTGCAAGGTCCTGGGCAGCTCCGACCATATCGTCAATCATCTGCAAGATTGGGGCAACGAAGATGTAAGAACACCCACAAGCTTCATTCGTCGGTATTGCTAATCCTTGCTCAGTTCTTCGTGTCCCTGTGGGATGAATTGCAGGCCCGTGCTGCGAAACGTAGCAGTGGTGCTAGCTTCACCGGTAACATGAGCTATGACGATGTTAAAGGACGGACCTCATCGTCGGTAGGTATCGAAGAGGATGGTGGCTTGTTTGACGAGACCATATCTGCCTATAGCATGCGGCGCAAGGGTGCTCAGGACCTGCTTGTCCGGGCCTTGGACGCTGCGCACTCAAAGGCGCTCCGCGGATACGTCAGTCGAGTCCAATGGACGACAATCGGAGACAGTGCGTTGCTGGGTATGTTTCTCTGAAGCAGTGTCGCAGGAGCATGCTAACCGCCTCAACAGATGATCCCTCACAACTTACCATCAGCCCAGAACTCGATCAGCCTTTGCTCGTCTTGCGACGAAACCTCGAATTCCTCGTCAAAGCCGTATCGACCGCTTGCTACCGTCGCATCTGGCGCGAAGCACTCGGGAAGGTCCAAGACCAGCTCTGGCACGATGTTCTTGTCAGGCAGACCTTTTCCACCTTTGGCGCGGCGCAATTCGCGCGCGACGTGGCTGCCATCTTCGCACTTATTGACCGCTTCATCCCTCATGGGTCCGCTGCATTGGAGACTCTCTCCGAGGGTGTTCGGCTGCTTAATCTACCAGCTGAGGCCGAGGCAGCTGTGGAGGGCGGAGAAGCTGGGATGACACTGAAGGAGGCGAGTGATCGCGTGTTTGTGGACAATGATGAAGCGAGAGCGGTGTTGGAGGAGTTACAGCTGCAGGCTCTCACACCCGCCAATGCGAGACTGATCTTGCAGAAACGAGTTGAGAACAGTGAGAATGTCGGCTGGTAGCTGCTTAATTTTGGGCTTTCAAGGGAGATAGCTTCCATATAGAATCATGTATATGGCACAGTACTTGCTGTCTATAGAGTCGCACTTGATTCCCAATACTGTTTCCTAGCGCCGTGGAGGTTGCCCCTGGATTCGGCCACATGGCAAAATCTTATGTTGAATCATCCACCTATCACCACACACTCTTCCCGCCTATCTATATGCTCTTACGCTTTAGCCCATGCAATCCGCTCATGCTCTAGTTAATGGCCCGCATTACTAGCTCGACAGTGGCAAACGTGCCAGCGCTCACAGGCATAGCCCTCAGCAGGGTCGGTCCAATTCCCTTGACGAACCCACCCATACCCTCAGCGCGGAATGTCTTGGCAAAGCAATCCCTCATGGACTTGTACTTCTGCTTCTCGCCAAAGCCATCCGTCTGCATCTTGCTCTTGACCACATCGAAGGGGTAGCTAGATAGCCAGAGAACTTCACCAGCAAGACCACCGTAGAATGCGATCTTGTAGGGAGGGATGTCCTTGCGGTCGATGCCGTTTCGTCGTGCGTCGGAGTTCATCATGTATTCGAAGGATGTGAACCATGCACCGTAGGCAAACGCCTCACGCCAAATAGTCACCGCCTCGCCGCGGTAGATACCCGGGAGGATACCACCGGCTTGAGCGCCGAGCTTGCGCACGCAGTCAATTGGGCCATTGTAGAGCTTGCCCGCTCCATGAGGCTGACTCTGAAGGCGAATGCGAACGTGCTCGATGGGGCCGGAGAGCACAGAGTTGGAGATACCAGCGAAGGCACCGGCGGCGAAGAATTGAGGGTAGCTGAGGTCGGGGGAGGAGGAGGATGACGAGGAGGCATTGCGGCTCTCGAGGAAGCGGCGGGCTTGGTGGTAAGCGCCGAACTGAATTGAGACACAGGCGCCAATGCCGATGAGGGGTGTGAGTGTGCCCTTGTAGAATGCAAGGGCACCTTCGTTCTTGTAGATGGAAGTGGCGGCGTCAAGGGCTGAGGAGTATTGTGTCGTGGTTTGAAGGCGGACCTTGACGATGTCGAACGGCTGGCCTATCGAGATATTAGATTCGAACATCTCTGCCAGCAAAAGAGCCTGAAGCTGGCTCCGCGATCATCCTTGGGAGCTCTGAGAGAGAGCCCACGATCTCCAACAGAGAAGGCTACTCACCGATCAAAACCTGCGCGATTCCTCCCACAGCGCCAGAGAACAGATCCTTGGCCGTCTGCAGAGCACCGCCCGCAGGCTGCTCAAACTCAGCCTCTGTTGCGCCCATTGTGCAATCCTTCGCCAACAAAGTACTCGTCTCAAGCCTCCGAGCGCAAACTGCAAGGTTGTCCCTGGACGGAAGCCCCTCCCTCCAGTCAACTGCTCACTCTGCGGGGTATGGTGTCAATTGACTATCGCGAGCTTCGTAGCCTGAGCAAAATGCTAAAGAGAGACGACCGGTAGGAAGTGAGAAGCGGTGAATGCAGAATGACTGGGAGACCGGGTGCGCAGCATGTGCGAGCAACAATGTTTGTATGGCGTGCTTTATCAATTGTGTCTTGGTGGCTGATAAGCTTGCTCCGATATCCGGCGCGGGCGACCGGCATCCGTGTACCGGGAATATGCACATAGCGCAGTATCAACTTGACGTACTCCAGACCGATTCTATTGAACTTGTGCTTGAGATAAAGTAGCGATTGAGCTAAGCTAGCTGCTTCAATATCGCTTCACTCCCTGTTTTCCGTCCTGTATATCGCTCTGGGCCTGCGCGTTCATCTCAATGGCTTCCTTGAGTTTCGCCTTGACCTCTTGCTGGTTGCTAAACGCCGTCTCGAGAATCGTATCCAGCTGAGCTTCTATCTTCGCAATCGGCTTGACACCCGTCTTCCTGGCTCTCGAATCATTGATGAGCGATCCCCAGCGTTTTGTGAAAGCATAGATCGATTGTCTGAGGAGCTCATCAAGCTGCTCATTCATGTCCTCCACAGTCAGCGTCTTTGCCGTAACGGTTGGTGCTGTAGCGCCTCCCCGCGACCAGAAAGAGCCGCCGATCATATTGCCAAAGAAGCCGACCCAGTTTTGCGGACTAAGCGTGTCCCATATCTGACTGAAGTGTTGCATCGAGGCTGCCTGGCTACGGATATCACCAATCTCAAGCGACACAAGTTCATTTTTGATGATGAGCAGGTTCTTCACCATGAACAGGTCTGGGTCTGTGTCAGACTTGATGGACTTGATACGTGCCTCGGCTCGCTGCAGAACTTGGATGGTCTCCCGCATGATGCTGAATACAACGGAGCTATTTTGTGACTGCTAAGCTGTTAGCAACTTGGGAACCCGGGCACCACAGTATGGCACATACCGAACGATCTTTGGGCATAGACTGATCGAACATAACGAGAAGCTCCATAGCGCGCTTCACCAGTGGAAAGGCATTGGAAGACGAAAGACCGCCCTCGACAGGCCCGATCTTAAGATCGCTGTCCTGTGCAACAGCCTTTGAGATAGACTTTGAGATCTCTGCATCGAACGCATTATCTGTGAAGGGCCAGAGATGCTCAACAAGGAGGCGTGCTGCATATTCTCGGCTCTTAGCTTGAAACGGTGACTCGTCATCATCATTGTCAGGCAGGGAGTATTCACTAGAGAGCCATCCAACGACATTGCAGATTGTTTGTAGGTCACGGGCTTGTAAAGTCGACTGTAAGTTGGTCGCCAATGGGGAGATATTGCCAGGGTGCGCCATCGTCGTGTTGATAGCCTTGAGCTTCTGGTAGACAGTTTCGGGGTCTTGACTCCATAGGGGTTCGACGCTGAAAATCTTGAGGAACAGCCCGTCTTCATTGTATATCCGCTCGAAGCTCTGCTTGATGAAGTTCCTGCATGCCGTCTCGACAGATAAACTCTTAACTTCTTTCTGGAAGTCCTCAACGTCGTTTTGCGTCATAGGCTTAAGGTCACGATCCCTCGTAGTGAACCATGCGTGGAATATGTTGGATGTTGAGATGGCATACGTGGGCGTCGTATCTGTGGGCTTCCCAACTGGCCTACCGTACTGATCGTAGGCACGCCGAACGGTCTTGTGGATATTGGGAATCAGGTGGTAAGAGTTCATCATGAGCTCCTCGAAACGACCGTATGCCAAAGCATGGCGCGCCGACTCCGAATGGTTGACACTGACTTGCCGACCAATATCCGATGAAATTTTGTTGAGCTTGGTGGTGAAGCCATGATCCAACAGGTGGAGTGCCTTGGTGAGTAAAGCATTGTAACGTGCAGAGTAAGTCTCTCTGTCACGATAGTTCTCCTGCATCATGAGTTAGCACTTGGTTCGATACGAGATACCTCTAGACATACATGGCTGTTCATGAATACGATGCATGCATCAATGTTGTCGATCATATCGCCAAAGCTCTCGTCATCCACCATTTTGCTTGCGCCTGGGGCATTGAGCCTGCGCGTGGCATTGTCAAGGTACTCGTAGTAGTGAAGATCCGTTCCAACATCATGCGCAAGCTTCTCAAGCCGCCGTTGTTCGTCGAGAAGATTCTCACACTGCGATTGAAACGAGGAAGTTTGTGCTTCCACTGCTTTGAACGAGTCGGCCAGAGATGTGAGCAGCTTCAGTGTAGAGTTGGCATCGTCTATCAAGCCGTCTAGATGACGCTCTGTGAGTGCGAGCTGGTCGCGATAGAGCCTTCGGAAGGTCAGGGAGATACTGCGCCGGGTTCGGGAGAACAACATACATGTACTCCTGCTGGCTGGTGTCGAGCAGCTCAGTTTCTGATATGCGCGGTCTCGATGCGGACTTTTGACGAGCGTAGCGGGTATCGTCAGCCTTGTCACTGAGTAGCAGAGCATCCCAGTTGCGGTCTTTCTTAAACGCCCTTTTCCGTCTCCGGCCATCCTTGTGCAGCTGAGCGCGTACAACGTGGTAGAAATCGGAATAGGAGGCTGCTCGTCTCAAAACCTCGGGTTCTGGTGGGCCTGAGACCTGCTCAACATCTTCGTATACATTCTCGAGCGGCTCGACGATATCGACTTGGTGGGACGTTCCCTGCAACACGATGTCAGCAACTGCGATGAGGTCTATGAGGAGTGGCATCGAGTCTGCGCACATTGGGTTGCTGAAGCAATGATTCCTTTCGTCGGTGGCCACGGCCTTGGTTGCTCCCAGAGACAGGCCTCGCCTGCTGGTCAGGAACCAAGCTATACCAGCCGTCCTCGTACATATTCTCACGCGCAAGGCACAGTCGTGGCTCGCGTATAGCTCGGTCAGCTAAGCTTCCAGAAAGTGAAGCTCATGAAGCAACGTGGAGGGGAGGCGTTGGCGGGGACGGAGAGTTGTGGCTCCGAGTGCCGCTGTGGCCAGTGGGAAGAGTGCTGAAGCGACGTTGTCATCAGTGGACATGTGCACCAACACGGGGGCGGCATGCAGCACATGTACAGTGGGGTCCATCGCTGGGATAGTGACAAGTGGGGACTTCATAGCGGGAGGAAATATGGGGCCGCCCTCGAGCTACAGCAGCTTGGAGTCGAAGCTCAAAAGGCTAAGCTCATGCCTGCGAACGACGTAGCTTTTGCATTACCTCACGACATTTGGGGCCTGCTCTCAACTACATTTCATCGGCAGCACCGGCTGAAGCCAGAGAAAGACAACGTATAAGGCGATTCTCACAGTCAAGGCGACGCTCAACACTTGACAAAGCACTTCTCCTCGCCTACGACGGGCACATGAGCATCCTCATCCCATCATGAACGTCCCTCAGTCTGGACTTAGGCGGGCAACGACCCTGACCTCTTCCGTCTCTATCTCGTCTCGCGCCGCCCGGCGCCAGTGGGCTCGTAATTCCAGCAATTCGGCACCTCAGCAGCCTCGCCGAGGTGGTGGTCGAACTGTTGGTCTGCTGACGGTGTTCGGTGCAGCGGCAGCCGGTGCCTACTTTTATCCTCAGATCAAGCAATGGGCTCGTGAGGATGAACGACCTGTGCAGAAAGGAAAGAAGGCAGATGAGCCAGCCAAGGCGGTTCTAGAGTTTGAGAAGCCGAGGAAGGCTCCTGTTTCAAAGGAGGACAATCGAGACCTGATCAGTTCTCAGCATCTGCAGGTCAAGAAGAGCTGGGAACACCCGGGAGTCTACGCCTGGGGGTCGAATGTCGGAAAAGTCATTGACCCCGACACCAACGACAAATATGTCAAGCAACCCAGACGCGTTCCATTCTTCGACGACCAGCTTCTCCGCGACTTGAAGCTCACAGCTGACTTCGGCGCCGCCGTGACTGAGAAGGGTGATCTGGTGCAATGGGGACTCGGCTTCTCCAAGGCAGATCCTAAACCCGTGGCCACCCTTATCGGACGAGACATCACCAAGATTGACGTTTCAGCGGATCGCATCCTGGCTCTGACCAGAAGCGGCCAAGTTCTTTCGATCCCATCTTCACGAGACGATCAAGAAGGTGGCGTGAAGGCCGAGAACACGGGAAGCTCTTGGTCTTTATGGAGCGGCTCTGGCGGCAAGGAGAAGATCAGCTTCCGGGATTTGACACCAAAGAACCTCTCCCGGGGCGAGAAAGTGACAGATGTCAAGAGTGGTCAGGAGCATTGCCTCATGCTTACTTCTGCCGGACGTGTCTTCTCCGCCGCCTCCAGCGCAGCAGATTTTCCTTCGAAGGGACAGATGGGTATCCCAGGCTTGACATGGGCTACGAGACCTCAGGGCCCGTACGATCAAGCCCACGAGGTAGCTACCCTTCGCGGTTTCAATGCCCAACAGATTGCTGCTGGTGACCATCATTCTTTGGTCCTCGATAACACGGGCCGGGTGTTCTCATTCGGCGACAACACATTCGGACAACTTGGCTTTGAGGCTGAGAGTGGATTCAACATCGACACGCCGACTATGGTCGCAGTCAACAAGCTTTACAATGGCACAGGCTTGGTTCCGAAAGTGACATCCATCTCCGCCGGTGGTCAAAACACTTTCTTCACTGTGGACGCTAAGGCCCCAACTGCTCCGGACGGTAGCAAGCTGGCTCTCGCTCCTGCAAAGAGGATGCCGCAGACTGCTACAGATCTTTGGGCAGCAGGACGCGGCGTCTATGGTGCCCTAGGCACCGGCAAGTGGACGCACATCACCCCTGCGCCGGTCAAGGTCAAGGGCCTGTCATCTCTCTTTGAGTTCGACGAGAAGACCAACCAGATGCGACCCATCAAGCTCAAGGCCCTCAGCGTTGGAGGAACACATGTGTCTGCTACTATGGACAACGTGACAGAGACCTCTATCTCGAACCGCGCGACGGAGAACGAAACCAACTGGGGAGCCGATGTTGTGTTCTGGGGTGGGAATGAGAATTACCAGCTTGGCACGGGCAAGCGCAACAATCTCAACACGCCAGCGTATATCGGTCCTTTGGACGGGGGACAGGCTGACGCGGAGGCAGGGCGTAAGGGAGAGATGCACAGGCTGTGTCTGACTCCACGGTCAACGGCAAGGATTGGAGAGGATGGCAAGGGCCGGAAGGTCTCGCTTGAGCAGAAGGTTGAGTGTGGCCGCAACGTCACTGCCGTGTACTCCTCGGTGTAACGCCATGCGTTCATTGGCGACTTTGTGTGTATGAAATGTTTTTCCCCTCACCTGTATTATAAGATGCAGTGGATCTGCTCGTACTTTCAAGGATGTATGTTTAAGTATACAGTCATAATCTCACTCCTTTTCTTTGAGACTACTAGATGTGTGCTGTGTTGACTTTGTACCAATGTATCATAGCCTGTCGTTCTCATGAACGCCTTGTTTCTCTTGGGTATCCCGAACTGAAAACAACAACGAGGCACACATATTAGAACTGCCACCACTTCCTCTTCTCCACGGACGTATCCTCTTCCATATCCGAATTCTTCATCACACTTAGGAATACTCTCTCCATAGTAGCCGTATTGATAGAGAAGCAGTCAAGTCCCAACGCTGCCTTGTTGCTCTCAATGGTCTCGATCATGTACTGAACGAAGTTCTGTTGTCCAGCTGGACCTGACGCTGAAGTTGGGACGGGACTGTCGATGGCTACGATGAAACGAACCTGACCACCGAGGTTCTCACCGTCCATCTGGACCTGCGAGCTGAAAGTGTCACGTACCCAGGTCGCGACGTCTTCCATCTCACTCTTGCTGGAGGTAGGAGCGGAGTTCAGCACGAGATGAACATGATACTCGTTGCTGTACGCCTCTCGCAGCTCCCGAACTGTTCCAATAGCAAGCATGCGCTTGGCAAGAATGGCAGCACGGGTGGACAAAGCATCGGCCTCCTCCATACTATGTGTAGTTATGAGGACGGAGCGTCCTGGAGCAACAGCCTCGAGAGTTTTCCAAAGCACACGTTTTGACGATGCATCCATGGCAGAGCTAGGCTCGTCGAGAATGAGCACCGGAGGGTTGCCTAGAAGAGCGATGGCCAGAGACAGCTTGCGCTTATTGCCTCCAGAGAGTTTAGACGCCATCTTGCTGGCATGAGGAGTAATACCGGCAAGAGCCATCACTTGGTTGACCTGGTTATTGATGTCGTGGACATTCTTGCAGCGAGCGTAGAAGACAAGATGTTCGCGGACCGTGAGCATATCCAGTGCATCGAACTGAGGGCAGACTGATGATCAAGATTAGGGATCGTCCGAACTCAGGATGTGTGGATGGGACCTTGGGTACTTACCACCAAGATGCTGCCGAGCGAGACGTGCGTTGGCAAAGGTGTCGATGCCTTCCAGATAGACGTGGCCGCTATCGGGTGCGAGATCTCCACGAATCATGTTGATGGTTGTTGTCTTTCCAGCTCCATTAGGACCCAAAAGGGCCATGATCTCTCCGCTCCTCAAGCCAAACGTGACATCATCGACGGCGATATTCTTTCCGAACTTCTTGGAAACGTTGAGCAAACGAAGCAGGTCAACCTCGGATGACACGACTCTCATCTTCTCGGCATCGACGTCTGATCTGCCTGTGGAGATATCTGGCTCGCCATCTTTGACTGGAGTCTTCGATCGCCGTGTGAACCAAGCGAGGCTGATGCCTTCCATACGTACGGTAACAAAGAAGAGGACAATGAGCTGCAGAATAAGGAGGAGCAGGGGGCCGGAGTATGCGTAAATGGAGCCAGGGTTAGTGACCAGTCCTTCCGGACGACAGCGGATTGCGTTGGAGTTCAAGCTCAGTTCGAGGGCACGGAAGACATTTTGAATAGGGAAAATGACTCCGAGGCCGGAGCCAATGCCGTCAATAGTACCCTGGTCTCTATCGGCAGTGTTGACGACCTGAGAAGTGTTAGTGTTGACAGATCAGTGATGGACTCAAGCCGAAGGACTAACAGTGACGCCAATGATGGAGATGGCGTACATGAGTCCCGAGATGAGGAATGACATGACGAAGGCGCCAGGCTGGGACCGGGCCATACGGGAAATAAGGTATACAAGCATGGTTGCAGCCAGACCATAGAATAGCAGGACAGCAAAGACGTACGAAATGTTCCAGAAAGGAGCCTGGAAGCTCATCAAGACGGTGCTGAGAACGGCAATAAGAGCTACAAATATGAAATCGAACAGCAGGTAAGCCGCCAGAAGAGGCGCAGGGCGAATACCGTTGGAGTATTGGAGGGCGCGGACCTGTGTGCGTCTCTCATAGGCCGGATAGATGGCGAAGAAGGCCGGGTAGAGACTCTGCATCAGGCAGACGATGATAATGAAGAATAGGGAGTCGTAATATTCAGTGGCCCTGTAGCTGCGCATCTCGGCAACTCCTCCGGTGATGTTGACACCGCTGCTCATCTGGTTAGCGAAGTTCAGCAGTCCCATTCCCAAGGAGGGAGGATTCCAGTCCATTGGAACTATGATGGTAGGAGCACTGTTCTTAGGTAGCCACAGACCACCGGAGTACAAGATGGTTGAGTTCTCTTTGACGGTGTCCAGCAAACTGTCCAGACTGTTGCGGACGGGAGGCATTTCCACCCATTCGTCCCAGTACCATTGATCCTTCGCGACGAAGAAATCGAAAACAGTTTTATTCGCTGACTGCGGGCCAATTGCCATTCCTCCGAGGGAAGGCCAGAGATCGAACGGGGTGACCCAGGGGTCGGAGGCGATGCGCTCGCTGCATCTTGGAGTTTCGTAGTGTTGGAGGCTGCTCCCCAAGAAGTAGGTTATGACGACTGGCAAGGCAATGGCAAAGAGGTATATCCACCACTGCGATCGCAAGATGATGAACCTTTTGATAAGAAGTGCTCGGGCTTGGATGAAGAAACTCTTGACGCGTGAGGCAGGCTGTCTGTCTGTTAGGGGCGCAGTCTCACTGCTTGAAGTAGTGAGCTGCTCGCCCAGGGCTGCACCCTCAGGAACCGGCTTCTCCGACACGCGAAGGAATACGTCCTCAATCGTTGGGCCAGTGATACAAGCCTGCGCATTGCCGAGGTTTCGGAAGCTCGAGAGAACCTTCACTGCAGCCTTTGAATCAGGGACCGTGCAAATGTACTGGTCATCCTTGGTTGTCACCGGATACTCAAGGTTTGACACGTCCACAGTTCTTGGTAGGCTGACTTGGTAACCACCGCCGAACTCGTTCTTGAGCTGTGCCGGGGTTCCTTGACACTTGGTGTTGCCGAGAGACAGGATGACGATATGGTCAGACAATACTTCAGCCTCATCGAGAAAGTGAGTTGTGAGGATCATGGTCCTGTGAGATCTCTCGGAGAGGATGACGTTCCAGATAGCACGACGAGACAAGGGATCAAGACCAGAGGTGACCTCGTCGAGAAGGCAGATGGAACTGCCACCGATGAGCATACATGCTAGCTGCAGCTTGCGCTTCATGCCACCACTGAGGGTTTTCGCTTGATGGTTCCGTTTCAGAGCAAGATCGCACTTCTCAATCAGTCTGTCAATGCTGGATGCGTCCTCGACACCACCTTTGAGGGTGTTCCAAATGACAAGGTGCTCGTATACGGTGAGTTTGTTCCATAGGACATTCTTTTGTGGGCACACACCTAGAATCATGCATGATTAGAAACGGAACAGCACTCATGCTTCAGACACTTGACTCACCAAGTTGGGTTGGAAGGGACTTGAGTTGGATTGTGCCAGCGGTAGGGCTTTGGGCACCAGCTAACATGTCTAACGTCGTGGTCTTTCCAGAGCCATTGGGCCCCAGGAGGCACAGAACTTGATTCTTATGGCTTACCAAGTCAAGGCCATCGACCGCTTTGACCTTCTTACCGCGCCAGCAAGAGGAGAAACTGGGCCTGTAGTGTTTGACAAGCCCGGTGGTCCTGACGGCGACATGATCGTCTCCAGACTCTCTGTCGAAGTCTCCATGTCTTGTACGCTTGCCGTGCAAGAACGTCTCCACAACCGCAGCAAGAGCCGCAAACCCGAAGATCTGGATGACGAGGAAGGCGAATAGCACGATGGGTGGTACCTTTGTTGTCCATCTCGTAGCCGAGGCGTAGTCTCCTTCATCGGACAGGGGCGTCGTCAGGTTGACACCAAGAAGCACCCTCTGACCGCTCAGCAAGTATCCGAACAGGAAGATCCATGTCATAGGCGGGAAAAGAACACCACAGACCATGAATTGGACAAAGCCCTTGGGGTCTACGGCGTGTTGCACTGCTCCGCCAACTGCGAGGAAGAATGAGATCAGAACCACAGCGATGGAGGCGGCCGTTGCTCTGTTGAAGAAGGCAGTCCCAAAGACGGCACCACTGATGACAGCGAACCCGCCCAAGATCTGCCAGAAGAGAACAAGAGCGAGACTGACTTCCCGTAGGAGAAGAGCCCAGTTCACTACAGGTCGGCCTTGTTAGCACATGTACGAACGATTCCGAATTGGGTCACAACTTACAGCAACCAAGGATAATCCAAAGTGGCAGATACACAATGTCAAAGCTAATGATGTAGCTGGTAACCCTTGCCCAGGCAGCACCGCCGCTCATCGAGTCGACAAGGGCAGCCATGCCAGAGTCGCGGTCCTTTGCGACCATGGACGAGACATGTTGAACCGCGAACGCCGCTGTTATGAAGAGGAAGAAGAGCATCAGGCTCTCAACGATGCCGAAGAAGCTAAGCTTTCTCTCATACTCCGCGTCTGTCTGGCTACCAATCTGGGTGTACTTGACCACACTAGGCATCTCGGTTCGGTTTGTGATCGCATTCTCGACGGCCGCTTGGAGCGGGAGGAACAGTTTATCCATGGGATCATTGTTCTTGAGACTGTTGAATCGGCCGGTGAATTGATCTGGGGCTGCGCGGATGTCGTAGTTCCACCAGTCATCACCACCAGGAGTGAGAGGGGAGTCGTGGAATATGACGGCGCCGAAGCATGGTGCAGATCCCTGGTTATTGACAGGGCATTCTTTGTCGAGCCTGTTCAGGACGTCGGACTCTTTCGTACTGTTGAAGTAAGGGATGTTGTCCTTGTTCAGGGGCTTCGTGATCGTGTTGAGGACGCGTTCAAGATCAGATGCAGGACTTCTTCCATCCGAGAAAATAACAAGTTTGTCGTCTCCTAGTGCTTCCTCCAGGCTCCGAATAGGAGCGGGATCACCCATGCCATATTGGTTGTTGTCGTGGACGAAGCTAGGGATGTGCCAGAGAACACTGATGAAGACGATCGGGATAATATAGCGAATGAGGGTTGTCAGCCAACTGCGAACGCAAATAATGATCAAGTTCTTCTTGATCAGCGCCCATGTTTGGCTTCTGAATGTCTTGACCGACATTTTGAAAGCTGTTATGAGTTGTGTGATGCTAGCTGCACAGCAATCACTTCAGGGTCCTAGGGGTGGGTTGCAAGGCTATCTTGTACTTCGGCCATCTAAGCTACAACAACCCCAAGAAAGTCCTATTACAGACACTGCCAGGGAGACAAGACGACAGTCGAGCCTCAAGATGGGCGTGTCGATCTACTTGTAAATCACATCGCATGGTCACGGCTACCTGCAGCAGGGGGGTGTTAATATGGACCTCCGCGTGGCTTAGCTCAGAAGGAGCTACGCCCGACGCGCCGTATCGTCGCTCTTGTCTCACAGGGGTTTTATTGACTGAGTTGCCAAGTAGTGAACAGAGCGGCGCCCGAGCGTTCTTGGGACCTGTCGTTTCGTACGAGGACTACGGAGTTCGTCTTAACAATGGGGCGGTCAAGAAACAGCAATGCCATCGTTATGGAGACAATGAAGTAGTTCAAGATCCTTCACATTGTGATCAGACAACACTGCCCTCCGTAGGTAAGTACTCACGCGTGTCGCAAATTTGTTCCTACGAGTGGTGTTTAAGCCGAGCGGGTTAACAGTCTGGATACAGAAGTGCCCCCAACCTGTGTCTACAATAGAGGTAGGATGCCTGGTCGAGGACTCGGTCCATGTGTCTGCGTGAGAGACGCGGCGAGGGGAAAGACGAACGCTGACGCCCGACTGAACAGGCCTATGCCGTTTGCCGCAGTGCAGACTTGGCGGTTTTTTCCTGAGGAATATCACTGCTCAGCCAGGCAAATCTACATTACCGTACTGCCCGCGTTGAGTCCGTTTAGTAGCACGCGAGTAGTTCCAGCGTCGTGGAATTACCCAAAGAAAGGTGATGGGTCCTTCTCTTGGGTAATGGAGTAGGCCAATGGTTTGGCAAGTCATGAGTAGCCGGGCGGGTACATTGATCATGCCACAAGGCTATCATAGGGCTAGGACTAGACAAGCCTCTCCTTGGAAGCAATAGCTGTTCGGCTGAGCCAAGCTGAGAATTCGTGAGGTGGATTATTTGGCCATGCGGGTACAGCAACCGTACAATAACAACAACGCCAGCAAGCATCCATAGGCTGCAATGGTCCATTTGTGGAGGCGACAACGAGAACACTGTGTTCAGAAGCTATTATTGGTCGTTGTTCGAGAAAGATGTCGCCCCTTTTAGGCCCATGGTGATCGATGGCACTCTGCTGGTGTTAGTTACGTGCTAGTTGACTGCGCCCCGTGCAAGCGAGGAACACTGCTACGCGGCCTCAAACCAAAATGCCAGGGCCTGAGAAAACACGTGAAATACGGACCACGAAGGGACTTCCACTTGAAGCAACTCGCGAATTTGGGTTGAACGAGGAATTTGAGATGAAAATAGCCTCAACTTCATTCAAGCTCTGACGTCAAAGGCGGCCTGACTCGAGATCTGCAATGATGGACAGGGACTGAGCTAAGGTTTGGAAGCTTGGCTGCAACGGGGCACACATGCAGGCTGCTCAAGCAAGTGCTTGTAAGTGGCAGAAGCTGATGCGAAGCCAACGTTTGGAAGCAGATTAAAAGAGATGCGATGTGCAACCTGAATTGTAGCAGTCTGAAGTGAATAAGGTGCACACGGCAGTGACTCGCCTTCTGACTTTGCCATCCTGGAGCATCCTAGACCTGGTGCCATTGGCTGGGGGCTGATCAATCAAGGGGAGGCTGCACGAGCTCTCACATCTCCAAAGAAAACTCACAAGGAGATGTCCAAATGCTTGAATTTGGCGTTTGGGATATTAACCACCAGATAAGTGAAATAGTGTGTGAGATGGGTGAAGCAGAGTAGGAAGCGGGAGACCGCATTTTTTGACAAAGAAACTCACCGACGAATAGCAGCGAGTTTCCTCTTGAAAGGAAACTCGAGCCCAGAGTCCCGAATCTCTCCATTCACCTCAACACTCAAGTACACAATATGAAGGCATCGTCTGACCGTGACGCTTGCCCCGCCATCCGCTGTCCCGCTATGGTCCGCCGCCGCCGCTGCGGTGCCGCTACCCTCCGCCATGAGGTAGCGCGCGGAGTGTCGCAAGCCGGTCGCAGCTTCAGCTCCAACCGCCACCGCACCGGACCGCTTGGTCGCCTCCTTCACATTAATCAGCTTCATATCCTCAACAGCCTCCTTCACCTCGTCGCACGGCTTCTTTGCGCCTGCCATATTTCGATCTTGCACCTGCACTTGAATGAGCTTTGCCTGCTCTGTACTCCCGCACCACTGTCCCTTTCGTCCGACCGTCAGCATCCGTCACTATACCTTCCGTCTCGAATCCACGATCGCCTCACCAGTCCCCTTATTCCGATCTTCCTACACAACCGCTGCAGCTCCCCTCGTCATCGTGTCTCTCTCCGCTGCCTCCTCGTACGTCCGCGCCATGGACAAGATGTCCAAATTTCGTCGGAAACAAAAGCCCAAACCCCCGACTATCGAAACCTCAGTCCCTCGAGTCTCCTCCGAAACTACCGACTCCTTCAGAAGCGAGAAGGGCACCGCGGCTGTTGCCGCTGCCGCTGCTGCTCCCGGCACTACAACCTCTTCGTCATCAACACCCTCCTCACCCACGAGCAAGTCAAAGCGGCCCGGTACAAAGTCTACGAGGAAGTCGCCGTTCCGGAGCCTGGGATTGCGGAGCTACAGGAAGCGTGCAAGGGGCAGCCCTCCTGCTGAGCTGTCCTCAAGTCCCCCAGCGCCGGCCGTCGTAGGACAAGATGGTGCTGCCTCGCTCAAGAGCCACAGGATTTCAACAGATCACGACCATGAAGCACACATGGGGGACGCGCAGGACGCACCCAGGATACCGGGCTTCCTGTCGTTGTCGGAGCAGGGTGAGTGCAGCATAGGTTTTTCGGGTGATTTAGGCGGCTGCCTATTGGACAGGAGACTAAACCACGGTTCGCAGAAATCGATAGCCAGTACCAGTCATTAACCTGGAACGAACGAACACGATTACTTGCAGGGGCGCGCAAGGAAGACGGTGACGAGAATCGATGGGGTCAATACAAGCAGACTGACAGGGAGAGAGGGATCATGGATCGCTACAGTAACATCAAGCCCTGGAACCACAATCGAGTTCGACTACAAGTCCCCGACAATCAGTTTGACTACGTTAACGCTTCCGCAATCGAGCTTCCTTCGACATCCGATCCCGCACAAGAACCATTGCGGTATATCGCGATGCAGGGACCGACAGAGCCCTCTTTTGCATACGTCTGGCGCATGATTGCGGAACAGCTTCGGAGTCCTGCTGTCATCATTCAACTGACAAGTATGGTCGAAAATGGCACTATCAAGTGTCATCAGTATTTCCCTGACGATGAAGAGGAAACCGAATGGTCATTGAATGAGGATGATCTCTGGGAAGACGGCTGGAAAGCCCGGCTTGTCTCAGAGTCTGTGGAAGAGCTGGCGAGCGGCGCGATTGAGAAGCGGAAACTCCTACTTCATGTCCAGGATGAAGAGCAACCTCGTGTCATATGGCATTTGCTCTACCGAAAGTGGCCCGACTTTGGTCTGCCCGAGTACGAGGATCTAGAGAGCTTCTTCGAAATGATGCGCTTGTCTCGAGAGCTAAGCACCGACCTCGCAAATCCTCGAATTATTCACTGCAGCGCTGGGGTAGGCCGGACAGGAACATTCATCAGTCTTGAGCATCTTATGCGAGAACTAGAGCATGGAGCGCTGCGTGGAAGCTCTGACGAGGTCACACAAGCAGACCTCGTCCATGATACGGTTGATTTACTCCGCCAGCAGCGGCGGGGCATGGTCCAAGGCGAGCTGCAGTATCGCTTCATATACCAAGTCATGCGTCGTTTATGGCAGGAACGTTACGGCTCAGACGAATACGACAGCGGAGCTGAGCCAGCGGCCAAGCGTCTTGAGGTCGGTTTCACTGGCACTGATCCCTTCTTTGAACAGAACAAAGGCATCGACGGCGCAAAAGATGGGGAAATGGGCAACGAGTCAGCATAGGATCAGGACTCGTTCAGGGTGCATCGGTAGATCCGCATGCCCTCTGGGCCGCCGATTCGATTGACGAAAGGCCGAATGAACAGGGTTCTCATTCCGTCTATGCCCTGAACGACCTCTCGATTTCCACCACATTTTGGTTTAATTTTTCATCACTCTCGGAATACGTTGTGGCGTAACTGGTCAATTCCATGCATTTAGGGCGGAATGGGCGGAAAGAGTGCATATGGAGTCTAAGGGGGTGACCCGGTGGTCTGTATTTTTTGTATCATATCATGCGTCTTGAGCTTATCTGTTTACCTGATACTGGCTCACCTTTGTATGGTTATGGCATGGCGATGGTTATCGGCAAATATGGAAAAGCAGTGGCACTGGACCTGTACATTGGTAGGCGGAGGGTGCCGAATGCATCGCTCTACATTTGGTCTATCAGAGAGCGCTGCTTACGCGGGAACATGGAAGCTGGTCGTCAAAGCATTGTTATGTCTGATCCATCGGCCAAAATGTTACTCATCACGGCCTGGCCGATGAAATCTAGACGGGAAGTCATTGCTTGGTGTTAGGGTGTCGGAACAGAGGGATGAGGTGTCACCATCAAGATATTGTAGCCAAACACAAATCAATCCCCTTAATGATTTTTGTGTCCTATTAATCGCTATTTTTAATCCCTTGGTCTTGCTCCAGTGCACCTTTCCCATCTATATTAGCACGCAGATATGCGCTTCACTTTACGTTTCCCAAAAACAGAAAGAAGAAAAGACAAAAGGCAGAACGATACATGATTCAATTCTGAGGTTGCCAAAGCGGCGTGGCCACCGATTTAGTTGCGAACACTGACAGTGTCGACGCGATCACCGCTGTTGTCAACAGTGACGGTCTCTGTCTCCTTCTCCGTAACAGTTGTGGTCACGCTAGCTTCTGTGACTGTGGCAGTTGCGACGGTGACAGTCACGGTCACGGAGACGGTGGGTGTGCCATTGATGGTCTGGGTGGTGCGAGAAGCATTGTCCTCTGCTTCCGGGACGGGACCTTTGTCGTCAGAGATGGCGTTGGTGGGACTGGCTGGAGGAGAACGGGAGTCATCGTCGTCAGTGATGGGGACGATGGCGGTGAACATGGGCTCGGTGCCGAAGAAATTGGTGGTTGTGGTCGTGGGTTCAACTGGTGGAGGAGGAGGAACCTCAGTGGGCTCAGCAGCGACAACAGAAGAAGCGCTGGAGCTGGAGGGCGCGATGACATCCGGTTGGGTTGGCTGCTCCGGAGTCTCAGGCTCGACCTCGCTCGTGGGCTTGACCACATTGCTCGTTGTTGTAGAGGATCCAGGACCCTTCTCACCACTCAAGACCGCCTCAGCGTGGTCCACATTGAAGCATCCAACCGTAACACCATTGATTGTCTCAGACGGCAAGGCAAAGCACTTCTGACCCTCTGAGCACGAGGCGATGTCGAAGGTGCCACCAGCACAGTTCGCGACCTTGCCACGGATACAAGCGATCTGTCCGGCTGAGCAGACCATATCAGGGGAGAGCGAGTCGTAGATTTTATTGATCTCGCGGGCAGTATCGAGGTTGACTTGGTGCTGTTCGGGGGTAACGGACATAGTGGTGGTTTGGATCAGGCCGGTTGGGATGGATGGGTTGATGTCTTCGGTGGGAGACTCTGTGATGGTGAGAGTCTGAGACTGGCTGAGAGTGGTGGTCGTGGTAGGTTCGACACTCTCAGTGGTAGAAGGCTCTTCTTGCTCTACGGTGGTCTCCTTGGGCACGTCCGGCTGACCAATGGTCTGAGTAAAGACATCCGAGGTTGGGTCCTCTGGCTCAATTGTCGTTGTCGAGGGTACTTCGGGGCTCTGTGGTGCCTCTTGAGTTGGCTCAGGTGCTGGAGAATCTTCCACAGGTACGGTTGGCTCCTCTGAGAAGGTAGAAGTTGACGTCGTTTCCTTGATGGGAGATGCAGGCAGCTCCGGGGGCTGCTCAGTCCTGAACTGAGGATCGTCCGCGGGCGGAGTCTCAACGCTGGCACTGGTCGTAATCGTGGCGGACGTAGACTGGGTCATTGTAGGCTCTTCTGGCAGTTCCTCTGTTGGGGCGATGACTGGCGTTCCATTTTCAGGCACAGGCTGGCCCGGAATGGGGGTATCGACAGGATCCTGAGGGAAGATTGTGGTTGTGCTTGGCTCGACGGGAGACAGAGAGCTGGGTGAGCTAGGCTCAATAACCTCATCCGTGGTGGTTGTCGCGAGAAATGACGAGCCGCTCGGGGTTTCAACCACGTCCTCAGAGTTGGTGCTTGATGTTGACGAAAGGGTTGTGGACTCAGTGGTTGGCTCAGGCGTTGGGATTGGAGTCGGGATCGGGTCCACGATCGGCTGCAGCGTGAGAGAAGTCTTGTTCGGTGGCGGCAGAGTGAACTCAATGGTCGAAGTTGGGGCCTCTACAGATGTCTCGGTGGGAGTGAGCGCATCGCGGAGTGCATCAGGGACATCATCCGTCAGAGTGGTGAAGCTGGGTCCGGAGGCGCCGTTAGGGTCTTCGATATCATTGCCGGTTCTGTGTCCGTCAAGGTCAGTCAGTCCTTCTTCACGCTCTTGGATAAGAACATACCCAGATCCGTCATCAGCAACAATAGGTGTCGTGGTGGGTTCGACCTCGATTGTCGTTGTGAGAGGGGTGGTATCGATGATCGTCGTAGTTGACGGGGTCGAATTGGGAGGTGTGGTGATGGTAGTGAGCGTGGTGGGAAGCAAGGTAGGCATCTCTCCAGGAGTGTTCACTTCGTCTCTTTCCCAGCTATAAGCACGGTCAGCAAGACTGTTCGCGATGGTGGTTGAACTTGCGTTGACTAACAAGGCACGCCTCCATCTGAGAGGCCCAGCCTGCACAGAATGAGCAGCCAAAAGGCAGGCAACTACCGTGGTCTGAAGATTGCACCGCATGATTGCGTTGTGGGTATTTTGGTTTTGTTCGATCGCAATGAATATACGTGTAAGTCAGGATGACAGTGAACGTGATGTCGTCTTCGTGATCGCTCAAGCAAACAGTTTGAGTAAGAGAATGTGTGAGACTTCAAGGTTGGAAGAATCGAGAAATGATCGACACTGGAGAAATAGATAAGTCGCTCCCAGACAGTAAGAAAAGAAAGTGGTTTGAACAAAGGCTCGTTTGCAAACTTCAAGCTGTTGCTGTGAAGTGACTCTGCAAGCTTGAAGCCAGATGCAAACGCCGGATCCGCCCACAGACAAAGGAGAGAATACGGTTCTGAATCTGAAAGGCCTCACCAACGAGAAAGAAGTTATGGAGAAGAAGAAACAAGACTGCAGAGAGAGGGAGAAAGAGAGAATGTCAACGACAGACGACACAAAGAAAGACAGATAGGAAATAAAGAGAAAGACGGAGAGGACGGAGAGAGAATGTAGCTCGTAGTAGACTGCTACCGTTTCAAGAGCAACACGAACGGGAGATCGGCAGCCTGTCGACTCTTTGTACTCTGCTTCCTTTCCATCTAGACAAATAAACCCAGAACGTCCTTGCATGGCCTGGGCAGGCCAGCGGTAGCCAGACAAGCATGACGCCGCCTGAGATTGCGCGACCTGTTTGCGCGGCCAGCAGCCAGTCAGTCCATTGGCTACAATCCATCTCTACACCTGGTCCGATGTAGCCTCACTGCCTGCACAAGATCGATTCTTCTACAGTGCTACGGTGGACGTCGTAAGGTGTCCAGCAAGGACATGGGGCCGTGTTTCATGGGCAACCCGCGCGGCTGTAGCTATAGCCAGTCCATGCGTGCAACGAGGCGATTGGCGACAGGCTCTCGTCTGAGTAGCCGCGCTCTCTCATCCAATCAAGGCCGCCCCACCACAGCGACCTGACGACCACCGACGATGTCCTTTTAACTGGGACGAAGCAGAATAAATTGAGCAGGGAAGAGACGCTGGGCACGGGGTCTAGCCCGTATCGTTTCTTCTTCCCTCCTTTGTGTCGTGGAGATGAGCAAGGTCTCTTGCTTTCTTTCAAGGCCGTTTAGAGCCTCAGCCGCGCAATGGCACGCTATTGGCCCATCTTAAACGCGACACCGCGTCTCTGTTAGCCGCCGAGCGCACTGGCATCCAGCTTCACGATGAGATCGCATTGCAAACACGTTTGTTCTTCTGGTACTGTTAATTCTATTTGTACAAAAAATATACACGCGCGTTCTATATCGAGACAAGACCCAGGTAGATCCACATGTCCAACCACTCCTGCGCGTAAGTCCCGGATGTGGCCTCTCTCTCCCGCGCCGTAGCCTGTCCGGCCGTCCTGTTCGTCCAAAGGGGGTATATTCCATTGGTGCTGCAGGTCTCCGCCTGCAGCCCAACTCTAAATCCAAGTGCGCCGTGCCCAATGCTTTCAGAATTTGCCGGTTACAAAAATGCAAGCCTCCCGTCTCAGACTGCCACCTTCCGGTGGACACAGGCCTGCCCAACGGCCTCGCAAGGGCGTACAGCCAAACCAAGACCCTCTGTCATCTTGCATCCCACCACACGCTTGATAGAATTCGTGTCGTCTGTTTCATTGTTGTTCTTGTTCTGCACTGACCCCGGTGCGTTCCTGCTCGCCTCGTTGCGAGTGACGTCGCTGAATATGATCGATTATCGTCGCTAGCGTCAGGTTTTGTGGCCTCATATTCTTGAAGAATGCATCTACCTCGTCGGCGTTCGGCCACCGAAAAGGAGAGTTCTCAGATGTAATCAAGATCTGCAGATCCCGAACGGTGTTGGCAGGAAGCATAGGCTCCACCATTTCGCGAAACAGACACAGTGTGTGGTGGAAGCCGGCGTCGTCGTCCAGGTATCGAAGGGCGTCGACAACATCAGCTTCCATCCACTGCGTCACGGACCATTTGAGAACCTTTGCGGCCTCTTCGAAGTCCCCCAAATGGGCAAAGGTCCAGACCAGCGAGTAAACGTGCCGAGCTTGGACTGGGTCTTGGCGATTCCTCATCCGCACGATCGGTGGAACAGGATTATCTGCAAGCAAAGATTGTG
The DNA here is from genome assembly GCA_030734395.1 of Sarocladium kiliense. Lineage (NCBI taxonomy): Eukaryota > Fungi > Ascomycota > Sordariomycetes > Hypocreales > Sarocladiaceae > Sarocladium > Sarocladium kiliense. Next base: position 2,062,816 of record JAUZTG010000029.1, read on the forward strand.
TGCGTTGCTCGTGTTGAACAAGGTTTGCAACGTACTCCCTGAGTGTTGATGTCGCCAAAGCAAGGCCAGAACCCACACCTTTGCTAAGAGCATCGTCAATCGCAGCGGCTGATTTCGAAGCCTGTTGATCAATTGTAGTTGTCCATTGTGTCTTTTGAACTTGAGGGTCATAAAGGTCAAGGAAAGAGTCCGGGAGTGGAGGCCCTTTCGCGTCGAGCTGACGGAAGAAAGAAGCAGCAAATCTGCGGAGGGCATCAGAGAATCTGACTAGAACTGGCACAGACATCTGTCCTGCTTGCTCTATCAGTCGCCCGCTGTGCAGTATCGCTGCAAGTTGCTGCTGGGAGTCATCCCCGGGACGAAAGTTATTCTGAGCCAGAGCCCCGAGGGCAGTCTTCCAGAAGCCGACCATACGTTTCGGGCCATCTGGCCCAGCCGCCTGAAGCACACCAACACCTTTTTCAATCAAATCACGAATGCCAACTGCTGTAGGCATCTTGATACGAATCAGTGCCTTTGCAACAGCTGGAAAGAAGTTGATGGCAATCTCTGACGCGCGATTTCCTTGGAAAAGTTTGGTGTCCCAAGCCTCCCACATGAGGAAAACATCCTTTATAGGTTCGGGTAGACGACTGTCGCGGATATAGGTCGAAATCTCGTCCATAGATTGTGCATTTCTGATGAGCAACCGTAAACAGGTTGCGTTAGGAGAGATCTTGTCGGACCTCATTCTGTCGTAGAGTTCTTCGACCGTGGGTGGCTGCAAACGTAGTCTCTCCAACTCCGTGAAGCTGTTGTATGATGTGCTCGGAAAGTTCACATTCCGGTCGCCTGGCATTGCTTTCGCAGATGGTCCAACATACCGATATACGAGCTTTTCGAACATGGCAGTGTACTCCTCAATCGTTGGCTTGGCTTCTGGGTCTCCTGGGCATTGCTGGAACATCTGCCAGGCCTCAATGGAGTTGCGGGTAGCCATGATCGATGCCGCCCACACCCGCATGTCACTTGATCGAGCAACAGTCTCATTCTGATGTATGGTGGGCGACCCATTTGGTGCCATGCCCTGAAGGGTATCCAGTGCCAGATCTGCCTCTTCCTTTGAGTACCCATTTTCCTGCATGAATGCGCTAGCGAGCACTGTGCGGCTCCAATTCTCGTGTGGTTCTGCCACCTCATCCATGCCATCGCTGGGAACCAAATATGGTGGCCATGATTCTGACAGACGGGGAACGATGCGCAAGTCTTTTTGGTCCCTGGTTTGGCTCGCCATAACTTCCTTGATTGCGCGAAACCCCTCAAGACTGGTCAAACACGGTCTTGTGAGCGATGCTGAGGTGTAAAGGAGGATTTCCAAGGCAGCCCAAGTGTAGGCAGAAGGGAGCTCGCGCTGTGGGTAAATTCCATAGTTTGATTGCGGAAACAGACTGATGACTTGGTTGAATACGCGGCTCTGCTGGAGTCGGACCTGATCGTTTTGGTCGTCGTGCTCCGAAAGCGTTATGAGCATGATTGAAGCCGTTTCGGCAACCTGTGGAAGGAGGCGCGGATCTAGACGATAACAGTTTTCAAGTAGTAGCCTCAGAGGGTGGCCAAGGTCTTTGAAATCAACAGTAAGTAATGGCACACTATGTTGCCAGCTTCGTGGACCGTCCCGTCGCCGACTGTACCAGCGACGACAATAGAATCCAAGCTCCTCCAGATGCTCGACCTTATCAACTCCGCAACGAAGCAGAAAGCCGAATATGAACATAGGCCTGAACTCATCATTTGCCAAGAATAGCTGTATTCGCTCTGCGTTCGAGGGTGCAGCCAAGATTTGGGCGTAAGAGTGCAATTTCTGCATAGCATACCCTCGGCTGTGAAGTTCTGCCATCATCTCCTGCCAAGCCTTTTTATCAGGAAGCAGCTGCGACACGTCACAGGAAGGTGGTAGCTGGAGCATGCCCTTGCGCAGCATGAGCTGCAACACTATGACAGATAGTCTCTTCGTCCGCAATGCCGCAACTGTCCGGACCCATGAAGGCCAAAGCTTGTCACCCCGGTGTACTAGAAGATGTCTGAGCAATTGAGTGGCTGAAATGGTTCGCCAGGACTTGATCAGAGGCGGAGTATCGGAATCAGCCAACTTCCGCCTGGATGCTTGGCTCTGCCCCTTATACAAGAATCGTCTTTGGATGGCCTTTGCGCGCGCACTGGGGTGTTGCTTGTCGTTGACGGTAAGGTCGTTCGTGTTCTCGTGGGCGAATGCATTGTCGCGTTTCGTTTCCTCTTGGGAAGGTAGCTTCGCTGCTTCGGCGTTGGAAACGGAGTCGGGATCTTCGTTGACAGGCCTCGTCCCTAACGCCCCCGAGGTTGATTGTCGGCGTTTAGACTTCAATTGCGAGTAGTAAATCTGTCGTGATGATGTTAACCCAGCTCGATCGTGATAGTGCTTCTAAACTCACGGAGGCATCGAAGTGAACACGAGCTAGAGGCGCCCGCGCTGTTCTCCAATAGCGGTGACCATTTCTGAGCATGCCGGATCATTGCTCCAGAGCCTCCTGGTGGAGTTTTGCCGAGGCAGAAGGGCTGGTTGCGGTGTGGCCGACGATTTGCGATCTCGAAAAGATGTCGAGGTCCTGCGGAAAGACGAGACGGATAAGAGATAAAGCCCGTAGGGGGGATTCGGTAAGCGGGGGTATCGCCCAACTGAGGTACCATCGTGGACTGGACGAGTGACCACAAGGCAAATGGAAGGGGGTGTTTATAGGGACCACGCGAAAGTATTCCATTGTCAGGGCATTTGGAAGAGTCTATTTTCATTTCATATGACACGATGTCCTTACTCCAAGACCTGACCTTTGTCATGGGCATGATCCAGCACACCATCAACCAGCACGTAACTCAATCTTTCGTCGGTTCGTCTTTCTCCTCACCACTTGATTTGTTCTTCTCAGCTTCTTCTTTCTCTTTCCTCTTTTGTACGACCTCCCAATTATACACCCTGGCTGTGGCGACTTCCATTGTCTGCAGAGTCCCGTTAGCCTCGAGAGTTACCAAGATTTCACTGTGACGTACCGTGATTTGCTCCCGCAAGAAATCCAAGTCTTCCTCGCAATTCGCGAAGCTTTTCTTCGCTGTGGTAAGCTTTGTCGTAAGCAACTGCTCGGCCTCGTCGATGGGGTATGAGAGCATCACGTTCGCCTAGGTTGCGTTAGAATGAGCTCCTAAGCATAAAGCACCGAACATACCCCAAGCCAGATGTGAACCTCCTCGGTCGGTGGGATGTTTGCCTTGGCGTAAAGGGTCTCGTTGAGCTCGAATGTGGATTCGATAGGTTCCGTTTCGTCCTATTTTGGTTCAATCAAGGCCCGTATCCCGAGTTCGTCTCGCCTCACCTTTCTCAACTTCAGGAACTGCACAGTATCCAGAGTCTTCTGTATGTCCGGAATCTTCTCCTTCAATCCAGTCATACGCCGTTGCAGGTTCATCTCCATGAACTGATACTTCCTGCTTTCAGCGTCAGCCACCACAACCTGAACCCACGATCCAGCCGTGACACTCTGCTGAGCCGACTCACGATATCATCTCTTGGAATTTCCGCAATGTTGGCTCGACGTCAGCTCTCGTGGCGACATAGTCTTCGACTCGGTCGACGAACGGCGCATAAGGAATCCCCCGCGGGTTGGTAGGGGGCTCATCCTTCCCACTGGAAGTCGTCAGTATCCATCAAGCTTGCCGCCAGCTACCAGGCTCGTCGACTCACCTCGCGACCGTCGCTTTCGCTTGACTGGCCATACTCGGTTCAAGTTGTTCAAACCCGAATGTGGAATGGTTTTTGGCGAGGATACGATTTGCGACCACCAACCACAGTGGGGTGCTTTGCAGCTCGTTACCTCAGGTAGGTACCTCTTAGTGGGGTATACAGCAAACGGTCATCGAATTTACCTTAGCTACCTTACCTACCCTTGAACAAGCAAGCAAGGCCCTGTTTAACGAGCGTTGGCTTCGAAAATATTCCATCAGAACTTTGAGTCTGCCAGTATCTAGATTTCACATTTTTGTACGCTTTAAAAAGAAAAAGTACGAGACGACAAGGCAGTGAAGTACGTTCGGCGCCGATTGCGGCGGCACTTTGAGAACACTGTGATGTGCGTATGAAACTCTTAACACCTGAAGCTACCATGATATCACTGAAGTACTCCAAGCTTCCCGAATCTGAACGCCCTGCTATAAACCATATTCATTTGTCTATCCTGAAGGCCCTCGATTCGATGCAGACAGTGGCGTTTCTCATAATACATCAAAAGTCGAGTCCACAGGAAATCCTAGATCTGCATTCTCAATCTTTCTTGGCTGGCGGCGCCTCGGGCTGTTTGCCCTTCGACCCCAGCACAGCTGGGTCCTCTTGTGGATCGCCATCATCCCAGTCGTCGACTGCATTCTCGTCCCAGTTGTCAACCTCTTCCTCCAGCGTCCTGGACCTCGCTGTGTTATCGATAATGCCAGACTCCTGTCCCTCCGCAAGCTCTACGTCAGCTTCGTCTTCCCCGGGTACAGCATTGTAGGTCTTTCTCTGTCTCTTGCGCTCCAACATCCTCTTATGGTACCAAGTGCATAGTCCCAGGCCCGCCAGGCTGCCGATCACGTTGGCAACTATGTCGTAAAGATCGAAGTCTCGGTCGTTCGGTAGGAAGCTCTGGACGAACTCGGAACCAACGCCGAGGACCACTGTGCAGAGGAATAGAGTCATGTTGAGTGTTCGTCTCCGGTTGGTATCGACTACCCAGTAGAACACGACCGTCAGAAGGAAAAAGGTAATGAAGTGCAGCACTTTGTCGTTAACGTAGTCGCCGAGCTGCAAGGGCGTAAGACCGGCGTAGCCAGCTACAAGTAACAGCAGCAGGAATATACCTAAAACAAAAGCCCTTGAGTTAGCCCACCGCGTGCTTGGTCCCAGAATAGCACAGAAGAAAATGCAAGCAGAGTTGTTGGAGACGTCATACCTGCGAAAGGCAACCGAATGCGCATCGTGAATAATGGCAGCAACGAGAATGCTTCTGTGATGATTCAGTGGTCTCAGCGTCACCGATGTTGCTCGCGCAATGTCATAACGAAGCTGATCCCAGAGGGTTTCGTTGAAGGATGACGTTGGAGGAGAGGCGCAAGCTGTCTCGTCTGATCTGGGGAGCTTAACCAGCCACAGCAGGGCAACTGGGGCCCTGCTACATTGGCGTGCAGCCTCCACCAACCAGTCGCGCTAGGTGCCCAGGAAGACGTGTCGATTGCGCGTTTCGGCACAGACGCTGTTGGCCGAGAGTCGGGGACAAGAAGAAGTTGTAATGGTAAATAAGATGGAGTTCTTGTGTCGTTCTGCTCCGGCATACACTTTACCGACGAGGCGTTCGATGTTGTTCGAGCATATCTGGGACCGCGTCACGTGATAGCCATCCACGATGACAACCCGGCGCCTGGGGTCAGTCTTAGAGCGGCACTGTCACTGGGGAATGATGAGGTACACCTGGGCCGGGAGTACACACCACGTTGCTACCGCATGACGTGGAGACGATCAATCTATGCGATTGATATCGAAAAGCCGCTTGCGAATCACTCAAAATCTATCATTCTGTTATTTACTTCTACAACTATAAACTCTGGTCGTAGTCCTTGAATTGTTGTCGTCAGTGGGCCCGGGATCTGATGGTAGCTGCGCTTGCACTGTCGCTCACTGTCAGCGCTGTTCGCACGCGTCGCTGCTCCAGAGGAAAAGCCCGCTTCGGGAAAGGTACATCCTCTCCAACCTCGACCTCACTCCACGATCCCACGGCAAAAGGGTGACATTTCCATCCATCAAAGCACCACCAAATCGGCCTTTTCCGTCGCGAAACTTCGCTCATCATCTAAGCCGATGCCGCTCTTTTCATCCATGTCATTTTGATCTACTGCGCCGGCTTAGGCGTCCTTGAACGCGACCGCATTTCCCGGCGCATGGCGACACCCGTCCGGCCGTCGCTTCCATCGCCCGGGAGCCGAATATGTCTCTTTCCAATGGTCAGACCTCATGGTCGCACCCGGCCCTCCATCATACAAATAGCAGCAGGTCTTTGAATCATTTGGATGATGGCCCGGCGCGCACGATGACCCCAGATGATAATACCTTGGCGCTAGCCCCCGAGGCATCCCTTGATGCAGAGGAGGAAAGTCGCCGCGCAGTTTTCGCCGACCTTTATCGAAAAACAGAAGACAGAATCGCGCTACTGTTTGCTGACGACGGCTCTTACAATTATGATGCCATCAATGCGCTGCGACGACCCCCCGTTGCGCACGATGCTATATTACCCCCCACCACCGATCACGATCCTATCCAAGAACCCCCCTTAAAGAAGGCGAAACGAGTTATCGACGAAGATGACTACGGAGATGACGATGAAGACGAGGACGATGAGTCCGCGCCAGCGGCGCCGCCCGCGATGAAGTCACAGAGCACCTCCGTTGCCGGCGCATTGCCCTCGCCCTCCAAATCCGGAAGTTCTCCAGTCCAGTCTCTCAACTCACCGAGCAAGTCAACGAGTAGAAGCAAGGTCCAGGATGATTCACAACTCGACAGGAAGACTGGCGACGATGCCATCAAGACTCTTGACGACGCTCGCATCGCGACAGAGGAAGCGGCGCGGCGCAGCTTCCACACTATATACTACACGCTGGAAAACGACCGCGCTGCGATGTTAGAACAGCAGCAGCTTGAGGACTCAGAGAAACAGCTGCAGGCCGAGATGGATCATACCAGCAACGGCAACGCTGCTGGCGCTCAGGCTGCGAATCAAGGCTCTCTGAGCAGTGCCAACCTTGGCGCCTCAAGCCTCACACTCAAGCATTTGATCGCAAGGATAGACACGAAACGTGACCAAGTCCGTGCATCTGATGCAGAGTTGCGACTGCTCATGAACGAAGTTAGGAAAAATCGAAGCAAGTGGGCGAGCGAGGAAAATGTCAACCAGGAGGAACTGTATGAGGCATTGGAGAAGGTTTTGACCGAACTCAAGGCGCATACCGAATACTCTACACCATTTCTCTCCAGGGTCAACAAAAGGGAAGCTCCCGATTATTACAACTGTGAGTCCGAATCACTGAGTCGAAGTCAGCAGGTACTAACCACCGCCTAGTCATCAAGAATCCCATGGATCTTGGCACAATGACGAAGAAATTAAAGAGTCTCTCTTACAAATCGAAGGCGGAATTCGTCACCGATCTGAACCTGATCTGGGATAATTGCTTGAAGTACAACCAGGACATGAACCACCCCCTGCGAAGGATGGCAAACGGCATGCGGAAAGAGGCCGAGAAGCTCATACCTTTGATCCCCGACCTCACCATCCGCTCGAGAGCAGAGGTGGAAGCCGAGGAGAGGAGGAAACAAAATGGAGGTGAGGACGACGGAGGGGACGATTCCGACGATGAGCCGATAATGTCGTCTCGCGGACGAAAAGCCGCCACCAAAGGAGCAAATAAGTCTAGGAAGGCTCCTAACGAGAAAGAAGACACCCCAGTGGTCGACCAGAAGCCGATTCTGCAGGTCAACGGCCTGCTGAAGACTGGCAGGGAAGGCTCTGAAGCCGTCGATGGCAGCAACGGCTTCGCAACGCCTCCAATCGGCGGCTCGAACACTCCCAGTGGTATGAATGGTCCATCAGGTATCGCTAGCAATGCTGATGCTATGGATATCGATGGACCTACTCTTAACTCCCTGGCCCTGAACCAGGCGTTTGGAGAGGCAGCGGAGCAGCCGTTCGAGGATGAAGAGTACAAGATCTGGAAACAGACCACGAAGAAGGACCGTGCTCTGGTCGCCAAGGAACGATACCTACTGTTCAAAGATGACAAGCTCAACGTTGACGCCCCTGCTTCGCTCAGGACAAAAGCTGCCATGCGGCGATTTCTCAAGCACCAGCGGGAAGCCGAAGCACACGGCATAAGGATGCAATCTCAGATAGGCGGGGCTGGTGCTCTAGGCCCAGACACAATGCAGAAGCCCTCAGAAACCCTCGCCGAGGGCATCGAGGAAGAGGAGGAGAAGGTGATCCCAGATTACTACGAGGCACTCAGCAATATCCCAGACATTCAGCCGAATTTGAGATGGGTCGAGGATGGGGACGGTCAAGTCATCAATCAGCATGCAGACTTCCTGCAGCTGGTCCCTCCCACATCCTTCCAATCTCCGTCCAGCAAGTTGGTTAAGAAGATCGATGACAACATACGTCAAATCCAAGAAACCAGGAAACTTGCAAGCAAGATCTCTGTGATCAAGCAGATGCAAGTCCAGACGCAGGTACGTTCGGGGTGGCGCTAGGAACAACGCACACATACTAACGAAAACCTGACTAGGTGTATACGAATCAGTTTCCAAAGACCAATTCTGAGTCTTTCAAGGAGATGAGTGTTGAACCGCACTTTATCGCCGACAATGGACCGGTGATGGCGCCAGATACATGTCAAAATGCGCTGAAGCGCTCCATCGGCAAAATCCTATATCACACAGGCTTCGAGGAGCTTCAGCCATCAGCAGTTGATACACTTACATGCCTTGCATCGGACTACTTCCAAAAGCTGATCAAGACATTCAATGTCTACCGAGAAGCCGAGAAGAGAACCGTACAAGTGGGCGGAGAGGTTCAAATGCAGCCTCGATTCACCCCTGAGGAAGTCATCCTCCACACCTTGGAGGAAAGTGGAACCGACCTCACCTCTCTGGAGACCTACGCCGAGGACGATATTGATAGGCTCTCATCGAAACTCGGGGGTCTTCATGAGAGGACGAAGGCCCATCTCACTGACCTGCTGCGGCCCGCACTACAGCCTGATGCCGGCCAGGATGGTGTTGGTGCGTTCAAGGATGGAAGTGAGACGTTTGTTAGCGGAGACTTCGCCGATGACCTCGGAGAAGATTTCTTTGGGTTCAAGGCACTCGGCCTGGATGTCGAGTTTGGACTGCCGAACATGTCTGTACCGTTGCACTTGCTTCAATCCAGAGTGCGGAACCAGTATCAGATGCAGACGCAGACGGCCGACGGCGAGGCTGTGGAGATGTTTGATACGTTGCCGCCTCTAGAAGCCGTCAACAGGGAGAACATCCAGGATCAGATCGGACTGGTGAAGAACTTCTTCCTTGCCAAGCTCCACGCGAATGGTGACCAACCACTCGTCGAGGACGAGGACCTCCCAGTTAAACAACGGAAGCCCCGTCCCCGTTTGGGTGCCACTGGTAAGATTTTCACTGCACAAAAGAGACCACCCAAGGAGCAAATTGCCCTGGCGAAGAAGAAGAAGAAGATGGAGGCAGCAGCTGCTGCAGAGAACAAGCTCAACGGGGCTGGCGGACAGCCTGGGTCGACGAACTCGACGCCAGCGAAGAAGAAATCACTCAGCATGCCGAATGGTGCGCCGCCGAATCCAGCTGTGCTGGCGTTGGCGCCAAGCATGGAGAGAAGTGACAGCATGCAAAGTCAGGCTGGAACCAGCCAAACCGATAAAGATGACGGAGTCGGTATGATGAGTCCTGAGAGTATTGCTCAATAGGCGAATTCGACGGATTTCTCCCTTTGGCGGCGTCCCCTTGGACTGTCAGGAGTTGTTCACGGAGCGTGGTTTGGCCTGCTTTAAGCCGTATATACTCAGGTTGACGTTGGTTTGCATATTCATTCCTACATCTGTACTATGACCCAGCATTGGTTACTACGGGTCAGAGCCGTGGATCACTGCTCGGGCGTCCCGACTTTTGTTATTCCTCTATACCTATAACGTTTCCTTTCCCCTGTTTTGACACCCTTGTTCTGCATGTGTGGCTTCGTGGCTGATCATACCCTTTCACCCTTCCAATGGGTCCTTGCAAGGTTGATGATCTGGCTGGTTGTCTTGCGGGCTGCGAAGCGGTCCTTCATTTCTGGCTTTGTTCCTTATTTTTCTGGTTCTATTACGATGAGCAGCATGGACGGAAGAGGAGAAGATGACGAAGATGAGGGGAGTGGAAACGCGGAGATGGATGGAACCTATGAGTTACAGACATAAGATGCTTTCATTCACCATCTCCGATGTAGCCACGAGCATTGGCGTGGTAGAAGAACAAGAGAAACAGATATATGACTGCACATCCTGTTGACGCGATGTTTGTGTGATAAGATTTGTGTCAAAACTTTCTCACACGGCGCTGTGCCACATATGACGCCGTCGGTCATAATGACCAGTACGACTGAGCAAGTAACAGTGCACGAGATTCGTAGAGGAAAGTTTTGCTTTTGTGGTATTTTCAGTATCTTCCCTAATTGTAGTTCAAAATTGAACTCTCGCCAATAGCGCCGCCAAAATGCTTTGTTGAAACATCTCTCTTGATCCTCTGGCCACCACGTTAAAGTGGTATCGGATCCCGTGTAAAGGATCCTTTTTTTGGCATTTCCATTTCCCGCTGAGTTCGTAATCGCCAACCATTCTTTGGCCCGTTATGCTCATTATCCCTGACAAAGTAAAATAAATAGTAAAGTAAGACATGGGGATATCCAGGAGGTTGATTCCCGGATTCCTTTTTTGGAACCTTTGGGTCCCAAGTTCTTGCGTTGAGCCACTACTTGCCTGGGCAGTTGTTGAATTAACTCCCATACTAGTAGCTTCTTCCTGCAGTTGATATGAACCAGCTGATCTATTTAGATGCCGGCATCAAGACGCCAGCCCTCAACGGGGAGGGGGAAGCCGCTGGTCCAGGCGGAGATCTCCTTGCGGAGCTCGTTGATCTTCTCGATCTCACCACCAGAAACCTTGGCCTTGAAGTCCTTAAGCTTGTTGTCAGGCTTGGGCAGGCTGCCCTGGACCTCCTTGCAGATCTTGATAGCCTGGTCGATGTAGACAGCGACGCGCTCGAAGTCGGCATCGCCGAAGCCACGGCTGGTCATGGCGGGAGTACCAATGCGGATACCGCAGGGGGTGAGGGCACTCTTGTCGCCGGGGATGGCGTTCTTGTTGCAGGCAATGTTGATCTGCTCAAGGACAGCCTCAACACGGGCGCCGTCGAGGCTGTGCTGGCGGAGGTCGAGGAGGACCATGTGGCTGTCGGTGCCGTCGGCGACGAGCTTGTGGCCGAGCTCCTTGAACTTGTTCTCAAGGGTCTTGGCGTTGGAGACAACCTGCTGCTGGTAGGCCTTGAAGTCAGGGGTCTGAGCCTGCTTCAGGGCGACGGCCAGAGCAGTGATGGTGTGGTTGTGAGGACCACCCTGGTGACCAGGGAAGACGGAGAAGTTGATGGGGCCCTCAAGGTCGTAGAGGGTCTCCTTGCCGGTCTTGGCGTCGACTGAGCGAACGCCCTTGCGGAAGAAGATCATGGCACCACGGGGACCACGGAGAGACTTGTGGGTGGTGGTGGTAACAATGTCGGCGTACTTGAAGGGAGTGGGGATGACTTCGGCAGCGATGAGACCGGAGATGTGAGCCATGTCGACGACGAGGTAGGCGCCGACGAGGTCAGCGATCTTGCGCATGCGCTCGTAGTCGATCAGGCGGCAGTAAGCAGAGGTACCAGCAACGAGGACCTTGGGGCGGAAGAGGATGGCGTTCTTCTCGAGGGTGTCGTAGTCGATGATGCCAGTGTCGAGGTTGACACGGTAGGGCATGGTCTCGAAGTAAGTAGAGATGGCAGAGATCCTGCAGTTTGTTAGTGCTCTGTCTCATCCATTGCGTTAGCAATTTTGAGTACTCACTTGCGAGTAGGGATCTGGTAGCCGTGGCTAAGGTGACCACCGTGAGGAAGGTCGAGACCCATGAGACGGCCGTGGACGGGCATGATAGCCTGGTAGACCTGGAGGTTGGCAGGGCTGCCGGAGAGGGCCTGGACGTTGACACCCCACTGCTCGGGGTCGAGGTGGAAAGTCTCGAGGGCACGACGCTGGCAGAGAAGCTCGACCTGGTCGATGTGCTGGTTACCACCGTAGTAGCGGGCACCGGGGTAACCCTCGGAGTACTTGTTGGACATGGGAGAACCCAGAGCATCGAAGACGGCACGGGAGGTGATGTTCTCGGAGGCGATGAGGACGATAGACTCGCGCTGACGCTGGATCTCTGCCTTCTGTTGAGGGGGTCAGCACTGCTTGTGTGAGAGGTAGGCTTAGTGGTAGAGGAACGTACCATGATCTCAGCAACCTCAGGGTCAGACTCGAGAAGGGACTTCTCAAGCATCTGGAGAACCAAGTTAGCAATTGTCTACGGTGAGGTAAGGAACGTGCAGCTCATAAGTGACATACCTCCTTGTGAGTCGCCGAGAGGGCGTAGGTTGAGCCGTTGGCAGCCATTGTGATGTGAGGGGTAAGGAATTGGGGGATTGGGGGTATCAAGAGGATAGAAAGAAGGATAACTTGGGGAAGAAAGAAATGGAGAAGAGAGGAGTGAGGCAGAAAAAGGCGAGGAGGATGGATGCGTGGTTATAGGCACAGGAAAAAAAGTCAAAGAAGAGGCGGCGGGCGAGATCGGACTCGTAGAAATTTTGGTGGGGGGAGGGGGAGATGCGGGGTCCCTCATTGGCGTTTGGCTGGTGGGCTAAGGGTTCAGTAGGGGACGGGACGGTCAAAAGTCTGACTCAGGGACTTGCTACAGCGGCATCAGGCCAGCTGAAGAGGCGTTGAACGGGTGACTGCTAGCGAGCCGAGTGGTTTTACTAGGGGGCGAAGGGTGGCCAGATGTGATCGTCATGGGAGGAGGCTGGATGGGGACCGTGATGGGCAGCTAACGGATGCATCCGGATTAGAGGTTGCAGAGACCGTGAAGCGGTGTATTTCGCAAACGTTCGACCGTGAAGCCGTTGGGCTATGGTCGGAGATACACTCAAGATGACTCTTCCGTCCTGAGGCGGCAGGCAGAACAGCCACCCCGGATTCCAGACCGCCATCTTGCACTCGGGGCGCTGTTCCGTCCTCCGAATTTGCAACATCACGACTGAGGTGCTGCCGATGTCCGTGCGACAGCCGCGCGCTTGATGCACGTGACCGGCTCGAGATCAGACCTCTTGACCGATCTGAAGATCAACCGGCATGCATTCCCGGCTGGATCAGGCAAATGGTATAATTTAGAGCGATGGAGTCCTTTCATTGCAATCTGGAAAGTAAAGTTGCGATGCAATCTGGGACTTCATGCATGACGGAACAGAGCTTGCCTCGTACAGGACAAGTGGTTGCACATGGACACAGACGAGGCCGAATACTTGCCTCCCTCAAGGCAAGCTCAGCAATGATGTGAATCCCGTAATTATCTGAATCTCGCTAAGCTGTATTCCGTTCTGATGCGTGTAGCGTGTACGTACCAATGTCCTCGCTAATCCGTTGTTACAGGGTCCAAGGTCAAACCGTTATGCGCTGCGCATTTTATGCAAGGCACTAATCCCTACCCTGGCCACTAACTGCCAACCACCCAATGACGCTGTGTGCATAACTCATCCCCAGTGCCAGGATTCAGCGTTACTGATGTCGCGTTCGATTGCGTTTGCCAATCTCTTGCCACAGATACGACTGGGACATCTTCAAGGCCACAACAAGTCCTCTCTACTCCTGAATGCCAGCTGTCGCCATGGGGTTGGCATACGAGTTTCTCGACCTCACCAAGGCTGAGAAGGGCATCCGCCGCCAGTCTCTTGACCACTATGCCTCAATCGCGCATTGGTCGGCTTTCGCGCCCATTCCTATCTATCTGATCTTCCAACTCATCCAGAAGATTGTTCGCAAAAGGTTACGGCGCAGTGCAACCGGTAATGGCGGTGACTATCAACAGGTTCCGGGGTCTCCGTTGGCCAAGGCCAAGCAGATGACGGCTTCAGGAGAGCTGGGCACAAAATGGAGGCAGTTCAAATGGTGGATGGGTGGTGATGTCTACTTTCTTGGTGAGCATCGTGGACAGAGGGACTTGTGGATTCTAGGCACATTGTATATGATGTGGTTGCTGGCGTTGTGCGTGGTTGGTACAGGCAAAGGTAAGCAGGCTCATGGCTTGAGTACATATGCGCGGCAACTAATGACTTCAGACTATCTTCACCTAACCAAGCGCTTTGGGATCATCGCAGTGTCGCAGATGCCTGTTCAGTATATCATGTCGCTCAAGTCCACCAATCTCTTCGCCTACGTCTTTCGCTCCTCGCATGAGGAAGTCAACCGCTACCACCGCGTCTTGGGCCGCCTGATCTATGGGCTCCTCTTCCTTCATCTGGCCTTCTACAACTACTTCTTCATCGCCAAGGACATCGTGGCCCAGAAGTACTCGGATCCCGTTGTTCTGGCAGGTTTTGTTGCATCGCTCGGCTTTCATCTTCTTATGGCTACTGCTTTGCCTATCGTGAGAGCGTACTCGTACCGCATCTTCTTCATTACCCATCTCTTCATCGCCATGGGGGTACCTTTCGTGCTGTTCTTGCATGCACCTTCAGCCCGCTTCTACCTTATCGAAGCTTTCCTAATCTTCATTCTCGACCTTGCAGTGCGAAAGCAAACCACTGTCCGGACGCAATCGAAACTCGAGAGCATCACTGGTACAAACCTATTCATCATCAAGGCACCAATTCCGGCCGCGAAGCTGGAGAAATTCAAGGCTCGACCCGGATCGCACATTTACCTCAACATTCCACGAGGCTCAAGCCCTTCTTCCCTCTTCGACTTGATCTACAACCCCTTCACCGTGGCTGCTGTGGACGACGATACCAATGAAATCACTCTTGTCGCGCGTAAAAGGAACGGCCCATTAACGACACACCTGGGAAACCTGTCAAGCCCAGAACAAGCACAGCCAACAGAAGCTTCTATCAAGCTGGATATCGAAGCCCCTCGAGGTGTAGCTGGAAAGAACTTCTCCGACCTGGTATCGCCTCAAATTCAACGTATTCTCCTTGTGGCGGGCGGCGTGGGTTCGAGCTTCATCGTGCCTATCTATAAAGCGATTATCCAGGATAATCCTTCAGCCAACGTCCAGTTTGTATGGGCCATCCGGACCGCAGGAGAGGCTACATGGCCAGTCTCGGTCAGCAAACCTGGCGAGAAGAGTATTATGGATGACGATCGTGTCCAGCTGTTCCCCACGAGCGACATGTCTGCTGGTGGTGACCCCGAGGGTGATGGAGAGGGGGTAGAGCTGAGAGACCTACCCCAGCGACGGTCTCGTCTTGCTTCTTCGAGTGGAGCGCGACGCAGACCCGATCTTCAGAAGATTGTGGACGACACTTTCAGGCATGGGCAAGGAGAGAAGATTGCAATCCTTGTTTGCGGTCCATCTGAGATGGCCAGAGAGCTCAGAGAGCGTGTGACACCGTGGGTGATGAAGGGTCGGGATGTCTGGTGGCATGACGAGAGCTTTGGATGGTGAACTGGGGTTCACAGCATCTTGAGTATCCAACAGCCCTGCTTGACCAACTATAGAATGATGCGACTCCGCTATCAATGACTCCGCTGCACGGTTATTATTCTCTCTCGTTCTCTCCAATGAACCAATGCCACTCTGCGAGGTCCCCTGGAACGGGATAAATGGATGCTGCAAGCCCCCTGGCAGCCGCGGCATCTACTCCCTTTAGCCCAAGACCCAGCACCGTCTCATCCATAGCGAACGCAAAACAAAGATTTGGAAGCCATGTGCATTCGACACAACGCCAGTAGGTTGGGCCACGATTGGCCCAGTTCTTCGCAAAGCGCCATCCCATGCTTTTCAGTTCGGTCACGAGGACACTGCGTCTTGCAGAGGGTTGACGCGCTTTGAAGAGGATTAGATCGACGTCTTTCCCACTCTGCCAGAACATTTGAACTACCTTGGTCCGAAGGTGGCTCTCCCGGAACTCATTCAACGCCATGTTGCGCCGTTTAGCGTACTGAATTCTGTGCTCCTCCTGGAAGTATTTATCGAAGATGCGCGGCGTGCACTTCTTGCGAAGCCATTCAATATATTCCGTGCTCAGTCGACCAGGGACACGGGAATTGAAGAGGAGCTCATCCAGATGAAAGCTCTTAGCATCGACTTCTTCCTCCTCCTTGATGCCGAATAGAATAATGTCCAGGTATGTAGCCACTAATGGATTAAGCAGTACACTTTTCTGGAGGTATTGAAGTAAATCGCGAGGCGCCACGCATTGTCTCTCATGTCGTACCAGGTCTTGGCTCCGTTCACCAGCATCAACTGAGGAGCCTATCATCTGGGAAGATAGGCAATGAAACGGTAGCTTGAACGCACGACTTCGCCCTCCGGAGTATCCTTCCAGCCTCGTGTATCTGGTCTCATTTGTACTCTCTTCAGGGATACAGAGTAGACCGTATTCCTTCTCCAAGCTCAACTTAATAAGCATCGCGGCTTCTTGCTCAGTGTCATGCACCATACGCCTAAGATCTTCTTGTTCAGCAGCCTTCTCTTCTTCAGTGTTGAGCCTGTCATCCACGATAGCTGCAAGAAGGGAATCGTCTAGATATTGTGCCATCCTTTGTTGCTCAGACCGGATTTTAGCCATTGCTTCGGGATGTCTCATCTGATTCCACGAGTACCCTAGGCGAATCGCTTCAGATACCATTGTTAATAAATTCGGCATAGCTGTATCTTGGTTCTGCCTTCGAGCAGCTAGTTCCTCATTCCAAGGAACTCCATTCAGCTTTTTCAGATTTTGGACGCGCTCCTCCTCCTCTGGTGTGAGGAAGGATTCTTCTGCACGAGACGGGCCTGCCTGGGACGGGGGTACAGGCCTCGCATGCTTCTTTCGTGTCTTGAGCGAAATGTCGGAGTGGCCTTTCTCTCTCTGATCATCCGAATGATCAGAGTCACTACCATCGTGATCGCCATTGCCGTTAGCTTTCTTACGTCGTCCATCTCTCTCACATTTGCGTCTATATGCAAGAGATGGTGGTTGTATTGTCGGCGGAGGCTGCGACCGAGCCGGCGCGTGTGCTGAAGCTCGTGGGACATCGACGGGGACTTGTTTGTGACCGTCTTGGAGAAGCTTGATAAACCCAGCTTCTTGGAGGCTCTCGATTGCCGTGCTAGCTTTGTTCTTGCGCTTCATTTCACCGGCATTGACCGTCTTCGAGGATAGAAGAGATGATTTCCGAGTGTCCCCGCATTCTGGCATACTGATGTTTGGCCGAAGGGAGTTTGCGTGAAGGTTCTGGATTTTCTACGTAAGGAAACGATGAGGGTTCGCGTGGGATGAAGTAAGCTGTGGACGAAAGGGCAAAGATGCAAAGACGCCGGAACGTGAAACCTGACGAATACTAGTCCATCGCCAATGCTAGAGCTGAGGCAGACTTCAAGGCATACTCATGGTGCCCCACGATGCAAAGATGCCTGATTGTGCACCTTGTCTGCGCTGTTCATAGGTCAGAGCCTGGCTGCAGTGCTGAGCCACGGCATGCAGGTTGCCTTTGATGCATAGTGATTGGGGCCATCCAATTCATGTGCATGCGACCCTCGGGCGGACGACAAGTAGCAGTCATTGCGGAGAATTGACGACCGCTTCACTTCATTTGGGTTCCATGCATCTTCCCTCACTTGTCACGCACGAACCAAGTACACCCCAAGTGCTTAAGGGATCATGAGCTCGAGATCATCCAGGACGTGTCAAAACGATACGCCAATTTCGTCAAGATTTAGCATAAGATCAGTGTACGACCAGCCTACCGAAGATGATATCTCTCAAATGCCATGGAAGTACGTGGGTTATCGTCAATACAGCGAGTTTCTGTCGTCAGATGAGGATCTACTCATCGTGCGGCGCTTTGGTGTCTTGAATGCTAGGGTATTGCTTTCCTTACAGGATAGGGTTTCGGAACTCGAAGATGAGCTGGAGGATTTTGATGATAAACATAGTAGGAAAGGCCCCGAAGAGTACAATAATGGGTCATTCCGCATGGATTTCGAAGATCGAAAGGAAATACTTGGTGAGATCGCAACGGCTCTGAGCCAGTACAGTAAGACTCTCTTTGAGCAAAGGTTGACGAGAATGACCGACTGAAGATTCATACTTAAAGACTCGCTGTTGATCCAGCAATCAGCGCTGCGTCAACGTCCGTCGGCACCGCTACGCGACGTGAAAAACATCAAGAGCTGGCATGCGCATTACGAGAACAACGTTATTGCTAGGGAGGAGACGGACTATTTTCAACACCACGATGATCTCATCAGTATCGTAACAAAGGACAAGACTCCATTTCGACGCGTGATAGACAGTTCACAATGGCTACGCACACTTCCCATCTGGAGACGAAGAGATGGACCAAACCCGCCTAAAGGAAGCGAGAACGTGGTATACTTTTCGGATAAACGAATGGATAGCTTCGTTTCGGGTGCCATTGCTCTCATCGGAATTACGATGCTCTTGACGCCCATCTGGATCCTCCAAGCTCTTGAGAAATTTTGGCCGAAATTGGTCGTTATAAGCATCTTCATTCTTGTATTTCTCTTCAAAATGTCCTTCACCATGGTCGCTAAGCCTTTCGAGGCTTTGGGTGCGACTGCTGCGTGAGTCTCGATCTGGCCCTGACGCAAATGGATGACGAACACTCATAGCTAATCTGACAACAGGTACGCCGCAGTTCTTATGGTCTTCTTACAGATCGACGAGGCCGGGTAGTCCGAAATTGAACCACGCGATAAGGGGACAGCGAGACTGGCATACGCCTGATGAGAGAAACTCATAGTCGTCACATGTGCTCAAGTGTACAAGCAAGGTCATCATTGAAACATCATATACCGCTATACAAGACTGCCCAAAACCCTAATTGCCCTTGATGATATCCGAAGCCCTCTCGGCGACAGCGTACACTGTGGATTGGATGTTTCCACGAGGAATGAGTGGAATGATACTTGAGTCAACAATACGAAGTCCTTCTGTTCCGTAGACCTTTAGCTCGGGGTCGACAACACCCTTCTTCCCCCTCGGCAGTAGTGCAGCGGTACCACAAGGGTGGAAGGTCGTAGTAGCAGTGTCGAGGATATACTTCTTTGCCTCCTCAAGATCAGCAACTTTGTATGCATCGGGATGGTTCCTCTGACCATCCTTCTTGAAGAAGGGATCAAGAGCCTTCGCCTCCCGGAGCTTGTTGAAGCCCTGCACGTGGCGTGCCATGATCTCCAGATCAGCAGGATGAGAGAAGTACGCGGGGTCAATGACCGGCGCGTCCTCGACATTTGAGGAGCCGATGTGGGTTGAACCGCGAGAGAATGGGTGTGCTTGTGAGCAGCCGAAGCTGGCGAAGTTGTTTGGCAGAAGCTGGGTGCCGACGAACTTCTTGGCGCCTTCGTGGAGGTTCGCCTGCGCGAGGAACATGAACCAGACAGCTGAAGCGCCTGGGTTGGGCTCTTCGTAGATACCTCGAATGATATCGTAGAGCTCCTGATCCTCAGGCTTGGGTGGGTACTTGTCCAGCAGGGCGCCAGCATTCTCTGTGGGCATAAAAGCATTGGACTGAACACCACCGATCGTCAAAGGCCCAGCACGATGCTGGACATACAGCTCCTGAGCCATCTTCAGAGCTTCAGGCTCCTGGCGCATCAGAGGATCTCCCGTCACGACTCCATCGACAACCGCGTAGCTGACACCGGTCATGAGGTGATCCTGCAGGTTCTCACCCACGCCGGGAAGATCGACAATAGTCTTAATGCCGTGCTTCTCGAGAATCTCCTTGTTTCCGAGCCCAGAGAGCTCAAGTAGCTTTGGTGTGTTAAAAGCACCAGCAGCAAGAAGAACCTCCTTGGTGGCCTTGAGCTCTTCGGTCTCCCCATCAATGGTAGCCAAGACACCAGTAGCTTTGGGAGTGCTAGAGGCCGACTTGTCGAAGAGGATCTTTTGAACGGTGGTGTTGAAGACGATTCGCAAGTTCGGCCGTTGCAGAGCAGGAACACCGTATGCAGTAGCAGCGTAGCTGCGAGTCTTGGTCGCAGGGTCAACCGATGCCAAGTTGCTGTAGCCACCAATTGACTCTCCGGAGAAGGGATCTGAGAATTCTTGTTAGCTACTATGCGCTTGTGCGATGCGACTCTTTACGTACCGGCATTGGTGAGCTTGTCCTCATCGCGGAAAGCATCCAGCCACGCCTTGTTGAGAGGGTTTTCCTTCATACCAGGGAAGCCAATCCGAAGAGGACCGGAATTGCCCTGGTATCGCTCATCGACCCAATCAATTCCTAAATGGTCGCGTGTCTCCTGATCTTCTGGGAGAACCAGTGTATATGACTTCTTGTAGTATGGTCCCAAGGTGTCGAAATCCCAGCCTGGGCTGCCCATCTTCGCCCAAGCATCGATGCCTCCTTTGCCAGGGGCAATGAATGCCTGGCCATTGATGCCAGACGAGCCGCCAAAAAGCTTGCCCTGTGGCTCGCGGATCCGACGGCCATTCATTGCTTGTTGTGGTACGGACTGATACTGCCAGTCGGCTTCTGAGCCTTGGAGGGTGGTCCATAGACCAGGAGTGGCCACACGGGGATCAGCAGTCATGTCAGTGCCTGCCTCAAGGACGAGAACCTGGACATCAGGATTCTCGGTCAGGCGATTGGCGAGAACAAGGCCAGCGGTTCCGCCGCCGACGATGATGTAGTCCGGCGTGGCCATGGTGAAGATGTGCGAAAGGACTTTGGGAACAACTGAACAGTAAATTTGGCACTCCAGAGCGCGTTGAAGGGAAGCTGTCTTGAGATGGGTCTATCGAAGAATCGCAGATAGCGTCTTATCGTCGTATATATGACTGGTTGGGGTTATGTGCACTATATGACGATGATGGCTTTCAGGGACGGGAAAGACAAGGATGCGAGCCGAAGGCATCAGGTTCTTGCTTGACAGTTGCATCAACCAGCCTGCATCAATTGGACGGTAGGAGGCACCTTGCAATTGTGATGTCAGACCATCCTGTGTCCAGCCGGAACTGTATCTTGAGCCATGAACACAACCAACATGTCGTTGGTCCGAAGCCGACTGCGCCCGCGATGTTCGTCGCACCAACTGCGCTGATGTCATAGCGTCAATTACGAACCGCGGAGAAAATATGGGAGGCTTGTAAGCCCCGCTGCAACGATCTGCGATATCCGAAGGATCTATGGGCGTACTGGAACCATATGATGCCTCACAAGGCAGACCCCGCTTGGGCGTGGCTAGATGAAAATTAAGTAATGACCAAACAGCTAACGGATACAATGATGCTATGAGTCTCTCCTGCTTCCAGCTTGCTAGCACTCAGCCTGAGGGGAGGCTTCAGCATCCTACCCAAGCTAAGGTGCGGATCTGCACAGCTGCGGCTGTGCGGCGTAGGAGCATATAGAAGCGTTTTGGGGGCCATCAGGAAGCGAATCCAGGCTGCACAGGCTAACCCGGCTTGACGTTGCATTCACCATCCATTTGCGCTTTTTCGACACGCCCTGGCTTTGGTGGCTCGACTGATTTAGCTGCAACATCATCCGCCGAGCGACGGAAGACACACGAACCAGGATGCCAGTGGGCCACCACAGTGCCTCGCACGGTCGAACTGATTGTCTGCCTTCACGAGGTCATGTCAGGCTACTTGGTTGGTCGCAGGGGAGTCGTAGGGATCCCTTGACAGAGCAGAAGGGCCTGAAACTCTGGGACCTCGGTATGACGAACCGGGTGTGCTGTTGAGATAAGCTATGTGGCTTGCTCGCCTATGCAAGACTCTACTTAGCCCAGGGCTTGAAGGTCCCAGCGGATGACGGAGGAGGCCGTTGGTGATGACTATGAATGTATTCAAATAACGCTAACGTAACAAAAGTACTGTACTGGACACGCTAAAATTGACGAAAGAAGGGTATATCTCATGACATGATTCGGAAATAAACAAACGCCGAGGTGACAGTCTTCATGAATGCCCAAGTGCCAATCGCAGCAGCGGCAGCAGGTAGTTCACGACCAGAAACAGATTCCAAAGCTTGAAGGTCTTTCTATCGTCCGAAACACTCCGTAGGAGGAGAGATCGTGCAGAAATGAGTCCGCCTAAGCCCACCATCAACGCAAAGCCAATCAGCGGTGCGCCAACATAGGCAGGACAGACCAAGGACCAAATGGTCATGAAGAAGGCAATAGACCAGCGTCCCAGAGAGTCGCCGACAACGAGAGGTACGGTCTTACGATCTCGTAAAGAATCGCCTTCTTGATCATACATGTCCTGCGTTTGAACAGTGGTGAAGACGATACCTGCGATGATGGCTTGCCAGACGAGGAGTGACGTGGACGGGGACTGGATGCCTCGGCCGCCAAGTGCGACCTCCAATGCACCAGTAGTAAAGCGATTGAAGCCAGCTGCGTTGATCAGATTTCGGACAATGAAGCTGCTGTCCGCTCCTTGGAGGTTGTTGTACCAGAAGCCCAGCGCTACCAAGGACAGGCACTGCTCAGTCCCACCAACGCGGAGACTGGTGATGATGGCCAGTGGATAAAGAACAAGCATCAGATTTCGTGCTTGCTCTGGTCTCATCCGCTTAGATGGCAATGTTCGCCAAGGTTTGTTGACCGCATCTTCGTCAATTGAGTCTGGATGCCTCTGGTTGTCGATGTTGAATGGTAGGAGATTGATCCACAGCCAGAAAAGAACCAATGGTGTTCGACGAAGGAAGTCAGCCGTATCGGCCTCTCTCATGCCAAAGACTGATAATGCTGGCGATGTGAACAGCGCAAAGAGCAGACTTGGCGCTATGATAGTCTTGATGTCGCTGACCGTGAAGAGCCAGATGGAATACGCATGGTACCGAGCCACTTCCAACAGCTGCTTCAGATCGAGCTCCCGATGCTGTGGGAATCGATCTTTGGGCCATCGTCGATTCGATAGATAGGTGACCGCAGAGACGGCCCCTTGCGGGATCGTAAGAGTTTCTTGTTGAGTGAACGACATGATGCGTTGTAGTAATACAAAATTTCAGGATAGTAATACCTGCTGATCAGACAGAATCCTGACAAGTGTGTCCGACAAACTTCTGTCAAGTCGAGATGTCATGCGTCTTTTAGTATTAAATCGCCCTCGCTCGCACCAGCGGAGACACAGATGATCTTCAACATTATTCACCCGTTGTTGTTGAAGCTTCCATCATTCTTGCGCTGCCCATACCGAATCGGTTAGATTTGCGCCACCATCGGGAGGAGAGACCCTGTGTGCAGGTGGCAACCAGACCCTTGGGGACCTCAGCATGTCTCATTCGAGTGGGCTATTCGAAGAACCTGTATGGGCTTCCTCCTAACCATGATTGGGCTGACGTACCGACCCATTGCCGGTATAACCCAAGGACTTGCCGCCACTCAACCTTGCGAACTGGGCACATCCAGCCGGTGATCACACAACCCTAATTGCCGAAGCATGAGGATGCCCTCTTTGTACTGGTGGAGTATCACGGATTCTCCATTCAATGCGTATGGATGCTTTGTTCCTCAGAAGAGAAGCTCCATTCTTTTCGCCGAGTTGAACACTTCTCAGTGGTCTGCAACGTAGGTCACGCCACGTCAGCAATGGACGGTCCTCAGAATCCCCGCCTTGGTGGTAACTGCTCAGCACACTTCCCAACACGTTCTTACAGGCCAAGCGACGCAAAGAACCACTATCGTGGAAAGACGGGAAGATGGCTCGGATGAACAGTCACAGGGATTGCCTCATGCCACCCTTGGGAGACCACAGTTCTAAGCCGACAGAGGCTCGGTCGATGATGACGAGCCATCAGGCCTTCCAGATGTCATAATCGCCCCTCATTGCAAATACCGGTTCAAAAACATAGTCTCTAGTCGAGGCTAAGAAGGGAGCATGTCCTTCTGATACCTCGGTGTTGATCGAAGGATTCGACGCTTCACGCCAAGTGGCCCTTCTTCTCTTAGGATCCATTCCAACATCTACTAAAGTCCTCAGAATACGACTTTATGAACAGGAACAGCATATTGGGCGATTTATTTTGAGTGAAGTTGTTTGGATCGCCCGGTTCTCACTGGATCGGCTCCCGTTGTTGGCTTGGTTCTGTGGCACTGACGACCATGGCAATTCTTGTGTAGCAACGAGAGCCCTCATCCTTTGGTGAGGCTGTACAACTAACAACAACAAGATAAGAGAGTCGCCCACAATCGACGTACCAGTCAACGTCATCCACTTGGTGAGGATGGCCATGTTCAAGGATCTACTGGCTGCCCCCAGACCACACCCTGAATCCCTCCCCCACCCTGCGCAACGTCTCGCAAGACAAGCCTTCGCACTGGTGGGGTCATATGCTACTTCAAGCTCGCCAAGCTATTAATTGTGCACTTGCGAATATGTGCCGAACCCAAGTTCCGTTCCGTTTCGTTTCGTGCCTCGTCACCGTTTTCCCTTACCGTTCATCTCTCTCAACACACACCCCCTCCGAATCCTCCGCCCCGCTACGGACAAGGGCCGGCGTGGAGCTCCGCGCAGCCAGTGAAGGTGGGGGGCCCAGCACACACTGTATCCCAAAGCGGCAATTGAGACTAACACCCTCGTTTGCTGGTTCTGGGGTCGTCTTACTTCCTCGAGAAGTAGGTCCAGTCAGGCTATATCTTGGGACCCAGACTTTTGGCATCGAGCATGGTGTGAGAGAATGACGAGCTACGTCAGAGTGCAGCACTGGGATCCAGGGTCCGGGGTCCAACCAGACAACGAACGCACAGGGAGGCCGATGGTGAACTGGAGCTGGACCCTGACAACGATCCCTTGACCCTGACGCTATGGATACATCACCAGTCAGGCGGAGCTCCAGATGAGCTCAAGGCCCTTGAAGCTTGGGCTCCTGGGCAAGGATCGTCATGACTTAGGAGTATTGGCCCGGATCGGTAGTCGGTAGAGCCTGCAGCCGCCTCAAAAGCACTTTAACGCCGGAATCTGTGCAGTGCTCGGTCGTAATGCGTTTCAATGCCATCACAATCTCGTGAACCTCGTCCGAACACTCAATATGGCGTCCATGAATGCGCAAGTTCCTCTCTCTGCTCTTAATCGCACTGTTGTGCGCGAGTCTGGTGCCATCAAGGAGGCTTTTGCGGCTGACCCGGTTGCGGGACGCCTGGTTGGTGCCGCCGCCGCTGCATTTGCCATACATCACCTCGTCTTTCGGAAAGGCGAATGGCATTTGCAGGCACCGAATATCGTGATAGCCTACTTGGTCTCTTTTCCCACCCTCTTCGTGTTGGAGTTGACGTCGGGCGCAAGGAACATCCTGAGCAGCGTCTACAACACGTCCATTTCGTTAGGATGCTTCACCGTATCCATATTAGCCAGCATGGCTATCTATCGTTTGTTCTTTCACCGCCTGTCGAGTTTTCCTGGCCCAAAAGGCGCCGCGGTCTCCAAGCTCTGGCACTCAGCCATGTGTCTCAATGGCAAGAACTACCAAGTACTAGAAGACCTGCGCAAGACTTATGGCGACGTTGTTCGCACAGGTAAGCTCCCGAGTCGACACATTCACATTACACCTCCTGATTATTTCACCAGGTCCAAGTGAGGTAACAGTCTTCGATCCTGAAGTACTTGTGAAGCTGGATGGTCCCGGAAGCAAGACCCAAAAGTCTCTATGGTACGACTTCCTGATGCCCGATGTGGGAGTTACCACGATTCGCGACCGACCGTTCCATGACCAACGCCGCAAAATATGGACCCAGGCATTCTCCTCCAAAAGTACGTATAGCTCGAGACTCGTGGAGAATCTGCCACTAACAATCACCAAGCAATGCCTGTGTACGAATTCCAGATGGCTGAACACGCGCAAAAGCTCGAAAAGTTGATACGAAACTCGGCAGAGGCAGAGAAACCGGTCTCTTTCTCATCTTTGGCGTACTGGTTCTCCTTTGATGTGATGGGCATGTTTGCCCTCTCCGAGTCGTTTGACATGATCCACGATGAGCAGTGGCATTATGCCGTCACGAATTTACGCCGGGCAATGTCCATCCTAGGCCCTCTGTCTCCTGTTCCCTGGCTTGCGCAGATAGGCTTTAGGTTCCTTAAGGGTTACTGGGTGGTCAAGGACTGGCACTCGATGACCGGTTGGTGCAGAGAGCGGATGCAGCGTCGCATTCAGGTATGTATCTTCGATGTAGCCATGCTATGCGAAATTCTGAACGATTCCAGATCAATGATGAAGGCACAAACGTTGCATCTTATCTCATTGCCGATGCCGTGAAGCACGACTCGGTCGACGAAGACAAGCACCTTCTGGCTGGCGAGGCAATCGTCGCGATTGTTGCGGGAAGGTAAGCTCACTTCACTTCTTATAGTTCGTTCAGTACGCTCACTATACCAGCGACACGGTCGCCCCAACACTTGTCTTCCTCTTCTATGAGCTTGCCCGCAATCCCTCTCAAGCCGAGAAACTGCTTGAAGAGCTGGAGGATGTCGACTTGGAAGATCGCAAAGCACTCGAGGAACTCCCGCATCTCAATGCATTGATCAATGAAACCATGCGACTACACCCTGCCGTACCTACTGGCGGCTATCGAGACACTCCTCCAGAGGGAATGACGATTGCTGGGCGGTACGTCCCTGGCAATACGACGGTTGTTGCACCGCGGTACTCGATTTTCCGATGTGAGTTGACAAGGCATACGACCGCGATCCGAGGATGTCATTGCTCACATGAACCACAGCTGAGAAATGCTATGAGCGACCCAACGAATTCATTCCTGAGCGCTGGTACAGCCAGCCTGAGCTTGTCAAAAACAAGCGCTCGTTCCTACCATTTGCCCAAGGTGCACAGAATCCTCGTTACTCTCAAGGACTCCGCTAACAGCTCCCATAGGTCGCTACACTTGTCTCGGGAAGAACCTTGCATTGTCTGAGTTGCGCACTGTCACTTCATTGCTGGTGAGCAAGTATCATATTGGCTTTGTCCCAGGCGACAAGGGACTCTCAGTGGAGCAAGACCTCCGTGACCAGTTCACTGCGGCACCTGGCGATCTGAACCTCGTCTTCACCCCACGGGAATGAGGATTCTTTTGGAGATAATAGTTTTAGTTTAAGCAAGCGACTTTTTGGTGCTTTTACTGTAATATACATACTAGATCATTAATTGTTTCACACACGTAGAAATAGTTCTCATCAGATTGACTCGGGTTTATCTGATCCGATGCCACTGGTCTCTTCCGACATGCAATAACCCTTATTCACATATTGTACGTCTGATGTTATTCAAATCGTGAAGCAAGCTCTCGTCAGGTGCAAAATATGTCCCAATGTGGACAGGATGACGATGTATAGTAAACAGATGGGTAAAACTGTGCCGCAGAAGGGGACTCAAATTGGACTTGCCCGCTCGCTAATACCTTACAAATCTAAGGACAAGCAGAAAAGAAAAGAAACAGAGTCAACAGAAGTGCCATCAGATGCCCCATTGATCCATCCAAAGGTTCATTAGCCCTTCATCTACAGCCTTGAGCTGCCTCATCCTGTCACTGGCACCCTGGGCCTTTCCCGTGTCGAATGTCACGTTTGCCGACTGTGTATCCTTGCTAGGCTTGATCATCTCCTCAAACCAAGGCAAAAGCTGCACTGCCAGCTGCGTAGTATCAGCAGAGAGCTGCTTCGCTTCTGCAGCCTGGGTCACTCTCTTCACCCATTCGGACAAACCCACCATCTCGGAGACCTTGCCGATTCGACATCGTATGATTGATGCGAACTTGGACCATGGAGTCAACTGTCGGTTGACGACGTTGTAAATGCCCAGCGTTTCTTGGTCACGAGAGGCATCGTTCAACGTGATCTGGGACACGGCCTCCCCGGCCATGTCCACCGGAATCCAATCAATAGGTGGAAGATCCCGAGGCACAGCCTGGATGTCTCGGGACAGATGGATCAAAGCAGGAACCCATTCATGCGCTGGCCACTTGCCCCCGTTGGACCGAGTCGGGCCTGCAATTTGTCCCATACGCAGAATCGTGACCGGAACACTGCTGCTGGCCGCAGCCAAGACCCTTTCAGAGACATGCTTTGACTGTCCGTAACCCAAAGACGAAGCCACATCATATGACTCGAACGGCCTCTCCTCGACAGCAGTGTTGGGGTACACTGTTTTCCATTCCGCAGCTGACGCAACTGAGGAGACAAAGGCGATTCTCATCTTGTGCCTGCTGTCCAGCGACAAGTCAATCAGCTCCCTGACGCCACCCAGGTAAGAATCCAAGTAAGACTCAAAAGCCCAATTGAAGTCTACCTTCCATGCATTGTGTATCAAAACTTGTGCATTGTTCCGCAACTCGTCGTAGTCAATCTGAGAAAGGCCAAGCCGAGGCTTCATGATATCGGTAGACATGAAAGCCAGACGGGGGTCATCAACGTTGATTGAGAGACCCCGGGACTTGACTATAACTCTCATCTGATCACGGCCATTCTCTCCGCGGTTTAAGCAGTAGACTTTAGCAACGCGAGGATCTGCTAACAGCGCATTGAGCACGTTTGGCCCGAGCGTCCCGCGCGGACCAAGTAATGCGACATTGGTCCTCGAAATGGAAGTGGTGAAACTGTCAGCTACCATCATGTCGGCACGATATGGCTTCACGGCAAGTTCTTCCTCGCTTGAAACATCAGTGATATGCTGCTCGCTGGCTTCTTGGACTGATGTTTCGCGGCGGATGTCGGGTAATCCCTTCGTCAGCTCCTCGACTGTATGTTTCATGCCCTCAACATCCTTTCCAGTATTCATCTCCCTCAGTTCCACCCGCGTAATGAGCTTCAAAATGGCATCAGACAGCTTCTCGATGCTCGGGTTGATGTAGACAAGCCGTAAAGTAATTGCACTGCTGCTTCCACTGGGGAAAGTTGACTCAACACCTTTCTGAACACTCCTCGTAAGGGAGGCACAGGTAAGTGAGTCAAGCCCTTTGAGGAAGATGTTGTCTGTGTCGCTGATTTGAACGCCAGGGAGAAGCCTCTCGATGTTCTGTCGGACGAATTCCTTTATGCCAGACATCAAGAAGCCCTGGAGGCCGCCTGCGCTACCGCCTTGACCTCTTGAAGTTCGACTACCCGAATAGACGGCTTCGATATCCTCAGCATATAATTTGGTCGTGAGCTTGCGCACAATGCTTCCTTTAGGTGCGCGAATGAATGGTCGCTGAGGATCAGCTACTATGATCCTTGAGCGGTCGATCTTCGCGTAGGACGCTCCTAGTTTGTTAGCCTCCTGAACAGTCGGCCATATCTGTTCGATGAACGCTTCGGAATCGTTTCCGTCGAATGCGTCCGGCTTAGGTTCCACGATCAGAAGTGGTTCCGGCTTGCCCTGTCCGACAATGAGAGCGCCAAACAGGAGCGGATCACCCTGAATCGCAGTCTCCATCTCCACCGGTCGAAGTTTGTGACTGCTTGACAAAATGATGAGATCGTCGATGCGGGATTGAAAGCGCCACAGACCCTTCTTCGTCGGATGGGGTACGAAGAGATCCCCCGTGTGCCACTCTTTGACATCAGGGAAGTTGTGATACAACGACCTGCGCTTGGAAAACCTTGGCTCTTGATGCAAGACCATCTCGTAGCTTCCGTCCCCAAAGGGTTGCATATCGGCCTCCTCACAGGGATTGAACTCCATATAAGACCACTCTCCAGGTTGGGGAACAAGCAACTGGACCTGACCAACCTCCAATGACCCGTACATTTGGCATACGTTGGTAACCTGACTCAGCCGATCTCCAATCTCGGTGTTCAACGGCCCACCTCCGTACAACACAAAGTCAAGGCGTGGCGCCTGTTCAGCTGCAGGGGGCTCGGCTGCCCATTGCTCAATAATGAAGGGCGGCACATAGAAGGCACGGACGTCGGGCTGAACCTTGAGGATCTCGGATACTAAATAGCCGCTTGGTGGAAGGTTTGTTGGACCAAAGACACAAGTCGCGGACGTAGAGAAGATGGGGAGGTCGATGTAAGCATGCACACCCGCCAGCTACGAGTTGTCAGTCTTTGTCAACACCTCGGGGGGGAGAAGAATCTCATACGTGATACGGTGGGAAGCATGAGTAGAAGCGGCCACCGCCTTCGAAATTGAATTGAGCTGCATTCTGCGGCTTCCGACCTTCTGGGACAGGCATGTTGCGATCGTTGTCTGTGACGGCAAAGGTCCCGTGGGTCATGGTGACGAGCTTCGGATCTCCTGTAGATCCTGAGGAATGTAAAATAAGGCAGGGTTCGTTCTCTGCCTCGTCAAACGTTTTGTCATAGGGATAGTGTGGAGTGGAGGATGGTGTCTCTAGTAGTTCCGCCAATGTCGCAATACTCTGATAAATCATGTCGGGATCGGCATTCTTGAGAGCCTCGGCGATGGTGAGCATCTCTCCGGCGAAGAAAAGCGCTTTGCAATTACTTCTTTTCAGCATTCGCTCATTTTGAGCCAGCTGGTTTCTGGGCGAGATGAACAAGGTCTGTATCATCACGTTAGCTGCGATACTGTTAACCTCCAAAGTAGTTGTCGTACCTTGTATCCGCATTTCACTGCTGCTAGAAAGATGGCTGCATAGCGAATATCTGCGGGCCCGATATAAGCTATGGCATCCAGCTCACCTCGCCCTATTCTGTCCTCCAGCCACCATGCCATGCGGTTGACGATACTCGCCAGTCTCGTCATAGACACATCTTCAAAGCCATCGCTAAGCTCGGTGGTGGACCTCGGAATAGATGCATATACTCTGTCTGGTTCTGTCTTTGCGTAGTGGTCTACGACCTGGGGTAACAGGCGTCGACCGAATTCCATGTTTACGTGATGGGAAGGACTATTGGGTGATCGAAACAGAGGTCATCGAAGAGAGCAGTGAGAGGAAGTGTACGTCAAAGCACGGTGAGACGTACTGAGAATACCAAGTTTACGGGTAGCTATAGGTTTCACTCCTCAGCTTGCGGTTCACGATCCCATGTCAATCAAGAGCAATGAGGTCACTCGCTCGGCAACTCGAGCGCAAAGAGTGCTACCAGGGTCCAACCAGGGTCCAGCAGCTTCTTCGGTGACTGATAGGCATGCACTGCCGAGGTTCCAAGGTCCCTGTTGATGGCACAGAATGTGCGTCATAAAGTCGTGATCATATTATCCACTCTACCTTCACCTTGGATGGTGTAAGTGAGCTGCGTGAGGGGTGGAAGCATAAACGGAGAGAGACCGTTCGAAACGGTCAAGGGTGTGCAGCCCAGACGTGGAGAGGGTCTTCCTGCTGTCGTTTCTTGGCCCTTGCTCTTGGTAAGGATAGCTTCTCTCTATTCCTGGAGGTGTTCATCACGTTCTTTTGGTTCTGGTAGTAATTGGTCTAGACAGTGTCCACCGCCTTAGTGGCAAACGAAGTAAGTAAGGTGAAGTAGAATGGGTAACAGTGGAGTGGATGGGATGTCCTTCCCACCACATATCGAGCGGACGAATACGTTGTCCATGTTGTCCAGCACCATGCCTCAATCCCCCTAGATCGCTAAAAGCACCCCTCAAGACAGGGCTCGGCTTGGCTCGTGAGAGGGTGGTTGGGCTCAAGAAATTAGACCACCAGTTGCAGCAATCCCACATGCTATCAAGCTTGGGATTGAAGACCAGGGAGCGAATCCGCCTACTGCAGGCCAGCGATATAGTTTGGCGCACTGTGCGCACCATTACAGTCTTGGTGGAGGGGTGTTCTGCTGGCTTCGTGGTGGCGTATGCGCGCTTCGAGCTGGGGTTCAGATCCTCCGATCGCCAGTCAGCAGCTGGGCTTCGACGGAGGCCTGCGAATGGTCAATTGTCCTCAGGTGTAAGGTCAACACTTGCATATTAGCACGTCATTCATCATAAAAGGCTACAGATCCTGAGTAATACACGGTTCTCTTTTCTCTCCCCACCTTGGCGACCTATGTGAGCTTGTGCCACAGTACATATTGCGGCGCATGATGCTCACAGTAGATACACTGTTAAATCCTCTCATGGCTATAATAGTTGAGGAGTACTCGACTTTCAAAAACGCAACACATGACGTCTGTTGGTCGTACTGTGTGCTGGCGAATTACTCGAGTTGCCAGACTATGTCGAACACATAGATTTGAGGCTGTACGGCTGAGGATCAGCACACCCATCCATCCAGCATCTAAATCCGTGCAGCTTCGGAGGATTCGTGCATCCTTCACTACGCCACAATTGGTACATTTAGCCAGCTATATGCCGATCTCTGCTGCAAGACTTTGGGTTTATACATCATCGCTCACCCTCCGTTATCTATTCCCGGCGACATGTTATCGTCATGCGCGCCCAAAGTGCATGTGCGAGCAGCTATGTAACATTGTAGATGGGACTCTAGGACCTGGACGATCTACAATGACGAGAACCCATCCTTCCGTTTCGACAACTGGTCCCCATCCTCATGCAACTCTGTCTGTACTCATTTAGTCCCAACTCCCCAGATCGTCATACTTGGTGGGCCACCAGTTTGATCTCCCTGCATCGCATCTTACTACAATCGAGTGGCGCTCTGAATCGCGAATCTCTTTTAAGCCAATCCTCTTCACCTCGGGCTGCAGCTGCACTTACCTTAGACAACTTGGGTCACAGTTGTCTGAACTTCACAATCGACTTTGGATCAGGTTCGCACAGACGTTGAAGGTCAAGGTAACAATGTCGCTTCAAGATCCCATCCCACAGGGTGGCGTGGACGTGATTGTGTCCACCACTGTTTTCCTTTTCCTCGCCATCGTCACAACAGGCTTGCGCTTCTACTCTCGTGCCATCTCAGCGCGGCCATTCTCGATCGAAGACTGGCTTCTCCTTGCTGGTCTGGTAAGTTTCAGATTTCCGATCGGTATTGAGTTTTTACTGACAGGATCATTGCTTAGTTCTGGACCATTGCTACAGTTGGCTTTGGTTATGCCCGTGAGTTACCGCTTATACCCCATCTCAAGTCGACCTTCGTAACAGTGTGTGTAGTCGTTCTCAATGGCGGTGTTGGTCTGCACATGACGGAGGTGACTCCTGATCAACTCACCATGTCACTCAAGGTATGAAGCCTTCCAAGCCAGTGCCTCAGTATTCTGCTAATGCTATCCCCAGCTGTTCATTCCGGCTTCCGTCACGTGGGCTTTTGCTTGTTGTCTCATCAAGCTCTCCGTTCTCTTCTTCTTCATCAACATCTTCACCATGCGCAGAGTCAAATGGGCTGTTTGGTGCGTTATCATCCTCACCGCCACCATCTTCATCGGCGTCTTTCTTCAGTCATTTCTTCTCTGTCGCCCTCTCAACTACTTCTGGAACAAGACTGTCGATGGAACATGCGGCGACCAAAATGCTGCCTACCTCTCCATCGCAGTTATTGAGCTCGTCAATGACTTTGTCATTGTGATTTTGCCTATGCCAGTCTTGTGGAAGCTGCAAATGCCTGCCAAGAAGAAGATGGCTATCAGTGCCCTCATGGGCATGGGTCTGATGTGAGTTCGTGTCCAGCACCTAGCGAGAGTACTATACTGACCCTTCGCTAGCATCTGCGCTTTTACTGCTGCTCGCATCCACGCCGTTCGCGAGCTTGACCCTATGGACTTCACTTACACCGTTGTCAACGACCTAATCTTCGCCGCTCTCGAGCTCGAGCTAGGTATTGTGGTCGCCAACCTTCCACTCATGCGGCCACTCATGCGCAAGGCTTTCGGTTCTTCCGGTGCTCTTGGCAGCATTTGGAAGCGGTCCGATAACTCTAAGAACTACACCGAGAAATCCGTCAGCGCTCGCGATCGCTACTATGGTAACCATTCCCAACACAGCGCTGCCCGTAAGAAGTCGCTGCACGACTCTATTGATGGTGGCAGAGGGGTTCCTCAGCCTCAGGTTCCAGGCGACAGGTATCCATTTGACGAACACATGTCAACAGCGAGTACCGTCCGAGACCATAGCTCGCTCGACCTGGAAAGCCAGACTAGTCATGAGGAGCGCCGTGGGAACATCCACGTCCGTGACGATGTTTGGGTGGAGCGGAGCATGAATGAGGACTACGCTCAGCAACGACAAGAAGCTCAACACCCACAAGCAACTTATCAGCCCGGTCGTTACCGGCCAGGTCAATACCAAGGAATTTCTATGTAAAGGGAGAGTTTGCTTCCCTGGAAGTGCGACCTCTAAGTCGCACCATGCTCTGTTGAAGCGTTCGCGTTTGTAAAGTTACTATTGCAACATGATACCATACTTTAGCCAGAATAGGTGCAAGAAAATTGAGTCACCAAAATCACAGTCATTTCATCGAACCAATGCGGGCTTCTCTTCAAGCTACCCATCTCCCACCAGCCTGTCTGCATAATCGAAGTGAAGGTTGCGCCCGGCGGCTGGAGTTCTCGTATGACCTGAGAACAGAATCTCGTGTAATGCAGGAGAGGTCTGTCCTCAGCTTATGTTCAGCATTATCTCTCGTCTCGTCTCATGACGAAGTGCAACCACGCCTCTTCGCATTTACATCGTAGACCAGGCTCGTAGGTTTTCTGGTGAAATCCCGACCAATCGACCGACTTTGGTAGGGTTGCATTTCCCTTCTGTTGCCCTTTGGGGCTTTCTCCAACCATCTTTAACCTTGGAAAACGGCATATGACCCATGGTTCTCCCTCCAGCGCTGCAACCTTGATTGGTCCTGGCAACAGTTTTTCGGCTAAAGCTTGATCAAGGAAATGATCAGTCGACCATGCCATTTCGTCTCTGCCTTGTCATCCGGTCCTCGCTGCATGCTGTCAACAGGGTCAGTTGACTCCTCGCAGGGTTGCAACTGTTGTGTCTTTGGTATGATACTCTAATATGAAGCGTCGCATCTATGACACCAATGTTCGCCTGGTGGTTCACCCATCACCAAGGCTTCACGATCACGCTGTCTGATCATTCACCCGCATTCCTACAGGGATGATGCCTCTCTCGTTCAATATGTCATTCCATGCAGCTATTCTTCCTTGTCGCAAGGACGCCTGGTGCATAGCCAGGCAGGTCACGCCAGAACAAGTCGAGCACGCGAGCACCCCACGTCGCATCCGAGTAACATCCGCATTGGAGCCGGAATCGTGGGGACAAGTCGACAATCGCGCTTCGTCCCCGCGGGGAAGACATAGAATGCGGGGGCAAAGGAGATGTCAGGGTAAAAGGTCTCGAAAGCAGGCCCATGTGTGAGGAACTTTTGGGTATATAAGATAGAAGTGAAAGGCTGGATGGGTGTGTTCGGCCGACTACTTACCAGGACAGCACTAATCCTAGCGTCCGATTTCTTACGAATATGCTTCTTTCTGTCGTTCTCTCTGGCTTGGGCCTTGCGGCCAGTGTTGCCGCTCACGTTGCCCGTGACGCCGATAATGAAGACTGGTCCGTTAACATCATTGAGTCTACTATGAAGCGCTTTACTCCACATACCATCGGCAAGTGGGAGTACTTTGTGTCTCTATACCTTATGGGCCAGTACGTCGTATACAAGCGGACCGGCGAGAAGCGCTATATGAAGTACATACAAGATTGGGCCGACCGTTGGTTCGACGACGAGGGACAATTCAACGTCACCATCAATACCCTCGATAACATGCAAGCTGGCAATGTCATGCTCCTCGTGTACAATGAAACCGGGGACCAGAAGTACAAGGACGCAGCTCAAGTGGTTCGTGATCGCTTCGATGACTACCCTCGCACCTCCGATGGCGGCTTCTGGCATGGTCCAACATTGAAGTATCAGCTTTGGGCTGATGGTACTTTCATGGCTAATCCATTTCTCGAGCGTTGGGGTCACATGTTCGGTGAGTCCGAGTATGCAGATGAGGAGACTCTAAAGCAGATCATCGTCTACGGCGATCATCTCCAGCAAGATAACGGTCTCTTGCTCCACGCCTATGACGAATCTCGCAAAGCCAAATGGGCAGACCCAGTGACCGGTCTCTCCGAGGAGCAATGGTGCCGAGCCATGGGATGGTATGGCTTCGCAATCACAGATCTGCTCCTTCTCGTGCCCGAGGATCACCCTGCTCGTGATGAAGTCCTCAACAAGCTGCATGACTTCCTTGCCGGAATGAAGAAAGCTCAAGACCCCGAGACTGGCCGCTGGTTTCAAGTCGTCAACCGCCCTGAAGATGAGGAAAACTGGACGGAGACGTCTTGCTCCGCCATGTTCACCTATACAGCGGACATAAGCTTGAAACAGGGATGGCTGAAGGATGAGGAAAGCCAGTATCAGGAGATGGTGAAGAGGGCCCATGCAGGAGTCCTGGAGCAGGTGCGGAAGAACGACAATGGGTTGACCGATGTATTCCAGATCGTCGTTGGCACGACCGTTGGCGATGTACAATTTTACTACAATCGTCCACGCAAGACGAACGACTTGCACGGTCTGGGTGCTGTGCTATTGATGAACGAACAGGTCATTCACAGCGGGCGTATCACCCTCGGAACATGAGGCCGGCGGAAACGTGGGGTATCCTTTATTGAGAATCGTCGTTGGTGAAGATCTATCAAGTACTGTTGCTGGATCAAACGACTGAAGTGGTTCAGCACACGCATGCTCATCCTCAAGTAATAGCGCGACAAAATCCACCTCTTGGTGACGTGCAAACAGCAAAAACAGCAACAGGCTGAGCTCGCTTGATTCCAATATGCTTCCCTCTGAAGGGCATCATCCGTCGA
Source organism: Sarocladium kiliense (assembly GCA_030734395.1). Classification (NCBI taxonomy): domain Eukaryota; kingdom Fungi; phylum Ascomycota; class Sordariomycetes; order Hypocreales; family Sarocladiaceae; genus Sarocladium; species Sarocladium kiliense. Next base: position 2,099,361 of record JAUZTG010000029.1, read on the forward strand.
AGAGCAAATAATCGTATGTCTAGTCATGAAATCCGTATCCCCTTCTAAAACCGTTCTACCCCGTTCCCCTGAAACAGAGCCAAACACACATAGCAAGAACATTCGCATCTGACATAGGCAAATCACCTATAACGTGCCAGCTGTGCCATGATGTTCTGGACCTGCGCTGCGGCGTCCCCATTTGCTGGAGGACCGCTTTGCGGTGGCTGTTGATGCGGCGGTGCCTGCGGTTGGGTACCATAGGGTGCCCCGTAATGTCCCTGGGGAGCCACCTGCTGAGGTGCCGCAGGCTGTTGTCCGCCCAGTGAACTCAGGATAGCTTGCAAGTCCAAGCCTCCGTTGGGCGGGGCGGCGGCAGCCGCTGGGGCAACTCCACCTTGAGAGGGTGCTTGGATTGTGGCGATGAGCTTCTGAAGAGTTACAGGATCGACTTGACCCATCAGCGCGGCGATATCCGCGGCATTTCCTCCAGGCTGTTGCGGCGGCTGCTGAGGGTAGCCGTGGGCCGGCGGTGCCCCGAACCCAGGTCCAGCAGGTTGCTGAGGCTGTCCATAACCCTGGTTATAGCTACCGTACGGCTGCTGCTGTTGATGTTGTTGTTGTTGTTGTTGTCCATATCGTGGACCGCCCGAAGCTTTGGCTCGCAGGATAACCTCCGCAGCAGTAGCTGGGTCTAGGTCGACGTATTGGTCGAATCGAACATTGTTTAGTCCTGCGGACCGATCAAATGCTTGAACCGGTACTTTGTTGAGGGACTGTGAGCGCAAATCCAGATCAACGACAGCATGGACGCCCTCTGCCACTTGTTGTTGTATGACCTGATCTTTGGGCACCCGGGGGTGCAAGTACATGACCTCAGTCTGCAGACCTCTGCCCTTGAAGGCCGTCTCCACCCAGTTCGCGAAATCGCGATGGACATTGGGCTCCAAAATGATTTGGACATCAGGAACGTCAGCACCATAGCGTTTCGGGACGCTGAGGTCGCTGTCGCCGCGAGATCGGCCGTAAGGGCTAGGGCTGCGTCTGCGGTATGAGTCCTGATCATGGCGTTCATAGCCGGGTGACCGTGATCGCCGACGATTGCGACCGCCATCAAATGAGTTTCGGCCTCTCCCGTACTGATCATCCCTCCCTCGATAGTCACTCCGGCGTGGGGACCCTTCCCGTCCAGATCGATACTCGTCGCGTCCATGACTGTAGCGGTCTCCACGCCGTCCTTCTCGATCGCGCCCACGACCCTTGTCAGGGCTTCTAGCGCGGTCCTTCTTCGACTTGTCCTGAACGCGAGAAATCTCGAGGTCTATTGGGGTCAGAAACAATACAATCGGATTGCTAGGATGCGACTCACGAATTCGTCTTCCCTTGATCTCCACCCCCTCCAGATTATCCACGGCTGCCTTGCCTTCTTCGACAGTGTGGTACTGCACGAATCCATAGGCGGACTTGAGAGAGATCTGTGCCAACCTTCCGAATCGGTGGAACATGTCAAATACATCCCTCTTGGACACCTTATCGCTCGACAGGTTGCCTGCTGATGTCAGAATGTGGCAAAGATTACGAGTCTAACGTAGACATACCGATGAAGATTCGGGATCCTTCCGGGAACCGGTCCCATTTCGCCTCCGTCATGTATTGGCGTTCATCCGCAAGGAATTGGTCCCATCTTCTCTGGTAATCGTCTTTTTGAGGTCTCTCGGTAGGATAGCCCGGGGCTTGGGTCTGATACGAGGGCGGGATATGAGATACCCCAGGGGCTACGAGACCTCCGCCGGGTGCACCCGAAATCCCGGTTGGACTGTAAGCTGCTTGGGCATGTGTTGGCGGAGGCACCTGGGCGGCGGCTGCGCTGGCTGGGGGCTGTCCAGGGTGGTGCTGTTCGGGGTATGATGGAGTGTTATGTGGGATCGGTGGTCGTGGCGGGAGTGATGACGGCGAAGGCAAGGCAGAGGATGGCAGGTTGGTAGATGGTGCAGCAGGGCCGGTCGCCAGCTGCGTAGTCTTAATATCAGATGATGGGCTTGTCTCGCTAGGCTGAGACGTTAGGTCTGCGACGAGCCGCTTGATGTCAGCAGCATCATCGTGGGTTTGTGATGCCAGCGAGCCATCATTTGTCAACTTGGGAGTTGCCTCGACTGGTTGGCCGTCTTGAGGGCTGGATTGTGGGGCAGAAGTACTTGGTGCAGCTTCATTTTGAACTTGTGGAACAGTAGCAGCGTCTGAGCTGCTGTGGTCAGCCGCGATATCTGAGCTCTGTGAGATCGAGCCTTGAACAGTGGAGGATGCTGGCCCGTCATTTTGCTGGTGGGTGCTCTCCGAGATGGCAGCATCCTGGGTAGTATCATCATCCTCTCCCTTCTCCGAGCCAGTTGGAGAGTCGAAGGTCCTGGCATAATCGTCGGCGTCCTCTGGCTGTGCTTCTTGTGGCGCCGCTGAAGCTGCATCATTGGCTGCGTTGTCCTCGGCGTACGCGTCGTTGAAGCTGTCATCATCTACGACATCGTCGTTGTCATCACCAGTCGGGACGAGGTCAGGGTCGACGATAGGCTCGTCTGCGGCCGCTGTGCCATTGGGAGCTAGGGCGGCAGCGACCATGGCGTCGATGGTATCGACAGTGTCCTGGAGCGCAGGGACGGCGAGGGCTGGAGCGGTATGCACAGGTGCTGGGGAGACAGGAGAGAGATTGGCTGTGGCCTGGAGTTCGGGTTCTGGCTCTGGCATGAAGCTGGAGTGAAAAGGAATTTGCCGTTGTGCAGGCTGGAGATGGATGCTCACACTGGGCTGGAGCAGATGCTGGGCTGGCGAGGGAGTGATTCAGATGCAGTAGTTGTATGTGATGGAGCGCTGGAGAACCCCGCCGACTAGAGCGAGTTGTGCTACGAAGAGCGAAATCGCACTGGGTAGCGAAGGCGGTATGTTTGCTCGTTGGTGGTCGTAACAACTCTTCTCAGTGGGGGAAGCCCGGATGGTCGTGGAGCTGGCGTTGCGCAATGTGAGGCGCGGGAATAAGCGTGCGCCGAAGCAGGCTGAGGGAAGCCCGCTGGCGTACGCGGAGGAAGAGCAAGGTTAAGGAGACAGTATCACGACGCGTGAGAGACGGACGGAACAGCCGAGGGAAGAAGTGTGATTGGGATTGATATGAGTACGGGGTCGACTGATGAGGGGAGGCGAGGATGGTCGGGTAAAGGTTGGATGGAGGGGGGGCTGGAGTCGCTGAACTCGATAAAGGCAGTGCGATGCGGCTAAGTTCTGACTTTCCTCTTGTTTTCACCTTAGTCAGCCAAGCTGCTAGGTGATGATCTACAAGGCGGTGAAGCGTCGAGGCAGGGATGATGATGTCGTCCAGCCGGCAGAATTCTTCGAGTCGTGACTACCCTGCACCCCCAACGGAGCCTCAGGAGGCAGTTCTTCTTCAGGTGCCTCGTCTCCAGAGCTACAAAACGGAGCCTGTGGTCCGATAAGCATGCTGAGTGCATTTATCAGACGGCCTTCAGGTCGTTCTTCGCTTCTTAATGGAATTGGCGTCGTGTCACAAACCCGGCTGAAGAGACACGAAGCCTTCGGTGCGCATTTGGACCAGGACGCGGTAGCTGAAGCAAGATCATGGCACCAACAGTTCGACGCGTCCAAATTGCCGAAAGGAAACACGACATTTTCACGCTCCAGTGGTCCTGGGGGCCAGCACGTCAATAAGTGAGAACGAACATGCCAATGGAATTGTAATGACGTGCTGACAAGGACGTGGCAGAACCGAGACCAAGGCCATCACCGCTTACGCCTGCAGAGACTTGCTGGCATTGCTTCCCAAGCATCTTCACCCAAGTGTGAGGCAGTCTAAGTACTATACAGCTGGAAGCGATTCGTGGACATTCCAAGCACAGGAGTATCGATCACGAACGGCCAACGCGGATGAGAACCGACGGAAGCTTACGGAAGAGATTATGCGCATTTACCATGAGATGACACCCAACGAGACAAGCAGCGATAAAATAAAGAAGCACCGTGAGATGTGAGTACACTGGTAGCTTGTATCGAGGGCGAGCTTGTTGACAGCCTACAGTGAGGAGCGATTCCACGAGACGAGAATCAAGCAGAAGAAGATGACCAGCGCAAAGAAACAGTCACGCCGAGGGCCCGTTGAGTGATGGGCCACTGCCAGTACTCAGAGAGAATGAAGGTCTGGGCCTGAACCTATGCTTTGCCATGCCGATGTCAGACTTGTGGCGTACCGGTGGGATCCCAGACAAGCTTTGTGGCCACCACATGGCTGGCTTGGAGGGTGAATCACGAACACGGGTGAACGGCACCGTGTGTCGACGCTATTCTTTGGGCACCGGAGTCTATAATGCATGGTCTCGATTTGACGGATTGCGTGAACTACACCAACGTCGATATTGCGTCACATCATGTACATTACAGCGCATGGGTCGAGGCGCTTGGACAGCGATAATGGAGGAGACCCCTTGGCAGTTACGCGGAGTATGCTGTAGTGACTTAAGTCACTGTAAACAACGTGGCTGCGTCAAATCCATATGAATTGCCGGAGCCTTTCCAGCTCCTCCTCATTTGTCCTTATCATCGCCTTATTGTCACTCAGCTCAGCTGAAGCTCCCTCCGCATCACTGAGCTGGAGGTGTGCCCCACAAGCGAACGGGCCGCTTGTCTCGCCTTCAGACGCAGCGCAAACCTCCATCTCCTTGTGCGAGACTCTCCGCATCTCACCTCCAAAAACCCAAAAGTTCCATCTCCAGCGCTGATCGAACGATTCCCGTGAACACGCACCGAACCACGTTCTTGTCGTCTCCGAATCATTAATTGATCCCACCAGCATTGGCCGCGACCGGAGCGCTTAGGCTTGTCCCGCGGGGCAGCTTCGTTAGACGACTTGAAACCTCAACAGCAAACCCGGACATCGGCTTCGGCGTCGCCGGTTTGCTTACCGCGGACCGCCGTCCAGACCTTCCGATCGTATCTCCTCGATCACACAGTCATTACAGTCACAGACAATGGCACAACAACAGCAGCAGCCGCAGGTCCAGCCCTGTCGGTACAAGGTTGGAAAGACGTTGGGCGCTGGATCCTACTCAGTCGTCAAGGAGTGCGTCCATATCGACACGGGGAGGTATTATGCCGCGAAGGTGATCAACAAGAGGCTCATGTCCGGGAGAGAACACATGGTACGCTCTTTCAGACAGCAAGCAGAGCTTGAGAACGTGGACTAACGTGCCGAATCAGGTCCGAAATGAGATCGCAGTCCTCAAAAAGGTTTCCATGGGCCACCAGAACATCCTCACTCTCGTTGATTACTTCGAGACTATGAACAACCTCTACCTCGTCACCGATCTCGCCCTTGGCGGTGAACTTTTCGACCGTATCTGCCGTAAAGGCTCCTACTATGAATCCGACGCTGCCGACCTCATCCGCGCTACCCTCTCTGCAGTTGCCTACCTCCATGATCACGGCATCGTTCATCGTGACCTGAAACCCGAGAACCTGCTCTTTCGTACTCCGGAGGACAATGCAGATCTTCTTATCGCAGACTTCGGTCTCTCTCGTATCATGGAAGAAGAGCAGTACCACGTTCTCACTACAACATGTGGCACACCAGGCTACATGGCACCCGAGATCTTCAAGAAGACCGGACACGGCAAACCCGTCGACCTTTGGGCTACCGGTGTCATTACATACTTCCTCCTCTGCGGCTACACACCGTTCGATCGCGACTCCGACTTCGAGGAGATGCAAGCCATTCTCAACGCTGACTACAGCTTCACCCCCATCGAGTACTGGCGCGGCGTTTCCAGCCACGCAAAGGACTTTATCCGGCGCTGTCTCACCATCGATGCCGATGTCCGTATTACCGCCCACGATGCCCTCCAACACCCCTTCGTCACCGGCCTGCGAGAATCAGATGGCGCAGGCGAGAACCTGCTGCCTACCATCAAGAAGAACTTTAACGCACGCCGCACACTTCACGCCGCCATCGACACCGTCCGTGCGATCAACAAGCTACGCGAGGCCCAGAATCTGATGATGGACGGCGCCAAGTCCAAGGAGCCGGAGAGGGGTAGTGCGACACCCCGCGGACCTCCTACTGCGCGCAAGGATGATAGTGCGATCTCTATGAGCGGCGGCGCTGCTGGGGCGCAGAATCGGGACAGTGGCTACGGTACAGCATCAACCGAAGGTGGCCAAGACGTGACAATGGGAGGTACATCAAACAGCACTGCACAGCGTATCCTGGAGACAGGCAAAGGACTGTGGAGTCCCGGCTCGCGACGATAAGAGCCATCACAGACTATGCACATATATGCCTGAGCAAAAATGTTTACTTCGGTTGGAACGTCGGCTGGACCGATGTTTCGACTGCACCCTGCTCCTCAGCGCTCTGGCCTGCAGGTGCTGTTGCGGGTAGAAGCAGGCATCTCAAGGCACCTGAACATGATGGGCGCATGGGGCGGCGTTGGGCATGTCGGGAACCACTTTTTGCTGGGCGTGGGGGAAAGCAAGCATGCGTGGTGATCATTGAAGCTAACAACAAGAATTGAATTGTCATCTAGACCCATTTGTCCTCGTTCTTTTACCTCTCAGCGGTGACAACATGACAATACACACTTTACCATCGGTTCAACGGGAGGGAACCCACAGCCGCATCAAATGGTTGATTCACGTCTTGAGACTGTCTTGGGCCAGCCTATAGGCACATGCGTCACAAATGAGGCCAAGGTGGGGTTGTTTTGTTGTGATGATGGCATTTGCTACCATGTTGCATTCATATGCTGTTCTCTAGCGAGTGGTATCTTTGGTCTGCACCGGCCTTGCGGCTACTCAACATCCACCGTCATTCACTTCCCCAGGGAAGCTACCCATGATCCTGCCACCTCCTGTCATCCAGTAAGGCCATCATTTCCCTTGAAATCATCCCCAGGTTTTCCTGTCATAGCGAACGTGCCGTGCGAAGGGGTCTCTGATCCCACCATCCTTGCACGGATTATCCCCCGCCACCCTATAATATATACACATTAGGTACTCTATCAGATCCAAATCGCGACAATGGCGATACATGCAAATGTGCGGGCCCTCAGCTGATAGCGATCGATGTCGTGGCGTGCCTCTTTCCAAATATTAGACATTGTTGAGGACCCAGACCACTGCCTCATTAGGTTCAGGTCAAAAACCAAACACCGAGTTGCGCCCTATCGCTGTGCTGATGATGAAAGCCAAAGATATAAGAGGGAGGTTGAAGAAGAGAAGTGCTGAGACTCGCCAGGTCTCTGCATCGCGAGTGCTGCTCCACGTTGTTCGGGATGCGCCGAATCGTTCCATATCGTTCGGGTTTCAGCTTCGAACATCCGTGTTGTAGCTTTCGCGTAAGGTATTAACATTAATTAGGTTGGCGGTGATGCTCATCGTGAGACAACCTCACTCAGCTCGACGTCTCGTGTTGGCACGCTTCCGTGCCATGCTTCGCCCCTCAGAAGCTCCAGGCCAGGGCTTGATTCTTCAGACGTTGTTGGGCTCATTGTTCCACTGCTAAAGCTGCCGCTGGAACTGCTGCCCAGAGTCCATCCATCGCTCGAGTTCGCGCGACGAGGCTCGATCAGGCCAAGGCCAAGGAACTGGCCATACTCCTCATCCCGAACCTTGTGGCGATCACCAATGTCCACGTGATCGTACTCCCAGCGGGTGAGCTTGTCCTCCTGACGCTGTGGGAGCCAATAGGCGCGGCAGGTGTAGAAGAACGCTGCCGCAAGAAGGCCACCGCCAACGAGATCGATCGCGTAGTGGTGGCTGAGGTACATGGTGGCCCACCAGACCCAGCCAGCGTACACAGCGAAGAATGTGCTGAATTGGGGGAAGCAGTGACTCATGAACAAAGCCTCGAGCACTGCATTTGCCGCGTGCAGCGACGGGAATGCGCCGAAAGGTAACGGTGCGTTAGTGAAGTTGGTCGTGTAGAGATCAATGCCGAAGATCTCATCTACGCGGGCGAGGCCAGCTGGGGAGCCGGGCATGCCGTACGCGGCAGGCACCAGACCGTTCTCGTTCTCGTACCATGGAGGGGTGCATGGGAAGAAGAGTTGAATAGTGACGCCGACGATGCTCATCCAGCCGAAGGCCCTGGCGAAAACGGGAGCAGTGCCTGGAGCTCCGAAAATGAACATAATCAGGCAGCAAACCGGCGGCGCACCGAAGTGGATGATGCCGTATGGAAGCCATGCCAGAATGTCGAGTATCGGATGCTTGTGAGCAGAAAGGATGTTCGACAGGTTCGCACCGTATAAAACATTCTCAAGAGCAGGCAGAACACGGACCCAAATGTGTGGTCGGTAGTCGTACGGAATGAAGCTGAGGAAAAAATAATCAGTCATGTTCTGAACCAAGTCGCGCTAGCAAAAGACAAACTTACCGACTGCAGAAGAAATAGACAAGCCATATCCAAATCATAGAAGAGGGAAGGAAGAACTGTCTCGTAGCGGGCATGAGGAGGACCCAGGTCGCTCCCATAAGCGCGAGGAGTTTGATGCCTGGGGCAGGGGGGGCGACGTAGAGGGAGAAGAGTGTCAGACAGGCGAGGAAAACATATTGAATGTCCGACGTCCGAAAGTGATGCTTCTGGAGGTCGCGAACACCGTCCCACATGTTGAACGAGGTCTGTAAGCTGGTGATGTCCTCTTCGCCTCTTCTCGACTTGGAGCGACTCCTGCGACGCCCGACATGATAGCGTTCAGGGAGACGGTTGAGCAGCGCGAGGTTGAGATGCTCCGGCCAAACAAAAGGCAGCTTCGACTTGCCCTCGATAGGGCTACCGAAGCCGTTCATCTTCGTAGCTGTCTGGATACAGATGGATGAGCAAAGCGGTGGAGTGCTGGCACGGTGGATGGCCACGTGATGCGTGGTTGTGGTAGGCGTAGAGTGTGGGAAGCGTATTAATATCCAAAGACTACCTCATACCCAAGCTGCAATATTGATTCCTGTCACGGCCACCTGTTTCACGTGGGAGTTGAGCCGGGCGTAGTCGAAGCGGCGGGATTGCTCGAGGATTGCCGTCGGGACGAGGGCCTTGGGTGTTGTGGGTGGTCTAGGCAAGGAGTGAATAGGAGCTCGAGAGCTGCAGGTGGGTTGAAGAGTCGGGAAGAAGAGGAGAAGGAGGAGGAGGGCGGAAGGCGGAGTTGAGGTCGTGGTTGAGGAAAGAGAGGAGAAGGTTGAGTGAAGCGCGGAAGGCACGGGAAGTAAAGGAAATGGGCTGGGCAGGAGCGGACTGGGCTGAGGCAGGAGCGAGTGACACTGGCAGGCAGTTGATGACGATCCAGTGCAGGAGCAGCGCAAAAGCTAGGCAGGAGCGGCCGGGAGTGGATGCGGGCGACAGTGGGAGTGCCAGCGAATTGTCAGTCTATCATAGCGCTGGCAAGTCAGCACATTACAGCGCACAGTGGTATGTGGAACACCGGGAGGCCGCCCCCCTACCAGGCCCCGGAGCGAGAAATTTGGGCTGGGTCCCAGAGGAGATGAGACGGGGGCCGGCACGGTGGATGCAGAGTCTGCCAGTGTCAGCCCAGGGCACTGGCAGTGCTGCTGTGATGGCCTGTCAGCACCAGTCAAAGCCAGCGCCTCCCTCGACTCGGAAGCGGCGGGACTCGTACCCGGTACCTCCCACCCTTGTACCCCTAGGGCACTAGCCTGGCGCCCAGACTTTTTCCTGCCAGACTGCAATTTGCATTGTCACCTCGTTCTCGCTCTCGCGCCGGCGCCAGCACAGAAAAGTCTCACTCTCTCCATTCAGTCTCACTTGGTTACCGAGGTGCTGACCCAATTTAGTGCAGCTATCCCAAGCATCGTCGTCGGGTCACGGACTGGTCCAAGGCCCCGAACACCGATCCCCGATTTGTTTGAGGCAATACATCAAACAATTGGAGGCCGAGGCAGCCGCCGACAAGCTCAGCAAGATGTTCGTTACTCAAAAACCGGTCATTCTCTATATTGGCGCGAAAAATCTGTAGCCGGCATTGCCGCAGTCGATCTTGGTCTACATCTTGTCCCAAGATTTTGGCTGAACATGACACAGAAACTGAAGGATCGTGTGCTGACTCGTCTCAGCTTAGCACGGAGTATTGAACCCAGCCTCGACCTGTTCGTGGTCTTCCTGTCATCATCGGAGACTGTCAATCAACTTCACGGGGCGGTGCACGGCGGCGCATGGCCTGCTGCGCCGTTCCGTTGCCCAACATCGTCGCCGTGACAAAGCTTGGCACGGAAGTACTTTGCTCTGAAGTACTCCAGACGAGTGCAGGCTGGTATTTGACTGGCACATGTGCTTCCCCACACACATCTAAGCCAGCACCGGGCTGTCCAGGCCAGTCTCCCACCTGGCTCACGGTGCTGGATGGTCGCTGAACTCTACTCATCATCGAGGTTCTGACGGTTGTGTCGTCATTCATCGGGTGCCGGCGCCGTTCTCCTGTGCCCCTCAATAGACCGGATCTTGCGACTAATTGTTACAGAGCAATGCCGGAGATTGCTCATAGACGCTGCTCGCATGACTGCTCACGCGAGCACATCCTATTTCGCTGATCAAGACACTGAACCAAGCCTTGTTGGGCTCATAGCCGGATGGTCAAATCAAACGGAACCAAGCGCTGCCTATACGCCGTGGGTTAGATCGCTCCTCGTCTCACTTTGGCTCGCACTGGCTCACGCGACTCCTGAAAGAACGGACCAACCAGATCGAAGCTTAGCTGTCTGGCACACACGCGAGGGTGGACGCGCTGAGAAGCCTTTCAAAGCCGTGGGGCCGTTGCTTGGGACTTAGTGGGCTGCGAGGGAAATTACCGTCGCCCGGGGGGTCCCTGCCCCCGTCGACATGATCAGCCTCTTCCCGTGCCCGGCAGCGAGGTGGGCTTGATAGCTCAATTGCTCACCGACTCATTAAAGAGAAAAATTTGTCCGCAATGCAGGGCGGTTTTTTCTTACCAATCCAATATTTTCGGTCAGAAACTGCCGAATAGAGGCGATTCATGGCCTGCCCAGTACAACTAGTGTTGCTATTGACCGATATTTCCCGGGCCCAGGCCACAGCGGATGATCGAAAAGCAAAAATCGAGGAATCGAGTTTTCTTAGTCGACGTCGTTACAGTGCAGGTTTCCGCTGGCGATCTCACCATCATCGGCCGAGCCCTCCCAAATCGCATGCCACATTAGCCTGCTGCAAGCCACATCGATCTTACTTGACGATCCCTATCGCAAGCAGCGATAGGATGTGAATGTGCCAAACAACTCTGGAGAAGCGGCCACCTCGCAAATTCGATAGCGGCTTGACCTAAGCTCTATGTCGCGTACAGCATTCCTGGTACGCTTTTGTTGTCTTGCACGATGAGGTCACTGCTTCAGTGCGTACGGCGATACTGGATGCGGCCCCAGGGCACTGAGGGAGCCTTAGATGGGCCCCTTTGTTTCCTAGGCACTGTTCACGAACAAGATGGCTGCCCTAATGTGACTCGGACATGGGCAAAGTGAGAGACAGCTGCTACCAGTACAAGCTTATCTGATACTGATCAGAGGCTTCGGAAGGGTCGCGCGCTTTGACTGTGACCGTCGCGGGGGGAATCTGCAACCACTCTACACGCGTCGTCCAGCCTTTTCAAGGGTGTTGAGGCTTGTTGAGGTGTCAACCGGGCCCCAGACCCCAGCTCCACACGGCCACCAGCACGCGACTGCGACATGCACAACTTCGCTTAGTCTTGCACAAGTGTACCGGCACTTGCACAGCTGAGTCCCGTCAATGCAGATGCGGCCAACCACTGGGTTGCTATGATTCGACAACATGAAGCTGACTGTGTCAGCAACCACACTCACCACGATGGTATGAGGAGACTAAGTCCGTCGTCCTGCATGAGGCTACTCTAATGGAGGTTGCACCTGATGATGTGAAACCCTCATAGAACATAGCAACACTGCCATCCAGGGCGAAGCCAGCCTGTCCTGCATATGGGACTGTCGCCGTTGCGTGCATGACAATTGGCTCGGCGCATTTCACAGAATGCCCTGCTGACCTGCGACCTGCATAACCAGCGATTTGTTCCAGGAGAAGACCATCTCGCACCTCGCACAAATATTGCACCCTGAGCAACCAAGAGCCGAGCCTGCCGGGCGCCAAGATGTGGGTATTGGAGGCCATTGTCAACCGCTCTCTCACGAATCCTAGCCCCGGCTACGGACATCTAGTCTGACCCGAGCCACATCCCAGATCCCCAGCTCGAAACATGAAGCCCCTGGCCAATCTCCTGCATCCAGGACCCTGAGCCCGGGCTCGCGCGCGGGCGCGGGCGCGCAGTTGGCACCACGCGGGGCAGCTCTCGACCCCGTTATCCGAGAACGATAGCAGGGAATCCCTGTTCGCAAGCCGGGTAGAAAACCAGAATTAGCATGGTGGCCTATCGCGCCACAGTTGCGTCTCTGTTTGTTCAGGGCGCAGACCTCGAAAGGATGAAACGCCAACCACGAGGGGCAATTGGATGGCACGTCTCTCGTTGGTGACCTTGGTCAGCAACAAGTCTGAGACGCGACCAGAGCTGCAGGGTTGCAGCTCGGCCAGTTTCATTGACGCGTGACTCACGGTGGTGATGGACTCCGACTCTCAGGATCGGAACGAGAGATTGCAAAACAGTTCGTTTCTTCTGATGTTTGATGAGTGTCAGCCGATCCGGATCTCCGCTCCCGTTCCGTTTCGTCGCCCCCCTCCTCCTTCTAAGCTTCTTCACCCCCGTCGATGCGAATTTCCACGTTGTTCATGCGATGTCTAAGTGCACGTACCTCTCTGAGCCCTGAGCCCGGTACCAAAGGTGCGGTTGGGCTGTGACTCGTATATCGGATGAACGAGGCTGTCGCCCGAGGCAAAGTGAGGCGATCATCAATGAACAGTACATTGATCAATGTGAGAGCGCAAGGGGCATGTCAGCATGCAATTGAAGTTTCCTGCCTAGTTTCTGCACAGGATTCCACAGTCACACCGGAGCATGAAGACACTATCGAATCCTGAATTATTCCACGCCATTCAAAACTCGGGAGATAGCTACTCTGCTACAAACCTGATCTTCCAGTTCACAAGGCAGAACTCTTCTCCTGCCATCCAGCCAACGTGTCTCATCCATATGCGTGACCCTTTCTTGACGCTTTATGCAGTTCCTCTCTCCCCTCAATCACCGGAATACCTGGGCTTGTTATGAAAGCTGCCCGAAGGGCCATCTGCCGCAACCTTGCGATACACCTTCTTCTTTGCAAATCCGAAATAAAACAAAAAGAAGACAGCTGAGCTGAGCCTATAATGAAGGCCAAGTATATACCAGGTCTGAGATCAAATAGGCAAGAAACATGACCTCAACGCCATAGGGTAGCTCAAAAGGGGCCACGGGGCTCGGGCCAATGGAAAGCGAGATATGGGCAACGCCTTTTCATAGAAGGCGTACCCAAACGACTTCGGTCGGCAGCGATGCGGCATGATTACGATGCTTCTCAGTCGAGACCGCCTGTAAGTCTGGCTCCCCACGAACAGCTCATTGATGGCGGTAGGTTCGTCCACGATTACCGCGTCGGGCAGGGGGTTCGCTGGCAAATCGCTTCGCAACAGGACGTTCCTTATGGCTGGAATTGGCCTTGAACTCCTTTTGCAGCTGAGCTATCTGAGGAGCCACATGCAAGCGTGGCCAAGGGGGTGGCACGCGTGTCTCTGTAAGTTTGCGATCCTATTGCTTTACTTGAGACGCATCTTTCTTCTTGCCACCAGCCTTTTTCGTGGTCTTGGTCGCGGGAGTAGGTGTTGAGGCGGGAGGCGCAGGAGCGCTGCTGGAAGGGACGGGCTGGCCGTAGATCACAGGAGGGGCAATAGGTGTGTGACGACTGGCCGTTGCCTGAGAGCTGGATGGGAGGACGGGAATGTTGACCTTTGACTCAGACTTCTTTGCTGCGGACGCCTTTTTGGTGCCAGGGGTTGTCTCGCCATTTTCAGCTGTAGGAGCCTTGTCCGCTTTCTTCTTGATAGCGGTCTTCTTTGTAGCCGCTTTCGGGGTGTCCGTCGTAGGAGCGTCAGGGAGGTCAGAGAAACTGTAACCTGGTGTCGGCACCGTAACAGGAGTGACCTTAGTGCTGAGATCGGGGCTGCCGGCGCGATCCGTCTTCTGCTTCTTGGACTTGGACTCAGCTAGTTGGTTCTCGCCCATCAGCTGGGATGAGGCAGCGACAGCATCCTCCTCAGACGATGTGAGCTTCCTCTTGCCCTTGCGAGTAGAGTCGGTATCCTCCGAAGCCTTCTCCTTAGCCTTCTTGCTCTTCTTGGGGGTATCCGGCACAGTCTCGCCTTCTACAGCGACCTTCGATTTGCGTTTCTTCTTCTCCTTTGCAGGATCGGCAGCAGAAGACTTGGTCGGTAATGCGGGAAGTGAAGGCGCGTCAGCCATTTCGGTATCAGCCTCCTCACCTTCAGATTCATCGCCGATGTTGCCCATAGAGTTGCTCACACCAATGGGCTTGTAGCGTGCCTTCAAGCCCTTCGGCTGCGGGCGGACGGGTCGCTTATAAGTTGGGTCAGCAGTACCAGTTGATGATCCGCCAAGGTTGGTAATGCGTTTGACCTGGACGACCTGGTCGACCGCGCGTGGTGCTGAAGGCTGTTAGCTATAATCTCAACGTAAACAGTAGTCGAATCTCACCTGCTCGATATTTACTTCCGTCCACTGTTGGGATCAAGATTTGAATTGTGCTCTTCGGAGTCATGCTGTCAAATGAAACACCATATGAGTCTCCATTGTGTGAGAACACGGTATCGCCACGCTGCGCAGTGTCGAGTGGTATCTCCATGTTCTGGACCACGGAAATGGGAATATCAGATGGCACAGTGAAATACCAGAACTGCTTGCCCTGAAGGTTGGCCTGGTTGCAAACCTCAGCCACATCCTTCCCATTCACTTCCTTGTCTCCCCTTCGGATCATGAAGTCTGGCGCGATGAACTTCGGACCTGTAAGCTGACCAGCTTCCTCGCGGTCAGAGATGTGCATGGATTCATCTACAGCAGCGTTGTCTTCGTCGCTAGAAGCCGAATCGTCAGTGCCGGATTCGGATACTGGAGCTGAAACCTTCGTTGATGCGACCTTCACTGGAGCTGCATTTGTGGTAATCTTCTTCGCAGGCTGCTCCGGCTCATCATCACTCTCCGAGTCGGAAGATGCATCGCTTGAGGAGGAACTGGTTGCCGGGGCTTTGCCATTGACAGCAGGCTTCTTGGTGATCTGTGGCTCGCTCGCTTCACTTTCTGAGCCGCTTTCTTCACTTCCAGAACCGCTCTCTTCGCTAGAAGATCCTTGCGCAGCGGTTGACTTCTGGATTTTGACGCCATTTGTGTTTGAATCATCATCGTCACTGGAATCCTCACCACTAGATGATGTAGGCGACGTCGTCGTTGTCGCAGTTGTCACGGCGGCGCCATTGGCCTGGGATTTGTTCTTCAAATCATCTTCTGCGTCTTCTTCGCTGGAGGATCCAGAGCCTGACTCAGAGTCCGATTCAGAACCTGACTCGCCCTCGGAGCTAGAATCGTCGGTCGATGCGACAGCTTTGCTCACAGCCTTGTTCGGGCTTGCTTTGTTTGGGTTCGACGGCTTGCGCTCCGTATCGCTGTTAGCGATTTCTGTCTCTAGTGCTGCTGCAGGCTTCTTGGGGGCGGATGAAGTCTGCGTAAGTTTACGCATGAACGCATCCGGCACCTCGGCGTCGCTCGAGTCGTCGCTGTTACTGTCGGAGTTGGAATCTTCGTCGTCGTCGTCGTTGTTCGGGAAAATATTGGAGTCGATACCAGACGTATGCTTCTTTAGAGCAGAAGCGGTAGCAGCGCGACGATTGTACTGCGCCTCGGCAGTCAGACCTTTCTGGGTGTCTTCGACGTGCTTGTTCAGCGAGTGAACCTTGAAGGGCTTCTTGGGAGCCATTGCCGCGGACAGTGCACTCCCTATAACGCCTGCGCAATGGCTCTCTGAAAAGATCTCCTGATATCGCACGAGGCGAGGCTCTGATTGAGTGTGGATCGAAGGAGACCAGGCAACGGAGCTGTAGAAATGTGGTGCTTGTGGTGCTTGTGGTGGTGGTAGGTGAAGGAAGTGAAGAAGTTTGGGCGATAAACTTTATGGTGGGGCGGCTCACCAACGGCCCTGCGCGCGTGCGGTCCTGCCTCTTTATTTTTCAGGGAACGAGGTTAATCGATAGCGCATCACTTCACCAGTACCACGACTGGGGGTGAACTTCAGAGCCCTGCGTTGGATATTATCGCAACAATTCCCTGAATCCACTGGCAAAATACTGACTTTGCCCTCTTCTCAAATGTCTGGGACTGTGACCAGATCCTGCCGGATATGACGGCAACCCCCCCGACGGTGGGCACCTCTACATACACAATCACCTACTGACCATGTCCTCGAAAAAGCGCAAGAATCCCGCAGACAATGCACAAGGTGAGTCTTCATTCTTCTCTCATTGCCGTTGCACTCTGAGTACTAGCCACTGGCCAGCAGCTGCAAGCCCGGTCAGTGCTGTAGCCGCCCGTCGCCGGCTGGCAGAGCCCGTGGCAATCGAAGATGACGCAGAGGAAGCCGTTTCTCATAGCTTGACACCATCGAATGCTTTCAGCGCATTACGGGGATTGAGACGAAGCGGCAATTCTAGCCCTACCTCTCGTAGTAAGCAGTCGACAACCTCATTGAGTCAGGTTGCTGGCGAAGGGCCTCCTAGCACAGGCCAAACTAAAACCAGGTACGATTGCTGCACGAGCCGCCAAATTCCAATTTACTGACACGTTCGTAGAACGAAGCACGATGATGTGACTCCTAAGGATCCAACATCGAAGTCGGTATTTCAGTATTCATCTTTTGTCCTGAGCCAGAGGAACTCAAAAACGCTTCCTGAAGGAGGTCTGGAACTGCGTCTTCAAGATGGAGAGGTGAGTCATCCTTCGAGCCGTGCAAGCAAGACAGGGGGCTAATAATGAGTTCAGAGATTCATGGTAGCAGGAACTTTTGGTATCAAAGTCTTGACTGGACATATCACCATACAGGGCGCCAACTTTCGTGCCGGGAATGGTATTCATTGGGTTCACGCTTCCCACGTTCACGCCATTCCTGTGATTCGCACACATCAGGAGACCCGTCTGCAACTCTTGAGTGATGAAAAATCTCAGGGATTACGACTTATGGGCCGCTTGTCACCTTTCTACTCACAACTTTGGCGAAGAGGGATCGACGATCCCTCGAACCCTCAAACTGGGCGGACTTTTGACATGGTTTGTGGCTCTGCGTCAACATCAAACTATTTACTAACTTTTGCGCAGCTGCTCTCGTCTGAAGATACCCCTAAGCGGGGATGCATCCAAGAATTGGTATCCCCGCCCATCTGGAACAGGAAGCTTGCAGCCATGATACCACTGGCGAGCGAAACCTTGGGCTTTAGTGTCCTCATCTGCGGCCCCAAATCTTCAGGCAAATCGACAATGAGTAGACTTCTAACCAACAGACTCCTGACACGCAGTGGTCTGCAACTTGCTGGGGGCAGGGTGTCTGATGCGAATGCCGTTGCCGTGCTCGACATCGACCCGGGACAGCCAGAGTATGGCCCGCCCGGTACCTTGTCATTGGTCAAGGTAAAAGCACCAAATCTCGGCTCGCCGTTCTCACATCCTGGAATATCAGATGAGTCGTACACGGTTCTTCGATCTCACGCCCTGGCGTCGGTGACTCCGGCATCCAACTCTGGGCTGTATCGTCAATGTACCGTCGCACTTTATGCGACGTATATGCAAGAGCTCCCAAGATGCCCACTCATCGTCAACACCCCCGGATGGATTCAAGGAACCGGGTTGGAGCTTTTGACCGATCTCATTAGGCATATTGACCCCCACGAGGTTCTATACATGTCTGAAGATGGGCCTGCCGAGTCTGTGGATGCGCTTCGAGAGGCAACGAACCGCGATTTCACGACTCTTCCATCTCAACCCTCAGAACTTACTTTCCGCACAGCGGCCGAGCTACGAGAGATGCAGGCCATGTCATACTTTCACATCAGGCAGTCTGATGGCCGGGTGCACTGGGTCGATCAACCGCTCAGTCACTTGAAGCCAAGCGTTCTTGCTTACTCTGGTCAGAATCGCATATCCGGAGTTCTTTGCTATGATTACCAGGCACCTTCATCTCTTCTGTTTGATTCTATAAACGGAATGGTATTGGCATTGGTGGGAATCGAGAATCCTGCCGCCTTTGGAAAGCTGCTCTCAGACCGCGATTCTAAGCTTCCGCAAGTTGAGGAAACCCCGGAAGGGATCCCCTACATCTCGAACCCGAATGATGCTGCATTAGACCCGCAGTACTCGAAATTGCTCGGACTTGTTCTCATTCGAGGCATCGACACTGAGAAACGATGCTTGTTGGGCCTCAGCCCGATGCTAAGCGGGAACATGGATGCGATGAATGCTTATGCAGGGGACATTGTTTTGGTCCATGGCAACTTTGGCTGCCCGAACTGGGCATACACAGAGTCTCTGTACTACTCTCAATTTGAAGAGGACCCGACCGGTCCGGAAGTGACGCCAGATCGCGACTCACAGGATGCTTCCTCTGTTCCCTGGGTTGAGATCCTGGAAGGCAACCAGAGTCGACCAGTAGGCTCAAGACGATGGAGGGTGCGTCGAGACCTGGGGCGAGGTGGGTAAAATGTCGCCTCATCAAAGCAAACATGAATGAGATGCACGCCGTTGCATTTACTCAATTATGCAATACCTTGGCCACTACGTTATGCCGACCCCCATCATCCTCCGTGTCATCAATGTCAGGCCGTCAGCCACAGCCTAGTCTATACTTTTTCTGGAGCAAGCATGGTTCATCACAACGCACCTCTCCGTCCGATTACGGCAAAACACGTAAGAGTATAATACGTGTGCACAATGCAAATCACCGTCGCATGTGAAGAAGATCGTCGACTGTCTCTTCTGCTGAGACTTTAGTGGCCTAACACTGTCGCACGGCTATCGCCGAATGTAGACCCCGCCGTTCCGGCACCGGTGCGGCGGGGCAGCACCAAACCAGGGTCAGCTAATAGGAAGACCTTTTGGACCCTGTGGTCACCTCCATGCTCATCGTCTCTCATTCCAGCGGGCAGTCTCACCTGCGATCGCATCATCTCAGGAGACATGGCGACCGCTTCAAAACCTGTGAAGCAGGAGCTGAGTCCTCCGTCGGAGGCAAATGAGGAGACCCACAGCCCGCCGACAAGTGCGACATATGCTCGGGCAGCATGCACGGAGTGCCAAAGACGCAAGCAGAGGGTCGGTAAGCCCGGGAATGATTAAGCGCGGATGAAAGGAATTGTCCTGACAGCGACTCCAGTGCAATCGCGAATGGCCTTGCAATCACTGCAAGAAGCGCAAGGTTGGGAACCAATGTCGTTACAACCATGACAGCTCACCTGCTGGAGCGAAGCTCCCGTCGGTGGGAACACTACAAGACGCGAAGAGGAAGCGCGACCGGAGTGAGGAGGACTCGGAAATTGCCAACGACAGTGTGGAAGATACGGTCGACTACGGAGGGGAGGGCTTTGAGGCACTTGGTTACTCGACGGCACATCTATTTGCAGGGTTAAGCACTCGCGACGAGGTTTGTCGGCTGCTCATAAAGACTATTTGGCTCTCATCATTTACTGACCTTAGGCTAGACCACAGCCAAAAAGCCTGCATCCAAAGAGTACTTCAAGGATGCTGAATCTTGCCCTCAGTTGGCTCGCGCATTACAAGTCCTTCCGCCACGTCCGCACACTGGTAAGAATGGCTCCTGCAACAATGCCTCATCATCAAAACTTACTCTCTAATCAGACTCTCTCGTGCAAAACTTCCTCAACAATGTCAACTATCATTACTACATCATCTACGCCCCAAATTTTCTCGAAGAGTACCAAGCCTGGTGGAAAGACCGAGTCGCACACAAGCCGCTCAGCATCCAATGGACTTGTCTGCTCATCATGATCTGTGCCTGCTCGTGCCAATACACAGATGTTGAGCTTCAGAGAAGGCTCGAGGAAGACCTTGCCGAATCCGTGCAAACGTTGACTGAGCGCTATCACAATGCTGGTCGAGAGTTGTATAGTGTCATATCTGTAGGCCACAACCATCTACTCAACGTACAGCAGCTGTTGCATTCTTGTTACTGGTACAAGGGAGAAGTGCGCTTCGTTGAGTGCTGGCATGTGCTTTCTTCCGCTATCCGAGAAGCACAGGAGCTAGGTAAGTAGCGATTGTAGATAGCGGTCCTTCCGGGCATGCTGACAATGAACTTCTCAAGGTATTCACCAGGAGTCGCTCGCTGGGCCAATGCCGGAGTTCGAGAGGGAGATGCGGCGTCGAGTATGGTGTATATTGGATACGTGGGATTGGTAAGTATTACAACGTCCTTGATACTGAGAGGCTGCTAACTGGAATTAGGCAAATTTCGGCGCTCCTGAAACGACCTATGATCATTGATCGAAGTGACTGTGATATTGGCCTGCCGAGTTTAAGCCTTGAAGATCTCGATCCGTGCCCCCTTCTTCATATGAAACTTCAATCACAGCTCATCGGCAAGATGGCACGAGCATTCACTTTACCGAAGTACGTTGTGACACCAGAGGACGTTCAGAAGTACCAGCAAATGATTGAGACCTGGATGGCAACATTCCCGAAATGGTACGACTTTGAGAACCCTGACAGGGGCCGTGACGACAAGCAGCCTTGGATGAAACTTCACCGACATTACCTTCATACAATGGGTAATTCCATGATCCTCGATCCAATCCGACCATTCCTGGGCAAAGACGTGTCCCGGCAATCATCCCCGGAGGAACTACAGATTCGAAGGGATGGTATCAAGTACTGTCTTCGGCTCATGCAAGCTCTATATGGGTTCTTCGGCTACGTCTACCCTCGAGACTCAAAGTTTCACTTTGTGATATTTTGTGTCTTCGATACGGCATCAGTGCTGTGTTCCACGATCATCCACGACCAGGACGATAGTGCTCCCAGGAAGGACGAAATGTTTGAGGCGATAGAGGGGGCGCTCGGAATGCTCAAGCAGTTGGCAGGCGTGACCGCGAACGCGAAGACATCGTACCAAGTCCTTGCGCGAATCGCAGGCCGAGCGAAAGCAGCGGCGAAAGGAACCATGACCTCTGGACCACCAAAGCGTACGAAGACCTCCGGCGACTACAGGGCAGAACCCGTTGCAGTCGAGGTGGCTGGTGTTACCTACGAACACACGAGTGTAGCTCCTCTTCCCGAGGCTACAGGTTTCAACGGATATATGAGCGGTCAAGAGCCTGTCATCGCACAAACAATGGCCTACCCAAGTGTGCCTGGGACGAACGACACCGCCCAAAATGGCTATCACACTGGTTTTCACAATGGATTCCAGATAGACGCCATATCCCAGCCTGTCGATTACTCAGTGTCACACCAATACTCGATGCAAGGATTTGTACCCCAGACCAACTTTGCTCCAAATGCACCGATCGCATACACCTTGGATCCTATGGGTGGCATGCAGCAGATGCAGATGGTAAATGGACAGAATGGGATGCCGAACTACCCTGAGAACGTCTTCACTCAGGTCAATGAAGTGTCCCAGTCTGGGCAAGCTCCTGGGTTGGACCTTTCGACGATCACCGAGGAGGAACTTGGACAGCTGTCGGCGGTATGGCAGTATCAGTCACTGAACCTCGACTTCATCAATCCTCAGCCCTAGCAGTCTGGATAGAGGACCGGGAATAACGTGGTTATGATGAAATCTTTTGGGTATGGATGGGATGGAAGGGCTCAATTTGCATTTCCGTCAGTTATTGGATACCCAGGCCACGCCGAAATAGAATTGGTGCAATGCAACTTCACGCAAACAAGCTTCTTCTCGGTCGGGACAAATCACACGACTAAGGCCGTGACAGAATTGACTGCCGAAAACGCTTTCGTACTTGGGCGAGGAGGTTGATCATCCCTCCCGTTCCCTATATAGCTACAGAGAGGAAAGGCCCGCGGAAATCTCCCGCTCGCCAAGCTTACTCCATTTGGCGGTACTGGAAGTGGTGGTTCCCACGAACGAGATACACTCACAGGGTTGCAATATGCGCCTTACCGCTTTCAAATGTCCTCGAATCTTCACATCACCTAGAGGAAGGACACCACGTGTCTGTGGAACGATGGCTCTGTACACAACCAAATCGAAACCCAATTGTGAACAGGAAGACCTTGGGCGAACCTGTCAAGGGTGACCTGCAGTACTCACAGGAAAAGATATCTCGAATGAACTTCTGGGCCTCCCACTGAGCATGTGAACCGCGTTAAGCTTGATCTGACGCGCCACAGCCAGAGTTACAGTGCGGCTGAAGCCAGCCTAGGACCCTTGCTAGGCCGTAGCTATTTATGCATTTGGGCATGACCCTGGCCCCCTCATGCTCATAGACCAATAGGCTGCGGGAATCTCACCAAGGCGTCTCTTGCCTGCATGATGTTTCACAATTTCCTGCGGGACTCCAGCCATAAGACCGCCTTAAATTGTGTTGTGGTGCACGCAACGAGCGTTTTTTTGGGCCGAAAAGCTTGCAGGGATAGACGATCATACCTGCTATGTAGAAACGTAGAAGTAAATATAAGGACCTTGGCACAGCCTCGCGCTTGTGGCTCAGGCCTACTCACACGTCGGTCCATCTCCGTGTCTGCGCGCGATGAAGACACCATTTAGCCACTCTGTAGAGCAGGTTGGCTTGGGTGACGCCGTCGACCGTCCGAATTGGAAACCTTTCGTCTTTAGCCCACTCTACATCCTGCCTCTATCGAGCCTTCATCTTCTTGCCATCGTTGGCATTCAATTACTTATCAAAGAACACGACAAATATGCCGACGACATTGCCCTCGTGCAGTCCAACCGGACACTCGACTCCGTCCCTTCAAGCCCCTTTATCTTCGAAGAGGATGACACTACGACTTTCATGGCCTGGTCATTTCTCCCCGTCGCTATCGTTGTTATCCTTTCCCTAGGATGGGAAGCTCTCGATGCGAAAAGCCGACGCTTAGAGCCTTTCTGGCAGCTTGCCAGCCCACAAGGTGGAACAGCTTACAATGCGCTCTGCGTTGACTACACCACTCTTTTCGGCCTCTTCACACCGTTTCAGGCGATCAGAAGGAGGCACTTCACCGTGGCTCTCGCGTCAGGTCTGTATGTCATCGCCTCCATTGCTGTCCCTGCTTTGACCAGCGGCATATTCGGCGTTGAATGGGGCAGCTTGTCGTTCTCCCTGGGTCGCACAGAGGGTACGAAGTATGCGGTGGTCGAGGTGAGCCGCGGCATCGCACTGGCCAACCAGGTTCTTCACGGGACTCTCCTTGTGGGAGGCCTTGCGATCTCGGCGATGCTTTTCTTCCGCCGCTCTGGACTGTACCATGATCCGAACAGCATCGGTGGACTCGCTGCGTTGATCAGCGATTCAGTGCGGAATGGCTCGAGCGCTGCGAGGATCCTGCGGCAAATACCATCATACGCCCATTCAAGAGTGGTCGAGAAAGCGCTGGGCGATATAGCCTTCAAGCTTGAGCACGTTCGGCTGCCTAGGTCAGATGGTACGATAGGAACGACATACCAGATCACAACCAACGTCGCTCCTTACACGATCCTTCATATCCACCCACAAGACCGACGATTCTACGCACACAGAAGAGACGCCTCTGGGTATTGGCTGATGAGACGCTCAGCTTGGCTCGCAGAGGCACTTCTTTGGCTCAGTCCCGTTACTGCAGCAGGAGCCATCTTCGCGACGGTCAAGTTTGTCGAGGGGAGGAGTACAGATACTACGAAGCCGCAGGTAGCGAAGATCGTTCTCAATGTCTTCGTGACCGTAGGAAGCATGATGTGGACCAGTATTCAGCGCGACATTCAGCTCTTCTCGCCCTGGCGCAGTCTGAGCAAGTCACCGGCGCACAGGCTCTCGAATCCCATATGGTGGAGTGATCCAGTCGGACGGGGTCAATTTGGTAGTGCAGCGTTTGGTCTAACGCGAGGCTCGATGTTGATACTCTGGGCATCATTCTGTGTCTTCATGACGCAGGCAGTTGCGGTCTTCATGCCGCCGATCATTGAGCTGGCCTGGACCTCAGGCCTGACCCGAGACATGGACGTTCCGACTCGCGAAATTGGGATCCTGTCAGGGTCGAGTGGTATTGGTTTGGGTGCGAGCGGAATTGCGATTCATCTTGTCGTCTTCCTCAACCTCCTCATCTTCACCATCTCAAATCTTTGGCGCCCATTTCTTCCACGGGCACCCACGACAATCGCCAGTCAAATCTTGTATTTATGCCGCAGCGAGAGACTCTTGCACAGATTTGAGGCCACGTCGATGATGAGCGGCAGTCAGCTGTCTGGGCTGTTGAAGAGCTCTCAAGGCCAGTGCTTGTTTGGATGGTTCTGGTGGAGGGAGGGCGGTTCGTGGTGCGTTGGAATTGAAGAGCATGAGCCGGGAGCGCCGTGGTATCCCTTTGACTTCTACAAGGGTGTTGCGGAAGGCCAGCAAAACTCATGAGTCATTTCAGTTTTGAGACATCCTACAAGAAATGGCTATTGTTTAGCGTATATCAGATGTTCCTCTTCCACCTGTGCTGTGAAGGATCTTATTATTCCAATGTCTTGAAACAGATTGCGAAAAATTCGTCATTCAACCTCTGTGAGGAGCCGTGAGGTACCGAGGTTGCTTGCATGCATTGCCCATGAGGCTGGACCGGACTATTCTGGTAGCTATTCTGACAGCTTTCCTAGTCGGTATTCTGCCGCTATTCCAGTAAGTGTTCCGGCCATTTCTTACGACGAGACTCGTGTCGGACACAGTCTAGACGCGATGTCGGAAAAGAAGAAAGATCGCCTCCCGGATTCTCGATGGTGCTCTAGTTCATCGGCTGTGACGGCTCGACGATGGTCCTCTCATCGAACTGATCGCACTCGGACTTGACTCTGCATCGGGACTCTTCTCCCAGCGGAAAGACAACATTGGCTAACATCTCTGAGCAACTCAAGCATGTCGGCAATTGACTAGCCAGAGCTGAGAGAAACTAACAGTGTAACCAGAACAACAGCCAGGAACATAACTTTATTGGAGTCCTGGCTATAATACTTCACTAATCATATTCAAAATAGTAACTAGGATAGCAGCCGCAATAGTGACTTCAATAGAGGCAAAATAGAAAGCAAAATAGCACTTCAACATCTTCAGGAATATCTTATTCAAGCAACTGGGAGAGTGCCCTTAGGTAACAGCACTGGACGAGGCCTTCCTTAGCGTTCGTGGTGCATGGTTGTCCCTATCCTCGGACCAGCAGCATTTCCGGGGCCCGGTCTCGGATATGCTCGGATAAATTACTCAAGTAACCCACCCCAGTCTCCCATCAACTCCGCGATTGCACATATCCCTGCGTCCAGCCCATCAACCCCAGAACTTATCTCGGACTTCAACAAATCTCCTGGAGAAGAGGACCCTCAGCATGCCCACTCGTGCAACTCCCGGCTCCGGCCCCGGACCCGGCCATGCCACCCCCGCCGAGTCCCATGCTTCGCAGGCTTCTCCCGCGAGTGTCATTTCCACGCAGACTCGGAAACGCAGCCAGGCGTCGGTGGACTCACCCGAGCGTGTCAACCGAAGGCGAACGAAGAAGACAACGCGCGCATGCGATTTCTGCAAGTCCAAGAAGCTCAAGTGCTCTGGTAGCTTGCCTTGCGACGGCTGCAGTAAACGGAGGTTGACATGTGTTTATGATTCCGAGTACCGAAGAGGCCGACCACCAACTCCCCCGCCGGCTGAGAAGGCCACCGATAGTCGGTATGTCATATCTCATCGTTGGCATTTCCATCTTATTTTCTCTCTATTGTCTATGCTTGTATACCTCTTGGCGTCAGGGTCATCTTCCTTTTTAGACTACTGGTTCTGCATATCGTTGTCAAGATGGCCTCCCCGGCTGATATGTCGAGCTGACTTGAGCTTCTTAGCATCTCCTCTGACGAGGGAGCACACAGCAAGGAAGATGACACACATAACGGATCTCTGGCCCGTGATAACAGCGTCAGTCATGAAGGCAACAACACAACTTCTAGGGCGTCGCCTGAGCTTGAGAGCACGGTGATTGAGGGTCAATATATTGATCCCACCTCAAGCTTAACATTCCTTCATAGAGCATGGAATCGGCTATCGACACAGCAAGGCCATGTAGGGCCAGTGCCTACAGTTTCCAGCGGCACAGAGCAACACCAATTCCTCATAAGTGCAGGCGACAAGCCTTTCGCCGTTCAACCCGGCCAAACAGCCCTCGTTCCGGATATTGCAACCGCACTGGAAATGATTCAATTCTACTTCGAAACTTGTGTAATAACTTACCGATGCTTGCATCGAGGTTATGTCACAGAGTGGGTTCGAGCTGTGGTCTCCAACCAGGAGTCAAACCTGCCACATTATTATGGAATTGGCCATGCGAAAGCCTCGATTGTCTTCACAATTCTCGCTATTGTGCACTTGAGAAGAGGCAATATCGCCGTCACCAATGTATCGACTTTAGGTCGCACCAGCCTTGCAGAAGGACCATTGCAGCAGAGTGATCCATTCTTTTGTGCCTCATCTCAGTTGACCGATACCGAGGTCGGCTTACCGACACTCGAGTCTGCCCAGTCACGCATACTGCAGGTCCTCTATCTCCTGCAATCTTCGAGAATGAACCAAGCTTGGTACGTTTTCGGCAGCACTTTGCCAATTGTATCAGCCCTTGGGCTTCACAGGAAGTCTGGTAGGAATCGAACCATAGGTGGTGTTGCAAGCAAGCACAACTACGACTACATCTCATCTCAGTGCCGAAAGAGGACTTTCTGGGTGGCATATACTATCGACAAGTATTTAGCAGTCGTATTTGGCCGCCCTCGGCTGTATCACGACGAGGATATTGACCAGGACTTTCCCGATTGTGTCAATGATGAGGATATGACACCCCAAGGAAGGGCTGCTCACGAGCCGCAGAGCGATTGTCATATGGACTCTCTCATCAACCACGCAAAGATTGCTCAGCTGATCGATCGAATATCTCAGGATGTCTACTCGATCAAGAAGGTCCCGAAGCGCGAACGCCTCGCATCGGCACACAAATTCGGTCAAGCTCTACATGAGTGGCGCGAGGCTCTACCCCATCATCTCGGTACTGTTCGCCCTTCCTCTCTCATTCCTGCTTTCAGGAGACAGGCTACGGCTATGAAGCTCGCATACTGCCATGCGATCATGCATGCCAACCGACCCTTCTTGCTTGGTGCGACAGGCGGACGAAGCAAGGGCAACAATACTGCCTTGGAAGACAGCGTTAGAGAATGCATCAGCGCTGCACGTACAGCGCTTGAGACTGTCGATGCTATGGCTATAGATGGCGCCTTATTTCATGCATACTGGTGGACACCGTACGTCACCTTTTGTGCTTTAGCTGTTGTATACGTCTGGGAAATTCAGCAAGTCCAAGCTCGTCAGTACGACAGTTATGGTCTACACGATTTGCTTGAGCTTGCAGAAAAGTGCCAAAATCACTTGGCTCGCGCAACAGCGCCAGACAGTCCTAGTCATCGATATAGTGTCATCCTCGAGGAACTTCGTCAGGAGGCCAAGAACCAGACCATCCGAGCTCCGTGGCGTGGGCAAAGACCGGATGACCAAGATGAAACACCGACTGCACCTGACACCATTATGAACGAGGTCGAAGTGAATCAAGAACAAGCACAAGGCTACACAAGTGCCAATCAAACAATGGAGATGAGCCACCAGGCTTTTGAAGGCGGGTCTGAGTTCTACGGAACAGGACTTTTAGACACATGGGAAACAACAGATTGGCTGGATCTTGACTCTTCGGTAAGTGCGGCCCATGTAGACCATAGAGGAATGACGCTCATGATGGTTCCTACTAGGCCTTCGGCCCCTTTCCAGGATTTGATGGTTCACCGAACGAACTTTGGATTCCCCCTTCGCTATAAGGGTCGTAATGTGGGTGTGCCTCACCCAAACCGAGAAGGACTCATGCCTGGGTGCTGCCTCCATTTTCTTCGGACACAGGGCTACAACGCGAGGTCTGCCATAATTAGTGCTCTTGTCAAATCCAAGGCGATTTACCCGATGCTTCCTGTCACAAGCCGTAAACCGAGGCTTCGCGGTGATCTTTGAGGCTCCGAAGTTGCCACCTACGCGAGTCTGGGGGACAAATTCTATGCTCAGAGTGTAGAGCCTCCCACTAGGCCAGAAGCTGTGGGATACCCTTTGGTAGCTCAATGCAAGGCTCATCCAATAGGCTCTCAACGAGTCGGAGAGAGACAACAAAATAAAGCATGGAGGCACTGAAATGGGAATGATTTGTACTTTTCAGTTATAACCCGGGCTGGTCAGGAGTTCCAGTTCGACGCACCCGCATAATCCGCGAACGACATGTCAATATGAACTTGTAGAGATCTGCGAACCCGCTCGCATGGATATGTTGACGCTCTGCTGCCGCTCGAGTTGACTGTGAAAAGACAACATGTCTAAGTGATGTTCTGCAGCTTCATCAGGACAAGTATCCTGGGTTGAGCTAGGTCCTTGACCTCTGGCCGTGAGAAGAATAGGAGCGTGCCTATCGCAGCCATCTCAGTCGCCTTTGGCGGTTTTCTGAGGCTGGATCCATTGGCAAAGATCTCGTTTACACAAGCGCATGGGCGGAGCCCTCAGTGCAGACCTATGCGAGCATCGCGATACGCTTCCGAAAGTCTATCGTCTCGATAATGCGAATCCTTCCGACACTTCAAGGCAAAGATTCTAGAATTCCATCATGACTGAACTACGAGAAACAGAGTTTTGTAAATTAATAAATTTGGTCCGTGATTCCACGCCATCTATTACTACCTCAGGTAACTCGTGGCTGCCCCGCCGTGGACCCTATCTCTTGCATCGGTACCTATGTGTTCTAGAGCGCATACTTGAACAGAGGGCTCTTCTCTCCCATATCATCCAGCTCCTGCTCAGAGTACTTGGCTCGGATCTCATTCTCATCAAGTTGTGCCTTCTTCTTGTTCAACTTCCGCAGAACAAACTCAAGCGTCGTGCTGGCAAAGATACCAGCAGAAACAAAGGCCAGAGAAGTTCCATAGCCTGTTGGGTACCTGGGCGCCTCGCGATCGAGGTAGATGTAGCTACCGATCAGACCGCCGACATTGCCGATACAGATCAGGAAACCGATGCTGATGGCGCGCTTCTGGGGATTGGGGCAATTCGCCACGTTCCATGCGTTCACGCCTGGGAGGATGGGGTACATTCTGTAGACGATATCAGCGCGCTGCAGTAAAGTGAGATGATGATATCAAGAGTTCGGCTTACCCAGCACAGGCTAGACAGACTGCAAAGTAGCAAAGACCAACGTTGTCCTTGATATCGCCACTCTTCGCGAACAGAATACCGAAAGCAACGATCAAGGAGCTTTGAGGGCCAACAAGGAAGGGATACCGCCAAGAGTACTTGTCGGCAAAGATAGCAAACGCGTATGCGGAGATAGCACCGATGGAGTAGGGTGGGATTGTCATGAGTTGCGCATCGCTGGAGGTGTAGCCCATATTCTTGATGATCTGAGGCATGGAGAACTGTCGAGGTGTTAGCATATGCTCCAACCAAGCGACTGCAGCGGTTGACTAACCTTGAGAGCATAGTTGGGTACTGCGTTGCTCCAGTTGGAAAAGATCAGGAGATACATCTTCCAGTCGAAGATGACGGAGAAGAAGGCCTTGCGGTCGAAGTGCTTGTCGCGGTATTCATCGGACCGGACAACACGGCGAGCTTGTTGACGGAGCACAAGATAGCGCTTCTCATCATCGTTGAGGAACTTGGCGCGAGCTGGGCTGTCGAGAAGGAAGAAGAAGCACATGATGCCAACTGCAACTGTTGCAATCCCCTCGAGAATGAAGATCTGTTTCAAACTCGTCAGCTTCTCTATAGAGTAGGATCGAGGAGCCTGAGAAGTCTTACCCAACGCCAACCGGCAAGACCAGCCGTACCGTCCATTTTAGCAATGGCAAAGGCTAGCAAGCCAGAGAACGCGCCGCCTGTCGCAGCGGAAGTATATAGAATCGCAATGCGGGTTTGTGTCTCATTCGGAAGATACCAGTTCGCAATAACCAGAATTGCACCAGGTAGGAAACCAGCCCTATACACACGATTAGTTAAGTCCGTCAATGCTACTCTCAACAATGGTACTTACTCGAAAAGACCAAGGAAGAAGCGAACAGCCAGAAGACCGGCATAGTTCTGAATTACGCCGGTCAAGGTCATGATAGTACCCCAGATCGTCACGATAGCACCCATATAGAGGGATGGCCGGTTGAACATGTGGAGAAGCATGTTGCTGGGGACCTCGGCCAGAATGAAAGGGATGAAGAAGATGGATACAGCGACATTGTAGTCTACTTGCTTCATGTTTAGGTCCTGGGGTAGGCCTTCGATCTTTGCATTGCCAAGGTTCGTCTTGTCAAGATAGGCAAAGAGGTAGAGAAGAACGAGCATGGGAACCAGACGATACTGTCGAACAGGACAAAGTTAATATCTCAGGTCTGATTATGGCCCGTTATCTCAAAATTGACTTACGTCGACCTTGCGAACAGCTCTCTTCTGCTTCTCAACCGGGAAGTTGTCAAGGAACTCCTGGTCCTCGGGACTCATGTTGCCAAGCCTCCGCTCTTTGTGATCAACAGAAGTCTTCTCGACGACTGCATTCTCAATATCCATGTTGGCATTGGGGTGTTGTCCAGCCATTGCGGCTGATGTGGTCGCAGGGACTGATTAGAGAGGATTGGGTAAGATAGTGATGTGAGAGACTTGATCCTCGCCCTTGATGACGCTACAAGAGGACAAGAGACCGTGCCTTGGTTATATACAGTTGAGCGTGGTGCCCCGTGCTGGCTTCTCCGGATGCTGGTGGTTCTCCAGGTTTTTGCCCTTGGGGTAAGTGGAGTCACAGCTCAGAAGTCCGCTGCCCCAGAGCGCAGGAATCCGGGGAAGGGATTATGTACGAGGGAGCGAGACAGGAACTGATCCATGCATGGTGCGTGCTTGTGCCGGCTAGGATGTTCGTCAGATGAGGTACTGGATCCTGGCCACCGGCCTCGTCTATGTCCGAGTCAGAAGTTGCGGCCTCGGCCACGGTCAACGTACGGAGGCGTGCCCTGGAATGCAGCCATCGGCGGCTAGATTTCACAAAGTGAGCAATAGCTGAAACCCTAAATTTGCCCACTGATGGAGCTGAGCCATTCCGAGACGCCCAGCCAAGCTTCTGACTAAAGAATTGCCTTGGCCGGGC
The DNA here is from genome assembly GCA_030734395.1 of Sarocladium kiliense. Classification (NCBI taxonomy): domain Eukaryota; kingdom Fungi; phylum Ascomycota; class Sordariomycetes; order Hypocreales; family Sarocladiaceae; genus Sarocladium; species Sarocladium kiliense. The sequence goes on from JAUZTG010000029.1 coordinate 2,130,773, forward strand.
TGGGTCTCGGATTACTTGGGGCCCCGGATGGAGGGATTTACCCCACACACTGTTGAGGGGGAGGCTTGAAGCTGGAGAGAATCCGAGACGAGTCCGAGATGCGCTTGCATTAGTCCGGGATGCTTGCATCCGGAATTCTTCACAGCCTCGGATTTCCTGTAGTTGATGAAGTGATGGGCGTATGCTGAGGTCACAAGGGCGGCGACCTCGCCGTTTCGGAAATGATCACGGCTGTACTACATGTCGCGAGCATCTTCGACTTTTAAGCGCGAACTCCGAGAATCGCCGTCAAGGATATCTATATAATCGAGTGATATCCGGACCTTGAAAGGATTCAGATCATCACAAATATCACAGCAACCTAGCAGATCAAGCCTTCAAACACTCGACATCTCATCCTTCATACCCTGTTCACCCAATATCATCAATAAACCACTCCATCAACACCAGCAAAATGGGTTCTGCTTCTCAGGTTGGCTTCGACATGCACGGGCTCACCCCTGCCCCTGTCACACCTTTCACCAAGGACGGCGCTGTCGATTACGACGCTATCCAGCGCCTGGGCTCCTGGCTCGGAAGCATCCCTGGTGTCAAGGGTCTCGTTGTTCTCGGACACGCCGGCGAGGGTACCTTCCTTACCCCGGAGGAGCAGATCTCTGTCATCAAGGCCTTCTATAAGTCTGTCAACGGCACTGTTCCTATCATTGCTGGTATCACTGGTGAGGGTACTGAGGTTGCCGCTCTTGAGGCTAAGCGCGCAAAGGAGGCCGGTGCCGCTGCTGGTCTTCTCTACCCTTCTCACGGCTGGCTCCGATTCGGCTACCAAGATGGCGCTCCCCAGGACCGCTACAAGCGTGTCTATGAAGTCAGCGGTCTGCCCCTGATCCTCTTCCAGTACCCCGACAACACCAAGGCCACCTACAGCCTCCAGACTATGCTTGACATTTCTGCTCAGCCCGGTGTCTTCGCCATGAAGAACGGCGTTCGCAACATGCGCCGCTGGGACACCGAAATCCCCGTCATCAAGCGTGAGCGCCCCGACCTCCAGATCCTCACTTGCCACGATGAGTACCTCCTTCACACCGTCTTTGACACCGATGGTATGCTGGTCGGCTATGGAAACATTGCACCTGAGGCTCTGTTGGAGATGATTGATGCTGGCAAGAAGAAGGACTACGTCAAGGCCCGCCAAATCCACGACCAGCTGCTCCCCGTCACTAAGGCTGTCTACCACCGCGGCTCTCACATGGAGGGTACTGTTGCCCTGAAGCACGCTCTCGTTGCCCGTGGCATCCTTGAGCATGCTACCGTACGATCACCTCTACTTCCTCTCCCCGAGGGTGCAGAGGCTGAGATCCACGGTGCTATCAAGTCTGCGGCGCTCAAGAAGGTCGCATAGATATATGATGAATGATGAAGGGAGGCGTATGAGATCATGTACATAAGCATTTTGGAGTTAATGAATGAAGGCAATAGAGTGAATTTCACAATCTCAGCTTGCAGACGTGGAAGACTGTGATTGATGAGGAAGCGTCCCACATGCGTTTGAGAAGACCGAGGGAGTTCATTGAGCAATTGACCAGTTTCGCATAATTGCCGAGCAAGTGTGAGTGTAATTACATGGCTACAGTATGACTTGGTTGGGGAGCAAAGTCGCCTGCGAGGGAAGACCGACACGGATTCCCCCCTTTGACCCAGCATCCTAATAAACATGAACAGGGTCTCTATGTATCGTATGATATACTAGGGCACAGGAAGGAAATTTAATGTGGAGACAAGATTTTAAAGAATGAGCAAACTTCTCTCCTTACCAATTCTCGTATGTTGTTCGGCTATTGGAGTAGCTGGCTTATGGTCAATAAGATTTCATCTCGCACAGTTCTGCCATCAGGCGATGACACTATTTTCTGGAACAAGGAGGACCCTTGAATGCCACACTCCTTCTTGGAAGACTTCAGGTGGATGGGATCCTGATATCATGCTCGCGCGGGTGGCGGAGATAATTATGACGAGCGTCCTGTGAGAGTGCACATGTCATGAGACTTAATCATGGATTGATGTTAAGACCAGCAACTACGCTCTCATGATTCTCCTCGGTTCAGGTTACCTTTCTCGCCTTCGCATGTTTCTGCCATCCCCAAATCTATTTCCTTCCGAGCTTTCGACAATCGCGGCAGAGCCTAGGACTCGTGTGTATGTTCAGGCGTTGTCCACGGTGAATATCTCGGTGAGCGCAATACTCCACGTAATGATGCCCGCAACTAAATTTCGTTGATTGACACATTACGAGATCTACAAAATTCGCGGGCAACAAATGCAAATTCTATCCAACAGGAAGGAATCACGACGAGTAATGTCCGAGGTGATTGAGGCCCGGAGTTCTTTATGAGGGATGCACTGCTGGATTATGTGTTGGCAAGAGATTTCCCCGTTACGAGCGGACCTTGGTGTTATATGTCCGCAAGCATCGCGACAAGATGAAGGCCAGTGCGTGACACGGCGGCTTACTGTGAAACAGTCAGTTCACGACTGCCATTGATTGCATGTATGCACAAGCGCTGACATTGCCTTTAGGTTGTGTGTATTCATCTCTAGTATTTCAATCTCATCACATAAGGCCCAGTTCTTCTGCAAATAGGGACTGGGCAGATCTCTTAATCATCGTGATATCTTGCTTTAACTGCTACTAGCCTACGTACGGCTGATATAAGCGAAAGTAATGCACTGCTGATGTGTCCCTCCAATCACATTCAAGGAAAACGATCGGAATCCGCGCAATCTGTGAAGTTTTACCATTTGATTTACTTTTTGAACACAGAATCCGGAACAGGAACAGGTGCCTGTGGAACCAGAGTGGCCACGGAGCGGTGAGGCCAGGTCAATGGACCAAAGTCGAGGTTCACCAGTTGCGTGTACTGGATTTGCTTCGTCTCAACCTTGATCTTTTGGTGCTTGGTGATCTCGTGCGGCGGCTTAACTTCGAAAACCGGTACTGGCGTAACCTGGCTGGGCTGCTTAGGTTTGATGTGCAAGGGGGCGTGCCCAGGCTTCCAACAAGGTACTTCAATCTCGTACTCGACGGTCTCGATCCAGAAGATGGCATCCATATGCAGAGCATTGGCGTTCGGCACAGCGGCAGTTGTGGCATCACCTGGGGCAGGCTTGGTACCGGTGAGGAAGGCAATGTTGCTCGTGCCGTCATCCTCCAGGGGTATATCCGGTGGGGTCGTAGAGATGATGATGGTAATCGTCTCTGTGATCTTTTGGTCCTTGATAGCATCACGAAGGATAACATTGACATCGTCCAGGATCTCCTGTGTGATTGTTCCTTCGGCAATGAACTTGGTCAAGTCCTGGGGGAGTCTCGCTGTGCCTGTAGCAGTTGCGGTCTGGGCAGGGAAGGGCTGCAAGTTGGTAGGTTGTCCGATGAAGAATGGGGTAATTGGGGCAGCAGCAATCTTGGGTGGTCCAGGGAAAGGGTCTTGAAGCTGGATACCTTGAGCGTTGATGCTGGTACCGTGAGGGATTGTTCCCATACGTGAGACGGATGCCGGGAGCTTGGGGTCAACATCCGTTGCAGGGACGTGCATCCACATTCCATTCTCAATATGAATGTTGATGGGATCGCCATCACGCTTTCCAGTCTCTGGGTTGGCAATATCGTCAACGGACTGCACATAGGTGACTCCGTTGAGGAAGATGTCACCCTGTCCTGAGAAGCCGCGGTTGGGGATATCGCCCAACGGGGCACTGAAAGACAAGGTCTCTCGAGTCAGATTCAGTTCCAACACCGAATCATTTGGGAATGCCGGCGGCGGGGGATCCACGGGGATAGGGAGCTTGGTGGGTGTTGCGCCACTGTTCGGGCGGAAGATCTGGTTGAACCCAATGCCATGCCAGACGCCAGGAAAGCTGGACAACACACCGAGATCGGCTGCCTTCTTCCGCCTCCGTTCTGAACCCGAGGTGTACTTGCTATCAACCTCCTGAAAGTGAAAGTCAGGCGGAAGGACAACATGAGGGAATGATTGATCAGTATCAGGATTCCTCGTAGCACCCTCAGCCCCAACGGGAAGGGAACTGCCACTGTCGGCTTGATGCTTCACAGGTTGAGACATTCTGCAACGCTTGGTTCAAGAGAGATGACTGGGATTTGGTAACCTCAGGAGGATGTTATTCGTGACAGAACTACAGGCAATTGACTAAGGAGCGGACTTTATACTACACTGCTCTGGAACCACTTAGCCAATAAGATAAATCCTATTGCTCATCATCAGCTGTGGCGGTCTCGAACACCATATGGGTGTGATCACGCATTGCATGTTCGTGTATCACTCGCACATGCCTCTTGGAGAGATGCCGGTTCGCAAAGGGTTGGCGTAATCCTCACCGAATGCAGGTCTGAGTTGCATCGTGGCTGTCGCACTTTAGGAACCATGCAGGCGGCATTAGAAACCCGCGGGTCCTGGAAGGCAACGATCTACCGTTTTTTACGAGCTGATGTAAGCTGATGTTGGTTTACTCGTTTAACAGAATTGTCCTTGCCAAATCTTACGTGCTCGGAGGTTGTGCTTTAGGAATTGATGGTAGCATACCTTAGTCCTAACTAAAGGTTCCTATAAGACGGCGCATTGTAAGCACTAAGAGGCGCGGTACCCGACAAGTCTAAGTTTGACCAATGATAGAATTAGCTATAGGACGGGAGCTTGCGGCATGGTTTGAAGCATAGCATCCATATAGCAACTTTCGGCGAACGCACCGCGATGTTCATTTTCGTGCCCAAGATTAACCAGAGCATACAAGCTGTCAACAGACTCCAGGAAAGCCCAGACGATCAACTATTATTCTTCGTCTCTGGAATGAAGAAGTGCACGCCTAAACGATATTATGGAGAATCGGGTTACCATCGGTCGGCTTACACACTCCAGCTACGGCTGAACCGTGGTGGCTGACACACCGGCACCTCCCTGCCGATTATGTGCATGTGGCCTCTGGACAGGATTGGCTTCTTTCTTGCATGAATGGCTGATGAAGGCTGTGTATACCGAAGATGTAAAAGGACAGATTGGCAACTTGCGGGCGTGAAATACCATCCAAGTTCATCAGATGACCGTTGCCAACAATCAAAGAGGCTGCAAGGTACGAACATCGTAGTGTGGCTCAGCTCGCACGTCAAGCATTCGGCTGCTGGAATTTGTCTAGACATATATGTGGCCTCTTCTAATGGCCTTTTGGAAATAGGTACTCTGAAGGATACTTCAGAAGAATGGGTCTCCTTTCCTAGATCTTGGGACGAGGCAATGGAGAAGCGCCGAGTTCAACGAAGGACTCGTCAGCCTTGGGAAATGCCATAGCATCACTCCGGCCAACTCTCGTCTACGCCTGACTTGTCATGGTTTTTGATGTTCTGTTACGTACATCCTTTGCGTGTAAAACATAGATGATAAAGTTTCGAGACGACCACGTGTGTGAGGTTCCACTCGCTATGAACCATCCAACTTAGTGACCTACGGCAACCCACGTGAGGACCGTTGCTACACCTATGTGCCGTGTTTGTGAGCATCACATGATCATTCTACTATGATGGGGATCGCGGTCTCGAACCGGACGATCGCATAAGTATGGACGCCACGACGGTCAGCTTCTGTATGGGCGGACCTCAGAAACCCGATCACGCAAGGTTTCGAACTAGGCACAAGGCGCCACATTGATGCCCCCCAATGGACTGAAATGGATGCTCAAAGAAACAAAAAGAGCCGTTTCAGCCGTTGAGACATGGTTTGTTGGCTTCCACCAAGGAGACAGCTACTCTGAGTGCTGCCGTAGGATGGGGTCAGCACGGAGCTAGTGAGAAGCTTCTTTTTTGCGAGAAGGCTATCCCTGTTTAAATATGGGAAATTGACAAGACAAAAAGCGTAGAATTCATGGTCTCTTCCATGTAAGCCTCTAATGACTTGCTAGTGTTGGGATCTTATGCGATATCTTGCTAATCATCTAGGTTGAAGTCGAAGACCCGTCGAGTTTTCCCGGATATCAGCTTTGGCCACTACATCCACCTACCTCAATTACTCATCACACGCGAACTGTTTGGCACCTCCGCTACCTGCTTGAATGTTAGCAGTGCCGACTTCCCGCGTGGCTGCATTGTGGCTGTGAATAGGGATGTGAAGGAGCTGGACAACCATCACAGCAAGATTGCCAACAAAGGCCTAATTGGAACTCGGGCGTCTTTGGAAAACATGGGAGCGGGGAATCAGAGTTTAAGGAATCTAGGTAGAGGAACACCGATACCAGAGGAACATTCGACAGCTTGAGCAAAGACTCTAATTGTCCCATGAAACTGCTGTTGTTTTGCTTTACTTCGCATACGTCTGATGTCTTCACTCTAGCCTTCGTTCGTTTTCCCCGTTGAGCTTGCCCATCTCCTAGGCACACCAGCCTTTCACTGGCTGCTTCGATCACTAGTCAAGGCATAAATGTCCACCAGTCTTGAAGTCAAGTACGCCGTGGTTTGGATACGGGTAACCGGTTTCTTCGATTGCTCTCTCGAATGGACTAGGTTCGCCATGGGAAGGAACAACGCTATCATGCGGTCAGCGCTTTTTGTTATCATCTCATTGCACCACTCAATACTCACATAGCGCTTCTGCTCAGTCCGTCCAGAGAAGCATCATGAAGCCAACGGAAAGCGACATTTCCATCGGTACCCCTGCCCGTCTGCCACGCGTCACCCTCGTAGGCAAGGATGGAACTATTTGCAGTCGGGCAGCGTGAGGTGACAATGGCATATGTCCAGTCAACGCAATGCGGCTGTCCAGGGCGCCAGAGGAATCGAGCTTGCATGGTACTATCTGAATGGATATATGGCTTACCCTCACTTTGCAGGTGCCCGTTAGTCGTTATGTAAAGATGAAATGCAGATGATACAAACTTACCTAAAAGTGATGAGTTCAGCACCGGGAATCAAGCTCCAGTACTCCACAGCCACCTCCGGAACGATGATCTTTGCTCCAGCTGCCACGAGCTTGGCACCATCATACGTATGATCGTGATGATGATGCGTCGGCTGTGAATTGGTCAGAAGGAGAAGCCGAAGAGATGATTAACAAATACTAACCCAGAAGTGAGTAATGTTCCGACCAAGAGTCTCATGGACGTATTGAATGACCAAGTCAGTCTGATGTGGGGGCGCTTCAAACACGATCAGAGAGTCTTCAAACTCAAGGATCAGTTGTGCAAAGTCGGGCTTCTCTTCCACCACAATATGATGAACATTTGGCAAGTCGCTAGCCGGATTTGTCACAGTGAAGCCACCAAGAGTTCCCGGATATAGACCTCCCCAGATGAGATTGGTCCAGTACTCGTTGATCTCTGCGTGCGAGTAGCCTTCAACCTGCTCTGGTGGAGTTGGCTCGGTGTCCGTATCTTCGAGGTCGAGTCCATCGAAGAAGTCACTGGCGAAGCCGGGATTGACCTTTACCCTCGCTACTGTGGCTTCTTCGAGGAGAGAATCGCTGTTGTACATCACCAGTTGACGGTGGGGAAACCATATGCCATCCGTATTGGTGTAGTTGAGGAGTAAAAGATCCTTGGTCGAGTCTCCGAAGATGGCATGGTCCTCAAATGACCGAATGATGGCAGGACGGGCCTCGACATCGAAGCCGACCACAAGGCCTAAAACGTCGTCTCTTACCGCGGGGTATGTGACCTCGCCGGCCTGTATAGTCAATGGGACTGGGTCATGGCGTTCAACCTAATTGCCTCATTAGTGACGGAGGGTGCCACTATGGCCACGGTGAAATACCTCAAGCAGGAGTGTTGGAGACAGCTTTTGCGCGTTGAATACCAGGTAGTCAGTCAGGGCCGCTTGTACAGGTTAGTCATCTCTATAGAATCCTTGCAGTCACTGCTACAGCACATACCATCTGCATAGCCAGTAGTCTGCTCTGGTGGATACCAGATGGCATTGTTGCCCTGAACATAGCAGGAGTACCCATCGTCACCACCTCGAACGACAAGCGAAAAGCTTCCCGGCGGCAGTGAAGGGTCAATGAAATAGTAGTACTCTATGAAGTGTAAGACGGCGTAGGAAGCACTCAAAGCGTGGAGAAGGCTTACCGGAGCGTTGAAAGTCTCGATCAATCCTCTGTTGGATTGTGTTGGTCTCTTCGAAGGAAAACGATATGTTCTGAGCACCTTTACTAACAACCCATCGGTCACTTGTCAATAGATTGTAATTCTGTTTTAGAGTATTAACACGGAGAATACTGAAGATGGTTAGCGTTTTAGAATCTTAGGGACAGTGCTGAACGAACTCTGGATATTCGTATGTCACGCCCGATAGCCCACTCAAAGCTTCTCTTCCCCCGAGAGCCTCGATTGCGTTGTCAATTAGATCTTTGGCAGACGCATCAACTGATAACACTGGACATCCGAGCAGCGCCGTGGCTAGGAAAAGTGTTGGCAGCATGATTGGCTTTCTCAAAAGGAACGATATACGATTGGTCTTCGATGAGGTCAACGTCCATTCTGCTATTGATCGCGGTCCTTATCTGCTCTTTATATAAGCGGAAATGGCATTTTAACCAAGACCTGTCCATCAGTAAGCAATGAACTCCGATCCGCATTTTGGCTATGCTTATTTCTAAGCCTGCGTGCAACCTGGCAAGCAGCTACTGGGGTGTGAGGGTCGCTCGCTAGGCTGCGCCTTACATAGACTGATTGAGCACTCGAGCTACCTAGCTTTCTATTTCAATGTCGAATGAAGTCCAATCTGGTCAGAGGCCACGTGAAGAATGATTGATGATTCGGTTGTGGCGGTATCTCAATCCTAAGAGTTATAGTCTCGTGGGCGTCCCACTGAATCGGGGATAACAAGGCTCCTCACAAATACTATCCCTCAAAACCATGATCTATCGCACCGCGAGAGTATTATTATTTGCTGGAGGGTACCGCACATGGGACTTTGCCAAAGTTGTCGTTCCGGCATATCGTAAAGTGGTTCTCTCGTAAGCAACAGTGTGTGATCTAGAATGGATTCGAACTGTGGGATTCATTGCAGTTTGCCGAAAGCTATGTGAACAGCCATACTTACCAAAAAATGCCCAAAGAAGGCAAGACGTACCTCATTGGTAGGTGTTTGTCAGCCACCACGTCTTCTGCTACAATACTCCGACTATGCGGAACAAGACGTTCTCGGGAGCGGAGATGTAGTGGACGGAATCTTTGGGCTGCATATGACCCATGTCGCTAGGATAGACGCTGACTATTGCTCCACGGCGTGCAACCCTTGTTCAGAGTACTGCGTTTCAAGATTCGACGATGATAGTCTGGAGAGGAGGAAATGATTCCATCCTACGGGAATTAGCACGCAGGGGTTAACAGGAGCTCAAACCTATGTATTGTACCCCGTATATGTTGAAATTGAACAGAACATCTAATATAGGGCAACGTTCTAATGCCATTGGATCACCTTGTCGAAGGTTATCCATCTATGCACCTCTGAAACAACGGATTGGTCGCTTGAACAATCCTGTCGTCCGAATTAGCTCTTCCAAGCTCCCTGAGCCTAAGTCAAGTATGTATTCCAAGGCCATCCCACACGCTGGCTCGAAGAAGCTTTGTCGTCTGACTGTCGTCGTAATAACCGCCGCTTGGGTCCGCGAAGAAGCGGATGCCGAAGCACTTCCCAGCAGGGTGATACACCCTGGTCGAAATCACAGTCCTGTCATTGACGAAAACCTCCAGTACGCTTCTATCAAAGAAAGCACGCACGGTAAGATGTTCTTCAGTGTCTTGACCTTGTTGTATCCTAGAGGTGAAGAGTGTATGCGGTGCTGATTCAAATCCGTGATTGATCTTAGGGTCTTCCGTAGGTGGTCGATGGATGGTAAACTCTTCAGCGTCTGGATGCCATGCAAGTGTGGTTCGGTGATCGAAGTCTAAAGTTGTTAAAGGACGTAAAATCATCAGGGTGAGGATTCGATGATCACTTACTTGGGTCGTGGGCGACTTCGATTCCGACGCGCTTGCATGTCTGGCTGACCGCGAACTCGGCTACAAGCTCCCAATTACTCGAGTCTAGAGGAATCAAGTGACTACACAAGTCCGTCAACTCTGCAGGCAACGGTGCAGCCTGGGACCGCAATTCCTGACATCCACGTCGAAGTCCTGCAAGTCGTGGTTCTGGGCTGATACGCAAGGTATGAATGGTATGTGTTTCGTTGGATGCATCGGCAACCACCTCTAGCGAAGTGATGGATTGTAGCGGCGTCTTACGGGCCCTTGTCACCCCGTGCATAGTCATTAAATGGACGACCCGAGGAAGCGATATGAGAGAACTCCATCCCTGACTATGACGGCAGCTGTCTGAAAGATCTTCTTCCGTGATCCAGCCATAGACAATATGCTGCGACGTTATGGGATCCCAAAAAGCATTGGCAGCAAGGAAGCATCCGTGATCGAAGATACCAGCGAACTCGTACTCTGTCAATGGATCATCCACCGTGGGACGGTTGGCTGAAGGCCGGACGGACATCCAGTGTTGGCACCGCGTATGACGAAGTTGTCGTGCGGAGTCCATAGGGAAACTCGACTTATCTGGTGAGAGTGCTCCTTCAACCTTGATGATGACGAAGTCTCGAGAGACCCCGGAATCATTGGCCAAGGTCATCAAATTCGCCACCTCCCAGTTGACACCAAAATCGCCAGACCAGCGAGATGGGCAGAAGTTTTGACCAACGTCGACCAAAGGGCCCTTGTACTCCCATTTACGAATATCGGAGGTATCAACGGCATAGACGAAAGCAGTTGGGGTTTTGGCGACAATGCCGCCTGAAATCAGGCCGTATAAGTTGGACGACTTGTCGTTGCCACTTTGTTGCCCTCGAGAGTCCCAAATGGCAAAGCTTGGATCCCTCCAACCTGTGACTGCGAGATTCGAAGGTGGGCCAGGAAGGATAGGATTTCCCTCGTGACGCTTCCAAGTCTTTCCGCCATCTCCAGAGACTGCCAGACTCAGGGTCTCGCTTCCCACGACATATGGCAGCGTGTAATGGATGGGAAGATGGTTGACAGATGTATAGACAATAGTAAGCTCTCCAGGATTCCCATCTATACCAGTAGCGCGCAGGCAGCCTGTGAAGACTCCTTTATGGTCATAGTCTGCTGATGGCTCGAGAGCGGGCTCTGGGAAGGTTTCCCATGATATCAAATCGCGTGACGTGGCGTGTCCCCAGGACATGTTTCCCCAGATGTTTCCATGAGGGTTCCATTGGAAGAAGAGATGGTACAGCCCTGTTTTCGGGTCATATCCAGGACCACATGGATCGTTGAGCCATCCATTCGGAGCGGTGACATGGAAAAGTGGCCTGAATCTGGATGCGAGGACCGCATCTTGTGTCTCGCCACATTCAACAGGTAGACTGGTCTTCGTATCATGTTCCATGATGGGTGCTTTCGATTTGAATTGGCAGCCGCGAGGTGCAGTTGTCTGAAAGAATTGCGCGCTGTATGAGGTCCAGCCGTGGGCAACGATAAAGAAAGGTCCGCGAAGGGTCCGCGCGATTGAATTTAGTAATGAGGTTGGATCATTGCGAATGAAGGCGCTCCTTCGTTAGATAGCAACCTATCTGAAGAATGGTAACTAGAAAATGAAGCCAACTCTGTGTCCAATCAACAAGTTGAGTTGAGCCGTAGATGGCAATCGCCTCTGCCGACTTGAGTATTGTGCTTTGGTTGACACGTTGAGAGTCAATTGATCCATCTTCGCGCGAGGACGAGCAGTGCTCCGCAATAAGCGAGGGCTGTTCCCAGCTAGTCGCCCGCCGCTGCTGCAGAAGCTGGATCTTAGACCAATGCCCTCGCTTACAGCGGGGCTACATTGATGGCACATGGCACTAAGTTCACAAGTCGTCTAATTAGCTGAGAGTTGGCGTACTTAGAGGAGAGGCGTCGCTTGGAGTGGAGTCGTCCTCCTAAAGTCAATGATCCCCGCGAGGAATCTCCCGCTCAACTTCCGAGCATGTGGTCGCGGGGAAGTGAGCGATTGGCTCTTCCTAAACTGTTCCCCATGTACTATGGTATCTGGCAGGGAATTGAGGTTCATATCTGAGAACTACGATCCGACAGCCTTATAAGACCCCAGGTTGAGATGCCTCGATATGGCCCCAGATGAACGAAAGAAAAGGCATCAGTGGCTCAACACCACTTTCTCTGCCTCATCAAAACGCTCTTCTACCCAATATGTCTAAGACACATTCGATCGCTATGGAAAAGTCTTCTGCGGCATCGGAGGTTATGCCTGATAGCCTCCTGGCTGACGCCGAAGCCGCCATGGCGTGGGAGCATACCCTCACTGCCCGAAGGGCATGGAAATTGTACCGGACAGCTGTCGGATATAGTCTGTTTGTCTCTCTCCTGCTTGTCATGGAAGGATTCGATACGAAGGTCGTGGGCTCACTCTATGCGGTTCCGGCATTCAAGGAGGCTTTTGGAACTCGCAACGACGACGGGACCTACGAGATCCCGGCTGCCTGGCAAAGCGGTATCAGCGCAATCAATGGTGTCACAGCTATCATGGGAATGTTCTTGGGTGGCTGGGCTTCCGAGAGATTCGGGTTCCGCAAAACGATGATGGGTGGCCTGTTGTCCATGCCTCCGATCATTTTCGCTTTCTTCTTCGCCTCAGGACTCGAAGTGTACGCCGTCGCCAACTTTCTTTTTGGTAAGTTCAAGGCAGCAGTTCTTGCTTCGTACAGCGTCCAAAGAGTGTCACTAACAGATATTACCCAGGCTTCCCCATTGGAATATTCCAGAGTGTCACTACGGTCTATATCGCAGAGATTATGCCCACTGCTCTCCGCCCTTATCTCACAAGTTGCAATTCGATGGCTTGGGTGAGTTGTCTGGGATACGGATTTGATGCATGTTGAGACTGACGAAGTTAAAGGCTGTGGGCCAACTCTTGAACGCGGGGGTATTCCGTGGCTGCCTCCAGTTGCCCAGTCCATGGACATATCGGGTCCCCTTTGCGCTTCAGTAAGTGTTTGTTTTCATCAGATGTAAGAGACAGGGGAGATGCTAACATCATATGGAGATGGTTCTGGCCATGCTTCCTCATCATCGGTATCTGGAGGGCCCCAGAGTCTCCTTGGTGGCTTGTCAGACAGAACCGACTTCAGGATGCCGAAGCAGTGCTCAAGCGAATTACTTCTCCAGACCTAGGCATCGACACCGGAAAGATTGTATCGCTCATGATTTTCACCACGAACCACGAGCGGGAGATTGAATCTGGCACCACTTACGCTGCTTGCTTCAAAGGCGTCAATTTGCGCAGGACTATCATTGTTATGGGAATTTACAGTATGCAGTGTCTGACTGGTGCACCCCTCAGGGCATGGATGACCTACTTCTTTACCCAAGCTGGCTTGCCCGCCGATCAGTCGTTCAACATGACCATCGTGGCATTGTCTCTCGCCATTTTGGGAGTCATTGGCGCTGTAAGTCTTCTCTGCCACTTGACACTGCCCAACGGTCGGTTCATTCACTAATTACAACCTGACAGTGGGTTGTCCTCACGTATCTAGGCCGCAGAAGGATGCACCTCTGCGGAATTTCTATCTCTATTGCCCTATTCACAGCAATTGGAGCCATGGGAGTTGAGATGAATAAGTCGAACGCCACTGCACTGGGCTGGGGAATCGGATCTATCCTTGCGATAGACGCCTTCTTGGCAAATCTTCTGATTCTCCCGGTGTCTTTTGCTATGGTTACGGAAATCCCCTCCTCCCTCCTCCGCAGCAAATCGGTTGTCATTGCCCGCAACTTCTACACCGTCGTGAACATATTTGCCGGAACAATTACGCCATACATGATCAATCCCACTGCTTGGGCTTGGGGAGCAAAGACTGGGTTCTTTTGGGCGGGAGCTTGCTTGATCGGGCTTATCTTTACATTCTTCATGGTTCCAGAGTCCAAGGATCGTACGACTGCGGAGATGGATATTCTCTTCGAGCAGAAGGTCAGTGTCCGCAAGTTCAGGACCACGGAAGCCAAGTTATCCCAGGTTGGTGGAGCCGCATCGGCTTAGGGACAGAAGCCTCGATTTGGTACGCCGCTCGCATTGCCATTGTTTGGACATGTCGTGGGTATTGGGACAGAGAGGAATGGATGTTGTCTAGTACGTCTGATCAACTCGGCGTAGCCCTTTTCATAGCATTCAATATAAGCTACCTTTGGACATTTACGACCTATGCAAAAGGAGCATTGTGACTGACTGGCCAAGCTTATGCTAAACTGCTTGTACGAGGTTGCTCCATGTCACCGAGTTTTGCCGCTAAATTCTTGTTAACCATTGTGTTAAGGAAAGCTGTGTGGCTCCATGGTATCAAGAGACATACAAGCGAAGCGCAAGAGTCAAGAGTCTACGGTACCTGAAGGGGCTACAACCTGTCATGCAAGTGCCCAAGAAGAGTCCACGTATATGAAAAGAATCCTGATCATTACGATTGCATCAGTGGCTAGCCTCTATCTTGTTCATGACCTTGAGCAGCGAAGGGTGAAGATCCCCCCATGCCACCACCAAGCCTCTGTTACGGCTCAGATCTCTTCCAGCACCAAAGTCAATCGCCATTCCATCCAGATCTGTCACCTTACCTCCGAGCTCTGTGAAGATGAGCTGCGTACCTGCATGGTCCCAAATGTGCATGCGCGACGTAGGACCTGACGGCACCCAGAACTGCGCATTTCCATCTCCGATGATCAAGGCGGCGTAGCGAATGTGTGAGGACCACAGCTCGATACCTGGGAACTCTGCATCAAAATGCGCCGCTAACTCAGCGACGATATCGTGTCGAGTGACCTTGCAGGCAGTAGAGCCGACAATCTTCAGAGCACCAGATCGGTTCGATGGGACCGCCATCAAAGTAATGGGCTCACTGAGACCCTGGGGTGTCATGGATCGGAGCGTTGAGCCTTGTCCCCGAACTGCTGAGAGTAAGACGCCGAAGCTCTTCTCGTCAATGGCTGTCTCCGAAACTCGAGTCGTTCCGGCACTGATGTTCGGGCAGCCAAGGACGCCTACCACCTCTTTGCCTTCCTCAACCAAAGACAGTGAGACTCCATATTGTTGCCCTTTGAGAAATGTGGCTGTTCCGTCAATGGGATCTATGACCCAAAATCGACCCTTGTCGCCACCTTTGCCTTGTCCGCCCAAGTCGATCCAGCCAAGCAACTCGTCTACAGAAGCTGGGTGAGGAACCTGTAACCCTACTTGGGACAAGTTTGAAGATTCGGTGATAGAAAGCACCAATTCGTATACTTTCATGCACAGTGATTCATCTTTTCTGAGCGTAGCCGAAGTCTCTTCGCCAAGAAAGGAGTCACTCGGAAAAGCACGGTGAAGGAGGCCAATCAGGACAGCCTGAGCTGCGAAGTCGGCGATGGTCACTGGTGAATCGTCGTCCTTTGAAATCTCCTTGACTCTTGATTGGACTTGTTTCGTCAAGATCGAAGCCAGAAGCACCGCCGATTCCGCGACTTGTCGCTCAAGCTCATGGCAGGGTGACAAAGCCATCATTGGATGTGTGCTCACAACGTTCGCTTGAAGTCTCAGCTGGAAATCGTCACCAAGACGTCTGACTATTTCATGTTAGCGGGTACTCACTGCATCCAGCCAGACGTGGAGACTAACACGCGACAATGGCAAAGTAAAGTTCCAAGATGCTTCACTTTGCTGCGACCAGATCCGGAGCACATGCTAGACCACTCCAATTCGATTGGTCTCTCTTCGTCCGAAGCAATGAGTCGAGATCGCCTTGATCATTCCTTTTTGTATATTTGCTTCGCATCCTCCAATTTTCCGCTCTTCCCGATACCACTGTCACATAAGGCTCCAGTATTATAGGGCAGCTCGGCTAAAGTGGAGGCCGTGTCCCTGGTTGATGGTGAGGCCACCCTCGGATTGTTGGCTGATTGGTTTACCGATACTTTAGCTCGGATCCACGGCTGCCGATCACGTAGAAGGGATGGGAGGAAGCCGAAGGGTCTGAGTGCGATCGGCTGTCGTCGAGCTTCCTCCCAGGCTTCCATCCTTTGGGTCGAGAGCCCATGTTGCTGTGCGGTCTGGAGAATCCTCTTGAGACCGGCCCCAATAGTCAGACTGCACCGATATAAAGCGACTTCGTGCAGATTAGTTTTCAGTTTCGTGATATGAGGTAGACGGAGCTGGCTTATTTTCATCGCACTTCCTGTTCACACTGAATATTCCAACGGGCGACCATGGCGAACCGACTTCGAACTACACCACAGAAAACTCGCATCGCTGGACATCGTGGCTACAGCTCTGCTGCCCCGGAAAACACGCTCAGCGCTTTCCGCAAAGCTCGCGAAGTTGGCGGCTCTGGCGTCACCTGCGAGACTGACCTCGCACTGACGAAAGATGGCCAGCTCGTTCTGATTCACGACGAGACAGTGGATCGCACCACCGATGGACAGGGCCTCGTTCGCGGCATGACCTACTCTGAGATCGCGCAGCTTGATGCGGGTCGATGGTTCAGCGAAGAGTTCGCAGGCGAGCGGATCCCACTTCTCAGAGACGCTCTACAACTTGGCCTGGAACTCGATATCATTTACCAAGTCGAGCTCAAGATCTACAACAGCAACGACGAGATCTTTCCGAAACTGCGACAATTGATCGATGACCTTCAGTGCGCCCATATTGTCCAGTTCTCGTCTTTTGACTTCCTCCAGCTGCGAGAAGTCAAGAATGCTATCCCGGAGGTGCCAACAGTAGCCATCTCTCATTCACGGTTGATTGATCCGGCCGCCGTTGCACGAGAAGCTAATGTCGATGCTGTCAACTTGGAGATCCAGCATTTCCCGAGCGGGGAAGCCCACCAGATTCATGAAGGCGGCTTCGCTGTCTTTTTACATGTGCCTGCTCCAGCGCGGCTCGCACCTATGAAGGCATACGGTGTGGATGTGGAAGCTCAGGCTGTTGAATGGGTTCGGCAAGGACTGTTAGATCAGCTCATCAGCGACGACGTAGAGCAAGTCGTTAGAATCATCAAGAAGGCCTGGTCGTAAGGAGGAGACATGGAACTTGTGATGCTAAGAACTATAGAATAGTCAGTATAGATCGGGAAATAGGACCGCGTAAATGCGCTGGACAAGCCCAAGGGCCGCAAGAACACCGACTCCCAGCGCGAGTGATCAAGCCATGTGACACTGTTGGGCGGAGTTGTGATAATCCGTCAGCTGCTTCCTCATCCGATCTACTCCTTCATCACGTGGGGAGCCGGCGAAAGATCACTGGGGAACCTGAGCTGGAGACGAGGCGTCGTGATTGTGGGGAGAGAGAAGAATGGTTGTCTGGGGGTCTGGCTAAGGCACCTTTAGCGTGCGTGCCCCAGCTCTGTTGACTGCTAGGCCTGGAGTCCTCAACCACCCTCTTTCGAGGGCTTCCATCATTCACATTCCCAGATACCTCTCCGAACTTACACTGTGACCTTCGACACCAGGACTGGACTTTGGGTGGAGCTCGGTGCAGGTCTTTATTGTTAGTACTTGCACGCCATTCTCATCGCCTCTCTAACAGATGTGTCACACAGATCCTCCGACTATGCCTGCCTGAGCTGCACAACATCAGTGTATCCCGTCCGCCTGACCTATGCAATGTCGTCGCCTGCGACTCATGACAACTCGCCTCTCGCTTCTGCTCCCATTCTGAGCTGTCGTGGTCGAGTTCGGACTGGCTGCCTCGTCTGCAGAGCGCGCAAAGTGAAGTGCGATGAACAACGCCCAACATGTCGGAAATGCATCCGCCTGAAGAAGACCTGTGTATATCGAATCCCAAGCACATGGAGTCCACCTATGGGCCTGAGTCCGGGGCAGAATGGTGAACACTTAGCTTCGTCTCACTTGAATCCAGCGCAGAATGATGCCGGAGCCATGGCACAGCTAGATGGGCTTTCCGCAGACGAGCATCACAGGTCTCCTTTGGACGACGCACCAGATCCGACCCCACAAGACGTCGTTGGACTGCCGAACTTACATCTTCCAGCGACTGTTCATTCGGAAGAGCCGTCACCGGGTCACAGCACCAGCAGCATAGGCCAGACTCACCTTCAATTCATCGAGTCCCCCCCAAATCGTTTTCAGCAGGCGTCCCAATTAATCTACCTCAGCATAGTAACAGACTGGATGGCTGCTTGTGAAGCACCAACTGCGTCATCATTCACTTACTTCATCGATGTGGTGGACTGCCCACTTCTGGCCCCTTTCGATCGCCTCAATTGGGACAGGGTAAAACATCACATCGTGTACGTTGGCTTTCAGCAGCCGCCAGTTGCGCAAGCTCTGCTGGCTATACAAGTTATGTATAGGGCACAGGTGGATCGTTTACCCATGGCACATGCTCTCTCGGTTTACAAAACAGGCGTTGCCAGCTTCCGATCCGTGGTTGACAATGGGACGATGGACTTTGATGTGATTCTCATCATAGCGTTTCTGCTGTGCCTCTGTGCAGTCACCTCGCCAAACGAAGATGACTCGCCCCTCGCAATATTTGAGGGTGCTTTCGAAGAGAGATTGCAGAATTGGCTCGTGTCTGGATCGAGGTCACCTATTGGTCTCCGTCTCTGTGCTTGGTTACAGATGCTCAGGACAGCTACGAAGCGACAAGGGAGTCCAGGGATACTGCCTGGGTCTGTTGCCAACTTGCTTTACAAGCGTGTTCAAGAGGTTCCAAGCCTGTCTCATCTCGACACGGACCAACATCCGGAACGATGTCTCTACGATGCCATCGCCGACCCAATCTTCGCATTTTACCTTCGGCTGCATGTCATGTCCCATAGAGTTGCGAACGTGACTCATTACCATCGATCACGAACCACACCGGAGGATCAAGTCGAGGTGACTGGTCTGATGGATACGCTCAAGACGGATCTAGCTGATCTATGGGCGAACCGACCAGTCCCACTGCGCCTGCTTCCGGATAAGATTCGAGAACATTTTTCCTCTCAGATATCCGAGCCTCTCATCGCGCTCTCCGGTTTATGCATTGCCGCTTTTCATACTGAACATATCATCATCGGACGGATCTTGGGAGATCAACCTTTCCCATCGCCTGAGGCCAAGGACGCATTGGACCAGATCCAAGTCATCGTAGATGGCGATTGGAATGTCTTTGATGGACACAGCCTCAACCCTGGGTATGCCAGGCCTCTATTTGCCTATGCTCTGGAAGTCTGTGACAAGTCCCAGTCATCATGGGCAGCAGATCGCCTAAGGCAGATCACACAACCTCTCTGTCGTGGCAATTTTCTGGCATCATTTGTCGAGGCTCATGGAGAAGCTCAGAGAGCTCAAAGCAGGCGTGTCACCATGAAGTTCTTCTGTTATCAGACGTTTGGGATACCGCTTCCTTTCATGTAACCTCGTGCATCTTAGGAGACATGGCACACCTCAGCAGGGCTTTGGCCGTGCTACAAGGATGACGACCGTGCGGCTGAGAATTTTGTCATCAAGCATTCTTGAGGTAACAATGAGGTAGCGTGTAACGTTGAGAACTCGACGCCATATCACAGAGTGGTCAAGGAGGGTGGTAGATACTGGGCACTACGTACATCATGAGCCAGGTTTGAGTGGCAACGCGAGTCTATCCGATTGTATCTACTTGAGAAACATTTTAGCAGCTTGCCCACAGAAGCTTGTCCGGCGACATTACAGTTTGCTGCCAGTTGCATATAAGCTGGTGCTAGTTCGTACTGAGGATCTGCAATCAAACATTACATGACAGCTAGCTCACCTTGTATCTCGGTGTGACTCAGACTCGAAGCACGCAATTGAGTTCGATGGCTTTTGTCTTCCCCATGTCAAGAACACAGGCTCGTAAAAGCAGGGGCCTCTTCATGTTAGGAATGCATTGCCCCCCCGTTTCCATTTCAAAGCAAAGAATAATGACTCAGAAGAAAGTCCTCGTCCTAGGAAGTGGTATGGTAGCCAAGCCCTGCGTTAACTACCTGCTTCGCGACCCGAGAAACTCCCTTACCATTGGTATATTCCGTCACCCAAGTCAAAAGCTCATTGACTGTCAATTTCGGGGTTCTAACACGTTCATCAAGCCTGCCGAGATATAGTTGCCGCAAAGACCTTGGCGGACGGGCGCCCTCGTATTAAGGCAATCAGCTTGGATGTTACGTCTGAAGACCTCGACAAAGAGGTTGGCCAGCACGATGTTGTCGTATCTCTCGTACCATTCGTCCATCACTTAACGATTATCGAGACCGCTATGAGATACAAAACCGATGTTGTAACCACGAGCTATGTTTCCCCTGCGATTCGAGCACTCGAAGCCACCGCGCGAGCCGCAGGGGTAGTCCTTGTCAACGAAGTTGGGGTAGATCCTGGCATCGACCATCTATACGCGGTAAAAACCATTGGAGAAGTACATTCGAAAGGAGGAAAGGTGAGTGTATGACTCTCGGTGCTACTCGGCATATGCTGATCAAATTGTCTTAGGTGAAAGAATTCTACTCTTATTGTGGTGGACTTCCCGCTCCTGAAGCATCCAACAACCCTCTGCGCTTCAAGGTACTGAAAATACCAATTTCCTGTTCCATTCGAAGTTCACTAACACTCGGCTCAGTTCTCGTGGTCCCCGCGCGGTGCGCTCTTATCACAGCAGAATTCTGCTACGTTCTTGCAGAACGGCCAGGAGGTCACCATTCCTAGTCCAGACTTGATGGCGTCGGCACGCCCATACCACGTCGCGGACGGGTACTCATTCCTTGCATATCCCAACCGCAACTCGGTTCCGTTCAGAGAATACTACCAAATTCCGGAAGCGCAGACTGTCATTCGCGGCTCTCTTCGTTCTAAGGGCAACCCGGAACTGGTGAAGGCTCTCATGAGACTCGGCTGGCTTGACACAAGCACCAAAGATTGGCTGGTTCCAGATATGAGTTGGGCGGTGATCCAGAAGAAGACGATTCGAGCGGCAAGCACTTCGGAGTCTGATCTTTTAGCCAGGGTGGATGAGCTGTGCGACTTCGCCGATGAGGAAGAGCGAGCCGCCGTGCTCGAGGGTCTCCGCTGGATAGGTCTTTTCTCTGATAATCCGGCGCCAGTCCAGGCTACACTTTTGGATACGCTGTCTACCCAACTCCAGGCTCTCTGCAGTTTTAAGCCGGGAGAGCGAGACTTGGTCATGCTTCAGCATAAGTTCGTGGTAGAATGGCAAGACGGCAAACAGGTAAGAGAGAAAGCGATCCTCCATGATTTGGTTGGCACTAATCAGCATGTACAGGACACGATCACATCGACCCTCGAGCTTCTTGGCGAGCCTAATGGTGATTTTGCCATGTCCAAGTCCGTTGGTGTGACGTGCGGTATAGCGACCCAAATGCTTCTGGACCGTCACCCAGCAATTGACCACCCTGGTATTGTTGTACCATACACGCAGGAGTTGTGCGATGCAATCAGGTTACGAGTCGAGGCTGAAGGGATCAGATTAGTGGAGAGAGTGCTGTGAGTTGGGATGCTACTGCTGTAGACCTGGCACAACTACAGCTTCGTGGCCTTCAGCAATGCTAGCTGTTTGGATAACAGAGATGTTGTACTATCCTCTCGCTATCCTTTCTGGCAATCTCCCCAACACTCCTTGTCCGTTCCCGTGTCGAGGGGGGCAACGCCCGAGTCGAGAAGTCCCGTCATTGAACGACAAGAGACAAAATAGCGCTGCAATCGACACAGTCAAACAAGCGTAATTGGTTTAGTGGTAAAATTCTCCGTTGCCACCCAAGGCAGCGTCGGGGAGCCCAGGGTTCGATTCCCTGATTACGCAGACTGTTTTTCTTTTTGTCTTTTTGGCTGGTATTGCTTTTTTAGAGTGTTTCCATTTCGTCTTTTAGCGGGGTTTGTATTTCCGTCAGTTGGATTAGAGCAGCTGGCATCAAGGAGTGTTAGAGTCTAACTAACTCGTGATATGATAAAAGACATAATCCATACGCTTTATATAAGTTATATTAAATAAAAACAAAGTATTCTAATATTGACAATAAGTCCAAATTCAAGGTATGTGCTTATTTGTTTTCAATGACTAACTACACCACTGCTCTATTAGATTTACTTCGGTGGTATTAGTTGGTTTCTTGAGACTCAAAACATTTACTTACTATACGCGGATATCCGCGAAGAGACCCATATTATTAAGCATCCTGACAAATATAACTAACATCACGTAACATCACGCAACATCACACCATGTTATCATACTCTGACCTTTTGCGCACTCTACGGTCTCTTCTTTCTTAACGACAGGGCCGCATAATTGATAATCGGCTCTAACATTAAATCTGTTCCTCCAATCAGCGCTTCCCAAGTCCTTGCAAGACCATGGAAAGTGCTGAGGCCGAGCTCAAGGTACGCCACTCACAGTAGTGTCCACACGCGACCCGTCCGCCCTCGATGCTGTGGGCACACCGGGAGTAGTGGAAGGGGAAATCTGAATAGGCGTCGAGAGTACTGAGGATGATATGCTGACTCTGCAGAAGAGGCGCCGTGAGCGCGGCAGGCTGGCCCAAAGTGCATTTCGGAAACGACAAGCAGAACAAAAACACGGATTCCAAGCACAAAACGCTGCCCTTAAAGATGCGATTGCTGCCATCGCCGCCGAGGCCACTGCGGATGACCGGCCGGAACTCAAAGCAGCGATTCGACAAGCGGCTCAATTGGCTGGGTTCCAGGATCGGAAACTATGTTCAAGAACATGCCCGCCCACAGATATTGACCACCGGGGTGCTTCTAGAACGACCGAAGAAGCATTCCATGTCGATGAAGCTTCACAGCAATCACGTGGGAGTAGCGGTCGAATCATCTCATCCAATTGGCTAATGAAGAGCCCACGATCAGTTGGTCAGACCGTCGGGCTTCAATCATGTGACGCATCGATGACTGATACGGGTCCCATTCGATGTAAGGAGTGTGAAGCGATAAATACATCTGTCCTGCAGTTCATCGGCGTCAGTTCGTTTAATTTCGCTAGCATCCTCTTCTGGCACATCTTTCTCAAACACGAAGCGATGCATCATGGCCAGGAGACCCTTCTTGAGTGGCAACATCGAAAACTACGTCTACTGAAGGCCGCTGGTGTGACGGTAGATTCGGAGGGAGATGTGAAAGTACCTCTGTACCCCAACTTGGTGTTGCAAGCGGCGTCACTACAGGATTCAGAACCCGAAGCCTGGCTGAGTAAAGTCGAGAGTCGCCTGGACTACTGCAAGCGTCAGAGTATCCGCTACTATTTGTCGGCTCAAAACGGCCAACATGGCGATATGGCGCAGCCGCATCCATATCAATGGGTCGAGCCGACGGCATCAAGTGAAAATACGCATAAATGGTTAAGTCCAACATGTGCCGAGCGCAGGATTCGGTTCATTGTTGGAGAAGAGGTCTTCGCTGCTATGGCCGGCCCGATGATAGAACGGTGGGAGCAAAGCAAGGATATACGGATGCCGAAAGGGTCTACTGAGATGATTGACCGGCTATTAGATAGTCTTTCAGACACACTGGCCTGTAGTGGAGATGGCCCTCAATGGGATACCGAAGTGTTTGACGCTACGGTCATGGAGTGGTGTCTGGCAGTGACGAGGAGTCAAACAGATGCAAGGAATGCTGCTACTGGCTTTCTGTAAGATCTCTTCGGTACCTAAGGGCTGTTTTGTATAAGGCTACAGAGTGAAGCGTATAGAGGTATTGAGAGAATACTTAGAGGACTTCCCTTCAATAGAAATCAACCCCATATAAGGCTTATAAGGCTTTTTGAACCTATGTATTAAAATAAAGAACTATATAAATATATACTTAAAATATTAGATATAAGGATATTATTATTTAAATGAATATTATAAATATTATATACTTCTAGTTAGCTGTATAATCGATAGCTTTATATTATATTACGTGATGTTACGTATTAGGCTTGTAATCCAACCAAGACAAAGAAACCCAGTGATAGAAAAGCAAAGAAACACCCACCTAGCAGACTCCGTGCAAAAATCAATCTTCAACTTCCCATGAACCGCCCAATTGGAGAGCCTCAAGGATATTTCGAGGGCAACTGCTGCTAGAAACGTATTGCAACTATCACCATAGGACATCATGGTCAAGGTTGCTGTTGCAGGTGCCAACTCCGGTAAGTTGCATCTTCTTCATAGTGGACATAAAGTAACCCGGTTAGGCTTGGCATTGGAAGTTATCGATAAGCTTGTTGAAGGCCAGCAACACGAGGTGGTAGCTCTGGCACGAAGGGTAAGGATTTCTCTACGCTGGCCAGCTGCCTCATGTCCGACTCTAATTGTATGATCTGCAACTAGGATCCCTCCCGATTCCCACAACAGCCAGGCGTCAAATGGGTGCAAGTCACCTTCGACAGCAAGGCTGAGCTAGTGAGCCAGTTGCGCGGGGTGGAAGTCGTCCTCAACTTCATTGTGGTCAACAATGACCCAAATAATACAGTGGGAAAGCTACTCATCGACGCCTCCGTCGAGGCGGGGGTTAAACGGTTTGCGCCGAGCGAATGGGCAATGTAGGTACCCAACACGAATCGAGATGTGCAAAGCGATGCTAATTCACGCTCATTCGGGTAGGAGCCAGAAGCTTCACGAGGTCATTGATGCTGTTCCATGGTATCATAGCAAACTTGCTATACAGGCCTATCTCCGCGAATTGAACAGAGAAAAGCAGGTCATCGAGTACACTTTCTTCCAACCGGGCATCTTCCTCGAATATCTGGTCGCTCCGCATCAGTTTTCCAAGCATGTCGTACCTGTAGCGTCTATGTATCAACTGAGCGCGCTACGGATCGCATCGGTCAGAGGACACGAAGACGATCCTGTTGTCTTTACATCGGCGACTGATATTGCCCGCGTGGTCCGTCACGCAATTGAGTACGATGGAAAGTGGCCTGAGATCGGCGGCATCACGGGCGACCGGCTCAGCGCCAGAGACATGCAACAGATGCTCGAGAGAGTTACAGGTGCTTTCCCCCATCCATCTTTACGACCCCAGACCTCAACTAGGGCGCTAACTAAAGAAATGCAACAACACAGGCAAACAGGTCGAGCTTGTATTGGCCGAAGAGGCTGATCTCGAGGCAGGATTGTTGAAGATAGACATGCCAGCTGTCACGCACCCTTCCATACCCGAGGACCAAAGAGATGCGATACACAAGCCCCTTTGGATCGGTCTGTTGACTGCAACGGCCAAGGGCGCGAACGACGTGACGGACGAGTGGAATAAGCTGCTGCCAGATCTCCAGTTCGCCACAGTCGAGGACTTTGCGAGGAGGCTGTGGGAGAAGAATTAGAATAGGCTGAAGATCCGAGACTGGGCTCAACGGACAGTACATCAGCTCCATCAGGGGGTTGGACAAGCCTAAGTTTCTGTCTTGTTGTTCACAATTAGGAAGCCAAGTAAACAGATTCCACTTCCAAGGTAGTCATCCTTCGCCCAAGCTCATGATCATGTAAGATGCTAGCGGACACATAGACTGGCTGGGTGTGTATATTACTGGCGGCGGCTTTTTCAAGAGCTTTCTCACCACTGGGTCAATGGCTTATGGTCGTGTCCGCTTGCTCCGAGAAAGACTTCTAATCGGTATTGTAGACAAGAGGAAGTATTAATGTCTAGTCTAACAGATGTAGCTTGATGTAGGTCTGCCCATCTCATTCAGCTGCGAGCCTGTAAGCTGTGACTTTGCCCGTCGATGATCAACTCTCTCGACATTCCTGCAATCTTCTCTTCTGCTTTCCATCATCATCGAAGTTATCGTCACTCAACCATTGCTCAAATCCTCTCTTCACAGCCGGCCACTCTTCTTTGATGATGCTAAACCATGCAGTATCCCTTCGCCTCCCCTTCACAATGATATGCTGCCTTCATTGGCGTGTTAGCATTTGACTAGGAAGCAGCACCTTGAGCGCAGTGAACATACCTGAAAATTCCCTCATACGTGAACCCCAATCGCGCTGCCGCATTCCTACTCGCTTGATTGAGACTGTCGCATTTCCACTCAACCCTCAAATAGCCCAGCTCGTCAAACGCCCTCTTCATCATGCCATAGAATGCCTCTGTCGCAATTCGAGTTCTCTTCAACTGTCCACCAAGGACAACCCACCCAATTTCCAACCTGCGGTGTTCCGGTACAATGCTGAGATACGCCAACATGCCCAGAATCTCTTTGTCTCCTTCCGTGCCTCTCGTCACTGCAAAGTGAAGAGGGTCAGAGGACGCGCTCCATTGTGAGAAGTGCTGCTCGAAGGTGGCCAAATCGGGAGGGTTGGGAAGGGGTAGGTAGGTCCAAATGTCGGTATTAGTAGGACCTGCGATGTGAGAGAAGAGTGAAGCGGCGTGAGATGGTGAGAGAGGCTCGAGAGTGCTGTGCTGGCCGATGATGGGAGTTCGTGGTGGAGAGACAGCCGTGCCCGGAGGGCTGTCAGGTCCTATAGGAAGTGACATTGCCAAAGTTGAATTGGGTCAATATTTAAAAAGCAGGAATTGAGCCAAAGAGGCCTTTAAGAACGTTGCGCTTTAGGTGACTCCGCTTACTTGGGTTGGTCCAGTCACGCCAGTGAGCAATCCAGCCGACATCGCGCGTGCGGCCGACGTCGGTCCCCACCGAAAGTGGTCACCCCAGGACGAAGACTTTATCTCCTAATAAGCACATACAGGGTCGATCAGATTAATGACACAGTCGTTATATCTAGTTTCATGTACCTAAGCATGGAGCAAAAATGGCATTTCCACAAAGTACTCAACCGCGATCGTTGTGTTATTCACTCCAGCATCCACCGCATACCGTCCATCAGTCGTGCCAACCAGTCCTTTGACACGGGCAAATCAGGGCATGTAGTCCAGAACCCATGTGGCAGTCCTTTATACACATCGAGCTTCGTATCGAGTCCGGCTTCACCCAGCAGCTTTTCCAGCAAGAGCGCTTCATCGCGTCGGGGATCCCACCCACAAACGGCGAAATACGCCTTCTTAGCGATGTCGACATGGGAATCGAAGAGCAGCGGCGAGAGACGCTTATCCTCGGGAGGAGCTCCGTATTTCTCTTTTGCAAATTTGCTTCAGTAATTATGGTTTAGTTGATGATTTTATTGAGCTCACCTGAAAAGTAGTCGATTGACTTTCGAGTTAGTCCGGGAGCATCGTTAATCTCGTCGACACTGAGAATACGGTTCAGGAACTCCTTCGGTCGCGCGTTGGGATGACAGAAGCTGCCGGCTAGAAAAACGACGCCAGTTATTGGTGGTGATAGCTTCTCTCTTACTGCAAGATGCGATATTCCGGCCGTGAAGTTCGCTCCCGCCGATGTGCCCCCGAGGATGAATCCTTTGATTAGATCGGTCTGGAGCTGTTCCTGACCTTCTGGTGATGCCACCTACCCAGTGTTAGCCAATGACCTTCCCGGTAGTTAGAAAAGATCATACCCATCGCACAAGGTCGTGACAGTCCTCAAACCCTACTGGGAACTTGTTTTCTGGAGCCAGTCGGTATTCGATGTTCAACACCAGCAGATCAAGTTCCTCGGCCAATGCTCTGCAGGTCTCGTCATCGGTTTCAAGACCCCCGTAGACGTAGCCGCCACCGTGCATGTAGAAGAGAAGTGGGGGGAGGGTATCCTTCTTGCTCGACTGACGATATGACCGTAGCGTAATCGACGTGCCATCTCGAACCTTGACTTCAAATTCCTCGATGTCAAGGCCCGGCTGCGGCAGGATCGGGGCTCGCTCACGGGGCATTCCCTTAGATCGGCGAGTGTCCTCGGGAAGTCGATTCGGGAACTGTGTCGCATCAGTTATTGTGGCACACAATCGCCAGCCACTACGCAAAACTTACATCTACCCATTCTGGGTGAGGCTCAGCAAGGTGTCGATATTCTGCCATCGTGAACTACTGGTGCGAGTCCCGGCTGATGTTGACAGCGAGCTCGAGTTGGTGAGGGGTTAAAGCCTCACACACTGACGACTAAATTATACGAGCCGGACAGTGCATCCAGAATGATGGACGTTTCGGGTTTCCATACTGGGTTGGTCATTCTCCACATGGTGATGATGGAGGGGCAGGAGAGATTGATAAAAGTTGATCTGATAAAATGCCATGGCGGGTCGAGGTGGATCACAGATCACCACCGGGATAGTTAAGAGACGGACTAGCCCGGGACAAGGGCCAGCGAGCCCCTGTTTGCGATTGGCCCCTACTGCTTCAACTTGGCCTTCTCCAACGCGAAACTGTGAGTCTTCGACGAGGACGGCACTGCTTCAGCATACGTGGGGATGGCCTCATCTTCCAGCGTATCTTGCATTGAGGTGTCTTTGTAAGTAAGCTCTTCAAGTGGCGTATAAGGAGTATACGGTGGCGCATCCGATGTCGGAAGCAACGGAAGAAGCGTTAGGTCAACTTCGTCTGTAATCTTGGTTGTTGTGCCTGCCGAGCCAATTTCAACTTTCCACATCAGCTTATGGCGATGTTGGATATTGTAAGTGGTGAAAGTAGGGAACAGGGAATGCGCAAGTTTCGAGGAAGATTCTGCTCTCAAATCCGGACCCCAGTTTGCCAAGGTCAAATTGAGAGCTTTGCCAATATCTAGCGGCTCAGCTTTGGCGGATGATGGGACAACGATTGGTGATTTGCGCTCTGTGATCGGTGTATCATCAACCAATCGAGTCTTGCGATTTCCTTTAACACTGTGAGAGGTTATGGTTCCTCGACACAGGATCTCCGTCGTTGATCGGACCTCTAACTGAATTGAAGCAAGGTTCAATTCCAGATCGTGGTCCTGCAGCACATCCGTCGTATGGGAAGGCTCCCGTATTGCCAGGAGTTTGAATGGGATAGGGGTTGAGTTGCCAATCTGCAGCATCCTTGGACAATCGACCTGCAGTGTGAAGGAGTACTGAGGTACCTTAGACGATCTGAACAAATGTTGTGTACGCTGTTGTAGACTAAGGGACGAGTTCTCGGCTCCGGGGACAAGACGGTGGCTGCTAAGATGGCACAGTGGTGCAAATCTCTGAGAATGGAATTCTGCAATCGGACCGGGTGTCGAGCCAGCGAGCACGTTGATAGGAAGTGTTGCAATCTCCGTTTTGACTGAGCCACCAGACTGGGTGGTCAGTTCCGCTAGCAGGAAGTACTCGTTGTAAGCTTCGTAAGTAATGTTGAACCACAGCCCTTTAGTAAAGAAAGATGGCGGCATGGCTTGCGCCGAAATCTCGCTCGATCCCAATGGGAGATAGCTGAACTTCTGTTGACTTTTGTTGGCCACGGTCGCTGGGTCAAGCTGGCTGGGAACCTTGACTGAGAAGGGCCATGAGTGCATATCGCCTGTCTCCGGGATGTGAATCGGGCCACTGAGGAGTTGAGTCTTGGTTTCCTCGGGAGGGAAGAAGTTGAAGCGGCCGCGGTAAATGGATGTGCCAGCTTGGCCGCGGCTCACGGTCATTTTGGATTTGGCACGACCAACGAGCGTAACGTTGATTGTAGCTTGGTGCGATACGACGGGTGCACATCGAGAGACGCGGCCCGTGATAACATCGCCGCCGGTCCAAGCGGGGCGACTGTCTTCCAATTGAATCTCAAGCTCCGGAGAGGCTTGTACTGTGCTTCGCGGCATATCGGGCAAGTAATGCTGACTGAGCGTTGTGGTTGCTTCGACGCATGAAGCGAAATACTGAAGTCCTCGCCAATCGAATAGCACCTAAGGTGGAATGCCAAGGCTGCTCGACTTTCTCTCTGGGGGGGCTGGGTTAGAGAGCTGCTCAAGACCGACGAAGACCGAAGCTTTTTATTATCGCGTTTCAATCGAGGGCATCGGATCAACTGGTCGTCCCAAGCTGCGCCCTCGACTGGGCTAGACGTCATATATAGTGTTCGCAGTGGTGCGAGCGACTGGCGACAAGATGCCAGTGCCTGACCGTAAGCCTTGCAGCGTTTAGCGGTTGCATCGTGCCGGTCGCAACGAACACAGCTGGGAAATACGATCAACGCGAGGACAGGTGGATGATGATGAACCCTAAACAGTTTAGCGTCGGGTGTGCGTTGCAGGGCTGTGTCCGCTAACTTGCGAGATTCTGCTTGGGTGAGGCTGAGTTGGCTAGTGTTGTCTTTGCGCTTGTCGGATGCACGGTTACCAGTGGGCGAAGAGCGTTGTAACTCCTAGTGCGGTGACAAGGTTGGTGCTTCGTGAGACAGCATTGGATGTGAGCAAGGTCTGGAGGTACCTTAGCGAAGGTAGGTGCATCGTGCACGTGATCAAAGTCTGCTAAGCCGCGCTTCACAGACCGTGAGATAAAGCATGCGGGAAGAAGTCGCGATTCAGTGACATCAGTTTTGAGACCTGGAGTGTTCCTGGCTACAGAGATGAACCTTCCAGAATAATGAAGTCGGCCGGGTCAAGATAGTGGGCATCAGGTCAAATCAGCTAGGGCAGCTACAGAAATGAGAAAAAGTATGGTGATAAAAAGTAGGAAGCGAGATAGCCCCGGGGGTTCTTTCATAGTACCTTACTTATGTAAAGTAGGCTGACACAGAATGTTCAAGCCTTGGCTCCGCGAGTGAACTGGTCTGTGTATTCTCCTCTGCCATCTGCTGGATAACGCGGCCAACACACCTCTACTCTGCATCGTCTGGCTTGCATGTGTGCTTTGGGGTGGTAGTCTCCACCTTGGCGGTTATGAGCGTCCTCAAGTCGAGGCCATCCACCACTTTCAGAAACTGGTAGCAAAAAGTAACGACGAATCACCCTCCTTCATAAAACAGCAGCACCGTGGACTGCTGTGGCGTACGAACAGAGTCTGCCATTGGTGTGTTGGCTGTCCACATTGTCTCGGCGACAGACGGTCAGACCGCTTGACAGCAAGGATGTGCTGTAGGGTGGCTTCCGCATTTCATGCAGAGAACCAACATTCAGCACACCAGCACCATTCATCACTGTGACAATGACTTTCTCCTGGGACAATAAGGGGCTGGGAGACCATCCCTGCACAGCGAAGAGAGAACAAGAAAGAATCGCTCAGAAGCGACACACGTGTTTCTGGAGGCTCTCTTGCAGTCGCCCTGGGAACTACCTACCTTACCGTAGGCACCTTGGATACACAGGAGCGGCGAGGAGCGCTAGCAAACAGCCAACCATCAGTCACTCGCAGCCGCCGGCTGTTCATTGCGTCTGCCCTCCTTTCTTGCCTCTCTTATCCAAATGAGATGACATGCTTTACACCTCCCTTACCTACCTTAGGGTTCCTACTTTAGGGTTTCTACGTGACTATTCACTTGGGTAAGATATGCGCTACCCATCCTGCCACATTCTACTTCTATTCTAGTCCACCCCGAGCGAGCACCTGACCCTGTATTTTCCCCCTTCACCCTCCATCACTACCTTACTTCGTCTTCTTTTTTTGTTTCATGGTTTTTTTTATCCCTATCCTATCCCCTCAAGCCCTCTCATCTCCACGTAAGGGGCCTTGTTCTCTCTTATTGTGACCTCAGTTCTTCATCAACCACGTCCGAACTGGATCAGCCAAGCCACCGTCGAGGCTTCCTTTTGGACCCCGATCAAAGGTGCATCTCATGACCCAAGCTCGATCAGTTCCATCTTCGCAAGAGCCAAGATTTCGTGGATTTGTTGATGGGATGAGATAAGCTTTCACTTCCCTGACCCTTGGTGTCCCGAAAAACAAGTCACTTCACGTTGTCTTTGCATATCAGCCATCATGGTTGAGCGCCCTGACCTGAACGTCAACGCCTTGCAGAAGCTTCTGAAAGATGCGTTGACCTTACAGGAGAGACCAGAGCCCCTTGAGGTCTTCTGGCAGCAAGATACAGATGCCGAAGAAGAGATCAATGCAGCAAAGCTTCGATACCGTCGCTCCTGCGGCGCGGATCAAGAAAGGGCTCTGACAGAATTCAAACAAAAAACAGCTGCCCGGCAAGAGCTTATCAGCAAATGGGAGTCGGAGAGACATGAACTGCAAAGCGCTTATGACCAAAGCAGAGGGCAAGCCAACACCATGATCCTCGACCTGGTGGCCGCTCTTGTAACGCGTCTTGGCCCAGCACACCTTAGCCAAGTCCACCTTCAGCGCCTCAAAGGCTTGGTTGCTAACCCGGCCACACGAGGCTCTGAATCACCAGGCGACTTCAACTTGAACGTTTTGAACACCACCGATACCACTGGCCACCCACCGCCTGATGAGCTTCGCCCAAATGAGCATCGGGATACCAGGAGCCACCCAAACGATACGAGCCAAGAAGCGATTGTCCAAAGCGCAGTCCAACTAGATGAGCGGACTTCTACTCACGATGCCACTCAAGAAGGCTATGGCACTAACTCCGGAGTCGGTTCAAAAAAGGAGGGCCAGTCTCATCAGAGCGACACGTCGGTCCGAGAAGACACAGCGCAAGATCTCCATTCGACTGGGGCAATAAATGATGTGGAACAGGGCTCGATAAATCTGAACACGGTGTCAAACAATTCCCCTGAGGGCCCAATCACCCCAATTAGCCTCACCGATCATGTCCCAGTAAATGGAGATCGGGTTTCGGGTTCGAAAAGAGTGTGTTAATTGGGACGCACTACAATTGATTAATGCTGATCTGCACATAGAAGAAACTTGTTAGCGAGAGCCGTGACGACGGTAGTAAGCCTCAGAAGAAGAAGGCGCGCAAGGCTGGTCCTTGGAAGCCGATTGTAAGCCTGCCCTCAGAATCACGTGTGTTCTTTGATCTGATCAGTTGTCCCAGAAAAGGGCTCAGCCATACAACGGCCATCGTGGCACAGCCGTGGATGAAGTCGACTTTCAGAACGTTTTCTTGGAGGGGAAGCCCAGGCACCCTCACTGGATCTGCACTCACGATAATGAGTCGTTCTACATCTATCGATGTGACGAGCATGGAGTGACCTTCGGAATGAATCCCGCTCTAGGCGCGGCAAAGCATCTGAGGGGGGACAAGCACAACATGAAAGGCAACTGGCAAACAGCCTATGATGTGCTCTCGATTAAAGTGCTAAACTGCAGCGCTGAGCTACAAGCTCAAAACAACGCAATGATGCAGCAGCGGCTTAGCAACGGCTTCGATACAACTAAGGCTGACAACCCTGCAAGAGATCTGATTGAACTCTATGCTTTGAAGAGGAAAGGGGAAGTTGTTGTCCCAAACTCATCGGATTTCAACATGTTCGCCTCCACAGCCTCTTCTGACGAGGAAAGCATAACCGCCGACAGCAACCCCGTGCCGAAGCCCCGGGTGCGTCTCAACAGAAATCATGCCAGTACCATCCTTCCAGGCGAGGTGTACCAAGGCTGGCATGTGCATGCCTGGAGGCCAGTTGTCGCGCTGCCCTATGGGTCCCTGGAGGAGATTGGCCTAACTGGACGTCTCGAAGATACTGGGCTGCTTCAAGAACTTCCTCCAGGGGTCGAATTGGACCCGATAGCAGGCGAGTTCTACCGGATGGCATCAGGTGAAAGTGAAGAGAAGATCAAGCTGTATCCCGTTATGCTCTTTGATGGAAAACCAACGTTCCCCACTGGCTCAACAGTCAGTGTTCTGGAGCTCCAGGACCTCCGAGCCTTCGATCGGAATGCTTCAAATCTCAACACGGACCTCTTTGGCCGGGAAGCATTGAAATATCTTGAGGGACGAGAAAAGAGGAAGGGTGCCACGGGGCCAGTATTCGAGACTCTGACTGCTCCCGGTAAGTATTGATTCCTCAGAGACGGATGTCGAACCAGCTGACTTTCGCTAACAATGGTCTCGACAGCAGAGTCTGCAAATCTCGGACCCAATGAACGCAAGAATGAGGGTCCTGATCGAAGGCCTCCATCTGTTCCTGCTGCGGAGCAACTGGAGACATCAGATAACGCTGTGGCCAGGGAACCCGAACCACATGTCGATGCTGCCGCTGCAAAAACTGCATCCGCTCCGATTTCAGCCGCCATACAAGAAGAGGAGGTGATTGTCTCGACAGCGCCTCCTGTGGTGCCTCAAGTCGGAGCAGCCACAAGTTTAGTTGGGCATTTAAGCGTATCTCATGAAGAGTCTGAAATTCGAACTCCTGAGACTCCCTCAAGGGCTCAGCTCACGACAACAACAATCATGCCTCGCAAGGAAGATGATCATACCTCAGATAGCAGGTCCCCTTCAGCTCCAGCTTTCAATCTTTCAGGGCTGCAGGCACAGGCTTTCAGCGGCTACGGAGCGCCAACTGAGCGTTATCGTACTCCAAACTCGACGGGTTCTGCACCAACGGAGCGGGACTTTGGAATCGAAACTTCAAGACCGCATTTGCCGTCATGCTATGTTCCGAACCGTATGACAGCTGTAGACGAACGAGATGCCGGACAATCATTACAACCATCTACATCTCCTAAAGGCACGAGAATACCAATGTCATGCGAACCGCCGGGAGTGCCTCCTCGTAAACCCGGGTACTCGCTGCCCCGAAACGACCCTTCTCGACGGCCCATCAGTATAGGAAGGCAATTACCTCTTGGAGGCTCCGTGCACAGTAGCCCGGCACAGCGCGCCTACTCAAGAAACGTTCAAGAGAGCCCGTACGGCAAGCTTGTTCCCACAAACAGAAATGAAGCGCCTCGCGCGTCTTCCCAGCCATATCGACGGCTGAGTCCTGGCTCTGCAGCCAGACATGATTGGAGTTAACGGGGGCTCTTCTGGGCAACCGGAATCATTCGTACCGTGAGCCTGGGATCTACTCTTGCATGATATTCATGGGTAGATGACCTCAAGGCCAGGCTTTGTGACAGGAGACGAGCCGCACCCTTCGCTTCGTACATGCCAGATATCGGAGGAGTGTGTTGCTGTGCAGGCATATTTCGGGGTTTTAAATAGCTTTTTCATTGTAATTCTATCGCAAAATGGGTACATTCAGCTACCTCTACGTACATCAGACATCGCAGCTTCGACGCAGACTACTTCTTACAACCCTGGTGTGGTCCTCAGGAGGCAGTAGGAAAGAAACCGATGAGTTCACCACAAGGGGAAGACGTACCAGGGCAAAGAGGAAGAATGTCTAAACTAAACATATCTCCGCCGAGTCCCTGACACGCCTGAACTTCTCGGCCTCTGGGTCAAAGAGTTGGAACCACCCAAGCCGACGGAATTGAACTTGCTCTCCACAGGTCCTAACTTCCTCAGCCATGTGAAACATGATGACAGGCTGCTCGTCTCCATCGTTGTCTCTAGAGTAGTCGCTTTTGTAAGGAATGCAGATCAGCTCCTTACCTTCAGTAAACTCAATGTTGAGGGAGTCACGATAAAAGAAGGTTGCAATCTCGCCCTTCTCTGTGCGTAAGACAAGATCATGTGGGGCCCTGTAATGACATTGTGCGCCAAAGAAGGAGCACTTGAGCAACAATGTTCCGCCGATGACATTGACGAAGGGATCTGAACCTTGGGTAGAGACCTTGACATCAACGATCTTGACCAGATACTTCACAGTGGGCGATATGCCACGCGCTACCAGGGGACTATCAGTCGAGGCCCAAGACCACGATGGTGCTCGGTATAACGTGTCCCTCAGGTGCCGTGGCTCGTAGACTCGCCAGTCCAGTGAATGAAGAAGAGAGGACCTCCACCATCCCGCGAGATATTGATCATCAGTGATGTCGCGAAAGAACTTCGCAATCCCCGCTATAGCAAACATCTTGTCCGAAGGTTTTGTCAAGTCGCAATTTGAGTAGTGGGTGACCAACTCACTCCATAAGTTGAAGACATGGATGGAAAACTCGTGCTTGTTTTCTGGCTGGCGTAGTCTCAGGTAGTCGAGTAGCGGATCTATGTTCTTTCGAGATATGTGGGTAGGTGTACCGTTAGGAAAGCCTTCGCATTTGTGGTCTTCCTGGCATTCGAACAACATTTGGTGCTGCCCAAAGTATAGCACACGAGGTGCAAGGAATCGTTCCTGGAGTATCCAACCTCTGTTCTGTATTGGACCATCTGTCTGCTTGTCCCAATAATCGTTCTCGTACACGTAATACGGCGATGGCTTTCCATCGAAAAGAGACGTGGTAAGGACATGAGGAAGGATTTGCTCCGGTTCCGTGGCTTTGAACATGGCTTCCTCTGGATCGCTGCACGCAGCGGCTGCGATGTTGCATACCGAATTCGCATACACGTCCCTCATTTTCGGCGCTTCTCGTTCCCAATCTTCAGTGGAATCCTGCATAATGCACAGAGCATCGATCCACACATATCGAACGCCGAAATGCCGCGCCACCGTTACAGCGTTCCTGAATGTTCTTGGAAGGTTCTGGATAAGGGAACCCTGCCGTAACTTCGTGATGTTAGACGACAGGAGCATCAACCTCTGCTTCGGTCCCCAGCGATAACTCAATGTAACATAAGATGATGCGGGCGAGATTCCATCCTCACCGACAACCCGCAGGGTCCAATATATCTCATTGTCTCTGCCTATGTCGATGACACGCGACGGTAGGCTTTTAGTCCATAGTGTTGATAGTAGCCGACACGATAGGTGCGTAGCTTGACATTGAGAGAGCCACTGATCTGCAGTTCTCAAGCGGCTCTCCACCGATATTCTGGTTCCTTTGTCGTATGGCAAGAAGTGTGAGCTATATTCATCGTCTGATAGAAAATGAACGAGTGAGCAGAGTTACTCAAGCTACTTTGTGTCGATGAGTTACGTACCATTAGTGGCCACAAAGCAGAATTGCACCATGGTTGACAAGCCTTCCAACGGATCTATGTAGAGTACCACGAGAGTGTTCGTGAGTGTTAAACCAGGCTTGCGAGCCTCGGCTTTATACTGTATCGGCTTCCAGGTCGCAGCTTGAGAGTCGGACCACACCCGTCGGCACTCCTCATTCCGGTTCCAGAGTCTTGAGCAGATAACACAGCCATTCCTTGCCGCTTTGGAGAACACCTCAAAGGTTTGTTCTGGCGCGCTGACAAGTCCCCAATTGTGTCGGTCCTTCTTGACGAGGGGGCTATCTTCAGAACATAGAACAGATTGGCAGATGAAGCAGGCATCACCTATACGTGACATCCTTCGCGAGGCTGGTTTGAGAATGAAGGTGCTTCGATGATGAACCTGGACTGAGGGCACGTGGAGGAAGCCGACAGAAACCACCACTCTACTTGCTACAGGTCGAACGGGAACAGCAGGCGAAGCTAGCAAGGTGCTCAAAACAGTTCGTCTAAGTTAAGCTCGATGGTGGCAGCGCGAAGGGAACACTCCCGAATCAAGCCAGCGACAGCAACGCACGAGAGAAATACCTTGAAGTGCTCAATCTTTGCAAGTGGTGACTGTCCAGTCAAATGGTGTTTACACTTGCCGCTCAGACACAGCCACACCATGATATGCGGCTGCATGAGACCCCGCTCATGCCACACGCTGTGGCCGAGCAAACCGATTTGCGCATTCAATTTGGCGGCAAGTTTTGGGCGCAAACCGGGTGGAAGTGCCTTGATATTAATGGAGAGGACACGCAATGAGAGCTCGACGGCCTGGACGAGGTTTAGCAAAGATGAAAGCCGCAATGTCATCCGCATTTTGGCGCGGGCGCCTGACCAGAAGCTTCGGCGCTTCGCATAGAACCCCTCCTTTCACAAGTAAGGCCGGCCTCCAGCTATTTTATGATGTTGAGAACATGATTGGTAGTGCTGATGGTGTACTTAATTGTAGAGACTGTCCATATGGCCGCTTCATAGAGGCGGAAGTCACACTGAAAGTTATATCAGCAGCTTAATATTCAGCAATATAGCTTGATTAGGTTAGCAAGTACTTAATTTTGTACACGGTATTAAGGGAGTATATACATCATCAGATTCCAAAGTGTTTATATGTGTTCATAGGACTTAATTCGTCATTATTCTGCTACTTATAGGTGTTAATCGCCAACTACGTGTCAAGTACAACCCCCCGTGAGATCATCTGGTGTATAACTTGCAAAGTAGACTATAAGGGTAATTTATATCTTAGGCAGTGATTTAAACCTAGTGAAGGGTTGGGTCCCCAGTGGCTCCGCGAAGCAGAGCGGCTTACGATGTCGTTGTAAGTGTGATTTAATATCACGGGGCCACGTTCAATATTCACCCTTCGGGAACGCATCGAGTGTGGAAAATCAACCTCTGCGTCTGATATTAAATGCTCCAAGTACGTTATTAGCACTTAGCGTAGAGTGTTGACAGGTTTGAAGACACGCCGCTCAGTTTCAGAGGCGCTTTGGGCTCTGCCAGACGTCCCCGACGGTCAAGTGAACGTTCGCCAAGCTCCATGAGCAAATTTGCCAACGAATACCCAGACTTCTGCGCGAGATGATGAACTCAACTTTTCCAAAGATCTTTGCCTTGGCTTCATGAAGTTGTGGACAAGAAAGATAGTGGCATCCAGTCATCCGAGGGCTGGCATAATCATAAGGGCTCTTCAAGGGACGAGCATTCCATATTCACAGGCCCCTTGGCAAAAGACTCTACCGCAAGATTTGACATTTGTCAAAGTTCGTTCAAAGACTGCCGTCTATTATGATCAGACAAAGAGTCCGGCTCCTGCTCTTTGAGAACGAGGCGTCATGGCATGGTGGCTTTTAGTGTCTCATCCGCCAGCCTCCAGAACGCAAGGGAATAATAGGTTCTCTCAGAAGATAATTCACCTCCAGGTGTTGGTTACATTCACTGAGCGTAGTACGCGCTTAATTCGTTGAAAGGGACTTGGGTTGGAACGGCCGCACCACGCCATGGCAGATCGTTCGTCGACATTGAACTATACGACATCAGTCTCTCCTAGTCTCCTGATCTTTTCAAGCGGCTTGGCAAGATTCCACTTGACATGCATGATTTAGGGTCATTCTTAGTGTACTCCAGGTAATGAACTATGGGCGCGTATGTGGAGAGACAGGGAGTCATAGTCCAATAACAGCGGTCTTGTTCATAAGGTTCAAGATCCTGGCATGCAAGACACGGACATCGTCGTCTGAGCTTGGACCCATCGCCGGACACCGATGCTGAACGGCTCGGATTCTGATTAAAGCGATCGGTTTACGAACGCCTGGCACTTGGCGTCCGGAGAGTTACCAGTTGTTCGCCCGGTGTATGGTGTCGTCAAAATAAGTCACTGCGAGGCTAGTACTGCCCTCTCCAGGCGGCATCCCACAGCGATAACTACTGCTATAGCATCCTTCGAGGTAAGATTGTACAAGCAGCTGAGAAACAAACTGATCGCATCTGTTCCAGGTGACCCATGGATTGCAACGCTTACTCCGCAGCAAAGTGGCTGCTTCAGATTCGATATCAGCAGCTGGCCTCCCGTCGTTGCTGCAAGCCAGCGTCTCCAGGTAGACAAACGCCAAGAAAGCGATTCCTGCTGTGGATTCCGAATGGGCTTCGCCAAGTCGTGTGTGTCGATATCGGACTTTTACGAACACAGCGTGCAAGGAATGTGGTGGGTGCTACATGGCGGTGGTCATGACTTGGTCACCAGTGCCACGGATCCGCAAGCTTAACCGCAATTTTCATGGCATACCAGGTTCGAAGGGCACGCAGTATGTGGTTGACCAGCCTCCAGGTGATAGCTCGGCGTTATACAGACCATGGATCGACAGGCGGATCATCCCTCAGTGGGCTTCCTGGACAATGTTCGCGAATCATGGTGTGTACCGACAATGAGCCAAGACTATAGTCGCCATCATCGCTGCGCTCACCGGAGCACACCTTGCAGTCTGGGTTTCCCTGTCGGGCATCCCGTCCGAAGACAGCCCTGCAGGTCGGGACCGGAGCTGCTGCGAACTGGGGCTGGTGGAATTGACGTCGAGATCGGTGAGCAGAGCGGAAGCTTGGCGGGACCCGCGACACGGCGCTGCGGCTCGGTAGTTCAGCGAGGCGCGGCCGGCCCACCACATGAGATGCTGAAGGCTGTCGCCAAGTGCTCGGCACGGGAGAATTAGGATCGTTTGCGTATGAGATACA
Source organism: Sarocladium kiliense (assembly GCA_030734395.1). NCBI lineage: Eukaryota > Fungi > Ascomycota > Sordariomycetes > Hypocreales > Sarocladiaceae > Sarocladium > Sarocladium kiliense. The sequence goes on from JAUZTG010000029.1 coordinate 2,170,781, forward strand.
AGTTTCTTTGGTGGGCTTGAGCTATGATCGTGCGACGGGCGAAGACATGAGTCGCACTGAGAGGGGGGGTATAATGAATGTGGAAGACAGCGGGTGGCGCATCGGCATTAGATGGATGAAGAAGTGGTACGTAGGCAGATCATTTAGGATTGGACCAAGCATCTTGGCTGAAGTGTGGTTGGGCTGCTGCCTTGATTAGCAGGAAGCAGAGGCCTACCATACGGATTTGCTCAATGACTGATGATGCCAGTGTCGGAGAACACTGGACGTGGAGATGAACTGGAAGGTACGCACGTGATTCTTCACTTGGCCGTTACTTGACTTTGAACATAGGAAAGCGGGAAGGGAGCGACATGTCATGTCGCAGCATGAATGGAAGGTAATGCCGTGACATGTAGCTAAACCACAGCTCGGCGGAGAGTCCGCGTTGGGAAGGCGTGAGGCTCCTCAGCCCTGAGTAGCGCCTGCCAAAGGAATAAACTTATGTGCTATGTTCCTTCTTTTCAGCTTAGACCTGACCAAGAGACGATTTGACTAAGGGAAGGCGCCGCCCATAGAGCGCGAGTTAGTAATTGCGAGGCTAAAGAGGGCAACAAACGACACAAGCTGGGCTCCACCCAGTAGAAGGATGATCCACCTCCAAGGCGTGCCGTCGTCTCCATCTTCCAAACGTCAACACGCGAGCAAACCTCCACAGCCTTGGGACCACAGACCCTGGTGCCTCAGCAGGTTCGAAATTTCCTGAACAGTGACCATTGCGAGCACAGTCCCAAAGATTCCGGTCTTAGGAGGTACACATTGTTGTCTACAAACATGCTGCCGGCTGGGCAACTTCGGTGGTCGTCCGAGCCCCCAATGCCCTTCTCCGTGGCATCGTCATCACAACTACACACCACCATGCAGCCAACAGACATTTCTCGCCATCCCAACCCAGGGAACGGGGGATTCAATCTTGCCCCAGATCTTCCGAATTTTCTTCCCCTCATCTTATCCCCGGTTTTCAACGATCCTTGAGACCCACGGGGCCCTGTTGTCCACACTTCACCCCAGGCTGTGCCCCGGTCTCTACGCGACCACGAGCTAATGAAGTCTTTTATTTCTCAAGCATGGGCGGGGAAAGTCTTGGTACCCCCGATCAGATGTGAGGTCTTCTTTTCTATAAAGAGGTTCCGTCTTCGAGCCATAGCGAGGGCTTGCTCAATCGCTTGTGGCTCTCCTCAGTTTCTGGCCCTACCCCTTAAGCCCGACTTACTACGCTCTCCGGCCGCGGCTCTACTGCGTTTCTGCCTTCGGGGCTCTTATTGATCTTGATGGCTTCCAATGAAAAGTCCGGTGCTGAGGCACCCCACATCGACCAGTCTGCTCACGCGACTGCCGTTGAGAACACAGCCGCTGATGCGCCTGTCGTCGAGAAGGGCCCTGCTATGGGCGAGAAGGAGCCCGGCATGGTCGAAGACGGTGACCTCAAGCACGAAGGAGCACTCCCCTCTCCTGACGAGCTCATCGAGGCGCTCGGCATTCCCAACTGGCGAGAGCTAGAAAAGAAGCTCGTTCGACGTCTTGACATGACTCTGATGCCCTGCCTTTGGGTGTTGTACTTCTTCAACTACATGGACCGTGCTTCCATTGGCCAGGCCCGTCTTTCGTCGCTCGACGAGGATCTCAACCTCACGGGTAGCAATTTCTCAAGCGCCGTTTCTATCCTCTCCCTTGGGTAAGCCTTCGCCGTTCCAGCTTCACTCATGAACTTTTTCAGCTAACCCCATGGTTCAGTTATGTTCTTGGTCAAATTCCGTCAAACATGATCATCGGCAAACTCCGTCCCAGTGTCTACCTTTGCAGCATGGCCATCGTCTGGTCTGGTGTCTCTGCAGCTACCATTGGCGTCAAGAACTACCAAGGACTCATGGTCGTTCGCTTTTTCCTTGGGTTGGTGGAAGCACCGCTGCTCCCTGGTGCGGTATTCTTGCTGTCCTGCTGGTATACTAGGAAAGAGATTGCTCTTCGTGTCGCGATCCTCTATTCTGCTCAAACCTTGGCGTTCTGTAGCGCTGGATTGATCGCAGCTGCTGTGTACGCGACGCTCGAGCAGGCCCATGGCCTGGCTGGCTGGCAGTGGCTCTTCATTGTGCTTGCTGTCACAGGTGCAGGTCTCGCCCTCATTTGCTTGTTCATGCTGCCCGACTACCCGGATTCCACTACTGGAAGTGCTAGCTGGACCATGTCAGAGGATATGCGTAAGATCGCGGCCGCTCGCATTCTTGCTGACCGGCCGTCAACCGCCGAGGCCAAGCCTGGTGTGTGGCATGGTCTGAAGCTCAGCGTCATGGACCCGAAGCTCTGGATCCTCACACTGATGAACATTGCCATCTCGGCTGCCTACGGATTCAGCAACTTCTTCCCAAGCATTGTCCGAGGCATTGCCAGCGACCGTGGCTTCTCTAACACCATCGCACTATTGCTCACTGCTCCTCCTTACATCTTTGCCGCCATTGGATCGTACGTCAATGCTTGGCATTCCGACAGAAGCAAGGAGCGTGGCTGGCATTACTCTATCCCCGTCGCCGTCGCTTCGTGTGGCTTCATCATCTGCCTTGCCACTCAACAGCCCATGGCCCGCTACGGCGCTTCTTTCATCTACGTCGGTGGCATGTACATCGCCAACCCTATGATCATGGGCATGGTGTCCGGCGCCATGGGTCGCTCCCCTGAGAAGCGAGCCATCTCCATCGCCATCTGCAACGTGCTATCCCAGATCGGAAACTTCGTCGCACCATTCTTCTTCTTGACCTCCGAAGAGCCGGCATACCGCACTGCATTCGCATGCATGATGGCCATGGGTTTCCTGTCTAGCTCTTGCGCGCTCTTGCTCAAATGGAAGCTGACCCGCTCCAACAAGCGTCTGCTCCGCGAGGCGAATCAGAACGGCACTGCTTACCAGCCTTACGTCACATAATCAAGCGCGTCTTCGGGGTCTATAAGTGTATGAAGTGATGAGAGGGGCATGATGGCGGGGATGGTAACATGACTCTTGACGATAGTGATAGTTTCATGAATCCATATGATATGTCTCAGAACTAGATTGCCATACCTCTCGCATATTATTCTGCGGCTGAACAGGGTGTTTATCCCGAGTCTGCGCAGCTCATAGCTGGACACAATGACCCGAGTTCTGAGGCTGACTTACATGGAAATCCTACGTTGTGGAGACGGGCTACTGCACGATTGCCGAAACAGGAAAGCAGAGGCGAGGAGCACTGGAAAAGTCTCATGTTGAGGTTTCGATATTTGACGACGCGGCCTGAAGGTACCTAGCCATATATAGGACTTGTTTCGGAATTGTAGATGGTAGCTCCGTGGAGGTGGACAACATGCAAACACCTTTGGTACTGGTATGTTGTACGCGCATGAGGGTGGTCAGGGACAAGCACGTGTGACAGTTATCGAATGATATTAGACGAGAAGCAAAAGCGAATGCTGTCCTATCAATCTACCATATCTTCCATTCTTCTTCCCTACACTTGAAGAAACCAAGTATTCAAAACATGTCGCGTTGGGGGGGTATCTAGTGGGTAGCACGCTGCTTGTTGGCCTCAGCGGAGGCCTTGTCGCTGTGCTCGTGGACAGCATCGCCAACAGCGTCGCCGGCGGCACGGACACTGCAGTGGAGGATTCAGCCAACGTGTTTCCATGAGTTACCCTGGTGAGAATATAGGTTTTTGCTTACCGAGTGGTGACGGGGACGTTGGGGTCCTTGGCGACTTCCTTGTTAGCCTCCTTGGAGGTCTTGTGTGCGGCTCCTGAGCGTCGAAGATAATGTTAGTAACTCAACTTGAACCATGGAGACGCCTGGGGGCGAGGTATTTTGTAAGGGATGAGAGGAGGGGCACGTACCCGACAGCTTGTCGGAGATGTAGTTGCCAGCGCCCTTGAGAGAGTTCATCTTGACGGTAGATGTGTGTTGTTTTGGTTTGAAAGTGTATGGGAGTGTATTATCGTTCAGTAAGTCGTTGTGCTTGCTAAAGAAACAACAAGATCTCCCTCCTCCAAATCAGGAGCTCCCTCACCATATTTATACTCGTCCCTCGAACGAGGGTCTTCCCTTCACAGATTGCACCATCCCTGACCACATGCACACTCCATGTAAGCCACGCACACACACCCGAGCGATGAAGTCATAGCCCCAAAACCGGAATCTGCCACCCAATCGCACACCGCCGATCGCATCACCTGGTCGGTAATATCAAGCTTTTCTCCCCCCTCGTATCATTGTGAACCTGAGGCTGATACTGCGTATCGGAGCGATTTGCTTATTGATTCAGCAAAGCTATGATGTCGTTAGCTGCCATCCGGTTATGGTGGTAGGGAGGGTGGTTGATGGTTTTGGTGGGGAACCGTGGGAAGGGGCAAAGCCAAGTTTAAAGCCAAGTTTGTGATGGGCGGGCCGCGTGGGCTTGGGTTTGCTTGTGTGGTCTTGGGGTTTCTTTGATGTTCTTATACTGAATTTCCATGCATAAGAGTCTCTTGGACTGGTTTCTTGTCCAAGCTGTGGCTGGTGACTTGGCGATCCGTTGCAAGATCCAGGTTTGACATCAAGCACCACCGTCGATGCATGCCCATGATAAAGATTGGCATTCATCATAAGTCCCGTAACGCCTAGTCTATATGCCTTCTGTCCATCTTCGACAAGTTCATACCTAGAAGAATTTGCCCTTCAGCCCTCCCAGAACTATATTCCGCTTCTGCTTGCTGACGAACTTATTCACGTCATCGGCCCAGCCTTGACTCTGCACCTGCAGATTGTCCATGCTGTCGCCCATGATGTTCAACTTCTCCGTTCTCTCGTTGAGCTGGCGTGTCAGATAGTCTCCCCATCCCTCTTGTGCTGCGCTTCCTGGAGACGAAGGCCCAGCGCCACCGCTCCTGGCGGCACGCTGCTCTGCTGCCGCCGCGTCTAACATGCGTTTGCTCGGTGGTCTATCCGGTCCGCCGACTAGAAGATCAAGGTCTAAAGGTGACACGTACTGAGTTCCGGATATCCATTGCAGGTTGGAGATGGTCGGTCGCGGCGGGATTTCGAGCTTCGGGTTGATCATGGTATCGGGAGACTGCTGGAGCGACTTCCCTGTACCCCAGACGTGGACGACTGCCATTTCACTTGGACCAGTCCACGCGAATACATCGCCCGTTTGCGTCACGATTGTCGCAGTACTGCGGCCGGGATCAATCATCGGCAGATCAGCCTTGCCGACTTCTTTGAGGCCGGGGATTGTGAAAGCACGGGCGGTGCGATCACCAAAGACGGCGACAACCGCGAATCCTTGAAGCTCGAGTTCGGCAACACTTGCGGCATCGCAAATCAGGTCATCGAAATGCTTTGATGCACCCTTCGAGTTAGCTGGTCGGAAGACCCTGATCTCTGTTTGTGTGACTACGCTCTTGTTAGCATCATGTCATATTCACGGAAAGTGGCAATACTCACCAGCGACCAAAGCGCCGTTGACCTTGCGTCCCTCTCGCAGTCCAGCAACGGTGGCGCCAGTTGCGAGCGCTGGCTTACCCGTGTCCGCATCAACTGGCGACAGCGAAATGATCTTGTCATCGAGCGCCACTACACCCGCCGGCTGCACCGAATACGTGCCGTTCTGTGCCGGAAGCAGTTTGAACGTAACGACCTTGCCCAAGTTCGTGCCAACGAAGCAGCAAATCGATGAGTATTTATCCTCGTCCAAGGTCATGACACTGAATTCAATCGCCACAGGCCATTCTTTCGGTGGTTCTGAACCGCCCTTGCTGCTCTTGAAGAGTGAAGCACGCTTGTCTTGCTTTGCAAAATCTGTCATCGGCGCCTGGAAGATAATGGCAGGACCTCGCAAGTCGATGATAGTGAGGAAGCCCAACTCGGCTCCTACTGCGACAAACCCAACGTTAGATACCTGAACAGCGGTGATTGGTCCTTGGACGCCCTCGTATAGCGTGAAAGGCTGGAGTCCTTCTTTGAGGTTCGGCTCTGCTCTTGAGCTGATGTCCGTTAACCCCTTGGGGTTTGGATCCAACGGGTGAAGGTTGTCTTTACGGTAGAAGCGGTTGGTGCCCCAACGCCACACAATTGCTTCACCCGTCCGCGTTCCAGCAACCAGCTCCCCAGTGCCGCTTGCAACATTCATGCAGGTTATCTCGATGTCATCATACCTGTCCAGTGCTCGTGCGACGTCAACCTGTAGTTGTGTGCCGTTCTCAATCTCATCCGCGTGTCCAGAGTCCCACAAGCGTATGGTGCTGTCAGCTTGAGCGGCTTGGATAATCGTCCGTTCTTCGAATCGTTTCCTTGGCCAGGAAGCCTCTGCACCGCCTTTGAGGAGAGGCTCACCTTGATCACGCTTTTCAAACATAGAGAGCCATCTGTTGCGGTCCATGGGGGACACATTGATCTTGGTAATGAAGGGGTGGACGAAGAAAGTCGATGGGTGGAGCTGGTTCGTAGGGCTGATCTGGTATCCGGAAGGGAAAGACAGCGTGATCAACTCCCCAGAAGTCAACTGTACAATGACCGCTATAGGGTCCTGAGCACCGGCGAAATGAGGCGAGATCCGGGGAATGAGAAGAAAGTCCGTGGCCTGCGCGCCTTGTGGAAGTGTGAGTGGAATGTGACGCTTCCCGCTACAGTATTTTGCAAGAATCTGCCAACTCGAAGTCGCGTAGGTCGGTGTGAGTCCGAGCTCGATGAAGGTCAAGCTCTTCGCTGGCGCATCTGGCTCTTGACCTCCAGCGATGAGCAAACCCGAGTCTTCCGGGTTCTCCTTGCAGCACCACGAGATTCTGGTATATGGTTCTTTGAACGACGTTCCAGCACCGGCTCCTGCGGGTTGGTCAACGTGCGTATCCGTCAGGGTCCTTGCCATGATGACCTTCGCATCCTTCGGGTCCCAGAACACCAGGCTGCCATCTTCATGCGCAGTCAGAATCATGGTACCAGTTGGATGCCACAGAGCATGAGTAAGTCGAGGTCTCCTTGCCATGTCGATACCGGCGCCATTACCACCGGGAGCGCCTGCAGGAACATGGTACTCGTAGAATTGGACAGGTTTGTTGTGCTTAAAGGAATACACAATGGCACCATGTGTGTAAGCGATCAGGAGCTTGCCTACGTCGCGCGGATGTAGTGCCATGCCGACCAACCCGACGGTTCGCAGGTTCGGCTCCCGCTCGCTCCAGAAACATGGAAGCCTGAAGGTCCTTGCCAAAGATCCCCGATCAAGATCGTAGGCGACAACATCGCCGTTGTGCAGACCCAGGAATACCCAGTCAAGCATGGGATCCGTCACCATGCAACCCTTGGCAATGCGCCCGGCGACGACCTGCGCCGCAATACGCTTCCCCTCATCAAGGTCCCATACTCCAATCTCGCTCTTCGAATCGAGAGTGACAAGTCTATTGGCGCTGAAGTGTACCTCCTGGAAGGATGTGGCGCGCGGGGGCTCGAGGATCTTCTGGACACGGCGCTGGCCGAAGACGTAGACCTTTCCGGGCCCAAACTTGCTTTCGTTCGTGCCGATTGCGAGAAGAGATTGCACAGGATCGTAAGCGAGGCAGCTGCAGAAATAAAGTCAAAATCATTGAGCCATGACCGAAATATTCTTTGACTAGGGAAGCCAAGACATGCCATGATGGCGGGGTTCGACGAACCTGATCTGAGAGTTGATGCCGTACCGCGCCTGGTCGTCGGGAGTGAACAGTTCTGGGCGAATAGTGGCCGACAGGTCTCTCTCGATGCCCGCCTGCTTACTCCTGACGAAGCCGGCCATTTTTCTGTCTGTTCAAGTCGATGATCAAAGGCGAAGTTGACAGGCGCAGGTTTTCGGAGGCGCGGCAGAGCTTCCAAGGGACCAAGACAAGCTGTCGTGGGGCAGGACACACGTCATGTACAGTGCGGAGTGTGTGTTCGCACGCGTCTGGGGAAGCATCACTCACGGGAATTGCAAAGAGATTGGAATGTATGTGAATTCAAATCATCCCAATTGCAGACCAGCTTACCTTTTGGTGGCTTGCGGGGCCGCCAGTGCCGTCAGCGTTGCATTCTGTCAGCACCTGGTGCATATATCTACAGTCCTCCGCACACCCAGCTCCGTTTCTCACCACGCTTTCTATTACAGGACCTTGTTGGCATCCGAGACTGCGATTTCCGAATGTCAGTTTTGCGATTGAAGGACAAAGTATGATTGACCTCCACTTACCATTGAACCCGGCGTTGTCGGGCTCGACGTGAGCCTCCTTGACCTTGCCATCCTCCACCTTGAGCGCGTACCGCTTGCCACGAACACCGCCGAATGGGCCTGTAGCATCCCACTCGAGGTTCAAGGCCTTTGTAAACTCGGCTGCCGGGTCGCCGAGGAATCGGATCTGGGTGTCGTGAGCCGGGTCAAGCTGGTCGCCCCAGGCCTTCATGCTGCAGTTCACAATACACCGTTAGCCTGTGTTCAACGTTGCCAATGAGATGAGTTATTCGTATTCAGGCTGTACTTACACGAAAGCATCATTCACAGACAGGACGAAGACCTTGCCCGCATCTTTGAGCTTCGGGTGGTTGATGTAGCTGGGAACATGCTGAGCAGAGCAAGTGCCAGAGAAGGCACCAGGAACGCCGACAATCCAGCCGTCACCGGAGCGGAACTCATCGGCGAGGTTGACCTTGTTGCCAGGAGAGCCCTCAACGAGGACCTCGAGGTCTGGAATATCCTGTCCAACCTTGACGAGGGCGCGGGGTGTCGCATGGAAGCTCCGACGACCGATGGCCGGGCGAGCGGTGGCAAGAGGAAGGCGACGGAGGGAGGCACGGACAGACATGATGACTGTTGAAGATAGTGGCGAGAGAGACGAGACCGAATTCGAGGACTGTGGGTCGGAATTGGATGTTGGGCGGAGAGTGATGGATGGGATAGTGTTAGATTTGGCCAGACGAAGCTTTGGCTGGACCTTGGAGCTGGGGATGGAGCTAGAGCTCCGGAGGACGGAGCCGATACTAACCTGCGACAGTTCGGGGCGTTTTGACGTTATATCAACGATCGAAGATACTCATCCATATCAACATCCTCTGAAGCACCAATGTGCAAATGATACATTTGCGAGCTCAGCTATCATGCTCGACCACTTGGGTTTCGTACATGAGGCGATTGTGGTTCACGATGGTCGAGAGATGACGTTGCGCGTCAAGCCGTCGTAGTTACCCGGGAACAAGTCTAGTGCTGAGCGGACTTGGATTACCCTTACCATGAGAAAAGGTTCATCACTTAGCAAGGAGATCTTTAGGCCATGAGTCTCAGAATTAGGTAGCCCAGATGAGTTAATTGTGACTTCGTTGAAGTTTTCGTCGCCTCTGGTCAAAGTCAGTCGCCAATGTTGTGACGATGATATTCCAGGAATTATCCCGGAGTCAACTGAAAAGGCGAACAGCTACCATTTTAGTCCTACAACAACGCTGCAGGTTTTATTCGTCCTTTCATTTCTTTCATTTCCCCTCTTCTGCTTAGCTGATCATCCTTTACCCTGGTGGGACAGCGCATCTGCTCAAGTCATTGAAGACCTGGAATGGACGCTCCCACTCAGACACGTTGCTTAGAAGAACGCATGGTTCTGCATTCTCATCATGCCTGATCTGATCTGAGCGCATGGGCACACAGATCAAACTACGTAAGAGAAGCAACAATGTCTTGGACCATAAGGTAGCAAACGGGATCGCCAACCCACGATCTGCATCTAGGATCTACCTCCCATCCCCATTCACCCTCCCCACCAACCCTCCCAATCCTTCCATCGCCCATCGGCGGCTGAAACCTCCGAAGCGATTCCATGCGCATCGCACGCTGGCCGGGTGGGGGGGGGGGGCCGATCATGTCTGGGCGATTCACACGCCCAGACACTTCTATTCTTCTTCTTCAGGATAGACCTAGGCTGCTCAAAAGGCTTGTTGCATGCCGTGGACGACAGCAAAGCAGGGACGCTAGCTCCCAGCTCTGACGCAAACGATTCTCAAGTCGCGATCGTGATAAACGCCCACCTTAGCGCTAAACAATTCCACTAGAGCCACACTTTCCCTTGCCCCACGATCTAAAAGGACGCGGCGTAACGTCACTGCTGGGACGAACAGACGGGAGTGGCGCTTCGCGTGCGAATGCCCGGAGCTGCGGTGAGCTGTCACCTGGCCTGGTTTGCGTGTGCTGGCTGGAAGGTCTTACAATTTGGCTTGCCCATTCCTCAGCCACTTGGATCATCCTAGTGCTGTCTGACGACATCCCAGAGGTGATCGCCTGCCGCATGGTGGAGTCTTCATTGGGTGTAAGTGACGCTGCAGTTCCCCATCCCCGGAATGTCATGACGATTTCAAGGTCGAGAAAGCAAGCTTGCTCGCTTGTCTCGTGCGAGGTAGCGTACCTGCTATGACATAGGCATCTGGGGAGTCCTATATATCTGTAGTGTTAATCCAGAAGTATCCCGGTGCTCCTTTTTCGATCTTCTCCCATACTACATCAAGGTTTCTCAATTGAATAAGAGGACTTATCAAGCATATCACACGATTCACCATGTCTCTAGGCGATCGCGTAAAAGACGTCTTGCACGGCTCCGAGTCGGATCCTGACCGTGTCCGCCCACCAGGCTCATTCCCAACCGACGACATGGCACCAACCAGTGAGAACACATCAAGCACAGACACTCATCAGCGCAACAAGCTTCACAAGGCGAACGACCCTCGAGGAAAGAGTCACGGCTATTCCGACTCTGGTGTCGGTCTAGAGCAGTCCAACGAACCCGCACTCACAAAGGAGCCTGTTGAGGCGGCGTATGCCCCTGCTGAGGGTTACGAAGAGCGCCGCGAGCATGCTAAGCGTTCTGACGTTGCCGAGTTCGATGATGTCACGGCATACCAGCACGACACCACTGAGTACGACGTGGATCCCAAGGATCTCGGTGCTACAGCCGGTACAACGACTGGTGCGACCATAAGGACGACTGATGACGACTCGTCTGCTCGCAACCAGGTGCGCACGGGTACCAACAAAAGCACTGTTGATCACAAAGACCCCTACTGGGGTGACATTCCGCAAGGACAGGGTGTTTACAACACTGTCGCCGGACACGGAAGCAGCTCGGATGAGGCTCGTCGGCAACACACAACCGACGACAGCACCGAGCACCGCTCGTTCCCTCTGGTCACAGACCGTACACGTCAGCACCCTGAGGAGACTTCCACTTCTGAGGCGCGGGAGCCTGAGAAGACTCACGAGAAGGACTCCCACTGGAAAGAAGGCACCGCTGGCGCTGCTGTTGCAGGAGCTGCTGGTACTGCCGCTTACAAGGCTTCGCGTGACAATGAGGACCGCTGCAAGACCACCGAGACTGAGGAAACAGCTGAAGAGAAGGAAAAGAAGGGCCGCGGTGGTCTGTTCGGTGTCTTCCACCGATCCAAGGATGACAAGGAGAAGGAGAAAGACCACCACCACAAGGACAAGGAGCACCACCATAAGGAGAAGCACGCCAAGGAGGAGAAGGCTGCTCCTGTTGCTGCCGCCGGCTATGCTACCCGCGAGGACAGGCGCCAGGATGAGCAGCGTTATCAAGATCAGAATCGGTTTGACAACACTCGGTCCACCAAGACTGATCCCGCTCTGGCCGCTGCAGCTGTTGCGTACTCACAGCACGATGACCGCAACACATCCGCGAGCCGTCACAACGATCCCGCAACCCGCAGCAACGAAGGGGAGTACAACACCCTCTCCTCGGGCACCGCCTCTGGTGTTCGTTCCGGCGACTCAGGTGCTGCTACCGCACGGGACACCGCCACGACTCGCGATCTTGATGATCGCAAGGAGTCTAACCGCAATGCCGCCGTTTACGGAACAGCAGGCGCTGCTGCGCTCGGTGCTGGAGGCTACGCTGCTCACGAGTATCGCAAGGAGCGTGAAGAGGAACATGAGCCTCTGAACAAGGACACTCAGGAGCAGTCCTCTCGTTCTGGGGGGTGGTTCACGGCGCCGTTGACCAGCACTAGCCACTCTACCGATCCGTCTCAGTCGCAGCGGGATACTTATACTACTGATGATTCATCCAAGCGAACTGGTGGGCTGGCCGCTGCGCCCCTCACGACCTCGTCGTCGACTCGCGATCCAGCCCAGAACCACCGCGAAGCATACACCACTGATGATTCGTCCAGGCGTACTGGAGGTTTCGCTGCTGCCCCGGTGCCTATCTCGACATCCACTCGCGACCCGGCTGCGGACAGCTACCCCTCTACCTCTACCACGAACACCCAACAGCCTGCCGTGCGTGAACCTTCTGCCGAGATTCCCCGTGCTACCGAGGACGCCAACCACGGGAAGTACAATACTCTCGCATCAGGTACCCCGTCCGGTATCAATCTCGGTGACGACAAGCCTAAGGCTGCAACCTCACTTCCAGCCGTAACTGATGAGAAGAGTAACAAGGGAGCAATGGCTACTGCTGGTCTCGCGGCCGCAGGTGCCGGCGCTGGCGCAGCAGCCCTTGCGTCTCGCCACGACGACGAGAAGGACAAGGAGCCCGAGAAGACCCGAGAGAAGTCGCTGCAGAAGGACACTTACACTTCCGGCGTGGTACCTGGTGCTGTCGGAAGTCAGCAAAAGGTTACACACAAGTGTGTTAAGTGCGGGGAGGAGAACGATATTACCCAATACTTCAAGGAGAAGGGCAAGACTCGGATTTAAAGATCACATTTTGTGTACTGGGTGGATTGAAAGCGTGTTATGATGCTGAAAACGATACCGATGTTCTCCTTTGTACTATTTGCTAGCTATGTTAATAACCCTCCTTTGTAATAATTGGATTTTCACATGAACCTACTGGTCCTTGAATGATTGCTGAAAGGGCGGTGCGAGCTTATCCGGGGAATGGTCGATTGAATGTATCATGTTGGCCGAATGATGGCGATGGAGGACAGGTATCACGAATGCTGGTGCTGTTGCACTCAGTCTCAGCCCCCCTCCCCGGCCCCAAGTTATTAGGTCTACAGCTCATGAAGACGAAACTCTGCAACTGCGTGCGTACCATATTGATTATCTGAATTGATGAATGATATCTAGTGCACAGGGTTACACGTCAGGGGTGTAGTTCTAGGCCAAAGCCTTTGATTGCCTGGTGCACATCATGAACCGGGGTCGCTTCTCACTTCCTGCATTTGGCGAATAGTGTATGTTGCAAGTACCTGCATCTCTTAACTTGTCAATTCTGTTGACTGGCTAAGGCCAGGCTAGCCCAGTTCGATCGTCGTATTCGAGTGAGCTAAGATCGGGCCATGGATATAGCGCCGACAACCGATGGTCAGGTGTACATTCGGGCCTGCGTCTAGCGAGCCCAGCGAAATGAGCCATGACGATGCTAAGCGGGGCTTCGAGGGTAGTCGAGATGATCGTCGCTTGGCCGAGCAGTGGCTGCGCACCAAACGACATTGCACTTACTTCAAGGAAATCAGGCTTTCACCGACTGGCTGTTCCAAAGCCGAAGGGAGGGTGCGAGCATGTTGTCACTCACCCAATCCTAGAAAGTCATGAAGCCAGTCCGGAACCTCAACGGCCAGCAGCAAACTCAAACTCGCTCGAAGTAGCAGTCATCGCCATTTTAGACAGCTGCAATGCATTTGAAGCTTCGCTCGGACCGCCTTCTGGCTCTAGATGAATCCAGGCTGCAGGTTCCTGATCTTCGGAGGTATGAGCCGATCTTTGTGTCCTCCTCGCGATCAAAGCGTCTTGCATCCCCTGGCACATGTATAGCCAGCGAAACATAGGTAAGACAAGGATACGCGGCTGCCGGGAAACAGCATGTCCGCCCAATCAGCATAGGGCGCCAGTGGCGAGGCTGCTGTCTCACCCCTTTCACTGATAAGACGAGGTCCCGGAAGACGCAGCAATCGGTTTGAAGTTGAAACATAACCAGGCTCACCATTGGCCTGGCTGCACAGGTATGCGATCACCCATACGAAAGTTGGCGGGCGTGCCATGCAAACAGAGGCACCTTGTTGGTCGTTGGGGGCCGAGAAAGGCTGGTTCGGAATTGGGGCGGGCGACAGCGGGACGAGGTGGACGAACTGTGGGTATCTCCATTGAGAGCTAACATGGCCTTGTACTCGTACCTTGCATACCGTTAGTGCCACGGGGACCTACAGTGTCAAGTCGTGCAACGCTTTGATGATAGTCTCACGGACACTGATTCCAGGAGGCCTGACTTGCTATGGCGTTCGATTGTGGGCCGGGAAGTCTGCTGTAGCGGGCATGGCCTCCTTAAACTCTGAGTTGCTTGGGGTTTGGACGGTTTCCAAGACGCACGCCCTACAACGGTGATGCCATCAGACCTGGCACCATATACGAAGTCGTGATCCTGGAACTTCGGGCTATTCGCTGTGCCGAAAGCGTCCAGGCCTTCTCATTTGGGCAATATGCAGCCTGGAGCTGTCCCGAACAGGGTGTGCCCTGATGCTGGGGGTTTGACTGAGACAGACGATGACAGCACACCAATCACTGTGGTATCCCCTATCTCAGCAACGTGGTCCAGTGAGCGCTGTCGTGGGGGGCTCTCTAAGGCTGCCAGTTGACGAGCGTTTCGACGGCCTCTCTGCGCCATGTCCCAGCGGAAGTGATGGTCATGTGCTGACGCCTCCACTTCACGGCATGTTGTCTTTGTCTGGTCGCTTACCAGCAGCAACAAGCTGGCTTCATCTCGGTTCAATGGTGGTGATCGTGATATCGATTACACTATGTGTGAGACGACCGAACTTTCAGGCTCAGGTGGAGGAAAGGCTGGCCAAAGCACTGGGGGTGGACTCCTCTGGCAGCTGTACGTGGGGTGGCCATGTCCTTTGAAAGAGCAGCTAAAGGGTTCCCGGCACATCCCTGCTCCAACAAACTTAACAAACGCCTCGATTATCATGATCTTGGCTGACATTACGCTCACGGGGAGTCGAGGAAGTGTTTCAATAGGGTGACGTCGTTTGGCTGGGGCTGTTCAATCGACAGTCAGAAGAGGGCCGTCAATACTGCATGTGATGAGCCGAGGACTTTGAGAGGTGTGGAGGGGTGTAGCTCTGCTTGAACTGACCCGACTTTTGATTCGTTGCATCTGGAGTAGTTGGACGCTGGTGGCTGGAGCAGGGCATCTGCCACCGTTGGTTCTCGGCCATGAGTGAGGCCACTCAATTGGTATGACCAGGAACGAGATCTCTAGGCGCTCTAGGCTCGTTGAGATGAAAGGCTATCGAAGGGCAGGCCGGCAATCCTCCACTGGAGCACGCTGCAGCATGCTGCATCGTGGTCAGGGCATCATCATTCTTGCAGCGAGGTGAGTCGAACGAGGCTGGGGACGGCTAGTCAAGACCGAGCACCTCGTTGACGATGGCTGTCATGGACATGGTTAATGCTGGTTGATGAAGGTGCTCTGCAGTGGTGGTGGCAGCCAAGTTGGGGTGGGGTGGTTTTGTTTCTCAGTAGCCCCCCTCGCGCCCCGCAAGCGCCGTCGGTACCCCTGACCCTTAAGAACTAGTCTAGGGAGCGCCAGTGTAGACCTGGTGCCTGAGAGGTTCCTGAGATACTTTGGTCGACAGTAAGCATTGCGTTTACTCCGTACTGTAAATAGAATCGAGAGCGAGCAACGTCGATTGTGCCTAGGCCATCCGCAAGAGTCGTCCTTAGGCACGTAAGCGAAGTGCCCAGCGCCTGAGGGTCAGGTCACACAAATGATGTGTCACGTGTTGTACTGCCAGAGGGTATCGTGCACACGAAGACCGGGCAAAGGTCCCTGAAGAAAGCGCCATCGTCAAGTCCTCTTGCAGCATTTGCGACCATCAGAACTGAACTCGCAATAGCTTCGAAGCCACGATCACAGCGCTCACGTTCTGCTCCCACCCCTGTGCCTCAAACGGCTGGCGACCCCTCTCTCTCTCTGTCTCTCTTTTCCCAACTCACGCCCGCCCAATCTTCGGCTCTATCAGTCTCTCCTGTCCGTGTCGCACACACCACCACCCACCACACCTAGATGCCAGCCCAGCCCCTGTCGCATGCCACCACCACCACCGCCGCTGGTGGATGCGTGCCCAGTGTGCCCACCCACCCCTGGACCAAACCGTTCTTTGGCGTTTGAGGTTTGCCTCTGGCGCCCCCCAGAAGAGGAATCCCTCCCTTCTGATCACCATCGTCCTCCCTCTAACCGCAATTCCTGGGCGACTCGGCATACCCTGACCTTGTGCTCCGTCTTCCCCTCCTCCTCTCGCTGCTTAATCCTCTCTCGGTTTCCCTCTCCACCATCCTTGGCTTGCCCTCACTTTCGATCTCTTCATCGTTTGATTCCCCTGCGAGCGTTTGCCAGTCAACACAATCAGCGCAATAATCTCTGCGCCGATTTGTACATACACGGTTTTCCGAAGCGCCTTGTCATCACAACATTGCAACTCGAGCATCGCCCCTGATCTAACCATCCCGCCCACGAGTACAACGACCTTTGCGATTTCCCTCAACTAATCGATGAAACCAACGCTTACCGAGCCCAGTCCGACATATTCACAGAAGCCGAATTATTCGGCCGAAAGTTGAATTCACAATCGGTCGAAGGGTGCTCAAAGAGTCGCCCATCTGAAGTCCTCCTACCAGGCTCTTTCTTCGAGATCGCGTTGCACCGAAACGTCTTGCAACCACGTAACACACTATCGGTATCGATCGAATTCCCCGTCCCACCAAACTTCGCTCGCGACTTCTCAGACAGCCGAGGAGCACTTCTTGACCGCATACGACCTTCGCTTGTATTGCCTTTGGCAGGAGCCCCCCAAGTTGAGGAGCGTCCCGCAGTGCTTCTCTGTGCAAAGTTCTCTTGGCTGCGATAAAGAATCGACAAGCTTTGTACGATTCAATCGGCGATCTTGAGCAGTCTCAAGTCTTCACATATTTCTGAGGTCGCCGCGGGCGAGCCTCAAATCGCAACCGCGATACTGACGTTTGCAACATGTCCACCATGTTGCACACTCCGTCCCGAGCTTCCACCGCCTCCTCGACCTCTGGTCCTCAGCAACTTTCCCGTCAAAACACCATGTCTTCCTACGATGGATCGCGCTCTGCGCGTCAATCCAAGCGCTACTCGATGTCTGCGCTATACATGTCCATGTCAGCCAACGAAGGCGATCTCCAGATCGAGGATGACCTGGCCAAAGGTACGCGTTTGGGTCCCATCATATTGGCTTATATGCCTAACATTTGGTACAGCACAGAAAATCTTGAGGGAGCTCAAGTCCAAGATTTCTTCACAGTCGAAGAAGAACTTCGTACTCGAAAAGGACGTACGATACTTGGATTCTCGTATTGCCCTGCTTATCCAGAATCGCATGGCTCTAGAAGAAGTGAGTGACCAAAGACTGCCGAATGGTGCACAGCTTGAACTAACTTTCGGCAGCAAAATGAAGTGGCCAGCCACCTCGAGACAGCAACTGACATGGAGGAAGGATTCTTTCCGAACGACGACAAAACACAGAAATACGGGAATCTCCTCTTCCTCCTGCAATCAGAACCTCGCCACATCGCTCATCTCTGCAGACTGGTCTCCATGGCAGAGATCGATTCACTTCTTCAGACAGTCATGTTTACGATCTATGGTAATCAGTACGAGAGTCGTGAGGAACACTTGCTCTTAACCATGTTCCAGGTATGCAGCCGACATCTGATCTGGGCGAGGAGTATATGCTGATTCAGTGCAGTCTGTCTTAACATATCAATTTGATAACACAGCCGACTACTCTTCCCTCCTCCGAGCGAACACTCCAGTATCCCGGATGATGACAACATATACGAGACGCGGTCCGGGTCAAAGCTTCCTCCGCTCAGTTCTGGTTCACAAGATTAACGATCTGATCGAATTGAGGGACTTGGATCTGGAGATTAACCCTCTCAAGGTCTATGAGCGCATGCTCGAACAGATTGAGGAGGACACAGGCAGCTTACCACCTGAGCTTCCCAAGGGTATCACAGCTGAGGAGGCAGCCCAGAACCCGCAGGTCCAGGCTATCATTGAGCCGAGACTTACCATGCTGACGGATATTGCCAACGGCTTCCTGACAACCATCATCGATGGCCTAGAGGAAGCCCCATACGGCATTCGCTGGATTTGCAAGCAAATTCGAAGCCTGACAAAGCGGAAATATCCGGATGCGAATGACCAAGTCATTTGCACACTCATCGGTGGCTTCTTCTTCCTGCGTTTCATTAACCCGGCCATTGTTACACCTAAATCATATATGTTGATTGACGGCACGCCCGCTGATCGTCCTCGTCGGACTCTGACGCTCATCGCCAAGATGCTCCAGAACTTGGCCAACAAGCCATCCTATGCTAAGGAGCCTTACATGGCCAAGCTTCAGCCCTTCATCCAAACGAACAAGGACCGTATCAACCGCTTTATGCTCGATCTCTGTGAAGTCCAAGACTTCTACGAAAGCCTTGAGATGGACAGCTACGTCGCTTTGTCCAAGAAGGATTTGGAGCTGGATATCACCCTCAACGAAGTCTACGCAATGCACGGGCTGATTGACAAGCATATGTCCGAGCTCTGCAAGGATGAGAACTCCCACCTCGCCATTATTATGTCTGAACTTGGTGCCGCGCCTCCACAGGTGCCTAGGAAGGAGAACAGGGTGATAAACCTGCCGCTGTATAGCCGATGGGAGACTGCCATCGACAACTTGACAGCTGCTCTCGACATCACGCAAGAGGAGATCTTCTTCATGGAGGCCAAGTCTATCTTTGTGCAAATTATGCGATCAATCCCTCAGAATAGCCACGTGGCACGAAGACCCCTGCGACTTGAGCGCATTGCAGATGCCGCGGCGACTAGCCGGAATGACGCGGTTATGGTCCGCAAGGGCATTCGAGCCATGGAGCTTCTGTCTCAGTTGCAGGAGCTAGGAGTCATCGACAAGAGTGATCAGTTCAGCCTTCTCCGGGATGAAGTCGAGCAGGAGCTGCAGCATCTCGGTTCACTCAAGGAAGGTGTGATTGTAGAAACAGCAAAACTCGAGGATGTGTATAAGACCATCCGCGATCACAACACTTATCTTGTCGGGCAGCTCGAGACCTACAAGAGCTACCTCCACAACGTCCGATCACAGAGCGAGGGTACAAGGAGGAAACAGCAGAAACAGCAAGTTCTCGGCCCATACAAGTTCACTCACCAACAGCTGGAGAAGGAAGGTGTCATCCAGAAGAGCAATGTCCCGGATAACAGACGGGCCAACATCTACTTCAACTTCACCAGCCCTCTGCCCGGTACCTTTGTCATCTCCTTGCATTACAAGGGTGAGAAATCTCCTCCCCCTTTGCTGTTGCAGGTTAAGTCAGATTACTAACTTTCAACTAGGTCGGAACCGCGGTCTTCTTGAGCTTGACCTAAAGCTAGACGATCTACTTGAGATGCAGAAGGACAACCAAGATGAGCTAGACCTTGAATATGTCCAGTTCAACGTGCCTAAGGTGCTTGCTCTCTTGAACAAGCGCTTCGCGCGGAAGAAGGGATGGTGAGCATCTCAAGAGATCGGCACTTAGTGATAGGCGTGCGTTCTTCACTCTTTGTGCGTTCAACACTGTATACCACGACAACACACCACTCGGCGGGAAATCGGCGTTATTGGTGTACAACTAACTCATACCACGGATTCGTCCACAAATTCCGTTTCTTACATTCAGAATACCCCGTCCGGCCCACGCCACTCTTTTAAAAGTTTGATATGCTCGAGCTGCCGTTCTCATCATGTCTCTGGGCGTTGCTAAAAAGGGGCGGCGGCGGTGTCTCATTACGGGCGGGCTGGCTTCCCGTCTTGGGCGTGGACTATTACCTTTTTGCGCTGAGCTCACGTTATGGTTGGCGAGGGAGGCTGGTTGCTATGGCTATTGTTAAGCAGGATCGTTTTTGGGGATGATACCTTTTTCTGTTTTGGTTTTGCTGTGTTTTCTTCTAGTTTGTCGCCTGTGTGTTGTTGTCGTTTCTTGCGTTGGAGGAAAGGGAATTGAGCCGGCGGACGAGTGGGCAGGGGTGTGCTTTACTTCCGTCACTCGCTTTTATTGGTAATCTAGGGATTATATTGGAGGAATTCGGGACGAGACAAATGAAGGGTTCTTAATGATGATACCGGGCTTTGTTTCCCTCTTATTTCGCAATATTAGCACAAGGCATAATGGGCTTGATAAGGTCATACTGTATTTCGATCCATTGCGCTATGACGGTCATTGCTTTCGTACATGCAGAAGTCAGACGTACAGAAAAGAGCAAACTGCTCACACACGCATTCTATGCAGTTGTCGTTCCAAGTCATAACAAGTCGTGCCGATCATAAGAAAATCAAGACATCGCAACCACTCCATTCCTCAAACCCTCCCCAACTCCCCATCCTCCAGCCCTCTCTTCATTCTGCCCGCCTTCCACCCAGACCAAGACCACCTCCCCGCCGCCTTCTTGGCCCCATCGACTATGATAACCCTCCTCTTCCTCCCTTGTCGCCGACTACCTGTCGCTGGATCGTTGTTGAAAAGTATGCTGCTCCCAAGGGCTGCTGCTGCAGCGGCTTCAGCATCGCGTCGACGTCGACGCGAGAATGGTGCGGAAATGAAGGACCAGAGGTTGCGAAGGAGACGTGTGAAGAGGCGAGTTTGTAGGAGGAAGACGAGGATGATGAAGGGGACGCAGACAGCGATCATGGTGAATGGGAAGGACCAGTTGTCGGGTGAGACTTTGAACTCGGATATGCCCCATATGCCCTGCAACTTGTTAGTTTTGAGATCACAGAGGTGGATGGACGGGACATTGAGGGTTGACGTACCACAACGAATGTAGCTGGGAGGAACACCATGCTCGCGCAGGTGAGTATCCGAATGTTATCCCCTTGGTCTATCGCCCTCCTGCTCTCTCTGATAGAGGTACCACTAAATAGCTGGTCCCTCAAATTCTCGATCTCCTTCCGCGTCCTTTCATTCCTCTTCAGCACCTCTCCCAATTCGCTCACTGTCTTCTCCAGCTCTCTCCGTAGCACCGCCATCTTCTCTCGATACTCTAGGCCTTCAGGTGAGCGAGGGTCAGGGTGCGGCCAAAGGAGAGGGTGGGTGCCGTCCCAGAAGTCGTCAGTGAAGTTGTCGGCATAGGCGGATATCATAGCTTTGATGCCGGTGTTGATGACGGCGAGGGTATTATAGGCCCAGAAATACCGGCGAATGTAGGAGAAGTGCTTGTCTTCGAAGAGCAGACGATCACGCAAGTAGCGATTGAAAATAAACTCGGTCTGTAGGCTCCATGTTAGCTAATGCGATTCCCTCTATGATGCGCAGGAAGGCGGTGATACTCACGGGAGGGGTGATGAGCTTGGTAATGTGCTCATGCAATTGTTGGGTTCTCCTGCCAGCATCTCGATACTCCGCAATCAACAAGTCCAAGAAAGCATATGGTCCATTGTAGAAATTCTTCTGTTGAAACTCCTCCGTCCGCACTGTATGCTGATCGTCCGGGAAACTCTGAATACTCAGCACATGCCAGCTTTGAAACGTGTCAAACAAGAACCCATCCCTCGCCCTCTCTCTCCTCGGCCTCATCCTCACTGGCTTCCGTGGATCGCCCCCCAGCGACAGTGCAAGGATACTCCCACATTCGGCGATGTCAATGTGGTCACCCAGGCGCTTGTCTGAAGGTCGCTTGTCAAACTTCTGCCATGGCGCGGGACAGAGGCTATCACCGACAACGGTATAGTACTTGAACACGAAGAAGAAGCTTCGTTGCCGGACGTTGCAGGTGGTCGCGAGTGGAGGGAAGGGGGCAGCATCAGAAAGGGAAGGAGGAGCAGCGGCTGGTGAGGATGGGAGGCGCTCAAAGGCGCGATTGAGGCAGGCATGTGTGCGGTGGCGTGGTGCGTCGGATAGGAAGTGTTGGAGCAGCTCTGACATGTCGAAGTGTGGTGACATAGTCAGATGGAGCGCCGCAAGCATGAGCGGAGTTGGCTCCTGGACGATCCTGTGAGAACGTTAGTAATTGAACAGATCATGAGATCACATTTAGAACAGGTTTAACTGACGTGATTCTTCCTACCGATGACCCATCGAGGTTGGTTTCTTTGATGCCGTCCCACACCAATGGGGCGTCCACGATCCCATCCGGATTCTCGAAAAGCCCATCTCCAGTGTAGTACTTAGCTACATGGGCATCAACGTCCACACTGATCTTCCTGACACTTGCATCTGCTGCTACATCGTACATCTCAAAAGTAGCAGCCATGTATCCATCTCTCTCATACATAGCGAAGTCCCGAAACGACAAAGCAGTCTCGAGCTCGTTCCTCCGCTTTTCTCGTAACTCCTCCAGCTGCTTATCCATGGCTTCTCCAAAGTCAGCGTCTCGCAGGTGCTGGAGAAGCATGTCGTCAGAGAAGCTCATGGGAATGAGAGGCACCGTTGTCCTGGGCATGAGCTCGACAGCTTCCTGGGTGAGCTGAGGAGAAGAGGCTTGCGGTAGGCGCTGTTGCTGAGGGTAGGCTGTTGTCTGGTCGAGCAGTGGGATGAAAGAGAGATCTTCATCGTGTGGGAGAATAGCTCCACTGAGGGGAGTGCTCGGGATGAAAGGTCTAGGTGAGGGAGCATCGAGCGTGGATCGTCGAGCAGGAAGGGGAAGGGTCTGAGAAAGCTGGTGCGCTCCACTGGTGTCGGTAGAAAAGGCAAAGGTTGGGCCGCTCAAGGCTCGAAGAGGTGGCGTGAAAGATGCATCGTGGACAGTGATCCGGCTGTCTGCACGATTTCGACGCCGGACCGCGTCGCTCAGCGGCTGTGTCTGTTGTTGTTGCTGGTTCTGTGCTTGTTGCGGCAACTGTTGCTGCTGCAAGGCAAGGTTCTCATGGAGAGTCCTTAGGCTACGCAGGTAGTTTTCCTGCTGCTGTTCTACAGCGCGGAAGAGGTCTTCAAGGCTTGTCTGAGATGACATGCCGCCGTAGGGTGCTCATTGAAGGCAGACAAGGTGGATATTCTCTAAACAGTGTGAGATGCAGCAGCGACTTGGACAGAATAATGGATGGACTCACTTTGGATAACTCTCGCTTTCAGAATGCTTGGTAGAGTGGATGGCCAAGAGTTTATGAACTACATAAACAAGTCACAAAAAAGGGCGAGCCTCATTTCGCAGTCATAGTCCCCGTGGCCCATCCTCTTCACAGCCACTCTTGTGATTGACGGCCTCACATCCTCATGGTGGTGGTCCTTCGGTTCCTGTTTCGGAGCTCATCCGCTAGGCAGCTACCCACGGGGGCCCCCGAAGCGAGGCGAAAGCGCGAGTGAGCCAAAAGAGTGTGTGTCCACATGCGAAGGACATCATGGGAATCAGTCCAGTCCTAATACAGTGGCTGCGGCTGAGTCGGGCGCGGCGGAGTTTGGGTGCTCGACACCAAAGATAACCACCTCCGGCTAGTCATTCTTCCAGAAGCATGCCAATACCCATCCATTGACGTTGATTCCCCGCATGTGGTCCGTACCCGCGGCATAGCTCTGCCTCTGCGTGGTTTTAGTGCGGTAGCTCAGGCTAACGGGAAGGAGAATGAGGCGGTCGGTGGTAGGATTAGGGATGGCGTTTTGGTGGTGAGGGTGGAGGAGGAAGGGCAGATTTCCCATTGGGAGGAGCAGCAAGCAGCAAGGGCGTCTCGGTTCACTGCGGTTCAATGCGGGCGGAGGACGCCTACGCGAACATGACCTGCCTTAAGGTTCCAGGGTCGAAACAGGGACATCGTCATCTTTCTGCACCTTATCAGGCAGCTGACCCTTTCCAAAGGAGATACCGACGATTAGTGTCGATCTGACATGAAAGCTTAATGTCATACTCAATTGCCAGGCTGGATGCCCAATGACAACAAACCGTGTCGCCTGATAGACATCACCATTGGGCCGCCAGTGAAGGTGGCTGTACAGTCACACACCAGCCCATGGAGCGCGGTGAATAATGAGGCAAGCAACGCGATGGCGTTCATCGCGCTCGTGAAATCATGCTCTGGTCGACCAGTCTGGTAGTCTCGACGACAGCATCATCTGTACGAAACCACCGGCAGTAGCCCAGCTTTCGCTGGACTGACTCTGAGTACGCTCTTTGACAAGTCTTCCTCTCATTCAGCAAACCGTTTTCGTTTCTTGTCCTAAGTCTATCATCCAACATTAATCGAGCGCAAGATGTGCTCTGCACTAGTATGAGATGCGGCAGCAATACTGACGACTGTGATCAGTAACCAGGAAGTGAGCAAATCGCCCACGAAAATGCATAGCATCGACCCAACAAGCCCTCTTGACGCCACAACCTTACGAAGCGACAGTAACGGGTTGGTTGGCAGGCGTCGGGGCAGGCTTGTCCGCCTTATCGGCGACATCAACCTCCATGGCGTCGCCGTTCGCCTCCTCAGCGCCCTCGGCACCTTCTCCCTTGCCCTCTTCCTCTTCCTCTTCGAGCTCCTCCTCGCTCTCGCCCTCAATATCCACGCTGCCATCCTCGGACATTTCATCCTCCTCGACATCACCGCGGGGAGCTTTGCCGTTCTCCTGCTCAACACCAGCCATATCCGCATCGTCTCCTGGTTGGGCAGCAGCGGCAGAGGATTCGCCCTCAGCCAGCTCGGCCTCTTCTTCCTCCTCCTCATCAGCACCGTATTGATCGCCATCAGCGACGAGATCGGCTTCTGGCTGCTCAGGCGGGAACTCTGCCGGGGCAGAAGCTTCGGAGTCCCTGTTGTTACAAGTTAGTACCATCTCTCTCAATCTTAGTGATAACATGGGCAAGGCTCGTACCACTTGATGGCGAAGCGTGTGACACGGGGCTTCTCTGAGAGAATGTTGCGCCTGACGCGGTCGATGATGGGTTTTGCCGGCGGCTCAGCGTTCAACTCTTCTGAGTCATATTCGTTGTTGACGTAGTATCCAACGCGCACAAACTCGCGACCATCGTAGGCACAGGTCAGCAGAACCACGGTGACACCCAGGATCTCGGCGTCAGGGATGCGTGAAGTATTGGGGGCGTCAGCCTCGAAAACGAATTTGTTCACGCCGACAGGGATAGGTCCGACGAGGAGAGAGTCGAGCTCTTGGTCATATTGGTCGCTACAGGCAAGTCAGAAGGGCGGTGAGCTGGGGTGCACGATAGCACTCACGATGTAGCAGAACCAACGTAGGTCAACTTCCACTCGAGATCTGCGAGGGCATTTAGCAAACTTCGCTCGGGTAGCTGCGCGGAGATGTGCACGGTAGACGGGTGTTTGCACGGATAGACACACCATTCTGCAGCTGCTCGAGACACTCGAAAGTGATTTCGAATTCGTACTTGTCGGTGAACTTGGCGGGGTTGTTCATCACCTGAACCCCGAGAAGCGAGACGACAGACATGATGAAGGTATGCGAGGCTGTTCAAAAGACGAAGAGGATTACGCGAAAAGTCGAGGTCGGAGAAGGAGAGAACGGTGTGCTTGAAGAAAGATCGTTGAGGGCGTGCGCAAGTGGTTCTTTTTAGATGCGGGCAACGGCTGCGGGGCGCGCGCGGATAGAAACGTTCTGTGACGCAGATGCAGTGGATATGTTTGTGTGATGATGGAAGGATGGAAGGAGAAGAAAGCAGAGCGGGTGGTCGCAGATGAAGAAGGTGAGTCGGGTTGTTGTTTAATTTGGTTGCCAGAGGGAAAGAAGGGTGGCGTGCAAGCGGCGGGAGCGACGTGTTTGGTCTGGTTCGCCTGTTGAGGTGTGGACGCGCTTTGAGGCCGGCCAGAGCGCGTTGAGTGGTTCTCAACGGCCTCATCGTCGCTTATCTGCCGCTATTGCTGTGTGGCGGGGCGCATAAGGCGTGGCTAGGTGTGGCTACTGGGCCTGTTACCCTGAATCTGATTCCGCCTTCTGAGGGCAGAATATCCCATGCTTAAGCTACTCTTCTCAATATCCAGTAAATCGTGTGAGAAACATATCTATCTTTTTTCTTTTTTTTTTTTTTTTTTTTTTTTTTCCCTATGTAGCATGCTTGTAGTGTGGCTGGATACCGACGTGTGAGGATTCCCGAAATGAGAGAAGGATCCTCTTCAAGCTATCTTTGCACTGCGTGAACGAACTAGAATGGTTAAACAACCCCTGACAATACGAGGGGCCAGAGCTCAAGATCTGGCATTCTCTGTTATTGAGTAAAGACACGCGCTTAGCATTGATAGGGGGATGTTTATACGGGAGAAGCCTTCTGTTGGCCAATCATGGTACTTGAAGTGATGGAGGAGACCCTTGACGGGCTGCTCATTCCTGGGGCCCCCCTCAGAAGGTCGAGCAATAAAATGCCAGTCAAGTTAGGAGATGAGATTGGGATCAAACGCCATTCCTATGTGCTCAGATCTATTACAGTCAGAGCATTCCCTCACACGACAGGTTCGAGAAGAAGCAGACAACTACCGTTTCGGTTTCATTCCAAAGAAGGCAGGCGGTGGAGATCTGCCCGTAACGGTGTTCCCTTCTGGATTAGCGTCGCAGCTTGGCCTGCGATGCAGAGCTTCAAGGAATTTCCAGACAAAGAGAGAGCTCCATCATCGTTGTTCAGCCTCCCTCATTCCTCGCATTGCCATCCCCTCATCCCCGACCCATCGCCAGCGCTCCATCGCAGCCGCATCGAACAGCGCTGGTACTACGCAATTTCATTTTCTAGTATTGTCAGGCCACAAGCTGCCACGTCCTGCTGCTGCTTGCGACGCGCCTCGGACTGGTTCGCAACCAATAAGGGCTGCGATCTCGGCCAACCTCGTTTGCGACGACTTTTCTGCGCCGTCCGCTTAACCAAGTCCTCTCTCGATCTTCCTATCACTTCTCTTTTGCAGCTGGAAGCCATCTGTTTCTAGTCCTCCGTGCTTAGAGCCTCCCGCGACCCGCCTTTGGCGCTCGAGCGAACCGTCGACATGGCTTCAGAGGATCAAGAATGGCCAGAGGAGGGGTATGGGAATGAGAGCGGAGATTCTAATCAGCATAGCGACCAAAAAGTTGAAGAATTCGACCCAGAGTCCCATAATATCGGTGATGCCCAAGACAACGGCGCTGAGGATGATGGCGGAGACTATGACCCCGAGTCTGTCACACTGGGCACCCCAGCCCAGCTGCCTGAACGCCAGTCATCATCAGCGCAGCCCCAAAACCCTCCCCAAGCACAAAAACCCAAAGTGTCCGGAGGCTTCCTAATTGAAGCCTCTGATGACGAGGATGACGAGGGCACGCCAGCCCAGACAGGCAACGCACTGCCCAAGCCTTCTGCTACTCCCCAGGCCGTGGAGCCTAGCAATGGTATTCTGCCTCGCCCGGGTACTAACTCTATGCCAGTACTAGCTGGGCTTGATCCTATAGCCATTCTCGAAGCACGTGTCAAGGAGGACCCCCGAGGCGACATGGATGCGTGGCTGGACTTGATGGCAAACCACAGACAGAATCAGCGACTGGAGCAGACCAGGAGCGTATATAACCGCTTTCTGGAGGTGTTCCCTCAAGCCGTAAGATACACGGTTCTAGTAATTTCTTTCAGAATGACTGACAACAAATAGGCTGAGATATGGTCAGAATGGATCGAGATGGAGCTTGGACTGGACAATTTCGTCGATGCGGAGCAACTCTTCGGACGATGCTTGATGACGGTCCCGAATGTTAGATTATGGACAGTCTATCTCAACTACATCAGACGGCGCAACGACCTCACCAACGACACGAGCGGCAATGCGAGGAGAACAATCACACAGTCGTACGAGTTTGTCATTGACAATATCGGCGTCGACAGGGACTCAGGCGACATCTGGATGGACTACATTCAGTTTATCAAGAGCGGCCCCGGCCAAATCGGCGGCGCAGGATGGCAAGATCAGCAGAAGATGGATCAACTTCGCAAGGCTTACCACCGCGCAATCGTTGTTCCCATGTCAACCGTGAATGCGCTTTGGAAAGAGTATGACCAGTTCGAGATGGGTCTCAACAAAGCGACGGTAAGATTACACTATCCGCACCTTTCTAATTGCACTGCTAACTCCAGGGAGGGACGGAAGTTTATCCAGGAACGGTCACCAGGCTACATGTCGGCGAAGAGCGCCAACATTGCGCTGGACAATATGACTCGTCATCTCAACAGGACAACTCTGCCGCGACTTCCGCCAGCGCCAGGTTTTGATGGCGATGGCGACTACCGTGCCCAAATCGACATGTGGAAGAAGTGGATTGCATGGGAGAAGGAAGACCCCTTGGTGCTGAAGGATGATGAGCCCAAGGTGTATCAGCAACGAATCATGTACTGCTACAAGCAAGCGTTGATGGCTGCACGCTTCTGGCCCGAGATCTGGGTTGAGGCGGCTGAGTGGTGTTTCGAAGCTGGCATTCGTGAGAACGATCAGGACTCCGGCGTTGATATGCTGCTGCAGGGCATTGGAGCAAACCCCGAGAGTGTACTGCTGGCATTGAAGCATGCTGATCACATTGAATCTACCTTCCCCGGCAAAGAGGGCGACAAGTCCGAGTACGCCAAGGCTGTCCGAAAACCATACGACGACGTGCTCGATCACCTCTATGCGTTGGGCAAAAAGGCCAAGGAACGGGAAGATTTGGAAACCGAGACACTGAAGCAGGCGGCCGCACTAGGCACGCCAATTCACCCTTCTATTGAGAACGAAGAGGACGAGAATGGGGAGCCGAAGAAATCCGCAACGGAGGAGAAGATCATCGCGATACGGAAAGCATATGCAAAGGAGAACCGCCTCAACTGGTTGATGATTTCGTATGTGTGGATTGCCCTTGCGCGGGCAATGCGGCGTATTCAAGGCAAGGGACACAAAGACACTCATGGACTTCGCAAGGTCTTCACAGACGCAAGAGCGCGAGGGAAACTGACCAGCGATGTCTATGTTGCTGTCGCCATGCTGGAATGGGTGGTATATAAGGACCCGGTCGGCCAGAAGATCTTTGAGCGGGGTGCGAAGCTGTTTTCCACAGATGAGAAGTTCATGATAGAGTACCTGAAATACCTGCACTCCAAGGACGACACGACAAGTAAGTTGGTGCGAGCTACAACGTTGTTGAATGTTATACTGACAGCTCCTAGATGCGCGTGTGGTATTCGAGACCTGCGTCAACAAGCTTGTCGCTAAACCCGAGACTCTATCGCAAGCCAAGCCCCTTTACCAATACTTCCACAAGTACGAGTCGCAGTATGGCGAGCTCTCGCAAGTCTTGAAGCTCGAGGCGCGCATGGCTGAGCTGTTCCCCGAGGACCCGAAGCTCACATCTTTCGCTGCTCGCTTCAAGACTGACACCTTCGACCCCGTCTCCGCCCCCGTCATCATCTCCAAGGCCGCCCAGATGCGCCCAAAGCAACTCGTGCCTATCATTGAGCAACCTACGGCACCACGTCACAGCCCTCAACCCCTCGCCCGTCAGGAGCAAAGTCCCCGACAGAACTACGCTCGTGCAACGGCGTCACCCAAGCGACCACTCGGAGCACTTGATGACGATGACCTCAACCCGCCGAAACGGTTCCAGAGGGGACCCTCGCCCTTGAAGGGTGCAGCTGGCCGACGTCTGGACCAGCAGCGACGGAACCAGACTTCCGCCCTGCACCGTGACATCACATTCCTGCTAGGAATCCTCCCACCATCGCACTCATTTGACGGGCGACGAGTCAACGTCCCCGGACTGGTGGCAACACTTCAAAACACCCACGTGCCGGACCAGGTTCCGCCACGGTCTCAACCGGCTGGCCACGGCCGTCAAGTCTCAGGAGACTACCAGCGTGGCGCGAGTCCCTTCGGACGCGTGGCATCTGGTGGTGCGGGTTACCGAAACTCGCCGCTGAGGACTGAGGCTCCGGCTGGATATCAGAGTGGTGGCTACGGACAAGACGCTGGGAATGCTCAGGCAGGGTGGCCACCTGCAGCAGGCTACGGAGGACAGCCACCAACTGGATACCCCGGATATCGGTACTAATCGTGACAAATGAGGCACGGATGATCAGCCTCAATTGAGATATGGTTTGCATGGAATCGAAGGAGTTTGATAGGGCTGGGACAATAGGGCTGCTTGAAGAGGGGTGTTGAAACCACTGCAATTCTGGTTTGCATATCCTCTTTTCCCTCACGTTTTCTTGTATGAGTATTCAGCTGAAGTGAAGAAAGGGAAAGGGGGTGAGAGGTTTAGGTACACTTGGCTCATGCCTCCTTTCAATGAAAACATCTAATGGATCAAACTCAGCAATGCTCAATAATGACCTGCATGGTGTGTGCTTGAAAGATGAGATGAGGATCGTGCGTGTGGGCTTTGGTTGCCCTGACACACTGGCACCTGCTGCAGCTGATGAGGATGGAAGGACTCAATATTCCGCTGATCTCGCGCTTCCCCCTCTGCTATTCGAGTGTTCGGTGCACACTGTGTAGAATAGAACCATAAGACAAAGGGTATATAAACACCTCGGGGGACTGGGATCTCAACCTCTTCTTCTTCCCCTCCACAACATCCCGAACATCACAACCTTCGCCCATCACGAAGGGTCTCGTCGCCTACAGATCTCTTCAATCCCTCCATCACCTCAGTAAGTACTACATCTTCTTCCTCGTCATCATCACAATCACCACTCTCACCTCTCCTTCACCGTTTCCACCTCCACCCTGTTTCACCTCACATCACCACTGACACCTGCCACAGACTTCACCTCAAACACTTCGGCAACCCGGGCAGATGAAGAGAAAGCCTTCTTCTGACCCCCCCGGAGCGCCTGTACGTTGTTGAACTCTTCCCCTCATCACACCTTCACGTCTTCACGTTGTGGAAACAACACCCCCTCTCCTTCACCAAACCCTTTCTCACACAATACCAGATCTGAACACATCTTTGATACCACCATCGGCACCTGAAATTCACTTTCCTCTTAATCTGCTCAGACTGACAAGCAAACCAAGAGCTCAAGCTCGGCACGTACCTCATCGCCTTCGAGGAGTGGTAAGTTTCCCTTCCTTGACCTCACTCATCTTACACTAACATCACTCCAGCGTACGTCATGTCGGACAGAGGCAGATCGCCTGATGTCTCAGGCCCTCCGGGAAGCCGTCATGGTTCCCAATCTCCTCGGCCTCCACCGGGATCCCGCTCTCCATCGAGAGCTCCGGCTGGTCAGCCTGGTTGGGCTCCGCCTATGGGTCATGATCCGGCCAAACCTCTAGAACCTGAGCGTAAATTCAACCGTGTTGAGCTTCCTGCGGATGCCTATGCCTTGGATCGCCCGGACTTCTTCGCTGCACGTCCCAAAGTCGCAATCAATGTCGGCACCGTGGCTCCGATCGAAGTCAACACCTACAGAGTCCTCAAGATGGACCTCAATCGGAAGATTCACCAGTAAGTAGGAGGAGATGAGACTTTTCAAGCCGGAAGCTGACTTTCCAAACAGATACGATGTTTCTCTAAGCCCAAGTCCGTCGAAACCTGTTCCAATTCTCAAAAAGATCTGGAAGGCACCCAAGTTCGTTGCGGCATTCCCTCCTGATGTGCACGAGAAATTCATCTTCGACGGACGGAAGTTGGCTTGGTCTGGCACCCTGATTCCCCGAGGCGAGCTACGAGTCGCGGTAGATCTGGATGAGGGAAAGCCTGAGCCTGGCAAGGGCGGGGAATCCAAGTTCTACATCATTCTCCGCCACACGACCACCGTGAACATGGCAGTTCTGGATGCCTATCTTTCACACAAGGTGGCATTCAACAATACTGTTCTCGAGGCTATGAACGCGTTTGATCACATCCTTCGCCAGTGGCCGTCCGAGCGCCTTCTCTCCATCAAGAGGAATTTCTATGACCCCCAGCAGCCCGGAAGACCACTGATGGACGGTAGCGTGGTAGAAGTGAGAAAAGGGGCATATTGGTCAGCTCGAATCAGTGCAGCTCCTGGAAGCGTGGGCCTGGCCATCAATGCAGACGTCGCAAACACGGCTTTCTTCGTGGGCAATCAGTCCTTTGTCGACCTGGCCATCAACTTTCTCGCCACCCAAGACCGACGTCTTCGGGGCCTGAGCCCTGTCCGACTCGAACAGGAGCTTCGTCCCGTCCTGATTCGTGATTCCTACGTTGCAAGCGAGGCCTTCAAGCAGCTGAAAAAGCTCAGCAAGCTAAGGTTCAGGGTCAAGCATGCCAATCGACCCGCGCACCTCAATGACCCGATCGGAGCGGAAAGCTTCACTTATGACGCTAGATGTGGTGCCGAGGGCATGCATGCTAGGAACACTACGTTCACAGGACATGACGGCAAGACAGTGTCAGTCGAACAGTACTTTCTGCAAAAGTATGGTGCTCGCCTCAGGTTTCCCACTCTGCCCCTCATCAAAACCGGCAGAGGCAACTTCATCCCGATGGAGTTTGCAATTCTGGAGCCGATGCAGCGATATCCATTCAAGCTGAACCCGGAGCAGACGTCGAGCATGATCAAGATCGTAAGTTCAAGTACTGTCGAGAATTGAGTCTCTCCTAACATAGTATAGGCTGTCAATCGCCCTCGGGAGCGCAGAGCGGAAATTGAACGGGGAGTTGCAATGCTGCAACCGCAAAACGATCCGTTCCTCAAGCACTTTGGGGTAGTTCTCGATACTCGGTTCACGAAGACCGAGGGCCGCGTCCTTCCTCCACCTACCATTTACTTCCGGGATGGCGGGAAGATTGATCCAAAGTTCTCAGGTCGTTGGATGATCCAAGGAAAGAAGTTCTACAAAGGGCCTCAAGTTCCCCTGGACAGCTGGGGCTTCCTGGTTCTCCAAAATTGCGTGAACAAAGACAGCCTGAAGAGGTTTGCAGATGCCTTCACCAAGATCTTTCGCGAGCACGGAGGCAAATGTGACAAGGAGCCCATGCTTCTCAACGCACCTGGCAACATATCCAACAATGCCGCCGAGGCTGTTCAATGGGCACATGAACAGATCACTGCGAGGTACGGCTACCCCCGGCTGCTCTTCGTCATTGTCCCTCGCCGTGGAGATCCACAGTATGAAAGAATCAAGAAGAGCCTCGATTGTAGACAAGGGGTTTGTTCTCAGGTATTAGCTGCGCAACATGTTCAGGCTGCCCAAGGCCAATACATTTCCAATGTTTGCCTCAAGGTAAATGCCAAGCTGGGCGGCGCTACAGCTATCACTCAACCTCCTTGGAAGTCTGCGAGCAAGACATATTTCCCAGCCGATCGCCCAACCATGATCGTGGGCTGTGATATCAGTCACTCAGCTCCAGGAGCACCCAATGCTTCGGTGGCGGCCATGACTATGAACGTGGATCCGGATGCGAACCGCTTCGCTGCGGCTGTGCAGACGAATGGCAGAAGGACGGAGATGTTGACCCAGGACAACTGCCAGAGCCTGTTCGGACAGTTGGCCAACTACTGGAAGGCTGGTCATCCCAATCAGTTCCCCAAACATGTCATTTACATGCGAGACGGCGTCAGTGAAGGCGAATTCGCCAAGGTCCTGGACGTCGAAGTCGCTCAGTTCAAAGCCTGGTTCACACAGAACGGACCACCCAAGGCGGCCATGCCAAGGTTCACCGTACTGGTCGCTACGAAAAGACATCACGTAAGTCGTTCTTGTGTATACAAACTTTTCTCCACTGACTGATGCGATAGATTCGCCTTTTCCCTGCTCGTGGCGACAAGAATCAGAACGCCCTCCCTGGGACACTCGTGGAGCGTGATGTTAGCAGCCCTAGATTATGGGACTTTTTCCTGGTTGGACATTGCGCGATACAGGGCACGGCAAGACCAGCGCACTACCACGTCCTCAAGGAAGAGATGGGGATCCCACCCGCGGAGCTGGCGAGGATGCTATATGAACAGGTGTACACGTATGTCCGAGCGACCACACCAGTCTCCATCCACCCTGCCATATATTATGCGCATCTTGCAGGCTCCAGGGCCAGGCAACACGAGAATATCGCCACAAGTGAAGGAGCGATCACTGGAGGAAAGGGACATCAGGCTGCTCAGATCAGTCTAGCCAAGGGTGCTTCTGTTAGTAGCCAGTCTGGTGATGCTCCGCCGCTTCTACCTTTGGGCGGAAGGAGCTCTGCAAACGCTTCCGAGAGAGAGGTGAAGCAACGCGCCATGCTGAGATCGACAATGTGGTTCGTGTGATTGCCGACTCTGGCAATCAACACATGGGAGAATGAACCATGGAGCGAGAAACCGGCCATGAATGAGGAGAGAAGCGAAAAAAGCCGTGGGATGAGGAGTTTGGCACAACAGAATCTGGTTTGCATTTCATTTGCTTTTTGCTTGAGTCAACAGGACTTCAGCGAGAGAACCATTCACAACAGGGGACGGACGGACGTGGCGGCGGAGGCTATTAAGACAAACACTGGCTCCGGCAAGGGTCGCGACAGACCTTCGGAGTTTTCTGATTTTCACATTGCTTCTCCTCTGTTCAACTAGACTAGAAGACAGTTCGGAGACACACACAATTACAGACTTGAAACACCAAACTCGCGATCGGTAGCTTGTGCATGCTTGAAGTGGTGAGGTTGAGTGTTGTCCATTCGTGGAAGACATGTGGTAAATACTGAAACGTGATTCGCTGAGGGTGGGACCACCTGGTGGCTGCGACGTTGTTGGGCTTTGGGAAGGGAGCATCGCTGCCTTTGCGACCACGGCCCAGTTGGCCTGTGCGATGGAATATCCTGTGAAGTGACGTGCTTTTGGGAGCTTGTAGTGGTGGTGGGACACGCGGCTGATGGGTGAATCTGATAGAATAGGACTTGCTCGGCTCTTTCTAGTCACTATTCTGCTGCCTCTTCTGGCTGCTCTTCTACAAGCTTTCTTAGACGATATTATACTTGTTATTCTGCCACATAGTGTACTCGATATCTTGCATGCTATTGTGTCTTATAAGGTTTGGAATTTGTCGAAGTCGTGTTGGATATCTTGGTACTGACGCTCACTGGCCATGAGTCGCAACTATCGTGGGGCATCTTGAGTACCAACGATCCTCTTTTCATGTGGCACGCAGCGTACCTTGCCCGTGGCTCAGATTCCGTAACGCAGGCCAATGATATGTTGTACACCAAGACTGACCCCTGCACTACCGGACTTGGTGCTGGGCTTCCACTAAAGCGGCGAGGGCCTGTCGGAAAGATGGTGTCGATGCAGGTCTGAGTAGGAGGGGGATGCCAGATAAGCGGGCTACGGATTGCAGAGGACTAAGTTGCAGACGAACAGCAGAGAGAGAGTATCAAACCTCCATCACTTTCACAATCATCACCGGATTCTTCTCTTACTCACGCAACAAGACAACATCACTGTAGTCGTCCTCGCTACCGCATCCACCCCAGGCTTCACGGGCCGAGGCGGGGCTTATCGCAGGCACACTGCCCCCAGATAAGACGTCACTGTTTTCTGAGCAGCCACCCTCCACCAGAATCCAACCCTCCCACTACGACTCGTCCAAGGCCTCCTCCGCCACCATCACCACCAGGACTCGTCTGACGCCTTGACTCGTGCTTCTTCGACTGCTCCATCTTGCGCCCACAGTCCTTTTTCTCGCTGCAGCACCCCTCGGGCATCTCCAGCGACCTCGTTCATTGTTCTATCCACTGTTCTAGCTCACCGTCAGACCGCATCCCGCATAGCTTCCGAAACACGACCGATACCAGCTTCGCTTCCCCTTAACGGCCGACCATGTCCGCGCCACCGCCTACCGTTGACGCGGCTGTGACAGACGAGCCACAGAGCGATGGCTCCAAGTTGAGGACTTTTCTGGGTATCCTTAGAAGGTACGTTCATTCCCTGGATCTCTGATTTCTGTCTGCTGTCCAAGCGCCGATTGTCGAGTCTGGGCGCTTGCGCAAGATCCTTCAAATCTCTCCCCTTGAGTCTGCTTTGCTGACAAGCTTTGCGCACAAGATTTATCGGCGTCTCCGACCTCGCTTCCGTTCGCTTTTCTCTTCCTGCCCAGCTGCTCGAGCCCACTCCCAACCTCGAGTACTGGACTTACCTCGACGCCCCCAATGCCTTTGTCGGCATCGGCACCTCCGACGACCCTCTCGATCGCATGCTCGAAGTCATCCGCTTCTGGCTCACAAAGGATCTCAAGTACGCAAAGGGCAGGCCCTGCAAGCCGTACAACTCGTGTCTGGGAGAGTTCTTCAGGGTGAGTTCCGATTTCCCAGTCGAGACGTCATAGCGGCTTGCTGACGGGGGTTTGTTCGGGACAGTGTAACTGGGAAACGGAAGATAATGCGCCTCGGATCAACACGAGCGAGCTTCGTGCAAAAGATGAAGCCCCTGCGAAGAAGGATGGCATCGCCAGCTTGAAGGCTGCGGTCAAGAACGATAAGAACGCCTCGGCCGTTTCCCTCACTGTTCCTCAGCATGGGACATCTACCCCAGCGACTGTCGACCGGCAGTATCGCATCTCATACCTCACCGAGCAGACCTCTCACCACCCTCCGGTCAGCGCTTTCGTCGTCTCCTGCCCGGAAAAGGGCATCACTGCTCGCGGCTTCGACCAGATCACCGCAAAATTCACAGGTACCTCTGTGAAGGTGCTTCCCGGCGAGCACAACTCTGGAATCTTCATCACGCTGGAGAAGCGTGGTGGTGAGACCTATCAACTGACACACCCGCCTGCTCACCTTGGTGGCATCCTCCGTGGAAGCCTCAGCGTCTCCGTCAGTGAGATGGCATATATCACTTGCCCCCAGTCCAAGCTTAAGGCGATCCTGCACTACGTGGAGGAGGGAGGCTGGCTGGGAAGGTCAATGAACAAGATTGATGGCATCATCTTCAGATATGATCCCGAGAACGACGACAAGCATCGTGTGCAGGACGTGCCTGAGGAGGATATCCTTGTTAGGCTTTCAGGGCCATGGAAGGAGAAGGTCATGTTCAGTCTCGGCTCAACACCAATGGTATGCCCGCCCCCTATGTCATTGCCTAAGTATATGAATACCCACTAACCCTTACCAGAAAAACGTTCCTCCAGAGGAGCAGCATGTTATCATCGACATCGGCCCCCTCAACGTCGCCCCGAAGATCCTTCCTCCCGAGGACAAACAGGCACCCAATGAGTCCCTAACCCTCTGGGGAGGTGTCACAAAGGCAATCTTGTCAAAACAATACTCGCAGGCTACTCAAGTCAAGGTCGAACTTGAGGAAGCACAGCGTGAGAAGGCTCGGCAACGTGAGAAGAACAATGAGACTTGGCAGCCGGTATTCTTCTTGCAGGCGACTGGCAATGGCGGTAAGCCAGAGCTGACTGAGAAGGGACAGAAGGTATTGGAGAAGGCACAGAAGGCCGAATGGGATTTAGACGGTATCCTGTGAGAATCCTCGGCCATAGATGGTGTTGATTGTGCCTATGCTTCAGCTGGGTGATGAAAGATGATCACTTGGCGAAGCACCTCACACACACTTGAGCTATTTTAAAGGGGGGTCATAGGTGGCATGCTGTCGACCCTGTTCAAAGATTCGAGAACAGGGGACCAGTCGTCTCATACGTCGCTTTTCATATTTTGGGATAGATTCGAAGGAAGGGGAAACTCCGCTTTCTCTGCAACGCACACACATATATGATTTTTTGGGGTTGTTTTTGCGAGGGGACATGAGAGATGATGTATGGATGCAGATATACGCACACGCAAAGGTTTTACACGCATAGCGCTGGCTGAGAATCAAGGAAGGAGGTTCTCTTATGAGCCACAGGGGTGGTTGTGATGATGCTTTGGCTTTGCCTTGAAGTTTCATGTTTTTTCGGGGGTGTCCTTTTATGTACGGTTGGGTTCATATAGGTTCTCATATTTGGACTATGCTGTGCACTTTTAACTTTCTCAAGTGTACTTGGATGTCTGCCCCTGTGATACGTCTGGATTATCTAGCCCCTGTTTCACGCGAAACCAGGCATTATACGCAATGCAGTCATACTGAGCGTAGTTGTCACTCGATGCTTGATGGGATGGAAACTGAATTGCTTTCATAGGAGCTTTCCGCTCTGAATTTGGTATTGTTATGGTATTACATGAGAGTAGAAACAGGTGTTATACACAAAGATTGCGAATGTCCGACATATCATGCAGTCAAAACACGCATCCAACCAGCCATCGCCTAGCGGACTTAGGCATCGATGAAGCCCTTGACGTTGCTCAACCACCTGAGGTACTCGCGCTGCTCCTTGACATCAACGTAGTCAGGCACGAAGATGGCCATGGCAGAGTTAACACCACGCTCCTCAAGGAACCTCTCCATAAGAACCTGCAGATCATCGTCGAGGGAGCCGAACGGAGGGCCGGGGTAGACCTCTGCGCGCTTCTGGGCAGCATCAGGGGTCTCAGCCTTAGCAACAGCAGGGTCAGCGTAGAAGAACATGTTCTCGACGTTGATGGCGCCATCCTGGACGGTGGCGTCAATGTTCAGGGCGCCAGCGTTGGGAGTGGAGGGCTTCTCGACGACGATGGACAGGTTGATAGGGGCAGGGGCCTCGTCGCCCTCCATGTCGTCCTCCATCTCCTCCTCAAGCTGCTCCTCGGCAGGGGCGGAGCGGGCGCCGCCAGTGGAGGGGACATGGGACTGCTTGTTGGAGTTCTGGAGGGCAGGGTCGGTGAGGTCTTCGTCTTCAAGAGCCGGGTCCTCGTTGAAGGGGTCGTAGTTGGTGATGTCGGCAATGGAGAAGCTGACAGTAATCCTGAACAAGACATTAGCATTGGGATACTCGCAAAGGGATCTGGCTCTGCGACTCACTTCTCCTGGCCGAACTCGCGGACAAGCTTCACAACCTCCTGACCGTCAGTGTCGATCAGCTCAAAGGGGCTGTTGTCGAGGAAATCCTTGACACTGGCGGGCTGCTGCTGCGATGACTTCATGTCCTCCTCGATCTGGATCTCACTCTCGAGCTTCGCGGAGAGCTCATCGTCGGTCTCGCCATCAGCGGCGGCTCTGCGGGCGGAAGTCGAGGAGAAGGGAGAGACGCGAACTGATGAGGCGACGCGGAAGGTGGAGGGCTTGAAGAGAGAGGAGGCGATGGATGAGCGGGTGGAAGCAGTGGTGGTTGAGGCGAGGCGGCTAATGGCGCGAGGGGCCGCACGAGCGAAAGACCTTGCAGACAGCATGGTTGTGATTGAAATTATTAATGTCGAGGAAATGATTGAGTTGTTGTCTGTTAAAGTATCGTTGAGGGAGAGACAGATTGAGGAGATGACGAGGTATGAGGTGATGGAGCTTGGATGGGATGGCACTTGAAGCTTCTGTCTACAAATTTTTGGGCGTAGCGGGTTCTAGCGCCACAGCAAAGGGGGCTCCACGGAGGGTCCAGCAACGTGATGCGCTGGAGGGACCTGACAGGGGGACGCGGAAACACGTGACCCAAGGAGGACCTGATTAATGAGCAACCATCTGGGATGGCGAAAGGCGACGAGGAAGTGGTGTAAGGAGAGGAAATCAAATATAGTTGTCGGATAAAGTTGCGAGTTCCGACATGCTGAATAAGATGCCTTCATGAACCCACGAGCCGAGTCAGCAAACTATCCCCAACGCAAGACACCCTCCAATGTCTCTCTCTCCGACATCTCGCATGAGCACTATCGCTTTCACCAACCTCGTATCCCCGCCCTCCTTACATCCTTATCTCCCTTGTGATCCCTCACTACCAGCAGCTGCCAACCACAATCCCCTCCCCAGACACACATCTCCTCCCATCGGACGGTTCTCGGCTGCAGCGTGGGAAGCCAGGGGTCGCGGGAAGAGGTACATCTGCCGCCATATATAGTTAGCCAGATCGTGAAGTACCGTCACCCCTTCGTCATGGGTCTTTCGTGGTCCCCGCCTCAGCAGGCAACCCACAGGGAGCCACTAGCAGCGGGCGTGACCCGCTATTCCAGCCTGTGACGCCTGCAGCCTGTTTTGGGTGCAGTGCTGCCGCCTGCCAGTGCACACAGGACCACTAACGCACTAAGCCGGTGGCTGCCACGGCCAGCGCCTTGTCTCGACCCTCGCCGCCTTGCCTGACTAAACCTCCCATCTACTCCAACCGGTGCTTTCTGCTGCCTTCTCTCCTCTGAACTCACTTTTTAAAAAACCCAGCACCTCTGGACTTTGCTTTTTCCGCATCCAGGGCTTTCGGCTTCAAGCTTCTGCTCCTTCCCGTCTTCTTCCACCACGGTACAGCACCAGGCCTCCTGCGTTCCTGTCCAGCGGCTCGAATCGTGACATCCGAACAAACCCCCACTGTGCCGTTCCATCGTCATTCGACTCACGATCACCCAAGAGTCACAATCTGCTACCGCTAGCATCGAGTCAGCGAACTTCTGACTCCTTCAGTATCAAGGATCCGAAGAGAACCAGCATATCCAGCTCGACACTTCCTGGTCGTTCGTATACTCCGGACCCCTCCTCCACCGACGGTAGGCCGGCCCGTCAGGCACCGACGCACGCAGAGTCGGCACCATTCCACCACAGACGCGGAAGCGCAAGGCCGCCGAGGCAGCGATCACATCTGATAAGAGAGACCACTCTCCCACTAAGAAGATCGTGTCCTCGGCGGTCTCTCCCATTCCCGTCGCCGCTCCTCCAACACCCGTTACCACCGGCAGCGTCGGTATGGATTCAGACGAGGAGTTCATGTCAAACATGTCGAGCGATGACGCCATGATGCACGATAGTAACGACGACATGTCAGGTAAGCACTTGCTCTTGTCAACATTTCCTTTCGGGCTACCTGCTGACAGACTGCCCAACCTAGACTTTGACGATGACGATTTCGACCAGCCAGATACAGACTTCGACCTGTCAAACAAAGATCTCGACAAACCAAAGCGACCTGCACATGTCGTTCCGTTCAAGGTGTTCGAGCCTGCCGATATTCAAAAGCAGCAAGATGATATGATCAA
This sequence comes from Sarocladium kiliense, assembly GCA_030734395.1. NCBI lineage: Eukaryota > Fungi > Ascomycota > Sordariomycetes > Hypocreales > Sarocladiaceae > Sarocladium > Sarocladium kiliense. Next base: position 2,211,709 of record JAUZTG010000029.1, read on the forward strand.
CGAAGTCAACATGATTTTGACCATGAGCAAGGAGGACGCGGCCATCATGCTTCGCCATTTCCGATGGAACAAAGAGCGTTTGATCGAGGACTACATGGACCGCCCAGAGGCTGTGCTGGAGGCAGCAGGTCTCAGCAGCAGCACTTCAGCGATGCCTAAGCTAGAGATTGTGCCAGGCTTTGTCTGTGATATCTGCTGCGAGGACGAACCTGGCTTGGAGACCTTTGCCATGAAGTGCGGCCATCGATACTGCGTGGACTGCTATCGTCAATACTTGACTCAGAAGATTAGGGAAGAGGGTGAGGCGGCACGCATCCAGTGCCCTTCTGATGGGTGCGGACGAATCATCGACTCGAGATCCCTCGACATTCTTGTGACGTCTGAGCTTACAGGGCGCTATCACGAACTTCTCAACCGCACGTATGTTGAAGATAAGGATATCTTCAAGTGGTGCCCGGGGCCTGACTGCCCAAACGCCATCGAGTGCGGCGTTAAGAGGAAGGACCTCAACAAGATTGTTCCAACCGTGGAATGTAAATGCGGCTACCGCTTCTGCTTCGGGTGTCCAAACCCCGATCACCAACCAGCACCTTGTACGCTCGTCAAGAAGTGGCTGAAGAAGTGCGCAGATGATTCCGAGACGGCCAATTGGATCTCAGCGAACACCAAAGAATGTCCGAAGTGTAACAGCACCATAGAGAAGAACGGCGGATGCAATCATATGACCTGTCGGAAATGCAAGTACGAGTTCTGCTGGATGTGTATGGGCCTTTGGTCTGAACACGGCACTAGCTGGTACAATTGCAGTCGCTTCGAGGAGAAGAGCGGCACTGATGCTCGCGACGCTCAAGCCAAATCCCGGACATCACTGGAGCGATATTTGCACTACTACAACCGCTATGCAAACCATGAGCAGTCTGCCAAGCTTGACCGCGATATTGCAGCTAAGACCGAAAAGAAGATGGTGCAGCTGCAGACTGCTTCTGGCATGTCCTGGATCGAGGTTCAATACCTCAACTCGGCATCACAAGCACTTCAGACGTGTCGCCAAACTCTGAAGTGGACATACGCCTTCGCATTCTACCTGATGAAAACCAACCTCACCGAGATTTTTGAGGACAATCAGCGAGACCTGGAACTTGCTGTAGAGAACCTGTCCGAGATGTTCGAGAAGCCCATCACAGAGCTCGCCGAGTCAAAGCTCAAGGTTGACATCATGGATAAGACTTCGTATTGCAATAAGCGACGTCTGATCCTCCTGGAGGACACCGCTGACAACCTGGCGAACGGTACGTCTTGAGCCAAAATGTAGCAGTCAAAGGACAATATTGACATTCATATCAGGGCGATGGACCTTTAACTCAGATCTCACGAACCCCGTTTCACAAAGTGCTCCTGCGCCGGCAGCAGCAACTCGTGGACACCGATGAATGGACTTTGTCGGAGGAATCCCGCGCAACACCCCACTGCCACCACCCGCCCGTACGGCAGCCAACGTGAGAGAACTTGTAGCAGAGACACCATCATCGACCACCGCGCTCATCAGTACTAGAACGGCGTTTTGATAACTTTGCTTCGTGCTACCATCCGCTCTCTGGAGCGGCTACAATCCAACGGACCATGCAACTCATGCACCATTGTTACCACAATCAAGCGTTGAGCATCAATACAACAGGGACGCGCCAGGAGTGGAGGATATATGTATCAAGGGGGAAACAGGAGAATGGAGTTGGGGCGTTACTAGATGTATCTGGACTTCTGTTTTCTTCCTCAGTTTACACACGGACGCATCTCTCCTTTGAGACAATGAATTGAAATGATCAGCATTACTTTACATGCATAGCAGTCACAGCCATCGCACGACAGAGATCATGTCTTAAGAGGATCTTGAATTGAAACACCGTAACAATACTCTGACAGATAGAAAGTAGAGCCGCTCCTGCCCTTCAAAAGACGAACTCCTAGGTCACCCAAGCTTGATGGAATGACCGAATGACATGCCATGACTCCATCCCTACGGTTGGAAGACACAGTTACCTGATCCCTGAGCTTATCTCCAGACTCAGAAAACCAAATCGGAAAAGAAAAGAATAACGCCGGAATATGCATTTCGTCATAAGCCATTAGGATGTAAGTGTAGGGTGGTACCGCACCATTTCAAAATGTACCAGGGCGGATGAAGTATAGGTGAGAAGAACACGCTTGCTACTCAAACGTAAGCAAATTGAGATAAGTTGAGCTTCCTGGGCGGTGCATCGACCGTATCGTCTTCCTCGTCGCTATCGGGGATGATCTGATCCTCGCTTCCCTCCAGAGGCCTGTTCAACGCTTCCACTTCGTCGAGATCGACCTTGGGTAAGGCGACCATCGTAGGATTTACAGGGAGGTTGTTCATGAAGCTCTTCCGCTTTGGAGGATCTCGGGCGTAGCCTGGTACCCGGGGAGAAGCATTAACCGCTTTAGCCCCGAGGCGCTGAAGGGGGGTCATTCTAGATGTAGCAGCGGTTGACGGAGCCGTTGAAGTTGTCGAGACGGCACTGAAGATCGAGTCTCGGCGGGACGCGACAGAGGAAGATGCTGTGGAAGACCCAGTGTATGAGAAACCCCGGATGGCCGATGTGGCTGGCGTTCGGAGCTTTTGGCTCAATGAAAGAGCCGTTGGGGGTGGCATCGCGGGGTCGGGAGAGGATGGAGGCGTGGTCTGAATTGTTGTCGTAGAGATTTGGGTTTCATCCAGGCCCGATCCAGCGTCGGATGGCTGAGTTGGCTCCTGAGATGTTTCCTCAATTGCCGAATTCTTCTCCGGTTGCGTTGAATCGTTGAATATTGCAATTGGTTTCTTGGCTTTCGGCTCCTTCCAGCCTTCGATATCTGGCAGACTCAAGAGTGCCTCGTTGACAGAATCATCTGAGAGCAGCAGCATGGCATCGCTTTTGGATCGGCCGGGGCTCTTCGCCTTCCGCCCCTTCGAAGCTGCTCCAGCGCTGAAGAACTTGCTCTGTTTTGGAGAAATGTCCGTGATGTCCGAGTCGTCACAGAGGCGCGCCTTTTTAGATGGCCTCGGGGCCGGTTCGAGTCTTTGAGAAGTAGTTGTGATCTGCGCAGGCTTCGGCAGTGATGGACGAGACTCGCCAGCCACACGTGAGAGCATATTCCCAATAGGCTCCGTACGACGGCGTTGTAGGCGGGGTGATGTCCGCGTCGCGCGATAGGGACCCGAAACGGTTGTCAAGGGCCCCTGCGCTTCATCTAGATAGGGGCGAGGTAGGGGGAAGACTCGAGGGACCAACCCGCCGTCAGTCAGTTGGGCAACTCTTTCTCGGTCGATGTTGAAGCAGTTGGGATCCATGGCACCCATGGGAATCCGGCCCTGACCTTTGAAGAATGTGTCGATTGGCTTCACCCGGGGCTGCGGTGCTACTTGAGCACCCATCTGGGAGTGTCTCCTCTTAGTTGGCGTGGTCTGATGAGCAATAGGTAATTTGGTAATGGGATTCATGTCCCCCTTGGCAATGGCCCGGGCGACCTCTGGTTCGATGTAGGGCCCAATGAAAGGCATCTCCTCAGCCGTTCGCGTTCCGTCGAGCTCTGTCAGGTGGACAATCTCCTGCTTGGTCGGACAGAATACCCACTGGTGCAGAAAGGTCAACTCAGCCTGGTAGAATTGCGTTAGGTAGTTCTCAGAGACACGCTTCCCCTGAAACTGCAGCATCTTGACACATCTCTCAGGATCTTTGCTCTTTCGAAGCAGACGATATGCCGTCTTGAGTCCAACAGAAGGGAGCCCTTCGAGGTAGTCGCAACCGCTCATGATGGCCATGCGACGGAATTCTGCATCAGACCACCCCGTCAGAGATACTTCTCGACACGCGCAGAAGTCTTTGCGATTGATCTCGATACAGTTGCCGTATTGGTCCAGCTTGGTGATGAGTCGTTTAGCGCCGAACACCAGCAAGTCAGAGTCCTCTGAAATGATGCCATGAATGAGGCCGTGCTTTTCCAGATAGACTAATTGGGAGTCGGCTTCGAATGGTGCAACGACATAGGGGATGTCCATCTTCTTGAGCTGCTGAATCACGGCAGATGCCATCTCGGGAGTGATGTCGATGCACTTTTGGAACTCTTGGGCGGCCTGCGATGGCTTTCCGGAGCGAAGGAGCTCCATCGCGAGCTTCTTCTTATCGTTCCTTGACTTGGCACGGGACTCCTCGGTTCCCGCTTTACTGGGCAGCCGGCCACCATCGAAGACCATGTATGGCGTCACACCGAAGTGCTTAAGCATTCTTACTTTGTTCATAACACCAGAGATGTATCTGCAGATACGTTAGCATGGTCCAATAGAGATCTGGTTGTAAAAGCGCTGACTTGGTCGTTGGTTTGCCCTGGCCAAGCTCGACTGCGCATGAGTGGGCAGCACGATGGAGCCAGCCATACGCGTCGACACCGAGGGTTAGGCCATCATATTTCTTCAATTCTGAGCGTTTGTGAATGGACTTGAGGAGAGGCAGAAGTCCTGTGAAGCATCGGTCAGAATTGGCGGTTTGCATATTAATCATGGCATTGAAGACGAACCAGAGACACCCATGATGGCGGCACGCGCAGCCTTTGTTAGCTGCGAGTCACGACAAGCAAGCAATACATGAAGCAAACAGCACCGGACGCGATCCTATGTCGCAATTCTGTAGTCTTGAAGGTTCGGAGGAAGGCTCTGTCGTTGCTCGCCCCTGTACGCGCTTAAGGAGTTGAGAGACGCGTGAGGGGGTCCTTGTATCTGGAAGTAAACAGATGCACGCGAAGTAAACAAAGATCAGGCGAGGCACAAGGGAGGTCTGTGGGCGAGGGCTCGTGGGCACGATGCGAGGATGACAAGGAGAAATCGGGATGATCAAAGAAGAGCCATATCGAAGATGAGGAGGACCAGAGTGTGGAAAGGAAGTGAGACGAGGTATGAGTAGGTGTGGTAGGAGTTCCAAGGCTGTCGTCGCGGGTCTGGAATTGGCCGCCTGGGCAGGGAAAGTGCGATGGTGTGCGGGTCCAGCGCTCTTTCCACTTTAAACAGGCGCGTCAAGCATGGGGAAGGCGCGTCGTCGGCGTTAAGGGTTAGGGTTATATCTATTTCTCGCTCTACATCGAAGGGACCTGGAATGCTGGAGGCTCTCCCTCGTCCTAACCAACCTCCTCCAACTATTTCACTGTTGTCTCACTCTTATGTCACCTGGATCTGCGGTGTTCGGTACACCTCCCAATTGTCCGCCGCCTCTGGGCGTCCAAACGGCTTCAGCACCGCGAATCGCATCTCATACTTGCCCTTGGCGATGTTCGTTCCATTGCCCAGCTTTCCGAGCCATGCATAAGCGTTTCTCTCATCCACCGTTCGGACAGTGTTCACCAACGGGAAAGTGACAGTCGCATCAGCGCTATCCGTCGCGGGGTTGAAGATGGCGTCTGAGTTGCCGAGCCAGCCAGCGACCGGGCCGATGTACTTGTTCTCACCAACAACCGGAGGATACTTCCACTCGCGCTCCTTCCAGCCAGCTTCGAAGATGTCCCATCGGATCTGGCGCGAGCCCCAGAGGAGCTTGTTGTAAATGCGCGGGTAGTCCTGCTTCGCAAGGCTAAGGTCGAAGGAGTAGCTTGAGTCCGATGTAATGGAGACATTGGCCGGCCCTGAGACAGCCGTTGGGTAGCCGGTCTCTGTAAGGGGCGTCAATTGTGCCCTGAGATCTGCTCCCACGCCGTAGAAAGGCACTGACAAGCGCTCTCCATTACTCCCACCTAGTGACACTTTGCCTCCGTAGACGGGAAGGCCACTAACGTTCCAAGCTGGGGTGATCTTGTCCGGGTTGTCAAAGTTGACAGTGATCTTGCGGGACTGTCCCGGACCAAGCTTGAAGCTATTTGGTAGGCTGACCTTGGCCTCGAGGGTCTGGGGTCTTAACTGAGCAAACTTCTTGAGGCGCCTGCTGGCGCCTTTGTCATTGGGCAGCCAGCCGATGGCTTCAATGCCGGCACCGTGCTCGACGCTCCAGGTGTAGCTGACTTCTTCATCTCCTTCATTAAAGATGCTGACATCATGGTAACGCTTGAAGTACCGGGTGTCGTTCAAGGCGAACTTCTCAAACTCAAGTCGGGTATCGTATTGGACAACCTTCCAAGCATCGACCAGACCGTTGCCAACCTGGGCTACTGGCGCAGAGTAGCCAAAGTCTGTCGCCGTGCCATCGGACCAGGGGACTGCCTTGCCGCTGGAGATGATACGCTGACCGAGCTCCTTGGCGAACCCAACACCCAACTTGTCACGTCCTCCGTGAACACTGATCCAGAGCGCAGCAACACCTGCCACGTACGGACAAGCCATGGATGTACCACTGATCACATTGTAACCACCGTCACTCCAGGCGCTGAAGATTTGTCCACCGGGAGCGGCGACATCAGGCTTCATCTGCAGATCCCAAGTTCCCGCCCAGCTGGTGAAGATGCTCGGCTTTCCCGCTGTGACGTGAGGCACCGCGACGATCTCCTCGGGGTTGAGTGAGAAATCAACTTCGACGCTGCCGCCATCAGCGATTGCGTTGATGATCGCTTCGCCAGAGTCTGCCGCAATCATGGCGAGGAGGCTATTTGTGCTTGTTGTTGCCGGGGTCGTCAACGGGCTCTCGTTGGTGTAGACGAGGATGTACTCAGCGCCCCTAGCCTCGAGAATGGCTTGCTTCTCTGCAAACGTGCAGCCACCCCTCCGCACAAGTGCGACGGTGCCCTCGAAGCTCACGTCTGACGGCAGGGAGGTGCAGCCATCGGCTGTGGCACCGGTGTTCAGAGACACTGACTTGATGGGCCAGTCCTTCACTGAAGGGGGGAAGTAGTCGGTGGACGGCAAGTATCCGATTCTGACGGTATTCGAGCCGTCGTCGGTCGAGAATGTGGCACCGAATGGGCTCAGAGGGAAGAGTTCGGTCTCAATGGATGCAACTGCAACGACATTCTTACCCGAGGAACCAGAAGAGCCATAGAAGGGTCCGTTCGCGCCTACAAGCTTCAGTCAGTCTTCGTTCTGATACTAGCTGCTGCCTCAACTCTGTAGGGGAAGAATGAAATCTAGGTGTGACTTACCGCTGTTACCGGCCGAGATAGAGACGAAGACACCGAGCTCGACCAGCCTGGAAGCGACCTCGGCCCAAGCGTTCGTGCTCCAGCCATTTGCTCCACCGATACTGGCCGTAATGATATCGCACTGAAGTCGAAGTCAGCATACAGATCACAGTGTTGTATAGTCAATACGAACTCACCCCATCCTCATATGCCCTGATGAAGCTATCAATCAGGACAGCGGTGCTCGTCGAAGGCTGTGTAGAGAAGACCTTGTAGGCGTAAAGCGTCGCCTCGGGGGCAACACCTTGCCAGAAATCAGTCTTGCCAGCGATGATACCCGCAACGTGCGTGCCGTGGCCGCGGGTGTCAGTTGGGTTGTCATCAGGGGCAATGGGCGTGATAGGCCAGTCTGCGAGTTCTTGTCAGCTGATGGACGAAGCGCTAGAGAGGACTGAAGCGTCCACATACCTCCATCACCGACGAAGTCCCAGCCGTCTGCGACCTTGAAGCCAGGACCGAAACCTTCGCCCAGCTATTTTGGTGTAAGTGCGATGGTCACAATGCGTTGCCCGAGTTTCACTCACAGCTCTATGATCGTACAGAATACCGGTATCGATGACACCAACTGTCACGCCCTTGCCGTAGATGCCTGCTTCATGGAGTTTCGACACACCGGTTGAGATATGAGTGGTGTAGTTCAGGCTTCCACCGTCAGAGGGACCGTGTTCCTCGAATGGAGGCAACGCGATATATTCGTTCAGCCAGACGTTGACGACTCCAGGTAGCGTTCCGAGGGTATCGATGTTGTACTCCTCGGTTGAGATTGCAACACCGGAGAAGACATCACTTTCGAAGGTTCGCTCGATATCGATACCTTGAATGCCGGCAATCTCTTCTTGTCGCTTTGCGAGAGATCCCTACCAAACTTAGCAACGGTGATTTGAGATGCAGCTAGCTCGACTGAGGTTTCTTACACGCTCGTATTCGATGATGTATCCAAGTGGGACAGGTTCAGTGTCCTCATCTTCTGGCGCAAAGGCAACAGCGCCGCTCACAAAGAGCAGGCTCAAGTAGACACGAGCAGACCGCATGTTGGTCGATCTTCGCTTGCTCCTGGGATAGCTTCTCCACGAGATCGCGACACAACATGCTTTCCGGGCGATCCTACATGTTTATACATCCTCGCCTATGGAGCTACCCCTCCAATATCCCACTAAAGCCAAGGGCTCTGCGATTGCGTCTTTGGGGTAGCTCAAGGATTCTTGCTAGGATCATGATACCACTTTCCTCATTCACCCAAAGCGCGCCAACTGGTCCATAGAAGTCGGGCATGTTGCGAACGGGCCCCTCGACTAACATGCCGCGATAGTTGGCGATCCGGGCCTTATGCCGAGCTTGGCTGGTTAGCCAGGAGTCCGTTGTGTAGGTGAGCTTTGGCTATCAATCGCGTGGCCAAGCTGGTTTGGTTGGTTGCAAGGGCTTTCTTCTCCGGTACTCGTACCTTTAAGGCAGGTCGAAGATGCAGGTAGGGTTAGGGCCATTGCGATGCATCCACGGTTGATCACGCGATATGGAAGAAAAGACAACCTTCAATTGACTGCTATGAGACTATCGAGAGCATGCAACCTGCGACATAACCGAAAGCTGACTTCGATCGCTTCGGTCCAAGCCTACATGCGGCCAACGCAACATCGGCGAAATATCGTGGTCGCCCTCACTGGTAACGAAAACAGCTGCAGATACTGCGAGAGCATCTCAATCGTGCAGGATCCGAATTGCCACCAAAGTCAATAGTTGATGTTTGCCCGCACGTCTGGGCGGCCTCGTCTGAAGTAGGCAGGAGGAATAACAACCCGACCTGCACGTTTATAGCCCGGCTCCCCCCTCATCTCCGAGTAGTCTCTCTTTTCGCCCGCGGCCATTGCGCCTTATCAGGGATGTTACATCGCCAAGCGGCTGTCAGTCCAGGCTTCTTGTAGACGACCGGCCGGGACCGGTGAGCTTGGCGTGCTGCGACAACTGATTCTTTGGAGCTTCTAGGGTGAACTTGAGCACATAAAGGACTCTTCAACCTTCCTTTCTGGACTCGTGAATGCAAGACATTAGAATAGCGGCCAAATGATTCCAATAGCCGCAAAACAAATTCGGAACCATTGACATCCGTTCTTGGGTGAGGGAAGATGTGGTATCTGGGGACTGGCAGTTCACTACATGGGGTCGGGAGTGCTTCTGTGGCTGCTCTGTGGAAGCGAGTCTGCTGCAAGCGCAACCGAAGCGACTCATGGATAGGTCATATACTTGCTAGACTGAGCGAGTCATAGGAGTGCATATGGTTTGTTTTTGGAAACATCTCAAATCTCAAGTTAGAACATTTACGTCTCCCCGGGTCCTGTCGCCAACACCACCCGGGTTATTGTTGGGGAGAACCATCAACCCTAACCCTTACCAATTTTGACTGAGAAAAAAATCGCTTCGCCTCAACATGCAAGCAACCAGCGACCACCAAACCGACTCACATACAAGCAACACTTACAGCCTGATTGCCTGATCAAAGCTTTGTCAAAATGCCAAACACTCTCGCCAAGACCCGCAAGCAGATTGCGAAGAAGCGCGGCGCCAACAACCTGGTTCTGCATGAGAAGTCACGAAATACACTGCGTTTGCATAAGGCCCATGTCCGCGACCAAAGGCTTGGAAAGCTGGCCTCGGCGAGGAGCAAGAAGGAGCAACCTATCGGTATGTATGGTGATATCATTTTGATATATGAGATCTGAGACTGACATATCGATACTTCAGCCGATCGTGTGGCCTACTTCCAGGTCAACATCAAGGAGAATGGCGGAGAGCCCATCGACGTCGCAACCGTGCAGGAGCTCATCGAGGGGTGCGTTTTCTGGCAGACTGAGTTATGCGGCTGGTTACTGACGTGTCTCAGGTACATCGCCTTCGCTGAGGAGGAGTATTCAGAGGCCAAGAAGGAGCGCAGACCAGGCCGCCCTGCCAGTGCGAAGGAAGATTTGATGAAGCTGAGGCTTGATACTCTTCAGCACGAGCACCAGCAAGGATTTTGTAAGCTTTTTTTTTTACTGTGGACAGCGTTATTCTGGTCTTGGACAAGCACTGACAACTGTTCTAGCCCTTCCGGAGGTCACAACACCTGAAGGTATTGCTGCCCTATTACTGTGGGAGGGCAACTGGTCGTACCTCAGCAGCCTCCCGTGGATTAAGGTCACTAAGGCAGGCGAGCTGCGGCAAAGCGAGTTTCCGAGCAAGGGGCTAATTTGAGGCTCTTCGGCATCCTGCTTATGCGATACGACCACATATAGCGCGGCGTTCCGGCTTGTTGTTATGTCATCCTCCTTTCCGATACAGCACTCTTGCATGCATTGAAGTGGTATAGAGAAATTGATTCGTTTATTTCTCCGTGTTTGCTTTGTTTCGATCGGAAGCTGGTGGCCTTGACCATTGTGCAAACCTCTAGGACGGCACGGTGCCGTGAGGAGTCGCCCTGCAAACGCGAATCCGAAGAGGCTCAAGCACCTTCGGATGCCAGGCAGCACGTTTAGATCGTGTACAGACAGATATAAAAGGAGGTCAGATATCCTGGGGTTCCATCTGCTCCACCCATCACTCATCAGCCTTTTACGTTCACATATTCCCATCACGCAATACCATGGATTCCACAACAACCAACGGAGTCATCCGCTCTCCTGCCCTCTTTGGGCGCTTGGCCCAGCCCCCTAATATCGACAACTCTAAGGCCCGACGCGAATATATCTGGGAGGCGGTCCGTCTCTCTGATGCAACTCTCACCGATCAGCAGCTGCTCAACATCCACGGCCATGCCACAATCGAGGCGTGCCAGTGGGCTGCCTCTCTTGGCTGGGTCACCATCACCGAAGATGTTCTGCAATGGCTCATCGAGCTCAACATCTGGAAAGGCAAGCTCCCCATGGTCCCACTGCCATGGCACGGTGACGCGTACACGGGCAACTGGCAAACCGATGGAGCTTCCCAGTTCTACAGCAACTGGCTGCAGACCAACCATAACAGCGTCTTCGCTCCTCGCCATGAACGGCCTTCATTCATTCGCAATGCCTGGAATTACCAGTTGTCGGCTTTCCTAGGTCGCTGGTGAGCAGCGCGTAACATATCCTCAAACCCCACGTATCAGCCGTTTCACCCTTGTGGCGTGGTCTTCTCTGTCAACAGTATTTTCCGCTGCCCAAAAGGTACACTTCATCATGAATTCCTGCTTTACAATGAGACTTTCAGTTCCATGGCTAACAAATGGGTTAGACAAGAGCATCCTTCGCCGTCAGCAGCCAATGATCGAAGACATCGGCGAGGCGTCTCAGACCGACGGTCCTGCCAAACACGAGGAGGCTTGATTCGAGAGACAGTTGGCGAAGATCTTCAACAAGATGAACTCGTCTATTGATTGAGCATTGGCTCGTCTTTCTTTCGTCGACGGACCATGTTGTTGGGCAGGATTGCGTGCTAGGCAGTCGAATTGCTGATGTTTTATTCTTCATTTTGGCCGCGAAGCCACGCTTTCGGAAGTATTTTCGACTATCATAGCATGTTCAGAGTCGTGAATAATTCGTCTATTACCGTGATATCTGTGTTAAAGTGATGGGCACATCATTTCTTTGGACCGGCCTCTGCTATTTCTGATCTCAACTTACCTTTGCGCACGATTTGACGGCGATTTAATGCAGTCGATCCGATCTGCAGTAGCCAAGCTCCGTGAAGCAGAATTTTGACTGACATCACATCATATTATCCATTTATTAGGATAGATATCTCGCCAAACCCTTGAACGAAGTGCCCTTCAATGTGTGTAGTTGAGGTCCCCGTGGTGCTTCGTGATAGTCGCCTACCCTATAGCTATGTGCAACACAATTATGCTGATGACCCTCGCCGAGGCACACTCAGAATATATCCCACATGAATATCAGCGGTGGTCCAGTGGTGATGAAATGTGGAAAACTGCAAGTTGAGCTCACTCTAACTCCTACGGTTCGAAAGGGCCGGGTTCGCGCTCGCCACCTACAGCATGGAAAATTGGCAGAATCCCATATTTCGACATTCGCCACCCTGTTACAGTCCGAGAAACTGGAGCACGCAGCACACACAAAAGCGAGATCTGGCACCGTCCTACCACCCAATTGTGCTCCTCCCACCTTCATGGAGCGCACAGACACTGTGATTCGCTAGAGGGAACATCCCTTGGGGAAACGTGCACCGCTGAAAGAGGGGAGAGGGATTGTCGATCTAATTCCCCGATTGGGTAACTTGGATCACACATTTCCACAGGTCGTTTGTCCGCGTATAGAATTGAAGGGATGATGAAAGTTGATTTGCTATCTTCATACTTCGAGAGTTGAATCGAAAGATTATCTTGTTCAATTGAGGGGGATGTATGGATGTGACGGTCGATCGGAGTTCATTCGGGGTCGGTTTCGAGCTCTGGTGTCTCGGTGTTAGAGAATACACGCGGTTGGGGTGTGATGTCATTCCGAGAACAATCGGCACCGTGGGGAATAGGCATAGTAGTCTATCGTAAGAGATCGAACGTCTACAAGATTCATGGTCAGGATTTGTCAAGCCCGAAAAGAAGGGACAACCTAATTCCCGGAGAAGAGATACAGAATGGGCAAAGCGAGACGGGTGTGACGAAGGCCAGCCCGGAGCGTTATGTCCTCTTTCTCAACGAAAGTTTACTTGGGACCGACTGAAGGCATGAGGCAGGCTTCCAGATATGGCTGTGACGTTAGTAGGGCACGTTTCCGGTCTCTTCAGTGCCAACGACATCTGAGGAGGGACGAAATGTGGAGTGTCCCTTGACGTCGGTCAACTTAAACCAATGTGCATGGTACACGGCAGAAGGGGCCCAAAGAGTGCCGTCTTGATCAAGATCTGTCGATCAGGATAAAAAGCTCCGGGCCCATAGCAGGGTCTGCTGCATGTTTCTGTTGAGATGGCATGTGGGTTGCCGAATGCAGCGCCTTGCAAGGACGGACATAACGCCTGGGATGAAATGTGTTTGGGGGTGGGGAGACGTCACTCTTGTGTTGGCTGGTTAGGAGTGAACGGCTGAACCATAACGCTTGGTAGGGAGGAATGTGAAGAGAGACGGTGCTAGCTGGTAGCCTTGAGGTTGACGTTGGAGGGCGGAGATAGCATTGCCATACAGTCCCCATGGGTGAAGGCAGTCTCGCGCAGAAAGGCCTGAAGGGGAAGAAAGCGGGGCACTGTTGGAGGAGCGAACACTGGACTTGACATGTCTATCTGTAGATTTTTTGGCAGCGAAATTGTGTAGAGCATGAGTGGCGAGAGGCAGAGGCACTCCGAAGCCGTGACGGGATTGGCCACGGCCTGTTGTCCGCAATGCTTCAGCCAGCCAGGATCACGCCTTAATTGGTGGCTGAAGGTGCCTGGGCATTGGCGACGTCTCTCCCGAATAACGTCGGACAGAGCAATGTCACTGGTCCACAGGGGGGGTCTTCCACTGTAGACATCACCGTTCAGCGCTGTTGTCCCCTGGAGGCTCTACTCCGCGTATTGCCAGAACCCTAGCTTTACCTAAACCTACGGCCAGGCGGGTGAATGCTTCCTGCTTTGGTAGGTACGTACCATCCTAGCACAACCAGCTCCAGGACGGCAAGCGTGAACACCTCCACGGCCAGTGGCAGTTCCGGTTCACAAGCGCATGTCTCTCGCACGTTTTCAATTACCCTCGCACTCGTATCGCGACCGGTCAAATCTGGCCGACCAAGGGTCCTCATCCCTGGAATCGACCCATGGAACCGCCTTTCGACGCCCAAAAAACCCTCCTGAACCTTCGATCTCCCTTCTGCCCTGGTCCTAGGGAGATCGACTGTGCCAGCGGGGTGACCCGAATCCGGCCATGGCACGGTGCACCCCCTATGGCCCCAAACCGAGTCCGACCGTATGTGAAGCAGCGCCTAGAGGAGAGGACAAGAAGAATACAGGTCAAAAGCCGACCACAGCAATCCGGAGCGAATGTCATCATCGGATAACGACGTAGTGATCGGTCCTTGGAGATAGACCCACTGGACCCCCTGCACCGCCGCCAAGTGGCCCTGCCGCCCCTCCTACAACACCGAAGCTTGCCCCGCAACAGCTTTATGATTTCGCTGTCAGCAAAGAAAGCCGCGATTGCTTCGTTTGTGGCTTGGTCCCGCAGATCAGTTTCTATCCTGCCATCAGGCCATCTTTCAGCTTCCTTGAACCACCGGGGGTGATGATCAGGGTGAAGCGGTTGTCATGGCCATCGAGGCGTTGCCTTTTGGCCGCTCTATTCGGTAAAGCTCCAAATAATTTGGCGTTTCTGTACGGAGTACACGATGCGCAGAATCGAAGCCCCAAATGATAAGACGTAGGATCTTCCATCTGCGCAGGATCGAGTCTGACGCGGCCGTAGAGACCAGGCACCCCCGCTTTGCTCAACAATGGCCCGGAACTTTGACGAGCCGTGAAGAGCAAATCTGGGGCCAAAGGCACACAGTCAGAGGGTTGCTGAGCCAGGCATGCTTGACAGACCAGCCAGGCAAGCCAGGAAACTCAACGGTTTGCACATTTCGTCGTAGGCCTGACACCCATTGTTCGGGAGCGAATGCGGCCAAAACAAGTTTGGCTGGCATCTGGCTAGCCGATGTCCCAAGTTTCTCACTATGCACGGCAGGCTATGCGCTGTAGGGTCCAATCAACACCATCGCTGGGAATCCGTGGTCTAAGAGGGGGCAACAAGCGGCACAAGCCAGCACAAGCTACCCAGCGCGGCACACCCACCAAGAACGGTGAGAGTTTCACACCAAATAGTGAGTGAGTCGGTCGTGGAGCCCTGCATTGGCAGTGTGCGTCGACCACAATCCAGGCCTTGAGCCGGGCGGGGGTGTCTCTGGCCATGTCTCGCTCTGGCTGGTTATTGTTTGTTGTTGAGGAACGCCGATAACGGGGCCTGTTGCTGTTGGCTGCTGGGTGCTCATGGTGCAAACCGGTCTGTGCGGCGGTCGTCAAGATCTGACGACATCGTGGGCAAGAGCTTGCATCTGCTCCATGCCAGAGACTGTCCATCTTGACAATCGCCATGAAAAACCAAGGGCTCGGAACACACGGACAAAACCCTCCAGCGCCTAGAAAGCCTGTCCGTTCAAGAATTGTCAGCACAACAGAAGGATAGGTACCCTGGGCGAAGCTACCTGTGCCTGTACAGCCCGCTAACACCAACCAGGTCGACACCCTCTGTCGCCCATCGAGATCGATCGACTGCAACCCTTGGACCAAGCCTCCTCTCGCGCACCCGCGATCGAGGAACTCGACGGTGCCCGCGTCCCGGAACCGTGACTAGGTTCATTCGCCTATTTTGCTGGTAGATTTGATTCTTTTAAACTGGGGACGTGGACAAGGTTCCCGCAAATGCTCGGGGTTCTTGGAAGTCCGATCGTATATAACATGGGGTCGCCCGAATCGCCCATCCACTACACCTCTCCCCTTTCCTCGTAGCATTCGCTGATTGACTCGACTTTCATTCCTGGTCAGATACCTCTATTTTCTTCCAGGATACCGTTACTTAATACTATACCTTGATCCGTCTGCAATCCTCTCCGGAGCCAATACCTCCCTTCGCCCAAGTGTCCTCGGACGTAACGCATTCTCGAGTCCCTTTCCGGACTTTTTGCTCCTCGACAGCTATAGCTACGGCAGGCAGCCCATCACCCACAACCACTGGACCAGTTCCAGAAAGCACACCATACAAACACCGACGCACCACAGAAATTAGTCGCACATCAGCGACACAGGCTCTTGCAATCACTGCAGATACCCAGGTGCACCGAAAGCTAAATTTTAAACTGTTTCAACGGCGCTCGCCCCCCCCGAACTACGCTGCGTCAACTCTACCAGAGCTTGACGAGATCAGCTGGATAACTTGAGAGCTTCGACTCTCGACCTTTCAGTTCAATCGAAACCACAGCGAGTCTTCGCTCTTCACACAGTCTTCAACATGCCTAAGAGAGCATCAGAGTCACGCGTCAGCAAGCCTGACACTTCCGCCGTCAAGGCGCAGAAGAAGGTTCGCTTGAAATGCTCTCACCTGCCCTTTACACTATCTGACCGTTTTCCAGTCTGAGCGTTCTCACGAGGAGAACCAGGAGCGTGCATACATCGCGGCCTCGCGCCGTGCTGATCGCAGCATTGAGGCTCGCGTGCAGTCGGCTCGCATGGCCTCAGAGATCCACAAGAAGCGTACTGGGAAGTCCTTCCGCATCACAGAGGACATCGTCATCAAGGAGGAGATGTACGAGGAGGAAGATGACGACTTCCCTCGCTCTTACCGCCTGCTTGGGCCACACATGCAGACTGGCAGCGCCGAGATGAACTCCCGTCTTGAGGCTTTCCTGACGAACAAGATCGCCATGTCACAGTACGTTGCTCGCGGTGGTGAACGGTGGGAGAAGGAGAATGAGATCAACAAGCTCTTTGCCGCAAGCTTCCCGAATCTGGATGCACAGGCAAAGGCGCTGTCACAGAGCTTCTCCAACCCCAACTACAACAGTGGTGCAACGCAGCCTCGCAATGACCCAACAGGTGCACCCAACGCTCACCCGCAGAGCCCTTTGTCTCCCGTCTCACCCACTTTCCAACACCCTCAGCCCCCAATCACCTACCAGCGCAACGACAGTGCCACCTCCGACCTCTCTCCTCCAGCTCTGTCTCCCGGCACGCCGACCTCCCGCGCCACCCCTAGCTTCAGCATGCCCGGTCCCATGGACTTTGGCGGAAGCTCCTCAGCGTTCACAACCGACCTCCCCAACGAGGCTCGGATGATGTTCGCCGGCATGGCGCCCACAGCACAGGACCCGTACGGCCAAGCTTCAATGTTCGACCCTGCGCTGAGCATGGATTGGATGAGCGGCACACCGCAACCGCAGTACTACGACCCCAAGCTGGAGAGGACCGACGGCGGAATGTTCGACGCTGCAAACACGATGCAGAGTCCCAACATGCAGTGGGACCCTACGCTGTCCGGAGCACAGGCGAATGATGATGATTGGAACGACTTCATCAACGACCAAGCATGGGGTGAGACCCAAGCTCAATAATCCGCATCAATATACCGGTGAATGACGATGTTTGGAAGAAAAATAAGATACCCATGCACAACGCCACGAGAGCTCCTCGCACCTCAACTGCCATCTCCCACTCCTCTCAATCCATCTTACTCTCCTATTGTCATTTTACGAATCTTAATGACACGAGCATTCTTACGACTATCATGTCGTACACACCGACCAGGAAACATACATGTACTTATTAGAGATGCATCATGGCGTAACAGCCACACGGAAGTTTCGGTCGGAAATACCCTCAACTACAAGAGCCTTTCTGTCAGCTGAACCAGCTGATTAGGGACGCCTTGACTTGATACTGCTTGTTGATTTTATTCGGAGTCTTATTGCACCTTTTCATGCAACGTCTGGGGAAAGCGAATTCATACCTGTATGGTGTCCGCTGGAGTTTCTCTTTTCACTTTCTCGGGAGAAAAACCGATTTTCTTTTTCACAAGCTTTGTTTTGCAGTTCTTTATGAAGGAGTGAACACCCGCTTCAAACGTCCATTATTTTGAGGACGAAGAAAGGAAAATACGAGAGGATGGAATTCTGTGAGCCCTACCTTGCGTTGTGGGACGCTGGGCTTGGAACACAGCCCTTGCTGAAGCAAAGCACAGGAGGGACAGCGAGACGATTGAGAGGCGGTGGAAGGAGAGGCATATATGATGATTGGGGGCGAGGTTCTTGAGCTTTATTTGATGAGGCGAAAAACAATCTAAAAGCTTTTGCAAGCTCCCAACATGTTGTTCTTCATATCTTGGTGATTCGTGATGCGCTTCGGGTGAGGACTTGAATCACGAGCTCGATCACGAGCTGAGGCATGTGATGTCGACGTATAGGAAAACCGCTTGTGCTTCATGGTGTCCACACATCGACTTGCCTGCAACATCACCACATGGACCTCAAGGCTTCTATAGCTCGCGCTGTCGCCATGCCCACCCACATGTTGAGGATGGTTTCTATTCATGCTCCGTGATGCCTGCCAACCTGACTATTGCAGACTAGGGTTCTAATCTATCGTGAACGAAGTGTCGTTCAATGCACCAGAACGCAGTTCATCACAACGCCAAAAACGCCGTCCTTGATCCTCAGGAAAATTTGAGGGCCTGTATACCGAATGTTATCCGTTGAAGAACGCCATATCCTTGCACCAACACCTGATCGCCGGGCTGTGTGTTCGTCTGAGTGAAGAGTGTTGGCCAACAAACTTCTCGTGTGTGATGTTCGCTTTTCTGGATCTCAGCTTTCGTCCATATCGACATCAGTATCGTGCTCATTGAGCAGCTTTGGATCTAGGGGTCAAGTCTTGCTCCTGGCGAGGCGCGGGGGAAGTTTCTTGAGCTGACTGATTTGCAAGAGCTTCAAGGACCATGTTGCCAACATGATAGTCCTCGAGCGTCATCGGCTGCCACTGGAGGCCTTGCAAGGTGTCTTGCTGGGCAGGTGCTTGAATCTCCATTGGGTCGTGGTGTTGGAAGCCCTGAAGTTGGGGAACCACGCTGATGAAGAAGGGACTTCGAGTGAAGTTCCCACGCGCGATGGGCTGCTGAGCCTGCTCTGCCAGTCTTTGGAGAATCTCATGGGAATTGCATTCTCTAGGAGGATAGTGACGCTTAATATGGGCCGGTACCGAAACAGCATGACGATGCTCTGATACTGCTTCCTGAGTTGGAAAACTGGGAGCAGTTGGGGTGAGATCCTCCATCCGCTGCTCGGTGATCACCGGAAGTGCTTGAGGTATGGTCTCCGTATCGACTGGAGGGTTTACCGCACGACAAACGTCTGAGTTCTTGGAACGATGCGATAACACACCTGGAAGTCTTTCTCTCTTTTGGTTTCTCTCCTGCTTTGCGATCCATGCTGGACTTCCTGGACCAACGCCCGTCAGATCATAGTTTCGTCGACCCATGGCTTCTCCTGGTCTTGGGACACTTTTAGGTTCTCGCCGAGAGAGGCCGAAGGAGCAGCGCAACCTCAGTTCTAAGCTGGGAACTGTGGTATGAGAAGGAATACCATGAAGAAGAAGAAGCTGTGGTCAACCATCAGGCTTTATGCCTTCCGAATGGCCTCCTATGAAGGTAATTGACTGGAAGTACCCGGCTGTCTCATACACGTGCGAAGCAACGTGACATTGTACTGGGCTGAATCACGGGGCCGATGAGAGATGAGCCTTTCTGGAACAGCGGCGAAATCATTGCAACGGCAAAGGGAGGGGGAGGAGTTCGGATGAGGCTGTCGAGGAGGTGTGATACAACACTGATGGAACGTTATTCTGGCAACGACACTGTCCTGTTTCTCGAGCAAAGAGGGCCCGGAAGTGAAGGAAAAGAAAATAAATGAAACTCGGAGCCTTCAGTGAATGCCTTGTTTCCACAAGCATATTAGAAGACCGCGATCCTGCTGACTTCAACGATGTGGTTGGTTGTGGCTCCTGAATCACCGGTCAGTCTAGTCTCGCTAAATAATGGTCCCGGGATGAATACGGCGCTGCTTCTCGATGCGTTGCTGTAACGTGGGTGCATCAGCTGAATCTGCAGTCTGACGGCCAATACTGAATTGGACGAGGAGAGGGAAAGATAGTGTCAAGTGAAGAGTGTAGGACTGGTGACTAGGTCGCTGTTCTGAAGGAGATGGGGATCTCGTAGCTTACGAATGGAAGCCTGTTACTTATACATGTAGGTTTGGTAACGGATATAGAGCGCTTCTGCAATGCAAACGAGTATTGGCCGTTTGGGTCAACTATTGGTTGGGTATCGTGGCATTTCTATCAACAGATCATGATCTAGCCCTGCTATTCCACGGCTTCCCTTCCGACACACCGGGCCTGTTCCCGTTCGGCCTTTGTCCATCTCTCGCTCCTGGCTTCGGCGCACTCGTTTCCACCAACGCATCCACCTCCCTCGCCCAAGCCTTCCAATCGCCCAACCTCGTCTTCCACGTATCACCCTTCCACGTCCTCCACACACTCCTTCCCATCCAACAATCCCTCAACTGCGGCTCGTTCTCCGCCAGCTTCCCCATAATTGCCTCCTTCATATGAAAGGGAATGCTGCGCTCGCGACCTTTGCTGGGCACCTCGATGATGGCGTTGAGGTAGTTGTGGCCGAATTGGGAGACGGCGAGTTCGGGCGTGAAGGGGAGGAGGGTTGATACGATGCGTTTATGGAAGGCGGGGTTTTGTGAGGGGAGGGAGAGGACTTTTGTGAGGATGTTGACGGTTGGCATGGATGTTGTGGCGAGTTTGAGGAGGGTTTCGGGGGAGAGGGCAAGGAGAGACTCTTGGACTCCCTTGGCTGGCCCTGGGATGGTGAGAAGAGTGGTGATGATCTGGGCGCCGTGAGATTGGATAGCGTAGTCATTGCGACGTAGTTGCTCGGCATCCTTCTTCTTTTCCTGCTCCTTAAGGCAGCATAGCGTCGTGACAAGGTCGGCAGGCTCAGAGCCGCATCCTTCTCGCAAACCCTTCATGAGCTTCTTGATGTCGTCATTCAAGCCTCGAACTGAGCATCTCTCGAACAGCGTCTTCACGACGTTGTATCTCTCCTTTGTGACTAGCTGTGGCACAGAAGGCTCAATCTTCTCCATCGCTGAGACGAGGTCCTCCTTGCTCAATCGGTTGAGTACACGAATTGCTGAGTAGCATGATGTATCGTTTCGGACATAGCCGTGGATACGCGGCAGGAAGATGTTGTCCTTCAGGGATTTGAAGATCTTGCCGGGGGCATGGGTGATGAGTGTTTCGATGAGGCGGGAGCCAATCTGGTCGTAGATCATGGCGTTGATGAACGTTGATGCCTCAGATGATTCATCGGCGAGAGTCTTTGGCGCACCAGGGAGTAGTTGGTAGAGCAAAGTTGGCTGAGACGACTCCTCCTGCTCCTTCTCCTTCTTTTCTTTCGACTGCTTGGAAGAACTCTTGCTTAGTGTGAGGTCAAGGTCGAGGAGAAGCTGGAGAGTCGGGTTGCCGATGGGGTGTGTGGCGAGCACACGCAAGCTGGTTGCGTCGAGTTCTGATGTCGAGTCCTGGATGATCTTCTGAATTGCAGAAATGAAGGACCCAGGGACAGCTCTCATTCCGTGATTCTCCTCGTCCGCTGCTGCTGAGCCCGCGACTGAGATCTTCTCCTTCTTCTTGCTCTTCAACAGTGTCTTTGCTGCAGCGTCATTCAGCGGGCGGCCGGAGAGCACCAGTAACAGGACTCTTAGGGTGTGCGAAGCGAATCGATCGGTGATGAGGTGTCCCAGACTTCCTTCTAACTCGTCCAGCGTCGCAAGGAAGAGGTTCTCCATAGACTGCTCTGGTTCGTTATCCCCATCATCAGTAGCACCCTTGGTATCGACCATGAAACCTGCAAGTTCCTGCGTCACAGCACCAGCGCTTCGCAAGAACAACGCCTCACAGCAGTGACTTGCGAATCGGTGCTGAACGAGAGACAAGAAGTGGTCAGCGAAAGCTGAAAAGAGGTGCTTCTTCTGTTTCGTGGTAGAGAGCTGAATAAGCCGCTCCATCAACCGGGAGCAGGATTGAGAGGAAGCAAGCTTCAGCTCCTTGCCCTCTGCTTCGCGGAAGACGCTTTCGAGGAAGAGGGCTCGATCTTCGGTGGTCGGGAACTGGTTCAATTCGAGCATCTCGTCGGCGCGGCGGAAGTATTCTTGCTCGTTGTCATCTAGCATGCCGAAGAATTCCTTCTCGGCAGGCTGTGCATCCCCCATGGCAACGTCGTCGCCAATCGGGATGAAGCCATTGTCGTGATCATATGCATCGGTTGCATCGCCCTCACCGTCAAGCTTGGGACGTTTGGCACTGTCGTCATCGGGGTCTCGTCGCTTGCGCTTCTTCTCCTCTCGGACATCAGAGCGTTTTGATCTCTGCTTGGGCATGGTGGCGGCTGTGCTGAAACGTGGATCGTGCTGAAGTGGGAAACACCAACGAAGCTGTAGATGGCTTTGGACTAGAGGAAAAAAAGTTGATTCAAGTTCTTATCGCTGATAAGGCTGTCCCGCTAGGGTTGCGGCTAAGCTAGCAGCGGGGCACTCAGCGGATGGGTCCACTATAAACATCGGCACCCTGCCGACCGTGTAAGTGCGGTTACGATGTCACAGAAGGTGGGAAGCGTAGGGGTAGGTAGCTTCAATTTCGGAGTCAGGCTAAAGGCCAAGATCATGTGAAATGT
The DNA here is from genome assembly GCA_030734395.1 of Sarocladium kiliense. Lineage (NCBI taxonomy): Eukaryota > Fungi > Ascomycota > Sordariomycetes > Hypocreales > Sarocladiaceae > Sarocladium > Sarocladium kiliense. The sequence continues at coordinate 2,234,111 of JAUZTG010000029.1, forward strand.
GTATGACAACATGAAAAAAGTGCTACCGATTTCTAAAAGACCCCACGATTCGTCGTCCCTTCCTGCATGCCCCACAGTTCACCACCGTGCGATTGTCCCATGCCCGCGCACTCCGTTGTCAGCGAGAGTAAGAATTGCCACGCTCAGGTCGACGCTGATTAGACGGTTGCTTCCACAGTAATAGAACAGAGTCCCCTGTAGGCATTAGTTAGTGCTGGAACAGTACGCCTGGGTCTTGCAGCACTCGAACACGTACTCCGTTGACCATCATCTCATGCCCATCGTGCAGGTGTGATTGATCACCGTTGTGACCCGATCTTGTTATCATAGACCTTGGTAAAGAGCTAGTTCGTTTGCTGAGAGAATGGGATTGATGGTGGAGTACTGGTTCAATGGTCTCCGAAGGGTTAGTTCAGGCCATATAGCAGACAGGTGGAGTGCTGGTCATTTGCATACCGGCAGATCATCACTGGTTACCAAACAACTCCTGAGGGCTAAGAATAAACGTGAAAGTATTGCCCTGGATGCTGGATGAAGAGATAGACACAGGGCTACCAAAGCAATGATTGCTTCGGACGACAGGCTCATAGTTGAATATAATCTAAGGCAGTGAAGCAGAACTAGAAAGAAGCTCGCGGACAACTGTGAATGTATCTTAGCAACGAAACGAAACAAATGGACGCAACAAGACAAGCCTTGTGCTTTTATGTGGATTGCTCGGATGAGTCTACGATGTGTATATGAAGGCAGCAAGGTGTGTCTTTCGCCAAGCAGAAGCTGCTGGGGTATTTGGGGCTGTGCATATATCTGATACTCATTGGGTAGTGGTAGTACTGAATCTGCGGGCTGGTGCTTGCCGGCTACGAGCACTTGTTGAATCGGATGCGCACTTCACCCGAATGATCCCAGGGCTTATACGGATAGAATGAACTACTCAAGGAGAATGCATGAGGTCTAAAACGTTGCGATATACAAGGCTTACTGAGCTATCATTGCTTGCTTCTTCCTCCTCCACAATCATCTCAATGTAAGGTATTTCGAGTCCTTCTGAAGAGAACTGCAAAGATCGACACTCCCGGAGGCATTCTAGGGAACATAGCCACCGGTAAGCCTTCCGCATCCCAGGCCACTTCGCAGGTCAAACCCTGACCAGGCGGTGGGGAAACGGACACGTACCCTCTCTGTAGCAGAGGCGTGTGCTACGCCGGCCAGCGACGGCCACTTTCAACATCATTGACTGTTAATTGCGAGTATCGACAATAGAATGAGCCACCTTGCTTCACTTAATCATCAGTATGTTTCGCGTTTTGCACTGGGCAATTTGGGAAAACGAACACCGTATGCTACTGTTTCTTGTGTTTCGTAAAAATACATACTCCGCCGAGTATGTTTCAATGTGCAGGCATGAACCACGATCGCGCTGCCAGGTATCGCGGTGCGAACTTGGTCTTCCGTAGTAGATCTGGGTCTCTGTGACAAATTAGCACACCCCCAAATGAGCAACAGTAGGTGCTCACCTCGAGATCATTGTCAAAGGGTCGAGGTCGAGACCTGAAGATTCCTCGTATCGAGTTCCAAGGTCTGCTTAGGGCAGAGCGCAGTGAGACGCACAAGGCGATAATGGCAATGATCGCTTCAGATGACAGAGCCATTATAATAAATAGCGACAAACATTAATATCAAAGATATGTTAGTAAGAAGAGGAAGATGAACAAAGGTTCGGAGTACCTTGATACGGCAAGGGAATCGTCTGATGGTCTTCAATACCAAGGGCATTTTGCCTTGTGTAGCCTCATTTGGGGCATGAAGTATATATAGTCGAAGAGGGAATGAGGATTGAAAGGGGGTAGAAAGTGGAGGCCGTACGCCTTTGAAGGGGGGTGTGCGTCTGAGTTCAAGGCGCAGTCGAACACTGGCGGAGGTGAGGCGGTAAATGCGATGTCGTGTCTAGCCAGAAATTACCACACACCCTGGCTCTGACAGACACCGGACGTCCGCCGTTTCACCAGCCACAAGACCGGAAATGCAACGAGAAATACGGCACTCTTGGGTGCTAAAGCGTCCCCTAAATGGACGAGTGAGCAAGAAAGCTCAAGGCAAGGGATCGCGCACTAACGGGGCCGCACCAACATCAACCCGGGGGCGAAGACACCTGCAGTGGCTTGTCGAATCATGTCTCGTGTTTCAAGACAGAGGCGTGCGTCAATTAAAAGTACAGCGGTGAGCATGGAAAGGACAAGCCTTCCAAGATAGAGGTATCGCGCGAATACAGAGTACTATGGTTGGATAAGTAGGTAGCGATTGTCCAGGACCAGCAGCGGTGATGCAACTCCTGTACGCAAGCACAGCTCTACTAATTCTCAATTAAGGTCTTCCTGATTGTCAAACATGGACTTAAGGGAAGTGACATTGCAGAAAGACTGAATGATCACTGCATTTCTCGCGCCTTTTTTTTGCAACCAGCAGTCTGCCACCTGCTACCTATGAGTAGGCGTTCTGAGCTGATTCGAGGGGTGTGGAAGTTAGACCTCTTTGGCTTGCAAGGGGTTTGATCGAGGGCAACATGTCTTGCAGCAGTGTGGCTGGAGCTGTGGCATTGTGCCTGACCACTAAGATCTTCAAGTTTCCACCTAGATCTGGAAAGCGGTCTGGGTTAATCATCACTTTACTAGCGCACTATCACCCCTTATTACCGCAGTCTTGATGTAGAGCCAACACCAGTGAGCTTGCGGCCAAAGTGTGCGTGGCATGATAGGTACTCTCACTAACCTCTTTCACTTCAGATGACCGTGTCCGTATTTGGATGCTATGAACAAATAATCACCTCGTTCCTTCTGTAGTGTATATCAACCCAGGCTTGTACGGTAAACCTCCAAGTCCATGAGCTGAACCATTTGCTTGATCTTGCCTCCCTCCAATTGGTACAGCACATGTTCTGGAAACTCGACGCCTTTCCCATTTGGTGCCTTTCCTGCAAACTCCGCGACAGGTGTTCCCGTGAGGATGACTCTTGTTGCAATTTGCTGTTTCTCTTCGTCGACAATAGCTTCGACAAGATCCCAGTGCATCCCCTCGATCGTCGCCTTAGCACCATTGAGCGTGGCAATGAACTGCTCCAGCGCAATTTCTTGATTATTGACAATCATTCTCTCATGGCAGTATTTTGACAGCTCTTCCACCGTAGGTCCTCGCTGGACACAATCCACGTACGACTTGTACGAAGCCAGAAGGTCAAATCCGGCTGGCGCGGGCGCATTGGCGGTCATTGTTGGCGCAACTTTCCGAACCTCTGCTGCGCCACTGCGCATTCCGTCAAAGTCCAAGATGGTGTAAATTTTCGAGATCTTGCCCTCTGTCGCGAAGAAGAACGATGCCTCTGCAAACTCAACGGGAGCACCCGTTGCCTTCGCGCCCATAACATCTTGCGTGAGTGTGAAGCGATGAATGATGCGCGAGAAAGCTTTGGTGCCGCATGGTGAGGGAAGTAGGTAGTCAATGGTCGAGACAAGGTCCGGTCCAATCATACTGAGGCCTGCAACTTTCTGGACGAGGGCCTCAGCTGGAGTGTCCTCCCCATTGACATTTGTGGTTGGCGAGAGCACAGCCTGAGCCGCCTGCCAGTCGCGAGCGTTGATCGCCTTGACGAAGGCGGTGTAGAGCTCCTTTGGGGAAGACATGTTGGGTGATATCGATGTTCGAAAAAAAGTGTTCTCCGAAAGCAACGAGCTGGGTATGCTCTGGGACTTTATGTCTTAAAGATACAGATTCAGAGGCTTACTCATAGCAATTAACAACGAACAAATTCCCGGAAGATGACGTTCTACGGCGCAGACAAGCCACCCTTGGCGTCCGGATGCTGTGCTTATCCCGCTTTTGCGGGACTCCCGCTGACGGCTTCGTACACGGGGAGATATAACTGGCCAAGGCCTAAGTGGACTCACAATCACCACATCTCCACAATCTACCTTCACGTTCCAAATGAGGCAAGAACCATGTGCATTGGTAGACTTCAACGCTTGCGAGGCGACTATGTATGGGCGTGGGAGCCGTCCCGTTGCGCACGAGGGTCAGCCTGGACGCAGGTCCACTAAATGTTGCCCTCAACATGCCCTCGCCGCATCCTCAGAAATCTCTCTCCATATCAAGGAACTCGTCTCTCTTCTAGTCTGTCGTGGGGAACTACACACTTATTGTAGATCATTCGGGCGACCTGGTCAAGGCACCTTCTGCATCCAGGATTCGGTTGACACTTGCGCAAAAGTGCTTTGGACTCTATGTAAAGGGGGCTTCGGTGCTTGGAATTCATTGTCAATTATTGCAGCAGTAACTATTAGAGCAAGTCGGTCTGTCTGCATACGGGGTATAAATTGGTCTTCCCGCTGGTCAAGAATGCCGCGCAAGTTCGATCGAGCAAGCGGTGCCAACCGCTCTACAATTATACATCCGCACTCCGCTTTGCAGGTGCCTTCGGGATCACACCATAGCCCGGCCGGTTCATCACCTCTTCCGGATCGCTGGGCAAGTGCTGCAGGCAATCGCTGTCGGAATTCTCATAGATAACCGTCCTTGTCACGTCGCCCAGCTCGTCTTTCTCAATCTTCCAGACGACATGGAATAGGTGCGAGTCCTTAACCTGCATAATAGGGATGAACATGCTAAAATACTGTCAGTCACTGTCCGCAACAAGGCTGGAGAAAAAAAAAAAGGGCGATATAAGAGACGCACCATCCTGGCGCTTTAAGCTGCCTGAGCAGCTCTGGAGGCACGATCCATTTCGCAGACGCCCCAACGTAAATAACGTCCCATTTGGTGTCATCATCGATTCCAGCAATACCGCGGCGTTGGTCGCTAGTTAAACCCTCTCTACCGTCTCCAGTAACAAAGGCAATGTTACCAGCGTTAAGAAGCTCAACCCCTCGAGCTGACTTTCTCAGGTTGCGCTCAGCTATATCCCGCAGCTGGTGAAAGTGGTCAATACCTATAACAATACCCTCGGTCCCCACCATCTCTGCGAGAAGATGAGTCGTATACCCTGACGCGGAGCCAACATCAAGGACCCGCCGTCGTGGATACCTGGCAGTTGGTAACAGGTAGTCGATGGTGGTCTCTAGGACGGAAGCATCCAAGTCCGGGCGGGATATCAGCGCCCAGAATCCCAGGGCTGCTGGGAAGTTAATGTAGGCATCCTCTGGCGCGTGATGCTTTCGATCAACCTCACACGATACAGCTTTAGCACCCGGCGCTCACTTCAAACCTGGTATTTCCCAGTGAGGGAAAGCCCTCACCTTGAGAAACGCTTTTTTTACCCTCTCATCCTTGATGTGGCCTGCCCGGCACATGGCCGCCACAAACTCGGCGTTGGAGGTGCCGTGGACGTCCGCGGTGGACGAAGTCATCTGGGAATGTCAAAAGGAGATTGCAGGGTGCCCGGACCTTTTGCATCTATGAATCCGTTCGGTTCTGGACTGCGCCGTGATGTGAATGAGCGGATGTCGAGGTTGAGAAGCGTCGATCCAATACAAGAGTGTGGCTAGAGGAGGGCCGCAGCAGGGGATATATAACCAACACAGCGTAGCATCGGAGGGTTGCTATGGCCCCATTTCTCGGCTCCACGGCATCTAAAGCGGGGTGGAATAACGGGATATCAGGATTGATTCCAATAGACCTATTGTTTTGTTGCTTATCACAGGTGTCGTGCAACCGACCGACATCAAGTCTGCATATGGGGTATGTTATTACTTGGGCAACACGGCAAACTCCGCTTTACAGCTCCGAGGCACCTTTGGTTGCCGAAAGTCTCAAGGCAATAAACTGTAGCTTCTGATCGAAACTTTTGCTGGAGGTGACGAGGGAAGAACCTGAAATTGAGCCATGTCAAGAAGTATAAGAAGTTGATAGGCTCGTGTGCCGTCTATTCCAAGCCAAACCAGTCTCGCCTCTACTCTTTTACTTTGGCCGCCTACACACTGCTATTCCTATTTTGATATCCCTCTCTTTGGAATTATCTTGTGGTCTATAACTATGCGAAATTGTCGAATCACTGCGTTTGCGGCTTTGCTTCAGCTGGCCCTGGCTATGTTCCCGGACGCTGCTCCAGGCACTCGCCACATATGGCAGAAGCCCCCCGGAAAGGATATCCGTATCAAGTTCCTGGACGTTCCCAATGCTTACGACGATGCTCTTGTCAAGCATGCCGACCTGGCTGGGATGCTTGACGTCTACACCAATGGCCAGACTTGGCAGGTCATGGACGGCAAACGCTTATCCCAGCTCCCCACTGACGGCACGGTCCACCCTCGCGCCGTCCAACATTCAACCGAGGTGGCCATCATGGGTGCGGAAGAGCTTTGGGAAGTGCTGAAGACGAAACCATCGTACGAGGAGCTTCATAGCGACGTAATGCGCATCATGCAAGGGCACGAGGCTTCGGATAGCCTCGTGGAGCGCGACCTGCTGGACTGCACCTTGGTATGGTGCGCCAGAAGCTCTGAGTGCACTAGAGCCTCGGATTCTGAAGGCATTTGCAACAACTGCATACGCCATGATTGCGAATGGCACCGAGGGGCTTTGGTGAACTTCATCCACAATAGCCCTAACGAGGTTGGTGATGAGCAGAGCAAGGATGCCATATCGGCTCCACCGACAGAGAAGCAGCAACGCGGTTCGATTTCCTAAGGAAAGACTACATTATTAGGAGAGAGGCTCAACCCAATGTGACAATGCTAGACTCGCATTGGCAGAAGATTCGAGAGGCGTGTGTTGGCATTTTGGGTATTTGCTTCACACTTCATTGATCACTGACAACCAGAGCCCAAGTCGCACAGTAGATATGTTCAAGATAGTATTCATGATTGCTTTGCCATTTCGACTATCTCCTTCTAAATATTCCACTTGCGCATCATGGAAGGGTACGAGGCCTTGGACGGCCTCGTGAAGTGATGAATTGCATTGTTCTTCCTTTAGAGCTTTCGATGTTGCAGCTATGGTGGGACTCAAGATGGAGGATATAACAATGTCGAGGGTATCAATGTGGCAGAAAGAGAAAGCAAAGTCTTATTGCCGATGTCAGACTCATACATGCCAAATGGAGTGAGTGAAAGTGTGGGTATCTTCTCTGTCTCCTCGATATATGCCCCTCGGATTGAACGTTATTTATCGCCCAAGGCCCTTACAGTACGGAGCACTCAGGCCTGGCCTTGATCCCCTGAGTTACCTCCATGTCATCTAATGGACTGTTCTCCCCGCCAAAGGGTGAGATAGCTCCAATTGTGAGCGTGTGTTCGTCCTTGCGGTTATAGACTTGGAATTGAGCACCTTGAGCGGACATGCCGGAATATCCGATCACGCCATTAGGTCCCATCACAGGAACGCCGCCCATATTGCACTTGACCTGGTTGATGATCCATCGGAAGTCGTCTTCATTATCCGGGTTGAAGTACATGTCGTCGCTGATGAGCTCGTGGGGGTCTGTTTGGCTCACCATGACAAGGCCGCCGCTGTCAAAGAATTGGTTGTTGTACTTTTGAGAGCTGCGGCCCTGCAAGCGTCGCTTATTGAGAGTCGTCTCGGGGCCGGGCCCATGGCCGAGACGGATCCTGCTGCCATTGTTGGTCTCGCCCATGTAGGAGATATGCATCGGCACACCTCCCACGTCGAGGCCAAAAACGGGTTGGCCATAGCCAGAGTCATCGTCGCCCTCGTCTCGAGCTACCAACGGACTATTTTGTTGGTGCCAGTCTCCAATATGCCGGACTTCAGAGCGCAGTGCTTTCGACAGCACGTCCTCAATCATGGGGATTGCTTCGCGCTTGCCGATCCCTCCTGGGATCTGGTTAGCATATGGTGCGCGGCCTCCAGCGAGACCCGCGATTGTCCAGCCGTTCTGCCTGAGTCTCTGATCAAGCGTCACCCAGCTCTTATACGCTTGCTGCCCGGCGCAAGCAAAGCCGACGAGCGTGCTGATTGCATCCCATACGCATGTGATGCCAGCTTTGACATCCCCTTCCTTGGCAAACTCCTTACAGTCCTCGACAATGCCCCAGAAGGCAATAGCGCCGTTAGCAATGGCGAAGGTCTTCCAACCGATATAGCTAAATAATTGGAAGTCGGTCAGGTCACGAACCGCAAGGTCACTGCCCTGGGGATCTAAGTACACCGAGAGGCATTGTCAGCAGTGCATTCCTTCATTCATGGCTGGTAAATAGACGTACTTCTTTGGGCTACTTCGGTTGTCTTGGGAAGGTCTTTCTTCTCAGGCTGACTGTCTAGAGGCACTTCGAAGGACTCATCCACTGGTAGTGGACCATCCCAGGGCTCTTTTCGAGGCAGAAGCTCGCGACGGACTGCATCAGGCGGGACGTCAAAGTCAGACCAATCTTCTACCGGAAGAGGCCCATCCCATGGCTCTTTGCGTGCCACATGCTCTGTGCTTGTTTCATCGCCACTTAGAGGATGGGCTGATGCGCTCAGCAGGCAAAGGCTGGTAAAGGTGATGTAATAGAGCTTCATGATCGTGATAACAGGCTAGAAGATAAGAACTATGAAGCTCATTATCTGTCTCTCGAATCTGGCAATTACCTTGATTTTATGTCTTGTTGAACTGTATGTTCTTTGGGCCTCCCTTACTCCTTGTTTGCCTCGTCCAGAATCGTCATACTGCCAGATTCACTGCGCAATGCTACTCGGAACCTCCTAAATCTGCAAGTGGAATCCTTCATGATGGTTTCGAGCAACAGAACCTGCTGATCAATCTGACTTGGACCGGCAGGCCGCACCAAGAGGTACCTCTTTTCACTTCATGTGCAGTCTCAATCACACGATTGATACAAGAACTTAACTTAGCCTTTGATTTTGTTAATCCTAAACGTTGCCGCCGCCGCCGCTCAAACACATATCGCCACTTCAAACATGTACCTACCCAAAACAGCTGAATTCCGTCCTTGAGGGCCATCGAAACCATGAACAGGGTCGACAGCCAACAGCTTTGCCGTAGATCGACTGAACAGCCTACCATAATCGATAGCCGATCACAGAAGCCAACCTGCGGCCCCCAACGCGGCAAAGGTTGTATTGCGGGGCTTTCTTAACTGCGGCGTAGCCAGGCCATATCCGCCACACTTCATAAGGAGCTGCGCCCCTCTCAGAACCAACAGCATCACGCTGGCCAACAAGTAAAGGGCACGAGATTCCGCGAGGCATTGACGTCAGCTGGTTTTGATTGCGACGCTGTTGGTCCTGTCTTTGATCCTTCGGCCTAGCAGCTATGCAACCACGGCCAAGCAGCATTCAAACGGCAGTGATCGTTCGGCCATCATTGTTCTCGCGTGGCGATCGAGTCTGTTCCAAGAGAATTGACGCCTCTGAGTGCATCATCATTGTCTTGGGACTCTCAACCTCTGTGAACTATGAGTAGAGCGCTTTCATTAACCGAAGAACATATCAACACATTCTCACGCACAGTCGTCACTTTCATCTGAACGGCGTGTGGCAACAATGGCTAGCAAGAACGAGAAGTCAGCGGCACATGAGCTGCTCGAGGGGCACGGTATGCCTTATCTTCCAATAAAACGCCTTATTTTCCTCAGTGCTGACATCGTCATGAAAAGAAAGCAGAGACATCCCGAGTGACGTGCAAGAAGCTCCTTTGCGGCGAACTTGGTCGCAGCTGGCTTCATGGGAGCATTTCACCGTGATCACTTTCCTCTCCACCGCACCGTCGAATCTGTTTCGCGTCTATCGCATCTACGAAAAGCATCAATGCTGGGCTGGCACCAGTCATTCAGAGAAAATTCGCATCGTCTGGGGTATCTTGACGCCTGTTGGAGTCTGTGTCATGATATGGTTTCTGTTGAAAGGGTTCCCTCCCAAGCCGGAAACATCCAGAAGAAGATGAGGGCTTGATTTGAAACCCAAGTGTAGCTTAGAAGGAGACAATCAAAGGCGTCGGATAAGAGCATGAATCTTTCCGTAACCAGTCTCACAACTGCTAGCATACGGTTATGTCGAGTCTGTATAAGAGCCTCAAGTAGCTCCCACAGCGAGCAACAGACTAGGCCTGCCGCACCCTTATGACTGAACAATCCTATCATACAGGTCATCTCTCTTCACATCCGTCCTTTGCAGATTTCTGGATCTAAGCACATTTGAAACGAGTTGACATTGTCCGGGCTTGGAGGACTGTTCACGTGACACTCTGGAGGGTGAGGCGCGAGTGCGCTGACACTGTCACCGAGTCGCCGCAGCACTTTAAAAGCTAGAGCACGACGTAAGTGTAATTTGCCTCGAAAAGACTAAACATAGAGTTTGACACATTCCGAACTTCGCATGCACAGCTTGAACGCACGAGCCATGCAGCTTCACATGCCGTTCTTGCCGGACGAACCACGCATGTGCAACAAAAACATAAAGCTTGCAGGTTGAAATACCACTTTGAGGTTGACCCAGGCGCGGTGATTTCACCCGATGCCGTACATCCGGAGCAGACTCGTCCTTCATTGGGCAGGATCTCTATGCTGTTGGCTCTGTGCACCTTGCGAACAGCCTCACCAGTTGTCACTATGGGGCGCCTGAACTTTAAATTACTTGCAAATCGCCTGCCTTATTTATTGTTGCCTGAAGCATATCTCAGTTTTCCTTGTACTTCACCAAGTCCAAAAGCTTCCCGCAATCATCAATGACACGCTACAAACACGCTGCCACCCTCCGCACATGAAGAAAATGGAAACGCCCAAGGTCCAGCATCCTCAGTAGCCTGCTCAGACTTCGACCAGGAGATTCTTCTCAAGGTCCTACATCGCTTCGTTGATCCTCCTCTCCCTCTCCAACATTCTCAAGCTCTTTATTCAAGATGAAGCTCAACGCTCGTCTATTCTTAGTCACAACGCTCTTATGTCCCTCTGTCTTGTCATCGGTCGATTCGCGTCCCTCTCAACTCCAAGACATCAACCTTCCCGATGCAAGTTCCCAACACCACCTTGAAAAGTCAGACTACAGCAACTATCAAAGGTCTCGGCACATTCAGGTAAAGCTCTGAGATCTTTGAACCCTGTACTTGCACTTCGCTCACAGACGCTCCATCAAAATTGTCGACTATCTAGCACCTTTTTTCACACGCTTTGCCGATATAAGCGGCGTGCGACACGTAGCTCAAGATATAGGTGCGATAAAAAAGAGAGGAACACCTCTGAAGTCATGCTACAGTGAACGAATCTAATTCTCTAGTTCATGTAGCCACTGTTATCAAATCTCTCAGCGGCAAGCATGACTGCAAATTTAACCGCGGAACCCTCGACGGTGGAAGAGTAAAGTACATTTACCACGTTCGTATACCACATTCGTCGTCTTATGATTCTTTCTTGGTAACATAACAGCTTTCCAGGCTACTGGTCGCAAGTGCGACACTTCCGCAGAGCTGGGCGCTATCGAGAGAGCCCTGATGCACCATCTTAAGGGTCAGAATGGAGGCAAACTATGTCGCACTGAGTGCCTGGACCTAACACAGGGAGGCTCTTGGGATGGTTACCTTCTTATTGGACCTGCGAGCCATTTTGATGAGAATATGTACTGCGGTCCCAAGCTGCCTCTCGAGCACTCCCATTTGGGTCGCAACGAAGATGTGCATTGACGCCAAATAAATGGGCACTCAACCAAGGTCGTTGTTTGTATCTTTGGTCACTCAAAAGCTCACCGGAGGGAACTCAGAAGACTTTGCTCAGCCCGTCTACTTTGGGTTCAAATGAGAGCGCGGGTTCGCGATCAAGTTCCACATTGCATTTTGTAAACGGACAAACATACTCGATAGAGACAGCTGTCCCTATGATTGAGTATCTGAGCGCACGATAATAGTCCCGCTCTCAATCGGAATAATTGGAACACATGGTTTAAAAATAGATCCGGCGGCACGTTAGCCGGTCGCTGGCTCATCTCGCACAACAAGCTTTGGCTAAGGACCCAGCGGAGCTTAGACGACCCCTGAGCTTAGCCTAGTCGTGATATCCTCCCTGTTCATGTCTCAAAACACAATGTGCTTCGTAGGTAGATGCTGTGAATTGCTCTCTGGCAATGGATGGACCGTGGGTCGACTACCTCACGGAGCCTTGTCTCACCAGTGGAAGTATCCTTCGTAAACGGTTCAGTCGGCAAGAATGCGCAGCCTATCAGCCCAGCGATCACGGCAGCAAAGATTGCCAACTTAAGGATCATAGCGCACGAATTCTTATGTCAATATCATTTAGGCATGGGTCCCACGAATTGTTGCTTGGGAAAGCAACGTGCTCCCACAAGGCCTTTCATTGTCCCAATGGCGTACAATCATGACCAGCCTCAACAGCTAAATGGCCTCGTAAATTCTCAGGCTATGCAAGACAGTGTTGTCAAGGGCACAACCTCCCACGGGTTCTTGGTCTTACTCTGATCCTAGTTACGCGTCGGCGATCTTCTCTCAGGTGTGATAAGTCAGTAAATCAAAGTCTCGTTTCCATGGACGTGGCCGATATCCGAGATCAGTATGGGGTTCCCCATATGCGCTCCGCCAGTAATATGGGGCTTCGTCAAGGCAGGGAGGAATAGTTACCTAACAGCCTCTCAGGGCCTGGAAGTGCATAAAGAGACGTGTAATCCCGCTGCCCAAGTTCGGGAACAACCGACCCAAGCATATCAAGCCCGTCCAATTATCAACCCAAACATACACGAATCTCAACTCAACTCAAAGATCACATATTCGGCAATCATGAAGTTTACCCAAGTTCTTATCGCCACCTTCGCCATCGGAGCTCTTGCTGCTCCCAGCGCAGACAGCCACAATGACGGCGCCATCAAAGCACGCGATGCCCTCGCCGAGCCCGAAGAGAGTGGAGACTTTGAAGTCCGCTGGAGTGACGAGAATGATATTGTGGCCCGCGCCAAGGGTTGCAAGAAGCACTACGAGTTGGTCGACGACAAGTGCCTCAAAGAGTGCAGGAACCACGAAATCCGCGTGGATGGCAAATGCGTGAAGGGTTGCCATAAGTCGGCTAAGCTCGAGAAGGGAAAGTGTGTTTGTGCTAAGGAAGAGCACTATAGCAAGAAGTATGGCTGTGAGAAGTGATGCTCACGTTCAAGGTTTGCGAGTATAGGCTGTGGCACACATTGTACAGAGATGGTTTCGCGTTGGGAGTCAAGGAGTTGGTTGTATTCTGAGAAAATCAAGGGGAATCCCCAGGTTCCACTGCGCTGTAAATAGATTAAATGTTCCATTTCGCCTCTCCGGCATCTCTTACGCTTACCACGAGTGATATCAAGATGCCTATTCTATAGGCACTGTACACGTCATTGAATACGTTCGACCTCTGGCCTTACTAGCGCCTTGTGTCTTCGATCATTGCTATGACAGAGAGCAGATGAGGGAGCTTTTGCTTCGCTTCCCAAGATATTTGTCCAGCATCTAAAGTCCATACGCGGGGCTCTAAGCGGCCTATAGGAGTTCGTGTACGTGGAAGAATCCCGCACGTGATCGTGCAATAGGACAAGCAGCAATGAAAGGAATAGATCCAGTGGCTTGATCGGAACCCCATAATGTGGCAATAGAATTGCAGCTATCATATAGTGCTGATTACAATTAACTGAGAAGGGCCGCTGCTTAGTACTTATGACACATAGTTTCTACGCCTCCGACCCATATGATGTAGCTGTAGAGCTTCGTCGGCAAGAGATGAGGAGATATTGTTCATCACCCGCTTGCCGTCCTCTTGGATTCGAGCAGGAGTTCGTAACCCAGCCAGCCATGGAAAACTGCCGTTGCAGGAGTCCTCTCGAATCATATTCCACCAATGCCGGGTTGATGTTCATGGAGTCGTCACAAATTACTTCAGAACACCGCGGCTTCATACGATCCAAAGGATCGAAGAGGCTGATACGATTTAGCCTAACGGACTGGTCGCCCCCCATCTCCGGGCCAGCTTTCGCCGTTCTCTCACCTTGCAAATGGTGAGATCATTATATTTGAGTTTGATCCCAACAGGACGGCCGTTGTCCGATGATACGTGGCTAGCGTCTAAGTTGAGCGCCACGGCCGTACGCCGCGGATCGGTCCAACGGGCAACCGATAAATGGTCCGATACCTTAAATCTGCCGATCGAAAATTAGATCTGTATCTATCCCCTTAGATCTGACGACGGCGCCAAGAACGGTCCCGACCGGCGAGCACACAAAGTGAGGTCTGTGCAATCTTGGGAATGGGGACAGCAAGGATCAGGTTGTATGTCTGAGGACTCGGTCATGATCGTTCAGCGAGTTTATTTTGGTTGTAAAATCTTTCAGGTCGATACCTTTGCCGTCTCTCATATACTCACTGACAGCAGTCGGAGTAGTTGACATGGTGATCATCGTCAGTGGCAACCCAAGCACCACACCGCAGAGGGAGGCGTCGACACGGCTTCCTTTGGAAGAAAGCCACACAGTCTCACCATCGACTGCAAGTGATATAAACTTTCGAACAGCTCCTTGACTAATAACCTATCTCCCCAACACGAACCCCAACGGTCAAGAGCCGCGCATCTTCCTTCATCCTTTGCCTCCCTTGAACAAGCACACTCAAGCATACTTTAAACTCAGTGACCTTATTCCCAGAAAGGCTCCTACATAGTGAACCTTTCTTGAAAATACGAAGTCACAGATTGATCATTCAGCCATGTCGGCTTGTTGCGTGGCGCAACGAAACTTCGGTCGATCGCACTCATCCTCAAGATGCATGCAGTAGTCCACCGAGCTGAAGGCTCTGGGCTGGTCTTCAACTGCGCCTCTTTCCTGGTGCTGAAGGTGATATCGGGTTGAACGGATCAAGGGAAGTTGTTACGGCTCAGAATGTCTATAAGAAGCATCATCTCCCCCCAAGCTCTAAGTCTTTGTTGCTGCCAAACATCTGAATCATATCCTCACTTCACATCAAGTAAACTATACCATACATCACACTCAGTATGAAGCTCTCTCAACTCATTCTCGCTACCCTTGCCCTTGGAGCTACCGCCGCTCCCAACCCCGAAGCCAAATGTGCTCGGGACCTTGAGGCTCGAGACGCTGCTCCAGAGCCCGCTACCATGGAGGAATTCGACGTCCGCTCTCCCGAAGAGGACGAAATCCTTGCACATGACGAAGATATCGATATTGCTGCTCGTACCTGGCACAAGAAGTGCGGCTGGGGTGCCTACTATAAGCATCATCAGTGTTACTGCTACCGGAAGAACTACTACTATGATGACGGCCATTGCCAGAAGAAGTGTCATCATGATGCTACTTATAAGCATGAACAGTGTGTGTGTCCTCATGGCTATGAGTACTCTCACCACTGGGGTTGCAAGAAGAGGCACTACTAGATCCTCACCCACTCGTTACAACTGTCAGAGGTCAGGGGAGAGGGCCAGAGTCCGGGGATGTCAGGTATCAGCTTGAGCAGCAGTCGCGACAAGGGTGCTCCCGTTCTGCGGGGTGGCTGAATGTAATTAATACCAGTATTTGGGAAACATCAACACGCTCCTTTCGCCCTAATAATGAACCCTAAATAACATGTATTGAACCGTTGAGTAACCGGAACCGGGAATAGTGGCCGCCATTAAACGACCCCCGCTATCTAAGCTATCGGTAACTGGGGGACTTGCGCCCTCCGGCACCGTTTTACACCCTCAGCAAATCCAAGGAATTCGAGGCTGGTACTGATTTTATTGCTCGGAGACATTGACAACTTTCCCTGGAGTGCGTGAGGCTGTTGCCTCTGTGCCGTCAGGCCATCGACTCCAAAGCCGATTCCGCGAGTCCGTCTGTAAGCGAAAGGGCGCGCTCTGTCATTGATAGCATTCGTCGATCGGATGTGGAGTCTGCCGGTCCCGGGCGGTCGGCCCAGTAAAGTATGACCAATTCTGAGCAGCGACGGGGCGGATTGTCAATCAAATGCATGCTGCCCCAGGTCTGATCGGGCTAAAGCCCAGTCACTCCTAGCCGGAGTCGGCACGGAAATGCGTCGGCCATCGCCCCCGGATCCTATATCGGCTTATGGGGCCGTCATGGTTATTTTGTCAGAAAAATGAACCCTGAAGGGTTTTGTTGTTGTTACCTTCTTCGCGCTCTTCACGCCGCTTGCTAGAGATAGCTGAACAACCATGGCGCACTCCTCTGCGCCGTCGAGCGATGACACGGAGAATGAGAAGAACAACCTGCCTACGACTATGCCGGATGAAAGCCGAGAGAACGGTGCATTACCCGCCGAGGTAGACTCGGACAGCGACAGCTCTCACCATGATCGGAGACGAAGCAACGATGAGGAGGCTGGGGAGCGGCGGAGCGTAGAAACAATGAGCATAGCAAGTCGAATTGTTAGTCGCATCACTACGAGATCAAGCGTTGCACCGCTACCGCCGCCGGATGGTGGCTTTGCAGCGTGGATGGTTGGTGAGTGAACAGACTCCAACTCAAAAGTCAACATCAATGTTCTCGGCTTACATGTTTAGTCGTCGCTGGTCACCTTGTCATTATGTGCACATGGTAGGTAACTCTGAGAGTCAACATGCGATTTCGCTGACCAGGCCAGGGGCGTCATCAACTCCTTCGGCGCTTTCCAAACATACTATACTGCAGCTCTCAATCGACCACCATCAGACATTGCCTGGATCGGATCATTTCAGATTTTTCTGCTCTTCTTCATTGGCACCTTCACTGGCCGAGCCTCCGATGCGGGATTGCTTCGGCCATGTCTCGTCATCGGCATTCTCCTTGTGGCTCTGGGTGTGTTTTCGGCAGCACAGTGCACTCAATACTGGCAGCTGTTCATTGCCCAGGGCGTGTGCCTAGGCCTTGGCAACGGTTTTCTATTCTGTCCGACAATAGCCTTGACGTCGCAATACTTCCAGAAGAATCGAGGCATCGCGCTGGGCTTAGGAGCATGCGGAAGTGCGACGGGCGGTCTCATCTTCCCCAGTATGGTGCGACAGCTTCTCCCAACTATCGGCTTTTCCTGGACGATGCGGGCGATTGGCTTCATTCAGGTCGGATGTCTGATCATTGCGTTCATCTTCCTCAAACCACGCGTCCCCCCACGGACGAGCGGTAGTCTTGTGGACTTTGCATCCTTCAAAGAACTGGACTACACCTGCTACGCTATCGGCGCGTACTTGTATTTCTGGGGAATCTATGTTCCCTTCTTCTTTCTGTCTTCTTACGCAAGGGAGACTCGCGGCATGGACTATTCCTCCGCTCTTGACCTACTCCTCCTGATGAACGGCGTCGGTGTCATTGGCCGAGTGTTGCCCAACTTCGCGGCAGACAAAGTCGGGGCAGTCAATATGTTCGTACCTATGGGCGCTTGCACTGCACTTCTGATGTACTGTTGGGCCGCAGTCGGGGATGTCGATGGGCTTTGGGCGTGGGCAGCCTTCTACGGCATCTCGGCTGGCGGCATTCAGTCTTTATTCCCAGCTGCGTTGTCCAGTCTCACAGTGGATCCTCGAAAGCAAGGCACTCGGATCGGCATGGTCTTCACAATTGTCAGCTTTGCGGTTCTGACGGGACCGCCAATTGCGGGTGCCTTAATCTCGAAATCTGGGTATCTAGCGGCGCAGATGTTCGCAGGGAGCTCCATTGCGTTGGGTTCAGTCTCGATATGGGTGGCAAGGGAAGTGAGGAGAAAGAGAAGCGGACAGAAGCTGCTCTCCAAGGTCTGAGATGGTTCGCTGGCGGAGCGATTTCACACTTGCATTAAAAACAGCGTTTCCTGCGCTTTGCCTTTAGCTAGAATACGTACTAAACATATTCAATTGTTGCCTATTTAATAATTTGAGCCTCATACCCAAGGGGACTGGCTACTGGTCCCAAGACTAGTCCGTCATGCTCATAGATCTCTCAGGGTGAGGTGTGATGGGTCGGAAGACCGACGGCTGATAAGACGAACGGCACATCCCGTCGCAGGTTGTTCAAAAGCGATCATCCCGTTGTCACGACTATCAGTGGCTATTCGTCACTCCGAGGTAACTATGTATAATATCTGTCAGCCCTGGGTCAACTCCTACAGATCTCGTCGCTCTGTGCCAAGCTTTACTCAATACACATTGATTGAAGATGAGCCACTGCTTCCCTGCCCCGTCTTCGAATTTGTGTACCCCTCAGTCGCAACAATCATGTAATCCTGCTGGCCCAAGTTCATCCCAAAGCTTGACCATGCCCTGAAGTGGTTGCCTGTAGTGATCTGACCACCGACGCGGTGTTCGTTACGCACGCTCCAGTACTGCTGGAAGGTCGCCGTGCCGACGATGGAGGGCTGGTTCACCCTTGTGCTTTCGTAGACGGTGTATGTTCCCCCGTCGGACTCGAATGAGCCTTTTTCAGTCCAGACTTCATTGGGTGCAAGCTCGGGGTAGGACTCAACGACGTAGTATTCGATCAGAGGGTTGCGAGTCCAGCCGTAGAGGGCGAGATATCCGGGACCAGTTGCTTCGTAGGTTCCCTCATAGTTCACAGTCCTTGCGTATATCGTCAGCTGCGGCTTAGCAAGATACTTGTAGCTTCTGTTTACCTCTCACCACCAGGCGACCATCCCTTTCCGCATACGAACCCTCCAGTACCTGACCAGTTGACGGTATAAGAGCCGCCCTGGCCATTTTGGCACGAATACTGAATATTCCCCTCGTGCCAATCGCTGAAGGTGTAGCCGCCACCACCCCACTGCCGAGACTGGATCATAACGGGAGCGTCATCGGCAGCGGCAGCCGGAGCAGCCAAGACGGCAACGCTCTGGGCGGCCAGGATGAGGATGGACTTGATCATTTTCAAGGGAAATAAAAGATCAGAAATAGTGCTCGTGGGTTTCTCAGGTTCTGGGTAGGTGGCTTGTTGAATCTTGTTTCCCTTTACAGGGAGCTATGGAGCATCCTTGGGACTTATATAGGGCCCATACAGTACAATAGCCCAAGAGAGCCGTTCATTAAGAACTTACCTCTACCTCAGTCTCATGCCGTGATGCCCTCGCCCCATCATGCTTTCTATCATCCCAAATACTTCCCATTTAGCCTGAGTCCTATTACCACCTCAACTAATCCCAAAACATTCTCACGGAGCCATATCCCACGCACATTGGATCTCCGCTTTCTGATCAGATCTGTCTCCCGCGTGGCTATTCTTGTGGATGTACCCCCCAGTCATGCACCCCAGCCTGTAACTGCCGAAGATCGACCTTTTGCCGGAGTGGCTGACTGCGGCGTCGCGGGCATATTAAAAGCAGGGGTAAGGGAACCTTTTATATTGACCACCTCTTTTCCAGAAACGAGATGTGCCGCCTCGTGATCCGGTTCAAGGGCCAATAAATGGTTCGCGTGGTTCATTGCTCCGAATCATTGTTGCACCAGGAGGTCGGTGTTGGCTCAATGTCATGAAGCATTATAATATTGAACGAGTTGCTTCTTTTGCAAGGATTGCCGGTACGGGGTTGTTCCCCGAAGTGCGCATTCGTATCAAGGAAAAATGTGGCTCTTTGGCACCATGAGTGACTTGGGGTGGCATTTCGTATTCACCCGCCAAACAGTTGATGTAACGAGGCTATTCGAATCGATCATCACGGTTTATAAGCTAGGTTCTCGAGAGAATTGGGTAAATTCTACATCAGTATCTTAACTCATAGAGAATCTGCGAGATAGAAATTGGCCAGGCCTGCGATCTGATCCCTTGTTGAGTGCCAATTGTACTTCGTACCCCGAACCAGTGCATTAACGATCCCTTATGTACCATGTAACAGCGGCACATAAGCAGTAATTGAAACAGACTAAGATATCACAATAAGCATAACGGAAACTCTCCTTCCCAATTGCGCATCATCAGCAAATAGCAGTAAATAGCCATTAGCGTCTAGAGATCTATGTGTAATCCCTGTCTATGCCACTTCCATCCAGCCCCCAAGGCTCCATGAAATGGCCCGTGTCGTCTATAGTCGTCAAGCAGATCATCAAAGGCGGCATCAGTATAGCTCGCTACCAACTTCAACCGCTGCCTTCACCACACCCTCAACGGTCCCCTTCAGAGTCTGGCAGTTCACCACACAGCGGAAGAAATGCCCCCTCGGCCCCGGTGCGTAATCGCACATGAATCCCCTCGGGATCATCTTCTCCACAATCGCGGCCGTTCTTGCGGTGTTGACTTCGTTGTCCTCTGAAAGGACTCCACCCGGCGCATAGTAGAAGCAAACCTGGTAGCAGGCCGGTCTCACGTCCGACGCCAGCTTCAGGTTTGGATGCTGGGCGATGAGATCGTACAGGTAGTTCGCCATCTCGAAACCATGGTCGATCTGACGCTCGAATCCTTCTGAGCCGTAGTACACCCATGCGAGCGCCAGCTTCAAGCTATCCGCCCTGCGTCCGCACTGCAGCGTCAAATCCGCCATATCCCATACCTCTCCATCTTCGGAGCTGTGGAACAGATACCCCGCCTTCGTCCTATTCGCAGCATTGAAGATCCTCATATCTGGTCCGAGAAGATACGAGCAGGTCGCGGGTACGTTCAGCATCTTGTGCGGGTTGATGGTAAGTGAGTCGGCGAGGTGCGAGCCACGCATCTTGTAGCGCTCTTTTGCGGAGAAGATGACAGGACCGCCCCAGCTGGCATCGACGTGCATCCACATGTTGAATTCCTTGCACACGGCTGAAACTTCCTCGAGTGGTTCGAAGGAGCCGCGGACAGTTGTGCCAGCGGTGGCGTTGACGTAGAGAGGTGTCTTGCCAGCCTCTTTGGCTTGGACTACGAGCTCGCGAAGCTTATCGACTCGCATCCTGCCTTCGTCATCCACTGGTACGGGCCAGACTGCTGAAGTTCCCAGGCCACAGATCATGGCTGCTTTCTCAACGGAGTAGTGACCGTGGGCGCTGGTGAAGACGGCAAAGTCGTGACCCGCATTACCACCCTCACGGCAGTCAGGGTAAAGACTGTTGCGCGCCGTGACGAGGGAGGTGAGGTTTGATGAGGACCCGCCTTGGCAGTTGATACCACCAGCATGAGGACCTGTGAAGCCGAAGAGGTTTGCGAGGGCGCGGGACGTCACCTTCTCGACGATTGTCAATGCTGGTGAGACTTGATAGACATGGAGCTGGGGCCTGTTAGCAAAATCCAGAATAGACGAACCTGCATTTACTCACATTTGTGTTCAAGACCGACAAAACCAGATCCGAGATGACACCAACAGGCGTATTTGATGCAAAGAGCTTGTCCAAGAATCCCTGATCCCAGGTGTTGACGCTGTACTTCAGCACCTTGTCAATTGTGTCGAGCAAGCCTTCTTTGCCCTGTCCCTCACCAGGCATGTTCAACTTTAGCTTCTCAAACAGGTCCTTGGGCTTCTGGTAGTCGACGAGCGCATTGTGTTCCTCGCCTGATGGAGCACGGTAGGTCTGCCCGGTGTGCTTTTGTTCTGCGGCATCGTCTGCTGCACGGATGAAGGGGATGATGAGATCTTTGACGGCCATAAGGAGCTATTTCGAGGGAATTCTGTTGTCAGTCTCAATCATCATTTAGAATTAGGGAGCACGAGGTGAGTCAACTTACCTCGTCGGTCTCCTCGGCACGCTGCAACTTCTTATGAACGCCATTTCCGTTGGTCCTTAATGAGCCGTTGGCGTGTCCATGAGTAGTGCCATTGGCCTTAACCGAGGCGGTCCCATTGAGGACAGCAGAGTCTCCATTACGTCCGTTGCTGTCGACGGTCATCTCGCAAGGTTCGGCCGAAGATTGTGTACACTTTTGGTTTGTCTATAAAAGAAAAGCGAACATGGAGTCCAATAACGAGGCTAAAACTTTTTAAGCTCTCAAAAGAGAATGACGCTGCGTGGGGGGGGGGCATAAAGACAATGGTGTATGTGTAGGGAGATGTGAAGTTGCTAAGATCCAGGAACCGAGGATGCAGCACTTGCAAAAAAGAGAAGAAAAAGAAACTAGGATGTCCAAAGTGGAAAGAGAAGAAAAGTTGCCGAAGGCAACCGGCTGGATCGCAGAGTCATCTTTCCAGGCGGCGATCCAATTAGGGTCCTATCCCCACTCACACTGTGGAGGGTGCGATGATGTTATACTCTGTGGTTGTCGACAGGCGGTCGTGTAGGCGATTGAGGGATATCTATGGATGGCGTCTTATTTACAGTGCGATCACCTCATCGATATAGCTGAAAGTTTGATCAACATCAAGACCTATTCGGTATGCCTGGCGAGCCTGGCTTCATCTTCGGAGTTAAGCCTACACAAGGCAAAATAACGCATGACTGGTAGATTCGATTACAAAGTTCGTCGACTACATACTACGTACAAACCTTGGAGGAACGTTCAACGACTTAATCCACATTCGTCAGCGAATCCACGCCACAGCGAATCCACGCCATCGCTCTCAAGATCAACCATGCGCAGGGCACAAGACCAGCCAGGCCGGTGCGCTGCCCCTCACTAACGCGGGGTACTTGCAGGTCCCACCTAACTCGCACTGGTCCTCGAGTACCTCGGCGAGCCAATGAGTCGCGATACCCTTGTGAAGCCTCATCAACAGGAAACGATGAAGACCATTGGTAGCTGTAAGTTGCCTCCACGCGTGGGCATGTCACATGTTCAAGGAGGTGTAGTATGCCTTTCTCTGACTGGTTGTACGTATGCCGCAAGGGACACTGGCTTTGGTGATCTGTTATCTTCGAACACGTTGGCTGGTTAGGTGAGGGACCTGGGAGGGTCTCAGGTTAATTCTAGCTGTGGGCAGAATAGCAGAGAACTGTAAACATACATGGATCTTGAAAGAGCAGAATCTCGACGTGAACCTCAATGGCCCGAGACGAAAGCCTTGCCTTCTACATACCTCAGGCTGTTATCGATAGCTCGAGTTGCTGACAGCGGGTTACTTCAGGGGTCCAGGGGCCCTGGACTGTGGAAAGTAGCGGGGGCGGGGCACTCCAAGTAGATGCGCTACCCTGTAACTTCACGACATTGACACTCGAGTTACTCTATTCAAGCGGCAACCTTGTCGGAAGAAAGGAGTATTAAGTGGGTTGTCGGTGGTGATATAAATAAATGACGTTAATATATCTGATGTTGAATCTTTTTGCTTTTTACTTCGTACGTCGCAATGTCTCTTGGCGGTACCATTTCCTCAGCTCATGAAGAATGCAGGCCACCTTCATATCACACGTGGAAATTTCCACTTCGGTTTGACACCTTGCCAGCTGTCTGATCAGGCAGAAACACCGGAGTTTGGCCTTGACATACATAGGGCACATCTTTGATTCCTCGTAAAATTTCCGATCTGTTCATGTTCTGCAGCGCACGGCTCTTATTGATCCTCTTATCATCACTAACTCCCATCTTCAACCTCCATTTCCCAGCTATCCACTCCCACCGCAACATAGAACATGGCGGCAGGGAATAACGACGTCTGTGCGCACGTTCGCTACAACCCAACTCGGGACGGTCATTTGGGGTGCCGAGGAGCCAGTGTTTCAGCCCAAGACATGGATTGTAAAGAAAGACGACGGGCATTTCCAGATGATTGAAGTCGAAGCGTGAGAGAGAGTCGCAAGGCAGCGAGTGCCTTCTAGTGTGCTTGTATGTAGTTCCGGAAGATGTACCGGTGCTAAATCCAGTAGCGTGAGCCCCTAAAGTCGACCGTTTGATGCGCGGGTGTCAATGCTGCATGATGTTGCATGCACGCGTTCCAATACTATAGTTGCTGTACATGTACTAAGACTGCCGCTTCTCTCTTTGGTCTCTCAGCGTCCATCACGCTCGAGTCTCTCTTCCAGAAAATTCACATTCGATCGATCATATTCTACCTCTGATCAACGATATTCAACGGGAATCGTCGGGTTCCTTTGCTCCTTCATCTTACACAGTTCTAGCCCCAAGCCATTCACCAACCCCCTCAGCTCCATCACACAATCAAACGTGGCCCGCATCTTCCTCTCAAATATTACCACCTATCCAGGTTCCTTGAGTCGTTCAGGTAGACGAGCTCAA
This sequence comes from Sarocladium kiliense, assembly GCA_030734395.1. NCBI lineage: Eukaryota > Fungi > Ascomycota > Sordariomycetes > Hypocreales > Sarocladiaceae > Sarocladium > Sarocladium kiliense. The sequence continues at coordinate 2,258,093 of JAUZTG010000029.1, forward strand.
CTCTGGTTCCCCCCCCACGCATAGAAGTGATAGCAACACCTTTTGTTCTTCACACCGTGTTGAGTTTGCGCGACGCGTTTCATGCAGCAGCCACTTCAGCAATCAACGCGCCTCACAGTCAGCCCACCCTTCCTCATCTTAAGGTGACCTGCTCTCGCTATCGCTCCCCCTCTTCTCGGGTCACTTCTCTTCCTTCAACAAAATAAAAAAGAAGCAACTCTAACCGAGGCATTCCTCTTCTTCATCATTGTCTATTACTTCTGTGGCGGGTCACTCATCCTCTGTGCCGCTTTGACCCTGCTCCTGTCCGGGCATCGACCTCAATCAAGGCACAAACCCACTGCAACCACCGGCGCTGAGATCACAGACAGCTGCAACCCCCGAAATCAAGTCCCAGTCTTTTTTTGCGCCTCCAGTGTCTCGGCCCTCCCTTTCGCTTCCAACACAACCACCCCATCACCACACGAAATTTCCCTCCCTTCCACCTTGTTTCCTTCTTCTTGGGTCTTTTCTCCTGCTTCTTTCTCGCAAGCGGCTTGCTTTCTTGGACGTCTCCTTTCGCGCATCTGCATCTTCTCCAGCGAGCGTCCTGCTTCCCCCTCGGTTGCGCATTAGACCTTTCGAAACATATCACGAACCAACACCCCTGGCACCGAACGCCCCTCCCCGGCCTCCCGTACCAGCCTTTCGCCCTCCCTTGAGCCGACCAGGGGTGCTGTATAACATCATCTGTGTTTCCTGATATACTTGACCCCTCCTAGGAACGCAGAGCTCGACTGCGCACGAGCGCATAAGACTCACCCTTCAACCCAAGCACACGACACTTCCACACCTCTAACGACAGAGGACGGACATCGACAAGATGGCCTCCCAGTCAAATCAACCACCAGTCCCCATATCCATCACCATCTGCGGCGACGGCGGCTGTGGTAAATCCTCCATCACCCTCCGCCTTGTCCGCTCCCAATGGACGTCCGAATATGACCCAACCATCGAAGACTCCTACAGCATCACCCGTCGCATCGATGGCACAACCTACCACCTCTCCCTCACTGACACAGCTGGCCAGGAAGAATACCGCGGCATGTGGGCATCTTCAAACCTCGGTGCTGACGCCTTCCTTATGGTCTACGACATCACCTCACGCGACTCCCTCGAAGCGCTGCAATATTTTGATGATTTGATCGATATGGAGAGCGATACACGGCTTGATAACGCTGAGCGGGCTAGGAAGGCAGGGCTGAACCCGGGGTATACTACAAACTATGGCGGCAGCACTGGTGGTGGCAAGACTGTTGCGCCCATCAAGATCGTGGCAGGAAACAAGTGCGATCTTCAAGAGAGCCGCCAAGTCCCTGCAGCCGTTGGCCTTGAGTGGGCACGGAGACGAGGTTGTGGTTTCATGGAGACGAGTGCGAGGTTGGAGGTCAATATCGAAGAGACCTTCGCACTTATTGTCAGGAGGGTGGTTGAGGCAAGGAGACTGGCCGAGCATGGCTTGATGGAGAACACGAACCTGAACGCAAGGGGAATGACGAAGCCGTTGACGCCACTGCCGAGCCAGGACGAGAGCGAGAAGAGACAACCAGGGATGCGAGGTCCCAACCTCGACGGGGATCGGGTCGGCAAGGGTCCCGGTGGATTCTGGAAGAGCCTACGGTGTTGGTGAGGTCGCAATCTGAACGGGTGTTGAGCGATTCTCGAGTATGGGCATCACGAGGGCTGGATGTCACTATGTTCTTGTTGTTGGGCTATGGCTTCCTCGATGCGACATAAGGCTGTTATGAACGACGTGTATTGAGGGAGAGATGGAAAGGAGCAAATGATATCCGTGGGCAGGGTGTATCGAAGCAGAAGGCTTCTTTGGGTTATTACTTGGTTTGGGATTAGCGATGGTTTGGGGGACGGCTGCATGATTACACTACGGAGATAGGATGGATAATTGTATATATATAATACCTTGGGGACCGTTGAGTTCCGGCTCTTGCTTGAAACACATACCCGCTACATGGGGGCTTCGCCCTGTGTGATATGATATCATTCACGCATACTGAACCAAGTACAAGATCAGTTTGTCCAAGGTTGAAGTCGTTAAATTAGTGTTGAAGCGAGCTGGGTGACAGCTAGCCCGGTCTTTCCCCCGAATCTATTACCTCTGCGCCGATCCTGTTTCCCAAACTCCAGCTCTGTAAAGGTGTAACGCAGTAAAAGTAAAAGCAGATCATTCGGCCTTCATGATCGTTGGCCTGAGCAGTAAGAACACCAAGAAGCAAGGCAAACAGCAACCCGGGATCCAAAGCCTCACTGCTTGTCAACCCAATCCTTCCACTTCTTATAGTCCTCATATGAAGCCCTCGCCTTCTTCCCCTGATACCGGGTAACCTTTAAGTCCAAGTCCCTCCACCTCCCTCTCCCACCCATCCAACCCGCCTTCCTCACAAGGCTGTACAACGCCTCTTCCTTCGTCCACCCCTGCTCACTCACGACATCCGGCAAGTACGTACTCCCATATCTCCTCCCCTTGTCCACGAAGCTCAACCTAATACCATGAACACCGACGACCCAGTCGAATGCATCCGGTACCTCTTCGAAGTCTGTGAGGAGCGTGACACAGGCTTCAAGCTCAGGGAGTTCTCGAGATGAGATGGCAGGGAAGCGGGAATCGTGGAGGGCGGAGATGAGTGCGTATTCAGGGATGCCGTCTGCAAGAGGTTGGGACTCAAAGGTGCCGATGCAGCCGCGAAGGGAGACTTCGTTTGTGTCGGGGTCGTCGATGGTGTTCCAGGTGACGAAGAGGGGTGCTGCCTTGAGGTCTGTAGCAGATGACGAGGCTGATGTGGGAGCTGTAGAGGGAGCGAGATGAGAGGAGGAGGAAGATGCCGAGGAGCTGGAGCTGCCGTTGATGCGAAGCAAGGCTGGGTCTTGGAGGCCCTTGGAGGAGGAGGAGGAGAGGTAAGAGGCGTAGGAGGTTGTGATGTCGTCGAGGGAACGGGGCTTGCGGGATTCGAGGTGGGCGGAGAGAGCCTCGAAGCAGGCAAGGCAGTGCTCGACGGACATCTTTGAGGGGTATTGGGATGTTGAATGAAAGTTGGTTGAAGATGGAAGAAGAGGAGAGGAGATAGAGGAGGGGAGGGAGAGGGCGGGGAAGATAGTGGTTGGATGGGTGCTGGTCAGCTCGGGTGAAGGTTGGATGGAGGTGGTGACGCTGATGCAGCCACAGTCCACTTGGCTCTGGTGCTACCCCGCGATGGTGGTGAGGGAGAGGTGGGAGGGGAGGGGTTCAGAGAGGTGCTGGCCAAGAGTTGTTTGGAGCTTGTGATGTGGTTGTGTCTGTATTTCTCCGAGGGGTGTCTGATCAGATCTGGCACTAGAAGAGGTAGCCATTTACAGTGTTGGTGTTCAGTGCAGTGCAGCATGAAGTCAGGAAGGAAATATGTGATGGAGATGGGCTGTCTTGTTGATGGTGGTGCAACTCAGCAGCCAGAGAGATAGGGAGATCTTCTTTGCGACCTTATTGATGGATCCAGATCCGGCATCTCCGGGGTGCATCTGCAGGCAACAAGTTCAGTTGAAGAAGGACAGAGGCTTGTAGGGGCCCAGCGTTGCATTAAGGTCCTGTGGAGAAGTGCCCATGACCGCATGGCCACCTAGAATTCCAGGGTCTTGTGCTCGATGATGATGGTACCAGCGTGAACTCGAACCTTAGGAAGCAGACGGAGTTAGTCGAGTAAAACAAAGGAAGAAATCACCTTTATCAAGCTTAATTACCTTCATTTATTACTCTTCAACTTGTCGCCCTGGCTTTGACAGCCTCAACGTGTGTTTACCAATGGTCGTTGGAATGACGGCCGCTCAGCACGCCAGTACGGCTAACAACTTGAACTGAAGCCACCACCCCAAGTATCGTCCTGCCCCTTCACCATCGGCCAACTCCAACACAATCCATCTCAAACCCAAGATCAGCCCAAATTCACCTCAACTTCGTCTCTCACGCTCCTCACATTGCTCAAATTACCTAATCCAGCACCCTCCAACCCCCTTGCCCTCGCTCGGCTGCCAGTCCTGTCCGGCCCATCCTCAAACACAACCCATCACCTCCCACGTTTCAGACCCCAGCACCGCGACAAAGCTGCCACAGCCATACCGCCCACAATAAGACCATTTCTCCCTTGGATCCCATCCTTTCCGGTATCATCCTCATCCTCAAACCCGCTATACGTAGACAACCGTTGAGCCTACTGCATGCCTGTTCCGAATCATCCCAACCCCAGGCCTCATGTTTAGGCCCTACCGTAGCCAAGCTTTTCCTGACGTTGCCCCCCCTGGTAGACTTCACATCCCATACAAATACGCTTTCCCGCCCAGCCCTCCAAATGTTTCCTCTTCTTTTTCTCTTCTTTCTTTCCTCATCCCAACTGTGTTAGGTTCCATCTCTTCAAGCTACTTTTCTTGTTCTTTTCAGTATCAAACTTTCTCTTCGAACTTTTGCAGATTCAACAACCGTCGCCGGCCGACTTTGCAATATCAACACTCTCTTCAAACTTCCTTCTTTCCACGAATCTCTCCAAGTCTCTTCAGACAAAAACCCCAACAAGTCCTTCAAGATGCAGTTCTCTATCCTCTACGTTGTCACCCTGGCTGCCGCCGCCATGGCTGCCACTGGCGAGATGTCTGGTAAGTCGAGCTGGAACGGAAACGCCTAATTCTCCCTGTTCATCAAGACTAACTCTACCGTGAAGACTTCGAGAAGCGCCAGAACCGCAACAACGTCAACGCTGCTGTCATGACTGACCGCAACGGCAACGTCCTGCCCTTCGATGCCGCCAACGTCTACAAGCCCTCCCAGGGCCAGCGCCGCAACAAGCGCTGGATCAAGAACTAGACAATTCTTGTCTATTTCTCGTGATGGCTTCTCCTGGGCGTGTGTTTGACTAGACTTTGTTCTCATTAGATCATCTTCGGATCTTTATTATTATTATGTTGGGTTTTCTCTGTTGAGATTGGGTTTTCATCGCTGGCTTCAAACTTGGTCCTTTGGTGACTTGGCCATGCGTGTGGGGGAGTTTGTTCTTCTAGATGGGAAAGTTTATTCTGAATACAATCCCTGAGATGCATAAACCAACGTGTGATTGTCCGTGATGGAAGCGTCTCTTTGGGACTTCGGTGGTTCAGGCTTTTGGTGTGCGTTGACACACTGAGTCAAGACAGTGGCAGTGCTTTCACCACTTCGCTTGCCAACCCACTAAAACAGACGGTCTGGCGTCTCAGCTGTTTTGTCCTTTATCAGCTCGTCCTTCTCTCGCGTACCAATTCCTTCTCGGACAAAGCAGACCCCTCGCATCGCAGGTCATGGCGAGCAATCCTGCGAGATTTGGGCCCGAGGCCGACCTCAATTTGTTGACGCAGGCAGAGGTGCTGGCCCATTTCGATGCATGTGTCGATTCTGGCGTCATCAAGTTCGACGGCGACTTCATCACCAAGTCGCACACCGTCGACGGCATTGACGTAAGTGATTATGCTGCTCCAGCTTCAATTTCAGAGACACAGGGAACTGACCATGAGAAGTTCGAATTCCGCATATCTCAAGCGCTCCAGACTAAACCTCATGAGACATCCTCTCCTCTGGCTTCAACCCTTAACACCGATTCAAAGCCCCGTCCTGGCAGCGATCTCATGACCGCAGGCACCGAAATCGCCGCTCTGGGAGACACACATTTCCTTGCGTTCAATGGCTTTGCCTGCTATCGCCCGCACTATCTGATGCTGACCAATGACGGATATGGACGGCAATGGGAGCCTCTGGATGAGGATGACTTTGCCGCTGTACATGCCCTTATGGACTCGGCGATAATGGGTGGACCGAGTGGAAGAGGAGAGTATCTCATGTTCTTCAACGGCGGTGTGGATGCAGGATGCAGCAGGGTACACAAGCACCTGCAAGCGATACCGCAGGAGTCATACGGAGGCGATCCGTGGAAGAACCTCGACCAAGGCGTCATGCCATTCGCATACTACGAGAAAACCTTCAACCAAGACGATGTGCTCGGACCAAAAACAAGTTTTGAAGCGTACAAAGAGGGTCTCCAAGCCGTGGAAAGGAGCATCGGCGCTGCCACAACGGATGTAAACGAAGAGAGGAGACGAGCGCCAGCGCATACCGTTTTGATGGACCGGGAGAGGATCGTGGTGATCCCGAGAGTCGCTGCGGGAACGGGAGGAGTGGGAGCCAATGCAGCGGGTATGCTTGGCATGATCTGGGTACAAAGCGAGGAGGCGATGGAGAAGTGGATGAATGTCGGGCCACAGAAGGTACTCAAAGCAGCAGGAGTTTCGAGATTATCATGATGTCAAACGTGATCAAGGCAGGAAAACAGAGGGGACTCAGACAAGGTGCAGCAAGGCAACGGAACAGCGAACAATAAAGGATTAGAATAGATATGCAATAGAAATAAGGCTCGCTCGCTATTATGTATCATATGCCACACCAAGACCCCGGCCTATGCCAGAGCAGTAGTCTTTGCCTCAGTTTCCAACCTCATATCTCGTCGTCGTTGCATGCTCTTTGCTACACCGACCCTCCAACGCTCAACTCTTGCTCGGAAGTACCACATCGTCACAACACCCACAGTCAAAGATATGGCCACACCGAGAAATGGCCAGAGCCAGTCCGTGAACTGCATCCTCCCTGAGTCTGTTGCTGTGAAGGCCACAGTGGAGAAGAGAGTCTGATTCGATGTTAGTACCTTGATATATCCAGGTATGCAAAAGGCTTACGGCTGTAAAGGTCCCTGGCAGGAACACCATGGTCACAACTGTAATCGTATGCATCGACGAGCTATCCTGCGCCATCCTCCTTGATGTCTCCAAATTCGTCGAACTATCCAGCTGTGTCACCATATTGAACACCTATTCCCCTAAGATTAGCATCGTACTTCCCTCTCCTGACAATCGAAGAACTTACAAAAGTCATCGCAGTCTCCTTCCTGGTCTTGTACTGCTCCAACCAACTCGCCTGATACAGAAATGCATCGGCAACATACTCGAATGCCGCTTGTGTCCTCTGGTCCGCCGACCCAGGCCGTCCACGGCCAGTAGCTTTACAGAATGTTTCGTGAGCAGAGAGGAGCTTGTTGCTGAGCTTGACGGAGGAGGAGACGCTGCCAAGGCCGGTGTTGATCATTTGGGAGACGCTGTGGAGGTGGATCGTTATGCGTTGAAGAGGGACGCGGGAGGTGAATTCGTTGAGGGTGGTGAGGGTGCTGTCGGCGTAGTCGTTGACTTGTTTGAGCTGCGTATTGTGCATTAGGGCTAGAGCTCCGTTACATCATACTAGAAGTGTTTACCTGAGTCATCAGCTTGTCTCGCAAATCTGCTGCATATATGGTTGCCTGTTCGAAAGCAATACCTGCGATCATGGCGTGTACGAGGTAGGGACTAGCAGCTAGATCTGAGGCAGAAACAAGCGAGTTGTCACTGCGGTTCTCGCCTTCGCGTATACGATCCAAGAAAGAGAACCAGATGCCATCGTCGGGTGCGACCACAAGATAGAAGGTTGTGTTCGTCGCAACCGAGTGCGTCATGTAGAGTGAGCATGGGGCCTTGTTACCTTGTGTAGCCCCCTTCCTCTGCTTATCATAACGGCCTTTCTGGTGCCATCTCGGATGCTGGCAGTAGAGATCTGCGAAGGTCAGCTGTCAAGGTCTCTCTTGCGACAGAGCTGAGGTCTCTTACCAAAGACAGGGAGCTGCTTCTCTGGGTCTGTCTTATTTTGCGAAACAGCGGACCAGTAATTTGGCCTGCCGATCAGATCTGGTAGAAACCCTCCGTGAAGGTCAAAATGTTGAAAGACCTGAGTAGTGAGCGAGCGCGAGATGGAGGCTGTTTGCTCGAAGGTGGCATGCTCATTGGCGTTAAGAGTGACACATCTTCCCAAGTTAGCGACGGATTAGGTCATTGGGACCTCTCAGGACTTACAAAAGCATTAAAGTTGGATGGGTTGGATCTCGGTCAATACTCTAACGCAGGGTCAGTCATGCCACGACACACTAGAGACTTTGAGCGCTCCAACCTTAACCGCTGCCTGCACATCTTTATCATTCTGGTTCTCTCTGAGACCTTGAACCATGTCAGTCTCGCCCTTCATGTCTTTCCGAGTTCTCACCCACAGATATTGGCATGAGGTCCGGAGACAGTCAAAACGTCTACATCAGACTGGGCGGCAAAGTTGGCGGCGTTGCCCAGGATGTCACTGCCGTAGATGCTGAGGAGCGGGTGCAGGCCGAAGTCTGGCAACAAGGCATGCGCTTGGTTCTCTGGGCTTGAGTCTGGGCCAGAACTGGTCGCATCGGTCACTGATGAACTGATGTCCATCCTTTGTGACCGGCTGTGGCACGAAGCTACGGCCAAAGCAGCGGCCAAGACACGTAATTACTAGTGCCGCGATGGCGTCGCTTTGGTCACCGGCCGTTCCTCGCCTTAGATTGAGTTGCTAGTGCTTGAAAGGGATGCCTGACGGCATAAATCACGAATCAGCATTGTTAGGGAAGCAGAATTTGAAAACATCTGACCCTGTAGCTGACAGTGCAGGGGTTGAATCTAAACAACGCGTCCGACCAGGTAGGTAGCCTGATGGCGAGGTGTCCGCCCTACAACACCGCGTCCTGGCGAATTGTCCATTTTCATTGTGCTGATCATCAGGCAACCCTGACCAAATGGCGACACTCGGAGCAAAAATATTTGTGGCTAGAGGCGCGTCATGCAGAATCAGACCTGCAGTTGGCGAATTGGGTCTCGACGAGCATATGTATGATTTGTTTCCCAACTCGCGTCTCCCGACTTCAAGATCAGAGCATCGAGCACGATTTCCACGCTCATACTACAGGCCGCTAAAGGCAGAACCATTCTTATGTGGCCACAGCCTGGACGACCTGATTTGCTATTACGGCGATTGAGGTGGGACAGTTTGATCCATTTAAAGCTTCAGGCGGAATCTTCTTCAATACATTCGAGAACTTCTAAACTCAACATCAGCCCCAAGCCGACGGCGCAGTATCAGCAAAAATGAATGAATGAAGAGCTGCGAAGGTTCATGACAAGCCTCAACTCTAGAAGAAAAACAACGAAATGAGTGCAAAGGTATAAGAACACCACGGTGTCCATGCTAAGGAGACTCTAACTTGCACCGTATCTTGTTTCTCTCAAATTCGATCACATCTATCTGTTACGATCCGATACTGTCTTTCATCTCCACCAAGCGCATCCCGCCTGCCATAGCGATGATGGAACCGTCCACTGATGGAAAACCACCAGCCTATGGCGCTATCCGCCTGAGCGATCGTCGAATGAATGAAATCGAGAGAGCCTGGACAGCTGAGCTTGAGAACGACGATTGGTGTCATTGCAAGCAGAAATGTTCAAAGAAGTACTGCGTCAAAATCGCGAACATGTGGTTTGGGTTCCAGCCGGAGATTCTACAGAGCAAGACAGTCAAACGCCTCGTCAGAGACCGCCAGTCTCAGCCAGCATGGCGCGCTGTCCTGCAAATACACGGCAGAAATGTGGCACGTTTCATGCGCCAAGGATTCAAAGTCAAACTCAATAACTTCGTCATTGGCGGCTCGAGGATCGATCTGGACTGTAAGGAATACATCGCACCAGGCCAGCTGCCAGCAGGTCTCACAATGGAGGACCTGCTGACGAGCAAGTTCGCGCCTGCATGGGGCTGGAATCTGAAAGGAACTAGCTGGAATCACAGGCGTCGCTATAATTTGTTTGACCGAGAGCAACCTGCCAATTGGGCGGGTCGGCTGATGGTCTTTGGAAAGCAGCCGTCGACAGTCATCAACTTCGATCCAAAGTCTTTGAACATGAGTTCGGAGGTTTGGGGCTGGGCGAGGAACTGGAAAGGCGAGACCATGTTCGACACGCGAAGGGGGCCGAGTGCGTCCTACAATCTTATCTTTCCTGGTGTCTTTTCCTGGTGTGAGTGGCCAGGTGATCAGGAACAGGCGACACTCGAGCGATCTACTGAAGGCGGCAAGAAAGAGAGGAGAGTTGAGGAAGAACGTTAGCCCAGTGCACTGCGTCTTGACACTTTGGAACCAGAGGAGAATCAGAGCTTTGAGTTAATGAATGAGATGACGATCCCCAGCCGCACTCACTTCGCATTTGGGGCAGACTATCCCGCGAGCCAGGAGATACGAATGCTCTCAACCTAGAGGATTGTACAGCCCTGCTGCTTCCGTATCTCACAGTCACAGCATCTGAAATCTTCGACGTCCTCGACAACCGTGCGGGTAGGATAGTCTGGACAATCTGCGGGACGTCTTAGACGTAACTTCTTGTACTTGCGGCAATGCCCTTCGTCGGGCATGTCAGTTTGGCCGCGCCCGATGCCACAGCCCTTGCAGCGATGCTGCATATACACTCGCTTACACATCTTACAAGCTTTATAAGTTTCTGGAAGGATATCACAAGTTTTCTTATCTCTTTTGTTGAGGAACGTCGAGACGCAGTGGTAGTTGTCAGATGCAAAAGCTAGAGCAGCGTGTAATATATATACGGCCGTAGAGTCCAGACGCCAGTGTCGTGAATGACTGATTGACGCAAAAAACCTTCTCTGAATTGGCTCCCGGAAGTCAAGGAGGTTCATCACCAATTCAGGTCTGATGTTCACGGTAGATGACACAGGACAATTCCATCATCTGTAGCTCTCCTATGAAGGAACACGGAGAAGGTGATTCAGGTGATTATATGTCAGTGCTGGCAAGAAGGAGTCAGTGAGTGCTAGATGCAATTGGGCGAGTCGACCGAACAAACCGTAAAGACTTCTAGGTGTTCACAGACTTACTGCCTTGTCCTCATTGCCCCTTCAGTTGCATGCATAGACTCTGAACTCGGCACCAACGCAGTTGGCGCACGAGCCAAGCGCGATCCCTGTCATGGGCCCATGGCAGTGAGGCGCAAACCCATTGCCAAGCAATCCTTTCATCGCTTCCCTCGGAATAAGCTACGACGGGTTGGAAGCCGAATCACACCCTGGCATCCCAGCACGCGTTGTTAGGTGATCTGATACAAGCAAACCCAGCCACAGACCCTGGTTCAGTGAGAGCAGCTACCACGTTCCGTTCACTCATAATCTTACAGGGCTGGCTAGCCGATTTACGAAAAAGCGGAGGACGGTGAAATTAAACGCTCAAGCGCGCGTTCCTTCTGCGGCTAATGGGGAACCAGGCTGTGTCAGTTTCGAAGGCTTTGTCTTTATTTCTAAAAATTGTCGAACGGCTAATTATTGGTGTTGCCTAGGTTGGGTTTGGGGTTCGCATTTGAACCTTCGGCGGCGAGCAGTTCGCACATCGCTGTGCGCAAACCCGGGGTCAGCCCTATCCGGCGATGCTGTTGGCTCTACATCTGTGATGACTGTGTCATTCTCGGGTCAAGCCTGTGATCACATCAACCGCCTGCATGTGGCTGTGATCTACAGCGTCTACTTGTGTTCTGCACATCAACGCCACAGTGATGCGGCTCTAAGTCTACATCTGGCTGTTCAATTGCCTCCTCACTCACACCAAGAATAGAATCCCCCAAGAAGAGTAAGCGGAGTGAACAGCTCACACCGACGATCCCAAATTTCTTAGCCCATGCCTCACTGGACCCAACAGACGGAGTCAACCCCTCATAAGCCCGGGGCCCTTGTACAGTGGTTGGTCCGTCTGCGGCACCCCTTCAGCCGCAGCACGCAACGCCTCCGCGCTAAGGCATATTCCAAGCCTCCAGCAATTCTCCGCCTGGTTTCTTCACCCCGTTGCTTCTAGGGCTTATTGCCGTGCGCTGGTGCCCAAGGATTGGAGCGTGATGAGTTTCGGAACAGACAATAGGCTCCCATGACAAACAAGCGTGCCCCTGCCCCGGACCATAACCGGCGTAGTTAGACGCTGTTGAGTGCTTTCCTGCCTGGACCCTGATGCACAGGGCTGGGGGAGAATGTGCCTTGAGGCGCCTAATGGGACGAGGGCAGGGATAATGGAGGCAGACAGGCAGGCATGGTAGTTGTTGGCTGCGCAGACGGGCTAAGGAGGCGTCGCGCCGTCGTCACAGCGTAATAATAAAAGAAGAGCCTCGCCGCCCAGCTGAGGCTGACTTTAGTCTTGGGCTGTCGGACAGTGAGGTGTTTCTTTCGATGATTACGATTCCCTATCGAAGATACTTGACGGCTTGAATACGACTTTTGGTCTTTGTGCCACTTGACAGTAGACAAGGCGAATACGGAGTACACAGCACAGAACAAGGAAGATGGCAAGACACAGATCACAGGACCAATTCGAGCGTGCAAGATGGCGACTGTGGATCCTTGTTCCAGCCTGGTTACTTCAGCTAGCGTTCACGATCCCCCTCATGGGGCTGTTCGCGTGGCGGTTGGGTGATACACTGAAGCACTACGATGAACGACAAAAGGCCAACGAGCAACCGATTATTGAGACGGTGTAAGTCCTCCTTTTACTTTTAGCTCATGGTGCCCGAAACGGCATTCGAGCCTCGGAAGGAGGAAACGGGAAGTTAACATTGAGGTTGTGGACAGGTGGGAAGCAGCTAATGTCTTCTTGTCATTCATGGCAGCATGCTGCACCGTCTTCGAAATGGTTAGGTACTGGGGCGAGGTCCTCACACCGTGGACCATGTTGTTTACGCATGTGATGAAGACAGTCTGCGCATCTGCAATCATGGCACTGGATATTGTTGTCTTGTTCGAGCTCAGAGACAGGCACTACTCCCTCGTCAGCGTTGGCCTCGACGGCGCACTTCTGTATGTCCAACTCCTTGCTACGGCCTTCCCTCGAACCGCTCCTCCTAACATGCAGCAGCATCCTCGTCATTATCCTGCTCATCTGGGTTATCATTGTCTACCGCCGCGTTTCTATCCACGGTGACTATTCCCGACGCACAAGCAATGTCAAAGGCTTCGGCTTCAGCGATGGTCTCGAACCGGAATATGCCCGCAAACGAGCCTCCTCCCTTATTGACACACGTCGTCTCTCTTTCGTCTCAAGCCGACGTGTCAGCATCGAAGCCTCATCAACACCTCCCGCTAACGAGATGGGGCCGCTGCAACGCACACCGAGTTACTACAGTCACCAACGCGACACCCAATTCGATGAATACAGGGCTCGACGAGGGTCGTACAATGGGAAGGCTGACCTTGAAGCCGCGATGGGGGCGGAGTTCTTTGGCTCTGGTCGTCATGACCCTAGTTCAAGGTCGCCTGAGGAGGAGATTGTGGTATCATCAGGAACAGTGGGCAGCAATCGGCCTGGCCAGGTGACGGCGAGGTCACTGAGTACCACAAGTAGCCATGTGCTAGTTGCAGTACCCGAGGTGCATGAAGGAGAAGAGGACGCAGAGGATGATCAGCATGCCTTGCTTGGACAGAAGAGGAGAAGAAGCTCGACGGACTTAGGCGGTCCGACGAGGGAGAGCGTGGATATTGTGCCCAAGTGGCAGCAACAGCAATGATGAAAGGACTCGACCTGCATTTGGGTTTCAGCCGGCGTTTTTGGTGGGCATGCCTTTCTTATCATCGTCTAGAATAGACATTTGTGCTTCTTTTTCAAGTCCTGATTTCTACTTATCTCTTACTTCTAGACCTGCCTCCTTTCCACCTCAGCTTTCCAGCCCATGCAGCAAACCTTCTGACCTCCTCTTCCTCCAGCAGCAAGTCTACGGTATAGTAGTCTCTTGCTAAATCTTCGTGGCTTCGCCAGTGGTGTACAAAGCGATGACATGCGCCACAAAGCCATGCAACATTCTGCAAATCCTCTTTCTTGTGCCATCCTCGCTTGACAGCTTTGTCGTGGACGAATCGAGGGATTAAGTGATGATACGATAATGGGATCCAGTCCCGTCCGCAAATTTCACATGCGTCGGGGCGAGTGGCGTATGATGCAGGAGGGGGAGTGGTGAGGGTGGTGATGTAGGGAGTAAGAATGGGGATCAGAAAGGCTTCAGGTGAGGAAGGAAGGTGAGAGTCGAGAGTTGGGTCTGGTGAGATGAGTGAATATGTTCGAAGGGAATCCGTGATGTCCATCGGGAGGTTGAGTGAGGCCAGGCTGGAAACTGTTAAAGGAAGCGCATACTCTGCCTGCAGAGCCTCATCTTCTCTCCATGACCGATGATCGAGGTCCTTCAAGCCTTCTGGAAGACTTTCGAATATTTCTGAAGACAGATATTCGATGAAGTCGGCCAGTTCCTCAGCGTCTTCCTCCTGGTCTGATCCCGGAGCCGCCGCCGCAGTTACTGCCACTTTCGGTCCAAGAGTAGATGTTGATACCGACGTTGCATCCTCGGCGGAAGACCTAGCCCGACGGCGGACGCGACGCTGCTTCGGGGCGGAAGAGGGCGGGGCGGAGGCCGGTTTGAGGAGCGTGGCGGAGAGGCAATCGCGGAAGAGGGCGAAATTGGGATTATCCTCGTCCTCAACCAGAGTTTCGCTTCCGTTGTCGGACATGCTTGGGTTTCGGTGCGACTAACAATGATGGCGGATTCGCAAGTCTAAATCGGGAATCCTGCAATTCCCCATATATTGAGAACAGCAAAGGCCCGTTGCCACTGAGCTTGTCCTGTCGTGTTGGTGGCGCTATAGTGGATGACGTTATAGCTTGTGATGATCTCCCTTGTTGCGCGGGGTTGGAACGTGAGGAGGAGTCGCTTGCTGGTGATCATGAGGCCAACCCGCGAGCTTACCTCCGGCGCTTATGGCTCTCTTATAAGTTTGGAGCTTCCAGTTCTGGATTGAGCTACATTCCGCATCTCTGTATCGTCGTGGAATCTCAACTCCTATTCCTCCCCCTCACACTCGCATTTTCGAAGCTATCGTCAGACCGCAGCACCCATCTTCCAGCCTCAGCTCGCCGGGCTGACTCACTCGGTCGATTAACGTGACCTACCGCCAACGCCCTGCAATTGACCTTCACGATTGGCCTGGGGTTCGCTTGATCCCGCACGAAGTCAATCGTCATGGCGCCGAAAACAGTCATCGCTTTCGACCTTTACGGCACACTTCTCTCCACCGACTCCATCGCCAGCACTCTGGCGAAGATCCTCTCTGATGAGGACACCGCCTCGACCGTCGCTACCCATGCTCGTCGGCTGCAACTCGAGTACTCATGGCGCGCCAATTGCATGGGTCTCTACAAGGGTTTCAGCGACCTGACCCGCGCGTCATTCCGGCAAGCTGCGCGCGAGCAGGCCGGTTACCGTCTGACAGCTCTCGATGAGGCGCGGCTAATGCAGGCATACAATGGGCTCGATACTTTCAAGGACGTTGACGAGGCGATGAAGCTGTTAACAGACGCACAGAAGAAGGGCATGAACGTCGAGGCCTTCATCTTCTCCAACGGCACACCCGAGATGCTTGCCGCGTCACTCAATACTTCACCAGCCCTCTCATCCGCATCTTCCGTTCTACCCGAGTCAAAACTCATCAGCGTCGACGATGCAGGCTGCTACAAGCCAGATCCCAAAGCATACCGACACTTGGTGGAAGCTTCAGGAGCATTCGCAGCAGAGAACGTGTGGCTGGTGAGCTCGAACCCGTTCGACGCGATGGGAGCTGTAGCTGCTGGGTTGAACAGCGCTTGGGTGGACAGGGAAGGCGAGGGATGGAGAGATGGACTGGGCGCGGCATTGGAGATCCGTCCGACTGTCACAGCGAGAGGTGTTGATGGTGCAGTGAGAGATCTGTTGGCGATGAGTTCGCGAGGCCATTGAGGAGTGACAGGTGAAGAATGGAGGGGAAGGGAAGAGAAGGGCTGTAGCCTGTATGAGTTACGATGGCGGTCTGGTCTGGTTACAGCACATGTCTTATAGCTTGGTATTCATGCATGTCATTTTACATACGGGAATCCATCAACTTTTGCATCATTGCATGTCTCCCCAGGTTCGTCTTCGGCAGCGTTACTCCATCGCATGTCTCATATGTGTCTTCCTCCCTTATCTTCTTCACCTTCTTATCGGTGAGGTCATCGCGGATTCCCCCCACTCACTCCGTCATCACCACCAACACCCCAGGATCGATTTCCACGATACTAGACAAATCCACTACCGACGAGCACGCGAGCGACCCTTGAGCTTATCCCTTGCCCTCCTTCGTCATCCCTCCATCCTCGTCCCGAGACAGCCTGTAGATCCCCCATGCACCTCCAATCAAGCCCGATCTATCCGATTCACAGGGTGGTTGTGTGCTGTCGCGCCCTGAACGCGCAGCCACGGCCAATGACAGCACTGCTGCTTGGCGGTCTGGTCACGATGGTTGCGGCGTATTAGTATGCACTCGATCCCCCTTTGTTGTTCCCCGTGCCTGCATGCAAACTATACCTGTCAAGTCTCCTGTTCAGTGAGTGAGAGCAATGTCAGCAGAACATTACACATTATAGCCAACATCGACCATGTCACCTTCAGCCAAGCAGCCAGACAGCTGCCTGGACACAATCGCACATCTCTCAGCGCCCTTGTCCGAAACATCGTCTCTATCTCCTCTTGTCCACCTTCTCACTCTGGCCTATCAACTCAAGATCCCTCCTCGTTCTAAACAAGAACGCCTCGTCACCCTGCTCAACACCCTTTCTCCGCCTGCATCCTCCTCCTCATCAGCAGACTCCGACCCGCAAGTCCGGATAGGCTCCTATATCCGCTTCCTCAGTCCAGTACTGAATGGGTTTGCGGGTATGGAAGACTTCGAGGCCGCTGTCGGTGCATTCTCTCAGCCGGGCGAGTTTCGAGAGTTCTGGGATTTGGAAGGGAAGAACCTGATCACCGAGTTCGTCAGCGACAGCGGTTCTCAGAGGATGATCACCGGTAGTGATGTGTCCTTTCTGGACAGATTCGTGAAAGACTCAAGTTGTAGGATTGCATTAACAGGAAAGCAGGGGATGTTGGTGCTTGTGCCGGCTGCGGCTGAAGTTGGCGATGATGTTTGGCAGACTGCAGCTGCTGACGGAGTCACGGTGAGGAGAGGAGACAGCGAAGACGCGAAAGACATCGGACGCGCATATGTTGATCCCGCATTATTATGAGACATTACTTGAGGCGAAATTTAAGAACAGTTGAGGCGCGTTCACATTTCTGGGGCTGTATTGAACATTGACCTACAATGCGCTCCCTCGCGCCCTCACAAGCAATTGCATAAGGCAAATCAGACCGCCTTGGCACATGAAACATGCAATTGACATACCAATAAGAATCGAAATACAAATAAGAATCTTAGTAAATAGCTCTAAACCTATTGAAAAAGGATTGTGACGAACCTCGACCCCCCGATGGTGAGCTTGGGATGTTGGTACCCTGCAAAATGACGATGTTTTTGCTGGTCCCCAAAAAGCCAACTTCACTTCTTCAACGGCCTCCGAGTCACGACCGTGTCACACCTCGTACGAGCACACGCCTGTACTTCGGCTGCCTACATCTGTCTGACGAGACAAAGATTTCCAAACAAAACACGTCAATTCCGGCATTGGACACCCCGAGACACACTGCGCCCACACTTCTACAGCTATGGCTTCCGACGACGAACACCGTCCAGCACGGCGGCGGCGCCACGATGACGACGAAGATAGAGACGGACGAGATGACAGGTCAGATCACAGGGAAAGGCATAGGTCGCACCGAGGCGATGATAGGCGGAGGTCACGAGAGCGACATGAGCGCAGGAGATCACGGACTCCCGACGCTGGCCGCGAACGACGACGACGAAGCCGAGACA
This sequence comes from Sarocladium kiliense, assembly GCA_030734395.1. Taxonomy (NCBI): domain Eukaryota; kingdom Fungi; phylum Ascomycota; class Sordariomycetes; order Hypocreales; family Sarocladiaceae; genus Sarocladium; species Sarocladium kiliense. Next base: position 2,275,845 of record JAUZTG010000029.1, read on the forward strand.
GAGACGGGGCGAGAGATCGCGACGAAGACCGCGACAGACACAGACGAAGGAGAAGATCGCGCGACGGCGACGACGACGACAGCTCTCGCAGGAAACGACACCGCGACAACGTCTCAGACGACGAACCTCGTACCACACGACGCAGTCCCCTCAGACGGGGCGCGCCCCTCCCTTCGCAAGAGGCCTCCTTCGCCGTCACCACCGGCGAAGAGCCAGAGAAACCTAAAGAGAAACCCAACCTCGGCAACACCGGTCTCCTCGCCGCTGCCTCCAACTCCGTCGCACAGGCCGACGGCTCCTCCATCACGCTCAAGTACCACGAGCCTCCTGAGGCGCGCAAGCCTTCCCCGCGCGACCAGTGGCGGCTCTTCATCTTCAAAGACGGGGACATCGTCGACACGGTAGAGCTGAGTTTGCGGAGCTGCTGGCTCGTGGGGAGGGAGGTTGCTGTCGTGGATTTGCCGGCGGAGCATCCTAGCATCAGCAAGCAGCATGCGGTTCTACAGTTTCGGTATACGGAGAGAAGGAATGAGTTTGGGGATAAGATTGGGAAGGTAAAGCCTTATTTGATTGACTTGGAGAGCGCGAATGGGACGACGTTGAACGACAAGAAGATTGGGGGGAGTCGGTACTTGGAGCTGAGGGATAAGGATATGATCAAGTTTGGGGACAGCGCGAGGGAGTACGTCCTCATGCTGGCACCGAGAGATTGAGAAGCAATGCTCTATTGTATGGAAGTTTTCCCATGGACCAAAGCCGACTCTGTGGTGCCAATGGCCAGCCAAGCTCTCTGCGCAGTTAAGGACTGTCTGCAAACGGATGCCACCTGCTGGCGAGGCCCTTGTGTTGCTCGTCGTTCGGGAGCGATGTCTCTGTCTTCACATGTTTGCCACTAGACCACGAAATTCGGGACGCTCAGAATGCAGCACAGCCTCGTGGGCAAGGCACTGAGAAATCGGGCCGGTCGAACGCCATTCCTCTACTGGCACCTCTCGAACAGACAACTTTAGCCTTCACTCGCCCTGTGATCGTGGTGTGCCCTACGGTCGGTCTTCAGTAAAGGCTTGAGTCCGTCTCATGCATCGTTGCCTGGTCTGGTAGGCTTTGGCCGGCGGCAAGTGTCAAACTTTGTGCCACTTCCAGGAGAGCATTCTCTAGCGCCTACGCGCCTACACAGCATGTGACAGAGAAGCAGTGCTCTTGCATACAGTCCTTAGAATGCAAGACATGGGATGACTGCCAGAACGGCTCTTTTCCGAAACTTGACCACTCATCTTGCTTCGTGTTCCCCTCGACGACGACTTCCGAGTCAGTGCACTGTCAAGCCTCTATCCGTCGAGCCTCTGCTCGCTAAATTACAGTAGCTCTCCCAATTCAGGCCCCATTGTTCTTATTCACTATGTCACCGATAATCTATTGAACTCATAAGGCTGTGTTGAAGTAGGATCGTCCGCTAAAGCCGATGACATCCGCGCTACCCCAGATTCGAAGCACCTTGCGAAGCAGCCACTCCTGATCAAAAGTCGACCACCAGAGAGGCAAGATGTGGCGCTTGGCTTGGGAGTGGCTTATGGGAAGTCTAATCTGACAGGTCACGGTGTGCAAAGGCTGAGCCTAGGAGGGAATCACAAAGGAACTGATTGCTATGCGACATCTTGCGTGGATCGAGAAGGCTTCTGTTACACTTCTGGAAGTCTTCTGTGCAGGAGAAAGAATGGGATTCTGTAATTTCACTGGTTGTCGGATGGTTGCCAATACACGTCAGAATGGGGATGTGGAAGGCGGCTGTTGACTGGGTATAAGAGACCATCCTTGCTCCCTCGACCAGGGACTCGAGGACCTCTGATTTGGGTACCAACATCTGGGACTATACAACTATGAGCTATTGCTCCGAACCCTGCTTCAACATGATCGATATGGTAGGTCATCACAGGATCGCCATTGCCTACCTTCCATACTGACTGTAATCTTGCAAGGGCTTTGCGAATCGCTGCATAGCTCGCTACGAAAGTACCGCTGTGTACACTCATCCCGATGCCCAAGTCGACATTATCCTCGTACACGGCCTGAACGGCCGGCCGGATGCAACGTGGACTGCTCCCAATGGCACATTCTGGCCTCTTGACCTTCTACCCGCAGCACTTCGAGGCGTCCCAGCGAATATTCTCGTCTATGGGTATAACGCCGATGTATATTGTCGCCACAATGACCATAGTGCAAGTTCTCAGTTCATTCATCAGCATGCTCAGACGCTCGTTACAAGCCTCACACTCTTCCGTCGCGGAGAAGGAACGTCGCGCAACCCCATTATCTGGGTTTGTCACTCCCTGGGCGGCATCCTAGTGAAGCGAGCCCTCCTCTACTCCAGTGACGTTCGTGCTCAGTTTCACGAAGACTTTCGATCTGTCTACGTCTCAACCTTTGGCATAATCTTCCTTGGCACGCCGCACATGGGATCTGATGCCGCAAGCTGGGCGCTGATGCTACAAGGCATGGCAGACTCGGTGGTGCCCAAGCGTTTCTTTGAGTCAGAGTCGGTACTCTTACGAACGTTGAAGAAGGACAATGAGACGCTTGTGGAGATCAATGATCACTTCATGGACATCTTCCAGAGATTTCGGATTCATATGGCTCATGAGAACCACAAGACGGACATCAAGGGTACAAAGTGAGGACCTCAGTGGTCTAGCTCTCCTGATTAATGCTAACAGCCGTGACAGAATCATCGTCGTCGATTCCAGCTCGGCTAGCCCTCCATTACCAGGTGTCACATACTACGGTATAGAAGCAACGCACTCCCAGATGTGCAAATTTGACAATCCCAGCGCGCCAGGCTTCCGCACTGTCTCGACAGACCTTCGTGCCTGGTCGCTCGAAGCACCCAGTATCATCGCTGACCGCTGGGTCATCGAAGATGAAGACCGAGCAGCTCGTGTGCGGCACGACATTAGGGAGAGAGTGTCGCCGTATATGAGTTCTGTGCAGAGACGAAGCGTGTCGCCTCAACGACCCTTGACGCCAACCATGCACAGTCACTTCGGAGCTCAGGCGGGTTTCTCTATGCATCCGCCGCGAACGCATGTGTCTGTGAAGTGTGCGAGCGCGTTTCCAGTCCATCAGAGGCAGCAGAACGTGAAAGCGAATCAACTTTGGCCAGGGTGGGGGGCTGATATTTACGAGCTGGAGGGAGACGAGGATTCCAGGTTTGGCTCTCGTGCTTAAAAGGGAACTGTCAGTTTTATTGAATTCGTATCCTTGGAATAGAAATAGACTTTAGGGACTCCAGGTCATCGTAATAAAAGACTCTTGAATATTGAGAGAAATTTGACAGCAGCAATAGGTCTGAGTCTAAGCCCAAGACTGCACAGATGACGACGACGAGAAGACTGATCGATATGATAGTGGGGCATACAAGTAAAGTACAGGCGAAAACAGTTAGAAAATGTTAAACTATAGTAGACGGCCCCGGAGGAAACCTTCTCCAATCCTACTGCCGCCTTGAACCATCCATGGGAAGTCCCTGATACTCACAACCCCTTGGCGCAGCCTTATAGCATCGTCTCTTGCCACACTTGCATGACCCATCATAAACACAGATCATCCCCTTCTCGTCACAGCCTCCCCTCGCATTGCACTCCTTGCTCTTCTCACAAGGTCCATTCCCACTACCATAAGCCCCTCCACCCATCTCAAACTCCCCAACTCGAACACAAACTTCCCCATCTTCCTCACTACGAAGGCAGCTACACATGCCCCACTGTCTGGAGCAGGGAAACTGCTGAGTCTTGGAAACAGCGGCGCAGGCTGGCGAACAAGCGACGTTCAGGTAGGTAGTAGTCGTCGCGGTGGCGGTGGACTGGGGGAGGGTGGTTGTGGCCGCGGTGACGTTCGACCAGCAGGCGCAAGCGGAGGAGAATTGACCGGCGGAGGGACATTGCTTCGAAGCAAATGTTGGAACTGCATCTGGCAAGATCGTTTCATCACCGAGAGCGGTAACAGATCCATTGTTGACGCGATCAAGGGACATGTCACCATAGCCGGTCGTTTCTGGCATTTTCGTTGTGTACTTTGTGACCGTGCGAGTGATGGTGCTGAATCGTCAGTCTTCATGAAGTACAGCTGAATTTGTTGTACACTATTGTATACTTACGTCGGAGCAGGTTTGATGGTTGCTCTCATGTAGGAGTTGCAAAGGGCCATGCGAGACTGAACAGGGACACCAATGCCGCCGAACGTACCAGTGACATGGTTTGCGCAGTTGTCCCCGTGACAGCCATCACGCTTGTAAGCCAGAGCTCCACGGACGGAGAGCATCAGGGCAGAAAGTACGCTGGACCTCATTTTGAAGAGTGGAAGCCGTGAGAGGTTCTATGGAGTGAGTTAAGCACAATATCACTTCTTGTGGGAGTCATGCGAGAGGCTCGGGCGGACATTTATAGCCCTCGTTTTCCTGATGATCCAATAAGCTGAGTAAATTCCCAATCTTTAGGTTCATTTCAGAAGGCGTCTTCAGCCCTGGAATGGATCAAAATGATCGACTTCTTCACGAGTCTTAATTTGCCATGGACTCACCCCGGAGAACTACTCGAGCTGAAAGAAAACCAGATCTGCGTAGCGATATTTCGAATCTGAAGATTGTGTAACCCGGCGTCAAGAAGCCCAATGATTATTACTGCGGCGAAAGAATACGCGACCAAGTGAAGTGAGCGTAGGACAGGTCTTGGTTAGATGAAGCGAGGGTGAAATTTCTCCAATGAGGACTACTTAGTGCTGCAAGATATCGGGGAAGCCTTGGCCATTCATCCGTAACAAAGAATTTGAAGTTCTCTCGTCTTTATCCGCCTATGTCCATGTCGAGGCTGTGTTAGGCTCGGAGTGCTTGCGTTCGAGCAGAATTGAAGGTCCTGATGAAAGTTCAGCGTGAGCGGCGAGACATGTCTTTGTGACAACGTGGTACTTCGAGCTTCAGGGTGGAACACTGACTTCTTGAGACCAACTGAGACATCCGCTCTACGTTGAGACAGATCTGGGAAGCAATACAAGTACAGTTGTTGAGAGAGAGTCGCCATTGCACACGACAAGGAGTGACCTTACGTCCTGCCTAGGTTGGGAATTAATGTCTCTTCTTTTCTCACGGATGTTGACTGAAAAGTATGAGTATTGAACCTAGATAAGCTCCCCCTCGGGCGGCGGCTCCAACAGCCCTCTCTTGACTGTGACTGGTGGTCTTTCTGGAACGAAAGGCTTGATCGACGACCTTCGCTGACGGAAATGAACGGAACCGTAACGAAGAAGGTGATAAAAAGTCCCCGGCTCAGACTCCCTGCCTGGATTTTGTCTGAGTACGACCAAGAGTTGTACATCATCCAGTAGGTCCTTTCCATGTCCCAGCTTCTGGATGGAGTAGTCCGACAAGGTGTTCCACACCAAGGCGTATGCTTGTTTGTACTCTTCCGTGGCCTTTACAGCGTCTGGTACCCCGACCTTCATGGACAGTAGCTTATCCAACTTGTATCCAGTGTCCTTGTATCCGACAGCCTGCTCGAAGGGAAGCGCCTCGTTAGTATAGCTAAGACACAGAACCTTATGCATCCAAAACTCTGCAGCATTGAAGCCCTCACAGGGTTCCTCCAGCATGCAAAGGCGCATCCAGCAGGACGACTGCGACAAGTACTCAAGTAAGCTCTCTAGAGGTATGTTCCACTCCCACTTTGGGCCGTCATAATCCTCGGAGATTGAAACTTGCTTCACGAATTGAAGCAACGGATCGTCAATCATGCCATTCACAGACCGTTTCCCGCCTCGCCATAGGTGGGTAAATAATTCGTGCCTAGAGGCTGGCAATCAGGTCCATTCTTCAAGATGATGCGCACAAGTTGGACAGCCTACCAGAGCTTGATGAACATGCTACCCTTCCGGCTACCGATGAACCCGTTGGCAATGAGACGGCCCCAGGCAATGGTCGCTACAACCTCATAAGGCGAGTTCGAGTCCTCGAGCTGATTCCAGAACATGTCGTCCAGGTGTCTGAACATAAGAGTACCAACATCAGAGTAACAGCCGCCATAAAGGTAGAGCAGCGCTCCGCGGAGACAGTCGGATGAGTGAGGGCCAGCCCACGGTCCCTCAAACTGGTCCTTAATCCAAGCTTCGGGGAGCATATGCCCAGGAATCCATTTCAGCGCATGATTCGGCGAGTTGGGAACCTTATTTAGGACTCGGACCGTCCAGTCTGGTCCCAGCTTGCGAACCCAATTGCAGATGTTCTGCTTGGAGAAGGGCGGGACATTGTCGATGCCGCTATCCCAGTAAGCCCACACGTTCTTTTCAGAAGTGATGGGCACATAATGACGCAGAGTCTCGACAATCTGCTCGTGTGATCTTGTGTCTGCAACGGTGATCTCCTCGAGCTTGTCCTGGTACTCCGGAGGGATAGGAAAGGGAACAGAACTCATGGTCAAGTCGACCGCAACTGTATCTACCGTAGCGTCGAATATCAGTGCCTTAGAGCACGGAATGAGGCATGAATTCGATCAGTCTTTTAGGTCGCAGGCTGCTCAATTGCGGACTTGGTTTACCAGAGTGCTGTGTGCGTCACACCTGTCTGATTGTTATCAGACCGCATGGCATGTGTCTACGTAAGCTGTGGCTCGATGCGTACAATATCGCTTGGCGCTGACTCTTGCACAAGTCTCGCAGTCAATGAGCAGCGTGCTCAGAGATTGTCTCCGATATGTTGTGAAGCGGGCGGCACTACAGTGTTCGGCGTTTGCCCTGAGAGGCTTGACGGCACGGGTTGGACGGTTGGGCCCATCTGATCAGACCCATGCACGTTCCTCGGCTTGACTGCAGCCTGTGCTTTCCAGTACCCATAGCTGACATCGCAGAGCCATATCTGGCTACAGAGATATCTTGGTTGCTTCAGGGAAGCTAATCGCCCTCGGTAATGGGTGCAAATAGTGGATTCATCCCATTGTATTACCGTCCTTCGGTTCGAGGGCAATCGACTGGATAAAGCAAGTACCATTTGTGCTATCCAGGCGCGCTCACTAATGGGTCTCGGCCGACAAGGTCCGTAAGCGTAAGCACGAGTGCATGTTGCAGACGCCTATGGAGGTGAGTAAGACCTAGTCAGAGCTGAGGCGGCGCAGACATCAGCCACAGCATCTCAGAGATGTGGCAGAGATCTCGACTACGCTTGTGTCGGCAATGATTGAGCACCATGCTCAAATGCCGTGAAGTACGTGACCGTGCTTTACCTGGAGAAGCAGAGGCAGGCACAGGCGACTGAGACGAGGCAGGCACCAGCGTCGGAGAAATTGGTGGAAGGAGTGATGGGATCTTGATCAGTACCCCGAGGATAGAAGGAAGGACCCGCAACACCCGCCCGCACCGCTACCTGTGCCTGCCGTTCCTGGCACCCACTGTTGCATCATTGCCAATTGTCGTGTTGCGCCTCATGGGCACGCGCTGTACTCCAGCCCAGCTCCTCGTGATTCTCTCCATCCCGCATCACACCCTCGTGTATTACGCCCTCGTGACTCTGCATATCCTATGGCTACTCTCATTCGATCGCTCTGCACCGCCGCCCGTCTAGCACATTGTCTCAGCTGTGCACCTGCATCGTTCTGGGCTTCGCCGTCGCCAAGCCATGTGACGACAAGGGTTCACTGCCTTGCCAGTGCTAGCTCGATGATGCGCACGGCGATCGGCAAGCTGCCTATTTATCGACAGCCTGACCTGCAACTCCGCTCATCCGCAACTTTTGTCGTCATTTGCCATATTCACGATATCTTCCCGTCGGCTTCGGCCTGTCCTTCGACGACAGCATGGTATTGTCTACAGAGTTCTACCGTTCCCAGGTTGGCGGCACGTCCGTCATCAACTACAGCTACACCGACTATCCCTTGAGACTGGTGGCAAAGGACCTCTACTACTTTTTTGTCTATATCTGGGCTTTACCATGGATTCTCATGCCAGTATATCCCGAAGGCGGTGAGCTCGATGAGCTGTACCCTACCTGGCCGAACATATATTGCATTTTCATCCACTTCGTCCTTTTTGTTATGCAGCTGGGTTTCATCCTCGCGCTCCCTTTCGCCTTGATATTCCCTGTCTGGATTGATGCCGTCGCAATTGGCGTATTTCTTGTCGTCAACTACTCGCTCTGCCGCACCTTGAACGGAAGCGAACTCCAATTCACCTCGGACGAAAAGTATGCTGCAGCACTGCCGGAGCACGAGCACGAGCAGTGGGTTTTCCTGAATGGTGTCGCAGTTGGGTAAGTCCAACCTCCGTTTCCAGAGGTGTCACCGTCAACATATACTAAGTGTCCTTGCCTGCCAGTGAACATTGGATGAAAAGCAATCTCAACAGACTTGCCATTACATTCAAGCGGCCTGTCCTCGGGATCCACAACCGTACTTCGGGAATATTATTCGACGTCGTCGAGTGTCTCGTGCAGCGTAACTTCGGCTATGCCACTGGCGATGTGCGGATGTGCTACAAGGTCATGAGAGAGGTTCTTTACGACCCGAAGAAGTCCAAAGTCGTCTTCATCCTACACTCTCAGGGCGGAATCGAGGGAGGCCTTGTTCTTGACTGGCTTCTCCAAGAGATGCCCCAGGATCTCCTGGCGAAGCTTGAGGTATACACGTTCGGCAATGCTGCAAATCACTTCAACAACCCTCATCGGCACGTCATCTCCCAACATCTCGCCATGACCAAGGGACTCGAGGCAATGAACACTGTCTTCACGGAGACAGCCTATGCTACTCCAACAGGTAGTCCGATAGAAATCAGGAATGAAAAAAACGGACAGGGAGACGCGGAGACTCGTGGAAAGACTCCCCCTACCCTCAGAAAAGAAACGTCCTCAACCATGTCTCGGACTTCTGTCGCGGCACAGGACAGAGCCATTGGCCACGTCGAGCATTACGCACATAGCACCGACTTTGTGGCCATATGGGGTGTCCTTCACTTTGCCACTAACCGCATGGGCTCGCCACAGCTCCCCCGTTTTCTCGGGCGTCTTTTTGCGCGCTCCACGGGACGCGGTGGTCACCAGTTCAACCAACACTACCTCGATGGCATGTTCCCGCTCGCTCGTGATCCTGAGACTGGGGAGATCATCGGAGCAGACGAGAACAACGAGTTCATGGAGGAAGTGGTTAAGACTGGAAAGGAAGGTGCTGCCATGTCGAACGCTCGAGAGGCATTTGAGATGACATATGCCGGCACTGATGGATTCGGATCCGGGGACATAACGACTCCTGTCGAAGTTCACAACCATGGAGGAGAAAAGCACAAGAAACATGGTGAGGTGAAAGTCAAGGATCTCAGTCGGCTGTGGAAGTACAGGAATGGCATGTCACCCACAGAGTCACCTCCAATGCTGATCACGCATGGGGGCATTGTGCGTAATGCGACCTTGTAGGGCTGTGGGACGAACTGCAAGACCATGACCATTTGATGTCGATCATGGAACTGGTCCAGCGAGACAAGAGCTGGGCGGTGCGGTTTACTGATGCCTATGTTTGTTTTGATACCCTATGTTCCGGTTTTGCATAGCATACTGGGACAGGAACCTCGAATGGGCGTTATGTAGGCGCATTTGTTGCTGTTTGGGATACCATCATGGCTGTTCAAAAACTAAGAATCATTATAACTATCTGGAAAATATGAGACGTATCTGCGTGGTATATCTGCTCTGTGCACCCATCTTGAGCCTCTGCAACAAACTCTGATCGCCATGCTCACATGGTTCCATTAGCCTTGACTTCCTCCCAGTCCATGTCCTTCCCAGTCAACCTCTTCATCCCCTCAGCCCTCGCCATCTCCTCCATGATCCTCTTCGGCTCATTCACCCTCTTCAAGGGCTTTGCCAATCCCAGCCTCGCCAGTCCATTCCAGAAGCTACTGTACAAGTAGAAGTACAGATTAATCGTGCCCAAATACAACAAAGGCGTTCCGCTCAGCGGCAAGTTCCCCCACGCACCTGTCCTCCGCGTCACAGTCTCCCACAACTCACCTGTCATGACCGATCCTGCACCATCCCACGCCCAAGGACCGACGAGTCGGAACTTCGTGTTGAAACTTGCGCCGGCGGCCCAGATGTAAGGAAGACGCCAGCCACGTGGGGTGGAGAAGGAGAGGCGGAGGATGTCGGACACGCTGGGCGCGATGTTCATGTCCTTTGCGAGTTGGTAGGCGTAGCTATCGTGTTCTACACCGTATGTGACACGGGCGTCGGGACGGTGGATGAGGCGGTAGTGGTATTCGTCCTCTGGGTCGAGCGTATCGTCGGAAACGAGGTTAAGAAGATGACTTGTGAAGAGAAGAGATTGCATCTCTGCCAGGGGAGGAATAGCACCGAAGCCGGGCCGGATGAAGCCGATGAAGCCGATAGTCGGGTCGTCGCGCTTCCAAATCTGACGGACGTCGGCGTCGTGGGCGGTTGGGTAAGGACGCTGACCTTCGTTGTCTGAGTGTTGGAGGAACGGGAAGGAGGGGATGTAGCCGGTGGCGAAGATGATCACATCAGGCTTGATAGGCCCCATGGAGTTGATTCGGGCGCTTTCGGGGCGGGATGGGTTGTAAGGGAAGTGGGCGACGCCGTCGGGGGTGATGTGTGTAGGGAAAGGGGCAACGTCGAGGATGCGCGAGGGAGGAGGGAAGTCTGTGTGTAGGATCGAGCGACGGATGCGGTCCACAAGAGACAGGTTCTTGGGGCGGTATGGCTCTGAGACCGCAGCTTGGATGCGCTGCCAGGCTTTGTTGAAGAAGACTGCGATGAGTGTGAGTTATGAGAAGCCTTTCCAGGAATGAGATCGACAAGAACACCTACGTTTAGAAGCGTGGAAGCGAGAGTCGGGGACTTGGCCAACCCACTGATCCATGCCTCTCGGTGTGCCAGTGGTCAACCAGCATCCGAAGGGGATGGCAATGAAGTGGTAGAAGTTCCAGACCAACATGCTGTCGCGGACCATGGGATGGACATACATGGTGTCGAAGAGGGTGACTTGGCTGACGTCGAGAGGGAGCTGGGGCTTGGTAGTGGTGTTGAGTCCGAAGATAGGAGAAAGCCAATGCTGGTTCGGCAGTTTCTGCGACAGTGTGAGACTTGGTCAGTGTGCTCTTCTTACGAAGGCATATTGGCAGTGAAGGGACATGCATACCTTGGGGGCACCAATCCAGCCGTCCTTGTGGCAGAGGATAGCTTGCTTAGTTGGCGACGTGATAGCGAGATACGCGAGATCAGCACCAGTTTCACCGCTGCCGAGGATCATGACGGTCGTGTTCTCGCCAAGCTGCTTGCGCTCCTTGAACTTCTCTGAGTGCATCACCACAGGTACGTGTTCGATACCAGGGATGTCAGGATAGTTGGGAGTATGGTGCACGCCTGAGCACACAGCAATTGCATCACACTCCCATTCTTCCTCAGTCCCTTCCTTCGTCACATACTTCACCACATGGCCTTGGCCATTCTTCCCTCTTCTCACACTCTCCACCTTTGTCCCGAAGTGCATATGCTCCCAAAGGCCGAAGTGCGTGGCATACTCCTCAAGATACTGCCTGTACCGTTCACTTGAGAAGAAATCCGCATCGTCACTGCGCGGCCGGAAGTCCGAGAAGGTGGTGAGGAACTTGGAAGAAACAAGCTCTCCATCCTCGTAAGAGTGGTGAAGGAAGACGCCGCCGACGCGGTCGTGGGACTCGAATAGGCGGACTTCAAGGGTGGGGAGACGGGAGGGGAAGCGGGTGTGGGCGTCGAGGAGCGTTTTGAGCTGGACGAGGCCAGAAGGACCGGCGCCGATGATTGTGACGCGCATGGTTGGTCAGATTTATGGACTCCTGTTGAGAGTGTCCAGAGATGAGGTGGGATGATGAGAAGCAGAGTATGATGTTGCGTCCTCTTGAGAGGGTCAGGAGAGAACCGAAGGTGAGGAGAAGTCTTCACGAGTGAAACGCCACTCGACGCTGCTCAGGTGAGGAAGATCAGCTCGGAAGACACAGGGACACGACGAGAAAGATAACTAATCAGTACCTCATCAGCTCTGGACTCGCTTGCCATGCAGGGATCCGCAATGGAATCAGCAGGGTCACACACGACGCGGGGAAATCCCTCGGGAAAGACGAAGAGGAAGCTCATCAGCCAAGAAGAACGCACTCTCGTTCGACTCTCCCTTGCTCCTGAGTTAACGGACCACTGCCCACAGTAAGAGTTCCCACACACCCACCCGCCAGACCCAGCTGGATGAAGAGACTCCATTTCTCTTCCCGTAACGGTCTTCTCTAGCTTCCCTCCCGGGACACCGGGTTGCCGTTGGGACTAGAACTTATTTAGTAGGATGTGGCTAAGGCAAGTCATTGGGTCCCAAGATAGCGTTTAAGCAAAACAGACTCCACCATTAGCAACGTGGTTCGAACGAATCCGCGGCCTTGGACTTGGAAAGTTACGCTAATCATTGGAGGGGGGCCACGGGATGGGGGCTGCGCTAATAGAGTTCATCTTTTTCTGGCCGAGATGGTAGCTGGAATGAGAGGGTTCGGCTTGAGCGAGGAGGAGGCGAAGGAGGAGTTTGTAAGAGTTTTACCCATCGTCGATGGAATGGGACAAGACGAACTCTATGGTCTGCGTCTGCGTGTGCCCACTTACACGGGCCGATGCGCGCGTAGAGCGGACGAGGATCGCTGGACAAGGGTCCAGGGGTGCTTGACCGCTTCTTTGCTTCGCATCTGTCTTCAGCAACACTGTGTTCCCTGTCATTCCCCCGCATGTCCTCCTTCTAGCTCTCAAGGACGTTACTTCTTTCTCGGCTGTCATCGTAGATTGTCGATCCGCTCGGACCTGTCTCAGATGGGGCCGGCTGGGGAACTATTCCGGTCGGGTTTGTCGTATAGGACATCGGTGTGAGCATTTGCTGGGATAAGTGCGTTTGACGGAGCTACGTTCTGTTCAGATGGGATTTAATAGTATTTGAGTGTTGACAGAGGGTATGTAGTCGAAATCAGCGCGAGTTTGCCGCTGTGCGCGCATATGTCATATCATGTGTGGGCTGTACAATGCACAGTGAGACCAACCATGCATTGGTTGGGCCCCGCATGAATGTTGGCAAGACGCACGATGAGGTGTTGGTCGTGAGCTGGTGGGTGGCTGAGATGGAGGAGCGGAGATGGGAGAGGGTGTGTTCGGCAAATGCGGTGTTGGTTTGCTCCGAACGGATGAATTGGGTGTTTTCGGTGATGCTCATGATGACAGATGCGACGTGCTGCATCCAAGAAAGGGCACTGGTGTTCCTATCAGGAAAATGATCGGCTCGTCATGTCCTTGACTAGTTGTTGCTCAGGCCACACGAGCGTTCGGGGTGTCCGCAGATTGTTTCTTGTCTGGCGTCAATACGCATTTGCCAGAACTGTTGTAGGCAGTTCTCACGGGCTATCATCCTTAACATAATTATGTGATGCACTGCAATTACTGCAATGCAACTGTCAAGCTGTACAAACTGAGCCGTTCCGCGCTTCGCTGCATGATTAGATAAACCCTTAAGAAACAGGATTCTGTGTATGAAGAGGGCTCGCGATGCTTTGCCAGGTAGGTCGTACAACCCCATGATCTCGATTACAGGCTTCGAGTTGCAAGGCAGATAAATGCCTTACAGGACTCAACTACTCTTATTCAAACACAACTTCTGACGCACAACCATACGCGAACTTCTTACCCTCTACACAGTCGCTCATGTAATCCCTGCAGTCGGTGACATCCCACATTGTCAACATAAGAGCGTACGACCAAGTCCCAGGCATGTAGTCGAGCTTGGCTGGGCATGATCAACACGGTATACCTACGTCGAACCCGCCTCTCATGACGAAATTTGCGCGACTTCTGTTCCTGTACCTACATCACTTCTAGTATCCACGATGTACTCAAAGTCCATTAGCGTTTGGTGGCTTTATTTCTCGATATGGCATCTCCAGGAAAGCAAAAGTCAGCCTCACCCCCTGCTGCTGGGTCCCTTCTCCACCCAACAGAAGATGGTGCAATGTTAGCGCTCCTGGTCCCATCCTGATCTGGGGCCATGCTCCGAGTGTGAATATCTCAAGTCACTGATTCTGCGATAACAGACTGAGCATGCCGAGGCTCCTGATAACGAAGATGCCGACTCTACGTACAGCTCTCAGGCCGGTACAGCCTACACTGGCTCCGTACCATCCTCAATTTTTGACTACCAATGCGAAAATCGCCGTCGCTATCATGCGTATCGCGAGGGCAAGCGGCCCCCTTCTCCTCTTCCACCATATGATCGTTCAAATCTCGACGAGAAGACGATGGAGATGAGGCCGGAAGACGACGACGACAACGATACCGCCGACCCATCGCTTCCAAGCAACATTCAAGACATTAAGCTGATGGTTCTCTCATGCACTATCCTTAACAGATTTCTGCCAGGATCGAATGTCATCTCGCTGCTGCCCTGCCTCACGGAGCCAGAGTCGACTGGCACGCTGGAGCTTGGGTCCAAGGACCCAGAAGACTACGCAAAAGTCCGCTTTCCGTATCTCGACGACAAACGAGACGTGATTGCCGTCCGGAAGGCTGCCCGCTTCACGATGAGGGCTATGGACGAGTTTCTTCTCAACTCAGGCTACCCACATTAAGCGACCATCCTCACGGCTCTATCTGTCAACAGACTTTCACCGGATTAGGAGAAGAGTAATGTCGGCCAGGTAAAGAGGTTCTAGCTGATGCCGGATCCGAGGGCCGCGTCGCAGCTCCGTCGGCGGCGACGCAGGCGGTCATTCCGCGCTCCGAAGTTGAGAAGGCGTGGTATACCGTGAGTGACGAGGACATCGAAACGTCCATCAGGGCGACAGCCATCCAGGGCAAGTACGGGGCGTCGACGCGCCGCATATCGCTGGATCTGAAGGATAGTGTCGTGGACCAGATGTTCAAGGTGCACAGGATGACGAACCTGCGTGTGACCGATGCGAACGCTCTGCCAAAGCTCTCCACTGCGCAGGCGATGTTGCCGATGATGATGTTTAGGATACGGTGCGCCGACTTTATTAAAGAGGACTAGAAGGACAGCAAATAACTTCGATCTACAGCAGAGCAACCACATTGCGTAGATCTTCCCTAGCTAGAAGCAGCCAAACAAAGCTGCTAGTAAAATTGAGGAGAATAATTATCACATATCCGGATACCGTTTTTACTGCAATGCCCGTTTCCTCTTCTCAATCTTTATCCACGATTGCTTGACCACCAGCTCCTCATCCCAGACTGCCAACACAGATCTCTCAGCTATGACAACCTGAGCCCACCTCCAGAATCTCGGCGCTCTGGTCTCAAGGGCCTTGCATAGAAAGCCCGGCACCAGATCCTCGTACTTTGGCAGATGCGTTACCCGAAGAAGGAAGGGGCCGATCAGCACCTTGCAGCGACATTCGCCCTCGGTCAGCTTGCAACATTGCTGGTAACGAGCGAATTATTTGCTCACCTCTGCCAGCGTCAGACGTTTTGAACCTCCAAAGAAGGGTGAGCAATCCGTGAGAAGAGGCTCGACGTGCCTAACGACGGCGTCGATGTACTTGTTGGCGGCAACAGCTTTGGCATCGGCGCCTTCGGCGTAGAGAATGCTGTCCCATAAAGGGTGACACTTGCCGGAGTACGCGTCTCCCAAGTACCCAATCTCGAAGCGTTGGACGGCACCGGTCGGATCGGTGCTGGGCTTGAGCAGGTGGCTAGGGTGAGAGTCAAGGAGGAATTGCGAGATGAGGGACGACTCGGTCAGGACGCGGCTGTTGTAGATGAGGGCGGGCACCATGCCATTAGGATTGATGTCGAGGTACTCTTCCGTGCGAGGGACATTGACGTTGACGAGTCGTGTCTCAAACGGCAGCTCAAGTTCGCGAAGCGCAATCTGAGCCCGATGAGCAAACGGGCAGTGGTGCGCCGTATAGAGAGTGATGGTGGAAGCCATGGACGGGGTGTTGCGCCACGCGTTTGCAAATGGAAAGATGTTTTGACGTCAACTTAGAGTCATTGACTTGGTGCAGCTCGCCTGGGAAGTATTTGAAGGGCTGGGACACTTGTGTTTTTCCTATACTTATATGCACGACTTAGACAGACGAAGTAGGTAACGGCACACGACTCCTTTAGATCTCGACCTAGCACCAGACTCAGCGCACAAGATTCCCGGCCTGAAGCCGGCATTCCACGTTATTGGCGACGACTGACTTCGCTAAGGACAGAACGGACGATCTCCGATGTGCCATTGAGTCTATCTCGGGGTCGGGTCGGCGTACGCCGATCTTGTCGGAAATTCCCGATGTGCCCAGATAACGGTGTAAGTGGATTGATTAGTAGCGTAGGTACACACGGCCGATCAGCCTACCAATACTTCCATGTGAGCTTTAGATCCTTAGATTCTGGAGTAGTTCCTTAGGAACAGCGTACATGCAAGTATATAGTCTCGTAGGAAGTTCGAAGGAGGCTCCCTTCGAGTGGCGGACAACTTGGCAACCTAGCTTCACAGAAATCAGCGACCACTTTACCTCTTCGTCGTAATCGAGACCAAAGCGTAACATTGGCCTTCAAGCTTCAGAAGCAATAGCGGTCCAACTTTACTTCAAGACATCGGAAAGATCAATCGACATGACGCAGCCATTTCACCTCACCGCCACAGGGTACAACATCAACTACCTCCCTCAATACATTGCCGATCGACATGGGTTCTTCACAGAGCAGGGCCTCGAAGTCGTGACAAACATCCCGAGTCCCTGGGACGGCGTTCTCGATGCGCTGTCCGATGGCTCTGCCGACATGGCCCTCGGGGGTCTTTGGGTCCCTTCCATGTACCGCGGTCGCGTGCAAGACTACACCGTGTTCGCACAGATCGCCAACCGCTGCCCTCTGGCACTTCTCAGGCGCACCAGTCGCGAGAAGTTCAGCCTAAAGGACGTCGTTGGGAAGACGGTTTCCATGAAGTCCATTGGAGGCGCCAGTGTCGGACTGTTCTTCAAGATGCTCCTGAGGGAGAACGGCATCGACCCGGGATCCGTTGACTTCATCCAGGATCTCGACGGTGTCATGCTGGGAAACCTGTTCCAAGGCGGCATGGGCGACTACTTCGTGACGGACAACTTGTCTGCCAGGGCGATTGCGTCGCGCAACCCCGAGGTCACCATCGCGATGGAGATGGTCACCCAAGGGGAGGTCCCCTGGAGCGTGTACTACCGGGAATCGTCAACAGTCACACCTGAGCTTCTGGACGCGCAGAGGCGGTTCTTCATTGGACTGAACAAGGGCATCGAGTGGGTTCTCGAGCGCGACGCCGAGTCGTTCAGCAGCGAGCTCGCAGAGCTCTTTCCCAAGGTTCCTATCGCGGTCGCTGTCGAGGTCTGCAATTCGTTCCGTCAGAATGGGATGTGGAAGACGACCAGTATTCCACGGACATCCTTTGACCGGTGGCAGCAGGGTCTCACCGACGCGCGCTTTGTGAAGCAGCCGCTGGATTACGAGTCCATCGTGGATGATGGGCCAGCGAAGGAAGCAACAGTTACGGGAGTAGCTCAATAGATCATGTTTATCAGATAGTTTTCGTGCCTCCAACACGTTGTTAGAAACGAAAGTCGTAAAAGCATAACTTTGCCTGTACTTCTCTTCTCATGCTTTGAGTGATTGACTCTGCGTTTGAGAGTTAGACCATCGTACTAATATGTGTTCCGAGACGACTCACTAAGGTCCAACGACCTTTTTCAACGGCTTATTCAGGTATCCAACTATGCGAGCGATAAATGACTTCTGTGAAGTCGAGGCGTCTCTAAACGTCTCATAAGGCAGAGGGTCAGCGCACAGCGTCGTAACAATTGGTATCAATATAGGTTTCTACTTCTTGTGGAAATATAAAAGGTTACTATCAAAATGGCTATCATACTTCACCACTCGCATTCATGTTCAACGCGCCCGCCATCTCGACCTGCTGCTCCATATCGAAGTAAAAGTCTCCCAGATCAGGCCACTGCGCAGCGTTGTTCAGCAACTCACTGAGGTCGTAATTCTCCACTGACAACATAGCCGACATGTTGTCAGTCCCGTGATAGGCGCTCGGCTGGTCTTCGCGAGACAATTGCAGTTGACTCATCATGTTCTTGACTTGGCTCTCGAACCTTGTCCGGTTCTGTCGCGTTTCTTCGATGTCTCTGGTGACGAGCCAATCGATCGTGGCGGAAGAAAGGGCATCGAAAGTATTACGACACCCGGTAGCCCCTTGGAAGGTCTCGGACATGGCCGAAAGTGTTGATGCGCAGGATTGAAGTGTCGAGATGCATTCGCTGACAGGAGTCTGGTCGCGGATCTCCTTGGAGTGCCAAAGTCCGTATATGACCCCCAGTCCGGCCAGGAAGAGCTGGTGCACCGACTTCCACAACATCTCGACTCGTCCCTCCCACTGCAGGGTTTTGAGCCCGACAACGACTTTGGTAGAAGCCTCAAAACAGATGAGTGTCTCCTCGGCCGACTGGCGGAAGCTGACCGAGTTCGGGCGGTAGAGCAGCAGAATGGCATTGTGGTAGATAACACTCCAGTACGCGTCGGACGCGAATATCGAGGCCGGGTGCGCTTTGCTTAGTTCTGGAATCGTCGCGTGCCACTCTTGCAGGCGAGGCTGGATCTCCTTTAACCAGGCTGGCCAGTTGGGCCGTGGGTAGGCCAGCTTCACGGCCCAGGTCTCACTGTGGTGTACGTGTTTGATCTCTGATTCGAGCCTGGCCAGTGCGAACAAGTGGTTGTGGGCGCGTTGCGTGTGAATGTCGAACTCACTCGGCTGGTGTGAAAGATGCTGGCGGGATGCCGTCCATGGGTTAGGAAGCTGGACACGTATGCTTTCATCCACGATACCGAAAGGGCGCCCGAGAGTGATGCACATGAGGCGATCAAAGTGGTACGTGGAATGCCACAGACGCCTGCGGTCGTCCAGAAGCATGGGGTCCATGTTCAAGCACTGCACATCGGTTTCCCAGTGCAGGCCCGCGTCGATGCAGAGTCGTAAGGCGAACCCTGTTAAGTGCCAAAGGCTTCCTCGCGTGGGCGACAAAGCAACAAATTGAGCCAGCAAGAGCACGACGCGGAGCGTTTCGAGATCGCCTTTGGAGTATGTGAGGATGTTCTCGACCCAACCGAGCGCAGATCGGAAACATCCGTCACTCTGGCTCGGGCGGCCTCCTGATGTGTGCGGTACGTCGACAAGAGCGATGGCGAAGACCATGTACGCCACGAACATATCCAACTGAGGTACCCCGTCTGAGCCCTGGCTTTTGTGAAGTGAGGCGTAGGCATTCTCGATAGCCTTTGCGACTTGTGAACGCTCCAAGATTGGCAAATGCGGTGTACGATACTGGAAGTAAACATGTACCAAGTGATCCGCGACGTGTCGTGGTGGTAAGGAGGCTTTGTCAGGGCTGCCAAAGGAGTATTCGGAGAAGGCCCGTTGTTGCCGATGCTCTAACCCGTGAGTTGACGGCAGCTCGTCGAGATGAATAGCCGCCATGACCATCCTAGCGAAAGAGAGGCCACTGCCTTGTCCGAGGAATCGCTGTGGCTGATGAGGGTCGCCGACGTTCTTGACACTCGTGACCAATTGTACTAGAGGCAAGCTCCCATCCAAGGAAGCTTGTCCACTCCTAAGGACCGACCCTGTCTCCGATTGACTTTCTGTGGCAATACTCCCGCCAGTGTCGTGGGTTGCTGGAATGTGCCTTGAGCGCAGATCGTGGACTTCCTGGGTGAGCTTCGCAATCTTCTCTTCCAGTATGGAAACGTAGTCCCGAGGAATCTCGATGGCTATCAGCAAGTTGTAGTCTCGTCGTTCCTCAGCGCAACACTTACATCGGCCTGCTTGCCGGAATGATACGTCAGACATGGGACGTTCACTCTTTCGCAATTGGAACACTGCGGGAATCTTTGGTCGCACTGCCATATTGATCATGTCTTATCAGTTACTTGATGCTGGCCACGGTGATTGCCGCAATACCTTTTGCTTGCGCCGGCGACATCTGTTGCATCGATAAGCCTCCTATCGCTTATCTGGCCGACGTATGGTCATATGATGTCGGGAGACTGCATGCAACTCACCTCTGACACGCCTGGACCCCAGAGTCCCTGATTCTTTGTTCGGCTCGCGGCATCGTACAAACGGAGACGATAGCATATGATGCTACTGTGAAAGAGGAGATAACTCAGAGTCTAGGGATGTGCCGACGGAAAAACCCGATGCTCATAGTTGCATCTATCTAATAACAGGTTCTGAGTGCTCATTGGATGGCTTGGGACATCCCCTCAATCGCGATAGCCGGATGGCGGCGCCACCAAGGTCAACGGCTTATCGTCGTCGAGTGCTTGTCATTGGAATCGACATGCAAGCACATTGTTACATCCCCGCCCCGGATAACGATGCGATCAATTGCTGTGATCATGATCATCAAGGACTGTGTATTTAGACTCGCAGGTCGGACGACTCGGTTCTTGCTGAGAGCTGAGAACACAATTCATTTGTGATTAACAACGACAACTCGCAGTCTCAAAGCACTGTTCTCCCTCATACAGTTACCATCCAGCATGGAGGGACACAAAGAAGCCATGCCCGACAAGTCAATGTCGAAAGTCGCCACCAACGAGGATCAGGCCTCCGCAGAGGGCTCCTTTACGGAGATATACATTGACCCCGCGAGAGAAGCGGCCGTGCGGCGCAAGTTCGACATCTATGTCGTGCCTGTCTCGGTCATCTATCTTGTCATGGCTACCCTGGATCGTAACAACGTGAGCACTCACCAACGTTCATGGCCAGTTGCATGTTGCTAAACCTTCGTCAGCTCGGCAATGCTCGAGTCTTTGGCTTCGACGAAGACGTCGGCTTAAAAGACGGCGAGTTTGGCAACATCCAGACCCTCGGCAGCGTCTGCACCGTCCTCTTCGAAGTCCCGTGGGTTCTGGCCACTCGGAAATGGGGAGCCAAAAACGCAATCGGCACTGCCTTCGTCCTCTGGAGCATCTGCACGCTCGGAACTGCCTTTGTTCAGAACTACGGCCAGACAGTGGCCTGCCGCATGCTGCTCAACGCCGCCGAAGCAGGTCTCGCTCAATCGTTTGCCTTCCTCTTCTCGACAATCTACCCGCGCGAACTGGCAGGCAAGCGAATCATGACGACGAACCTTGCCCAGTGTATCTCTGGCGCCTTTGGTGGACTGTTCGCATACGCCGTTCAGACGATGGGATCACGTCACGGGCTAGCGGCGTGGCGATGGCTCTTCATCGTCGAGTTCGGCCTGACGGTTTTCATCTGCGGCATTGGCTTGTTCTTCCTCCCGGGCAAGGTCGAGGAAGCCTGGTTCCTCAACGAAGAAGAAAAGGAGACTATGCGCATGAAGAAGGAAAGGGACTACCTCATCAGAGGCGAGGAGAAGTTCGAGCGCAAGTGGATCAAGATCGCCCTGCTGGACCCCTTCGTCTACCTCCTCGGCATCGCCTTCTTCACTTCCTCAGTGGCAATCAATGGGTTCGGAGTCTTCCTTCCCACCATCATCTATGGTCTTGGGTAAGTCGTGGCTCCAATACATCATATCCTCTTGTGCTAATCCTCGCAGCTTTGCTTCTCTCAAGGTCAACTACATGACTATCCCAGTATACGTACTGGGCGCCATCTCCCTTTGCATCCAGGTCTACTATTCCGACAAGCTCAGGAAGCGAGGTGTTTTCATTGTTGCGTGCTGTGCGCCGGTCGGTGTTGGGTATCTCATGTGCGTGGGGTCCAAAGACCCGAACGTTGGTTACGCTGGCATGTTCGTTCTTGTCACAGGTGAGTTCTTCGTCTTTTTCATCCAGGAACGCTTCTAACAACTGATCCAGGACTTTACCCCATCTCGACTTTGGCCGTCACCTGGATTACAACGAACCTTGCCCCCGACACGAAGCGCGCCATTGGCCAGCCTTTTGCATACAGTCTTGCCAATGTGTCGAACCTCGTCTCTGGACAGCTATACCCTACTCGACAGGGTCCGCGATACGTCCCCGGCAATGCCATTTCAGCTGGTCTTACATTAGTTGCTGGATTCCTCTACGCTACATGTTGGCTTCTGCTGAGGAAGAGGAATGCCAAGAAGGCGAAGCTCATCGCTGAAGGCGCTACTACCAACGGCAAGGAAGGCGACCAGAGCCTCGCCTTCACGTATGTCCTCTAGTCGGGTTTATCATCAGTGGTGTTGGAAGGCAGCGATCGTCAATCGATTCAGGATAAGAGTAATTGACCAATTCGGCATGGGGAAAGATGGGGGCGGGCGTCCACCTTCGCACAGTCTACATTGAGCAGCCGGCAATCATGATATGAGGTACCCTCATGTACCCAGGAATGTTCCCTTCATGGGTGAGTTCGTGTTCGTGTGTCGCGGGAGGTTGTCTACCAAAACGGAGGTCATCTAGCTAATCACTCGGTCCGGAAAGGCCACCGACTTTTCAAGGTGGAGTACGGGTGTGACGAAGCGGTACTTGTTCTAAATGAAAACTAAACTATATAATTTATAAAAGTTATTAAGAAATAAAAAGTAATTCTTGATATTTATTATAATTAAATAAGAGTAATATTTTTTTTTTAATAACTAACGTGAACCACAAGCGAGTGGCGCATTATTCCAAAGACCACAACCTACCACTGAACTTCAACAATTGCAACCAAAACCAACATGGAAACGCCTTCAAAAGAACGCTAATTAATTCTTGCTCTTCATTCAATAAAGAAGGACCCGAAACTCAGTGCTCGAGCCGCTGCAAAGCTCTATAATATCCCTCATCGAACACTTCTTCATCAACAGAAGGGTACCCCTTCTCGTCGTGATAGCCCTCCTAACTCTGCGAAATTAACCAAGCTGGAAGAGAAGACGATTGTTGAGTATATTCTTGACCTGGATTCGCGATTATATCCTCTACGGATGAGTGCGGTCGAAGCTATGGCCAATCACCTGCTGCAGGATCGAGGTCAGTAACGCGTCGGGATCATCTGGGCGTTAAACTTCGTCAAACGGTAACCAGAGCTGCGAACGCGTTTATTTCGCAGATATGACTACCAGAGGGCCTAATGCGAAGATCCAGACGCGATAAACGCATGGTTCCGCCTTATGCACAACACTATCGCGAAGTACGGCATCCAAGATGCGGACATCTACAACTTTAACGAGACCGGGTTTATGATGGGCGTTATTAACAGCGGAATAGTCGTCACATCTTCCGAGAGGCGTTCCAGGGCAAAAATGAGGCAGCCTGGAAATCGAGAATGGGTTACAGTGATCCAAGGCGCCGGTGCGCTGGGGTTCTGCGTTCTGCCGTTCATCGTGGTTTCAGGCAAATATCACCTCTCCAGCTGGTACAAAGAAAGCCCTCTACCTCCCGACTGGGTCATCGCAACATCCGATAACGGCTGGACAACAAATGAAATTGGCCTAGAATGGATCAAGCATTTCAATAAATCCACTAAGTCGCGTACTTCCGGCTCACATCGCCTTCTCATCATCGATGGGCATGAAAGTCACTGCTCCGTGGCATTCGATCTCTACTGCAAGGAGAATAATATTATCACACTCTGTATGCCTCCTCATTCATCTTATTTACTTTAGTCTTTGGATATTGGCTGTTTTAGCCCGCTGAAGGCAGCTTACGGTCGGCAAATTAAGAACAATATGAGAGCCGGTACAAGCCACATCAGCAAGGAGGATTTCTTCCCGGTGTTTTTCGCGGCTTTTCAAGTAGCAATAACGGAGAAAAACATCCAGGGAGGCTTTAGAGGGGCTGGAATTATGCCTTATAGCCTAGACGCTGTTCTTTTAAAGCTAGATGTGAAGTTGAAGACGCCAACGCCCCCAGGGACATCTCATAGGCTCCCTGAACCTTGGACCTCCTGGACGCCTAACAATCCGATCGAGGCTGATTCACAAACCGACTATATCAGAAAACGAATCTCTCATCATTAGGAGAGCTTCCTAACATTAATTATCCAAGCTGTTGACTAATTTGCGAAAGGTACACGAGGTATTATGCACTAGCTTGCTCTTCTTAAGTCTGAGGTCAGTCTACTTCGAGCAGAGAATAATACGCTTAGCCGTCGCCGCAGGGCTAGAAAAACACGTCTCCGACAAGGAGGGAGCATGACCCTAGCTGAGGGTCAAGACACACAGGCTCAGAACGAGGTAAATATACAGATAAAGGAGGAAGGGCGGCAGAGTCAAGGTCGGAAGCCGAGGGTCGAGATTAACAAACGGCGTTGTGGAGTGTGCGGGAATATAAGATATAATGCAAGAACTTGCCAAGTCGATTTAATAACTTTTAGAGAAGATAATAGCATTTAGTTAGACATAATTTAAATGCGTTACAGGTGGTTTTGCTTATAAGATGTTCAGGAGGTTTGTTTACGTGCGCCACTCGCTTGTGTGCGCCACTCGCTTGTGGTTCACGTTACTTATAATTTATATTACTTAATTATCAAGATTTCTATTCAAGCTGATTAATGCCTAGATTACCCTAGACAGACAACTTACAACAAATCTTACCAAGTAAGGTCGATCGTTATAATTCAGGGCAATCGCATACAGGGTAGTTGATTAATGTAAATAGAAATTGTGTCGAGAACATTGCGCATGCTACTACTATATGAGGTTCACATGGGAGTTGGAGCTTCTCAATAGCCTCAAAACTCATACCTGGTAGATAAGCTTGAAGCTTACCCTTATTGTGGCTACACTACTCACGACTAAGGTATCTTGGGTTGCCCTCCAACAAGCATACATGACCAGCGCTGATGATGGATCCGGTTCGTGTACAATTACTACAATCGAACGGACGTCGTCATGTGTACCAGAGAAGCTAATAGAACAACATCTCACCATACTCCAACCTGGACTTTTCACTCATGAGGCACACACACAACTCTACACTGCATGCTTTGTGTCCTTATCCTCGGCACTTCAGGCCAAGCAACAATGCAAGCACCATGTGTTCGTTTCGTCTTCGCCCCCTCTTCAAGCATGACACCCTGCTCCCGAGTTTGCCATTCGGCGGTCAAAACCACTCGCCACGGACGAACCCTCGCCCCGGTCGGCACGTTTCAGGATGTCTGCGTGCAGGCTCGTGTGGGGAACAACCTGAACGCCTGTCTTGTGACGAACGTGCCAAAGTTTGGTACGAGGGTATGTAAGCGCACAGATGTTGTGATCGTGATCAGGGAAGATATTTGTTGGGTTAATGGCAAGAGACTGTTTGTTCAAAGGGAACAAGCAAAGCTACGGCGTATGATCGGAGGAGCCAGCCGAGAAAAAGCAAAGGGAGTGCCGTGATGATACTGTGGAGTCATGACGAGGAATGGAAACGCATGAAGGAACACATAACGGGTCTATCGACTCTATTGACGGAGCTCTGCATTGCCATGGCCTTGGTGGTACGGACTTTGTTGCGAGATGTGACGCAAGGTGGTGTAGCCAAATGCAGGGAGACAGAAAGACAGCCAGGCGCTGAATGTTGTCTCGTTGGGCCTTGAATGAAGATCTAATCAAGGATGGTAGGTGGATGACTGCTCCTGGCACTTCGCTTGAAGAAGCAAGGGGCATGCTGCGAGGTCCAAGTGCAAATGAGACAGCGAATCAAAGCCTCCAGCGAGGCGCAATGACTTGGGTGACAGACAGACACGATGAAAAACAGCGGGTCAGCCAGGGGATTCAGGGTCCAGGGCAGAGACTGAGATCATTGAGATGAGCTCACCGACTTTACGATCAGGGCGTCGTTGCTTTTTTCTTCGATCAGCCCGCTGATGATCCCTTTACTTCTTCTGATCCAAGACTCGCAATGATTTGCTACTTCGTCCGAGACCTCTGTCCGTCATGGCAATTCTCGCGAGAGATACGGCATATCAGCCAGCCTTGGGACAATCATTAGGCGGTGGTGGTGCCATTGGCGGCTGGGTGCAGCATCCTCGAGCCTCTCAGGGGTCGATATTGACCCTCCATCAGCATCTGTTGCTCGATGCTGCATATTGACGGCTCGCTGCGTGTGTCCGTTTGTGCATGTGCATGTGTTTCAGGTTTCGGAGGCGACTCTTTCAACATGCATGTGTCCCTGTGCCACGGGGGGATTCACGGGATGCAATGGTCAGCAAAAGCAGTACAAGGACAGAGAGAGGCGTTGGTTGCATTGCTGGCCCTGCGCATCACCTCATCAGAAGAGACAGTCAGAGAATTAGACGAACAAAGCAAAGTGACTCTGAACCAGAAAGCCAGCCAGCCTTGCCCAGGCTTCAGCTCAGGCCTCTTCCTCCTCTGAACCCCTGTTAGACATGGGTTCCCCCATCTGCCGTGGAGACCCTGGGCTTCAGACTTGAAAAGTGAGAGATGAACGCGATCAGAGAGAGCGCAGCTCACAATCACATTCGAGAGATCCTAAGACATTGTAATATCACCAAGACGCAGTCTCCTCTCTCGGTTTCTTTTTCCTCCTGAATCCATCATCATCATCACCGCCGTCTTCTTCACCTGCATTACCCCATCTTCCTGCAGCTTTCACCCACACTACTGCTGCACGGTTTCAGGCACCACGACACGCCGCCGACGCGCCACCGCTGCCCCTAAGAGCAGCTACCGCAGCCACCACCGTCCGCTGGGTACAATCTGTTAGCGTTTTCACAGCTCTACCGCTCCAGAGCATAACTGCCGGTACCGCGCCGGAAAAAAAAAGGGGCCACCGCCCACTGCAGCCCAAAAAAAGCAACACTTGGGTCGTGAACCTTGGAATTGCTCGACTCGCCCCCGAAACACTCGAGACGATAGTCTACCACCAAGGAACTAAACGGCTTAAGATCAATACTACGGTCATTGTGTGGTACGCTACTACGCCTAGGACCTGACTGGGTACTGCACTGTGCATGTTGCTCCTGGTGTCACTGAAGCACTGGCCGTTCTGCCATGCATCACCGTGACCACCACCACAGAGATGCCCCCGGATCCAGAGCAAGATCCAGATCCAAACCTCGTCGACCCCCTAACATAAACACCACCCTAGCCGCCTCCAGACCAGCAGACTACCCAACTCTTGTCACGCCACCCTCCAGCGTCCTCTACATCTCCGAACACGACCATCATCAACAACCTTCCCGCCAACGAAACGCTTCTAGTTACCTTCAGGACCACCTGCACCTAGCCGATGAATCCTTTCTAGAGAATCCAACCCCAGTCGACAACGACATGGCTGAACACCACTCCCGCGTGCCACAGCGCGATTCGCACGACCTGTCCTACTCTACAAGAAATGTCACCCGTGATTCCCTCGTCACGAATATGCTGTTGTCCCTCGACCAGTTCTCCTCGATGGGTGGGCCAGCCGGCGCCAACGGGTTCGCCCCTGACGACTCGTACGACGACGCGCCCCAGCTCTTTGACACTTCCCGAAGCTGGGCGAACTCTGTCGTGCCAACCCCTAGGCACCATCAGCACTCCTATAGCTCCGATATCGACGCCAATGACGACTCCAGCCGCATGTCAAGTCAGACTTCGCGTGGCCGCCGAAGCAATAGCTCCTCCAACTTCCACAACACCTACTCGCGTCTCAATAGCGTCCGCGAGTCAGCACATCGAAGCCAGCCTGCCACACCTCGAGTAGCCAGGCATTCTCGTGGTGGTAAAGAAAGCAAGAGTAGCAGCACCACCAGCGTCGATGCTGCCTACAGCCAATTGCACCAGCAGCAACGTCTTGCTCGCAGCGCGGGCCGATCAGCGAGCTTTGATCACGGTCCGAACAGCCAATTGGACAGCGTTCCCGTTTCGCCATTCCAGGTTGAGTTCTCCAATAGCTTTCTTCGCGACGACTACAACGCTGCTCCGACACCGACCATCCCCAGTGGCCCGAGACGTGTTCCCTCAACACCGGTCATGCCGCCTCCGCCGCCACCCGAGCCGAAACAACCTCAACAGTTTCTGGAGCGGAAACGGAGTCTGAGTCGGTCTCTGAAGAGCGCATCCGGGAGACGAGGTCTCAGCTCACGGGATGCTGCCGCCGCGCCTGCGCCTGGCCTCATGTCTCCCGATACGGACTCCGCTCCTGCACCACACGTGGGCTACGAGAAGTCCAAGGATGCGATCCGGAGCGGGACGCAGACTGCCAGTGCTCCAGCACCTAAGGAAAAGCAAGGGTTCTTCCGACGAGTTTTTGGTGGTGGCTCCAAAAATGGGGATGCGCAGGCCCAGGCCCGCGTTGCTTCCCCTCCTGATCGGTCGGTCGAGTCTGGCGGCAACAACGCCTCAAACAGCTCGGCTCCGCCTTCACGGGATACTTCGTCATCGCACTCTCACCGCCCTACGTTGCAGAAGAAGCCCTCGTCTTTCTTCAGACGGCGGAAGAAGTCTACTGCTGATCAGGCGCCCCCTCTGCCAACAGATGCACCGCCAGTGCCTCCTGTCGCTCCCATCAACCTTCATGTAGAGAAAGGAAAGAACATCGACAAACCCGAGCCCAGCCCCGTCAGCAGTCTGCGAGAAGTCATGACGCCCTATTTGGACAAGTACCCGCAGCATCAGATGCCGCTGAGGGATATCACGAACACGACACCGGATCGAAATGTTGATTCCAGAGCCGAGTACAAACGCGAATTCTCGCCCGACTACGAACCGAGCCCGAACGCAAGAATAAGAACCGTACATTCGGACTCGGACCACGAGCATTCTAGTAGTGCCCATGATACGCCAACGCGCCCTCCGCCGGCAAGGCCTAGCCAGTCGCAGACAAGGAATGATTCGTTCCTGAACCTCGATGGTGGCAGTGATGGCGATGAAGATGCTATTCGCGGCCCCCAGAAGAAGGCGGGCTCCGAGGGTCTCACCAACTCCGCGACGGAGGAAACTCTGCGGCCGAAGAAAGGCGCCTTCGCTGTGTATCAGACTGACTCGGAAGAGGATACCGGACGATCCAGACTTGCCCTTCCAATCGAAGGTGCCAGGGCGGTCAGCCCTGCCTCCGCATCCTCTCGTGCCGATTCCAAGTCTGGTGCCAGCGCGCCACCTAGCGTTCACATTGAGGCACCAGCTGAGCCCAGCCCCAAGATGCCGAGTCCGAAGGTTCTCGGGACGCTGGAGAACATGAAGTCGAAGCCTCTGGATGAGCCGAATTTCGTCATTGGCGAACCCACAGAGGATGACCGGCAGAAAGCGCAGAAGATCTTTGATGGCAACGAAGACTTCATCTCCAAGGAGAAGGCAGCTGCTTGGATGGGCGAGGAGGGACCTGTCCGTCAGCGCACCCTGCAGGCTTATATGGAGCTTTATGATTTCAAGCGCCAAAGTATCGTAACTGCTCTGCGCCAGGTTTGCGGGCGTCTTGTTTTCCGAGCAGAGACTCAGCAGGTCGATCGCATTCTGGTGGCATTCTCGAAGCGGTGGTGCGACTGCAATCCCAATCACGGCTTCAAGGCTACAGGTAAGCTCGATCCAACCTTCTGCAACCGGCAGACGCTAAAGATTCACAGATGTCATTCACATGATTTGCTATTCCATCATGCTTCTGAACACCGATCTGCACATTGCCGACATTGAGCAGAAGATGACTCGCAGCCAGTTTATCAAGAACACCATGACCACTATTAGCCAAGCAGTTCGGGAGGTCGCACCAGACGCATTTTCTCGTCCGACGATCTTGCCAGAGAAGGGTAGCGGCCTGGGCGTGGAAGCTCCCGCCGAACCGGAGACGAGGTCTTTCAGGCACTCCTTCCGCCCACCTCCACGCACCGACACGCAGAACAGTGCCGCATCGGACCTCACCAACGATTGCGGCCCTCTTGTCAAGGCACCATTCGAGGGATCTTTCCGAGCTTGGGAAGAGCAAGTCGAAAACGTTCTTAAAGGAACATATGCCTCTATTCGCGATGAGAGGTTGCCATTGTACGGAGCAGAGCCGGAAGCACCTGCCATGCCGAATTCGCAGAGCAGTCTGTCGGTCATGGGGATGCTCAAGCGAAGCCCAAGTGTGCTTAGTAAAGCACCATCCGAGAGCGGGATGTCCACCACTCGAGGGCGCGTGCCTGAAAATGGTCGCGCGGCGAACTCGCGATGGGCCTCGAAGAGTCGCTCCCGCCCTGGCATGGGTCGTAACGGCTTCTCCTCTAGCCGGACGAGCTTCGATGAGGCGAACTCCATGTGGAGCCCAGCCCTGTCTTCGGCGACCTGGAGCAGGTACTCACTGGGACGAACGCATACTTCAGTTTCACAAGACTCCTTTGCTGTTTCTATGCACAGGGGTGACTACCAGCAGTCCATTGGTTTCGCTAATGCACTCAGCCAAGCCATCATTCGAAATGAGGACAACATTGGTCCCGATGGTGCTGGTTCTATCATGAGCGAGGAGCTCCCTGATCAGCTCTTGGACGACGAGTCTCTTGAGCTTGCCGGACCCCCATGGGTCAAGGAGGGCATGGTGATTCACAAGCACCACCTCGATGGGGTGGACAAGAAGGCCAGGGACAGGAACTGGACCGAGGTCTTTGCCGTCATTCAGAAGGGACAGATGAGTCTGTTCTCCTTCTCGTCAAATAAGTCCACGAGACAGAAGAACCGCACACGAAATGGGCCGAAGATGAATGCACCTGTCGGTGGAGGCAATTGGCAGGACAACGCGACAAACATGGGCTCGTTCAACCTCCGACAGACTTTGGCCTCTGCATTGCCTTCACCCGGCTACTCACGCTCGAGGCCTCATGTCTGGGCGCTCAGCTTGCCGACTGGCGCTGTTCACCTCTTCCAAGTCGGCACACCTGAGATCATCAAGGAGTTCGTGACGACTGTGAACTACTGGAGTGCCAGACTCAGCACTCATCCTCTGGTCGGTGGTATAAGCAACATCGAATACGGGTGGGGCGAGTCGATTGTGAACAACTCACTGGTGATGGCAATCAACGAGTCGAATGGGAGTTCCAACGGAAAGGAGTCGCGACCCGGCAGCAGTGCAGCTGTGGGTCGCCGGTCCAGCTTCCAGAGCGGTCGTGCCAGCATCCGCTCCGCTAGTTTCGATCTTGGTGCTCGGGCTTTCGCGACTGACGGTGGCCGTGGGAAGCTCCCTGGCGACCGCATCCACATTGCAACCTGGGCTCCTCCAACGCAGAGCATGCGTCCCAGCAACGCTCGGGAAGAAGAGCAACTTGCGACGCTGTCAGCCTACGTCAAGAATATCGAGGAGGACCTGCAGGCACATAATCAGCTGCGCAGCCCCATGCTCTTGGCCTTCACACCACGAGGCAGCAACGCGAACAAGGCTATGTCCAATTGGGAGCGCAAGAGTGCTTACTTGCTGAGGGAGATTGTCAAGTACAGGACCTACGTCGATTGCCTACAGCAGGCGTCAAGTCGCAGGCAAGAGGTGTACAGCGAGAGAAGACTGGCTAGGAAGGCGGCCAGAGGGGAGTTGAGCGATGGGGAGATGGAGGTCAGCGGTGACGAAGAGGGAGAGATGGTGAGAGCTTAAAACGGGCATTCGATGGGGCTCGTCTTGGTATCGAGTACTTGGGAATAATGACAGACATACGACAGGATGGGTGATTTTGTTCTGCCTGTGGGATATACCCCCTTTTTGTTTTCGGGCTTCACGCCTGGAGATCATGTAACATTACGATAACGGAGTTTCTTTGAACAGTCTGAATCAGAAGCAAGCGCTGGCTTTGTGTCTTCTTTCGCGAGATTTCATTCGCCTGTCAAACAATAAATATACGTGGTGACCTCGATGGCTTCGCATATTCCTCTTGGGTGCAGCGGGATGAGAGAAAATTACAAACTACCTGATATGTCACACTCTCTCCTACCAAACCAGTTCTACGTTAGACCATGAAAGGATTGATTGGCGCAATTGGATCCAAGCGGATTGAGCTGCTGCTTGAGCACCTGCTGGCACTCTGCCCCAATCACTTGTCTGAAGCCGATGACAGCAGGCGCACCACTTGGCCATACTGCCTCTCAAGAGGGTAGAATATGCGCAGAATGAAGTAGAATAGCTAGCCCTGAGCTGGGGGTATATCATCCGCATCTCCCCAAGTTCACAATTGTGATTCTTCTGTTTCGCACTCACACTCGTTGGCACTACCGTTCACCATGGTCAACATCGCGCAGGATGGCCTTCTCATTCGCAGGCTGCCGCCGGAGCTTCACTTTATGATTTACGAACACCTTCCGACACCGGGCCTAGGAACATTCGTCAAAACATGCAAAGCGGCTCGCGGCCTTGCCGAGGCAGTACTGTACCGACGCGACGCTCGTGAAGGGAGGTTGGCCCTGCTGTGGGCGATCGTACTCAGCAGTTCCGGTACAACGGGTCGAGCCCAGAGCGAGAACATGTGGAGGAAATTGGTTCAGTACGCCCGCCTGGGCCAGTACTCGGTCGATGTCAATGCTGAATACAGGAAGGTTGTAACGGTTGAGAGCCGGCAGGTTGGGGCATTAGCGAGTCCGTTGCTGATTGCTGCTGCACTCGGTTCTGCCAACTTCACCAAAGAACTGCTGGACCACGGTGCCCGGCCTATCTTCAAAGGACGTAATGTGAGCGCATTCATGCCTCTTAGCCTGAAGTTTCACATAGCGGATAAGGATGTTATTTACAAACTGCGAAAGCTCGATCGTGAGAATCGTGAGCAGGGCAACCGCTTCATCTCGCCTCTTGCCTACGCTTTCCAGAGAGGGGATGAGAATATGATTAAACTCCTGCTCAATCGAGACCATGACTTTTGGTTGGTGGACTTGGGCGGCAACATGAGGGTTCCCAAAATGTGGAGGCATGCTACAACACTTCATCATCTGGCAGCTACAAAGAGTCTTGGACACCTCATTGGCGCTGAATGCCGACGATTTACTGCCTTCATCAACCAAAAAGTCCACGCCGATATGGCACCATTGCACCTGACAATTGCTTACTGCAACGTGAAGGCGTTCAAAGCACTGGTAGCCCTGAATGGTATCGACATCGATGTTCGCACGTACATGGGGCGAACACCCCTCCTTCTAGCTATCCAGGCTTGCTGGACAGCCTCTGATCCGAGCCATCGGGAGTACTTTAGGAGGATGTCCATCCATGTGAGTGTGGTATCTAAGGAAATTCACCTCTATAAGCTGACGACGTATTAGCTCATAGATCAAGGGGCTGACGTGAATGTGTTGATCGGGGGAGTCATTGACGAGACACCACTGATCATGGCAATGAGAGTCGTTAATGACGATTGGGAAACAGCATCAGAGTCTGTTTGGGCCATTATCCGTCATCTCCTAGAGCACGGCGCACAGCTGAACGATGTCACTCCGCAAGGGACCACAGCACTGCACCTGCTGTTCAGGGCATTTTGTGATGCGGAGCAACCGAAGCCATTCGAAGACAAACTCAAGGAGCTAATTGAAGGGTTCAATGCGGACATCAATATCCCAATAGCTGCGGCTTGGCCTCCGTCTCCCGAGACCATGCTGGGACATTGCCTTAGACAAAGTCCAGCAACATCACATCATTCAAGAATCAAGAAATTTGCTCAGTATCTTGCCGAGAAAGGCGCTCGCTTGTGCGACCACGAAGTTCCGAATGTCTTCTACAGATGGATGGGAGACCAGGATCTGCGCTCGCTCAAGTGGCTCAACATGAAGCCTTATGGAGACAAGATCTTGGAGGCGGATGCTTTCGAGGCATACAAAGATGTCTTGATGCAGCGTCAGGAGCTAGGATTCGCCAAACAGCTGCTGGAATGGCTTCCGTGGCCTAAGCAAGCCAACGATCTAATACCTCAAATCGTGTTCTCGGAGACTGTGAATGTCAGCATTCGCAATCTTGTCATGAAGAAATCCAGGGCCAACGGTCGCAACGTCTTTCGGGTGCCTTTTGATGCGACAGGACAAAATCTTCTCCATCGTATCGTCAGAAGACTGCGAGATGATTCCACTTATACTGAAGGTACCGCCATTCAGGAAGCCGACTTGTTCATCACGAGAGGGGCGACGACAAAAGTGAATCCAGCCAAGGCTTTGAATTGCCCGGATTCTGCTGTGGATTGGTTGCTGGACCTGTCCGAGTCTCGAGGGGGAAGTTTTTCGAAGTTGGAGAGACTGTTCCGTAAAACCGAAGAGAAAGAGGAAGGGCGACAGAGACAAGACTGCAGCATGTTCGTCGAAGCTGTCGACTGAGCTGGAGCCAGCCGGCGCTTATTCAATGGGAAGTTGCCGAGTGAAGTCAGAGGCTTTGATGCTTGCACATTGCATTTGCACCAAGCCCTCGGCACGTTTGAAGAGCGCTCAGCATTCCATGTCGACAGTATTTCGAGGTCACCCCACGCCTTGCACTAGCTGAAGCAACCGTCGTTCTTAGACTTTCCCACAATCAACGAGCTGAACTGACATCGCTCCCTGGCATCTCTATGGACTTCCGCTTTAGGCAGGTTGGGTTGGCCTAGGCGTGCAGATCTCAGGGACTCGGCGCGGGGCGGGAGGGCGCGACAACAAGAAGGTGTGGCCTGGGATCGTGCTGTGAGTGGTGGGATATCGCAAGGGGTACAGGGGGTCTTTGTTTCGCACGATAAGGGTTGACTTTGGATGCCTTTTGCCGAGAACGAGATGACAGATGGACGAAGAAGATTGCTGATCTGAATTCATATGGTAGCCGCGCTGTGACAGCCACACGTAATCAGACAGTGAACCACCAAACACATCCCGTGTTGCAGTCTCACGATGACCAGAGGTCCCTTCCTAACAGCATCCCGACCCCTGGTAATGTCAAACTAAGCACTGTGGGCCAATGACATGACCCCTCCCCTCGGTCACCCGTTTCGCAATTCGCATGAGGTTGTATTCACTGCCGGTCCATATCGGCACTGATACGCGACAACGTGCCCTCGGGCATCCGGGCCTTGGCCAGAACAGGTAGGTTCTTGGGGGCGGGGAAACTTGAGAATGAATCGCGGCAACCGCCGACATGTCTTGGTGTGATTGTCTCATTCGACGAGGCTATAAGAGTGAGCGTATTTCCCTCACGATGTGTGAAGTTCTGAGCGGTCAGTCGTTGTCGTCGCGCGCGGTCTTATCATCGTATCTGTCGAGATGAAGTTCTTCATTACTACCTTGCTGTCGGCGGCGGTGACTGTTCTTGCGGTGCCGATTCCTATCCCTGATCCGGTAAGTAGTACCTGGGGTTGACTTATCTTCACATGTGTCGCTCAGGAGCTTATCTCGACTATAGCCCGGCATTCCTAGCTCTTCGACTGCGACCACGCTGCTGGCCGGCTTGACGGTTCGGGCCTGGAGCAATGAGAACACTTACAACCGTGACCTGTTCCCGCACTGGGTCGCCATCTCGGGCAACTGCAATGCTCGGTGAGTAGACCCTTGACCACTTCACTTTGCATGCCATTGACTGAACTCTTCTCCAGTGAATTTGTCCTTCAGCGCGACGGCACCAATGTTGTAGTGAACACTGCCTGTACCGCGCAGTCTGGCACATGGCGCAGTCCCTACGATGGCGAGTCAACCACCTCTGCTAGTAGCCTTGACATCGACCACATGGTCCCTCTCAAGAATGCCTGGGTCGTAAGTACCTCTTGTCTCCTCAAACACACCACTGATTCACCACTAACACCACTTGTGTACAGTCTGGTGCTGCTTCTTGGACGACCGCCAGACGCCAGGACTTTGCCAACGATGTGTCTAGTCCCCAGCTGTGGGCTGTGACTGCTGGTGTGAACAGGTCCAAGGGCGACAGGAGCCCTGACTCATGGGTTCCGCCGTTGGCGAGCTTCCATTGCACG
The DNA here is from genome assembly GCA_030734395.1 of Sarocladium kiliense. Taxonomy (NCBI): domain Eukaryota; kingdom Fungi; phylum Ascomycota; class Sordariomycetes; order Hypocreales; family Sarocladiaceae; genus Sarocladium; species Sarocladium kiliense. The sequence goes on from JAUZTG010000029.1 coordinate 2,311,670, forward strand.
TATGCGAGGTCTTGGATCAAGGTGAAGAGTTCGTGGTCTTTGAGTGTGACGAGCGCGGAGAAGGCTGCTTTGACTGATCTGCTGAGGACTTGCTGAGCGATGTTTGCGGTATCTGATTGATGAGCCTGTAGCCATGATGAGCTTGAGAATAAATGCAATGATGTGACAAGCCAACATATCGAAGAGTGTGCATGAGTGAGAGTCTGGTCACCTGACTCCAGAGTAGTAGGCAAACATCCGGAGTAACACAAGTCGAACAACTGCCATCAGATGATCACGCCGACCCATCCACTGAGTCAACCCGAAGGGGCAATATCAGCCGCGTCCCTAAATGCAGGGCGCGATGCTTAGTATCGATCATGAAGATGTCGGCGCTGTATCTCTGCCTGGTGCCACAAAGGTCCCTATGCTTACATGTTGGAGACATGATGGTCTACTTCCTTGCGACCTCGTCACCTCCAAGTCTCTCTCCCTCATCATCGTCTGGTCCTTCGTTCCTCACAGCCTGGGGGTGATGAGTCCTTCAGACGTCTATGAACCAGCCTTCAGCTGTCTTCTCACCTATTTCTTTCTGTTCCTCGCGCTGGTCGCTATCGTTTGTTTCCTTTGATGTCCACATCGGTGTTCGAACGTAGAAGTCAAAACAGAGTCACTTTCGACGATTTACCCACACGATGAAGAGTTTCGAATGGTTCGTCTTCGCGGCTACGGCTCAAGCAAGGCTTTGGAGCATGAAGTCTTGCACTCCCGCAATGGGAAGTCCCAGTAAGTCGCTTCCACGGAATGAAGCTTCATCAATTGACGTATGAGTAGGCTGTCCACCAAACCCAGGCTTTGGTGAGAATGTCACATTCGACTTCTCCGGAACATCTCAGAAGGAGGACATCGAGAAGTTCTGGACGTTGGATCCTCGATCTCAAGAGGATTGGCTCACAATAGACCTGAGGACGGAGGACAAAGGTGCAGCCTTGAAGGTCCTCGAACCACTACATGGCCCAACATTGGCGAGCAAAAAGTATCTGATGTTCGGCAAGGTCTTCCTGGAGCTGCAGGCAGCTCCAGGAAAGGGAGTGGTGACTGCGATCGTGCTGAAGTCTGACACAGGCAATAAGATTGACTGGGTAGGTCTTCACTGCCAGCATGTGGCCACCCAAACGAGGGCTGACAATTCGACTTGTAGGAAATCCTTGGAGCCTACGACAAGCAGGTGCAATCGAACTACTTCTTCGATGGCAGGCCCATCTACAACCAGTTCGCCGACACCTACAATCTGGACTTCTCTACCACATCAGACTTCCATACCTACACCATCGAATGGTCCGACAAGTTTCTCATCTTCTCCGTTGACGGAAAAGAGTTGAAGACTTGGAGATATGGAGACATCCCTGGCGAGCAATGGCCACAGTTGCCGATGCAGGTCAAAGTCGGCGTTTGGGCCGTGACCGAAGACAGTGAACCGGGGGAGATCGAGTGGGCAGGCGGAGTGCCTGATTGGGAGATTGATGCGCCTTTCATGGCGTACTATAGGACTCTGAAGGTGCAGGATGCTGCAGCGTTCTGTCATGGCAAGACGGGGGACATCTCGTACGTCTGGAATGAGGGCGCACAATGGGAGGATATAAGGGTCATGGGTTGCGAGAGACGGGGCTCAGGAGGGCTCATGCCAGACAATGTTGTGACGGCAGGGACAGAGATTCCGACAGTCAGCTCGGCAGCAGCAGAAGCCAGTGATACATGTGCTGATCCTGAACCGTCCACGACTGAGCAGACGGAGTCATCAGACACCACCACTGAAACGAGAAGCGAAAGCACGAGTACAACAGCAGGTTCAGAAGAGGACGTTGCTGTGTCTGTGGAGGCTCCTGGCCTTCTCATGGCTGTCGTGCCGCTTGTCTGGAATCTGGCAGTCTGACGCCTCCAGCCTTCTCCCAGGACATAAGAGCGAGAATTGGGTCTCAGATGAAGCAAATAGAGTATTACTACTTCAAATCTGTCGCTCCAGGCTACAGTGATCGCGGTGTTGCTTTCATCTGTGCAAACGAGTAGTCAGGGAGTTGTCTCGAGTTGTCTCATTGTACCCGAACTCGAGGAACTATCTACTTCACCAACATCGGGACACTTGTCGATCTCTGCGCTTCAATCAGGAGTGTGTACCCCGGACTTTGGCGAGTCCGAACCAGTATTTGACGTGCGGGGTGGAAAACGAGATCCTAAAGTGAACTATATCTGATCATGGAGGCGACGCTAGTTGACAGGAATCACTTTTCCGGGGCGACCCCCAACATGACGGATTGCCCACCTTTAATTATGCCCAAGTGGTAGTAGTCATGGGGCTGGACTTAGTCTCCGTGCGGAGGTGGCGTGCCTTATTGATGGCTGTCGATAGCCAGGATTGATCACGATTCAGGAGTAGCTTTAGTATATAGAGACAGCTTCGGCCCTGGCGGCTCGTGCGCTTTGGTGTAAGTCATTTTCATACAACAACGCTTCCTATACAATAACTAAGCGCCATGTCAAAAACCGCAATTATTACAGGAGGATGCTCAGGCATGGGCCTCGAAGTGGCCAAGCTCCTCCACAAGAATGACTCCTCCTGGTCACTCCACCTCCTCGACTTCAACGACACTGCCGCCAAAACCGCCCTCGCTGAGCTTCCTTCGGCGCACTACCACAAGGTCGATGTGACTGATTATAAGGCCCTCGGTGCTGTCTATCAGAACGTCTTCAAAGCTGATGGCAAGCTTGACTTCGTCTTTGCCAACGCCGGCATCGTCGAGAGACGGAACTTCTACGATATTGAGCCCAGCACAGGCACTGCACCGCCAGAAGAGCCAAACCTATCAAGTTTGACGGTCAATCTGAACGGTGTAATCAATACTACGCATCTGGCGATGTATTACATGCGCCTTAGCCCTCACAAGGGTCAAGGTGCAAGCATCGTCATGACGGCCAGCTGTGGAGGTATCTACCCCAGTGACTTCTCGCCCATCTACTCGGCGTCTAAAGCTGGCGTAATCAACTTCATGCGGTCTATCGCTCCGACTCTGAAACAGAAAGACGGCATTCGCACCCACACTATCTGCCCTGGCACCGTCCGGACCAACCTCCTGCTCGCATCGGAATGGGAAGCTTTTCCAGCCAGCTTCTTCACCCCGGTCTCCAAGATCGCATCCACGGTCGTGATGCTTGAGCAAGGCGGTGTGGAGCTGACAGACTCCAAGGGCGTGAAGGTACCTGCTGGAAGAGACTACGGGCTCGCAGTAGAGATTTGTGGCGAGAACCACTACTTTAGGGAGGTGCTGCCGTGGTGTGATGATGCAATGAGGCAGGTTATGGAGGCGACGAGTGTGGAGAGGCAGATGAAGAGCTTTGAGGCGGCGAAGGAGAGGGAAAGGGCTGAGAAGGGCGTTCCAACTAGTGTTGTGAGCCGGGCGGTGGAGGTGTAAGTCATGGCCTGAAAGATGTGTGTATTCCTGGTATATGGAGGGTCGAGCAATAAAAGTCCGATTCCATGCACAGAGAAGATAGGTCTTTGTACCATGATCATCGTACTAGCCATAACATAATTCCTTGCCAAGATTGTTCACCATAGAGATCACCAGGTCTGACGACCTCCCGAACTGGCACAGACGCGTTGGCCCAAGCTTGACATAGCGTTCAAAGACTCCGAATGCATGGGCGTATCATTACACGGAAACACGATAAATGCGATAGATTGACATAGGGGCTTCGGAAAGGGATTGCACAGCTTCCCATAAGAAAAGGAAAAGGCTGTGAGTTGGAAGGTGGCCCTCGATCTCCTGTAATCCACTGGCACATGCAATTGAACAGCCGGTTTCAACCCGCATCAAGTACCCGATAGGCTGCAGGTACGTATTAAGTTCTTCTCTCCGCCTTAGAAGCTGTTCTTGGTGGGGGAGCTGCTTGGTAAGGTTAGTGGTGTTTAACCCTGCCACAGTGCAGCTCCTGTGCCGCATCCCGCCCGCCCCGTTACAGCTAAACAGCTTGCCTAACCTCCGCTACCAACAGCTACCGCTACAAGGCTGCTCCGCCTGCAACATCACGCCTTGACTTCGGTTGCCTCCATCCTCCGGCTGCGTCACCACACGTCGTCGTCACCATCGCCACCACATCTGACCTCCAACCACTTCATCAAGAACGCGCGTGCGGCAGGACTTCACATCACGGCGTCTCGACTTGCTATTCAACACTATCTAGCGCTTGCTCTGCATATTTTGGCCTCGCGATACACTTTGCTTTGTCCACTCTTCCGCGGCAGCTCGCCTCCCCGAACCTGATGCTCTGTGCCTTCGCGACGGCATTCGAAAGCAGCTACCGACGAGCCTCCGACTCTTCTCAACATTGGCATACATACTAGGCGATAGCTGGGGCTTTGGAATTTGTGTGGGCTATCACGGCAAGCTGTTGCTCACCCCTCCACCTCGCTCGGATTCTTTGCGTCCATCGAGGAGCTAGCTTCCCAAGCTTCATCGGCCAGACCACAAGCGAGCGAGACTTACGCATCATTTAATATTGCAGTGTCTACAAATTTACGAAGCAAGCGTTTGCGCTATCAACCGCAGTCATGCAAGAGCGCTACGAGCTGCGGGAGCCGCACGGCCCGGAGACCGCTTCTGCTACAACACAGTACGCCTCGTTGCCAGGGACCAACACATCAGAACATGCAGAGTTCAACCCCACAACAGCCAAATCAAAGCTTCTGGCTTCAGGTCGCGAAATAGCAGGTGAGTTTGCCTGTGTGGATATCGACGTACGATGCGGGTGCTGACAATGACGGTCAAGGCTGCCATCCGAGTAGATGGGTGTACGAGTTGCTTCACAATAACTTCACGACATGTGATATGTTCGATCGAGCTCGGCAGTCGAAGCGAGAAACACCTTTTGCATGGCAACATCCCCATCGACTTGTCATCAACGGGAACCAGAGCTACGTCACCGAATCAAACCGAGTCCTGTCGTCCGTGTGTCTCGACTGCCATAACCATCTCATATTCAAGATGTCGTGGGACAGTAATCACGCAGGCTCGTTGTGCAACCACCAGCAAGCCAGTTGGCCACTCCCTGATAACCGATTCCCCTGGCATCATTTGACGTGGGTCGGCTCGGAGACCGATCCGAACGTTTACGCCGCATCTACGAAGTACTATCCTCTCATTGCCCGGGAGTTCTTTATCTGCACGGCATCGCCGTGTACTTTCGAGTTGACCTTGGAGGTATCGGAGCCCAGGCTCACCTCGTGGATTATTGACTTGTTGCAAGACCAAGCAACGATTCTGACAAATCTCAACACTGCCCGCGAAAAGGAGCCTTCAAGATATGAGGGTGCCACGGATGACTGGGCGGTACAGGCACCGCTGAACCTCAATACATATCTGAAGAACCTCCTCGAATCAGAGCCAGATCAGGTCCGGAGTATCTCTAAGCGGAATAAGAGATTCGCGGTGCTCTTTGGTCCTCGATGCTTCTCTATTTTTCATCATCTTGAGTTTGAGGATATTGTGATCGAACGTGAAGGCCTTGATGAAGGAAACTTCAAGCCTCCCGCCCCAGATCCGCCGAAAGGCCCATTCGGGACCACGGAAGTCGACACATATCGCAGTTTCTTGGAAGACGTGAGGTCGGAGGTGCAGTGCCTGATCCACAAAGCTGGCCAGTCTGCCGAGCAACCGACCTTCTGCACACCGAACCTCTATGCCGACCTGGGTGCACAGGAGGTGCTCAATGCTGCCTCGAACAGCTTGGTGAACACTGAGCCTTACAGGATCCTTGGTGTGCTCCCAGCTCAGTCCCGTGAGATGGTTGCCAACGCCTACAAACGACAATGGGATCGTCTACCAAGTCAGCGCCGGCAGCTTGTGGATGCTCTCATGGCCGTTGCTAACCACTCTGGCGATGACCAACTGTCCGAGTTCGCTATCACCCAGTCGTCAGTTTTTGACAGCCAAACGCAAACTGGTACGAAAGAGGACGATGACGGCGTAGTGTCTCAAGCTCTAGCGTATCTTGGTCTCCAGCCGCCCAACAATCACAGTGCCGATGTTGTTCTGCAAGCTTTTCGGACCAAGATAGCAGCGTCACCTGGCGATGCCGCCTCAGCGCGCTCCATGTTGCAACTCATCGCCAATAACTCAACAGATGACAACTACCAGGTCAAGCTCGTCATGGAGACGGATGATTCGCGCATGACTTTTGAGACCGCACGTGTTGTTCTTGGCCTTGATGTCTCCTCGCTTTCAGGACCGGATCTCATCGACAAGTGTCGCGCGAAGGTAGGTCATCTCGTGTAACCAGATTTATTTACATTAGGAATATGCACTAACTATACCAGCTTGCTGAGACTGAAGACTATGATGCTAAGGTCACATTGTTGGACGCGTACAGCGCCGCAGCCGATCACCTCAGTAGCCCTGAGTTGAAGCAGGTTGTTGCGGACTTGCGACGTGACAACAATATTCGTGCAACGGGACCCCTGGGGCACTCGACCGAGAACCGCGCCGTCGACTGGGCGTTACCAGTGGGTTTGAACAACATTGGTAACACTTGCTATCTGAACAGCCTTTTGCAATATCTTTACACGGTCAAAGCCGTGCGTGACATCGCCAACCATTATGATGACTTCAAACTCGAGCTTACTGACGAGGTTATTCACGAACGTCGTCTTGGTGGCAACAAGATGCAGATGGATCGTGGGGAGGCTGTGGTTGCCCAAGCTTGTAAGTCTTCAGATCCAGGTTTGACAAATTGTTTGCTGATATTTCATGTTTAGTCGTTCATGAATTGGGTGACCTGTTCAGTCAGTTGAAGACATCGGATAAAGCCGCTACCAGGCCATCTCAAAGACTTGCAAATGCGGTGCTGTTATCTACGCACTCTTTATTGGAGGCGCCGAAAGCTCCTGCAGAACCCTCTAAGGAGTCCGATCCTCCACCACTCCCGGCTCGCCCATCACCTGTTCCGCCAGTCGTCCCACAAAAACACCGAACTCCAATCGAGGATGATGATTCGGAGCCATCGGCAATGCCCTTGAGTCTTAGCGGAAATGATAGCGCAGAGACCTTGATAGGACACGAAGAGATTGACTCCGAACCTTCGTATGAGAAGGTTGAGCACGTACCATCGAATGTTGGTAACCGAGAGACTCCTCCTGTGGCTGAGATAATCAGCGATGAAGTGCAGATGCAGGATTCCTTCAAGGCTGTTTCAGCACCAGCGGAGTTAACAGCACCAGATGAGGCACAACATACTGCTTCTGCTGAAGATGATGATGTCAAGATGAATGGAGTAGACGAGGAAGAATCGGTGGACAAGAAAGTGCTTAACGCCCTCGAGCACCAGACGCGCTCTTCAGGCACTGATCAGCAAGATGTTGAGGAGGTGATTGGCAGCATTATCAACCGGCTTCAAGCCGCTATCCAACCAAGCAAAATCGATGAGAAGACGGGGATCCAGCTTGAGAAGATCATGGAGACTTTCTTTGTCACCACCGTGAACTACACCAAGAAGTTTGACGACAAAGAGTACCAGCATGAGATCAGTTTCGACAGGTCTATCACTGCATTCCCTGCTCCTGACGGACCTTGCTCCCTGTACGACGCACTCGGGCGCAACTTCGATCAGCAGATTCTAGAGGAGAGCAAGCTCTCACGCTACACGGCTATCAAGACTCTACCGCCAGTGCTCCACGTGCTCATTCAGCGGTCTCAATCCATCGGACGCAAGAATGGTAACCCAGTGGTCATTCCCGAAACACTCTATCTTGACAGGTATATGGATGCGCCACATGACTCCCCCGCTTTTCGACGGCGGGTTGAGGATTGGTCTATCGCAACTCGTGTCGAGGAGATCAAAGCCCAGAAAGCAAAGATCGATACAACTGTCTCAACAGCCGGCATTCTGGAACCCATTAGGCTCGGGACCTTTGCTGCGACTGATCAAGCTACAGCTGGAAAGGAAACGAAGAGCAGTGTGTTTGAGAATGAAACGTGGGATTTTGATGGCCCTGTCGATGATGACTTCATGCTGGTCAACCCTGTGCCTCAGCCGGAGTCAGCCGAAGATCTCTTGAACCCACTACCACAGGAAGCGATGCATGCCACTGAGAAGGCCATTCAGGAGATGATGGAAGCAGAGCTTCAGCAGCGGGAGAAGACGTTGGAAGAGCATCAAGAGGCTTCCAAGGACATTCCCTACCGCCTTCACGCTGTGATCTGCCATCGTGGCCACCTAAGCTCAGGCCATTACTGGGTATGGATCCGAGACTTTGAGGATGATCTGTGGCGGTGGTACAACGATGCAGATGTGAAGGAGAACAAGAACACCGAGGACGTCCTGAAGACACTGAGCTCTAGCGGGGAGCCGTACTATCTCTGCTACGTCCGCGATAGCGACAAGGAGAAGTACGTTGATGTTCCGAAACGTCAGCGTCCAGAAGGGGTGGATACTGCAGAGGAGGCCGCCCCAGTGCAGGATGAATCACATCAGATGCCAGACGCGCCACCATCACATAAGGAGAAGGACGCTGATGGTGACGTCGCTGTCCAGATGGGATCATCATCGTCCGGAGACTGGGGCGTGCCACAGCAGCCTGTGGCTGAGAGCAGGAGTGGTGACCAGTCTGTCCCTGAGCCACCTCCGTATAGCGATTGGTGAGGCAGAGGTGGAAAGAAACGGAATTGGGCAGAGAAGTGTGAGAATTGCATGGATATGGCGTTGAGGCTCGGGAAGAGCAGAAGAAAATACCCTGTATTAGCATCGCAATAGATGGGCGGACATGGATACGTATACGATACAGAGCTCTGAATCATGGTTAATACGCGTGACGCACCGTGATTTGCCTTCAATTTGTACGTGATCGGTTTAGACCGTTTTTATACTTCTGTGGAGCTCAGCGGCCTTTGAAAACGGGCTTCCTCTTCTCGCCAAAAGCTTTGAGCGCTTCGTTTCTGTCCTCCGTTGCCACAACGCGCTCATACATCTGATTTTCCTTCTCCTGCCTCGCCCACATCACGGCCTCCAGGCCAGCCCTGATAGCAACCGGTCCACCCTCACAAATCTCCTGCGCCAGCCTCACAGCCTCGCTCAGCGCCGTTCTCCGCGCAAGATCCAGTATGTCCTCTTTCTTCTCGCCCTCTTTGCCCTCCGGCACAACCTCCACCAACCGATCCGCAATGCCCAGGAAATAAGCCTCTGGAGCAGCGACGCGACGACCGGTGAGAATGAGGTCGCGGGCGCGGGAGAGGCCAATTAGGGCGGGGAGGCGGTGGGTGCCGCCCGCGCCGGGGATTATGCCTAGGCGGGTTTCGGGGAGGCCGACGACGGCGTTGGAGGTTAGGACGCGGAGGTGGGTTGTCAGGGCGAGTTCGAGGCCGCCGCCAAGGGCTAGGGAGGAGATGGCGGAGATGGACGGGATAGGGAGGGCGGAAAGGGATGTGAATGTGTCGCGGAGGTTGGCGAGGAAGTCGGCGGTTCTGTTGGTAGTAAGTTAGTTCAATTGTTATGACCACTGGAAATGATCAAGGGTTGAAGGGACATACTCTTGCTGAGTAAAGGTCTTGCGCTCCTTCAAGTCCGCACCAGCACAGAAGCAAGTATCGACAGCACTGGCGATAACAACCGCCCTCGTTGGGCCATTGCTCATTGTGACAGCGTGTGGCGCCTCATCGCCTTCGGGGGTATACTGCTGATGCAGATCATCGAGCTCGGCGCGGAGAGCAGCGAGGAGAGAGCGGGAGATAGCGTTGCGAGCTGAGGGACGGTTCAGCTCGAGGATGCGGATGTGGCCTGAGCCAGGAGCTGGGAGGTTGGTGACGCGAACGAGGGGCCCGGAGTCGGCGGTTGAGGAGTAGAAGCGGCGGAGGAGGGGGAGACGGAGGGAAGGGGCAACGCGGGGAGGCATTTTGGCAGTAGGTTGAGAGTTATTGACGTTGGATTGTGTGTGAGGTTGAGGGGGGGGGGGGGGGAGAATCGAGAGAGATGATAGCGACGATGGATGCGAAGATGTTTGGATTCTGGGGAAGCTTGAGCCGAATTGTGGGGGAGCTCGGCTTCCGTCGGCCTGATTGGGTTGGGGTTGGGTTGGGGTTAAGGTCACCGACTCACGAAGGTTCACCTGATCAGAGCATGTAGCTGCGACTCCCGTTCCAGGTCCATGAATACGAATCGATGATTGTAGTTCAGAAGACCCGACTGTCCAGAAGTAACTCAAGTGCAGGCCGAGGTGGCCTTCCTCTGTGTTCTGAGTACATCAATACGACACTCTGATAGGCACATGCGTCTTATCTTGGCCTATCGAGCGTTCAGTTCGCTGTTGTCCCCGACCTCCAAACCACTGCAGTGGTGCGCTGGAGAGCAATGCTACCAGTGCACCTTCGTGGGGGTTAGCACGCGGTGGCGGTGTATCCCGCATCCATTGAACGGCACAATCCGTAACTGCGGGAAGATAAGGAACCCAAAAAGCAGTTCGAGGCGGTCCGGAATCCGGGGAAAGGGATGCATGGCGTCCGGGTAGGGTTTACGCTTTAATTCTAAGTTTGTTTCCTCCCCAAATGGTGGTGGTGCTGTCAACTGCACCCCTTTGTCCAACGTCAAAAAGCTGCACGTGTGTGTTGCTCAATTGCCTGCCACTAGAGACAAGGACAAGGGCCCAGTGGATGGGGTCTGGAAAGGCTTGTATTGTCTGGGCGATGGCCTGGAATGTCTTGGAAGGGTTCATTTGGTGGGTAAAGCGCGCAGTTATCGCGAACATGAATGGGTCGTTTAAGTTGTCGGTGGGGAAGACGGGACTGTCCGATCGTAGCCCTACGAATAGGCAGCCAAGTTGATTTGACGCTGGTACACATGGAGTGGCATGTTTCTATTGAGAGAAGTCATTTATTCGCACATTTCTCCTGCTCCAAGACATGGAATGGCGCCTTTAAGTCTGTTTCACCTATTTCTGGGAGCATGGTACGCAGTGGCAAGTGCGACCCGGAGCTCTTTTCGTGCCTTCCTCCCCCAGGATGTCCACCACCATTGCTCTTTTTAGGAAGGAACGATGGACCCTCGTTCAGTAGCCACACGACAGGGAAGCAGCAGCCTGGCTTGCCTCAATTCAGTCTCGCTTCGCATCTCTGCGCTGGCAACAGCAAGACTCCATCAATAGCGCCATTCCGATTTCCCCGATCCTTCCAAAGACTCCTCATCCTTACCACCATCCTCCACTTTGGCGTCTTCTCCTCCACCCTGTCAGACGCCGTTGCAACCTCTCAGCCTCAACCTTCTTTTCCCTCCCCAACCCCTCCCCCCCGCCTGTGCCTCTTTATCTCACCGAACCCTTGTCCTATGCACCACAAAGGCAACCCAGCATGGTGCTCTCTTAGCCCCCAACGCCTCCTACGTCGCTGCGACTAGCAGTTCCTAGAGAAACCCCGGTCGAACTAGCCGAAGATTGGAAATCCGCTGGAGGCGATCCTTCTCTTCTCCACGCCGACGGAGTTCGACTTTCTTCTTCCCTCCTACCACAACAACAGGCATTTGCATTTCGCTTGTCTCATCACGGGCTGCCTGTCAGGGTAAGAGTCCAGCTTTAGCATCCACGCTCCGTTCGACATTGCATGAACTCGCTCGCTCAGATCCGACCGACGGAAAGCCACCGAACCCGGACGACTCGATCACATCATCCATTCTCCCGGGGATCTGACGGCAACCACTCTTCGATGGTCATGTGGTGCGCGCCTCACCTTCGTCACTTCCAAACGGCGTGTTCCATAACGGTCCTGTGACAAGCATGACCACACCTTCGTGGACCTCGTCTATCATGACGACGTCCTCGGACGTTTCCTCGATACCTGTTGCTTCTCAGACGCCACTTATTGTTATGCTACGTGGTGGCTTGTCCGACACCGGCGACTTCTTCCCGTTCGATGACTTAGCTACTTTGGATAGCCGTGACGGAGACAAATTTTCGTTCAAGAAGCTCATCGAGGATGGTGTCGAAGATGACCACGATATTGAGCTCTTCAGCAATGGATGCAAGCTCAGAGGTGGTGAGGTCGACTGCACCGTGGCTTGCAACGACACTTCCGAATTATTTTCCGGCCTCGAGACTTTCTACAACTGCGCTGCGCTGGCCTCCATCGCTCACCGAACACGAGAAGGTTCCAATTACTACCTGAATGACGAAGCTGAGCGCAATGCCAGTGAGATCATGGGCGATGGATCTCTCGCCACCTTCGAGAAACGATATGTATTGGATAACTTTGTCTCTTGCGCTCAGAGTTCTTGCGCACGTGATGCCCTCGGTGTTGCTTGTGATAGATCAATAAGTCGACTCAACAGATCTTCACCGGATGGAGACATTCTTGCGGCAATCGACACTTTCTGCCCAGAACTGCCTGCTGAGGTGGACCCTGACATCTTCGGGCCTGGTGTGCTGATCTCATACGTCCTCCAGGTCTGCTTCTCCAGCAGCTTATATCTCCTCCTCAAGGCATTTAATATCTATGTGCGGTGGTCGCAGAAGCCGCAGAGAACCAACAGTGGCAACCTGCGGCGAGTCAAGACGATAATTTGGGCAGATTCGGGCGCTCTTTCTCGCATGAGTATCGCCATTGCCACAACGTTGGTCGAATTCCAGGAAGCCCAGGCGTGGTTCGTTTTCGCCGTACAGATCGCGTCTATCCTCGCTATCGTCGTCAACTCATCGGAAGGCACGTTCTGGGGTGAGGTTGTGTCCAACGCTGCCATTGCATATCATATCAGTCAGAACGGTATCCTGCCAATGTTCCTCATCCAGGTGTGCTTGCACAATGAAGGCATTCGCAACTGGCATACGTTTCTTGGCTTTCTTGTCGAGTACCTTTTGGCTATTATCGCCACTACGCAGAAAGTTGGCTTTCACTCGGCAGTTGCACTCTTCAAGCACCAGAATGAGATTGCAGAATGTGGAGGTCAGCCAAGTCCGCGAACCTACTGCGCAGCGCGAAGCGGTCACGAAGGGCTGCAGATCAATTTCTTTCCGCATCCCTTACTCTATAAGATGGTTTTCCTCGCAGTCGACAGCATCACTGTGCTGGTGCTGATCATCGACCAAATCATGTGGACGTTTAGAAGGCACCACAAGACGAAGCATCTCAAATGGGGGAGCTGGCGGCCTGGTCGAGGACCCAAGGGCAAATTTCAACGTCATTGGAACATTGGAAAACTTTGGTTCTGGCGCCTGCTGGAAGCGGCCTATCTGATCATCAATATCCTGTACCTTGTCTCCTTGATCAAGGTCATCAATGGAGAGAGCTTTGCTGCGAATCGTTGGGCCTATGGTCAAATCATTGCCATGACTGTTTGGGGTCCCGTCGTCGTCAAGCTTTTCGACCTTATTCTCTGTAAGTGCGCGTCTAAGCCCTATGACTACATCGGCTAACAAGATGCAGCCGGACCACCGAAGAACGGCACCCGCCTTCAATCTGGACCACCACGACTTCGCATTGACAACATTCTAAATCGCCGACATGGAACTATCGCGGAGGAAGTACTCGATCTTGGGCCAGACCCTGAGGCAATGCGCAAGCCAAGGGCGAAATCCGTGCCTGATATCTTTGCAAACAAGATGCAAGATCAAGAGCAGGGCAGCAGCGACGATCCTCGCGAAGGAGCGAGCGATGACATCCTCCCAGAGCTATTAGAAGCTCGTCGAACATTAGACCTCCGCTTCGAAGAAGCTGTGATGAGACAACGGAGTAGAAGCCAAGAGGAGCCAGAGAGGCATTCCGATGATATCCCTCCTCATTCGAGGGTCTGAGGGTGGCATTTCTACCCTACCATTGAACAAAAGTTTGGATGATATATGTGTGATGAAGTTATGACACCGGACATTTACTTTGATAGCATAGCTGGCGCAGTCTGGTTTCGATAGATATACAGCATTCTGAATTATTGCATGTTTTCTGTTCCTGGGTAATTTGACTGAGTTTCGTCAACGCTCAACAGCTCAAAGGCCGCGTGTTTCGTGTCTTCGTCTATGCATCTCTCTACCTTTCCCTCACCGGTTTGGTATCGAATCATACTTCCCGGGTGCATACGCATAATTCGCGTTCTCTCTATCCCTCACGAAAGCATCCACCCGGGCATCTCTCCCCATCCCCGCCATCTCCATCCCTCTCTTACTCAGCTCTCTCCCAATCTCCTCATGCTTCTTCGCCTTCCACTCCACGTACTCGTCTCCAATGCTTTCTGCTCTTGACTTCTGCGCCATGGCACCCACCATGCAAATGGCGATGATTATAGATGCGAACATGCCGTTGGACATGTAGAGGGGTTTCCGGGTATGATTTGCCGCTCCTGGCATTTGGGCTTCGTGCCATCGTTCCCAGTCTTCCCATGTGGCATTGTGGGCTGCTGAGTTTGGGTTGTGACGCCAGGCGCGGTCGGCGCGGCGGAGGTCTTCGTGGGTGCCGTGGGAGGTTGGGGTCCAGCCGAGGCCGTGATTGTCGTAGAGGGCGCGTTTGGAGGGGGAGGAGAGGAGGTCGTTTGCGGCGACGACGAGGCGGTAGCGTTCGAGTCGGGCGGAGGGCGTTATGGGTGATGAGGAGGAGGAGGAGGATGGGTGATGTTTGTCCGGGTGGTAGAGCTTTACAAGTTGGTAGAAGCGGTGTTTGGTGTATGGTGCTTTACGGCTGATGTCGAAGATCTCGTAAGGTGTTGGGTTTGGATTTCGCGGCCAGTCGGGGATTTTATGGTGCCGTTTACTGCTGCTGTCTTCTGTGTGTGTTGCGTAGCTGCGACGGCATTGAAGATGCTGGGATTGTCTTTGTTGGTAGGGACATCGTTGTGAGGGTCGGAGTGATGACGTTAACGATGGGATGTGTTGTGCTGGTGAGGAGGGGTGGGCGGGAGAGCAGCAGAGGGTGATGGTGGAGGATTTGAGGAGCATCGTGAGCGACAGGCAGGAGAGGCCGCGAGGGCCTGGGGTGTTGATCTGGAGGGTTGAGGGGTGTGGTGATGGGAGTTCGATGATGGGGAGGTTGTCGCGTGAGAGTCGGCGATGGCGGACCGGGAGAGTGGAGCTCCGGGGGCGGAGGTGGGGAGATCTGATAACGATAAGCGAGGTGGGATGAGATACCCTATATGCTGGGTGCTTGGGCTTGGTTTCCTTTGTTCAAGACAAGTTGGAAACTGATAGCGTGAATGTTCCGGTAATTGATCCTAAAGAAATGTCGTGGGTATAACCATGTACTCTCTTCAGTTTTTATTGACCCGTGGGTACATAGTTTGATGGGATTAGAGGCAGTTATGTTCTACCATCAAGGTGGGTGAGCAAGATAGAGCATGTTCAGGTTGGAGAGGCCTAAACTTCGATACGATAAAGGACCAGGCCATGTACGTGTACTCCAATTGGGACACTTCCTTCCTCATGGGTTGTTTTGAACAATTGCGGCGGTGGCTGCATCGAGCCTCTACACGTTGGCCCAGTATCCCACGCCTGCCAACGGAGCAAGGTAAGGCATCTCGAAACATCTCGAAAGCTGATCAGCCCTCTCCCAAGCAAGGTACCAATGGAGAAAGAAGGCCTCCCAGTACTTCCGAGTCCCTAATGCGGTTCGTAGATCCTGTTGGTTATGCCGGCTCTGAAAGTGATCCTAGCACAGTCCATTGATGAGAGCCCAAAGCCAAACAATTTACGTCGTGGCGAAGTTTATCCTAAGTTGAAGATGGAAAACATCATGCTGTTACCTCACAGCATATTTTCCTGAAGGGCCTGTAGGCCCTCAATATCCTGACACAACATAGCTGTGCAGTGATTTTGTGGAGGTAGCTCACATTATGCTTAAAGCCGGACTCTCCTCAAGTTCAAGATCGATCGACAGAAAGGCCAGTCAAGGACCACTCCCTGGATGGCACCTGACCTGGAGATATCGTGAACGCGAAGTCCGAAGGACACCTTCATCTCCGACCGACACTCCAATGAATGACTTGGCAGTCATTGCGATGGCTGGGTCCGGCAGCACACCTGTCTGAGCTTCCCATCAGGAGTTGCCCACTCACACAGATTTACATTGCTAGTGCCATGACCTGACCGAGGCATTTGCATCCTCTCCAGATTCAAGCTTCCGTTTCCCCGGACCCGGACACTTCATTGTGGGCAATGGACCACAGCCATGTGCACACTGCTCAAAACACCAAAGTTTCGTTGCTCCGTAAGTCAACAGCCCATGCTAGCCGAACGGAATGTCCCTTCTTGGCCTTGAGGCTCTCCGTCTTGGCCCCGGTTCTGAAGTGCCGAACAGGCGAACAAAAGATCTCCACTGTTACTGCAACATGAGACCCTCGATCGTTCTATATGCATTGAGGTGCATGGCGCTAGCTGTGACCTATGCCAGCCGGTAGCAAGCAGGCTAAATTGGTAGCGAACAGGGCCTCGGGGCGCTCCTTTTACGTCACCGGGATTCTCGGTGATCAGCTTCTGGCGGTTTTTTTCTAGTGGCTTGTCGTTGCCGAAGGGAGCCGGGGCGGGTTCATCGCTCACCGGTCTTAGCACCGGGAATTGTGACGGGAACAGGCTTGGCTGGTACGTTTGGGCTTGAGGAATGGAGATCACTCCACTAACAGCGGAAGAGTTTCCGTTGCCAAATGGAAGGAAGTGGGCTTTTGATTCATTAATTTGCCTTGAGTCAATAATAAGATGTCGTGGATCAGGATCCAGTATGGAAGATTTTCCGGGTTCAAGGTGGGACTTGTAAGTCAACAGCGTGGGATCCAGAATAGGGCTTTTGACTCGTTCCAGTTCACCATAAGGGCCGATGAGCTCATGCCACACACAGCTGGGCCACTTGTTACAGGTGGCTAAAAATGCCGTGAAGAATATCCGAGCAAATGATGTTTCTTGGGTTCGAAGCGAAGGGGGGATTGAGTTCTGAGCTTGGTTTGGGGTTCCGATGTGAAGGATGACCACCACTCGTTGCTGACCCTTGCAGCCATCATAGAAGAGCAATTAAACGACGAAAGCAGGCCACCTGACAGACAAAAGGTTCAAACTCACACGGCGCGAAGTGCTGTCTCAGCACCTCATCATGACGATGGGTGGATGGTGGTGTCTGCCGATCTCCACCCATCGTAGCCGCTTTACACTTTGAGACTAACACCGGTGCTGCGACGTGGGACCACCATCACCGATGCCGACACATCCAGAGATTGACACCCAACAAAACCACATGCTCCTCTCTAATTTGGTGAGACCTCGATGGAGTCAAGGAACAAAAGGGAGGAGGGCAGGCAAAGCTGGAGTCGCGCGGGGTTGTAAGCTTGTTGGCCAAACTTCTGGAGCCCCGGCTCGCCACTAAGTGTTTGTCCCGTGGGGATGCCACCGAGGCGTTTCGGAGAAGACGGCTTTGGCATGGCTTTATTTTTTCCATAGTCTGGGGTTTGAAAAGGAGGTCGGAGGAGAGGATGATTGCCTAATCGGGGGATTCGAAGGGGTCGTATGACGCGGAGAACGGAGGTTGAGAACAATAGTGCGATGGGCCATGGGGAGTGATGTCGTTGCCAGTGTAGATCTCGACGTGGTATAAGAGAATACGTAAAGGATAGGGCCCCGTCCACATATTCTCGGCCCTTTTCACTTCTTGTCCTCCTCCTTCTCTTCATCTCATACAGCAAAAGGCTTCTCACACCTCACCACACCTCAGCTCCCAGAAGTATCATCCTAAAGTCCAATCAACGTTGCAATGGCAGAGACTATCCCAACCAACGGCCCCGGTGCCAATGGCAACTACACGAATGGCCACGGCAATGTCAACTCCCATAACACGCGCGACTTTGCTCCCAACACCCAGGCCTACTACCAGAATGGCTATTATGAGAATGGCGGTATTCCTCCCAAGCCTCATCAGGCAACCGTCTCTCAGGTCTATTATCCCGTGTCCAAGCCGGGTAACCCGGGTCCCCTGGGCCTGATCAGCTTCGCCTTGACTACTTTCTGTCTGGGCTTCTACCAGTGTGGTGTTGGGTACGTTTAACTTTTTACCTTCCCTCCAATGAGTGACTAGTGACTGACTTGACATAGTCTTCCGGGCGCCAACTCATTCGGCACGGTTGGCCCCTACCAAGTCATTTTCGGTCTTGCGCTTTTCATGGGAGGAGCTGCGCAGCTGATTGCCGGTATAATGGAATTCACTGTCGGTAACACTTTTGGTACAACTGTTCACTGTTCTTACGGAGGTAAGCTTTCCCCTCATCTCAACCCTCAACATGAGCAGCCCTAACTTCTGACGTAGCATTCTGGCTCTCTTTCGCCTTGACCATCTATCCCAACAGCGGCGTCGCCGCCGCCTACGGTGAAGACGAGCGTGCCTTCTCCGTTCACATAGGAATCTACCTCATCGCCTGGTTCCTCGTCACGGCACTCTTCCTCCTCGCAGCCCTGCGCACCAACATCGCCATTATCCTCGTCTTCTCTTTCCTGTCACTGGCCTTCCTGTTCCTGGCTTGTGCCGAGTTCGTCCGCGCCACCCACCCGGCCGTTGGACTGAGGCTGAACCGTGCGGGAGGAGCGTTTGCAGTGATTGACGCCTTGTGTGCGTTCTATGCTGGGTTCTCAGGTGTCATGACGGAGGATACGACTTGGGTCAGGTTCCCCCTTGGAGAGCTGGATTACCAGACTCCGATCAAGAAGCACCGTTCTGCCGAGAAGCAGAACTAAGCGTTTCGGAGGAGGCTGACGAGATGGAATGATATGGTGGAGGATGAGTTCGTGGGTTGTGGTGGTGGACTCGGTTCACATGCTTTGCCTGACCCGAATACCACTTTGTCGATTGCGAAGTTTGTACTAGCTTTGTTAATAGCTAATGAGCAACGATCTCTGTACAATCTGGATGCGGACTCCTGAATAATGTCGTGAAACTTTTATGTCTAAATTGGATTGGAACATAATTTAACCAGCGATCTCGAAGGTAGTCAGAACTAGACGTGTGGTGTGTGTGTTCCTTCGACACTTGGCAACTGCAACATACTTCCAATTAGGCATGGTCATCAACGGTACAAGCTCTGGGGATTTTAGTTGTCGGTGTCGTTGTGCATCACTCTGATCATTACAAGGCATGAATAATGGTCATCTGCAAACCCAATGCAGGTCCAATTGTCGCCGAACTCCAATAATGCGAACTAATGATACACGTAACGTGGCATCTCGCCACTACTTTAGTCAGGATAGCAAAGTCCATCATTACAGCTTGCTCTTGGCCTCAGCAGCAGCACCCTTCGCCTTGCCCTTGGCCTCAGCCGCGGCACCGCTAGCCTCTCCCTTCAGCTCTTGTGCCTTGCCCTTCGCCTCGCCCTTCAGTTCCTGGGCCTTGCCGGTGACATCGGAGTTGTCGATGGCCTTCTTGGCCTTCTCCTTTGCGGCAGCTGTAAACGATCGGACGTTAGCTTTGCCAACCTCGAGAAGTCTACGTCCCGGGAAATTGAAGGGTTTGAGGCTTACTTGCAGCATCGAGGCCAGTCACGAGGGTGTCGCTGACCTTACGGTCGACGGTCTTCGCGGCATCCTTGGCTGCCTCGACAGGACTTTTCCTTGCGGCCATGGAGATGCTGAAGGCGGCGGCGCGAGGAGCGTTGAAGGCAATGGAGGCCCTGGGGACGGCCATGGCCATAGGTCGGAGCATTTTCTCAGTAAGGAAAGACATGGTGACGATGGGTTGTTGTAAGTGGCTTGATGGGATGGAGGAGGTCGAGGTGAAGTCGTTGATGACTCGAAGGTGCACTTGGTGGATGATTAATGTTTACAGGTTCACGCGGTGATGGAACTAGAGAAGGGAGAGGTCTGAATTGATGGAATGGCTGGAATGTGGTTTTGATCGCAGCATGCACATGATCGAGCTGCTTGGGGTGATGTCATGTCACCATCTTCCCCGGAGCAAGTTCCCCGCCCCCCCTTGAGCTTCAACGCAGCTGTAAATCTAAAGCACGTGCAAAACAGTAATATGACGAAGGTCACAAACCTTAAGAATTTTCTGCAAGGGCTTCCACTTTTGTGATCTCAATCCAGAAGGTTGGGGATCTGAGATAAACTGTTCAATCGATCGTGGCTGCTGGGAGGGTGCTGTGACGCCATCTCACGCTTGGTGACGATGATGGCTGCGTTAGGGTGCAGCCGAGCGAGGGAGTGGCGTGCGCTCGTGGTGCATGTGTGATGACCCTTGAGCCAAAAGACTAGACCCTGTATGCATCTGGCGCCGATTTGAAATGCCGTCACGATAAAGGTATCTTGAAGCTTGTATAATGGACAGCGAGATGTGGAAATCGGACCTGCTGTAGTCGGGGTCTGACAAATTACCAGATGACTTAGGGTATCATACTCGGTATTAGAATAAGAGCAAGGCACTGTGTTTGTAGACACAGCACTGGCTGCGCACCGCTGGGTGATTCTTTATTGTACATGTCTTTAGTCCACCGACTCCCTCGTCTCAACCAACCATCATCCGCAATGCGGTCACATAGGGCAGCAGCCTATTATCTCACTTACATTACAGAAGGACGCGGACGCAACGAAGAAGGCCCCTAGCAGTTGGACCAGCTGCAGAATACAGCCTTAAATCTATAAGGTTATAATTTTTTGTATGTATTCAAATAACTAGACAAGTGTATATAATTTATTATACTATAAATTATCTCTCAATCTAATATAAATATTATACTCTACTTCTTCACCTTATAAGATAAGGAAACTTAATTAAAATAAAATAATTAATATTCTATTTTAAAAGAAGTAATAATATATACAATATAATTAATTTAAATCTTTTATTATCGTTCAATTAATACTAATAATTATCTACTATTATGTACGTCTAAAAGACCTTTATTCGATGAATTGAATTGAGAACTAGATAATAAACAATTAGTTATACCTACAAAAATAAGCCATGGACGACACGGACGGTCCTATATTCATGCCCTAGGGCACAGTCACCCAGTTGTGGCCGTAACTCAGCATCACCAGGAGACGTCACCCCGGCAGCTCGGCAATCGTTGGGTCACCAGCTCAGAACCCATCGCCTCGCATACTCGGCCTTTTGTAGCTCCTGATCGGAGCCCCATGATGATATGACGAGCGCGTGCTTTCCCCGTACTCTTCGAAACGGCTGAGAGGGATAGACCGACTAAGTGTCAGCGGGCGCAGTGTGGACTGCGTCGTTACATCCGACATGGGAACTGCATCTTGTTGGTGAGGATGCAGAGTCGAGAAATCGAGGTCCGCTTCCGCTGCACGCCGTTTCTTGATATGCTGCCACCGAAGCCAGGCGAGAAATCCGCATAGCGAGAAGGCCAGGAAGGAGCTGACCACTATCGCAGCAGTCACGCCTTCGGATAGGGGGCTGTCATTTGACGAGTCATTGACAGCTATACTCGGATTCACGTCACTGGTGGATGATGTTGAGGCGAGGGATGAGCTTCTGGATTCCGCCGAGGACATGGCATGGGTGCTGCTCATCGATGAGATGGAGTTGCTCGGATCAACTGTATCCGACCTGCCAACCTCGGCTGATGCATCTGCATCCTGGGTCGACTTAGTGGAAAGGTCTCTGCTAGACGAGGGCCATATTGTCTCCAATGAGATCGATGATGGTGTGGATGAGGTGTGGATGAGGGAAGGGTCTTGAGTTGCCTGTAAAGTCGTCTTTGATGTCGTGGGCGGAGGCGGCAGCTGCGCCCAGTGAACCGTGAAGGTCTCCGAGGTATTGATATCAGGCAGAGAGGGGTCAAGTCCATGGCCCTGCCTGTGTACGTCCATCCCATGCGTCGGGGCTGAATTCTCAAACCCGATCCAGGGCTTGCGACAGGTCGTGCTCGGCCACGAAGAACGCTCCTCTGCAGTTTGTGACATGAGTCGGGGAGTCGGTGGCTTTATGAATTCGAGAAGATGCGTAGCGCAGGTGATCGTTCACGTTGATAATGGGGAGGCTGGTCAAGGGAAGCAGATGATTTGCCTTCATATGTGCCTTGGGTTTCACAGGGTGCGTGGCCTGAAGTAATTCACGGCCAGCCAGGACCTGGCCGGTCTGCTGTGGTGACACTGATCATGGAGAGCATTGCCATGACTGTTTGCTTGCGCTACCACGTTGCGCAGTGATGTATCACAGCTGCTACCAAACGTGCCATCAAACTGTGCGCACATACAACAGTCTCGTAAACCATGGAATATATTATGGTACATATGATCGTACAACATTCGTAGTCGCTACCTCAGGGCTCTCGGAGTTGATCGACCTTATTGTGAAGGACTGCTTCGGCAGTTGCAGGATCAATACGCTCAGTCGGCCCAGTTCGCATGAATTTCCCGACCAGGTACATGAGCTTTCCTTGAGGGAACGTCGTGTATCGGACAAATTCTTTGAGCACTTTCTCTTCGCCTTGTAAAACTTCATCAGCCAGAGCCTCATACTCCTCGGCGGAGATCTCCTTGAACCACAAGTCGTGGTCAGCGATCGTTGCCGACACGTCTTGCTCGAGTTCCTCGAGATAGATGCCTAAAAGTAGCTCCTTTGCCACTTTGCCCGTGATTTGCTTCTTCTGCAGGTGAAACAGGAGCTGTGCAAGCTGAATGTGAGGCACTTGCGAACATTCGCCCTCTTGACTGAATGTCAGCTCACCGGATGCCATAGGACCAGCTTTGAACGTTGTCAACCGCCCCAGCTCATGAATAGTCCAGTTGCCTACCAGCGCGGAGCAGCGGTCAAGATCTTGCTGGCTGCTGCTACCTGCGGCGCCTATGAGTTCCTTCAGATGGTCCACAACCTTGTAGAAATATTGGACACGGGCTCCGTTGTCCAAATTGAGGAGGGAGGATGCGTCCTTTGGCGTGAGTCCATGTTCAGAGATGAGACTGTCTAACTCAGCATCGGGAAGGACAGCAAGCGTGGTGCGGAGATGCTCAACAAGGTCACTTCCGATCGCCAGGGGTTTGATGTCAGGATCAGGCATATATCGGTAGTCAACCTCACCCTCCTTGCCTCTAAGACGCCGAGTCTCGGTCGAGCCGACAGAGAAGCCTCGCGTCTCTCCAAGAACAGTTCCCCCAGTCTCGAGCTCCCGGATTTGACGATCGCGCTCAGCAATGATAGCATCCTCAACCGACTTGATCGTGCTGAGGTTCTTGATTTCGGTTCGAGTGCCGAGTTTCAAGGTTGGGTCATCTGTTCTGCGGACAGAAACATTGACATCAGCGCGTAGTCCACCAGCTTCCATGCCAGAAACGCAAGCATCTACTGCATTGAGTAAGAGCTGAATCTTGCGGACGAGGACCGCAGCGGTGCGTGGATGATGCATCTGTGGCTCGGTTATGATCTCGATCAGCGGGACCCCCACACGGTTGAAATCAAGCCAATGCTCTCCGTTTGTTTGCGCCAGCGTTTTGGCCGTGTCTTGTTCGAGTTGGACCTGCTTGATGCCCACTGTCACGCTCTCCCCGTCTTGGGGTGAGATACCATCTCGCGCGAGCAGGGTGATTTGCCCATTCTTAGCAAAAGGCTCGTAAAACTGTGTTATTTGGTATCCAGATGGCTGATCCCACCAAAAGTAATGCTTTCGGTCAAAGCGGCTAATCGATTGAACGTCGCAGTTTAAGGCGAGCGCCGCTCGTAATGCTGGTACAAGTGTTTCTTTCTGAAAGATCGGCTGGCTTCCTGGCATGGCGACATCAAACAGAGCCACATGACTGTTCGGCTCATCATTGAAGGAAGTAACGGCTGGTGAGAACAGCTTTCGACCCGTATTGAGTTGTGCATGAATCTCGATGCCCACTGTGAGTTCCCACCCATCGACTGTCTGCAAGTCGCCCTTAGATTTGTTCTTCGCTCTCTTCCTCGCTTGTTTCGACGCGTCTTTGAGCTGCTTGCCAACTGGCACATGCTTCGTTTGCGGAGATGCTGCGTCGGGTGAAACCTTCGTGGCGTGGAGGCATCTGACTGGTTGCTGGCCGGGTCCTGCCGGTGGACAACGAGTTGAGGTTCGCGGCAGAAGGCCAGCAAGAAGGCAGTGGCTGCGTGAGAGACGGCCCCGGAGCAGATAACTGCTAAGTTCGGACACTGGTATGCGACTCATCGTATGTATGGGAGCGGGGTTTGCATGAGGTGGCCACCTGAGCTGCGGCCAGGCTGCTTGTG
The DNA here is from genome assembly GCA_030734395.1 of Sarocladium kiliense. Classification (NCBI taxonomy): domain Eukaryota; kingdom Fungi; phylum Ascomycota; class Sordariomycetes; order Hypocreales; family Sarocladiaceae; genus Sarocladium; species Sarocladium kiliense. The sequence continues at coordinate 2,335,822 of JAUZTG010000029.1, forward strand.
CGCGGATGACGAGCACGGAGTAGAATGGTGATGTCGCAGATAAGGCTCGAACTCTTGACAGCGTTGTACAGCAGTCATGAAGAAGCAATCGATATATCAATGGTCGGAGACGGCAGGCAACAATGGCAAGTAGTCCAGCAGAAAAGTCGAGACCTGGGGACCGAGGGTTGCGCGCGAAGAGTGAAAGCTTGCATGTGCGGCTCGCTTGCTTGGATGCGCGGCAACTTGAGGACAGAGGCAGCGTTGTACTGGGTGTTGAGCGGTGGTTATCCAGCTCTAGAGGTGATGGGCGGGTTGAAGCGTGAAGGGTGCAAGCTCGAGCTTGGGAACATCTCGAAATTGTTGAAGCTCTGGTGGGTCGCGGCGAGGATGGGATGTTGGAGGTGTGGCACAGTGGCAATGCCACAACACTGTGTTATGCACGGTGCATCACTTTCCTTTAGTGATGGTCTCACCCTTCCTCGTATCCATTGCTTCCAACAGGACAATTCATCCACGTCACATAGCTGTGCCCAAATAGTACCTTGAACTGGCTCAGCTTTTTTTCCTTGTATCTTTAGACGTGTACTAGTGTTATTGGGCAGTAAATCGCAACCGCCCTGCTGCTACTGCTGCCATCCGCCTGCACTGTGCCTGACCTTCGCTCAGATATGCTCCTTGCTTCTGTCCTCCCACACCACCATGCATAACCTCCTCATGAGGCGCCCAATCCCGCGCCGATGCTCTCCCTCTCCAAGAAGCACAGCGAACCATTCATTGCGACGCACCAGCTGATGTTTCGTTTCCCTCGCTGACACACAGACACATCCGTCATGGGGCCGCTTTCCGGTGCCCGGCCGCGTTGGGCTCCTGTGTCGGTTTGCGTCTCAGCCTCACAAGCCGTCATGCGTCGTGTTGCCTATTTGCTGTCACAATCTGGGCCCAATCCTTTTTGAGCCTCGAACTGGACGCATCTTTCAGTCCTGGCAGAGGCAGCTGCAAACAAGGCCGACAAGCAAACATCATTCCTTGTCCTACCACACGTCGCTCATCTGCACACCCGCGCAATCTCGCCGCTACCGACAGTCCACAAGGTATCTTGACAGAGATTCTTCCGCAATGTGAAACCTCAATCTATACCGACACGATAGCTGCTTAAGCTTCAAAATTCAACAGTCGTTGGAAGCCGATAGATCCCCTTTATCACCGCCCTGCTCCCTTCAGTATCGCCCAACACCGTTCCAGGCTGATCTTTCGAGCACGATGACGATGTCGGAACCCATCTTGATCGAAGAGGCTCTGCAGCCTGGTGAGAACGCGGCGGCGATGAATGAGTCCCGCAGAGAGGCGATCGAAACACCGTCAGAGGAAGCAAGTATTCCAGCCAGCGAAGTCCGTGATGACGAGCCAAAAGCGCTGGAAGAAGCTGCGGTCACGGATGACTCTACCCAATCTCAAGACGATGATACGGAGATAAGGTCTAAGGTGGTTCCGAAGCCGGTGACCGTCGAAGACGTCTCTGAGCCAGAGCCAGAGCCAGCAGCCGAACTCGTTCAGGCGACACAGGTGACGGAGACAACCTTGTCGGGCGACACACATCTCACGCCAAAGGTCTCTGTGCTCACCACCACTGCATCGCCAGCAATCAGCGAAGCAAACGAACCGCTGCCGCCATTGTCTGGTGGCTCTCCTGACGGTGCCCTGCTGAGACTACAGCTCCCTCCCGGGGTCGAGAACGCAAATGGACCACCTCCGACAGATGCCCAAGACGTGCGAGATCAACCTGAAAGAATTTCCAGCGACGTATCACTTCCTACTCCAACGGCACTATCATACCTCGATGCTGACTCTCCGCCGGTGACGAAGGAGGCCATAAGACAGTCCACCTTGAACGCCGCCAGACGGGGCCGTCCCGGTGTGTACAATGATTCACCATCATCATACAGCCACTCCTCCTTGGGCTCTGCGGCTTACTCCAGCGATGTCTTCTCGCGAGCAGATCACGGAGTTGAGTCGATCGCCACCTGGAGCCCCAGCGATCGATACAGTCTAAAAACTGAAGGTCATCCTCCAAGGGAACACCACCCTCCAGAATTTCATAGGTCATGGACCTCACCAGACGCGCGAATGCCACAACCTCCAATGTCACACATCGGTGGGAGTCCTACTCAACCACGCTTTCCTCCGCCCTCCCCCTTTCCCTTCAATGAGCATGTCCCTTCCAGTGGTTACCAAATGCTTGCGACGAAACTCTCTGGTGACATTGGTGGTATACAGGTTAAGCCTATTTACCGGCGGTTTGAGGCTCTCAATCATCGACTTCTCCTCTCCCTACAGGATGAGATACAGAATTTGGAAGAGCAACTTTCTGGGGTTGACTCGGCGGACACTCAGAACCGAACGTATCCTGGGGGAATTTATCCAGCCTCTCTCAGGCAGGAGGCTGCATCCGGTGGTGAACTCTACTGGCGCAAGACAGAGATCCTCACACAGATTGGATATCGACTTCATCAATACAGTAAATCTGCTGGCATTCTGATCAAGGGGCGCGATGCTGATGTGTCTGGCAGACAAGCTCCTCATGTCGTTTCGAGACACCACCGATCTTCCTGCACCTACGATCAACGATGTCCAGGATTACAGAGGTTTCCTTAGTCATGGGAACTACATCACGCCAGATGAAACACGTTTCTTGGCCGCCACAAACGATCTCATCACCCTGGACGAGGCTATGCTGCGCGGTGCGGATGAGTACTCAGAGGACCTTCTGACACCTATGCCGCGCTCTGCGACCGAACCAGAGTTCCCGATCCTGGTGAAGTCAGGAGCCGCAGACGGTGAGAAAGTGAAAGCACCTGTCAAGCCTAACGCACCCGTGGAGCCTCCTAAACCAGCCCTGCCACCCTCTGCCATTACGCATCTTGCACTCGCCATTTTTGTGGCCGTGTTAGTGCCAATTTTCACGTTTGCTGTCATCCCTGACTTTGCGGGTCGGATCACGGTAGTTGTCCTCGTTGCATCAAGTGTACTCTCCACTCTGCTACAGTCAGGGCTGGTTGGACTCCTGATTGAAGATCGAGGTGTATTGGCTCTCATGCTTTGTGTCATCGTGTACGGGGGCGTTATGGCTACCACTGCCGCCACTTTCGCCTGATATTATGGTTCTGCTTGTCAACTGGGGTTTGTTTCTGTTTCTGATACTGTATGCTGCTTAGTGTTTCATTATTCCTGCACTGGTAACGACTTATGATGATCACCCTGTTCCTTTTGAGACGCTGGGGGGACTTAGCCTGATAGACTATTTTGAGATCATGAAGATACGTAGATGCAATCTGACAACAGCGTCCACATTAGCACGAAGACCCTTTTGAGAAATGAACTTAGAGCAGTATATGACAAATTCTTGCGTGCCTCTGGCGCAGCACCCACAAAGGCTGCCAAGTTGACGCCTGCTGCAACTGGCTTAGGTACTTGCAGAATCTGCCCCTTTCCTGCCTGCAGCCGATGAGACTCCTCAGTTCATTGATTGCTACCAAGTTTGCCTGAGCCATGGTTTGCCTAAAGCCAGCATTCAAGCGTTTGGCGATATTGCGACCTCCTTCATAATCCCCGAAACACCTGCCATCGTTCTCACATCACCACTTTCTGCACTTCCTTAGCGTTCATGACCCGACGACCCAGAGGCTCTACTCTACTGCTCCAGATGACGTGGTCTTGGCTCCTGTTTCCAATTAGGTTCTTGTCTGCAATCTTCTCCCCTTGTTGGATCGTAAGCCTCTGGACGTGATGGTCGAGATATTCTTTACTAAGTTCGAACAGATCCTCTGCATTCTGGGTTACCCTGTGCTTCGGCTAACTGAGTTGGGGGCCGCTGACATGGATTCATTTGGAGACTATCGGCCTTTCATTCCACTGAGACCCTTATCACGCAACTCGTGGGGTTTCGTCAGGGACCCAGTCACAAAGGCTTGGGTCCAGCAGAACGCTTAGAATCCCAGTCTCTGGAATGTAAGAAACTTGTTTTCTGGCGTTCTACCTATTTCAACATGCTAACGACCTCAAGTTGCGCACGCCGCTTGGAGACAAGGCGGTACGAGCGCAAGAGCAGGATAGGAGCATAGGTTGTGCCACATCCAGCATCCACTCATGATTTGTATCTACACAAGGGGATGGTTGAAAGGCGAGCGTTGAAAAGTTTGGCGATATGGACCAGAAATCTTGGTCTAGGGGCCGTTGTCTTGTTCATGACTGAGAGGACCATGGAGTTTTGGTCTGGAGGCTATCGACTTGGATGAACAAGAGCTGTGGACCCGGTGCGGAACAGTCTAGACAGTGAATAGGGAATCATTCATCTGGGCCTCGATAATTCATGACTCGCATGCATTATTGAATTGGTGCAGTGCAAAGACGAAATCCTGCTTGGTAAGTTAACAACATAATCTGTAATAAGCGGCAGGCATTCCAACAATTCAAAAGGGCGAATGGTTTAGTGGTATAATACCTCTTTAGCATGTTCTAACATCTAAGTTAGAGGTGGTCCAGGGTTCGATTCCCTGTTCGTCCAAATCTTTTGTCTTTTTGCCTGAGTTCTTTTTGCTTAAAAAAAGAAGTTGAAGTCCTCTGAAAGGATAAGAAACATGTGCGGCTTGCATTTCTTTTCGTGTGGTGTTGGGTTGAAGTACAGCGGGGGAGTGAAGCAATCGTGAGGTGCCTCTGGACTGCCTCACAAGACGCGCTCGAGGACGTCTCATCAGACCCAGTGCTTAGTGCGAGAGGCGTTGAAGCGACCTCAGCAGGGCCACTTTCCGCTTGCCGAGCTGTTTCATTATCGCCACTCGCCTAGCTGCAGTGGCGCACAATGTATACATAGGCAACGAGGCAATGTAAGTGCAGTGCCATGATGTACGTGGTTGGTATCTTTCGAACGGCCGGCGTCGACCCAACTTTTCGCTTGCAACGTCCAGAGCGCACCCCGTTAATGAGGACCAGGAGTACTGTCCAGCTCATTCCAGGTACAAAGCATGTTCAAGCTCTGGTTGCAAGGCTAGAACTGGCTGGAGATCTCATCACAACGTTGTGGCACAAGTCAAATACGCTTTATGTAGGACAGAGGCAGGGGCCTTGCAGACATGAGACGAGCCATATAACTTGCATGTGATCAACCGAGATTGACTTGGATCTTGGATCGGCAGCGTAGGCATCCTCGATCGATCCGAAGGCAGAGCCTGGAACCTAACATCAGCTAGAATTGGGGGATATATCTCACAATACTTTGGGCAAGAATGATTTGGAGAGGGCCCGAGACTTCACTGAGTGGAAGCTCGTCACGGCACAAGTATAATAGATACAACGTCTCGGGTCACATCACTTCATCTCGAGCCTCAGTCCGGCGAGGTAAACCCACTTCTGAATCAACTATTCACACTGGGCACATTCAGTCGAAGTTTGTGTCTCTGCTCTGCATTATCATCCGTGCACCGCATCTGCCGGCTGCCCAGGGGTGATCACCAGCTGCCAACCACCCTCCACCCTCGCCATGCACAAACACAGCAGTCCAGGCCACAGCACAACACAACACAGCACAAACCTCTCCGGCAACTGTGATTCACTCTATTATTCACCTTCGTCCTGTAACTCTCTGCATCTCCCTTTTTCTATTCTTTGCCAACTTCGCATCTTCTTCCCTTCGTCTCCCATCACCACCCTCACCTCATATCCTCCTCCCATCTCGCACCATTTTCTCAAGGCGTACACACCTCCGCCAGCTCTTCTGATCCGCTCCGTCGCTCTGAATCGCACCAATCTAAGGATCCTCTGAGGTACGTTTCACCTATTTCTCTCTGCTTTCGTTGGGTTTCGATCTGTAATTACTTGCTTGATGTCACTCTACGTGACTCGCTTCCTCAGCCCGGAACCCTGCCTGATCCTGGTCTGATTCAGTCCTCAACCTCTCCGATCCTCGTGGGAGAAAGCAGCTGATATTGCACGCTTTCTCCTTTCAGCTTCTCCTCCTCCTGCCCTTCTTCTCCTCTCCTCATCCTTACAAGCTCACTCCTCATCCGTGGCTACATTTCCCCAGCTTCGTCTCTCGCTTCTCGTTTGGCTTCATTCGCTCATCTCTGCATCATCATCAGGGCGAAATCGGCCGCTGACCTGATACCGGACTCTTCTACAGCGCAAAGAACCGAAATCTTCAATCCCTACACCAAGCACGAATTAATTGGTGCCATGCTCTCTCTGTTAGCTTCGGCCACCCTCACTCTTGGCTTGTTCGCCAACGCTGTGCTTGCCGGTGGCTATACCAATGGTAGAATGAGTCCTTCTCGGCGATCTTACTTTCGGTGCTGACCTTCTGCCAGCTGATGTATCCACTACCGAGACCCAGGAGATCGGCTCGACGACTTCTGAGGGTAAGTTTATCAGATGCCCAACTCACCAGCTTCGAGTGACTGACATATCCCAGGCGCCATCTGGTACTCCATGAACGTATGCGAGATCGTACAGCACACCCAATGCGACGTCTCCCTCTCCCAAGGCGGTGCCGCTCCTCCAGAGGAAACCGGCGGTGCAGGCAACTATCCTCCTCCTCCCAGTGAGCCCGAGCCATCTGCCCCCGCCTCCGGTGAACCCGAGTACAGCCCTCCTGCCGCTGGTGAGGAGCCCGTTCCAACCGAAGGCGGCGAGCAACCTCCCCCATCTGAAGGCGAACCCGCCCCCACTGGTGAGCAGCCTCCTCCGACTGAGGGCCCTGCGCCGACCGAGGGCGAAGGAGGTGGTGAGCAGCCTGCTCCCACCGTGTTGACTACCACCAATGAGGCTGGCGAGGAGTCTACACTCCCTGGAACACTTGTCCCGGCTACCACAAGCGGCGGTGGCTCTGCTGTTCCCTCTGGCAGTGCGACTGAGGAGTCTCCCGGACCATCCACTACAGCCGGTGCCCTTGCTCTCATGCCTGCCGCCGTTCCCGCGATGGCTATCGGTGGTATGGCCCTCCTGATGATCGCCATCTAAAGCCACGGCTCTACTACGCTCTCTTGAAAAAGGTCGAGCACAGTCTGGATTCCTCCCAACTCGATCATGGAATTTGCCTCTGGTCAAAGCACGAAGGTTCTTCGTCTTTCTGTCTTCCATTTTGAGAGAATAAAAAAAGGGGTCATACTATGAGACAGAGATCTTCGTTCCGTTCTTTCTGCTCCTTCTGTACTTCACCAGATAGAGAAGACCAATTCGCTCCCTTTCCACATTTCATAGGTCTCATTTTCTGGGCATGTATGACAGTCTATGAATGTAGCATTGCTGGGCCTTCTAAATGCATTATTGGTATACTAATGGTATCAACTACTCCGTACATGACAAATGGGACAACCTCCCCTCACTTTATCTCTCAATAACCTCGCCCTCATCACCTTCATGCCTACCAGATGTCTCGATCCCTCCTGTGTGCTCTCTCCCAAGTCTACATCCACCTTCTTCCCTCCGTGCAGCATCTCTAGCAGGTGGCTGACATGGAACACATGCCCACACGCATATCCCAGCAGAGTCTCCATTTCATCCACTGTGAAGGGCTCACGACACCTGGCACAGTGTCCCGGCTCTGGGGGGCGGTGATCGTGGTCAGGCAACTCATGGGCGAGATCCGTGCTGTCTTTGCCGGCTTTGCGATCCGCTTCGGCCAACACATCTTTTGCTTCAACGTCGATGTGGTCTCTTGATCGGACAACAATCTCGAACTTGACGCCCTTGCGTTGGCCAGAACGAAGCTCGTTCTGCGCAGCGGCCACTTCGCTGCGGAGAACTCTGGCAACGCCTGAGCTGATACTGTGCTGAATCTCATGCTCCTTCATCATGTGCGTCAGGCCTTCGCGGAGGCCTGGAATCTCAAGGCCCTCGGGTATGCGACGCACGAGCGTAATTGGGTTGATGGCCGTTCCAGCTTGCTCAAGCAGGCCACGAATGAAACTCGGTTTATCCATGCTGTAGTCGAGGAGATTGTCCCAAAGCTCCGGGTCGTCCTGCTCCTTGGCGAAATCGATCGCTTTGTGAACATTCTTGAGGCGGTCGATGATCAGGTACAAAGCTTTCTTAGTGTCTCCCATCTTCGCGTAGAGGTAAATGAGCGCATCATGATACGAGTGAATTTCGCATTCATGGACGGCCTGTGGGTGTTAGTTTTCGGCCGGTGTCAAACTGCAGAATTGGTTTGGGCTTACCTTCTCGAAAGTGTACGAAGTTGACACCTTCAAAAAGTCCATCAACAACTCAGCGTTGTATGTCGCAAAAAGCTGCACGGCAAGATCGGCAAACTCATCAACCAGTGATTGTGAGTCTAGCATAAGCCGGTCTGGGTTCTCTCCAGCATGCTCTTTGATGCCATCACCCTTCCATAGGCCTCTTAGGTAGAGGTAGAGATAGAGGAGAAGCTGCTGTTCTTGAAGCTGCTCAACCACCACGTTCGGTCGAACAAGGCCATGTTGCGCCTCGTCGACCAGCAGCGTGATAGCTTCAGATGTAGCCTCCTCGAGGTCTTCCTCAGTCATGCCATCCAAGTCATCGGGCACCCGAAGGCCAATAAAGCTTGGGATATCGTCAGCCACAGCTTCGGCTAAGTGATTGTCCCTAATAAGACGGAAAGCAGAGTCTGCATCCTGAATCTTGATGTATGACTTCAGCGCTTCGCGATAACGTCCATTCGCTTCATGGAGGCGAGCCAAACTTTCCATCACAATCCGCCAATCTCGTCCTTTCTCGCCATCATCAATGCTATCCTCCCTGACGTCCCGGTAGTTGAGTTGATTTTCAAGTGCTGTGGTAATCGTGCCGATGTCAAACAGCTCCGTGGGCCACCGGTCGAGGAGCTCCTTAAATCGAGGCTTATTGGACTGAAGGTAATGGCCAAGGACGACTTCATATATCGTGGTCGGCAGAGGGGGGATTGATGGCTGCGAGGGGATGTGGTAAGCAATCTCGTCGAACTTCTTCGCCCCCGCGAACATCCAGACCCATTTCTCCCACCGGTCAGGAGTGTTGAGCACTTTCTCGCATATTTGTCCAGCTCGTGCCCATTCCCCCGCCTCAACAAGCTCTGTGAGCCATAGTTCGCCGATACGTCTCTTCTCCTTCTCGCTTGATGAGTACAGCTGATTGATGGTAGAATCCGCTACAGATTCGTCATCGTAGAAATCATCGCCGCTGCCTTGGGATTTACCCTGTGGTTTTGCTGGGGTTGATGGCATGAACTCGCTCAAAGGCTCTGGTATTACCGATAGGATGTCCGGGTTCTCGTCCAGGAGCTCCCACGCGCGCTCGTACTGCTGGTGCTCCAAGAGCCACGTCAGGTGGTCTCCAAGATCTCTCTTCGTGGAGAGAATGCAATCATATGGGCTGTGGATGAAAATTTTGGCGCCGGGCTTGATGAGGTTTGGATGCACGGCCTGGTTGCCAGATTTGTTCGGACCTTTGATCATGCCTGTAGTACCCATTGCCCTAGAACCGGATCCTGCATCATCGCCGCTGTCCTTACTCCTGATGCTGGCCCCAGAGCTGAACAAGGACTTTGGGTTGATCGCCGCATTCCACATGTCCGCGCCAATGCCGGCAATAGCCTCCAGTGCACCTTTGGAGGATGCAACGGCAGAGGCAGCATTGCGTGCAGGCAGAATGCCGAGGTGATAGTCACTGGAAGAGAGTCGCTCGAAACGACTGACACTTAATCCATCCTTGTCCACCTCCGACATGGTGTTTAGGTCGATGAGCCTCAACTCTGGCGGCTGGTTATTCTGTCTCCGGCGAATGCCTCCTGAAGGTTGGCTGCTTGTCGATGCCTTTGATCGGTGTGACTTAGCTGGTGATGCCAACTGAGGTGTACTCTCATCTTCCTCGTCCCCATCATCATCGTCCTCCGGTAAGCAATACGCTAGAACGAGCAACAGATTCTGGGTATATAACGAAATGCCGGAAATGATGCAATCCATCCGAAGGCTGGGAGGTTAGTCACCATGTCTACTTGTAATACTGGACGGCACTCACATCTTGACGATCTCCGCCCTCCCCATGGTCTTCTCTCCCACATCCCTGCCGGTCCCGATGCCTCCCGGGTGCACGTGTATGATCCAAGCAGTGCCACCCCATCCCACGAGAAGACGTTCTACGCTCTTTTTCCCGAGCGCGGCCTGTTGCTTAAGCTTCTGCGCCGCCGGTGAGGCGAGGGCATCCGATACGCTCCGTGCAGTGTCCTCGGCGCCAAATGCCTGCTCGTCGATCCACTCGGCCCTTCCTTTCCAGACACTTGCCATAGTCTCCCATTCATCGGTTTGTGGCCGGTCGATATGACCAACGCGTTTCCAGGCATCTTCAGAACCACCACTATCAAGATGGAGGTTGGTACGCATGATCTTGATGCCATGCTCATTGAGCCACACAACGTAGTTACCAGACAAGGACCATTTGATGGTACTGATAGTACCCTCGCCCGAGTGAAGCACGGTGTCTTTGCCAGTGTTGCTTCCCAAGCCCATGCTGCCTAGCCAGCCTGATGCTGTTGCTGCTGCCGTGCCCACCGTCGTGGAAGTGCTGCGCCCAATACCTCCGCCAGAGGTCAGGATCAGCTGGCCAGCAAGGCCTCCCGAGAGATATGTCCGATCCGACTTGTAGTCCGGAGACAAGGCAACAGCTTGAACGGGCCTCGCGAAGTTGCGCAACTGCACGTCTTTGAGATCAACCAGGGACTGCACGCAGACATTGCCGTCCATTGAGGAAGTAGCGATGTAGATGTCATTCGCCGGGGTCCTTGGAATCTGCTGGGGTTCTCTGCTCTTTCTTGATGCGGTTGCCGCCGCTGTATCCGACTTCATCGAGGACTGCCGTGAGGAAGGACGTGGCTGCGAGGCCTGAGCAGCCTGCGACGCATGCGTCTTGGTCGGTTCGGCTTTGTCAGTCGGTAGAGGCGGAGGGAAGGGGGAGATAGAGATCCCCGTGACTGATGCTGAATGGGCATGGTACACTCGCAACGTTTGAAAAGACGGTAATTGTATAACATGCTAAGCAGTTGTCAGTGAGCCCAGAAGCCATCAAATAAACACGTGAAGACCAACAATGTTGCCATTATGTGTGCCGATAATCTGCCTCATTGTTAGCACAGGAGTCTGAGTGTAGTTCGAGGTTCACAGACCATCTTGTCGCCAGCGACAAAGAACGAGCTTGTCGCATCGCCATTGCGATACACAGCTCCGAGGTGCTGAGTCAGTCGCGCATACTTGAGACGCGGCTCATCGTCCTCCTCATCATCGTCATCGTCTTCCTCGTCGTCGTAGTCATCCTCCTCCTCCTCTTCTTCCTTGTCTGCCTCCTCCTCTTCTTCGTCTTCTTCTTCCTTGTCTGCCTCCCGGGTCTCGGGTCTGACTGGCGCTTGGCTTTTCGCCTCTACGTCGTTGACTAAGCCATTTTCGCTTTCGCTTTCTGGTTGAGGAGGTCGAAAAGTCAATGGTTCCTGCTCGTGTCCACTTTCACTGTCCGTCTCGTCATGTTGGGGATCATCACTCCGATCAGCTTCGGACGCCTTTTCGTGGTCCTTGCCCGCCAAGGGCGCCTTGTCCGTCATTGCAGCGAGAGGATTGATAACATGGCGCGACTCTTGTGCTGGAAGAGAAACGTCAAAGCTGCATGCAGGCGATTTGAACGAAAGCGAGTGACTGTCGCAAGGAGATGGAAGCTGTCCGATCCGAGCGCGGAGGTGCCTGGCCCGCGCCTCCGCTACGTCACGAGCTACAGCTTCCGTGACGAGGTCCACCAGCCACATCCAGCCACATTCTTGCCAGCTTGCCGCCACAGTTCCCCCACCAATCCATGGTCCACATCCCACCACACCTTCATCACCTTACCTGAGGCCTCGAGCGCGTCTCAAACGCGACTACTTTGGCCAACCGTACGGCAACTCAGATGCTCAATATACGACAAACCCGCTAGGTCGACTGTCTTGGAGATCTCATCATCTTTGTGTCATCAGAAAAGTCATCTGCTAGTCAGAAGGAAGCTTATGGAGCGTCTTCAAGATGGCATCGGTGAGGTCCTTGGGACTGCATCACCCCTCTGGCCTTCAGCATGCTATCGATGAACAGATTCTGCCCCCAAATCCACCAGCGTCACAATACGAATGGGAAATATACCCATCGCAAAATCCTGGTTGTGGTGACGAAGATGAACTTCTGATCACCTCGAATTGTGTCATCTGGTCTCGAGGTGGCGTCTACCAGACGACGTACAGCTTCGAGCTGGAGAAGGAACCCATCACCAAAGCGCTTCTAGCATTCTTTCCAGTTTCCGCTTCCCGGGACTCATCACGCAGTAGCCAAGAGCCAACTTCTGTCGATGAGCCAAACCTCGAGAAAGCTCTGGTGGTGATACTGAAGTCCCAAGCCCATATATACTCCCTGACAGGCACAAATCATGTCGTCCACCTTCCTTTCGAGGTACAAACGGCGTGCGCTGCCCCAATTGGCATTCTACTACAGAGAAAGCAGAAGTCGGAGAACCTGGCGCCCTTGGCTCTCAAATTCCCAAAGGCCCCCCCAGAGTCGTTCATGTCATCGCAGCTGAGCTTCATGACGAGTTCGCAGCAGACAAACTTCTCACTTGAGACCTTAGGCAACCCACGATCGATGCCTCTGGGACAAAGCCTCACAATAGAAAACACATGGGATCGACCTGCAGAGGAGGAGGATTCCCACTGGCCACGTCTTGTGTGTCTGACTGATCCGCTCAACGAAATTGGGCTTGTCGTCACCGAGAAGGACACTCCAGCTAATCCAGCTCCGACAACAAAGGCCAGTACCAAGTCACAGTTCCTCGATCCTGCTGAGGAGATCCTGCATATCGAACAAGTCAAAGTGACAGGCTCTCCAGAGAATGTCACGCTTGCCGTCACCTCGAACAGTCAGGCCAATTCATACACCATTTGGCGACTTACGTACTTGGAAGCAGAGGACCCTTTTATTGGTCAGTTGAACAAGACCAAAGATATTTCGTCCCGCCGCAGAAGCTCCATGGCCCCAAATGCGGCTGCAGCGATTCATCTGGCAACTCCCTCACAGCCCGGCTATCACCGCGAGAGCTTCGGTGTGCCATTGCCGGGCAAGCGCGCACGGAAGAGCGAAAAGGTCGAGAAGTCGGATAATGCTCTGGACTTGGTCTCGTCCCTTGAACAGCAGGACCAGGATTCCGGTGTAACTCGGAGGAGCTCACGACGTGTCAGCTCGATGCTTGCCCGTGCTGATCTATCGGCCTCCCATGAGCGAGCAAGTTTTACGGAACAGCCGCTTGGGTCGACGTTTGGTAACCCTTCAAGACGCAGTGACTCTTACGGTGGCCGCCAAGCCCGCCTGAGCTCGTCTCAAGTTCAACAAATCCATCCGAGCTTGGGCAGTCTACTTGAAGCCCCTTTCGATATAGGCCTTGATGAGGGATTTCACAAGATGGGACTCAGTGATCGGGATCTTGACGGTTTACAGAGGGAGATCCACATGACGAAGATTCATTCATTCGAGAGAGACAGCTCCAGAGCCAGATATTCTTTCACCAACCAGACAGCTTCGAAGCCGAAGGTTTTCGTTCTCCAAGCGCCTCCATTCGCAACGAACAAGTATTTTCGCGGCCAGCTTCTCATCGGCATTCAAGACTCCTCCGAAAAGCGACTCCAGCTTGTGGTACTCTACCTGCGGGCCAAATCTCAGCCCGATGCTGTTACAAGACATAGACAACCAGATAATGAGGGTGGCAGTGCCTTGACCATCGTACCTGGGGAGCTCCGCAACGCGCAAAATGTAGTAGACTCGTGCAAGTTGACGGACGGAAACCAGTCTGCAATACTTATCCTGTCAGAGTCGATGAGTGGCCAGCATGAGCTTAGCACACAAGCTCCATGGGGCGAGCTCACAAAGGTGTCTTTATCACTTTTGTTCGTGGATGACGAAAGACATCTTCAGTTCCGGGGCCGCAAGATCGACCGCGATGTCAAACAAAGAAAGTCCGAAGTTATGGATCTTGCCGACGGCAGCATTGTTGGCATTCGTCACTCACGTCAACATGGAGTTGTGGATGTCCTGGATGGCAGTGGTCGCTTGCACCAACTCCGACTCCAACTCCAACCGAAATCGCCACAGGTCCAGAAAGTTCTCGATGCCTGTAAAAGTATTCTTCCGGATTCTTTGGGCGAGCGTGTCCAGGCTGGCTGGTTACATACGCTTCAATGGCTCCAGAAACAGGATGATGAAGTTGCTGACTTGGAGTGGTCAGCAGTAACAACGCTGCTCCTCTCCATGACCATGAACATGGGGAGAGCAGATGACAAAGCTTTGCATGTTGCGAAAGTGCCAGTTCGTCGAAGGCGGCCTGCTTCCGGCTCATTTTCGTCCATCAAAGAGTCTGATGACTGGAAGTCTATGGAGCGAGGCGAGGCCTCAAATGCACTCAGCTATCCTTCCTGGTTACTGAACAGTGCTTGGGATTGGGCTCTCGATGAAGACTCTGAGGACACCTATTCGTCAAATGAGGCTCTTCTCCCCTCAAAGTACATCACCCGACACGTTACCTTGGCAAGGGAGTTCATGGCTTCCTCTGCAGGCGAGTCAGCTCTAGGGACTGCCGGCTACTTGCCAACCAGCTTAGGCAAGCCTTTAGAAGCCCGGGTCAAAGGTTTGAGTGATCTCATCATGGGCCTCCACTTGCTCCTGGAGGAACAAAAACTGGATATAATGACACCAGAGTATACTTCATCTGGCAGAGCTGATCTGCGCGCAATCCTTTGTCAGATGACAAGGTGGCTCAAGTGGCAGGACTTTTTAAAAGTTTACGAGGTGGGCTTGCACGAGGAACTGGACCATCGTAACGACTCAGGTATGGTGCCCTCCCGCAAGATACGCACATACATTGCTAATTATGGGCAGAACTTGTGCTCAAGCCAGCCATCCCACAGCCGTCAAGGCACCCGCCTGATCTACTTAACTGGATTCAGATGCGACTGACTGGAAATCGAAAGGAACATTACCTAACCGCGCGCGACATTTTTTATGCAAGCGCGCGTCTTCCTGAAAGCGACAGAGGTCATGATCGCAGATGGGA
Organism: Sarocladium kiliense; assembly: GCA_030734395.1. Taxonomy (NCBI): domain Eukaryota; kingdom Fungi; phylum Ascomycota; class Sordariomycetes; order Hypocreales; family Sarocladiaceae; genus Sarocladium; species Sarocladium kiliense. The sequence goes on from JAUZTG010000029.1 coordinate 2,350,912, forward strand.
TGCTGTGTTTCCCCGAACTTTCATGTTCAAGAGGTTCTTCAAACTTGTGAAGAGCCATTCGACCTCGGTGCAAATGGTCGAAATGATGCGTGAATGCGGCATATCTTCATATGTGCTCGAGACACTTCCAGAGGCTGTATTAGTTCCACTTAGAGATGCTATTTCTCTCTGTCAGCCGCATCCTCCAACGGGTTGGTCGACTGATCTGTTGGATCTGGTCAATCGCAGTGACATCAGTCTTCTGCTCAAACCCAGCCAAAAGCCTCGCTCGGCTGCCTCCAACATATTGGTATGTGTAAAACAATTGATACGTATCCGATACCGTGGCTAACTTGATGCAGGCGCCAACGCACAAGGCTGGCTGGGACTATAAAATGCTTTGCCAAAGTCTGGAAGAGACCAACGGCTTGGGCTATGATGAAGGTGAAGGCACTGAGCGCCAAGCAGTGATTCGAGTGCTATTCAAGGATGACCGCCGATTGAATGAAGCCCAAGACTTGCTATCGACGCACAAAGCCCGCATTGTCCGACTCGATCCCCAGCCTAATTGGCAAGAAAGCGAGTACTTGGAGAAGCAGAAAGAACTGGTCTCTAGAGTAGCCACAGGCACGTTGGCCATCCCCGCTGGAAGGGGTCTCCTATATTATGGCCTGCGTTATCCGCTGCTCACTCAGAAGTTCCACATCGGGGGCTTCAATCTCAATTGCGTGGTGAAGCCAGCAAACGTCACGGTTGGTGTCGACAAGTCACTGTTTACTGAGGAAAAGGTCAATTGGGGTTTCTTCCATCAGGGAGTTGCGGCTGGCCTCGCCATCTCACCCCAGGCACAGGGGATCGACACCTCTTGGATTCTTTACAACAAGCCAGGTACGCTGCCAAATTCCAGTGAGCTCAGTAACCGTCATGCTGGCTTCTTGCTGGCCTTGGGTCTGAATGGACACCTGAAGGATGTTGCCAAGTGGGTAGCCTTCAAGTACTTAACGCCAAAGCACACAATGACCTCGGTCGGCCTGCTGCTTGGGCTAGCGGCTTCCTACATGGGGACGATGGACTCTCTTATCACCCGCCTCCTTTCGGTCCATGCCACAAGGATGCTGCCTCGGGGCGCAGCGGAACTTAATTTGAATCCAATGACCCAGACATCTGGCATCATGGGTATTGGCCTTCTCTACGCGAACAGCCAACATCGTCGTATGAGCGAGATCATGCTTTCCGAGATTGAGCATATTGAGGAAGAAGACGAGGAGGACCCTCTCCGGAGCGAGTGCTATCGCTTAGCGGCTGGGTTCGCCTTGGGCTTTATCAACTTGGGCAAGGGTTCTGACCTCAAGGGGTTGCACGATATGAGAGTAACAGAAAAGCTCGTGGCTCACGCAACAGCAACAAAGAATGTGGATATCGTCCATGTTCTCGACCGAGCTGCCGCAGGGGCGGTGATGGCAATCGCCTTGATCTTCATGAAGTCGGAAGATCAGATCGTTGCCAGGAAGATCGACGTTCCCGAATCTGTGCTTCAGTTTGATTACGTCCGGCCTGACATTCTCCTCCTTCGAACAGTCGCGAAGAACCTCATCATGTGGTCCAAAATTGAACCGACTACAGCATGGATACAAAAGAGTCTGCCAAGTTTATATCGCCCTAGGCACAAATTGCACGGGACCACAAAATTGAAGTCGACAGACTTGCCATTCTTCAGCATTCTAGCAGGCATATGCTTCTCCATTGCACTGCGTTTCTCGGGGAGCGCCTCACCGAAAGTCAGGGATGTTCTCCTGCACTACCTCGACCAGTTCATGCGAATTTCGAGAATCCCATCGAGTACGAGGGGTCCGACAATTACAAAACCTCCGTACGATGAGGAATTGGCACGGACAAACGCACGGATGTGCCAGGACATCCTCGCGCTGTCTGTCTCCATTGTCATGGCTGGCACCGGTGACATCCCAGTGCTCAGGCGACTTCGTGCACTGCATGGCCGTGATGATCCAGATATTCCGTATGGATCCCATCTGGCTGCCCACCTAGCCATTGGATCGCTCTTCCTCGGCTGTGGCACTGTCACCTTTGGTACCAGCAACCAGGCCATTGCAGCATTGCTGATATCATTCTACCCCATGTTTCCAACGAGCGTTGGCGACAATCGGTCACATCTCCAGGCTTTCAGGCACTTCTGGGTTCTTGCCACCGAACAAAGGTGTCTCGTCGCAAAGGATGTCATCAATGGACAGCCTGTATCTGTCTCAGTGCAGGTCAACATGCGGAAGGGCAGCTCAGCCGAGCCCGTTCTGTACCGTACGACGCCGTGCCTTCTGCCACCGTTGGATCAGATTGCCAGTGTTAAGACCGTGTGCGGTCCTCAATTCTGGGACGTGAACATCGATCTTAGCAACGCTGAGGTTCGAGAGGCTTTCACGGAAAACCAGAGCATCTACTTGCGACGACGACCGCCTCGCGACAATGCCTTCTCCTCCACACTCAATGCACTTGGTTCAGGCAGTCAAGTGGGCAACAATCCTCTGCGATGGCTGTTTGGTCTTGACGCCCTTCGCAGCGTAAGCTATGCAGAGCGGGAGGCAATCCTGGAGAATGGCGAGCAGGATCAAGAGACTGGCCGGGCGGTTGACGCACGTCTGGAGATGGAGAGGGGCATCCTAGCAGGTATTGACAGGGAACGTCTCGAGGGCGCGAGACTTGTCTTCGAGTGGGAAGCTTCACGAGAACGGCTGTTGCGAACCTCTTCGAACACGAAGGACAAGGGGCGTGAAGGTGACGATGGAAAGGATGAGAGTGAAGTATGGTGGATGAGGGATAGTGTCATTGAGGACCTGAAGAGCAAGGTATGGTTGACGGCACGCGAGGCGGAACATTAGCGATGTTCTTTGCGCCGACGGACGCGAAAGATCCTGGCGTAGGGGGAAATGTAAAAAGGGCATGGCATGACCAACATGATATAGAGCAATGAGACTATCCGGAACATGAAATGGCATGCAACTTACGCATTATGACAACAGAGTTGAAATTGATCCAGAACGGGTGTGTAACGCATGGTTCATAAATTCCTCATATTCTATCACATCCTCTGCATCTCGCTTGATCGATTCTAACAGGATCTCCTCCTCTCCTCACTAAATGGAGCCCTTTTTCCCTCGCATGATAAAAACGAATTTCGCTTTTCTGTTCTTCCTTTCCCTCTCCTCCACCCTAACGTGAGGAGGAAGAGGAAATTTCAACAAGAAGAAAGAAAAGCCCCTTCCCCGATTAACGCCGTGCAAATGCCAGACCCCGCGCGAAGCAATCGCCATTTTTCTCTTTCCTTGCCTCCTAAGGTGAAAGTGATGACAAAATTGAGGGGTGGGGTCCATGTGGTTTTTGCGTTGTTTGATATTGTTATCGTTCTCTTCTTGATCATTCTCATCTCGAAGAGTACACTTCGGCAGCCGCTGAGTCATTACATGAGCACGTTGACCCATAGCCGTAGGATGCGCTGCATTTGGCTCAGAGGGCGTGCTGATCCAATCCCATCACTGGCATCCTAACCCTACTTGGAAACAGCAGCGTTAAGGACCTGTGTTCGGAAGAATCCGCCCTTCGTCTTCTCGATCACCTGCTGGTACACGTTGTTGGGCGGGTGGTTCATGATAACAGTTCCATCCTGGCTGTCGATCTTGGCATCTAGTCTTGTCTCGCGGATCAGGTTAACGATCCACTTCTCGCCATCATCAGGGTTAAGGCCAAGCTTCTCGCTCAGGTCGCGGATGTTCATGCGGCTAAAGATCTTGCAGTAGCTCTCGCAGATGAGGTGTCTTGCCGAGTCGACGAAGGCATCAGCTGAGCCAGCTAGGAAGAAGTCGCTGCGGCAGACCTCCTCGGCCTTGCGAAGGGCCTCGCGAGCGGCCTCGAAGTCGTGCGCAATGTAGAGCGCGCTGATAAACTGAGTGATGGGGTCCGAGTACTCGTATGCCTCTTGGCGGACGTAGCGAACGACATCCTTCATCTGCTTCTGCTGGAGGGACGAGTTACGTCCGCGGTTACGGCCAGTGATAACAGCGGCGATGAGGTAGCGCAGGACCCAAGGGCAGGAGGTCTGGATGGTGTTGATGTATGCGGCGGAGAAGAACATATCAAGGACGGGTTCGCGGGCGGTCTCGGAGTTAAAGAGGGGGAAGAGTGACCAGTGAATCAGCATGGTACGGTGATCGAGCTGGGCGCGGGGGTTGTTGAAGAGCCTGGTGTCGATGCCCTCACGGACGTTCTTGAGCTCGTCGATGGCTGACTCCCAGTTGGTGGAAAGGATCTCGGAGGCAAGCTTGCCCCATGTCGAGGCGGCGACCTTGTCGTTATCGGTCGACAGGACACGGAACTGGTAAAGCATGTCGGCAGCAGGGCCGTACTGACCGCAGCGGAACTGGAACTGTCCGAAATCGTAGAGGGCGTCGACCATCTCCATGGTAACCTGTAATCTTGTCAGCCAGACGTCCTTCCTCCAAGTCCCACTAGCCTCCATCTATCTCCCGGGCTAACTCACGCCGTGCTGATTCTTCAGGAACTCCAAGTTGGCAACCTTGTCGCTCCTCAAGCCGTTGACAACCTCATCCTGGGTGAGCAAATCCGCGATCTTGGCGGTCGCCTGCTCGTACTTCTCCAACTGTGCCAGCACCTCCTGCCTCTTGCGGACGTACTCTGCTGGAGGATCACTGACGCCGTGCAGCTCGCAGTACATCGAGGCGACGTAATCAGTCATGTTGGTGTCCTCGAGAAGCTTGATCTTAGCAGCAAGGACCTGCTTGGCCAAAGCATCGTCCTCCTTCTCTTCGGCCTGCTCGCCCTCGAACTGAATGAGCGGGAAGAGGAGATGACGGCTGAGATGAGGCGCAATAAGCGGCATGAGTGAGCCGTCGGCCTGGATGGTCTTGAGGAGTTCCTCCATGATTGCGGTCACTGTGGAGAGGTGAATTCGATCGGTCGAGAGGCGCGGTTCGATTCGATTTGTTCGCGACAGTGGCTCGAGACAGGGGGGGATCGACGGCACAAAGTGACCTTAGAATTCGGGCGGTCGCAAAGAAAAACGCTCGTCTCAGATCTCAGCGTCTTCTCGTCGAAGATCGTTCGGTGAAAGGTGACACCGGCGCGGAGGAAATGGAGGGGCAGCAACACTCTAGGATTTTTGACAATTGCACACAAACTCGAACAAAGTGGGCGGGGGGGGTTCCTGGATCGCGAAGATCCGAGGATTTTCCGATACGTGGTGGCCAGCGCGTCATGTGATCTTAAATTTTCTAGAGCTTCAACCTAAGGGTCCTGCTGAACCGCGACAAGAGACGACAAGCCAGTTTCGAAACGACTGTACCTTGAGCACGACGCATTGTCAGTCGAGAGGATCATTCGAATCTGGCCTTCCACTATCTTTATCCACTACCCATTATAGCTTGCATTGATTCCCGGCAGCTTGTGCAGAGGCATCTTCGAGTCCACGCGACTCTCCATCCCAAACGATGCCTCACCTCCTCCAGCTCGCAAGGCCGATCGCCCGCCTCCCATACACCGCCTCAACCTCCCTCTTCCGCTCTCTTACCACCCAAACCCAAACCACTTCAAGACGTCTCTCAACACCCGCGCCCTCCAAGCCAACCGCCCGCAAAACTGTCCCTAAGACGTACCCATCCACCCCCGAGATCCCACCCGTCGCCAGTCCCTTGCCACCACCGAGCAAGACACCCGAGGAGATTCTGGCTTCTGGAACCCCTTATCTTGTGAGGAGAACGCCGTATGCTCAACTGCCTGTCTACAGGCGCTGGAGAGGCGGCGGTACGCTTGAGGAGGTGATTGTGAAGAAGATCGAGGGTGACAGGAAGCGCCTCGCGGAGGAGTTGAGGGAGGTGTTAGGCTGTGATCCAGCGCATGTGAAGATCAACCCGACAACAACGCATATTGAGGTCAAGGTTCGTAGGGACTCTTTTCAAGACTAGGGATCTATTGATGTGGTTGCTAACGCTTTGAATTAGGGCGATCATTACGACCGTATGAGGAGCTGGCTCATCCAGAAGGGATTCTGATGCGGCTGGGAAGTGTACATCAATGCAGAGAACAGACATCATCGCAAACCAGGGGCTCAAGCGCATGTGGGGTTTCAGCGCTTCTGTAAAATAGACTCAAGGCATCACTGAGGCAGCGGGGCAGGTTAAATGTACAATACATGTAATTGAAGGACCAAAATCATGGCCACAGTCTTGACCACCCGCCTCCCATGCGCCACACAAGACAGACCGGACCGAAACTCTTCTACTGGACGCGATCCCACACCTTCAACACCAGGGAAAGAGAATAACGGACAGCGCTTGCTTCTATGCTGCCTCATCCACACAAAGTTCACTGCCTCCCTTCGTCCTCGGGTAGTTTAGTTACACGCTCACAGAGCTTTTGTTCTCATCCACACATATACTTTGAGATTCTCTTATCCTCACGAAATCCCAACCGAAGCCAATTGGCCCGGCATTGACAAAATCTCATGTGGCAAGGTTGTAGAACGAAGTAAGTTGCTGCAGCAAACCCTCCCTTGTCCACTCAGGCGACTGCAGCGTTGTGGCTTCAAACAAGATATCGCTGGAAGGCAAGAAATCCGGGGGTATCGAACTTCCAGGAGTAGTCGGATCTCTGGCCTTCTCCGCCAGCCTCCTTGCAAGCGATACAGCAACCATCACGATATAGACAAGCTCCGGATCTTTACGGGGCTGGCCGCGGGGAGCATTTCTGACGTACATTTGTGGCGCCTCGTATTGCCGGCTAAGCTCGCGGATGATGCGGAACAAGTTCGGAGCGAACTGTCCTTCTGAGGATGAAAGCCAGGTCTTCACGAGACCCGATTCGTAACTTGGTGCGAGCGAAGCCAGGATGTCGGCAGAGAGCAGTCCCTGCATGAGGAATGGCTTGCGCATCTCGAGGAGCGGTGGATGCTGGGGATGCCGGTTCTGCTCTTGAGCCTTTGTTGGAATCGGCGATACAGCTAGACCGAACGTGCGCGTCAACAGCTCGTGCGGCGGGGTGTTGGCGGCATCCAAAGCAAAGATGGTCTTGAAATGGGTGCGATTTGGTTCGTCACGAGCAAGCAACTTGGCGAGCGCATCGACAGCATGCGGCAGGTAAGTATGCAGGCTTGGGTCATAAGGCTGAAACTCCACGCCATCAGCGGTAATCGTCGGCCCAGGCATCGGAGCGAAGGCCAGCAAGAAGTGAAGTAGACACAGAGCGTGCTCTCGGCTGGCGAGTTCGACCGCGCCAGCAATGTTTGACAACAGGACAACCATATCCTTCATGAAATCCAGAGTGTTCGCATGTGTCCGCAGCAGCATTGTTCTCGTCCCGAGGTAGCGGATAATGCTGCAGAATAACTTCATCACCGATTCCTCCGCCAGGGCATGATGATTTTCATTCATCTCTCCTGGGAACGAAACATTGCGGAAGATGGTGGCAATACAGAGCAGCCTGTCAACTGCCCTATCAAGCACGTAGTCCTTGCTTCCGAAGACTGGCTCCTCTCGAACAGTGTATTGTTCTAGGGTGCGAAGGCGGAATTGGTCCTCGTACGAATTCAATTGGATCTCGTCAGAGACTTCAACAGTGTGCTCGGTGAGGATATCTAGCTGCTCCTCAGCGAGGTCAACCATTACGTCAACCAGGTCGTCACAGTAGATTAGCTGGAGAAAGTGTGCATGAATCGGGGAGTTGGAGACCATGGCTAGAGTGTCCAAGGCCACCCGAACTTCGCCGTGAATTCCGCATTGGAGACTCCTGGTGAGCGCGGGAATGTCGATGTTGCCCAATTCTTGAACATGTGGCAAATCAGGCCGCCATGATTCCAGCTGCTCGCCAATCTTCGAGGCCGCCGAAGTATCAACTCCGCCCCATGTCGAAATTTCCCGTGCACAAGGGGTGTAATCGTCAGATTTCGGCAAGGGCCGTGGCAGCACTTGCTCACTGCCAGGGCCAAGCCTGTGTTGCTGCTGTCGGGGGTCACTTGGAGGTAAGGACATACTACCCATCTTGACGTGGGCCGGAGACTGCACTGCGTACTCGTTCCCGGCTGTCGGGTCAATGCCGCGAGAAAGACTATTTCTATTGTGACCCGTCATTGCCTGGGGATGTGGCTGCTGTGCTTGCTGGGGTGTATGCGGAGGCTGCTGGTGCTGCATTTGCGGTGTTGAAAACCCATTCATTACCGGCTGGCCTGGTTTCGAAGGTGTTTGCTGTCCCTGCGCCTGCATGCCTTGTTGCATCTGGCCATGGCCAGGCTGTTGAGGTGGCATGGGCCTTTGTGGGGTACCGGGGTGTGCCATGTTCGGAGTCTGCTGCTGTTGATGAGCATGTTGCTGCTGTGGATGAGGTTGAGGTTGAGGTTGAGGTTGAGGGTGATGCTGCTGCTGCTGCTGCTGCTGCTGATGTTGTTGTTGTTGTTGATGTTGTTGTTGCTGTTGCTGCTGCTGCTGCTGCATTTGCATCATTCGTTGCTTCTGCTGAGCTGTCCACACTTCCTCGAACTTGAGCAGGTTGCGCTCATACACCTGCTTCAGCGTTTGTGGCACAGTAGGTATTTGCGCCGGCAACCCAAGAGCCTGGGCAATCGGTCCCCAAGCCTGTCCGCCAGTAGCCATCTTATAGCCGCCTTTGCTGGATACCGCTTGGAAGAGCATCATGAGATTAACGGGGCGATCTCCCACGACCGGGTTGGTTTCCAAAGGTAGGCCTTTGGCATTCATGAGATTAACCAGGTTTTTCATGAAGGACTCCGGATTCATGCCCTGCTGCGGCCTTTGTTGCTGCTGTTGAGGCTGCTGCTGTTGCGGCCGCATCCCGCCTTGAGGAGCCCGACCATTTGCCAGGCCAGCCATCTGTTGCTTGTTCATTGCTTCCCGGGCCGCCAGCTGGGCTTGATGCTGCGGCGAAGCCTGCATATTGCCCTGAAGCCGCTGCTGTAATTGCATCTGATAAGCTGCCATCCTTTGCTGGTCTGACATCTGCTGTTGCCGCTGCTGTCCAGGCTGTTGGCCCTGCTGAGCTTGCTGAGACGGCAGCTGTTGTTGTTGTTGTTGTTGTTGTTGTTGCTGCTGCTGCATTTGAGCATACATGTTGTTCGGCATCTGGCCCATTTGCTGCTGCATTTGGGCAAGCTGCTGGGGTGTCATCTGCCCACCAGGCATGCCATTCGGGTTCGTTGCGGGCCGAGGACCTGATGGGGATGGAGCAAAGTTGGCGTTATAGCCCGGTGGCATGTTCTGCATATAAGGTTGTGGTGTGCCCTGTTCTGATGGAATAGGTGATGTCTGTGAACCGAACTGCTGTGCGTTGGGTGAGAAGGGATGCGGCGACGCGGTCGCGACTCGCTGGGGAACACTGCCAGGTCGCATCTGATTGCCCATAATAGGAGACGGGCTGGCGTTGGCTGAGCCATTTGCTTGTAGGTGAGGAAACTGATTGGGGTTATGTTGCTGAACAGCACCTGGTTGAAACCCTGCAAAGTTCTGTTGCTGAGGAGTCTCGGAACGCGACGTTGGCAACATTCCGGGATTTTGTCTCGGAGAGCCAGCGAGACTATCCTCTCGCGGCCGAGGTCGTTTCGATGGGATGACGGAGTTGGTTTGGTAGACGGGGTTTTGGAAGGAAGGCGATGCATTGCGCATGGGGCCATTCTGCGCGCCTGCCATTTGCTGTTGTTGAGGCTGGCCTTGCTGTTGCTGTTGCTGATTCGAGAATTGCGCCGGGTTGAACTGCGCCGGGCTGTTCATGAATGCTGAAGGATCCATCATGGCACCGGCGTTCGGGGCGTTGGGGTCGTTCATGTGTGGGAAGGTGTTGCCATTGTGGTTGGGGACGGCGTCGTTCATCCAGGTGCTGCTCATGGCGAAGAGCCCGACAGGCTGCGACAAAGGGCGACGTCAGCAACTAACACGCGATCATGCGATTGAGAGTCCATTCAAGATCGCGAAAATAGATAAGAAATGGGTGCCGTGACACGGCACGGGTGGTGTGGTGATGAACGACAGGTCGAGTCGCGTCGCGGGTTGGGTGGTGGAGTGAGGGAGAAATTGTGTGTACGAGCGTCCGCTCGGTCGGGGGTTTGCTTAGGTAGTGCATTGGGGGGGGTTCTGGGCACTGTGGGCATGGTGCAGTGGATGCGCGGGGTAGACAGTGCGAGGTGGTCGCGAAGCCATAGCAGCACTGTGCGCAGACCAGGCAGTAGAGTTCCATCGCCTGGCATAGGGTGCTAAGCGCGAGCGCATGCGCAACCCAGATAGTCCAGATGCGATGGCCGAGTGCAAGCCAACACGTCCGGTGTGGGGATCAAGGGAAGAGCAAATGTCTTATTTGCAAGGGAGCAGGGTAAGGGACGATCAAGTAAAGGCAATAACATACCTAGAGGGGCTCGTCCGAGCCCACAAGCTCACCAAGCACCAAGCAGGCAGTGAGTGTGGCTTCTCCAGTGTGGGCAAGACGTGCAGTAGAGCAGCAACGTGGACCACCCGAGACGGTGACCAAGACGCGCCTTGGGAGGGCAAGCGATAAAGACAAGTGCCGCCAAACGAAGGGGAAAGTCAATGGGATGCAATAGCGGTGCTACAGGCCGCCGAGACCAAGTCAAAGGGTGCGGCAGTGAGCCCCGTGGGAAGGAGGGAGGCGCGAAGATGTAATGCGACAGGCGGAGATAGATAGGCTCCAGACAATCGATCGAGTTTGCGTCTGCGAAGCGTCAAATGGGCAAAGACTGGGCCCAACAAGATGCGAATGAACCACAGGCAGAGCCGCGCCGATGCGTTTGACGGTGCCTAGGGGCCGGGTGTGGTAGGGGGTCGGTCCTCGAGGTTCGGGGGCGGCGACGGCGTCACGAGGGGAGGCGAGCAAACGAGGAAAATAGAGAGAAAAGCAGCTCAATCCCACCTAAAGAGCCAGCCAGGGGCCCGAGACAAACGACACGCAGGACACAAATGCGGCGGCGTAACGGGGGGAAGCGGACGCGGACGCGCAGGGCGAGAAAATCGGGGAGCGAAAGGGCGGGCAGCGGGAAAAGCGAGGGACTGGGGAGCAATCGCATGAATCGCACGCTCGTTCCCTCTCAGCTGAGCGAGTACCAACGCATGCTAGACCATTTCGGTGCGGCTTGTGAGTGGCTGGGCACCGGCCCAGTCTGCGACACGGTGGGCACGTGCTGGTAATCGTTGATTCGCTGGTCAAGCCGGAGCTTAACCGTCCAAACAAAATGAGTGTGAGCCTCAGGCAATACCGACTTGAGTCCGCATTCGTCTCACAACCATAGGCATCAGTGCCAACAGGTCCTGTTGCGATGTCAGGCGTGAGGCATGTCTTGCTTTGCGAGTTGGTTCAAGGCCGCAAGTTCGCTGTTTGCCATGGAATAAGCAGTCTGCAGCAGCGCCTTCTTCATCGGAGCAAGTCATTAGGGCTGACAGCGTCATGTTATGTTAGCTCTTGAAGCTCACAAGCTCTTCCATGATCTGATCTGTGTTGAATGGTCGCAGGCTTCCCATCAGTACGTCCTCAATAGTGATTATCAAGACTCAAGCTCTTCCAGCAGGCGAAATGAAGCGCGTGGTTGACAGGCTCGAGGTTCGCTTGCAGGGCGTAAAGTGACGCAGGTAAGTGCCGTAGTTCGCATACGGATTGCGGCCAGCATCACCTGGTCAGCAGACGACTGCCTGCCAGTCGTGTGATTGAGTCGCACGCTCTCCCCTTATCCCATTATCGTGGCGGAATCGTGAATCGGTCCGGCGAACGAAACAAGATGTAGCTGGATTTTAGGCAAACACCTTGGTCGCAAGACTGAGCCGCAGACGCAAATACATGGTGAATCTGCGTCTGCGACTTGGTAGTGACCATAATACCATGTGCTTTGTTTCCGTGAGATCCGCGGTATCTCCTCGCCCAGAAGTAATCTTCATTGAGTGGCGCGCACGATCATGATGCAGCCCACCGTTACCCGCACCCAGGCCTCCCGTTCCGGGGCTATGGTGGCCATGAGGGAGGGATGGAGGGGGGAACCCTGTCGCCCCAAAGATGCCCAGCTCAACGAAAGCTTCCTGGCTGTCCTCAGCGTGCTCGCTTTCAAGTCGCCTCAAGGAGGCGATAGGTCGAGACGGAATCACGGATCATCCAATTCTTTTTCCGTCGAGTTTGATTGCGGCTTGCGTGTCGTCGGCTTGATCCCTCATGGCGAGCTCTCTAGTTGAAGCCTCGATGCGTGTAGTTGACTTGGAACGTGCAGCATAGTGCCAATAGCAGTGTAGAAGACAGAAGCAGGCACCATGCGCAGAGCTCGACGCGTAAAAAAGAAACGGGAAAGCAAAGCAAGTGTTGTGAAAGAAGAGGAAAAGAAATGCGCCAGATTTCGTCCAGATGAGTAAATAACAGCATGCAAAGCACGAATTGGAGGGAAGGAGCGAGCGTGGCCAGGCATGAGGAAGGAAGGACGCACCTAGGTACCTGCACCCTCCTCACCCCAGAAACTTGACTCTCCACTAGTTCCACTGCCAACGCCATTTTGCTTCTTGGGAGACGACATCTATCAGGACTTGAAGCCAATACAAATACATTCAGGTTTTGTGCTTATGCCAGACGGAGAGATGTTCTCTTGCGCGCTCAATTCCTCGTCACGAAGAGTCCTCTGGTGCTGGGTCGCCCTTGTCGCGACCACCCCATAACCAACCCTGCTGTGCTACCACGCGACCGTATTAGCGCCTCAGTGATTTGCCCACCTACTCTTAACAATGTGCTGGCGCAGTGCTCTTTGACCACGCATCTTATCACGAAGTCACTCAGCCACTCTGAAAATTCGTTACCATACTGCAGTCCGGAACACAGTCGCTCGTGCCAGGTCTCGCTGTCTGACTACCTGACCTTAGCTACTTAGTAATGAGGATAAAATCCTCCATCACAGCCCGTGAGACTTAAGAACTTCTTCCACCCCAACACCTTATCTTACCCTGCATCATCTTCGCGACCATCCTCAAAGGCCTGCCGTCATGACAAATGGAAAACCTCTGCCAGCGGAGCTTATTAGATTGGTTGTAGCATGTGTGGCCCCAAAGACCAGGAATGAGATATTACATCCTAAGAGCCAGGCGTTCCAGACCTTGCTGGCCCTTACCCGTGCTTCACGAGCATGTTATTTCCAAGCACGACGTTTCTTCTTCCTACACTGCATCCATCTCGAAGATGATAACCGAACTTTGCGCTTCGCTGCTTGCCTGCCGCGTTCTCCACCTCCTCTCCTGCGCGGTGATCATCAAACCCAGCCACACACAAGTCTACAGACAATCACATCGCTTTTTCTAGGACCCTGCCTCGAGGTTAACACTCATGATGCATATGGCATACACACTTGGGACCTGATGAATGCCACGACAGCACAAGCTGTGAAGGAAATTCTGCTTGCGGTCGCACCGTCACTCACGAGGCTGGTGTATGACCTCCCACTATATACGGCGACGCCCTTTGAGGCAACTTTGCCTGTCCGACAACTTCTTCGAGATGGACTATGCTCACTACGCAGCCTCCAGGAGCTCATCAGCGTCAGGGAAGACCTGAACATAAGCACCGATCAGCAAAGATGGCTTCGTCCATCAGAGAACCTGTACCGGTTTTGGCCAGAGCTAAAACGCCTTGCCGTATATAACGCGAACCTCCGTCACGACCTGTTCAACTCGGAACCCTGTTCCAAAACATGGCTACAGTTCGCTACACTCAAGAAGCTGGAGACCCTGGTGCTCGTGCATCCCAAGCTAGCATATAATATGGATGTAGATGACGATTCGGATACAGACGAGGAGACAGACCCAGACCGGATACCAGATCTTGCTGTGCAATGGTGGAAGGCTTTGGATGGTGTGGTACAGCTCGGCGAGCAGTCCCTTGGATGGAAGTTGGCCAAGAGACAGCCCGCGCCATTGCACATCGTAGTGATGGAACTGAATGTTGTAGAAGACGAGATATTGCTCACTACTGGAGAGCTTACCGGTGAAAAGCATAAAGGCAACAAGGTCCTTGTGCATCGCAATGTTCCCGTTGACGTGGACACTGGGAGTGAGATTGTTGACACGCTGGTTTTCCCGGAGGATGACGAGGAAAACCAGCTTGTGGAGATCGTGAAAGGGCATGCATTGCGAGGTACATTGTTTGAAACGGAGGATCTGGGTTGCACGGAGTTCGGCTTCGGTGAGCTCCCTGATATGATCTGAACGCACGGCTCGCGGGGGGCACTCCGTTTCTCCTGGGACAGGGCGACATCATCCAGTATCTGAAAGGCGTATATGACTGGAGGCCTCAATATTGTCATCATTATAGCCGCTTATGACTCCACTACTTGCTGCTTCGTCGCCTCAAGCACAGTCCTGATAGCCTCATCCAACGCCTTGTCCTCCAGATACCCATCAATCCACTTCACCGTCAAAACCTTGAGCTCCTCCTTACCCGTCGTACACTCCATCTTCTCTCGCAACGTCGCTAGGACTTCTCTTAACCTCCTGGGGAACTCTGCCGTGTTGGTTTTCAGAGCAATGAGCGGCTTGCGCACATGACTATCGCAAGTGAAGGGGTCATTGGGGTACTGCTCATCCATAGCAGATAGCACGTGAGCTGTTATCCGAGGCTGGACGGTGAGCGCACGGTAGGCAGTGAAGATGTCGAAGAAAGATGAGGCGGTGGCGGCGGTGAAGAAGGGTTGTTTCCGGCAGATGTCGAAGACGGCTATGGGGATGGCACCGTCCATGGCAGGGCTGGAGAGGAGCTGCTTGGCGGACTGTGAGTCGATAACCTTCGGTGCGTCGGCGTCTGGTTTCGGCATGAGAACACCATCCTCTTCCTCGTCTTCATCGTCGCTGAGGCCGACAAGCGTGAGCTCGTTCTGCGCATCAGACTTTTCTGTTGACTGTGGCTTCTTGTTCCTCTGCTCCTGCTGCATCTTGAGTAGCCAGTCCATCTCGCATCTGGCATACTCGATCCATAAGCTTGCATCCTTGTTGCAGAAGCGGCAACCTCTCAAGAAGAACCCTCTGGCGGCAGCCATATCCCCAGCCTCGGCCGACTTCCTCCCTGCCATGGCCCATAGCTCGACATCAGTGGGCATCATGCGCAAGGCATTGGTCATAGTATTCCGGAATCGCTTCGAGGCTTTGACTTGTGCGAGGTAAGCGAGGTACTCGCGCCATAGTGGTGCGCTGCCCGGATGACGGTTGACGGCTCGGTCATAGAGCTGGAGGACACGACCTTGGCTAGAGATGTTGGAGGAGAGGTGCTGGTTGATCTTGAGGCGCTTGCAGCGCTTAGAGCGTAGGGCTTCGAGAGACTTCTCCCACTGGATGTAGGATACCCAGTCGGTCGGGCGGTTGCTGGGGTTCAGGACACGGTGCTCGTAGTCATCTCGCTTCTTGACGATGTTGCGAATTTCTTCCTGGGAAGTGTGAGGATCAGGAGTGCCAGGCGCGTTGTGAACCACAGAGTAAGGAATCTTACCTTAGAGAAGATGCCTCTCTCTTCCCATTCGCGGAGTTGAGGGACTGAGCGTTCGAGGTGTAACCTCGCCTTATCAGCGACTCCAGCCATGATATGAGACACACGTCAAGCGATACTGTGTTTGTGGTGTGCCAGTGGTTCAATCCGCAGATGATTTGGAGTAGAAGAAATTTGGACGAGGCTACGTTCATACTTGAAATCGAGACTTTTAGCGGGGCGGGCTCTCAGCCTCGTGGGGAGGGACCACGAAGACCATGTACTACTGTACGGCCGACCGACAGTTGTTCCTATGGATCCAATTCTCGCTGAAAATTTTAACAGAGAGATTAAGGGGAATATAAATATCTCTACATTCGACTATCAGTGTCTTAGAAAGTAAGTAGGGGCATCAGCCAAGCATTGCCTTGGCTCTTCAGCTGCCCGTTACTTCCCTGTACAGCATTTGTACCGTACTAAGCTTCACATGCTGAGCCACCGCCTGTGCCCCACAGATCCATGCTGCCTTCAGGGGTCGCCAGTACCTGAAGCCACCGACGCGCCCCCCCCCCCCTTTAAGCACCCACCACTCATCCACTCTCAGTAGTGACGCGACAGAATTGGAGCTTCCCGCGCACGCCGAGGCTCGTCAGGCCAAATCATCACCAAGTTCCCATCACTTCCTCCCTCCTCTTCCTCCCTCTCCTGCAACCACGCCCCCATTGTGTTTCTTCGTCTATTGCTGTCGCTGGGTTTCGGCTTCAGCACTTTTTTTCTTCGCATATTCATATCGGACTCTCCGGATGGACTCGTTCTAAGTCTCTACTTCTTTCTCGACACTCGCTTCCGTCTCGTGCTTTCTCGTCACCCCTCCCCCTATCCGCGCGTCGCCCGCCATGGCGTCCAAATACAAGGACAAGGACAGCGGTATCGTCCTGTCCTTCAATGCACAATGGGTGAGCTGGGCACACACCATTGTCGCGTACAGTATGTCTCTCGGGGAATTTCTTCAAGCAGCACAGATTCTGTCCCTGTGTCTGACCTTGTCTTACCTCGTATGATCAATGTGCTGACGGAGTGACTGTAGCTGCTTTTCTGAGCGCACTCGTCGTCGGTATCTCGTTGCACTACCACAAGATCGTTCAGAATGAGTTCTATGGCTATCCGCAAGAGTGGTTTCCGTCCGTCTCAGCGACAATCGGCGACCGATTCCCCGAGCGGTCGTTCTTCATGATCTTCATTGCCATCACCTCAGGTAACGCGGGCAGAAGATAACACGGGCGGATGAACAAGGGTTCTGACATCTGAATAGGGCCGCGATTTGCGCTTGTTGGATTATGGTACCTGCTGACTCGGAAGCCTGGCCAAAAGCTTCCGGGCTTCGTTGCGAGCATGGGTATCCTTCGAACCCTCACGTGTGGTGGATGGACCTACATCACCTCGACCGATAACCACGACTGGCACGATATCCTCATGATCTCATACATCGTCGCTACTCTTCCCTGGACTCTGGGGTGCATTGCGCTCAGCCCGCCTAACCCCCAGGCCATCAAGTACCGAAAGTGGCTCGCTGGACTGTTCTTTGGCACCCTCGTGCCTCTGATCTACTTCTTCATTCAGCACAAGGTTCACCGGGTTGCTGGTGGTAAGTGTACCCTTTCCCGTCACAATCTGGATGGTCTAACAATGATACAGCTTACACCATTTACGCCTTCTTTGAGTGGGCCCTGATCCTGTTCGATGTCGGCTTCGATGCTGTCACGACCTTTGATTTCGATACCTTTGAGGTGATGGTGAAGGATGTGAAGGGAACCAGCAAGGGGTACGTGCAATGGCTCCCGCGATAGTTCTGGCTTCTTGTACAGGCCTGTCCAATATATCTGATTCAAAGTTCACGATCTAAGATGTGCTGCAGTGCCAACTGGTCTTCCACCCCCTCCGCCGTCCTTGAGAAAGAGTAAGAGCACCCGATCGGCTTGGCAGAGAATGTGTTCCGTAGCTGACAGACGACTAGAAAGAATAAGGCAACTGCAGGTGTCGCCTCGCTGCGCTTCACATGGTCCGAGGCCCTCGACACTGCTGCTGACGTGTACCACGGCGTAAGTTGCTCCGCATGCTGTTCACACGACGGGGATTAACGTCTCATAGTTTATCTTCTGGTCAATGCTGACCAGCTTGGGTGTTGTTGTCTGGTGTAAGTGCTATGCATACTATATCATGGACTCGGAGTAACAATGTCATATAGATTTCCCACTCTGGTTTATGGGTATCTCCGGCTTTGAGGCGTTCATCATGTGTACCGTGTCTCCTTTCCTACTCGGAATTGGACCCCTCCGATCCCTAGTTGTCAACAACCTCCGCATCGTCCACCTATTGTCTCTCGTTGGTGTTGCTTCTTACCAGGTAACCAGCATGATTCCTCGTCTCTGCGCTGTTGGTTTCGGTCTCGGTATGGCTTGCCTCGGCTGGGCTGCCACCCTTTCTTCCTCTAGGGCTCAGGATGTGCGCTTTGAGTCGAAGGTCCTAGGCTTGATGCTGGGTCTCATCCTTTCCTCGACCGCCAAGTTTGCGTGGAAGACGAACAACCCGATCTGGCCTATCATGCACGCCGAGAACGGTGGGTGGAATGGCACGGGGCTGATCATCGGTGTACTCGCCGCCCTGCGCTTCACTCGTCTCGCCCCTCTTACTGGCGGTTCGCTGTTGACCGAGAAGCAGAACGGATCTGCTGCTCTCGCTGCCTGTGGCCTTGGTGGTCTCTTCTTCGGCCTCCACTCTCTCCTTTCCGACTCTAGCACCATGATTCTGTGGGTTTGGGAAGGCTACCCGATCCGTGGACCCTACTTTTCTACCCACGGATGGATAACCATCGCAGCCATGACGGCTGGTGTGTTCGTCGGCCTCTTGCGTCCCAATCTGGCCGGCAGCTGGCCTCTGTTCCTGATGGGCAGCGTCGGCGCCATGGTTGTGACTTTCTTCAGTCATTGGTTCGGTTACTACGGTGCTCTTGCTATCGCGTTCTACCTGTGTGCTGCCTCCACCCCCCTCATTGCGAACGCGGCAAAGAAGAGCCCTGCTGTCACCTTCGGTCTCGGCTTCTTCCTCTACAACTTCATGGTCCTTTTCCACGTCTGGGTCGTCGCTTACGCTTTCGTCCCTGGCGGCCCTCTGGTCAGAGAGCATACTGACTGGGTCATGATCACCATGATGCTCCTGATCGGCGCAGGTGTTCTTGACTACAACGCCTCTAAGCCTCGCCGCGAAGCGCCTCGTCGCAAATCCAACTCGCAGCATCGCAAGTACTTCGGCGTATCGGCGCTCGTCGTCAACATTCTTTTCCTGTGCTCAGCATTCATGCGCTTCCCTAGCAATGACTACCAGCCTTACCACCCCGAGGACCGTGTCATCACCGCCGGTATTTGGACCATCCACTTCTCCCTCGACAATGACATGTGGTCTTCCGAATACCGCATGCGTGACCTCATCAAGGAGATGGAGCTCGACGTGATCGGTTTGCTGGAGTCCGATCAGCAGCGCATCATCATGGGCAACCGTGACAGCACGCAGTACCTCGCCGAGGAGCTCGGCATGTATGTCGACTACGGCCCGGGCCCGAACAAGCACACGTGGGGCGCTGCTCTTCTCTCCAAGTTCCCCATCCTGAACTCTACGCATCACCTGCTTCCCAGCCCTGTTGGTGAGCTGGCCCCGGCGATCCATGCCACGCTTGACGTTTACGGCCAGCTTGTTGATGTCTTCGTCTTCCATTCTGGACAAGAGGAGGATCCTGAGGACCGCAGACTGCAGTCTCTCTACCTGTCCGAACTCATGGGTTCGACCGACCGTCCGGCATTCCTGCTCAGCTACCTCGTCACCAAACCTCTCAAGGGCAACTACAACACCTACGTTTCAGCTCAGTCCGGCATGCACGATGTTGACCCATCAGACTGGGATAGATGGTGCGAGTACATCCTCTTCAAGAACATCAAGCGCGTCGGTTATGCTCGCGTAAGCCGCAGCACCATCACAGATACCGAGCTCCAGGTCGCCAAGTTCGTTGTGCCCAAGACGCCCGCGGAGGCGCAGCAGATGGAGGCAATCTCGAACGACGACAGATACCATCGCGTTGAGGAGAACGCAGTGCCCGAGGGATGGAGATTCCCGGCGATGTTCAGGGGCGAGGGTGTGCGTGGGCACCGCTATCATGTGTTCGATGAGCCGCGCTACTTCAACTAAAGTCAGAGTGAGCTGACAGAGGACGGTTCCATATATGTCGTATGTACTGTAGCAATATGCACAATTGAATGGCGGAATGTAATGATCTGAGCTGCTGATGCACGCGCTGATCATGCGTTGGTGATAAGCTGGTGGCTGCTGACTACAGATATTTGAGTTGAATGGCACTTCAGCCTTGTCAGCCACGCTACTGAAACCTTGAAGTGGCTTGACGAAGGATGCAGGTCAAGGGCCAAGGAGTACCGCTCTTCAGATTCAGCCGCAAAGCATATCGGAGTGTTTGTCGTAAATCTCGGATCATAAGCTGACAACCCAGCGACGCCGTTCTCTCGACGGGCCTCCGATGCTTTCCATGCGGCTTCTCCGCCACAGCCCGTGATTGTCCTGCAATATCCTTCTGCAGCATCGCTGAGCCGTGCTCAGAATATCGTACCGACTCAGTGTTAGGACAAGAGATGCGCATTCCCGATCAACTCTGATCCGAAACCCGATGTATTCCACCAATCTTAGGCTCGGAAAATACGATTTAAAGCAGACGACCCTCTTCGTCCTCCACTTAGCCTTTCAAGTTTGCCCTGCAAGTCGCATCGCAGTGTCGTAATAAGTCGTTATCATGGGGTCGGTGGCCCTCCGAGCCTAGCCGCGCGTCCGAAAGAGGCAAGTCTAGCATAGCGTGGCCCCCCCAGTTTACGAAGCACCGCCAAAGACTTGATTTCTGGGGTTTGGAGCTGCTTCCCCCACGTTGGGCCGGTGAAAGCCGAGAGACTCTGGGCCCTACGGGCGCAAAGACTTCCGCCCCTTTGATAGCCTCTGACCAACGGGATGTTGGAGATTGGCTATTTTGGTAGTGGGTGGCAGTGATGACGAGAGATGGAATCGCGGAATTTGAGGGAGGGTGGGGGAGGGTGATGGATGGATAGATGCGGATGTAGGGATGAGTGAGAGTTGGGAGCAGGGAAGCATAAAGTGGCTTCGAGATGTCGTCTTGCTTCGGCTCTTGCGGGAAGTGCCTTTGGTTATCGTATTCATTACCATTACCCTCTTCTCTCGTTGAGTCCAGCTGTGTTGTGATGCTTCTTCAACATCGTGTTCGTGCTTGTTAAAGAAATACACCTATCGCACCGCCTAGACAGTATCCTAGTTGCCCATCATGGGGTTTGATTCGGGACATTTACAAATGTACTTGGGGTTGCTGGTGGGAGGAGCTGCGCTCTACGTAAGTGAGAGCCTTGTTCAACACGACGAGATCAAGCTAACACTGTGACCTTAGATCACCGGATTCGTTATCTACCAGGTCTTCTTCCACCCGTTGGCAAAATACCCAGGACCGTTCCTCGCCAAGATCACAGACGCCTACCAGCTCTGGCACGGCTACAAGGGCGACAGGCATCTTGAATTCTGGCGCCTTCACCAGAAATATGGTAAGCCAGATTTCCGCTTCCCACAGTCGAACAAGATCAGTGATTCGAAGAGCATATCTGACAATGATGGTGTGAACAGGCAGAGTCGTTCGCTTCGGCCCCAACTCACTTTCCTTCAACTCCAACACCGCCCTCAAAGAGATATATGGCTTCAAGGCAAATGTCGGCAAGTCCGAGTTCTACAACGCATTCGTCCACCCCGCCGCAAACACCCACAACATCCGCGACAAGGACGCTCACGCACGTAAGCGCCGTGTGCTCAGCAATGCCTTCAGCGACAGCGCGACCAAGGAGATGCAGCGCTACATCCTGAACAATGTGAGGACCTTCTGCGAGCAAATTGGCAGCATGGCTGGGGCCGTCTCCGAGAAGAAGGGATGGACCGCGCCGAAGGCTATGAGTGACTGGACCAGTTATCTGGCCATGGATATCTTGGGTGATCTGAGCTTTGGAAGGGCATTCCATATGCTTGAGAAGCCTGATAACCGCTTTGCCCTGAACCTCGTGGAGGCTGCTACCAAGAGGCACCTTATTGTGAGTTCTCATTCGCTCTTGGGGTATGATACACAAACTGACGGGTAACTTTAAGTGCGGTACGATGCCTATTGTTGATAAGCTCAAGGTCGACAAGGTACTGTTCCCTGAGATCGCTGCTGGGCGTGCCAGGTACATGAAGTACAGCCGTGGTCAGCTCGAGCAGCGGACGGCTTTGGGCGAGGAGACGGATCGTCGTGACTTCTTCTACTACCTCCTCAAGGCGCGCGATCCCGAAACTGGCCTTGGCTTCAGCACACCTGAGCTTTGGGGCGAGTCCAACCTCCTGTGAGTACCCTTTTTTTTCTTATTCTGTCCAACTGATGCGGTGAGGGCACCATGGGCTGACCGTTTGGTTGCAGGATCATCGCTGGCTCCGACACGACCTCTACCGCCATGGCTGCCACTCTCTTCTACCTCACCCGCAACGAGCACGCCCTCCGCAAGGTCGCTGAAGAAGTTCGCTCCAAGTTCAACGATGCCGAGGAGATCGTCTACGGCGCTACCCTTTCGTCATGCACCTACCTCCGCGCCTGTATCGACGAAGCGATGCGCCTCTCCCCCTCCGTCGGTGGCATCCTCCCCCGTGAAGTCCTCCCTGGCGGCATTAAGATCGAAGGCGAGCGCATCCCTGCTGGTACCGTCGTTGGAGTACCCCACTACACGATCCATCACAATGAGGCATACTATCCTCAGCCGTTCCAGTACATGCCTGAACGCTGGACTGCTGGCGCGGAAAACCCACTGTCACAGAGCTTGGACAGGAAGACGACTTCTGATGAAGTTTCGTTAGCGTCTTCGGCGTTCTGCCCTTTCAGCATTGGACCTCGTGGTTGTATCGGAAAGAACTTGGCGTATGTTGAGATGACGATCACACTGGCCAGGACGATTTTCCTCTACGATATGAGGAGGGCTGTAGGTATCCAGGACCCGGCTGAGGGCAGGAAGGATCTTGAGTGGGGAAGGCAGAGGGAGAGCGAGATGCAGCTTGTGGACACTTTTACTTCGGCGAAGCAGGGGGTCATGGTTGAGTTTCGCGAGGTGCAAAGAGAATGAGAATGTGGATGATGGCGAGGGAGTTTGGTGATATATGGTTCAGGGTAGGGCTGCGTTTCCAGTGGCTGGATCAATGAGATATGCCTGGCAACCGCTTGCCATATGAAAAGGCAATCTAGCATGATGTTACGATTTATAAGCTCTCAATATGAAGACTACATTTTGATATCGTGGTCTTATGGAGTATCCGTGTATGGGAACTCCATTGAGCAGGGACTGGTGTCATGGGTGAAAGTTGAGTAGTAACGGAAGCAACATTTTATCCACGGCTGAGATAGTAGATAGCCATGAACGAAACTGGAAGAATGACATTGCCATAAAAACAGCTCAGCAGCTGCAGTACCGGGCCTCTCGCGCAAATGTCTAATTTACTCCTGCCTTACCGTAAGTATGAAGTGACGACTCCTGTCTTTGTTCTCAACTTACAAAGGCCCAGCTCTGCCTGCCGACGCTACCCACGCCTAGCGCATGCAGCCTACCACAGAGGCTCACAACCACCACCAAACTTTCGAGGCTCGCTCTACCAACTATCTACAACACAAGGCACGCACCTCGAAACGACCTCGCTGCGTCTCCGGAAGCTCAGAGACAGTCGAAAGATCCTCGAGATGACGTAGAGCATATTCTTAATCCCAACAGAGCTCAACAGCACGCCATGGCAGTGTGCAAATTCTACCAGCAAGGCAATTGCAAGTTTGGCGGTACGTCTTCATGCGCCCAAGCAACCACAACGCTGTGAAGCGCGTTTCCTCGACTCCAGACGCGAATGCACAGCTGATCTTGTTACGCGCTTCCAGACAGATGCCGATTCGAACATCCGAACCGTAACCAGCAGCAAGGGAACCGGTTTGGCGGCCAAGGTGGAGGGGGCCGAGCAGCGAACAATGACTTGCTGGGTAAGACAGCGACCCTTTGAGGATCTGTGCTGTTCACGAATCGAGGAGACTGACTGTTGATTTCTAGAAAAATACAGGCTCGATTTCGGCAACATTCAAAAGGACCTGACGAGTGAGGTACCGCAATGGATTCTATCAGCCTATGCGCCCGGGCGGGATACACCCCGCCAGCTCTTTGGAGGATTCCCACGTGAGCAGAGCTTCGAGGAGATGAGGCTGCATTTTATGGAAGGAAGAGCCGCAGGCAACGAACAAGTTGCTGTGAGAGATCCTCTTCGCCCTCCATATCGCCAGGCCTCTCGCTGACATCTACCAGTTGAAACAAGCGCAAGACCTCTACGACGAAGCAAAGACGCAGATGCAAACCGCAGCACAAGATATCAACGGTGCGATACAATACATCCTCTCGGCCGAAAACGAACATCCGAATCGACATGATATCTGCAGAGCAGGGACCCGAGGCGCTCCATTTGGCGAATTCCTGGTCGATAAGCGGAGCGGAGGCGTTGGGGGAAACGCACCAGCAGTGAACAACCCGTTCGCTGTGAACAACGCCCCAGCAGCGAACAACCCATTCGCCGCGAACAACGCCCCTGCAGCGCCGTCTGCCTTCGGAGGAGGCGCGCCACAAGTATCGGCTTTTGGGCAACCCTCTGCTATGGGTGCGAAACCGAGCCCCTTTGGGACGCCGGCGTTAGGACAGCCCGCACAGGCGAACCAAGGCAACGCTTTCGGGCAAGGAGCACAAGCGCAAGGCAACGTGTTTGGACAGCCTGCGCAGGTAAACCAAGGCAACGTCTTCGCACAAGGAGCACAAGCGCAGGGCAATACGTTTGGACAGCCCTCGACAATGGGTGCGAGGCTGAATCCATTTGCGGCGCCGGCGGTTGGACAAGCCGCCGCTGCGACGCCGTCAGGAGTGTTTGGCCAGCCATCCCAAAACCAGGGGAGTGCCTTCGGGCAACCGCCACAGACACAAGCCAGTGCTTTCGGACAGCCGAGTCAGATGGGTACGAAAACCAGCCCTTTCGCGACAAATGCAGTTGCACCAAGCCCGTTCTCTAATACGACCAACAACGCGGCCACGACAAATCAGAACCAGACGCAGCCGAATCCCTTTGCTACAGGGCCCAGTAATACCACCGCCAATCCATTCGGACAAACGACGCAGCAGACGCCAAACCCTTTCACGTCATCCTCTCAGGCTACAACAACGGCGGCAAATCCATTTTTATCAAATACAAGTTCACAAGGATCATCGTTCTCACGAGATTTCCGTGCGGTGAACACCGAAAGCAGTACATCGAATGCATTTGCACAACGATCAGCAGCGAGCGGAAACACAGCTGGTCAACAAAGTACGATCGATCAGCTCCCTCCGAGAATGGCTCCGAAGATTGGCAACGCTGCGAAAACTGCGGTGGGTCCCCCGTATCCGCCAGGGAGCTCAAAGCAGCACCCAGATGGCTACATGACACGGGACGGCCTTGGAAATCTCAGCACATTCAAAGGCCAGCGAGTGATCGAGAAGGATGGGAAGCCCGGTGTCAACGTGGGGGGTAAATTCGTGAAGATCTGTTTCCCGGATGGACCGCCGTTGTATAACAAGGACACTGCACTGCCTATGGAGGAGTACGATCAAGAGACGCTGGAGAGGTGGAAGGCGTTTGAGAGGACGGGGAAGTTTGAGGACGGAATTATGCCAGAGTTGCCTCCGCCACGAGAAGTGACGACGTGGGACTTTTGAGGAGCAAAGGAGAATCATGTAAAGAAAATTTGGGCGAGGGCGTATGACCTGCTGGATGGTAGCTGTTCTCTGATGGGATATCATGGGAAGGCGTTACGGTACTGAACTCAAGATCTGGGTAGCAATACTTGAGAAGGGTTGCGACGCCATCGGCTGTCTGCTCTCTATAAATCAATCTCTAAGCCAAGTTTGGGCTGAAGAACTTTTTGTTTTTGGGCGTATTCGTGGTCGTGGAGTCAAAAGGTTATCTTCACAGGCGCATACCATCATTCTGGCTGTCAGAATGACGATGTCTTGCAGTAACGCATACTCGATGCGAGGTAGGCTAGGATCATGAAAATCAAGACAAATGTATCAAATGCAGTGAGAAAGCAAGGGAATAGCTGGAAGAACGGGAAGCACAAAAGCAGATGGAAGATTAAATCGCAATATGAATCATAATAAGCGTAGCATCAAGACTGGTAGCATCATCCAATGGGTTTGGGTTCTACCTTAGTGGGAGGGGCATTGCTGGGGCTGCGATGAATCATCCGGCGTCGAATTCCAACCGCAACCAAAACCCCACGACGTCAGCGGGACATTTGACGACGACCTTGTCGCACCGCACAGCTCCTCTCACGAAGGTTACTCTCGGAGCATTAATACTCCCAACGAAAAGTCAGGCAAGAGACAGGAAGCAGGACGGCTGAAGACTGGCCACACAATCACGCAGCGCAAGCAATCGACAATGGCCAGCTTGCCTCCATTGGCCGCATTCCCCACCGCGGCATGGAGGGAGCATCTCAAAGACGGGGAATGGGATGGTTTACTGATTGCATGGACGACGCTATCTCAAGCGTACGCTGGCCTTGCTGACGACGATCTCAAACGCCGCCTCGACAAGGACGAGTCCATCGTGGTGTTTCTCACCAGCTTCATGCAGGCAACAGCAACGGACGGCACAACAGTCCTGGGCCAACACGCCACAAGTCTTCTCAGAGCTGTATTCCAGTTGGCATCGAGGGTGCTGTCATTGGCACCACCCGCTCAGCTCCTTACCTTCGACTTCCTCGCAAGCCTCTCCAGGACCTATCCCAAGAGATTCATCTCACCTCTCCTCTCCCGCCTCTTCACCAATGAGAAGCTCTCGCCCAAGATCGAGAGCTCACTCTTGTCTCTAAAGAAACTCCTCATCCCCCACCTAGATTCCGGTATCCGCGGCGACCTCAAGCTTGTCGAGCACCGCCTCACAGCCTTGAATCCCCTCCTCCACTGTTCGCCACATGCTTGCTCATTGTTCCTCGCCGGCTCCGACTTCCTGGATGGCCTTATCGCTGGGTTCAAGGTCATGAATCCCCCTCTTCGGAAAGTCATCGTCACGACGCTTTACCTTTGCCTAATTGGCCTGGTCGAGGCTGAACCTGCACCGAGATGGGCGATGTTGAGTGACCAGCTCTACGCATTGAGAATGGCAGCTGAGGCGCACAAAAAGGGTCCGTTGAATGCGAATGACTCATTGGTTCCCGAACTGGTCACTTCGACGCCTATTCTCAAAGTGTTGCTCCGCCGGGCGGAGGCATCAGAAGCAGCAACAGACAACCTTAAGAAGCGCATCACCGCCCTCGAAGAGTTCAAGAAGGGACCCATGATACGACCAAAGCGCTTCATTCAGAGGAAGGTTGATAAAGGCAAGGGCAAGGTTTCAGAGGAGGAGGCTCATACGGAGATGCACATTCACAAGATGAGTAAAATCACGCAAGTGCAGGATGTTCTACAGGATCTGAACCTGGGCACTGGGTTCATTGCGAAATGTCTCGATGAATATGACGACGATGTGGCTCAAGTAATTGACCATCTTCTGGTCGACTCTCTGCCTCCACACCTGGCACAAGCAGATCGTCATGAGCCGCTGTAAGTCCCTGACACTTGCGCTTGCTTTACGGAATTATGATGCTGACAATCCATCCAGTTCAATATCTGAGCCCCAGAAGCACAAAGACCTCGCACCGAAATCACCACCATTATCACAGCTACCCCAAAGAAGGAACGCATTTGACGATGATGAATTCGACAAGCTGGCTATGGACGTGACGAAGGTATCATTTGGGAAACGCCCGGAAAAGACAGCAGACCAGCTGCTGCAGGATAAGACATCAGCACCAGGGAAAGCCGCCATCCTGTCAGCACTGGCGGCGTTCGACTCTGATGACGACGAGCGCGACGATACATACGATGCTGCTGATGTGGGTGGCACCGTTGATTCGGCTAACCAGGAGGCCGACGCTATGCGAGACGGTAACGAAGAAATTCTCTTCCGCGCATATCAAGCCAACCCCAAGGTCTTCTCAAGAGATGCGGAGGTTAGGAGGAGTGCTCAGCGTACGAAGCTGAAGCAGGAGACCGACATGACTGACGAAGCGCTGGAAGGCTGGGCTGTCATGTTGCAAAGAAGCCCGCAGCAGTTGCGCAAGTTGGAGGAGAAGTTCGCGTTCAAGGGTGAGCAGCACAAGCTGGATCGATCAGCATGGAGGGCGAGTCCTGCTGGCTCAGGTATGGAGGAGAGTGATACCGACGGAGGCCACTTCAGGGGAGGTGCCCGCGGCGGTGGCCGTGGAAGAGGACGTGGCCGCGGAGGAGGCCGTGGAGGACGCGGTGGTAGTGTTGATGGTCCGACGGGCGAGAAGGGCACCGAGTCAGCTCGTCGTCATAAAGAGGCCAATAAGGGATCCCGCGCGAACCATAATAGACGGGACGCAAGGGCCAAGAAGATCGCTCGTGGCGGATTCGCCGGCTAGAACAGCGGAGACACCAAAAGAAGTAAAAATGCAAAAGTTTTGCATCACATCATTCCACCAGGCGAGGCCGTTTCGCAGCTTGAGATGAAGCCTTAGGGCTTGCACCAAAGGCATTGAATGAAGCCCTCTTTCGCAAAGGATCCGATGTACCGTGATCCCTCTCCTGAAGGTCGTCCAGCTCGAGAGTCTGCGCATAGGGGCTACGCATGTCATTGAATCCTGGTGAGGCAACACCTTGTGATGCCCGTGAAGGTGTTGGAGCAGACCACATGACTGTTCCAAATGTCATGCCGATCTCCTCGAGACCTGCGTTTGGGTTGCGATCTACAACTGGTCGAGGAGTGGCCAATTCGGAGACGGCTTCTATGGAGGTAGCACCGTCTTGCTCCCCATCTCCACCGGCAGCCATGACCATGCTTTGAAGGGACATGCGAGAACTGCGACGACTGTCGAGGTTGCGATACATATCGTAGCAGGTCCGGCAGGGTGGCTCGACCGGGTAGCAATCTCCTTCGTTGCGGTGCTGCGGCAGCTGAGGGCGGCTTTGCTGCCCGCACTTTTCCTGGATATCGTCGAAGATATCGGCAATAGGAGTGAAGAAGGTGTGCCTGGGACCGGGACCCCAGTATTTGTTCCTGCCCCAGAGCTGGCCGACTAGGCATCTGGACTCTGCGTCGATGACTGCAGCGCCGCTGTCACCATGGACGCCGATGCCGCCCCTGATCCACTCTTCTTCATTGTCATATGGATAAGCCTCCTCAATGAACCACTCACGAGTTGCCTTCTCCGTTCCATTCTCGTCGCCGCTGACGTATGCGGGGATCTCACAGACCTGGCCGGATCCATAACCCGACGTACGGCCGCTCGATACAACAGATGCTCCAGGGACGACAGCACTGGTGGATCGGACGAGGGACTCGGGCTCGGGAGCGGCACGGTTCGGATAGTCGATGGGGAAGCGGCGGAGGATGTTGGCGTGAGAGGAGTGGGAGTCAATGAGAGCCCAGTCCGTGACGACAAGAGGTTGCTCAGTGCAGTATTCCTCCCAATAGGGGTCGTGGGTGATACGAGTCGTCTTCAGGCCCATGCCAGAGGTGACCTGGACGTTGCCGATATTGAAGGAGGACTTGCTCGCCACAGCATCGTGAGACTCTGAGACGCAGATCGCACGATCTTGTGCGGATGGGTGTTCGACAGCGATGGGATGTGCTGATTGATAGGCATCAACGAAAGGATGGAAGTTGGCAAGCCAATAACTCCCTCCACCGACGCTGACACACGGTCCAAGTGTTGCGGTTGCCTCCTCGAATTCCTCAGTGCCACTGACGCCGATACTATCGCCCATGCAGGGGTTTGGGAAGTAGAAAGGGTTGCGGGGAATGCAAACGTCGTCCATGTGCTCGCGGCTGAGACCTCTGGCCCAGCAGCTCGTTCCGTAGGTCCTGTCAACTGTGCCGACAGGGAAGAGGAAGGAGATGTTGGCGCGATGATGCTGGCTTTCTGGAAGTGAAAGAAGATCGTGGAGGTGCTTTGCAATGAGAATCTTGCGGGCTCTGGAGATTGGTGTTGGGGTCATGATGCAGATGCGGCGCGCTTGAGGAGTTCGGCCCCTTGTAACACTCACAACATGACGTGGCCCGGTCCAACGAGGAAGAAAGGTGATGAGGAAGGGTAGGATGGCATGCTCGAAGATAAGAGGGAAAGGGACCGGTTTGTCATTGATGGGGTGGACGCTGGACACGCCCTCTCGCAAAGGAGAAAGGGGCGTTGGTATCGGAGGGCCCCAAAAGGACGACGTTGGGGTATGAGCTGATGGGCTTGTCACGCCGGTGTACCTAAGGCTTGTCGGCTGAGGCAAAGGCCAGTCAGGGTGTACGACTCGATGATGTCTTCTGAGAGCGTCGAGGCTGCCAAAAGTCTTCTGCTCGATGCAGACTCGACACAATATCTTCTTCCTGACAGGAGGCAGACGTTCCTCGGAGGGTTGATTTGCGGTCGATTGTACAGCAGACCTTTTTGCTCTCTTCTCGATGACGGTCTGAAGCTGCTGCTGGTACTTGCGTTTGGCAGCCGAGATTGCTCGACGCTCCTGATCCTCGGAGCCGCGTTCAAGTGCCTTCTCGCTCTTCGCGGGAACATCATCGAGAGCTTCGACTCCTGTCCTCGAGTCCTGGTCGCGGCGTTGACTAGCCTCTGTGCTTTCAGCAGCCACCTGCTTGGATAGCTGCCATTCCTTAACGCCATCCTTGCCAATCTCAGGATGACCAACAGCGATATGGTTCCTCAGCAACCTCGCATCTTCGAATCCGGACTCATCACAGCCACGACAGGGACAAACGAGGAGATGCTCGGACTCTACATGCCAGACAAGACCCTCGCGAGATGCAAAGCTCGGGTGACTGCATCCAACCCATTTGCAGGTATGTGTATGGGCGGCTCGCACATGTGCCTCGAGCTCGGCGTCGCTGGTGAAAGCCTCGGAGCACTGTGGGCCAAGGCAGACCATGCTCAAGGGCGAAGATGTAGTAGGGGCACTGGGTGATGGGACTCGGGACGAGGAGGACGCAGGGACAATTGTCTGGCAATCATCATCGGTTTGGATGGAGGACCATGTTGAGGCAGCGCTCGAGGAGATGGAAGTTGAGGTGCTGATGGTGCTAGAGGGGCATTTACGACGGCGCGGCGAGTGGCCGAGGTAGCGAGGAACAAATGGATGACTGATGAACTCGGTTGGACTCGAACTCCAGATGTCTTCGTGAGGGACGTCGAAGATGATGTTGGCTTGCTTGGTCGCGTGTGCGGTGTCGTCAAGAGGAGGGAACGGGAAGACCGCAGCGGCGTACTCCTTGGGTCCCGGAACAGAATGAACAGAATGATCAACACTCTGGATTGTCTGCTGGAACTCATGGGAAGAAGAGGTCGTTGGCCAGCAAGGTGAGCCAGAACCGTCATACCATGACGCCGGGGGCGGCAATTCAGCCGGTCGCCCATACAGCGACATCGCGCGTGGTGTAAGTCAATTCGTGTCGCACCAGGTGTAAACGCGATTGATCTGGCAATATCACAACGGGCACCGGACTCATGAAAGATTGACAGCGATTGACATGCGATCACAGCGAGACTGTATCACAAACACGGAGGACAAGATGCAAGAAAGAGATACATCAATTCCAAGACACGCAGAAGAGAGAGGAACTGCTGCAGGCCTCCTACATTGCGGCATCTCCGTTGCCCCGCCCGGGGATGTAGCTTGCATATGAGGCAGACTTGGTCGCCTTGCGGCGCAGTCGGGACTTTGGCTGGGATGCGACCCGTTATGCGGCTCAAGCGGAGACCATGATTGAGACGCGAGCGTGTCTCATAACGTTAAAGCTGTGTGTCTAGGAAGTCTGTCTGTACGGGGGGTCCAGGCGTATTGTTGTTGCGTAGTGATTGTTCGCATTCTGGGCTGTCATTGATCCTGTTCCGCCGATGTCACTATGCCTATGCATGTTCTATTCACGAGACTGACAGTGGGCTGAATAGCTATCCTGGAAACAACTTCCCGATATATTGTCAGCGCCTTCTATGGTTTTATCAATAACTACTTGATTGATATCCTGATGAGCCTCTCAATGACTCTTCTGACGCTCTTAATTTCGCGCCTGTACTATACGAGAAAGAAATGCGATGACCTGATGCATGCCCTGCCCTATCGCCTTCAACATCGTCTTATGTCCGATATTTTGACTCTTATTGTCCCGCTGCAGGTTCAACAATACCCTATGGCCCCAGAAAGGCAAAGTTTAGCCGCTGATGTAAATCCTCTTACCAATGCCTCAATACTCCTCTCAGTAATGAAGATACTGATTGTTCCTTGCCGCTGTCACCTCGACACACAGGCTCATAGTCTTGAGGTATCTCACAAACCGGTCCGTGCCGACTACATAAGGGTTCCGCGAATTACAGCCACTATTCCTGTCACCTCCATCACCACACTCCCTATGAGCAAGAATCTCCAGGTTCTGCAGAGAGCGGTCCTGGGTGACGTGGTTGGAAAGGAGGGCGTCCGCGCCCTGCTGCTCGACCAGCTCAGCGAAGCGCGCGAATGACTCCATCTGAATCACTTTATCGTCGGCTGAACTTGGCACACCACCGCCACCGTAGAGTCCAGCGAGATGCGACCGGCCATGGTCAAGGACGGGGATCATGAGCGACAAGCAGCCTGGAGAGTGGCCAGGTGTGTGGTACACGGTGAGAGCATAGCTCCCATACTTGACTTGGCCACCATCAGTGAGAGTCTTGTCGCGTGTGGGACAGTCGTCCATGCCGTCCAGTGCATCCCAGGTTTGCTCTGATGCGTAGATGGTAGTGCCGAACTCCTTCTGCACGTAACCAGCGCCACCATAGTGGTCGATATGCTCGTGGGTGATGATCAAGGCCTTCACGTCCGACATCTTGAAGCCAAAGGACTGCAGACCGGGGATAAGAACCCTCTCGATCTCATCGCCGTTGTAGAGTGCGTCAATGATGATCAAACCGTCACCGGTGTCAACAGCCCACGCACTCACAGCAACTTCGCCGATAAAATAGAGGTTGTCGAAGACCTGCTGCGCCTTAATAAAGCCGTCACCGCCTAGAACATCTCCAATCTCAGGGTAGAGTGCGTTCTTCCAGATACATCTGTATGCGAAATCGTAGGAGAGGTCATCCTTGACAATTTCATCTGCCTGTGCGAAGAGACGCGTCAGATTCTGTTGTTGGGCATTCTGGAATTCTCGGATAGGCCACCAGTCCGAGAAATCGGTGTTTCCTGGAGGCCGAATAGCTTGGGAAGCGGCAGTTCTCACACAAGCTAGAAGCCCGAGGCAGACCTGAGATATGATGGTTACTGGTAGATGCATGGTCTTATTGTCTCTGAGGCTGGAAGTCAGCGGACTACTTGCCATACGACTGAAGAAGTGCGAATGATTCGCTTATTTATATTTCCCCAGTGCAGGCTCGGCGAACTCTGGACTTACTGTCAGTTGGCGCCCCATAGTGGCTACCAGTTGCAACCGGTAATCGATGTCCGGATGGTGAAGACAGTTGATCAACCACTCTTGAGCACGAGGCCCGAACCGGCTTCATGCCAGTCTGGCAATCCCAACGCTGAAGAGCGTCTAATGATGAATACCGAAATCGTCACGGAACCTGTCACGCTAGCTCTTCATACCTGCCTAATCGCGAAATGGCTTGGGCTAGATGGATCTTGATGATGACCTTGATATGCAGTCAGAGAACCAAAGAGGATTTCCCCGTGGGGTCAATGCAACTTTAGCTGAAGTCGAACGCCTGCCGGCAATCAAAGGCAACGCTCGGCTAGCTACAAGACTGAACTGAAGGAAAATTCACGCTCGGTAGTCTGCCGAAGGCAGCATGCCAAGCAAGAGTACTTGCGATGTTACTGGTGCCAGGATCATCTTTGTCGAAGGGTAATAGTAGTAATGCGGGGTTCATAGTTGTGGTAGCATCGATGATCCAGAGCATCCAGTTCCTCCTCCGCGGCCTGTTTCGAAGCGTCGGAGACGGACAATACGAGATGTTGGCGGACTCCCGAGTTGGAACGGCTCAAACACCCAATACCCCAGGTAATGTGATACTACGAGCACGAGTCGTTTCCTGCTCAGGCTGCCAGAAGACTTCTGACCTCTAACTTCTTAGTGCCGGGGGATTCAAGGAACGTTATCTACCGGCTGATTCCCTGGACATTCTCCGAGGAAGCGACCTGGGCTTTGAATGCACCCCCAGGAGCAGACCTTGGTGTCATTACCGATTTGCCTCATCTGGGAGCAGGCGTTATCGGTAGCTATCGTCAAGTAAAGATCTAAGGAGCCACGATCCTGGGCCATGGGTAATTAGACAAACTGATTTATTTTATAATCCATTTTGCATGTCGTAAAACTATAGAGCTGAATATCAATGATGCTCTTGACTGACTACCAGACGCCGTAAACGCCAAACCATGGATATATACCCTCACATCGCCGCATACATGCTCTCCACCACATCCCCAAGCATCCTCAACCCATAGAACTTGGCCACCCTCCTCATAACCCCCATCCTCTTCACCACCTCTCCCTTGTCCACTACCTCCTTCCATTGACCACTGCACGTACAATGCTCCATAAAGTCGTTAACCCTCAATGCCCCGCATCTCTCACACTTGAGGTCTTGCGTTGCCCACTCCACAGCGAACGCTTCCACAATTCCCAGGAGCCGTTCCTCAAGGGCGATTCGGTCCAGTTCTGAGCCGCAGTATCCACAGGTCCACGCCGCTGATGAGTCTCCGGCTGAAGCAACGAGATCTTCGTCTCGGCAGAAGTCCAAGTCGCGTGCCATGGTGCAGCTGTCGCACGAGATCTGTGGGAGGCGGAGACTTTCCGAGGGGTTCGTGAATGTGCCTTCTTTGGAGAACTCACGGACATCGAAGAGGGCCAGAAGTTCCTTGCGAAGGAGACGGGCCTCTAGCGTGATGTTCTTGTCCAGAGAGAGAACTTGCATCAAAGACTTCACAAGTTCCAAAATCGGATTTCGCGGCTGGTTGTTTCTCGATTGAAGATGGGTGCCCGGAAGCTCAGGAAAACTGTAGTCCCCAGCAAGTTCTGGATGGAGGAGCTCGCGCTTTTGCTGGTTGATGAGCCCGCCAATGGCCTTTTTCAGAGGCTTTTCGAACACCTTACCCAAGATGATCTGGCCACTCTCACCGTCAGCCAACTCTGTCCGGTTCGGTAGTTGAGTGAGGCGAAGTGTTGCATCTGGATCTCCGTTGTGTGGTCTCTTCAAGCTGTGCATCAGCTGGATGAACTCGATAACCCACTCCTGGAACGTTGGCTGCAGTCGCTTGGGTAGGAACGTGGCCATTTGCCAGTGCATGATAGTCTCCAGGTTTTGCTCGTCGGCTTCGATGACCTCCTGGCAGCCTCGCCCGCCATAGTTGAACTCGTCATACCAGACGAGGTAGTCCCAGTACTCCTTGATCTCCAAGTCGATAAAATGAAAAAGTGGCTTGGTCTTGATCGACTTGATGATGTACTGGCTGTACGCGTAGGCATTGGCCACCTCTGCCTTAGTGGTCTGCAGAATCAGGCGGTTTGCGCTGGCGAAGACAACTTGCGAGCCCACGCGACGGAAGTCCGCCATGAGCTGCTGGAAGGCCTTTCGTGACATCATCTGCACATAATAGTGCAGTGTACGGTCGTACATGAAGGAGTCAGGGTTCTCGACCCAACGAACGAGGTGCTGGACCAGAACGTCGGCCATCGTACTGCCTCGACAGGCCTCAGCCCACCACGCCTTGACCATCTCGCGTAGTACGAGAACACCGGCGTTGGCGAACGAGTTCTCAGATGCCAGAGAGTCAGAGCCATCCGCTGAGGGGTTGAAAGAGATGGAATCTGACCCTTCCAGGTCATTGATGAGGGACGAGGTCAGGATGGTGTTGATGGCAAGATTCCGCACGTCAAGGTCAATACAGACGGAGGAGAAGGTGCCAGGGTTGTTGATGGCCGGCATCTTTACAACGTCCAACGGGCCGAGAATGTCATCCTTCTCATATCCAGCATGATCAGGTCGTGCGCCGGGTGACCACCAGAGCACCACCCCATTTGCCTGTAGCCTGCGAGCATACGCGACATCAATCAAGAAGCGAGGATCGTCACGCTCCAGGTTGCAAAGCGGCACATCGCCATACCGCGCCAGTGCTGTCAAATGCAGAATCCACGAGCCGAGGCCCAGGTAGTGCCCAACAAGTCGACGAGCCACCACGGACTGCCATCCAAGAGGCGGCAAGGAGCTGTCTGCTGCATCATACCGCAGTGGCAGGACAGGAAACTCGCCGAGGATGGGAACATCGTGAACCAGGAGGTTGCGCTGTGATGATTGAATAACCATCATCTGAGGTCTCGTCTCGTCTTTGCGCATCTTCTTGACGATGTCCCCAATTTCAAGATGAGCCTTCCGCCTCGTTGTGACTTGGGTGATCTTGAAAGTGACACGCTCCTGATATGTGAAACAGTCCTGCCAGTTTGTTCCTGCGGCCTCTTGCACGCGTTTGGCCCACATCTCGGAGTAGATCTTGGTCACATTAGGCAAGTCTTGACCCGAATCTTTGCTTTTCTGGAGGATCACAACATGAGCCTGGTCGCTCGTGGTCGAGAAGATGCCAAAGATTTGACGCTCGCCGGCAGTGATGTGGGATATGTAGATATATGCAAGAGGGGCTGAGTCCAAATAAGCACGTGCGTCCTTGGGTCGCTTCAAGCCGCTGAGATCGAAACCTTGCTCCAATCCTCTGCCCAGCACTGCATTTTGCTTCTCATCAATCACGCAAAGATTGCCCAGACGGAGCACCGCGCGGATATTGAGCGGTACTTGTTTCTCGTACACGCCCTCGACACTGGGGTGATTGAAGAGCATGGAGAACTTCTCAGGCTCCTTGAAGTAAATATCCTCAGGAACGGTGAGCTTAAAAAGATGGGTCGACGCATGGCCATTGGGTAGAGTGTAGTTGACCTGTTCCACTTCGCAGCCAGGGACGTCGACATCTGGAAGATCCTTGCTCTTCAAGTTCAGGAAGACTTGTCGAGGAACGTTGATCTTCATGGTATGAATCTTGGCATCGATCAGAACATATGCGGTAACGACACCCGGAGTGTCAGTCGCCTTCAGGTGAAGAAGTTGCCATGTGTTCATGAAAGTTGCGTGGGCCTGCTTCATGAAAGTGTGCTGAATGTTGCTCCCGGTGTTGCCTCGTCGATCACCGAAAAGCTGTCGACGCCGAAGGCGAGCCTGCTTTTGCAGCCTCCACTTCTGCTTCTGATACTCCAGGAAAGCAGGATAGTCATCGGATGGATTTGGCATGACTTTAGGAAGGGCTGCCATTGGGTCGGCATTCTCCGCCGGCTCGGGGGATTTGCGCTTTTGAGCTGCCGCCGGAGGCTGAGACGATGCAAGTGCAGCAGTGATGGTCTTCGGCTTCAGGAGCTTGCTGCCGTAGTCCTCCATGTCACCCATCGCATTGCC
Organism: Sarocladium kiliense; assembly: GCA_030734395.1. Taxonomy (NCBI): domain Eukaryota; kingdom Fungi; phylum Ascomycota; class Sordariomycetes; order Hypocreales; family Sarocladiaceae; genus Sarocladium; species Sarocladium kiliense. Next base: position 2,388,104 of record JAUZTG010000029.1, read on the forward strand.
GGCGATGTTGGTAATATCCTCCAAGGGACTCTTGGTGAACAGGTCAGTCAGCTTCTTCTGCTTCATCTTGTCGTCCTTGATGTTGATTCTGCGCTGCAGCCAGTCTGGATGAGCAACACGCGGCACAGGGTTCCGCACTTTTTGGAGAGCAGCGGGGATGGTGATTAGTTTCTGGATCACGGAGCCAAGACGGTCGAGGTAGTAGTCCCAGTCGAGCAGAGCTCGAGGGTCGGTGTCGCTAGGCTCCTCCTTCAACCATTTCTTTAGATATGAGCGCTTCACAGCCTCATCCGCGGAGAAGATGGCGACAGGAACTGCACGTTCCGTGACGGGGGCGTTGCGTGGTCTCGAGCAGATAATGAATTTGCAGTTCAATCCCTTGTCCTTGACCATGCCTTCTCCCAGGAAATCGGCCAAGCGCTTGGCCGTAGTAATACTGGTCGACTTTTGGTTGCCATATTCTTCCAGGGTCTTGGACATGCTTCGGTTTTCCGAAATGAGCTCCATCAGCTCCTCGTCGGCCAGCGTTGAGCCTTTGTTGTGAAGAACGTCAAGCCAACGGTTCGCAACTTTGGCAACCGCAGCATAGCATTGTGCGAGATCTTCACCCTCCAAGAAGAATTTGAAAATTTGTTGTTGGAAGATCTTGATGAGCTTAAGCTCACCACGACGCTTGACCTCGAAACCCTTGAGCTCAGCAAGACTGCCATCGTCGTTGAAGACAGCGTAGCGCTTCTTCAAGTTCTTGTCCTCTTCCTTTGATGTGGGTAAGACCATGCACTTGTAAGGGCCATCAACCTCGAAGAAGATGGAGTTGTCGCTGTGAGTCTCATACTTCAGATTGTTCTTGTCCACAAGGGTTTGGTATTGGTGGTTGGTAAAGCGGGCGTGTACCAGGTGATTCAACATGACGCAAGGGTACGAGATGTTGACCTTCTTGCCGTTCTTCAGCTTGAACGCAAAGTTCTCTGGGAATGTTGCTGGTAGCATGCACCAAATACCGTCTGTGTCCAGTTCAAGTGGGCGCCCAAGACGCTCAACGAGCTGGCGAGCCATTTGAATAATTGTAGCACCAGTCAGGCAGGTGACACCGGCCATCTCTAATGAGTACCATCGAGACCCCTTTCTCATGACGTATCCGTAGAATGAATTCAGAATGACCTTGTGGGCAAGCTGGAGCGAATCGTACAGAACGATCATCTTCTTTGCCGCATCGACTTCCGATCCAGGAGCTCCGCTGGACTTCAGAGACTCTGTCTTTCCCTTCCAGACTTTGGCCTTACCCTTGTAGTCGTAGCGACGATCACGGAAGTCGCGCACGGTATTGATGTAGAAAGGGTTCTCGCGTTGGCAAATAATGGCTTCACGGGTGATGACCGTAGAGTCATGGATTTTGTGGTAAACCTTTTGCGAGTACATCTGCAACCGTTTCCGTGCAAGGGCCGTTTGTTCATCGTAGCTCAGCTCTTGGAATGTGCGCATTGGTGCATTTGGGTACTTCCCAGGGAACTTCTCGTTCTCGAGAGCGTTGCGGATCATGTTGTACTCGTCCCGTTTCGCAGGAATGTACTCTCCGCGCCAAGACCACGGCAATCTTCTGTCACAAGTTTTTCCGGGTCGATTGAAGTCGCAGGCAGCGCAGTCGGACTCGGAGATCATGGAATCTGGTTGAAGTCGATTGGTTGTCATGATATTGGGGTACATTGACGCGACATCCAAGTGGTAGATGAGCGGCCTCTCGGTACGGTTCGGTGTCTCTTTGAGCTTGAGTAACTGGGCGGCAATCTTCTCCTTAACTTCCTCGTAGTTCTCAACGTCCTCAAAGTTCTTCTGCACTTCTACAGTGATGACGAACTTGAGTGCGGCGTCGAGGTCGTTGAGCAACTCATCGACAGCGCCCGGGTCCACGGAGAAGTCAACTGGAATATCGGCGCGGAACACACCAGCTTCAATACTCTCGACGTGGCCTCCGACGTATGTTTCTGAGTCCAGTAGATGGCCATCCCAGAACGCCTCCTTCGGGGAGATGTGCTTGTTGGGGAGAACAATTTCATGTTGGTATGCTTGGACCATCAGCAACATCTCACAGAGCGTTCCTGTTCCTTTTCTGAGGGTATCGTCGGGTCCAAGGGGCAGAACCGTGCAAAGCGAGAAAATGAAGGGATGGATGTACTTCATGTACAGATAGTATGTTGCAACAGCATCGGAGACTGAGTACTCCGCTAGTGTCTGAGGTCGTTCATTCGCATAGGGGGTCATCAGCTCGGGGTCTAATTCATCGGGATCGTAGCCAAGCTTGGCGACTGTGACGGCTTTGAGACCTCGCGATCCTTGGGGAAGGTAGGAATCACGGTTGACCCAATGGAAACAATCCATATGCACACTGTAGTTGCACTTGAACTGATCCTCGCTGTCCTTCTTCCAGCCGATCTCTTGGTACATGTCGATACCATTGATGCTGGCTCGCGCCTCCACGTAAGGCCAATCGAAAAAGTCACCGTTGTATGTTGCGATGACAGTTGGCCGCGCCTCCTTGATATGGAGGAAGAATCGTTCGAGAACCGATTTCTCATCAGGCTCGTTGAAGATCATGAAAGGACCTGGGTATTCGGGTTTTGGCGTGTAGTCGAAGTCGGCAATATCCTCGGAAACGATTTCACGGTTGGTGATGAGGAACCCCTGCCCATCGATCATGTACGAAATCATCATGATCTGATCCACAGCGGCATCGGGAAACTTCAGTGGTGCCTTGCATGTTTCGATATCAAATGCCAGAACGACGGGATCGGCAGGCAGTGATCTCTCTGGATTCGGCAGAACTTTTGTGACGCCATGCTTGACTTCGACCCAATACCAGTTGCCTACTCGGAGGTCTGAAGCAAGGCGTTAGAAGCCCGCCATGACAGTTGAAAAAAAATAAGGGGACTGACCAAGGTCTATTAATACTCGCACATGGTAAGGGACATCGTACTCTCGGATGTCCACAATGTAATCGCTTGCGTCTGAAATGGAAGTGTTCGCGTTTCGCTCATCGTCTCGTAAATCATCAAAAAGGTCGAAGTTGCCGTTCGCGCTGCCGAGTGTCAGTACGATTGAATACACAATCCACGTTTTGAACACTTACGTAGCAACCTCGGCATATGCATCCATCGTAGTCATGTTCTTCTTGTTCTTCTCCGCCAAAGGCAGGATCTCTCTTCGCGCCGCTAGCAAGTCGTTGACATTGGCAAACTTGAGCTCCAAGAAGGTTCTGCGGTAACCCATAAGGTGGTTGGGCATCTTCAGATCTTCCTTTTCCAGCCTTCGGATCCCTTTCACAACTCCATCTCCGGGCACTCTCTTCACCCATTCTTCCACTTCGGACTCATGGCCCTTCTTGACTGCAATCAGGAAATACGGTTCATATTCAACAGTCGCCTTGAAGGTCGAGCCGCTCTCCTCAATGAAGTAGAAGTCAACGGCGGCTCGACCACCAGGTATTCTGTCGTCCTCAATAGATGTAGGCTGAATGTTGACGAGCCATCCTTCGCGCTTTTTGCCGGCATCGTAGCGGGCGAAGCCCATGGTCTCGTCAATGCTGTGTGCAAGTCGTGTTCGCTCCCATTTCTCGTCTGCTGAAGTGGCCTCGTTCCGCGACGACGCGGCGAATGTTCGTGTCGTCTTTCCATGGTAGGCCTGCTTGCCACCTCGACGGGTACCCTTCTGCGGGCGTCGGAGGCTGGTGTTCGGCATTGTGAAGATTAGACTTGAAGCTGACCTGGCGGGACCACCGCGTGCCTGGTGCTGATGGTAGTAGGCAGCTCAGTCTCTTGTTCTTGTTGCAGCCGTCATGTAGTTGTGTGCTGCTATAGGCCGTTTCGTAGAACGATTCGGCTCAGAGATGATTCAATTCAGGACAGACTTGTCCCTTGGTTGTGTGAGAGATGCTTAGCAATGAGCCCAATGGGACGAAACCGAGCGCTCCCTCTTGCCTGACCAGGTTCCGCTTCCGCCCTCGAGCGAGACGCGTCAAAACGCGGTGCGTCTCGCGACTTTGCCCCACCACCACTTAAACAACCTGGCATTGCACCAGCCTCAAGGCGTGGCGCCACAGCGGCGCTTGAGCCACACCCAAGCTGTAGCTCCACTATCGCAACGTCTGATCATTCCACTGGGTTTTTGGACGTCATCGGCCTCGAACGGCTTTGCTACCAGCTGCCCGAGCTCTACTGCAATTAAACTCACGACTGCTGCCGAACCTGACAGGCTCAGGTCACATCAAAGCCATGGCGTCACCACCACCCCGAAGAGATGACGCGACAATGTACACCTGGACTCAACCAGATGCTTCCCAAGTCCAACACAAGAATCCCGAGCCACCAAAGATCTCCGATGCGGTCGCAACGATAAACAAGGACTCCTTTTGGGCACTCCCACAGAAGCCTTGTGTTAGGCAAAGTCTCATGACAGGAATTGGCGCTGGCGCTGCAATCGTGGGCGTGACAATGGTTGCACGAGGTGAGTCCAAGCCGTTTTGCCGAATCCGCATGTTTGCGACCATTTCGCGGCTCTGGTACTGACTGTCGTGTGCCCTCTCTTCAGGGAGATTAAGAAAAGCGGTCAACGTGGGTGTATACTCTGGTGTCGGAATCACATGGGCGAGCTACGAATACTGCCAATACCAAAAACGACAAGAGGCTGCGAACATGAAAAGAGCAGTGGAGGTCGTCAGGGAGGCTAAGGTGAAGAAGGAGATGGAAGATGCTCAGCTCCAGGCACAAAAGGCGGCGGAAGCAGCGAAAGGATTGGAGCAAAATGCCAAGCGGTCATGGTATAAGTTCTGGTGACAGGGCGCCAGCAGCACGTGTATCTATGCTCAGGCCTTGTTCTACTATTGTGTACGATACGAGAAGGGTCATTTGGATTCATAGAACGTCCCCATTGAGTGGCGGTCCGATATCAGGATTCGCCATGACGATGTGTCCTGTATTTGGAGTCGAAGAAATGTAACAAATCAATAACACCAGTAAAATAACGAACCCTCCAAAACTCCTCACATACGCCGTGTCATCGTGGAGTAAGATGGTCAGACCCTAAGAAGAACGTGCTCCCTTCGAAAAAGCCACGGCTCGATAACCTGAGCTCCTTCAAGACGATGTGATTGCCACGTGAGGTGCTTCAACCTCTCTGAATCGCACCTTTCGAGGGGATCCATCACCTTCTGGTTGAGCTGCCCCATCGCCCTGTGAGCCTGGTGGAGACGACGAGGATTCCCCCGACGTGCGATGAATAGGAGCAGCACCTCGTCTTCTCTGATTGCGACGAGCACGAGCATCGCTTTCTTCCCTCCGCCTGTACTCCGCCATTTGTTGCCTGCGTTTCATAACGCGAGCATGTGCTATGGCAGCCGTAGGCTTGAAACCAACGCCATTGATCCCAGTTCCGTCATCGTCTTCATCGTCAGGGTCATAAATCGTGATCTCGTCTTCGTGCCATGTAAGCGCTGCCCGAACAGGATCGACAACATCCTTGTTGGTATCTCCCAACTTGGACAGGAGTTTCTTGATGCGAAGAGGTGGTGTTCCTGCCCTTTTCTTACCCAAAACCTTGGGACCTGGAAGGTCTGGCATTGGCGCAGGAGTCGTTCCCGAATCTTGGGGAGGGTTCTTGTCCAGGTGCTCGTCTGACACTGGAGCCGGCTGCGGAACTGTTTTGCCGGCTTGATCCGTGACTCCAACAGCATCGCCTGCTTGCGTGCCAATTAAATCAGAAACGACACGAGGAGGTTCTTCTGCATCAGGCATATGCTCATCATGCCTTTGCCGCTTGCTTATCTGATCGGGCTCATCATCGTCGTGAGCATAGCTGCTGAATGTAGACGCAACCCCGCCCCCACTTCCGCCTGCAACGTCACTCTCATGAAGCTCTAATCCTCGGAAACGATGCGCGACTCTTGACCGGGGGCTATTGCTGCCATCTTCGGAATCTGTAGCCAAGGAAGCTTCGAATGAGAACTTCAAGGGGCTCAGGGCGGTGGTCTCGCCCTCGCCTCGCTTGCGTTTAGGCGTGCTGTGTGCGGAGAGGGTCATGGTGTGCCTGTAGCGCCGGGGTGCAGATGCTGGGAAAGGTGACGCTCAGAAAGTCGTTCAAGACGGTTCAAAGAGCCATGTTGACACGTGAAGTCGGTGTACGATCACATCAAATCAAGTAGAATGAGATTCTGCCAGTTTTGACAACCGTGGCGGATTGCTCAACATGAAGCTGGAGTCGAGGGAGGCTTAAAGCTGCCTGGAGCTTCTTCAAGCTGCAAGCCATCGCGTCACACAGGGAGCACGTGCAGGGACAATCCACTGGCCAGGGTTAGCACTCCAGGGTTACACTGGTAGGTTAGCTTCCACGGGGTGCCCAAGACTCTCCCCTTGGGCAAGCCCGCATCACGAACACGAAGAATAGCGAGCCATAATAGCCAGAAGATAAGCAAAGAAGTGAAGGAAAGCCTGTTTCACACCGTCAGAGAAAGGATGGTCACCCTCCTCATAAGTGGCCATAGTCTACCTTTCTCTGTACCTGTGTTTTATCTGAACCATGGTTACGACTTGATCGAGACTCGAATCTTCCCGTCCACAGATTTGAGTGCATTATAAAAGAAGAATTCGAAGGCAACCCGTGTCTGGTGTTTGCTTACTTGTATTTGATCTAGAATATGGACCTTATCATGGCCCGTGTCGCGCTGAGACGATTATGACTTCCTGTTTGTTCAAGCCTTGAGTGTAAGGTATGGCATAGGATAGGGGAAAAGGGTAATAAATATTGTTACAGGAGGGCTTAGAGGGTGCTCACCGTGCCTTGATAAATCCAGCACTGTATGTCTCTAGACGAGGTCGCTGACAGTAATTACTGACTTGCGCATCCCATTCTCGGACAGTTGTCTCTCGGGCCGTGTCAACAAAGAATGTCCACAGAGCTTGGTTGAGCAGGCCTGGGGCCTTTGCAACCTGGGTTGTGGCCATGGCAAAGCATGTGATATCATGAGGTTGAGGGTTGCATCACCACTTGCATCACCACCAACTGGCAGTCGCCCATCCATTGTGCCCGTTGACACGAGGACGCATCGCTTCTCCAATGTTGCGCCAGGAACACCGCCTAGAACCTTCCTCGGCCTTTTCAATCCACCCGAATGTCACACCGTGGGCATTCAAGATTGACAACCAACGACAGCTGAGAATGACCACCCATTTCGCCTCGCTAGCTCTCGGTCCAGCAGGAGCCGATGAGCCCTACACACCATGATCGGTCTTGGACCGGCTACGGAGGGTTTGCCGACCGTTGAAGGATTACAACTGGGTTGGGAAATTGCCAAATAGATGGCTACCAGAGGAGACGTGCCAGCCCACTGACAGAGCTTCGCAAAGTGTACACAATTCGCAATGCAATCCACCATAAGGGATGACTCGGCAAACACGAGAACAAACATCGGTTGGCGAGTAAGATGAGCAAAGGTAGCATCGCACTCTCGAATCGCACCGCAAACAGCAACTAAGGTTGGGCCACTGACCACTGTCATCCCCACACCCTCCCCTAAGCGAGGTCGCCTTGCCAATGCCAATGCTCGTCAACGATTTCATTGATAGCTGCCAATCCACCGCTGCACCCACGAGTGTGATGGCGCTCAATCTTATGGGGTGGCCTTGCCACGCCGGAATTCGACATGGCTTTTCGAAACCCTGCCAAACCCTGCTGACTTGGGTTGGAAAGTACCCGCACGGAGCTTCGCGAACGGGAGAAATGAACAACCGTTGTAAAGCTGCCCCCACCGAGAACCGGCGAAGCGAGCTTCCATTTTGACAGGGATCTCGTCGCCTCGCCTAACGCTCCAGATCTGATGGGTCTTGCCGCTGGTGTGCAGGCGATGGTGCGTGCATGCATTGCCAAAGTGAGGGTCCCCTCGCTTGCATTGTCGCCGGGAAAAAGAAGACTCTATTTCCCCGAGTACGCGGATACGCCAACGGGACAATGAAGGTCTGATATAGCCCTGGGCCTTCCCGACCCTTTTTTCCGTGTTGCATGTTCGCGAAACTTTGCTCGCCTTTGCCAGATTCCTCTCATCTGTGATTGCAACGGTCTTTGCGTTCGATCTTGGACTTTGCGACATAGGGCATGTCAATGACACCTGGATTCTGACTTTATAGCTGTCGGTTATGATTCAAGTCCACTTCTAATCCCGCCACGCTATGGAGCTATAATCGGAGCGGAGACCAACCGGTTTGCGAGTTGAAGTTGAGCAACCAAGGCATCATGGCTTCTCCCAACGGTGAGAACGACTATCGCGATTATGCGGTAGACGTCGACAAGATTGAGCGGCACAGCTCAATGGAAACCACCTCTGTCGAACATACCCAACTTGGCGAGCGACGGTTTTCTCTCTCTGGTGCAGGCAACTTGTCTCTCGATGATGTTGCTGCCGTCGAGGTCAAGATTAGAGACCTTAGGGTCTCAGTCAACACCGCGCCTGATTGGTTCGACCCAGCAACGTACCCTGAGTTGATGACCACAAAGTTCAACACCAAGCCACGGATCAAGGAACTTCTTCATGGAGTCGATGCTGATTTGCGGCCTGGCACACTGACGGCCATCATTGGCGGTAGTGGCTCGGGCAAAACCACGCTTCTCAATACTGTGGCCGAGAGAGTCTTCAGCTCGAGAATGACACAGGGTGGCATCACGACCTTCAACGGAGAATTGGGGGTCCATGGAGTCCGGCACGCATATGTGATGCAGCAAGACATCCTCTTGCCTACATTGACCGTCAGAGAAACCCTGCACTATGCGGCCGACCTACGACTACCATCTTCCACAACAGCTGAGGACCGGACACGAGTCGTCGAGGAGGTTATTCTCGAACTCGGTCTGAAAGAGTGCGCCGACACCAGAGTAGGGAACAGCCAGCATCGAGGCTGCTCGGGAGGAGAAAAGAGGCGAGTCAGCATCGGCGTGCAGCTGCTTTCGAACCCCTCCGTGCTCTTCCTCGACGAACCGACGACAGGTTTGGACGCCACCAGTGCTTTCCAGCTTGTAAGAACGCTGAAGAGCCTTGCTCAAAAGGGTCGAACTGTCGTCACTACCATCCATCAACCTCGCTCCGAAATCTGGGACCTCTTCGACAATCTCATCGTGCTTACTCGAGGTAGCCCGGTTTACTGTGGCTCGATCGCAGAATGCTTGCCATGGTTCGAGCGTCAAGGCTTCACCTTGCCAACGTTTGTCAATCCGGCCGAGTTCATTATCGATATCGCTGCCATCGATAATCGCACACCAGAACTGGAGGAAGAGACAACAGCACGCGTGCAGAGGCTGAAAGCAGCATGGGAAGAGGAAAGCCAGACTCGCTTATCGCCAATGGACAAGACGGTCGGCTCTGAGCAGCGGAAGCGCAAGACCGCACAAGCACATGCTGGATACTTGCGACAGATCACGGTTCTCACAAAGCGCACGTCCAAGGTCACATACCGGGATCCCATGGGTATGGCTGCTGCCATATTCGAGGCGATTCTGATGGGTCTTATTTGCGGCTACCTGTTCTACGACATCCCCCGTGACCTCTCAGGAATTCGGTCCCGTCAAGGCGGTCTCTACACGGCAGCCGGTCTTCAGGGATACTTGGTTCTTTTGTTCGAGGTTTACCGCCTGACCCTGGATGTGCCCGCGTTCGACAGGGAGTTCTCAGAAAACTGTGTGGACGCTCTACCTTTTGTCATCTCGAGAAGAATAGCAAGGTTGTTCACCGAAGACCTCCCTGTTCCATTCTTGTTCTCCACCATATTCTACTTCATGGCAAACTTTGAGCGAGACGCTCACCACTTCTTTGTCTTCTTTGCGACAACACTTACAAACCATTACATCGCTGTCTCATGTGCTATGACATGCGTGACGGCCGCACGACACTTCGCAGGCGCCAGTCTGATTGCGAATTTATGCTACACTTTGCAGAGCTTGGCTTGTGGAATGTTCATCCAGGCTGATTCGATCCCTGTCTATGTGCGCTGGCTCAAGTGGATCACATACACGGTAAGAAAGAACCCTCTGTTAGCAGGCATTGAGATGCTAGATGAGAGATGGTAGATTAGAATCAGCAAGCTAACAACTTTCCTCAGTTCTATGCCTTTGGAGCGTACGCTGCGAACGAGTTCTACGGCAACTTCTACGACTGTCCCGAGGGTGGCCGCTCAGACCCAGCCTGCAATCAATACACTGGCGAATACGTGATGGACAGTCTGGGCTTCGACTGGATCAAATGGGGTGCGAAACCAATTCTCATCATGGTCGCCTTTGTCGTCTTCTTCCTTGCATTGTCAGTCGTTGGACTACAGTTCATCAAGAAGGAGATTACAATCGCCCGCGCCCGTACTACCGATACAGATCTATCAGCTGGAAAGGAGAAGATGACGGCTCGATCTATCTCCGAGGTCAGAGCCATTGACTTGGGTCTTGATAAGTTCAAGCTCGAACTTGATAAGCGAAAGCTTTCAGGGAAGAGGTTGCCGCGGAAGACAATCCTCAATCCCGTATCTACAACCTTCCAGGCCGGCGTACTCAACGTGATCATGGGCCCTTCGGGTAGCGGCAAGACATCCCTTCTCAATGCGATGGCTTTACGACTCCGAAATTCGCCAGGCACGAGCTACCGTCCGTCTGGAAAGCTGACTTTCAATGGTGCTATTCCTTCTGATTCAGTGATTCGATCCGTCTGCTCCTATGTGTGTCAAGACGACGACGCATTGCTGCCTTCCCTGACGGTTCGCGAGACTCTCCGCTTTGCCGCTGGGCTCAGATTGCCAGCTTTCATGTCGACGGCTGAAAAGCACCAGAGGGCAGAGGAGGTCCTGTTGAAGATGGGATTGAAGGATTGCGCTGATAACCTCATTGGAAACGATCTGATCAAGGGTATCTCTGGCGGAGAGAAGCGCAGAGTGACAATAGCTGTCCAGGTTCTCACTGATCCGCGAATCCTCCTGTTGGACGAGCCGACCTCCGGCCTGGATGCCTTCACCGCCAGCTCGATCATGGAGGTGCTGCATGGCTTGGCCCAGGAAGGCCGCACCCTTATCCTAACCATCCACCAGGCGCGCTCAGATCTCTTCAAGCATTTCGGCAATGTTCTGCTGCTCGCCCGTGGTGGCTCTCCTGTTTACGCTGGCGCCGCCTCGGAGATGCTCGGGTACTTTAGCAGACAAGGCTACGATTGCCCTCGTCACACCAACCCCGCGGACTTTGCCTTGGATATGATCACAATTGATCTGCAGCAAGAGCAGAGAGAGGCTGAAAGCCGAGAACGAGTGAAGAAATTCATTGGGAACTGGGAAGAGCACGGGAATAAGCCGATTGGCCGGCTACCTGAGATCAAGGAAGCAGAGGAGCCGAGTGAGAAGCGTGATGACGAAGTTGAGGGCACCGACTCGACGCAAGCCGAAGGCGGAGCCGTGGCGACGATCGTGGCATCACAACCAGCCATGGCTTCCGTGCCCCGACCGTCCCTTAAGAAGGAGAGTCTCTCAACACCAGCCGAACTTGGTGCTCTTATCAGGAAGCGAGCCTCTTTCGCGACCGCTCTGCCCTTGCTCATACACCGTGCTACCATCAATACTCGTCGCCAGCCTGATCAGGTACTGGCTCGAACCATGCAGGTGATCGGACTCGCGCTCCTGCTTGCACTTTTCTTCGCACCCATGAAGAATGACTTCTTCTCTGTGCAGAACCGGATGGGCTTCGTTCAGGAGCTTGGAGCGTTCTACTTCGTTGGTATGCTTCAGAATGTGGCTGTCTATCCCAACGAGAGGGACGTCTTCTATCGGGAGGACGATGATGGTGTGTACAGTGTGGAGGCCTTCATGGCGACTTACACTATCCTTGAAGTGCCATTCGAGATTTTCAGCTGTGTTGTCTTCGGTCTGCTAGGCGCCCTTGCTGTTGGACTTCCTCGCACAGTTACCATGTACTTCGTCACGGTCTTTGCCTGTTTCGGCATCGTATCATGCGGCGAAAGTCTTGGTATCATGTTCAACACCCTCGTTGGACACACTGGCTTCGCAGTCAACATCATGGGTATTGTACTCTCCGTCGCAACCCTTATGGCGGGAATCCTCTCCATCGACATGCCAGACCTATTCAAAGGCACAAATTACCTGTCCCCAATTCGATACGCCACCCGAGCTGTTGCGCCTTACTCCCTCGAAGGTGTTGAGTTCACATGCAATTCGGTGCAGAGACTACCCGATGGCAGCTGTCCCATTGAGACAGGACAGGATGTACTTGACTTGTACAAGTTCAACGCCGACCCGGTGGTCAATATCGGAGCCTTGGCTGCTTGTGTGGTGATTTATAGATTGCTAGCCTGGGCTTTGCTCAAGGCTATGAGAGGCCGCTGGAGGAACAGGGGTGTGAAGAGGGTCAAAGAACCTTCTGAGACATGAGTTATGAACGGCGTTTATTATATAGAATCCTCTTTCTCTTATCATATTGTTAATATGTTCATTACTACCTTGTGAGCTAATTTACTACTATCTTCTTCGCTATCATCCCACTATCTTACTGTCTTTCCAAATTCGTCTCTTGTTTTTCCTGATACCCTTAACATATTATCCTGCCTAGCTATCCCTTTCTTAGCCCGGATCGCTTGTTGAGAGCCCTAAGCAGAGATAAGCCTACAAAGGACCAGGATAGGTCGGCTTGTCAACTCGACATGTAATCGATTCTTTTTTTCACCTGAGGCTTCCGTCGAATGTTCAGGGGTCTGTAATAGCATACGAGTGTCACGGATATGGGAGCATGAAGTATGAAGTATGAAACTTAATTATTGTACTAGATGTATACTCATCAGGTAGGTTCTATGGACAGAGGACAACCCGCCCACGGGAGGATTCCTTGGGGATATCAAATAACGTTCCAATACACAATGGACATTGCTTATTTCTCGCCAGAGTCGGAACCAGTGCCAGTCTTGGTATCGTTCTGGTTCTGTGAGAGAGCCTCGAACTGGTACAGAGGCTTGCAAACAGCGCCGCGCTGGAAGAAGATCCAGCGCTTGATCCACCAAGGGAGAACGGTTTTCGTTTGGTAGCCGATGAACTTGCGGACGGGGACAGCGAAGACATAGTCGAGCTCCTCAAGCGTCCGCTGCATCGTCTCAGGAACCCAGAGGAAAATCATCACAAAAGCAACGACATTGAACCCAGCATACATGCCGAAGGCTCCAACGTTGCCGGCGCGCTTCAGGAGGAAGGGGAAGGTCATGGAGAGGAGAGCGGCGAAGCCAAGGCAAGTAGCGACGGCAAAGCCCATTCCCACCTCTCGGTGAGAGAGAGGGAAAACCTCAGCAGAGTAGGTGAACGGAACGGGACCCTCACCAGGAGAGTAGAAGGCGCCGAAGAGGTACACGAACAGGCAGATAAGACCAAGGCGGAGCTGGCGCTTCTCCTCGTCGATCAGGGTGCAGAGACCAGCGGCAAGGAGGGTCCAGAACATCTGAGGGAAGGTGAAGAGGAGCAGAGTGCGGCGACCGAAAGTATCAATAGTCCAGAAGGCCGGGAAAGCGAAGAGCCAGTTGACGAGACCGAAGCCGAAAGAACCGATAAGAGCCTGGAAGTCGGAAAGACCAGCCTCCTTGAAGACGGTGGTGGAGTAGAAGGCAATAATGTTGATACCACACATCTGCTGGGCAAGCATGACAGTGAAGGCGGCGAGAGTCGCACGGCGAACACGGGGAATGGTGAAGAGCTGACCAAAGCGGCTGGCGTAGTTGGTGCGGCCGATGAGCTCCTCCTCAATCTCAAGCTGAGCGCTGATGTAGTAGATATCGCGAGCGACCTGGATAGGGTGGGCACGCAGGCGGGTGAAGGAGTTCCAAGCCTTTGCGTAGCGGCCCTTCTTCATCAGCCAACGAGGAGACTCGGGGCAAAAGTAGATGAGAACAAGAAGCGGGACGGCAGGGATGAAGGGAGCACCCAGCATCAGACGCCAGTTGTGAACGTGGTTGAAGACGGCAAGGTTGATGGCAGTTCCGAACATGATACCGAAGGCTGTCCACATCTGCCAGGACATGACAAGAGCACCACGGATAGCAGCGGGAGCGTTCTCGGCAGCGTAGACGGGGACAGTAGCGGCCTTGACACCCATACCAATACCCATGAGCAGACGGCAAGCAAGCTGCTGCTCCCAGGTTTCGCAGAAGGCAGAGCCAATGACGGGCCAGAGACAGAAGTGAGCGGAGAAGAAGATGACACCACGACGACCGAACCAGTTGTTGATGGGATCAGAGAGCCAGCAGCCGAGGAAAGCAGAACCGATGTAAGGACCAGCGTTAACAAGACCAACGATGAGAGTGTCGTGAGCACTGTCGGTGCCAATGCCGTAGTACTCGGGGAAGAAGATGTTGGCGCCGTTGGAACCGGTCTGATCCCAACCCTGGACGGCGGCACCGATGGAGCAGGTCGCGATGGTGAGGAGCAGACGCTTGGGCATGCGCCACTTGTGGTCGCGCTCGAAGTTGAGTGCCGCAAGCTCGTCCTCCTCGAGAGTCTCAGGGCCGTCGATGAGGTGGGCGCCGGCTGGGTTCTGGGCGACGAGGGCGCCCTTTTTCAGGAGGGGGATATGCTCGGTGAGCTCGTGCCTGCTTGCCCACTCCTCGACATCTTGCATCAAACGAGCACGGGGAATGCCCTCGAGAGGGTTGCGAATCCTATAAGAGAGGTAATTGTGTAAGTGACTGGGTCATGATGATTGGCACTGCGCCATTGAGCATGAGTGAACTTACCTAGCCTCAAGGTTCTTGTTCAGGTCAACCTGCTCGACAGGGTCGATGGTTGCCTTCTCGATGCTGTCATTCTGGCGCTTGGAGTCGCCAACAGGCTGAACGTCGGCCATTGTGACAAGAAATTCTGAGGCAATACTGTCTCAGACCGTGATTGTATAGGCTTCGTGATTCCTCAGGGAGGGGGGTTGAAGGGGTAATTGAGTGGTCTTCACCAACTGAATGGGAGAATTGAGGAGAAAGGAGGAAGAAACCGCGATGGACGATCGAACAAAGGGGAAGAGAAGAAAGAATGTTCGACGGGGGAAGAGGGGCTATTTGAGCTCGCGCGTGTCTCTCTCTGTGTTCTGCTTCGGGGTGAATCATTTGTCTCTTCTCATGTAAGTGGCCTTGATCCCCACACCTTCAGGGCAGGGAGGTAGGTGACAGGCGTTCCTCTGCGTTTGCATGTGAGACCTCGTCTGTGCTGCATCCATGGAGGGCGTGTGCGCATCCGGGCTCGACAACACGACTAACACAGCGTCATGAAAGCGAGGAGGTTGGATGACCTGAAGCCAGCCTTGGGTAGTTGCCCCCACAAGGATTGGCCCCCAGTCCCCATGGAGATCCAACCCTCATCTCCTCCAGAAGATGGGCAACTCCTGCTTTGCCCCAGGAGAAAGAGAGGGGCGTGTGGAGAAGTACAGTCTGCTTCGATGCTGTCACACGGGGGGATGAGGGCGTGTGGGCACTGTGGAACAAACCCAACGCAGCGTTGATTGTCCCTCGAGGAATGGGGAAGTGTAGATGGGAGGGCCTACAGGAGCAATGACCAGTCCAAGTCTCGCATCAGAGTCCCACTGGAGCTACACCGAGGCCAACGGGCGCAAACCTGGAGACGGAGACGGAGAGAGCACGCGACTACGAGTAGTGCAAACGGCACAACACAATACCCGTTTGCGGGTGTGACTGCGGGTTAGAGCGTCTTCTTGTCCCGGTGGTGTGTTCAACTAGGGGTGTCTGTTGACAAGACATTTGGGATCGTGAGTGAGACATGGTGCGCAGAAGTTGATTCCATCGACAGGGGCCGTCTCTCAGTATGATCGAAGCCCGCCAGTGCGCTGCGGGACCAAGGCCACGAGCAACACGCGATTCTTTGTTCGATGCTGCTCCAATCTGCGGAAGAACGCTAATACCGCAACTAGGTCCCGTCCAAATGCTACGCTATTCGCCGGACTGGGGGCTGGTTCGCGATATATGCAAGAGTCGTCCAGAACGGGGCTCTAGCAACCAATTACAAGGATCCTTGGCGGGCAGCCCTTCAAGAGCCGGACGCCCCTGACGTAGTTGCTCCTCTCTGACCACTTTGAGCTTCGAGTAGGATTGATCAAGTTTGGGCCTAATGCAATTCTTGCTGCGATTGTCGGAGCGGCGTTGCCTTCTCCTGGCTAGTAGTATGCTTAAACCAGTATCAATTGGCCATCCATCTCTGGTAAGGTTGCTGTCCACATGAACAGAAACTCGCCTTCGGTCCGATACGAGGACCACTAACACGAACGTATGCGGATTATGCTCGGCAGCAGTTAAAGGTGGCATCCCAGCCGGTACTCAAGTCTTTGGCGGGTGGCGCCAGAGTGAGAGACCCCCCCCTGTCCACATCTCCACGCGCCGTCACCCCCTGGCGCAAGGCAGCAGAATTAAAGCTGCGGCTCGAGCTCCACAGCGGAGACGTTTTCGAGATCAGTTCTTGGAGAAGTTGGGCCTGAGTTGGGGGTGAGATCGACGACCTGCCATTGGGAACTGGAGCGGTCAATTGATGAGAGTCGAGTGAGCGCACATGGCAACATTGCAATAAGGCCAAGAGTAACCCTATGGCTGCAAACAGAAGCCGTCACGAGCGCATCAACGAAGGAGAAACAACCCAACTTCTGTATTTCACCGACTCCCCATTCCTTGCCGCATGATGCCCTTCTCTCTCGACCTCCCTTCGTCCGCCAAGAGATCCGTCCATGTCTCACCCAGAGCCACCAACGCAAGCCACTGACCGTCGACAGCCGAAAACCGAGCAACAAGGAGGGCTAACCAAAAAAGCTGGAGGAAAAAAACAAATAAGAGGGGCCATAGATCCTAGCCAGGCAGCAGAATTCCCCGGCATATGAATGGCCGGCACCCATAGTGTTAGCTTCTTGGCTTGTGGAGGATGGAGGAGCGGAGCCGCCCGCAAACAAGTGCTGTCCAAGGTTATTCCATCGTGACTTCTGGGATTTTTCTGTGTTGTCACTCTGTAAGTTACAGCGGCATGATATTACGCCAAGGAGCACGGGTCCGGGTCCGGTAATTCAGTAGGATGGGGACCTCGTCGGAGGATTCTGGTCTGTAGATGGTCACGAGACGTGTTTACGGCTGTGACGACGAATGCGTCGCGAAGATCACTGTAGCATGTTGGTGACTGACCAGGTCAAAGCTCCTGTAAACCCTGAACAAGGTCCGTGCGATCCTGAGTACGAGTCTGCGTACGATTGGGACATAATAACTCGACCTTCAGTTTGTTCTAGCCTTTGATCGTCAGGTTTGCCATCCATATGATCGCCTCCCGTAGCATACGTCAAGTAAGCTATTGTACGAGCTATTGAGATCGCCTCCTCGACGAGCCACGTGTGATTTCTCTACGGGGAGCGACTTCAACACAGTAAGCCAGCGCCCCGGCAAATCTCCCCCGAAGCACATGGAGACACTATCGATGAGGAGAAGAGAACGGCCTTCCCGAGATGCGTTGAAGCTTACTACCCCGTGGGAAGTGGTCCGGCTTAACCTTCTCCATCTTTCATGTGGAACTGAGTCCCCGGCTCCGGTCGCTTGCGCGCGCTTCTCCCAATCGCCTAGCATTAGGCAGCGAGATTTCCAAGCCTAGAATTTCTGCACATGCATCTGGCGGTGTTTCTCGTGCATCATGACTAGGAGCAATTGACTTTGTGTGGCGCTTGATTGCCAATTCACTTACACGGCGCCTGCATGAGAAGTGCTGTATCATTGTGACAGACAGGACTGTCCAACATTCTGCTGTCTCGTCCATCAAACCAGAGTGACGTACCCTTGTCGCCGCCGCAATTACTTTCCCACAACACCCTCACAACTCCCGCATATTCCTGGCGTCCCATCCTCCGCATGAGGGTGTTGTGGCGGCAGCTTCCAGCGTCTCTTTTCTCTCTCTGCATGCAGATGCAACCCAATGACCGTTACTCAAGTCCTCCATCCCGCACGACACTAAGAATAAGCATAACTGGCCCCGAGAATGATCACACCCTCTCTGCCATGCATTTTTGGCCCTCTAGAGAGCGAAATCCCACGCTTTAATCGCCGCAAGCGGTATGCACGTTGCGCCACATGATCCGCTTCCCCCGCCCTCCATCTCATTGAGAAGAAAAGAAGGTCTGAGGTAAGGTTATCTTAGAGGCCAGCTGAGTGACGGATTCTGAATGGCTCCGATGGGGATGAAGTTGTTGCGAGCCAAGATCTCTACTTCCGCGTGCATAAAAGGCGTACGCGAGTGTGTGTGAGTACATGATTGTGGTGTTGAGGGACTCGCTTCTGGATGCAGCTGGTGATGATCGGGACTGGAATGCCTGTGTCTCGCCACGAAGGTGTAATGTCTCAGTGAGATATTGATGTGAATCACAACAAGACCGGCACTTGAACCCATTTTCCGGTACTAATCACATGGATGGTCACAGGGTCACGATACTTCCATCGAGGAGATACTGAATTCTTCGGTCGCTGGTCATGCGCAACGCAGCACCGGATTTCGAGCTGCAGTTGGAATGCCATTCAACAACGTTGTTGATGAACACACATCGTACACAATCAATGCTGCCCCAATTCCTTGCCGTAGCTCCGTCATAGCCGCCATAAGCGAATGTTTGGCTCGGTCCTCGGTACTAACCTGGCAACCCTCATCCACGAAAAGACGCCCGCACTCATTAGCCAACTCACGATTCTTGGCTTCTCAAGTCACCTTCTTCCTCTAAAGACACGCCTTGGATCCTATCAATATGTCGGCCGTTCAATTGTCGTCGCCTCCTAACTCCACGCCAAGCTGAGGAGAAGAGATGGCCAAGTAGGCCAAGCGCCACAACGGAGCATGGCGCGCTCACCTCGTTCGCTCGAAATCTCGGTGCCTGATGGGAAGAAGTAGGGAAGAAGCAAAGCCCAGCGACACTAGTGCTTCTGGTGTGGTGCAGAATATGGGTGCCTACGATGGACCCTTTGCTTGACCAGGTCTTGGGTGCATCCTTGGGTCTTGGATTGTCTTATTCCCCTTAGCAATCTGCGCACCCAGCCTGTACATCGCGCCAAGGATCGTGAGATGCTCCCATGGCCAAGGATCGAGTGTGTCAGGAATTCCACAAGATTTCACTTCCATGAAGAAGGGTCATGCATCTCGGGCCCGAGGGAATACGAACCTCGCCATGCGAGTGTTTCTGTCAGATTTGCAGGTCAACCCTTTGGATGCAGTAGCCCCAGATTTTTCGATAGTGCGAAGTACGATCTTGTAAAACCAGCTCCCGATGGAGATTAGACGCCAGGCACCCGCGAAAACCGCTGCACTACCGCGATCCGACTCGGTGAACCCGGCTTCCGAATGTGCACAGGAGCTAGTGAGTTGGGGAAATAGCCACAGACATCGGGCTTGACCGATACTCGGTGAAGCGATCTAGGCCCCCCGAGGTCAAGCTCCTGTGCTATCGAGGTCGAAAATATGTTCATTAATAACGCTCTTATAAACGTAACCGCATAGACTATGGGAATTCATGCAAGGTCTGTCATGATACAGGCCAGAATAGCACTTAGAATAGTAAGCAGGACATGGTGCAGACTGAGGTGATCGTTGTCACTTCTAGGGTCCCCTTATTATTGTTTATATATCCTGGATAAGTATTCATAATCGGAAATTGGCACCCATTTTTGCAGCTGACATTAAGAAAAACCAGGACATCCAGGTAAGGTACTTCACAGCTAGTTGTGTTCCATGTTTGAAATTTAACTGAACTCAAAGGCCTGCCTGTAGGCAAGGCTAAGGTATGATATGCCTCGACTGTGCTGAAGCATTTCGGGGCAAGGGTTATGCGCAGCTGAGCTGACTTTGTTCTGTTACCCCGGACGATGTCTAGAGTCATGATACTTGGATCGAGTTAGTCATTTTCCATGCCATACGACCCCAGGTCTCAACAAAATCCCTCATCATCGCGGAGCACATCCCACGATCAGGCAACAGCGCCACGAACCCTTCCAGAATCGTTCGATTTCCCCAGACAAAGCTAACTGAAACGGTTTTAGAGAACTACATGCAGCGTAATAACACAGGACGCCACCAGCTCTGGTATGTATGCTCCAAGATGGGGGCTTCAGATAGTTTCATTTCGTCTGCACCGAAGAGGGGCCAGGCTGCCATATTGACTTTCAGCTTCACCGCATGTTTGACGTATAATCCTCATACCGCAAAGATACGCTCAGAAACGCGATGCCAAAGTCAAAGAGTGGTTGCGAATCGTGTATTAGGGCATTGAGGCCAGTGTCTAGAACGGATATTTGCGATCACATCTCTTGAGGTGGTGTTCCAGGCAGCAAGTTCAATCACAAGAGGAAAGTATAATCCGAAACTATCGAGGAGCAGTGGATCAATTTCAGGAAATGCAATGCGATTCTCATCGAGAAATTCTATCACTGCATCTGCAAAAGAACAGTCTGGGCCTTCAGATCATGATCATCCAGAACGAAGCGCCGACCAGCGCCACAACAAACTCTGAAGACCAACACAAATCCCTTACGATGACCAGCCCGGAGAGCAAAACATGTGTCTCAAAATCAGAATCAAGGAACGCATGACACCCAGAAACTCAACCCTTCGAGAACCAAAGACAGACCACAGGCTTCTCCCCACCCAGCCCAGACCGCGTCTGATCCCAACCCAGTTCCTTGACAGTTTTCCCCATGATCCCCTTGTCAGCACCATTGATTTTCAAACCCTTGTACCACTTTCCACCTCCAGCAGGGAGGATCTCGAAGCAATTGTTCTTCTTTTTGTTTTCGTTAGTGCAACCGTAGCCCTTGAGTAGTTCAGCGCATGTGATGTTGCATGGAAGATGAGCCGCAGTGAATTCGAGCTGAGCCCCGGCGGGGAGCTGCCATGGCGGAACCTCAGACCGGTAAACATGCACCTTGGTATGCTCGGGCGGAAAAAAGTAGTTGTATCCTGGCTCGCAACCGAGGCCTCCGGACGTGTTCGTCATCTGTGAAGCAGGCATGGTCGTGTCGATGTATGGCCATGGTCCGTTCTGCCGAGGATACATATTACCAGCGCCATTGGGCTGGAAGCCGCCCAGTTGCTGCTGTTGCTGCTGGTATGGGTCGTAGTACGCCACGCCATGGTACCCGTACGGAGCTGTCTGTTGGTGGTAGTAGTACTGAGAGTACGGTCCCATGTAGTTTGGATAGCCGTAGTATGAGGCTGGTCCTCCTTGATGAGGGATGTATGCCTGGCCACGACCTGGCACAGGGCCGCCATACGGGGCCGCGGGAGGAGCAGACGAAGAGGAGTCATGTCCTGTGATCGGGTTCCACCCTCCAGACATCGCGAACAAGGATGTTGAAACCAGGCAAGCTTTGTGAGTTAACCTATAAAGCGACGTACTCGACGGCGGCGTGCAGAATCGTAGTAGTCCACCCAGATCCCGGATGAGGCTGTCGACGATGCTTGAAAGAGGGAGTCGATAGGCGGCCTGAAAGCTGGTGGCAGAGTGTCAAGATAGGGATATTGGGTGGGAGAGTTTGCTTCAAAGTCAATGTCTTCGTTCTCGTCGGAATGCTGGCTCGAATAGTCTGAAGAAACTTGCACAACTAGGTCAGTATCTGCGATTTGTAAGGAGCAAATTGATGAAAACGCGAGAGGAAGCTTGGGTAGAAGACAGACTCCGTGCGTTTTGAAAATGAATTTAGGGGAGCCTCACCTGATGAAGATTCCGAGTCTAATTGCTCTCCCTCGTCTTCTGACTCAATGTCCTGATCAGAATGCGGCGTGATGCTGTGACTCGACTCCTCGCTGGAACTGTCAGAAGCAGTATTAGACTCAGTGTCACTCTGAGAACTGCTGTCCGCGTCGCCCAACCAGCTCAACTGACCCAAGAAGACCTCGGTGCTCCAAATCACGCGCCCTGCCGCGTTGTAGAACTTGCCAGTGACGAGTAGCGCCCAGAACGGGGGGTTGTTACTCCACTGGAAACAGCGTGTGATGACGAGCTTTGTCGCTGGAGCTGGAAGACTGTCTATCGCAATGACGCGTTCAGGGGCATGCGTAGACATGAAATAGCTTAACAGGAGGGAAGCCTGGGTGTCAATGAGGGGGGAGCTGAGGATCGTGGGGCAACGATGGGAGGTCGCACAGAATAAAAGCATGGCAGCGCACAGTGTCGAATAATGTCCATGCTGGCTTCAGTACGGTGACTGCTATCGCAGCCGACATTGAAGACATGGACAGTCAGATGACTGAAGAGGAGATTGGAGCGTCGCGGGTGACCAGGTCGTGGTTGGCACAACCGCAACTCATTGCAGTGATTCACGGTCCAAGAAGAGACAGCCCGCAAGTTGTTCCGTATTTGGACAATCATGTTGGGACAAAGCAGCGCTGGATGTGAGATGAAGAAGTGTACAAGATTCCCCCTCCAATGACATCGTTTCTTATGCCAGCAAAGAAACGGTAGCCTTGGCCAAACCAAGCGCTGATGAGGTGACAGTGACCGCCCTCCGACACGCTGTGCAAACGACCTGACGACCCTATGATACAGGCACAGCGGTGACTCTACGCGTCGTCATCGTCGTCACTGTCATCAGGCACAACGCGCACACTGCTTACAGCCTTGTTGACGTCGTCCTTCCTGCCCTGCTGCCTGCGTCCGACTTCAGTCACGAGACCTTTGAGATAAACCTCTGCCTGTACCGTCGCACTGTAGGCGGCGGGAGTCCAATTCCACATATTCCGTTTCTCGACATCAGCACCTGCCGCGAGTAGAGTCCTTAGCACGAGCAGATTGCCGTTTCCGCTGGCGAAGTGTAGCGCCGTATTACCCTCCACATCAGCCCTCTGCACAGCCTCATAGGGTCCGCAAGGGGCATATGTGAGGAGGAGCTGAACTATTGTATCGTGACCTCCCATGCTGGCCTCCATGATCGCATCACGGCCGCGAATATCTCCACGCATAATGCAGTTTCGATCGTTGTCGCATATCGCATGAACCACGTCGGTATGGCCAGCGCCTGCGGCCAGCATCAGAGCAGTCTGGTGGTTCTCATTGAGAGCAGGGTCGGGGTCTTCATGGCCAGCTTCGAGGAGGACGACGCAGATGTCGCGATGGCCGAGGGAGGCGGCGAGATGGAGGTTCGAGTTGGAGAGACCCTCGGGGCCCGAGTCGGGGTTATGTAGCAGCTGAGGATGGGAACGAAGGATGCGCTTAAGGAGGAGAGCGTCGCCTGCGTGAATAGCTCGGCGGATCCTGATCGCAGGGTCGATCCTGCCAATGGATGTTAGCCGTCGAGGTCTCTGTGAGGATGGCGTGGGAGACCAGTGAGCGCGGGGCAGCAGGCCTCACATGATGAGCGTCGAGTCATTGGGGATCGATCAACTCACAGCAGCACATAATGTGCGCTTAGTTGATAATAGGGATCCTCTGACAGGAGAGGCAAGGCGAAGCGATATTGATAACGAGAGGATCGTTGTCAGGGAGCGGGGAGCTGGCCCTTGGCGGTGGTGACGACGCCAGGAACAGCTCAGGCACACGCGCACATGGGTGACGTGCCACGCGGAGCCAGCCCAGGGTCTAAACGGGACGGCCCCTCGACCACGTTCAGATTTGGGACATTAGGCAGATAATGCTCTGCCTATGATAAGCATGCCAATCCGCCTGGCGCAATAGCACCACAGTCGTATAATTCCATATATTCCTGAGACATTGGTTATACGATCTGAATTGGGTAATTGTTGGCAACTCGACCCAGAGCCACCGTCGCGGGCGGTTGGCGACTCGGCTTCGCTTGGTGTCATGACATCAAGTAGTTGAATATGGAAGCAAGTGAAATATGATTACATACTGTGTTCTTCTTGTGGGTTAATAAGTCTATATTTAAGCCTTTATACTTTATTTGATGTAAATAAGTTAACATTATTCACATATATCCCCCTTCAACTGGCGTCCCGTATCTTGGAGGAACCCCTTAACTCTTGCTCCGACCTGGTCGTTTCCGACGGCGCGCATAACCGGGCCGTACACGGGGTGAGCGAGCAGGTAAGCCGTTATGCCCGCTACCGTCGCGGCAGCCTGTGAAGTACCATCTGGCTCGATCCCCCACAGGCTGTCAGTGTCGAGGTCTTCCGGGTCAACAACCGCACAGTCGACATTGGTTCCGACCGCATATAGAGAGCGAATCCCCGCCCCTTGGGCATCTTCTACTTGCGAGGTTGGGTTTCGCGACCCATCGTAGAGGGAGTTATTCACGACAATCAGGCCTGTATCGCTCCCACCGACAGCGCGTGGGGTCTTGTAGGCGAGTTGCCTTTGGTTCGCACCGTACCGAATGGCACCGACATGCTGAAGAGGGATCCTAGCAACCGGACGGGATACAGATCACCGCCTCCTGGAGAAATATTCAGGAACCCGTATTTGGCTGGGACCTTGAGTCGACTATCTTAGGAAGGGAAGCGTGGCTTCTATGAGGGGCCTGTTGCAGAGTCAATCGTTCGCACAAGCTCTCGACTCGGTGGAGTTCTGGATCTGGATGATCTTAAAGCCCACGCAGATGGTGGAAGCGAGATAAGTGAAGCATTGTCGCTTCGCCTTAGTCCATGTATCAGCGACCTAAAATGGTTTGACAAAGCACTCCATTTTTAGGAACACCCACCTAATAGCCAGGGTGTAGTTGCGCTGATTGCGGTAGGCATCATGCAGCAGTTGATAGAGTCTGGAGCTGTTCGCAAGTTCTCAATGGATGAACATAATAGCTCAAGGTATAAGTCAAGAGGTTCATAAGCAGATCTATAATCTATAGGTGCTAACATGCATAGCTAGATATCTGCATGTCTTGATATCTTGCCTTAAACTCGCCTTCGCCGATGGGGCTCAGTTCGTGGCCGACCAAACAACTTCCCGATTTGACCCAGCGACATTGCCCTCACGAAGCTATATTGCTTCGCGAGCTGCGAACTTCGATCCCAACATGACAGTTAATGTCCAGCATGGGACACCATTCTCGATGCTTCCCAACGATACTGTTTACCTAGCAGTCACAGACTCGGAAGGGAACGGCTGCTCCTAGTCAATAGCGTGGCAGACAGATTTGGTTCGATGATCATCCCTGCGCAGACTGGTATTGTTTTGCAGTTCCGGGGTCGTGGCTTCAGCCTTGAACCGCGGCACTTCAATGAGTTTGGACCCTGCAAGTGACAGTACAACACAACTATCCCTGCAATGGTGACAGACGCTGAAACTGAGGAGCTGAAGGCAGTTTTTGGCGTCATGGGTGGATTCATGCAGCCTCAGGGTCACATACAGGTGCTTCTGAATAGGCTTTTATTCGGAATGAGCTCACAAGCAGCCCTAGATGCACCCAAGATTTGCATCCCCTTCAATATTGATAGGGGGCTAAACAGCGGCATTCAAGGAGCGCACGAACGTGTTAGTCTCGAAGACGGCATTAGTGCTTCGGTATCTTGAGAACTGCAAGACCTGGGCTACCGAGTCTGTACAGTATACGGGCAGTCAAGATCATTGTTCGGTCGTGGCCAAGTCATATGGGTTCAAAATGACGGCATTGAGAACCAGAGGGTGTATTCCGCTGGCAGTGATCCTCGAGGGGACGGGGCTGCGATTGCTTTATAATTATGTCTCGCCTTGCGTGGAGTACTTGATTATTCTTAACGGAAAGCACTCTGTTGTTGGGAGTGATCTAAGCCATCCTCGGTGTCTCTAGCTTTTCCTTATTCAGACACTGTGCGTGGGCAAGCTCGCTATTACGCATACAGCTCCTACACATTAACATTCACACAGGAGTTACACGTCGTTTTTAAAAACGAGATTTAACCTAGGGCCCGCTTACTTTTATCCTTGATCGCAAAACAAGTGGCCGTATCAATCAGTTCTGCCGGAGACTGAAACACGTTTCTTGTCATCACTAATCAGAGTAATCCACCAGCGGCCTGTGCAGTTCCAGCTACCATCAATTCTTGCCCCCACACGCCTCTAAAACCTAGCCTTAGCGATGGTTTCATGAAATGTCTTTCCTTGTATGGTGGCGATTTCCCTCTCCAGAGCAGTGGGTTGACGCGAGCCGTCGATGCCGGCAAAGGTGCCCGCGCCCCAAGGGCTACCACCATGAACCTTGCCATGCTAGTCAGGTGCTTGAAAGAATTGGCATGTTCCAGCGGGACGTAGATAATCCCGTGGTGACTAAAGGTGGACATCATAGCGATGTTCGTCGATTCCTGCCCTCCACCTAGTGTCCCAGTGGACACGAAAATACCAGCAAACTCAGAGACGAAGCTCAAGCACACCAAAATCCATTTCAGTTTTCCAGAGCTGAGTTCATGCGGCTTTAGGCTGGGCTGTCACTGAGTGAGGGCTGAGGATTCCGCAGCTTGAGCTGAGGCGGGCTGAGTGCGGAGTTGAGGTGTAGAGGGCTCACTTTTGGGATCACGGAGCCCATGTTTCGGGCCCCTATACGGAGTGTCCCTGGTCAACAGAATCTGACTGCAATTCATGCACCAGGCTCTGTTGCGGGGGCGTGGCACAGTCCAGGAGTCTTCCCTGATCTCATTTCTCGGCCTATGGCCAACTCCGCTTGCGGCTACAAACTATCAACCTCCTACTTCTTTTGCGCCACAGAGTGACAGAGATTACGATAGAACGTCTGACCTCCAGGTGCTGAAGCCATTCTAGCACCAACAATACTCGAGCAAAGAGGGTAAGTTTTATTACAACAAGTTCATTACAATAACCTATACAAGGCTGCTAATGTTTCATGCAGGATAGACCGGGGAAACTGACAAGCCTCTTGCGATGGCCCCTCCTTTGGGCCGAGTAACCATCAAGGCCAAGATGCATTAAAGGGACAGACTCTTCATTGGCATCAAACCGTAAAAGCACAAAGTCCCCTGAATTCAACGCCCTGGGTCACGAAGAAGGCATAGCAGGCTAGCATCATTTCCGGGGAGGCCGAAGAGGAGCAGGAGGGCACGAATATGCCTTAGAGCTCAAGCAGTGACATCATCCCTAACAGAGTTACGGCTCTTAAAACCCTCTTTCCTTTCCCCTTCCTTTCTTTCCTTCCTTTTTCCTCTTTTCCCAAAGCCTCTTCTTACCTCTGCCCTCGTATAGGAAGCCTATGAGATATATACGGGGCTTTCCCAGGCCCCTGCTATCTCACTGGCTGCTTGAATCTCAGATAGATCTCTGCTGGCTGCTGTTGTAGAAAATATCTGACGTTAATCCAGGGCTCCAGGCTCACCAAAGAGCCCCGTTCACTCGTTGGGCCTCTTCTCGTGATCCTCGCATGAGAAGATAAGTGCACTTTCCTGCCTCAAGGTTCGCAAGCTTTTGCCGGAACACCTCGAGGCGTGGTACTACCGAGAAGTTGGAAATTGTCGCTACATATTGAAAAGAGGCTGCCAGTTCCAGCTCAACATTTGAGAAAGAGTCCTTGCGTGGACAGAGGGGTTCAAGATAGGGTAGGTTTCGCTAACATTGGTGCGAGCCCTTGCGCGAGCGGCTGAGAACAAGAACGGTACAAGCCGTAGCGCTCGGTCTCGCGACAGTATACGGAGCCGTAGGCATCCTTTCGAGATCCAACTTCATCTGGTCATGCTCCATGGTGGTTCTGGGTGGGCTACTGCTGCGGAGGCATGGTTGGCTACATGTGGGCGAAGAGGTCCATGACTCGTGCTCGTGCAGCAAAACTGACCAGCCTTGGCTCTAGGTACGGCACATACGAGATTAGGGTCGAATCGCCGTTACTTTTCATCGGCTTTGGCTCCGTCTTGATCGCAGCCGCCCAGTCCATGCGATTGTACGCCACCACCGCGCTGCTATGGTCTACCACACGGATCTGGGGGCTGCTGTACTTCTTCAACCCCGTCTGGATCATGTCGATCTGGGGCTACGATAGCTTCTTCGAAGGCTTCGGCGGAACAAGGCCCTCTCTCGAACCACCCGCATGTTCTTATGGTCGGTCATATTCTTCATCGCCGCGGGAGTAAGCCTCTGGCATGGTCTGCGGTTCGACGATTCCACAACCAAGGGGTTCGGGCTAACCTTCATCGGGATCAACCTGTACACCAAATTCTTCGAGTACTTCTGGGGCTGGTACAAGCCGCTGTCTTTTGCGGTGCTAGCCGGGACGTTTGCTATTGTGGGGAGACATGCCGAGGATGTTTGGAACATGCGGGCGGTGCCGGTGTGATGCGGCCGAGACATTTGTTTACTGTAATAGCATCCTTTTCAGGTAACTTCCCATATACTGTGTGATGGCTTGATATGACACACATGTGACCCCGAGTACACGTAGATTTATTGCTACCTATCATCCTCACACATCATCCACCTCCACACTATCAAACTGTCCACCAGATGTCTTCATCTACACATGCCACAGCATAGCCACTTCTCGAGGAACGCCTTGACCTTGTCCGGTCATATAGCCAGAAGGGTTGCAACAACAATAGTCGCCACGTCGAAGATGATTGCAACAGCTATCCCGACCCATGCACCAGGAGTGATGTTATGTCCTCCGCCACCATCTCCACCACCATCACCACCACCTGTCGTAGTCGGTCGCGATTGAGCCGTCGTCGAGCCACCGCCACTGTCCCCGTTTCCATCTGTCTTGCTCGGCAACGAGTCGGTTGTGCTTGTCAAGAGCAGGACCCGGGTCGACGATGTAGCGCAGGAGGAGGACGTCAGCACGAATCCAACGGCATATGTCGCGCAGTAGGGAAGATCCTGCGGGCTGCCCAGCTCTCGAGTCAGTGAAAGCAGAGTGAAGACCGGTAACGGAAAGTCTGCTCACCATTTCGTCCACGTTGAGTATACACTGTCACAGGTGGCGGAGTCTGCACAAGTGTTCGCCCGGTCGTCGACGCAGAGATGAGGACTGTCTATACACGACGCCTGGTCGCAGCATGCAATGAAGTTGTTCGCTACGCCACCGGCACCACACGTGTGTCCTGCCGGGCAGGTGACCGGTTTGTCTTGGTTGAGAGTCAGCATCGGCTTTCTCCGTATTGCGATCATGGGCTGTCCTACTCGGATCACCGTTCACCCACGCGCAGGTATCAAGATCATCTCGAACCCTCAGATCGCCTGGTCGTAGTATTGGGCGGTAGTGATCCATGCCGGCGCTGCGTTTGTCGTCGAATCAGCATAGCTGGTTCTCTCGGACAGCACCATGCCAACGACTCCACGGCCGGCCAGCCATGCAGCGAGAAGTGGAAGCCAAGCGGCACTCCTGCCTGATAGGACGAGCGTAGTGGAATCTTTACATGTTCGTGAACAACTCTGCTGCAGAGTCTGCAGCCTGATCCCGATCATATTTGTTTGAACCCACGAGTGCCTTGGGACCTGTCGACGGCAATCCCCGGTACTTGATCAATACGGTGGCCTGTAGGAGGCGATATTTCCCCAATCACAGCCAATATCCTAACCTTCATTGCAGCCACAGCGGAATTTGGCGTCCAGCTGAGACAACGCATAATGCCCGACCTTGCCACTAAGGCTCGGACTCGCCCACAGCCTGCTCAGTATTATGTTGATGCACGGTATCCTTGGTGCTGAAATAGAAGTTCCAGAGCCCTCTCCTGGACTTATAGGACGTGGTGTCTTTGCGACCTCTTTTCGATGCCCAGGCTTATGTTTGAATTGAGCTCGCAAGATCAGCGTTTTTGTCCAATTCTCCTTGTCGGCACAGACACCACATGATGCGCGTTGGGAACTGATTCATTTCCACTAGTCTTGTTCAGCCTCACTTGTGATCAGCGTGCGGATAACACGGCAAAGAGGCTCGACCCAGTCATGCAACTCTCGGCACACATCACATTACTCCCTGTTTCGGAAGAAGAGGTATAATGATTGGGCAAATCAGGTTCGAGACAGCGCTGCCCTTCTGGGCGGCGCGGCTGAGGCTGAGTGTTATAACTGCAGAATAAAACCTCTAAGTTGCTCAGCAATCCCAATCGTGGATGCAATCCAGAGACATGCCCGTATTGCCAGGGAGGCCCCAGGAGTCGGTATTGCCAATGCCCAAATTCACATAATCACCCAGGGTCACTTTGCACTGCGGCTTGTTCCCGGACTGGGGGATTCCGAGGGGAAAGACGTGTCCTTTGATACCATCAACATCAAAATCGACTCCACCCGAATTGGTGAGCGTGTCGTAGCTTCCCCCGGTCCACACTTCCTTCCCCTCAATAAATAGGGTTGCTGAACCTCGGCTGTTGTATTGTTTAGACTCCATCTGTGCATTATTTCTCTTCAAAGGACTTTACTTACTCAAGACCGGTAGGAATGCAGCTCCCTCCGCCACAGCTCGAGAGTTGCGAGCTGGACACATACGAGCTGATGTGGCATCTTGGCTGCGCCGCCACAGTGGCACTGAGAGCAGCAACGACGGCAAGAGTAAAACTTGGAGATGTTAACATTATTGGACGTAAGGCTTCAAGCTACTTGGTTCACTTACTGCATGATTGGAGCTTGGTGTTTGATTACAGAATCGTTGTAATTCGAGCAATTGTATGAGTGAAGCGATTGGGGCTTGATTGTTGGTTAGAGATGAGTCGAGAATATAATCGTACAACTTGGGATTCGAAGCTCCTTATATACTGAAAAGCAACTACTTCATGCCGACGTCGCTGATTAGGAGACTTCGCTCCTCAGGCGTAGTGCTTTGGACGACCGCTGTGGAGATCTCATTTCTGCCTTTTGCGTAACATCTTTTGCTCAACAGGCCCTTGCGTATCTAGACAAATCCTCCTATGTACGAAGCTTGTCGGTTAGAGTTTTCGAAGGATTCAGGATGGATTCATGATGGATTGAGGATGGATTCGCGTGGTTGTACGTAGAAAACATAGTGCAAACACTACAGCACTCAGGGATGGTAATTCTAGGATTGGTACCTCGGGTGATCATCAGCTTTACTTTCTTGAGTAGCGATCATCGCTGGAATTATATCTGATTCGATAGCCCTTACAGCTGACCCGCAGGCTCTGGTGCTAGAGTTGCTATCCCCGATGGTTGTATTTACTCTTCACTTCCTTGCTATCCCCGAGGCCCTTGCTCTTCACTTCCTTGCCGCATACGTAGGCTTGTCACAACTATGCCTATTAGAGATATAACTGACATTGCCTGGACGTCGTTCCACATACCTCGCTGATCGAACTATCTCGTTTCCGGAAGACGTCATTTACACTCTCGGTAGGTGCAATATGACACTGGCCTAGGAAAGGTGGCTATAGGCAGAATACCCAACTCAGATCGATCGCCTCATATCATGTGGTGCAACGTATTCGAAAATTTGACCGCCTCACAGAACTACTCGCAGAGACCTATGTCGATAGGGCCCGCGAGCAGGTGAGTCAGGTCCGTGGGACCCGGGACTTTTGTCTTGTGGGTCTCTCTGTGCCATGTTAGAGCCGGGTTGAGCTATCACGCACTTCGGGAATACCATGACCGAGGTGGCAGGCTGCAGGATATCCGGGTGGTGACATTCCCCAGGTTTACCATCCTAGAGTCGGAAGGCGCAGAATTTTCGCCTCGACCGTAACGTCATGGGTCGCTTAGGATCAAGAAACCCTGAAGCATTGCTGATGACCGCCAGCGCTCTCGATGGCGCCGTCTCGTGGCCTGGCACGTTGAAGGATCCCATCAGAGTACTCTGATGTGGCATCTAGTTGGAGCACTGGTGCACTATCAGAAGGCACGGAATGCCACAGGTCATGCGGAAACTCCAAGATAGGGCACTTGCTACGCGTGCTGTGATCCCAGAGTCGGCTACCCTGTATCGACCTGCCATTCTGTGCTGTGAGCCTAGAGAGATGTACGAGTGACTCTCGTCCACTTTTGGACTATGCAACATCAACCCAAGCAAGATTTGCCGTCACGTGCAACCAACCAGCCATGGCTTTTCTACCAGAAAGCCTGTTATGGACGACGCAACGAAATATGTCGTAGGCAAATTGACCCCCGCCCTTTGCCTTGGGCATCAACTCCATTTGACCCATGGAGGACAGTCACAGTCAACTCAGAGGGCCTCCATTGGCTGTGAAGCCAGGCTGTGTCCGTCATGCCCGTGTGATTGGCCTTTGTAAGGCCACATGCGTCGCCAAAAGGCGGCTCAACACAGCCTGGTGCCTGAGCAGCCTGATTGTGAAAGGATTGCCAGTCCCATCGTGACCCAGGCAACGATGTCTTCCTCCTCTCTAGCACGGGGGTCTCAGTGACGAATGAACAGCATGGGAGCAAGTAGACAGTCTCTTCAGAATAAGCTCATATTCCATACTACAAAGATACCTGTTGCATTGCTAAGTGACGGCGAGGCCAAGACCGGGCAATCTAGACCTATCACGATTGCCTGCGAGCTTCTACTAATGTGTGGAGTCTATTTACCCGTCGCAAATAGATACCTATGGACCGTCAAGGTGCTTGCAGTGCAGCTACAAACCGCCTTACCGGAGGCTTGCACGAAGTTCTTTTCCATCCTAGCTGCTAGGGAAAGAAGAAAAAGACTGACAAATGTCAATATCGTCAATTTTGGACGGAGCCAAGAAGGCCTCAGTACTATCGGGCCCTTAAAGTTAGCTTATAGGGTCGCGGACTCATTCAATGCCTTCAACCTTGTGAAGGAGTTTAGAGGAGAACAGGATACCTCTGAGCGTTATTTAAAGAAACCCTTTCTTGCTTCGTACCATTTTATATTTTCATTTAGAGGGCGCACTAAATATATTAGCATTCCGTTTGGTGCTTTGTTGTACGGTGCAAGATAGTCCTAAGCATACTCTAGTACTATAATGAGCGTAAATCATACATTTAAATATATTGAGCATAGACAGCCTACTTTCACGATGAAGGGACACCTCGTTGGGTATGACAAGAACGAAGACCGCTATAGCCATCCCGCATGTTTTGAGTGTCAACGCTCAGCTCATGGGCTGCTTCCATCAATATAAGGGAGAAGCGCGAGCAAAGATGTCAGAAAACCGAGGAAGTTCGCGCACGGTACCTCTGTTAAAAGGTTGGAGGCTGAAGGTTATACGACGTCTTACTTGTTGGAGGTGCTGGAACCGGATGGGCATTCGCTAACGAGCTTGACGTTTCGTGGCATTGTTCTTGACCTGTGAAGGCGAAGGAAGCGAACCAGTAGCCGCTAGCACCATGTAACAAGGTACCGGCATTTACAGCAGTCCAATTACGGTAATGCGAGGTACCAGCAGTGCTGGTGGTGCCATACTACAATGGTTTCTTGGTACCCTTTACTCCCTGTCCAGCGCGCTCTGAGGGTTCTGCCTGCGCGGCCTACATTGGTTAAAGACGATGCAGTCTCACGCATGCTCCGTCTTTGCTGATGACCATGAAGTACATTACTTATTCAGAACTATAATTTATAATGTATGCTATTGAGGGTAAAGGTATGTCAAAGCGGCCCACTCGCTATTCCATTCATGTTATAGGTTGGTCATAAGAGCGGGTGTGATGTACGAGATTCCTAGATAATTATGAAATGCATGCCAGCTGTCTGAACTAGGCGTGCGGTCAAACTCGGTGTCCGAGCCCTCACTGTCGCTATTTGGATTTGCTCCTGATGCTTGTTCAACGGGGTTTACAGGTAATCGAGACGCCGGAACAAGCCAGGTGTCGTTAACGTACACCCCTCCCTCGCATTTCACACCCACCATGGCTTTAGCAACATTTCGGCACTATCTACATGCAGATGGTAGCGAAAGAAATACCCATATCCTTCGCAGCGTCGAATTTTTGGATGTGTAGCCTTCTCAGTTCCATCTGGCTAGGCTTATGTATAAGAGCTGTTTGCTCTCTCCTGGTACATTTGAACCCAGATGTTCTTACTCACGAGCTCTCGGCTCGCCCTGGAGTCCCCCGTCGTTCTCGAGGATTGAGGTATGGTTGTCCTCTTCACCCTCGTCTTTGTCATCCTCTTCTCCCATAAGCTCGCAAGCTAAAACCCTCGAGCCTCGATTGATCAGTGGCGTATCCCGGCTGGACAGGTCCCGGCCTTCGTTTCTCGCCATGATGTTGTGCTTACGGCGGGTTGAAAGGATTCGCGCGCGAGTAGAGAGCTTAGACGAGACGGCTGCGTTGGATATTATCCAGTCTGTGAGAGCGACCTCGCAATCCTGCATAATGGCTTTGCTTGCCTCGTAGCCGTCGTATGCTGCTCGAGTCTCGCCGGGGGTGACTGTACTGCCATCGATCAGCTTCAATAGGTGCTTTCCGTAGCCGGCAGTTATGGTAACTTTCTCGTAATGCTCCCGGAGGGCATCGAATTGATACGTGTATGCAATCTTGAGCTTTTCTCTTGTAATGTTAGACAGTTGTGCCTCGGCAACCAACGACTCAGCCTCAGCGCGGACAAGCTCCTGCTCCAGAACAACAATCTTTAGCGAATTAGGCTTGATCATTTGCTCGCCTGTCTGCGTCTCAGCGACAGCTTCACGGGGTGTAAGCGACAAACCTGCGGTCCCGGCTAGGCTGCACTGAGGCTTCGATGCTCCTGATGCTTTTTATCCTAACGCGGTATTGGTCGTACCAGTCTACATATTGATCCTCGAGCTCACCAATCTCGTACAGCAGTACACCATCCTTGTCTGTTATGTCAGAAACGTCCTCGTCGCCATGCTCGCCCCATATCGACAGTTGTTGCTGAACATATGTCAAGACGCCAGACAGA
The DNA here is from genome assembly GCA_030734395.1 of Sarocladium kiliense. Taxonomy (NCBI): domain Eukaryota; kingdom Fungi; phylum Ascomycota; class Sordariomycetes; order Hypocreales; family Sarocladiaceae; genus Sarocladium; species Sarocladium kiliense. The sequence goes on from JAUZTG010000029.1 coordinate 2,422,857, forward strand.
ACGAGTGGCATCAAAGTAACTCACCGCGACCTCCATGTGTTCTTTAGCCACTGTCTCGAACCGCTGGGCCCCATTGTCGCAGATGAACTGGAACCGAACTGTGCGTGTCGCCATACTCACGGTGAGGAAAGGCCTATAATGTCTGTAATTTTGGCTATCGTTAAACAAGCTGTATACGACTGTTCTGATCGAGAGGTTTTGGGAGCTTTATGCTAAAATCGCAGTTTGACGAAGGGCAATACTATTAAGGTAGGCCACGTCGCCTTGGAAGGCGATGTTAGCTCGAACGAAGACCTCTCTTCCCCGAAGTCAGTCGTTCAGATTGAATCATTATGTATCTCCTGGTATGCTGGTCGTCTTCCCAATAGGATAGCGGACACCACCTTTGTGTTTTTAATATATTAGTAACAATTACAGGGCGCTCCAAGAGCACGGATTAGGTCGCAGCGCTATGGAAGTTGTAGAACACAAAGCTCAAGCCCCACCGTTTAATGCTTCCCTTGCCGTGTTGGATATAGTACAAGAGGGGTTTCAATTGCACAGCGACTTCATAACAACAATAGTCGATAATTGTAGCCATGCACAGCCAAAAGTCTTACGGTCCAACGAGGCCTGGTTTGAAAGACAGGGCTACGAAGTATTCCAGAGGCTCGAGACAGGCTACATGTGGCACAACCCAAAGACTGGAGAGCTTATTTCAGTGCCCTTAGTCTTCTTAAGGAAATTATTAAGCGGGTGAGGTTTCCAGATTGTAAAAAGAGAAAGGCGACTTCATATAGATAAATGTTATTCCCGATGTTATAACAGTGCATAGCTAGTGTCATAAGATATCATGACAGGGGAAGATCTCTAAAAGCAGAAACAAAGACAGCTCTTTAGATTGCGGAATTTTCTAATATGATCAAGTCAGGTCACCTCACGCGCGTTACCTACTCGGTCCGCGTAGCCTCTCGGGGTAAGCTTCGCTTGTCCAAGCCGTCATGCAGGGTTACATTGGCCATACGAGGACGATAATCCCGAAGCATTACCCGAAGCATGCTATGTCGTATTTTTTGCCCATATTTGCGTTTTACCGCTCGGGGTTTGTCTTATGGAAAATTGAAATAGCAGGCTAATATTGCGCTCCGGATCACTTTTACGGAATCAGCACATCGAGCAGCCTCCATCGAGTTCTATAGTCCTAGATCATCCGGAATATAATTTAGTCGGCCACAGGAGAGGATTCGTGTAAATAATCAGATATATAGCTACGTTTTAATACAAGCTGACTTCTGCGATACTTTGTGTAGAATAGTAAATAGCGAATAACCTAATACATTATACAGATGCACGTTCTCTTACTGCTTTATAAGTCTTTATAAGTACGGATTAATATATCTTTAATAATAAATCTTAACCATATATGCATTATGCATCTATGGACCGAGGAGTTCGATTAAATTGCCCTCTGGATCCGACACGTACGCATACCTGCCGCTGCCGAAGTGATCCGCTTCCGGAGGCGAGATGGCCCGAGCTCCTGCGCCCGCTTGGACAATGTAATTGTATATTTCATCCAGGTCCCTTACACTCAGTGCCCAGTGGAAGTAGCCTTGTAGCTTGCTGCCGTCCATCGGATCTTTCGGTACCTCTGCTCTGGTTGACTCCTCGTTACTGACCAGCTCGACAATTACACCTTGCGGGTTTTGGAGCTGGATAACCTGGAAAAGATGAGGAGTTTTAATTGTGAAGTTTCGAAGAACATCATTAAACCCCAGTATGTTTTGGTAGAAGTGGGTTTGGGTGTTTATATTCGCGACAGAAAGCCCAATGTGGTTGAAGCTGAGCGTCTTATTGATATGACGAGCGGGTATGTTCTGCGACATGATGGTGATGAAATAGGCGATTTTTTTATGAGAATGAACTTTGAAGATTTAGAAAGCTAATCCATCGGAACGACATGTAGTTTCCACAGTGTTGAAAGCTCACTTTTTATCTTTTCGGGCATCGACAAGAGAACAGCGGAGAGCGTACCTACGGCTCATTCCCGTATTTACGGGCCACTACACAGGTAATCTCCGTGGCGGAAAGACACAGTCCTTACGCGTAATGCATTACGCAATGCAACTATTTTCTTATCCAAGCAGGAAGCGCCCGTATATAGGGTCTCGTTGTGCAGCACCCCGTATCTATTGCGCAGCACCCTCAAGCGCCGGTACCGGATGGATTATAATACAAAAGTTCAACAATAAAAGAGACACAAACACAAGGCTAACTCGAACCCTAACTCCTAACCTAACTAAAAGTCAGATTTACAGGCCTATTATATTTATTATAAAGTGACGATACCTGACTCTCAGGCGTGATCAGCGAAATCGGGGTTTTAGGGTGCTGCGTAATGGATACGGGGTGCTGCACAAGGAGACCCCGTATATATTGACGCGGCTACAGTGGGTATGGAGTGAAGTCCGCGTCCGAGTGCGGAGGAAAAGAGACTTATCTCCCAACCTGGCGCACGCTTGTGACAGCATCGTTCGTATCGACCAGCCCGCCACGACCAGTAAACTCCCTAAGAAAGCGGTTGAACTGTATCTAGAGTCGTGGCCCGTAAGACTAGTGACGTGGATACCAATTCACAGAGAAGTTGCTCTGCCTGAAAACTGCTATCATGGCCACACAAAGATACCAGGTAATGAAGAGGCCGATGCGCTAGCCAAACCGTGATAGTCCCTCCCTATTCCAGTGCATTTTTTCTTTGCCGCGTGTTATAACCGATTTACTTAGTCGCGCTAAAATAAAAGCCAATTTCGTCTATATTCTAGAGCTGAATATTGCTATTAGCACCCTAAAGAATATAATTACCGCTTGATATTATTATTTAATCCTTTACGTAAGCCTAAAAGGGTCTAAGCTTTATTAGCTTTAAAGTAATATGAAAAACCTAATACTATAAAGGTAAGAATATTTTATAAGAATTAAATATATATTATAATATTACTTATAAAAGTGTAGTTATTTCATCTTATACTTTAATTATAAAAAGATAAGTAATAGTTTATAATTTAAGAGACTTTATATTTTATAAAGTTAATCTTGATGTAAATTCTATGTAAACTAAGTTTCTAAATTTACTTTTTCAAGACTTGAGTTATGATTTTCTTAGCTAAATCCTTAAGAAGATGTATTTAGCTAGATATTTGTACAGTCTGCCTCGACCTTTCTCTTATAATAAGTATATCATTACTGCTAGTTCAAGTCCTAATAATCTTTTTCTATAGCTCTCTCCACACAAATAAATTAAATAATTTAATTCAGAGCTTAAGTAAGCGCCTATATTCTAGCAGGCGCCTGCTCAAGCTTTTAAGGTAAATTCTTATTCTAAGCCCTCCTAATAGAAAGATTATAATATTAGGAGGAGTTCACTACTATGGTGAAAGTAACTTACAGGTAAGACGCAACTATATATAAGGCTAAGTGTTAAAATACTATATTATAAATTAATATGTATTTACCAAAAGGGAAAATTCCATAATATAATAATATAATAATAAATAAAGAATAAAAGAGCAGAGAATTGAAATATATATTATTAAGGAATATAAATATAATTTCATTTTAGTTAACATAAGGATTATATTATTATAATAAAATATAAGTATCATGTGATTATTATTACAAAAGAATACTTAATAAACTCTAGTAAGATATTACAATTAGCCTTACTAGCTATAATATAATAATAGGTTAGATATTAGCGAGTAGCCTTATAATATCAATCTTATTTTTTGTCCCCTATTATGTATAAAAAATAGACTAAAAGTGGTTCCTGATTAGGTCCGCTCAGGCTCCGTTCAGGAGAATTCCCGCTATGCTAAGTCTGCCTCACCCTTAGCTCACCCTCACCTCAGGTTAAAGTGGCACTGCTCACTTTCCAAGACCGAAGAGGAAATCCAGGATGCCCATTCTGGGGATGCATTCTCCGTGTATTGCTCTTAACTTATAGTAGACCTCCGCTCACGTAAACGAATTCAGAAGGTTGCTTTGGGTTCCTGTAGCCCATGCTGCATAAGGACTCAGCCTAGCCACTGCCCTGCTCTGCGATGTTGATCTCCCTGCCCTTGAATCTCCAGGCCTTTGTTCCTTGAATAAACATAATGTTCAGCTCAGCATATGTTCGACCCTTGGTCTCGGGAATATAGAAACACGTGAACGCCAGTGCAACTGTACAGGTACTAGCAAAGAAGAAGCAAGTTTTTGCACCCCACGCCCAAGCACCAGGGTTGAGCATGTAAGGGGTGATAATGTTGCTGATGATGTTGAGGACATTGTAGGTCATGCGTGATAGAACAATCGTTTTGCTTCGTAACTCTGATGAGGGCACTTCGGAAACGATGGCGTAACAGATTGGCCCAACAGTGATATCATAGACCATGGTGTAAACGATGAGCATGCTGCAAATAGTCCAGGAGATGCCGGTTGTCAAGCCCATGGCGCCCATTGAGCCGATTAGAAGGAGACAGACTTGCATTCCAACAAGTCCCCAGATATACATGGTTTGGCGCCCAAAGTAAGGAATTAGGCCCCAGGCGATAAAGACACCCATAATACCGAGAGCATACTGGACAAGACTCATGTTGAATGCCTGTGTGGATGGAATCCCAGTCTGCCGATAAAAGTAGGTAGAGTAGGTTCGGAGACCTGTACCGGAGAGAATCTGAACACCCCACGTAGCGCATGCGATGATAGTCCGGTGGAGATTGACACCATTGAAACAATCTTTATAGTGTTTTCCTGTGCCCGCACTCCTCTCTTGTTCAACTGTGACCTGCATCAAGGTCATAGAACTTTCAACGTCTTGGCCAGACCTGGCGAGACGACGTAAGTTATGCCTAGCATCATCCATTTTACCCCTTTTGACACACCGCCATGGCGACTCCGGCGCAAATGAGATGGCAAGCATCAGAGGAGCTGGCGAAACCCATTGCAAGGCGAAAGGAAGTCGGTACGCCCACTGATCACTTCGTTCCGCAACCGCACGTAGCACGCCGGCTGAAAGGAATTGACCGAAGACCTATGTCTTGTTAACAACAATGCGGCCATGACCTGATGTATTGTCGATTCCTACCCAGCACAGGTTGACATAAGTGGTCAGGTGGCCCCTCAGGTGAGTGGGACAGACCTCTGCTGCATACGTAGCCGTCAAAGTTTGGAAGACTCCCCAGGGAATCCCCTGGCATACCTGACCGACGAGAAGTACCCCAACGCTGGGGGCAAAGAACGGGATAAAGATAGTGCAAATCATCAGCGCCAGAGACCATATCATTGTCTTTCTGAACCCGAGGCGTTCAGACAAGTGCCCGTTCAGGTAGAGGCCAACAAGGGAGCCAATCGTGGCACCATTGGCAAGTCCAGCCTGCCAAGCCGCAGGGATCTCATAGCTACCATCTGCAATCTGCTCGCCATATCGTTTGGAAAATGCTGGTTGAGCGTTCAGCGACCCGATAAGCTTCATGTCGTAGCCTTCCATAATGATAGCCGCCGACAATAGGGCAGACCAGCCGATAGCAGCAGGGTACAGCTTGAGAGATTGAAGGAACTTGTTCTGCCGTTCCAACTCTGCCGCTGCTTCTGCCTCCTCAAAGTCACCTCTGCCTGGCCCAATCTTGCCTCTGACGGCATCCCCGACATGACCCATGTCAATTTGTTCCGTATCTTCGCTTTCCATGTTCATCATGACGTTGTAGTAGAAGCGTAATGGGTGATTGTTGGCGTGCAAAAGCAAGTCAATACCGTCCGTAAAGGCTTCTTCATACAAGATCAAAGTAAGGAATCAGAGACATGATAAGGGACCTGGAGTGGGTGTGCATAACTAATGTCAATCTAATAAAGATATCAAGACACTCTTTTGTGCGGCCTTTTGAATGCTTTTGTGGATGGACAGCTGGCTACAGGATGAGCGAGCTTATCTAGTGTACGTAGCAAAAGGCTGAGCCTCAGCGTAAGGTTTCCTTCGGGGTAGCCTCGCTAGGCAATGCGAGCTCTACTCAAGTTACGGATGGAAGCTATCGGCAACTTTCGACTAGCATGCCACGCTTACCCTCCCCTGCAAACTCTCACTTCGTGAGGCTGCTCCATATGGTAATGAACAATGCTGTCCCAAAGCGAACCTAGTACTTTTGGAATCCGCGTAAGGTCGATGAGAACGGCGATTAAGTCCGACCCAATGGCTGGAGAGGTTAGTTTGGGGTGCCTGACGGGACTTTGACGAAGGACACTCAAGAATACTATGTTCACGTTCACGCTTCCGGCCTCAGCTCCAAATATTCTTGCATTCAACCTTACATCATCCAAAGTAGTTTCCAAGTTTCGAAGCGAAGAGACATGCAGCTAATTCAGCTCGTGGTTCGACTTGATAGCCTTTGACTTTCCAGTATCGAGCACCACCGCTGGATCCTCCGGGTCACCATCACGAGAAACCTCGTTTCCGCGCTTGGTCGTGATCGTAGTCCTAATAGTCATAGCCAGTCAGTACAATGTAAATGAAATATATCAGGGGACAAAGAAGAAAAGACTCACTTTTCGCCCTTGACGTCCAGAACCTTGCCCTGTGGCTGACCGCTTCCCCAGTTCCAGCTGACTGTGTCTCCCTTCTTCGGGCCCTTCTTAGGCTTCGCGCCGGAGTCATCGCCACCATCCTCGCCCTCGCCCTCATCCTCCTCTTCCTGTTCCTCGTCGCCATTGTCATCTTTCTTTGTCTTCTTCTGGCCGTTCTTCTGAGTCCCATTCGACTTAGCCTTCTTCTTGTCATTCTCCTTGTTCTCTTCCCCATCGTCCTCCTCCTCCCCCTCATCGCTCTTGTTTCCGTTCTGCTTCTTTTCTTGAGCTGATCGGGTTTCGCGCTTCTTGTTCGACCCTTCCTGAGCATCGGAGCTCTTCTTGCGCTTATCACCGGCTTGTTTCTCATCACCCTCGTCGTCGTTGTCATCCTCACCACCCTCTCCTCGGGCCTTGAGAGGATCGTGGCCCCAGTTCTTCAGTGACGCGTACGATTTCGTCTTTTTGACTTCGTCCGCGGACTTTTCGTTGTTCGACTTCTCTTCCTGTGCCAGATGGCGCTTGCTGAAGCAGCATTGTTAGCAGCGGTAGACCTCGGCGATTAACTACTGACCAGTATGAGACCACCTTGCGCATATGCTGTACCTGGTCGTCTGTGTACTTCTCAGGCTCCTTCTTTGGATTCGCCTTGAGAATCTCGACGATCTTGCGACCGCTGTCGTGGCCGACCGACTCGCCGTCCTCGTTCTCCTTCGGCCATCCCGCGCTCTGGGAATCGTCCGACTTCAGCCACTTCTCAAGCTCCGAGGCAGTCATGTTGACCACCTCGTTGAACTCCTTGATGACATCTTTGCTGTCCTTCATATTTGCGGTGAACTGGGGTCTGCTTCAATTGCTGTTGTTTGCTTCGATTGGTGCAGTTTCAAGAATCGAGAGAATTGGGACTGCGCTGCAAGGTGACAATTGTTTTACTTCCGACCTGAACTGACTTCCTATCGTTTCTTTATGCATAATGAGGTACAGGTATAGCTATTACCCGACCAATTGGTGTCGTCATCCCCGATCGCGCCAGTCACCGCGTCATAGAACAAATGTCAATCACAAGGTTCCGATCGGTTCGCCCTTGCAGCTCAGCCCATCTCGGGAAATCCCAGCTGGACGGAAACCCCCAGCTATCCAAATGGAGCGGATCGCCCGATCGATCTGAGCTTGTTCTGTAAGGTACTTACTTCTTCCGGCATGACGTGTTGTGATAGGCATGGCTGACTCCTTGCTGAAGCTTCTCGAGTAAATTGCCGGAAGCGGCCATATTTCATTCACGCAGACCGCGACACATGAGGCCAAGAAACGGCTCTTCCCGCATCATTTGGATGGCAATCTATGCGCAAATTGTATTCCGCTATTGACATGTAGGTTAATTGACTATTTAAGTGAAGTCGAGCTTTCAGAAGGTGAGAGGCGAGTATGGAGCTTTCACGCTTCACGACGCATCCAGCGCTGGGAGTCACGGCTAACCAAGCGTAATGTTGTCGAACTGGCCAGCTCAATTGCATAAATATGTTCAACGAAACGAATACAAGAAGACAACATTGTCCAAGCTCCTCGCCCTAAGCCCGTTAACCTACAATGGCTCAGCTATTCTCCGCTCTTCAAACTTTTACCCGTAGCTTCTTAGGAGCTGTTGATCTGATCGGCCAACCATCGAGGAGCATTGACACGAGCGTCGGTCGTGTAGTAGAAGTGCGAAGGCGCAATGTAGAGAGTGCCACGGCAGACCGCATCACCAGTGTTGCAGTACACCTTCGTCTTAGATGCCGGAAAATTGGGAATGCCGCCGTTGTTCTGCTGATTCTTGGTGTAGCCGAAGAGAACGACACCCTTGATCTGGTCCTTGATGGTGGAGCTGACTTCGGATACGGCGTTGGACATGACGGCAGTGCCTTGGCTATTGATGGAGAATGATTAGCTAGTTGATTCCACTGTTAAACGATAAGCAATAGAGGGCTGAGCTTACCTGTAGCCACCAGCAACAACCCTCGCGTTGGGGCACTTGGTGTTGGCCATCTGGAACATCCGCTTGGCCTCATCGATAGCCTCACGCGAGGTACCAGCCGGCAAGAAGTTGGCCGACAGAGAAGCATCGTAGGGACCTCCAACACCCTGCACCCAGACATCATTGCGGAAGCGGCTCTCAAGGCCACTTGCGACGTTGGGGCCAGCACTTGCTCCCTAAGCCAGATAGTCAGCCAGCACATTCTTTCATCACCAGCTATAAGGTGATCGGATTCTTTCATACCATGTTTCCACCTTCACCGGATGCACGGGCAAAGATGAAGATCACGCTAGGGCAGCTTGAAGAGCTGCCGCTCTCGAGATCAGTTCGGATGCTGGACTGCCTGATCTCGAGGTCACGGATCTCGACCTTAACAGCCGGGGCAGCGGCAACAAGCCCAGCGGCGAAGGTAACAATGTTGAAGAACTTCATGTTGCTGGTGGAGTGTTGGGAACTCTGGGTATGGCAGGGCTGAAGAGCTGGGAAAGAAGTTGTCCTTGTCCGAGAGAAGCGAATTGAGCTGGCTCTGATCTCCTTTCTTGATCGTCAGGGAGGGAGACGGTCCATCTTATTTATGTTGCTCACAAGTATTGGTCTCGAGGGATCCAAAGGCTCTACTGGGCTCCATAATTGCACTGGCACTTAGTGAGCGAGCGCAAGTTGAAGCCCGTCTGACTCTGCTCCGAGGTGGGAGTGACTCGTATCCATCCCCTGAGTCTGCCTCGGCACCCCAGGACGAGCCAAGACTTAGACAAGAGCCGGCGTTCTTCTGGATCCAATTCCCGTATAGATTCCCCACACTCGGTATTTGACCCCAGGTTCTCTAGTTGCGTTGTTCCCCCATGCAGGCACGGTTTCCAGGACCTCGGGACGAGTATCTTAAGTGTCGGGTCACAGAAATTAAGCAAGTCGCATGACATGCAAAGAGTGGCTGTGTGTGAATATGAGACCTACCAACATACATGGCACAAGTTTGTGTTCACAGTAGACGCCACGGTTCTGGTGCTCATTAACACGAGTCAGTCCTGTAAGTAGTCCTATCACTCACTTTTCGGCCAGGCTTAGCGAGTGAGCAGAAGGTTGTTGAAACTCGCAATTGTTTCCCGAAAAAGCGACCAACTCACCGATAAGCATCCATTAACCCCGTTTACACACACTCGCTTGTGAGCTTCGTCAAGTTCAACCTTGTTTCCACCATCACAACTGCTCCGACGCGAGGGATGTTTCCGTCCCATAGTTGCGAAGAGGGGAACGATCGTCGGATCAGCAGCAAGGTGCGGCGTTAGTCTCGCGACTCGACCTGCTTTAGTTATAGCTTCACCTGCCAAACCCCCCTCATGGGAGTCCGAGCGCGGGCCAGAATAGATACAAGCCGCTGTCCATGGCCTTTAAACTTAAAGACACAGGCTACCCAGCGACCGCTTTCCGAAACAACCGAGCGAAGTATAGGAGGTCAAAGCGTTGTAATTCTCCTTTTGTATAAGCACCGTTTGAACTCCTGCCCCGCTGGCTAGTTTCTTCATATGACTCCAACCTATTCACAGTAGACCTTATTGTTTCGGTTTAGCAGCGCATGGCGCATCGGCCTACTAGGGACATGGGCTTCTCCTATGCCGGATACTGTCGCCAGATCGGGAGTTTGTCGCGGAAGAGGGGCGCTAGAACGGCGCCATGCAGCCCTTCGAACCATTTCTCGGGGTGCATTGAAACAAGATTGCCGACACTGTGCCCGACTTTCCATTCATTCGGTATTGGCGTTTGTACCTGAATGGACGTGACGATTACACGCTGTCCATCTGCGGGGTGTGCATGGTCTCGTTTCAACATGCCAAGTTGGTCGCGGAGCCGCGGACTCCTTGCAGTGCAGCAGAGCCACAGCAAACGTGGGTGGCTGGATTCAGCATGAGGGGAAAGACGAGGTTTGGTATGGCCATACTGATATGATTGGACATAGGAAACAGCTCAAGATCACGCAGACTTCCTTGCTCGGCTCGGATCATGTACAAGAAGTCCTTTGCCTCGGTCCGCGATGGCGCCTCCTCCTTGGAGGCTGGTTCGGGTATCTCAGCCTTCGCTCTTTCCTATGTCGCCGCACCTGACCCCTTTGTAGGCTCACCAGACTGTTGATGAAGCAAAAGGCGAATAGCTTAGATTTCTCCCGGATACTTCGCGGACTGCATTCCGACTGTCCTTAACTATCTGATGAATCACGTCCATTTACCTCCGGCTTCGATATCAAAGAGCTGCGGCACCACATCAGCCAGACAGTCTCCGAGATCACGCCATTTCAAGTCAAGAACTTGCTCGGTCTCCTTGGAATCGATATTGTACTGCACCCCAGGGTCTCGTGTGCCTGGCTGCCCGACTGCCATTCTGTCCTGCATTTGCGGCAGCCTCTCGCGGCTGAGATAGACGAGCTGTTGATTCGAGTACATACTAGCTCCTACAAGAAATCTTGTGCCGCCAGCAGCGGGTACAAGAAGAGATTTTATATGAGCAAGAGCAATATCTCGGACATCAACCCAGACTGGTCCCTTGGTTGGTGGGACAGTGCCGTTTTCTCCGCCTTTGATGGCTCTCCATACGAGTGCGTTGCTCGTATTGAGCTCGCTAATGCTTTTGGGAACACAGTGAGGCAGAAAGGTACCAAAAGTCATGGCTGGACACAAGCTAACCAGGTCGAATGGAGGGCCATGCGTCCTCATGAAGTCCCAAGCAATTCTCTCAGCCGCGACTTTGCTCGCACGATACGCGTCTGCGACGGTTCTGGCATTCACACCATCTTCGTAGGTTGAAGGGTTCCAGTCGCTCGCGGTGTACACCTTTCCAGGGCTGTGGACTGCGTTTGCATCAAGGATGCTCGCGAAGCTGCTGGTATAAACGACCCTGCGAATGCTCGAGATGGGTTCCATCGCCGAGAGCACTGCCCTTGTCCCTCTATCCCGGGGATCATGAGCTCCCTCTCGAAGTTCGATGCCGCATAGCTGAAAGGGGCTGCCAGGTGAAGGATTGCTTGTGGCTGGTAGGTTTCCAAGGCTTGTCGAATTTTGCTCGCATCTGTAATGTCGGCGATCACGACGATTGATACATTGTGGTTATTTCCATGAGATCTTTTGACAGCCTGTGCCTTCGCCTCACTACGCACTGTGCTAACTACACGGTAGCCTCTGCTCAGCAGGCCACTGACACAGTGCTGAGCCAGGAAACCATTTGCTCCGGTGAGAGCAATAGCAGCAGGCGGCTCAACAGCTTTGGCGACCCGCGCAGTCATGTTGTCAAGCCTGGAAATGGATGTCGGGCGGAAGCCGAGCTCTCCCAAGGGCATGGGCCATAGCACGAGTCATATATGCTCCATGCCTATATAGATAAATCAGCCGAGCGCGGACCATCATTCAGCATCACTTTCCCATTGGTGTGGATTAATGGAACCATCGCTTGCACCAGTTGAGCTGCCACAGACACCACCAGCCTTGAGCATGTCCTGAAGTAGGCGGTTCGTGTATTCCCCTTAACATTTGTCAAGGGGTAAAGACCATTGACAGGCAATGGGGAGCCGTTCTCCTCCCAGAGAATGCATCCGTCGGACTTCGAACTGTCACTGTCAGCGAAGCGGGAAGGCAACCCAAAGCCCTGAGCTCAATGAACTCCACGGAGGGGAGCCAGGACTGGGCGGCTGCGGGGCTACGAATCCCGCGTATTCGTCAATCAGCTCTCTGTCATGTTCTTGAAATTACTGAATGACAATGATACGGACACCTTCTTTTTCTAATTCATTACCTTGCTCTTTCGTTGTATTCTTGCGCCAGAGTAATGAATGATCTTAGGCCTCGCCTCCCGACTGCCAGTCCTCTCTCCGCCCCTCGGCGAATCAGATGAATTCGACAGCAGAAATGACTTTTATGTCGTATGAGTCTCAAATCTCTCAATTCTGTCGTGTGTATCCCGTCACAAAGCAACATCATTTGAGGTTGCGCCGTGGTTCAGCTCTGGGGTCGTGGCGCACCTGACCCACACTGGCCGTCGGATCTGGGGTTGTGATAGTAAGGTCAGGACGGCCCAGGAACGATTTCGATGTAGGCCGCGGAGTTCTTAGAGTTTTGGCACACTGCATCACCATGCCGGAGAATCTGGAATTCTTGTTGGCCGATTCGTCAGCATAGTATCAGTCTCAAGCCGCTGCATTTGTTATTGAAGTTTGTTGGGCAGGCAAGTTGAAGGTTTTTTCCAATGAACACTTTAGCTTGAGCTGTGCTCACCTGGATATATGGGATGACATTGCCCTAATGTTAAAATGGGAAGTTGCCAAATAATCACCTTCACTAGTGGGTTGGACATAATGGCGATCATTTGAATTCTGCGAAACTTGCCTTGAATGGCATATGGTGCTCCTTGCCCTGACAGTCTTGGCAAGGCGCTCATCTACATGAGACTGACATCTTTCGCCGCTAGCAAGGGCCAGAACATCCGGATGTCCAGCAAACAACCTCTACCTTGTTTGAGGTACACTCTGTCGTGCTTGTTTGGGGTTGCATTACGTGGCTCAAGTCGTTCAGTGTGGGAAAGCACTTAGCATTGTGTTCTTACCTCGATCTTGTGAGAACAAGCTGCCGCAGGATGGTAATTGCAAGTACTGCATTTGTTGCACAAGGGTTCGTTTTGGCCTATGCCTTGGGAATACTATCGCCGAGAAGATAGAATCATTACGATCATCTCTGCGTATTAACTTTCCAAGATTCCCTTTCATATCCTCATTGTAAACATTACAACCACATGGCAACCGCCTAAAACACCACCAACCCATGCATCTCCTCGTACCGAATCTTCGCCCAATTCACCACAGAACCAACTTCCGTCGCCTCTCCACCAGCCTCGTCTCTTCTCCTCCAAACACGTTCAACCAACTGCCTCGCGTTATACACATATCCAAATCCACACGTTCTCTCCATCACCATGAGTTTATCCTGTACCACTACACGTTGCTCAAGGGTTTGGCACGCGCCACCGGCCATGACCAGCGGGAATAGGAGGCACGCCTCCAATGGGCTGCCGTACCGAATGCTTTGTACTGAGTTCAGAATGGTGGTGACTGCATGATGAACCGGTGAATCATGGATGTTGTAACCTTCGATGACTTGATGGAGACGCAGACGTAAAGCATACTCGTACGCCATGGTGGCGTGGTGAACATCGTCCGCAGAGCTTGCGTCATTGATGGATGAGGAAGAGGACATCCGCGTGGTGTTGGTAGTGGCGCTATTCCTGCGAGTGTTTGACCAGGTGTTGAGCATGTCTTCGACCACAGCAGCTTCTTCTCGGAAGCGGGCTTCAGACACGGCATCGACACGATACTTTCGCTTATCCGCCAACGTGTTCACCTGGTCTACAAGGTGAAATAGCTCTTTCGGAATGCCGTATACAGCTGAGTCATCTTCCTCAGGCGAAGAAGCGAGTCCCTCAAGGGCTCTGGCCTCTTCTTCCTCGCTTTCAATCAGTGGCGGTCGACAAGTGGACGTCGTAGCGGCTGAGTCTAGGAAGCGAGACAAGCGTAGCAAGAACTGATAATGCCCTGTCCAGGAGTCTCCATGCTGCCGTCGCAGTGCCGAAAGAAGCCTCTTTGCGCCGTTCAGGTGAACTTCCCAGCCTTGGCTCGACCCATCGAACAGCTCTGTCATACACAGCAGCAAGCTGCTCACAAGCGCAATATCGGCGCTCATTTTGTTAACATGTGGCAAGAGCTGAGCCAAAGACTGCTGAGCTTTGCTTTTATGAACAAGTCCTCTGTTGGCCATACTGGGCTGCATCTTCCTCCAGTGGTTCCCTGAGAGTGCCAAGATGCAATGAAGCACCAGGTCGTTCGACTGCGCCATAGGGAGGAGGTAGTGATTATACGGGTTCGAAGTCGATGGTCTTCTCGAGAGAATACCTGATACGACGGAGGTATAGTGATTGAAGAGAGCGCGGTCGACCGGAGACGAGAGTTGTGGTATGATGTGAGGGACGTAGGTACTCAGTGTCATGCTCGAGACGGAATCTGGTGGGCTGCCGTCACTGCTTAGACCTGAGCCCGAGTCGTACCATGGCAGCTCCGGTGAGACACCACTCCACATCATATTCTCGACTGGACCCAAATCCATCTCTGTCGACTTGGCCAGTGGTAGTGTAGCATTCGGCTCAGGATGCCCATTGACTGATCCACTTGCCGAGCCGCTCCCGGAGCTGGAATCTGGGCTGTAGCCGTGCGTATATTCCTCCTTGATGATAACATCAGTCGCCATCGTTGCCATCTGCAGCATGACCTCGTCTGTAGGTGAAAGAGAAAGCCCATCTGTAGTCGTATTCACTGTAGGCGGTGCGCGAGACGCAGCCATAGCCTTGCTAACGGCGCCTCGTTGCCTCTCCAGTGGCCAAACGCAATCCAGACATAATCTACGACAGTCGCCGCAGCTGGGTTTGATCTCGTCACACTTCTTTTTCCTCTTCTTACACATCAGGCAGCCAGTCTGTACCCTTCGTATCCGAGCCTTGGGCAGTTGCGCGTCGTTGTCTAGGTGTAGAGTGGCATCGCCTCCGTTGATCGTGAGGCCGTTCGGCGCGCGGACAGTGGTATCGCGAGGTCGACACGGCAGGCTGAGTCGCGTACAGCGTGAGCAGGGGAGAGAGCCATCGCAGGCCTGCTTGATCTGGGCGCAGCGATGGCACACCGGCCGTCTGTCAGCGCCCATGGCGGTAAAGGCGAACAGGAACCAGTCGTTGAGGTTGCGCTTGGTTGTTCAACGTCGCAAGGCTGATGATGGACGTTCTGCAGATTCAATGTCCCGTAACTGGCGCGGATCCCAGTCGTTCGGTAGGATCGACAGAACTGAGATGCGATGGTGTGTGGATAGACTCTAGGATAGAGAACCGCAGATTCGCGAAACGCACGGGGTCGATGAGGGCCATGCGATGGGGTCTCCAAGAACGGCTGACCAAGTCCCTGGATGCAACTAGCGGTAGTGGGTGCCGGTGGCGGAGAGTCTGCGCTATGATGGACAGACAGCCGGCCCTCTGACAAGGACTACCGAGGAATGGGCATGGCTTGATCCCAAGGCGTGAAAATATGGAAAGGCTGAGAGTAGGTGGTGTAGGGTGACGATTGTGGTGGTGGCAGTGACAGCAGCCTGGCGAACCCCGGATCGGGAGACGCCGTCAGAGAGAGAGAGAGCTGCTGTTAGCAGCAGCATGTAAAGTCGCAGGGTGCATTAGCGGCAATAAGGTTGCCAATAGCCGCAGCCCGCATAGCAGTGGTACCTACGTGTTGGTAGCGGGATCGCCACACCCGGATCGCCATTGACCGTCTAAGGAGCCACTGATGCCAATGGCTTTTTTCTTTGAGGCTGCGGTGCCGAGAGAACTAGTGACGGGTGACAAGTACGAAGTTCCCGAGGATTGTCGCGAGCCCTATGAGTTTCCAACCCTATGGTAACTGGTGACTCGGTACCCGCCTCTGCTAACAGTCCAGAAGAGCCGTCTGGAGAAAGAGGATAGCGTGAGCCATGATCGTCATGGTTAGTGCCACCAGACTCCATAAGGTGTGCATTGGCTTTGGACGGAAACAGCAAATGGATCCCCGTGATGGGGGGAGGGGAAACCCTGGACTACCTTAGGGTCTCTGAGGCTGTTGAACATGCCAGTCATCACCACATCTGACAATGATGTCAGAAAATGAAGTTTTTGACACTTGAAATTGTCAGAAGACCTCGATGCTAATGCTGTGCTGTTCTCCGGGATCCATTATTTAGAAGCTGATGATTGTGAAGTCGGCATTCCCGGATCCTGAGACTCACACTTAACTGGGCAACGACACCCTGTCTGTCCACATGTACGCTCTTGTTTCTGCCCTGGCTCCTCGGAGCGACTTTAGACGTAGTCGCATATGGCTGAGTGTTTAGCCACTTTCGCTACCGCTGATTCTCCTCGGGCAACACAAGGACGGAGCGACTCGATACACGGGGGCTGAACAGACTCCAGCGCGAATCCAGAACGAGCTTGGTGCAATGTTGCAACTCTGTGATTCGGATCCGCAGAACACGCGTTGTCGTGCACTGAAGTAAATGCAAGTAAACCATTGCCTGCTGGACTTTGCATACGATGACTGGCCGCAGTGAACGAATAATGTTGCGAAAGGCGTTGTTCGCAATTGTAAGATTACAATTGACGTGCCTGAAGTCAATTGGACCGCTGAAAATGCATCTGGGAGCTCACACTGGACTCTCTGTGGGGCACAAATTCATGATCCGGAGGCGTTCATCGTTTCACCACGATCCATCATCTTGTTCTCCCGGAACATAGAAGCCGTGCAGCTTAAGCCGCAAATCCACGCACTAGCCTCAAGACCAGTCTAAAATTACGAATGGCGAGACTCTCTGAAGAGGGGCACAACAGAAGCAACGACGCCACCCATGTTTGCACGTCCAATTTGCTGCCAAGGAATAGAATGCTATGTATGCGAGTACGTCGTCAATGCTGATCCGCATGATGAGCCAACCGAATCTCTCTTGCTGTCAGGTCGATGAACTTTTTAGCTTGCCAAAGATATTTGTCCATATGCATGAAAGGATGTGGTACTCCCGGGAAACGCCGCATTGTCACCTCAACCCCTTGCTCAACCAGCTTCTGTGCATACCTCTCCCCCTCGTCACGCAAGGGGTCAGCACCTGCAGTGTAAATCACTGTCCTCGGATGATCCGGCGTTGCTTTTGGTGCATCCAGTAAATTCGTAAACCACCCCATCTCCCTTTTCGCTGCTTCCCGTGCCGCCGGATCGCTTGGCAGAGTAGACCACTTGATCTTGTCAAACCATGTGAGACGCGTCCAATTGAGTGTCGGGGCAAATTCGTTCTCCCGCATCGACGCGTGGGGTGAGTCCGCAGCTGATGCATACTGAGACAGGTCATCAATGACTGGGGTGCCGACTGCAATAAGGCAAAGGGGTATCGATGCCTCGGCTGCGAGGTGTGGCAGAGCGAGGGCAATGAAAGCACCCGCAGAAACGCCCCCAAGAGAGATGCTGTCTGTCCTTATGTTGAATCGCTTCATTCCATTGGCATGGATATACTTCAGCGCCTCGAAGCTGTCCATAATTCCTGCTGGAAATGGATGTTCAGGCAGGAGACGATAACCAATGTCAATCACGGCAACGTTGGCCTTTGCACATATATGGCGGCAGATGTGGCTCTCAGTGTCCAAGTCCCCGAGACCCCATCCTCCGCCATGAAAATCAAGGTGGATTGGCCATGGGCCCTCAGAAGCGGGTTCATATACTCTGACGCTCAGCAGTTGACCATCCTCCAACGGTAGTGCGTCATCGTAAACCCGGCCGACCTCAGGGGCCGGTCCAGTTGCGTAGCTGTAGAGGACCGAGTAATTGGTGCGAAGGACATTCAGATCTGGTGGCCGCGCCGGAGTGTGAGCGATGTTTTGATTGTAAATTCTTTCAAAAACAGGGTCCAATTTCCCTTTCATAGACGGATGAATAGGCTGGAGAGCCTCGTGCTTTTTCTCGGAAGCCATGGTGACGTGGTGGTTCGCGATGATGCTGGAACTTTATGATCATCTGTGTAGGGTACCTAGGTACGGTAAGGTATTCACAAGGTCGCAGCTGGCTGACGCCGATGTCACATGATCTTAGCTGCATCTCCCTGCATAATGTAGCCTCCATCGACCATTCCCCTTTTACGCCTTGTCGCCGCGACCGCAACCGGAATGCAGCATGCTGCACGTCAGCTGTCTCGGTGCTGCAATGTCTCCGGTTAGCGTTCCAAGTCGCGTCGGGATCATCATGTCGGCCATCACTAAGCCGGATCCCCTTGCTCCGCCGAGATGCGAGGCACCGACAACTTTCCAATATCAATACTCAAGAGTCAGGGGTGAGAAGCAAAGGTCAATGTTGGATTAAAAGGCCTGATCTGTTATTATGGTCAGAGCTTGATCTTTTTTTGTGAATCTTCATGGCTGCCATAAAACCAGTCATTATCATCGGGGGCGGGGTTGTTGGTCTGACTCTGGCCCACGCCCTGAAGAAAGTACGTCGATGGCATCCCATTTCGCAGTCCGCTTCCTGACAATGGCACCAGGCTGCCGTTCCGTTCCAACTATATGAAAGGGATCCTCACATAGATGCCCGCGAGCAAGGATGGGCCATCACAATCCATTGGGCCCTCTCCACCCTTCGCAACATCCTTGACGAGCCCACTCTCGCTGCCGTCGATGATACGCAGGTGGACCCTGAAGTTGGGAGGCATGATACAGGGAAATTCCTCTTTATCAACTTGAAGACTCTGGAAACCAAGTTTCGTATCCCGCCTAACGAGCGGAGGCGGGTGAACCGAGAGAAGTTCAGGAAGGCATTATTTGACGGTGTCAAGGAGCACATCCACTGGGGGAGGAAGCTTGTGTATGTGAGGACGCAAGTCGAGAGCAAGGACGAGGGCGTGACCGCTTACTTTGAAGATGGGACCTCTGCAGATGGTACACTTCTGATCGGAGCCGAAGGATCGAATTCCCAGACGAGGCAGTTCGTCGCACCAAACACTTATCACAACGAACCAATTCCAGTGCGGTTTGTGGGCGTTGCGCTGGAAATGACACCGAGCCAAGTCAAGCCATTTCGCGATATTGACCCGCTACTCTTCCAAGGATGTCATCCAGAGACCGCAAACTACCTATGGGTGTCGATGATGTCGACCCCAGAGTCAAATGGGTCTTCAGGCACAGAAAATGAGCATTACCTTGTTCAAATCAACATCTCCTGGCTCAAAGATGGTGTCGTTGAGACTGAAGCTAACACAAATGCGTCAAGGCTTGAGGAAATGAGACGGAGAGCAGACGACTTTCACCCGCTGCTCCGCGATGCCATCCACAGCATTCCTGACGGGACCCCTGTCATCGAGGTAGCCATGCAAGATTGGCCATGCCTTCCGTGGGATAATCATGATGGCCGCATTACGCTCGTGGGGGACTCTGCGCACGCTATGTCTATGTACCGCGGCGAAGCTGCGAATCACGGCATCCTAGACGCCCAGCACCTGGCCACAGCGATCTCCAAAGCGTACTCCGGCAAGATCAGCATGAAGACTGCCATTGACCAGTATGAACATGAAATGAGGGAGCGGACGAGCGTCGCCGTGCTATTGAGCCGACAGGCATGTCTGGATGCACACGATTACAATGGCCTCAATGAGAATTCAGCGGTACTCAGGAGGAGAGCGTTGAAGTGAGATACTGGAAAGCTTTCTGGGTATTGAGTACTAGATTTGGTGTGCTCCAGGTTGCTGCGAACCGTTACATACAGAGGGACTCTCCTTGTCGCAAGAGAAGCAGAGCAGACCAAGCCGATGCCGTCATCATGGAAATATCACTTCTATACTCCTGCCTTCTCTGCCTTTAGGATCCCAATTATTGGTAAACTCTCGAATCTCGCACTTTGTTAGCTATGAGACCTTAGTGTCTCGCTGATGCAACACTTACAACGTCTGGCTGGTACAGAACAACATCGCCGACCTCATATGCTGCCACCATCCAACGACAATCTGATTCTCTTGCCAATTGAAGCGGTTGGTACTCTATTGGAATGGTGTAGGACTGACTGAGGCTTTTGCTTAGCGTGTTCCTGTGACACTGGGCAGCCCGCGACAAGAAGATGGGACCGCCGCCTTGTGGATGGAAGTTCGAAAGGGCTATCCAGGCGCGTACCGGTGCGACTGATCCTTGTAGTGTATTATCTTGGAGCGGGAATGCTGACGAATCCGAATCCTGAGCAACGAGAGAGCCAACGAAGCGCGTCAGCTCTGGCGCCTGGAGGTTGTCGACAAGGATTGACCTCGTAAGCTGCGGGCAACTCGTGCAACGACAATTGACAGGCGCGCAAGGTCCGATGCTGGCCAGTAGGTCATCTAAGTTACTGCGGGGGAGCAAGCCTTTCATGAAGAGGAAGCCATCGGTATCGTATCGATCTTGGAGGATGTGGAGGGGTTCCCTGATGAAGGACTGGCGGAGTCTCAGGGTGTCTTCATGTCTGAGGATGCCATCACTGACACGATAGTCACGAATAACTTTGCTGCTGGACCCGTTTCCATCCATACTGCTTAAGAGCAGGCTGCGACCAGAGCAACCGGTGGACAGAGTGCTCTTATAAGGTACCTGTGCACGCCCGTTGTCCTCTTTACTCCGGCATTAGGGAGTTCAGTCATTGGTTGGGCCTTATCTTGCGTCATGGAGACTAACGGGTATGAAAGACGTCAGGATCGGAGTAAGATGCATGATGAGCTGCAAAGGGCCATTGCGAGGACTTCGAAAGCACGATATACCAAGCGGAGCTTTGGAGTGACAGACATCAATGGCAAGATGCTCCCATACAGAAAGTATTTCCGGGTCAGCAAAGAATGCGACAGGTATCTCCACTCGAGCCCCATAATTCGCGGAACAAACTACTGTGTGGGATAGAGACGGAAGTTATCCCCGCTTACCTCCTCGGTCATCACTCAGGCTGCTGGCCGTACTGCTCATGATGCCCTCAAACCATCGTTCCGACATGAAAAAGCTCCGGAGTTGATCGGAATTCGAGAAATGAGGCGGAAGCGCCTCTCAAACCGGCGGTCCTGGTACGTTGTTGGTGAATTGACGCAGGCCTTGGGACTGACATGTATGAACAGCGCGGCATGCCGAAAGCTACACATAAAATGTCAGTGCAAACAAGAACTCATCGGAGTATCACTGCTGAACCTTTCCACAGGCGATGGCTCGGTACCGTGTAAATCATGTCGCAAGGCCGACCGGCTATGTGCGTCGACTGAGGATGCCGTGAGCTTCCGCCACGACCATAACCCCTCCGTCAACCACTCGGGTACTGGTCGAGCAAGGCTGCCATCTCAAGATCGCTATGGTGAAGGACATAAGTGGACCTCCCTTCCCGCGTCACGTATGTTGCGAATGCCCTCATGTAATAAATGTCGCTGATGAACACAGTGGTGTTCGTTTACCAAGACGCAGCTTCCATCCTGGCAGAGAGCGAATTTCCGTGGGACCATGTCAGCCCAGAGCAAAATCCGCCTCCCCAAGTTAACAAGACGTACGATGTCATCCCAGTACCAATCAGGACAGATACCTCGAGTCAAGACCACGCCACATCCCATGACCTTAACCCACAGCCTCGTATTGCGAAGAATCGGCCTTCACTATGGCCTCTGAATAACAGAGATGAGTCTATGCTGATATGCTTCTACATCAACGATGTCACGCCATGGGTGAGACTAAACGCCCCTGCTCACCAGCAAGAGCTAATGCTGGTATAGCTGGACTTCATTGATCCTTGGAGACATTTCAGCACGACTGTCGCCCAAGCCGCTTCAGAGCACCAAATCATAAAATACGCCATATTTGCAATCTCTGCAAAGATGTTGAGTATATCCAATAGATGGGATCCTGTGGCGGCAGACCGATATCAAGCACAGTGCTTACAGCTATTCATACCCGCCCTTCTGAACAAAGATCCGACCCTCGAGGGCGACTTTCTATGTGCAACAACGCTGATCCTTCGGCTATACGACGAAATGACGAGTAAGGGAACTAGACACGGCCTAGAGGAGACCTTCACTGAATCGTGGAATAGACCCAAGCGCCGACCGCTCCCCCCAGAAGCATGTGCTTGACACTGGCGTCATCATTAGATCCCAAGAACCAGCGAAAGAAGGTTATTCATTGTGTCAGAGTTCACTCTTCCTGGCAATGAGACAGGAAATTGGCCTTGCGGCCCACACTGGAACGACGCCTCCTCCCCTGGCTGATCACTGTCGTGTTCCTCGGACACTTGAGCGAGCAAAAGAATACATTTGGACTTGGCGCATCCTTGCGCATACCGAAGACGTGTTGCGTTTCGTGTATGGGCAGAAGCCATTGTCGCATGAGACGTGGGATGAGCTTCACCATTACCTGACGGGTTGGCGCAAAACCCGTCCTACATCTTTTGATCCGATCTGGAAATCTGGAGATGAGTCAATCGAGTTCCCAGAGATGTGGTTCGCCAACGATTATCATGGTCAGGCTCCGGGGTGCCCCTCCTTTCCACTGGATGCTAACAACGGTCTCCAGTGGCTGGCCAGCAATATGCAGACACCTGCGAGATCTTACTTGTTCTTCACGACCCCAGGTCTCCCACTTCTGGACTTGGTCGCCTGGAAGCCTTGGGAGACATTGAACGAAACGTGAAGACGCTGGTGAGGCGGATTTGCGGTGTCGCCCTATCCAACAAAAAATATCGGCCAGCAATGTCCACCGCGGGTATTAGCATTGTAACTTGTGAGTAAACGCCGAAAAAGCTATGTGGATTCTCATTGACTTCAGGCCCAGGTGGTGATCGATTGACGGATATCCATGAGCGCCAGACAGCACTCGAAATCTTGAGTGGCTACGAGGATATTGTCCAGTGGCCCGCACTCCGAGCACAGGAAAGGCTTCGAGCTCTGTGGGGCATTTGACCCTGCGGGCAAGTGACGGTCATCCGTAACAGGATGAGTGCCTGATGGCCATGTTGGCACCTTGTTCTGCATAGCATCTCATTAATCCTTTCGTATACAGGGGACACAGAAACTGCCGCCATTCAGAAAGAATCGAGCGATGATCCATCAAGGCTAGCCGGGTAACACCGCATCCCCAAGAAATCCACCAAAGCCAATGAGAGGAGGTGGCTTTGCGAAATGCAAGCAAGTGCCAACGGGATAGTTCTGGAATGCTTCTGGAATATCAGGATGCTGGCTTCATACACGGCATACCCAACACTAGGAACAGAGAGTTCCATTGCGAATCGGAACTAAGTTGAGCTCACCGATTACCGGCAGGGGTACGAAACCACCGCGCCTCGGTGAGACAGGGCTCAGTCGGCAGAATTTGCCCAGCACGTGCATGTGCCGTAGCTGGCCTTCATTAGCTGGAATAAGACTACTTACACCACACATTCCCACCTCTGAGTTTTTGTTACGGCATTTGTGGGTCTTTTCGGTCTGGTCCGGCCATAGCTACTGTGTAGGTGAGAATCGCGCCATCGCCCTGGTTGTTCCCGAAAGGCTAAGGGCGAAAACCTTGACTGACTCGGTAACTGCTGGGTTTTTGTCGCCACAGCATAGCGTTGGGTTCTGGCCGTGACGTCGCCAACTTCACCGACGACGCTCTCTTTGAGTCTGAGCCCAGATGCCGAGAGGTGTTATTAACGCTCAAAAGTAAATCGGGTGTTTGATACGGTGATGAGGTTGATGGCCGCTGTCAAATCCAACAGAGTTGGCTATCAAGCAGAGGTCCAAGTGAAGAGACTCGATACGACGGCAATGCAAGCGATGGCGACATCGAATTCGCCCCATAGAAAATGGGTCACCCGGAGCTAGAACACGCCTTCGAAGAAAAGAATCTCGGGATCAGGGTCCACATAGTAACCTTGAATGCCCGGGCCAAGGGGGCGCGGCTGTCGAAGTTTTGTCGACGATTGTATAAGACATAATGTTCCCCGTGGTGAATTTCACTCTGGTGGCCAATCCCGCATCTCGACCTGTTCGACCCCAGACTTACGCAGTGGGCTGCTGAGAGACCTCGAAAACGTCTTAAGATGAGTGCTACCGAAGAGAAGAATACTGGGCTCTCGAGCGCCAGCCCGGACTCGGGAAGCGAGCAAGGTAAGCGAATCCCAGACCTGCTATGCTACCGGTAGATTGCTAACACGCGTTGTATCTAGCTGGATACCATGAGGCTCGCGAGGCCAAGCGCCAGATCGGTATCGTCAGTGCTGCGTTCCTCATCTTCAACAGAGTTATTGGAACCGGTATCTTCGCCACTCCTGGTGCCATTCTTGCTCTGTCCGGCAGTGTCGGGTTGTCCCTCTTCATGTGGGTTTGCGGCATGCTCATCGCCGCCGCCGGTACCGCTGTGTACGTCGAGATCGGAACCGGTATCCCTAAGAACGGTGGCGAGAAGAACCTGCTTGAGTTCGTGTACGGCCGTCCCAAGTTCCTTACAACCTGCCTTTATACCGGATATGTCGTCCTGCTCGGCTGGGCTGCTGGAAACTCCGTCGTATTTGGCGAGTACATCCTCCAGGCCGCCCGCGTCGAGGTCACCGAGTGGCGCCAGCGCGGTCTCGGTGTCGGATGCGTCAGCTTTGCCTTCCTCATCCACGGCACTGCACTTAAATGGGGTCTCCGACTTCAGAACGTCCTCGGCGTTTTGAAGTTCGTCATCATCCTCATCATCATTATCGCCCCTCTCACGAACTTGAAGAACACCACCAACAACTTCGACAACGCTTTCGAGGGGACCACTGGTAGTGCCTACGGCATCGTGACTGCTCTTTACAACGTCATCTGGAGCTATGTCGGTTACAGCAACGCCAACTACGCCTTGAGCGAGACCAAGAACCCGCAACGCACCCTGAAGATCGCCGCCCCTCTTGCTATTGGTACCGTTGCGATTCTTTACATGCTGGTTAACATTTCTTACTTCGCTGGCGTCTCCAAGGAGGAAATTCTGAGCTCGCAGCGCCTGGTTGCCGCATCACTCTTCCGCAATATGTACGGCGAGACAGCTGAGCGTGCCCTCTCTGTTTTCGTTGCACTCTCTGCGCTTGGCAATATCATGAGTGTCATTTTCTCTCAGGGTCGCCTTGTACAGGAGCTTGGCCGTGAGGGTGTCCTTCCATTCTCCAAGTTCTGGGCCAGCAACCGACCTTTCAACGCACCCCTGCCAGGTCTTTTCGAGCACTGGCTGGTCACTGTCATCACGATCCTGGCTCCTCCCGCTGGCGATGCCTACAACTTCGTTCTCAAGTAAGTTTTCCCTGAAGTCCGCCCAACTGCCGATCGCCGGGCTAACAGCATAATCAGCCTGATCTCGTATCCACTTGCCATCATCAACAGTTTTGTTGCTGCGGGTGTGATATACCTCTACTTCAACCGCGAGCGTCGTAATTGGTACCCGCCTGTCAGCGCAACCCTCCCAGTGGTCATCTTCTTTTTCCTCAGCAACGTTTACCTCGTCATCGCGCCCTTCAGTCCACCTGGCGAGGGTCAGAATATCTACAACGACCTGCCATACTGGATCCACTGTGTGGTTGGCTTCGGCGTGATCTTCGCCGGTGGAGTCTACTGGGTCGTCTGGACCAAGATTCTCCCCATGATTGGCGGTTACGAGCTTGTTCAGGAGGAGCAGATCGACGAGATCGATGGATGGACACGCAATGTGTTCGTACGGAGACCCAAGGGTCAGGCTGTTGAGCCTACTTTCTAATTTGCATGGTGCTGAGGCGAAGCGTCTTTATCAACTATAGACCCTAATATGATACCCCCATTTCAACATTGAAAACAACGTTTCTTCTCGTGATCCAACGATTTGCTTAGGCGTTGTTGAAGAACTCCCAAGACTCACCAGGTGCCCAGTAGTTGCCGTTGTTGTTCGGGTCGCCGACATGATCACCACCGTGAGCAATCCAGGTTACGGGGGCGTTGGAGCACTGGTACTCAGTCTTGATGTATTCACCAGATCCCGGGCCAGGCTCGGGCGCATCCTGCTGCTGGCAGCCGTTGGTTGCGATCCACTGATCACGGAGCTGGCGCCCAGCGTCAACTGGAAGGACGCTGTCGACGACACCGTGGATGCCAAGGTAAGCGACGGGCTGCTGGCCACCGTCGCAGCCGCTCAGAGTGGCACCGGCAATGACAGCAACGGCACGGAAGACATCTTCGATTCGTTAGCCCAGGGATCTATATATGATGCAAGGAACGAGAGGGACAAACCGGGACGGGAACAAGCAACGGAGTGGGACATGGCACCACCGTAGCTGAAGCCGGTAGCGAAGATTTGAGACTCATCGATACACAGATTGGTGGTCAAGTGATCAACGAGGGCATCAACAAAGGCGATGTCCTGTCCATCACTGTTGGCCCAGCCAGCATCAAAGCCATTGGGAGCAACGAAAACAGCACCGCCTTGGGACAGACCCTCAAGACCATACCAGCCGTTGGCGACATCATTCATGGATCCACCGAGCCAGTGGAAGCCAAAGATGAGCTTTAACGGAGTGCTTCCATCATAGCCATCGGGCACGCGAAGGATGTAATCACGGTTCGCGCCATTGACATTGATGTTCGCCTGGCCACTCTGAAGACCAGAACCGCCACTGCAGCCAGCAGACTGCGAGAGGACGCCGGTGACAGCCGCAAGAGCTAGAGCGAGCGTTGAAAGAGACAACATCGTGAAGAAGCGACTGGTGAGAGACTGAAATCTCCAAGTCCGGGCTTTGAGGAAGAACTGAGGGTCAGGGATGATCGAGAAGCCTTCCTCCAGCTTCCTAGCGCAAAGCTCCAGCTCTTATATACGCTTCCAAATCATGTTTGAAACGTGCTGGTCCATGCTTCTTCGCAACAACTGTTATCCTTCTCCGCAATGACGATCCGGCTACTCTCCTCTGCCTGCGCATCCGGCTATAGAATCGGCTATCATAGCACCATCATGCGACTGCCGATCATGGACGTTTCAAGAGCAGAGGTTATTATAAGGTGCCTATGCCGCGCCTTTAAGCATAGCAAAAAGCCACTGTCAAAGCTACCAGTCTTTACGCACGCTTTCCCGATGAGGCAATCTCGGGGCCTACGGAGGGAACACAGCAAGAGATCAGCGCCTGGGAGGTGGAACATGGAGAGCATTGGGACGCATGGAGCCTCCTTAGTGGTGCGCGTGTTTCCCCTGGCATGTCTGCCTCGGGAGGGGCGCATCACAACGCATATCTCTACCAGGTTCAGTGACAACGGCTGCTTGTTGTGGTGGTTACCCCGGATTACGGCAGCCTGTCAGGAGCAGCACAACTCATAAACCTGCGACGTTTTGTTCCGAGTCAATTAAATTATGAAGGAACAAGTACCCCTCAGTGGTGGGCTTGGTGTGCAAGAGAAGTGCCGTGCGGCCTGGTGTGGGGTGCAGATCTCTAACATAGGCGTCCCGAGGTATATTAACCGTCGTCTTATTTTAGACGTCATTGCCTGGCGCGTCGCCCAAAAGGTTTGCGAGTACTTCCACTGGGGTTTGGAAACCCTGGAGACTTTATATTGGCTTGCTCTGTACCATGGGGCACCGAGGACGGCACTTTTGAGAGAGCAAGAGCTGGGGGCCACGGCAATGCCAGGATTGGCTGGCAGAACTCAAATGAGTAATAGCAGGAAGCCCGAAAACGTCCTGATCATGGATCAAGTCACTGGGTCGAGCTTTCGGGCTGGTAAATCGGCAGTCGATTATCCTTTCACGGCTATCAAGAATAATGTTGGATTTGTTAGGCTGTGCTTTCGCAACCCTCGAACAGCTTCAGTGAGATTTAAACCGAGGCCGAAGTAGTCTGGACTCGTCCAGGGTTCTCGACATCAGGATCGGACTTTGTGACTAGTTCCGTAGACCTTGAGTTCCAACTCCATAAGTCCGAGATCAATGGCTTTCCAAGCAGGCAGGACAACGAATTGGTAAGCACGACACCCGCCAGAATCGATTGCACGAAGCTCGAAGGAACAACCCGAGTAAGACGTAAAAGGGCGGATTACTCCGCTTTATGGAATAGCGTGCATGAGCACTGCTGTACCCAGCCTATCACCGCCTCTAATCCAAGCTTGCTCACGCTGTTCCAAGGCTAGTCTCAGGTCTCAGTAGAGATTAGTGCTCACTCAACTCCGCTCACCTTCTCCGCAATGACATTACCACTATCGCTTCTACTGCCCTTTATGTTCCTGAACTTGGGAGGTAAGCATTTGATTGATGACAATTACATTCAAGTCAACAGACTATAAGACCTTACCACTCAGGAATCATAATATTGTAAAATAGCCGGAAATCCCAAAGCCACCGCAGGGAAAAATCGGCAAATATGGCATCCATCGCCAAGACCGTTGTCGCAACTGGCGTCTCTTCCGGCATTGTGAGTAGCATTCTCCAGCCGTCCGTCCTGAAGATCTCCCGCTCACCTCCTCTTTCTGTTCTCACTAGGGCCTCGAAGCCGTCAAGCAGCTTCTCCAGCAGTCTCAGCCGTATCGCGTCATCCTTGGTGCGCGTAATATCCCGGCAACCGAGAAAGCATACGGAGAAATCAGCTACGACAAGAGCGCGAACCAGGTGTCCATCCTGCCGCTCGAGCTGTCCAACTTGCGAGATGTGAAACGCTTCGCCAAGGATACATTGGAACAGCTGGGCAAGGATAAAATTGACTACCTCATGGTCAATGCCGCCATCAGCAATGGCTCCGAAAAGCCTGGTCCGCATGGTTCCAAATGGTGCGAGGCACTGATCGTCAACCACTACTGTAAGGCTCTTGACAAACTCCTCCTGTGGCTCGGACAAATGGTTCCTTAGTGAACTGACCACCTTCGACAGCTCAGCATTACCTCATCCATCTCTTGCGTGAGAAGCTTGTGGAATCCAAGTCTCGCATTGTGATCGTTTCATCCGGCGCGGTTCGGATGGTTCCTGACCCAAGTAGGCGACCCCATCATATACTGACCCCTCAAGTAGTATGGAACTCACATTAGATAGGCAAGATGGATGATGACCTGAAGGGAGGTGCCGGTGTCCCTGGCATGACTGTCTATTGCCAGACCAAGTTCGCCCAGTTCCTGAGCGCTCAATGGTGGCGCCGAGAGCTTTCGGGCACGAACACCGTCGTTGCTGTTTCCCCAGGTCTCATTCCCGGCTCTGGCCTTGGTCGCGGGTCAGGAGTTAATGGCAGCATGGATATGCCTGATGCGAAGACCGTGCCTGAAGGTCAGTGAACTCGTGCGACACATCGACCCGTTTGTCTAACATTGTTGCGCAGGAGCCGCGAGTATTCTTGCTGCCTTCACGAGAAGCGACTTCCCGGAGGACCCTGAACGTATGTTCCTGACTAGCTGGGGTGAGTGGTGGGAGAAAGATGTCTTCGAGCAGAGCCTTGACAAGGAACTTCAGAAGAAGTGGTCTCCGACTAAGGAACAGCTGGAGAAGGAGGAGGGTCTTGAGAACTAGGTTGACTTGATGTGAGACTCGAATAGCTGCTGGGGACCGAGCTCAGAGCTGACAAGTCTCCATCAAAACTAATACTATGTCTAACGAGGACTAAAGCAACTAAAAGATCGCCATCCCATTGGGAGGACTAGCTACTCCTCCAGGTACCTTCGTGAAGTCAGCAATCGAAACCCTACAAACGCAAAGACATTTCAGGTGTACTTACATTCAGTGGCATACTAGTGAAGAAGAAGCTATATCGCTTCCTCTTCTTGCACTCCTCGCTCAACCTCTCCAGGTCAAACAACTCCCCAATCGGACATCCCCAACCAGCAAGCATCCACTCATGCAGCGTTTGCGCCTTTCCCGCAGCAGGCCACGCTTCGAAGCTCGGCTGATCTCCTCCAGCAGCTGCAAAGCCCGTGTCCCACAGCCATTTCAGGGTTTCCAGAGACGACTCGAGGCCAATCGCAGGCGGAGGCTGTAGTGACGCGAGATGTGCCTTCTCTTGGTCGGAGATCTTCTGATAGGCGCGAATCCAACCCGTGCGTACGAGGAGAATGTCGCCACGACGTAAGGAAACGCCTTGCTCGTCGGCAATGGCTTGGAGGATGCTGACCTTGATTGGAGTCGTGGCGAATATTTCTGGAGCCTCTCCCTTAGCATCGCACCAGGCGGCGTAGTCGATCAGGACGCCTCTGCCTGCGATGCCACCTCGCTCGACCCATGCTACTCATCGTCAGGATCTGTCTCTTTACGTTTGCGGTGAATTATCACTGACCATGAATACCATTCCGATTTGTAGTTGTGACCTCACCCTGTTTCATACCGTTGTAGTAGACGTCCTCCTTCTGATACCCGAAATGTCGGAACCCATCCCACTGACTGCTGCTCTGAGTGTTGAGATGTAGGATGTCATCGTTGACGGTTCGGGGTGCTTTGTGCTTGATCGTGTGCTCCAGAGGAGTCCGGCCGAAACAAGGCATTGCCATGCTCCCAAGAGGCCAATCGGTTGAGATGCGCGTCCCGTCTGTAATTTCCTCCGATGCTTTCTTTGTGTTCTCAGGAGTCAAGAAGTTCAATGTGCCCAGCTGGTCGTCATCACCGAAGCGTCCCCAGGCGTTGCCTGGCGGGCCATCTTTACGCAGCGGCAAGGCCTCGAATGGGATGTCGCTGGCCATCTTGAACTTCAGAAGAAGTGGGTTCGAGACAGATGAGAGGCTTAGAGATGGAGATCGGAAAAGATTCTGCTCCTCTCCTAGGCGATATATGTAGGATCGGTTCAATTCTAATGCTGCACTAGTCTCGCGTCATCTAACACCGACGATCCCCGCACGAGTGGCTACATATGAAGGATTATAATCCGCAGGTTCGCGTATTTCCGTGCAACTCCAGTATACTGCAAAGTATTTGGCTCCATCAATTGCCCCAACGCTCACAGGGCGGGGTGCATTCGCCGGAGTTCGGCCAGGCCGAGGCCCGTTCTTTGCTTCGCTTGGTCGAAGATGCACAAAGGTCCTTGGGACGTAGTTCACAGTCGCCCATGCTGTAGTAGAATGGGTCTTTGCAATTGGTATCTATTTCGCTAACATATATGATCAAGTAGTCGCTCCATCCCTAAGCCAAGTCATCCGCCCCAGGAAGATGCTGAAAGTGCCGTGTTGTGGTGCGCAGCATCAAGCTCCAAGACGCATATCATGCCATGACAGTGTTGGGCTTGCGCTCTGAAATGGTCTCCTCATCCGAGGCTCCGCGGCTTACAGATTTGGCCTTGGAGCCTTGAACAAGGCCAGGGTGTCCGATGCACAAACAGTACACAGCAAGAAGAACAAGTCTATTGTATCGGTCAGTCTCAGACTAGAATGAACGTGGGCATGTGCAGATGCACTTACACTCCTTCAAGACCGATGAACAAAGCCTCGTCGGTGATGAGATTAGAGTCTTGGTAACCTTCGCTAAGCTCGTAGCAGCGGTAGAAGCATCGGCCAAGGATGAGGATGATGGCTGTGGTCAAACCGGCAAAGTAGATGCGCGTTCGGTTATTCAGCGCACCAGTGGCACCGCTACGGAAATAGCGGATCATGTAGTCACTCAACGCGACAATGAAGAGGGCCAGAATGATGACTTGGAGGATGAGACCGGCCATGGCGATGTCGATACCGGTTTGGCTGCCTCCTTGGCTGACAGTGGATAGAGCACCACCGGCGGCTTGCAGAATGAGACAAACGACATCGGCTGGGATGAAGATCCAGTAGAACAACTTTGGGTTGACACGAGAGATTTCGGGTGCGAGAGCGTTGATGCTATATCGACATTAGCCAAATGATCTGCATGGTCGTTGTTACTTAACTATACTCACGTCTTGGACAGTGTCACGTAAATAGCGGCCGTGTACCAGACCGGACCGGTTGTGATGAAGACGATCTGGATCATGAATCCCGGGAAAGAGAAAGGGTTATCATGCATGATGAGTCGCCCGACGTAACCGATGATCTCCATCAGGCAACCCACAATCATGAATGACATGAAGAACCAGCTCCTCCATCGGATGCCGAGATAGATATGTATCAGCATCGCAATGGCGAACAAAACCAAGAAGATAATGTTCGTTGGGAGATCTGGCTTGTACTTGTAGACGCTCCATTCGATTGGGCAAATCTCGAGAGTGCAGTTCGCTTCAGGCCCGAAGACGATAACATGGGGGGGCAGTTGCCCTCGGTCTGCCATGGCGGCGGTATTGAATGGGTTGTTCTATGTGGAAGACGGACGAGAGAAAGTTGTCGACGATGCTCGGCCAAAGGATCAGATAAGGGCCAGGTTCAGTTGAGAAGTTGCGATGGTGCTGAGGGCCCACAGGATAATTTGAGGGAGGAGATCGCAGGATAGATATATAGCCGGTGTCATGTCGGCGTCAATTCAGCCTCAGCCGAAAAAGACCCTGACAATGAGGTTATCGGCCTAGTGCAATGTGCCTCAGACCAACAGCAGATGTTCGAGTCGAGAATCCATGATGGCCTGACGCGTCTATTCCCTCGCATCAACCTTGCATCTCCTACGCCAAGCCAGGCACTACCATCGCTCTCGCATTCTCTCCAGAGCTCCATAGTACCACTGGCGCGGGCCCATAATCCGAGAAGAATGCATGCTACAGGGGGGCCCGCCAACTGGGGAGAGCAGGAAGAAGCACAGGCGCAGGATAGGATGGGATGGGTGCTAATATCATGGCGCGGGTACGCCACCCTTATTGGAGTAAGTGTCGGACCAACGTTCAACCACCTATGCGAGGTGCCATTCTGCTGCGCCCCATCCGCCCAGGCCGCACGCATCTCCGAATTGGGATCGAGGGAGTCGTGCACGTCATGGGGGTTGATTGGCCTGAGATTGTATGCGAAGGATGACTCCAGACTGACTACTTGTCGCGAGCCGTGCCTCGCATCCAGGCCGAGCATTTGTTGTCTCATTGTCTATAGCGCGAATCATCAGGGGTCAAGATACAACAAACAAGACACGAGACATTTGACTCCTCCGTACTCGGCAGCTTGAAGCCCATCCTCTGACTCTCACCGTGTCCGTGTCTATGAGAGCTGGGACAGACAAGCCATCGTCCAGATTGGGTAATGTCATTCGATGCCCCCTCCAGTAGCCATAAGCCTCCATACATTGTTAAAGAGGATACAAAGCTCTCAAACCTAAATTAGGCGGTGGCTTTTCGTGCCAGTATTGAGGACCCTTTGCTTTAAAGATCCCTCTCAATTAGCAGCTTCTAGGTATGCTATGTACCTAAAGCGTAGTGGATGTGTTGTACCTCTCGTACTAGACTATGTCGCGACGTCCTGAGAATGAGCGACAGGCAAGCCTCCCACTGTCGAGAGGATGCGAGGGTTGCCGCTCCTGATCCTTGCGTGAACAGTCGGGTGGTGGTTGTGCTCGACAGGCCATTACAAGTCGCTGATTACTTCAGGCATTCTTTCACGTAAATGGCCCAAGCGACAACATGTTTGATCAGTAGACAATCGCAAAGGGATGTCTTCCCGGACCAAGGCTCATCGGCCCCGGATCTGATATCTTGCGGCCGCGCATTATGACCTGACGTAGATGCATGGCTTACATCCAGGTGGTCGAGATTCACGAGTTCCCTAGTCAAGAGTCCCGGAGGATTCTACAAGCCATGCATAGCGCGTCAGTTGGGTGTGCCTTGGGACCCTAGATACCAAATTTGACTATTGGTCACGGCAGGACAAGATAATCACGGCTTCACCCAACCGACATGAGGTGGGTGACTGTTCCACGCCATATAAGGAAGACACTGACGAGGTTGTAAGAGACATGAAAAGTCAAACCACCTTCTTGATCGGTCTTCATTTTGTAGACTCGTTTCGTTCTTCTGCCTGTGCTTGGCAAGCTGGGCATGCAGAAGCGACACCCCTTGTCCACTTGATCCGACTTCACCACCAAGCGCAAGCTTCGGATTGTTGAGTTTGCATGCCAAGAGCTGTTGTTTCAATTCAAGGTATCTAAATCCGCAGCAAAATTCCAATTCTGATCTGTGCACCAAGGAGAAGACCCTCGCCAAAGCTGATGCTTTAGCCTGGCACTCTCGCTTGTGCCACCCCGTGGTCGAGATGCCTCGCAAGCGACGCAGGGGTACAATGTCAATAGCCACCTATAAAGTCGGTCGAAGCAGACAACGGGAGGCGTACCCGTGTGCACCACAAATATTGCTTGTTCACGTCGGCCGCACTTCCGGGCCTTTTGTCTCAGCAACTTATTAACCGTCCCTCCTCTCAACTGAGGCGGATTCCGGGTCGTGAGAAACCTTGGGGTTATCCGCCGAAGGGCGG
Organism: Sarocladium kiliense; assembly: GCA_030734395.1. Taxonomy (NCBI): domain Eukaryota; kingdom Fungi; phylum Ascomycota; class Sordariomycetes; order Hypocreales; family Sarocladiaceae; genus Sarocladium; species Sarocladium kiliense. Next base: position 2,457,312 of record JAUZTG010000029.1, read on the forward strand.
TCGCCATCCATCGCCGGAGCACTCTTCTCAATGTCACCAGGATCTCTCGCGTGACTTCCATGAAGCGCGCCGTTCTCGAAATCTCCAGTCTCCTTGATGGCATGGACCCTTTGCTCGAACGTCCGAACGCCATGACCTGTCTTCCAAGCCGGGATATCGCCGTGGAAGAGCTCATCGATCTCCTCCAATGACTTTTGTGCCGTTTCAGGGTAGCATAGGAAGACGTGTACCGTCATGACGATGCAGAAGACGCCGAAGATGATGTATGTCCTCCACTGAATATTGGTGAAGGCTGGTGGCACAAAGAAAGCTAGAGCGAGATTGAACCTGAGTACCAGTTAGTATGCTGAAGGTGTCGCTGCTCGTGATCTGAAACTCACGCCCAATTACCGGCTGCCGCAAGTCCAACACCTTTCGCGCGAAGTCGAAGAGGGAATACCTGAACAAGCACTATTAGTAGGGTTCGAGCATTTCTGTTCCATCTCTCTCAACTTACCTCTCCGGCATAGATCCATCCGATTGGAGCCCAAGTCAACCTATGTTCCATGTCAGAAAGTATTCATACCAGACCGCACGAGGTTCGGCACCTACCCATATACTCCAACGAAGATATACATGAGAGCAATAATAGCTGTGGCCGGACGCCCGGTAACTTCCCAAGTCAAGATCTCGTTACCATCTACGTTGTCGACTTCATAACCGTGCACTGCCATGACAGCTCCAGCGGTGAAGTGAAGCACGGAGCAGATCAACGCGCCGATAATGAGGAGCCATCGACGGCCGACCTTGTCGATGAAGAGAAGAAGCGCCCCTGTAGTAACCAGGAAGATGACATATTGGATGATCGACGAGGTAAGGGCAGCGTCTTGTATCTACACAGAGTCAATGTCAGTACTGTTTCGCGTTGAACATTACGAGGGACACGTACAATACCAGCCATGTTGAAGATGTAGACGAGGTAGTACAGCATGATGTTGCCTCCGAGAAGCTGCTGCCAGACTTGAACACTGATACCAGTCACAGTCCTCCAGAACTGCTTCTTGGTGAACAGAGCACCATAGCCAATGTCGCTGGTCTCGGCCGCAAGCTGTGCAGCCTCACGAACCTCCTCGAGCTCCGCGAGGACAACAACGCTCTGCCTGTCTCCGTTGCCGTGAAGATGAGCGAGTACGTGGTGAGCCTCGTCCCATCGGTCCTTCTGCGCTAGCCAACGAGGAGATTCGGGGAAGAACCACAAGGAGACGAAGAGGACGGCGCCGGGAACAGCCTGAAGGCCCCAAGCGATGCGGAAGGAGGCTGGTCCGCTAACACGCATAGCGCAGCCGTACGAGATAAGATACATGATCAAAATGCCCCTACAGTCACGTTAGTGAAGATCTGGAAGTCGACGTCGCTTGTATTACCATTCGATAGCCCACTGTTGAATGCCAACAACACGTCCACGGATACGTGCCGGCGAAAGCTCGGCCAGGTAAACGATACACTGCGAACTGGTGATACCGATAGACAATCCGCTGACAACGCGGCCAACAATGAGATGCGGCATGTTCTGTGCTGAGCACTGGAGGATGGATCCGATGATCCAAATGACCGAAGCAACCTTGAGCGATCCCGCACGTCCGAGCCAGTCGGCGAGGGCACCGGCAAAGATAGCTCCTACAAAGGAGCCGGCGGGCATAGAGGCTGTGATGCCACCTTGTTGGACGGAATCGGGGTCATTGAAGTACTCGCGGTATTGTTCGGAGCCAATCCAGGCGGACATGGAGGAGATCTCGAAGCCGAAGATCATGCCACCAATGGTGCCGAGAGCGGCGAGAACTGTGGAGTGCATTCATCAGTATGGCATATCAAGGTAGATGTCGAAGCCAACGATTGTCATGTCGTGCTCTTGATCCTGTTGGGAACTTACCGTAAATATTCCAAATGCGATACATGTTCGTGGTTTGTGCGCGTGCGCGTGCGCTTTCAGCTAAGATCTCTTCCTGATGTACAATATCTGTCTCCCATCTGTACGCGAGCGAGAGACAGAGGAGGGACCGACGGATCTTCACTGATCAGGAAGCCTGGGAGTAGAAGGGCAACTTGCGCCAAGTCTTGACGGTTACACGGTGGTATCTGAGCACTTGGACTTCTACAACACGGCCAGGTGAGAGACTACCATATGATGGGGGCCTCGGTCCTCTTGGGTCTTATAGGATCCCAGGTGAGATACCACACGGCTGGACTTGGTGCGTGCTGGTGACGATAGCATGCATGCCGAGTGCCGAGAAGTGCCAGAGCAGATGCTCCATCGCGCTGGGCGCCCTGGTCCCTTCCTCACCACTTTCTGCGTCTCTGCTCCACGAAATCTGAGCCAAGTTGGGGTAAGGCGAAGGAGGAGGAGGGTCGGAACCCATCGATTAACCAGTCGAATAACCTTATCGGGAATTGGATCGGTGGGCTGGTGGATGGACAGCGGCTTGCCACCTCCGCAATACAAGCATTGCCCAACAAGCATGGAACGAGCCAAGCCCACAGTTTACAGTTCCTAGGTAACAAGCGCACGTATCGGCTTTGAGAGTCGGATGGGGACGGCCGTCGTTCCCACCACCAAGGAGCTAGGACCAGCCCCAAGTTATCTTACGGTTGTTTAGACGTGCGTCTGGCGGTAGGAGAAGCGAGAAAGTGCCGAGACTGGGAATCAGGTTAAGCTAGGAAGCGAATGGGTGGAAACGTGGGAATTGCAGGTGGCTTGTACCAGGGTGGACTAAGCTTGCGCAAGGACGTCATTCAATCACATGGGCTTTGACCTCTGTTGATCGAGGCTTGCCCTCGCTCATCGTCGGGATGTCTTGGTTCTCCCCGGGGCCCTTGATAGTACTAGAGTCTTCGTATCTGACTTCATGGTGTTCTCTACGTATTCTTTCAGGTCGCGATGTGTCTTCAGGGAACCCCGTGTTGAAACCTCGAGGGAGTCACATCGAAGTCTGGCGTGATGCAATCACGTCTGCCAAGCTTTGGAGAAATCCGCTAGAAGGGCATGTAATGAAGCATCATCGGCTGTGTTGCGGCAGCTGTGCCGAGAAGCACTGCTACTCTGCCGGCAGAGTCATACGCAATTAACCCCTGTAAGCGAGGTTGCCAAGACTCTGAAACTGTGATTTGGCGCTGCGGCAGCCATGCACAAGTTTCGATGACGATCCTGTCCAGGTCCCAGAACCTCGTGCATGTTCTTTACCCTCCCCCGGGGAGCATCATTGCTAGCATTGACGCAGTAGCGGGTGTATCATAGCCGTGCCGAGAGCGTGGTACTCAATAATCCTGTCGTCTCCTGATCATGAAGGGTCTGAGGATAAGCCAAGCTTCACTTCGCCGACTGGTTCACGGCTTGGAGTCTTGGGGGACTATCTCCCGCGTCTTGGGACAAGTCTTGTGCGACTGCAGCTGATTGGTGCGCTTCTAAGTGGCTGATTTCCGCTCTGGAGATACTTCATTTCTCTCTCTCTTGAAGCTCTTCGTCATATGTGGGTTCTCATGACTGGGATTGCAGTTCAAGACATGCGACGCGACCTAAGAACTCCACTGCCATGCCGGGCTTGCGCGGGCTTCTCCACACGAGTCAAGGTGCGGTCGGTTCCTCCCACCCTGCACAGCCTCTACTTGGCCTTCTCATTGTTAGGAGCTCGACTTGAATGGTTGATGCTGAGCTTGGGAGTTCTCAAATCCATACTGGCGATAGACCTGGCGTAGCGGATTGAACCGCGCCTTTGAGTCGTTGGCCAAGACGACAGGAGGTTCAACCTTCGTCATGACTTACATGATCTAAACAACATATCACACAGGATAGCAAAAAAAAAAAAAAAACGCTATGAGATACCAATTACATACAGCACCAAGGAAGTCAAAATAAAAGAATCATACTGACTACAATTGCATCTCGACAAGCTGAACACAGTCTGTGACCGAACAAGAACGTTTTCTCGTTTGCCAATGGAATCGAATCAAGTTCAAAAACAGTCAGCAACTCCCAACGTTTCCCTCATATCTTCATAATGCGAGCAAAACAAACCATCGCCACCAAAATCAAGCATCCTCATGCTTGACGTCGACTTTCTTCGGCTCCTTGCGCTCAATCTCTGGCTTCGGCACCACAACGCGTAGGAGTCCGGACTTCATGCTAGTCTCGAGCTTGTCATGGTCCACGTCGAATGGGAGATGGAATGCCCGACCATATAAGCCGAGCCGTCTCTCCCGAGCCAGGAAGTGCACCGGCTGGTCCCGATACTGCTTGCCCGACTTGGCGTCGGCTTCTGCTCCCTGGGCGGTCTCAAGTACTTCGGCTTCTTGTTGTTGATCTTCTGGAATCTCCGGTCTCTTGATCGTGGCTTCGACGAGGAGGGTCCTTCCACTTGTCCATGTCAGAGATAGCTCGTCTTTGCTACCGACACCTGGTAGTTCCACGTCGATGTAGTAGTTCTCGACTGTTTCGCGTACATCTGCGTGTGGTGTCCGGATGTCTGGCGTGTCGTGGGGATGGACAAAGTTATGGACTGCGTGCCCAACCTTATGGAAGGCGTCTTGCATTGGCCAGTGGGCCTCAGGAAATGTGGTGTTGAGCGGTGTCGTAACGTATTGCTCGTTTGGTGGATAGATGTAGACGAGCGACATGATTGATTGCCTTTGGTTGCTTGTCGAATAAAGTTTATGTCTTGGTTGTCGTCAAAAGTTGCAATGGGGTTTGTGTTTGATGGTGTAGTTGGGATTCACTTTGTTGGAAGCGTTCCTGAGCGACGTTCAATTACACGCGTTATATAGAGTATTCCTCGGTCTCTTTAGAGAACTGACATTGCCGAAGCGCAACGTGAGCGAAATCACGAGTGCCGACGCCAAACGGGAACACATGAGGAACCCAGATGTCAACTGGCGAATCTCATGATAGTGGCAAACCTGAGGTGGCATGATGCACAGGAGATCCGGGGAGCATGTGGACGCAGGTGGTGAGAATGGTGCCACTTTGGACGCACCGCCTGCTCTGAAATTCGGGACAACGCGGGGTCACAAAGAGAACATGGCCTTCGCATCCGAGGGATAGCGATAAGCGCATTCCCATTGCGAATTGCATGATTGAGATCATGGTATTGGTAGCGCATAGTGGCGTGATTTTGCGCTTGGCACATGCAAATCCACAAGATTCGCATCGCCCGAGTTGGCCGAGCAGAGTGGTGCAGCAGCAAGATGTCATCAGAATCGCGACTCGTCATAGAAGTATTGTTCTTTTCATTTTTCTCACATTTAGTGTTTTGTGCTATGAGATCACACCTGTCAAAGGATAGCTAAAGAAGGACTTGGAAAGGCTGTCGTGTATTCTTATCTCTCGGATCTTGGCTGGGTCTGGAACGATGGCCAAGATGCCCTGGCCAGCCCCTAGTTCGGCTCTGTCTAGCTAATTCTTTTCATCATATTCGAACCACTGAGGCCTCACTGTTCGGGGAAAAGACCCTACAGGCCCAGCCCACTCTCCTGCTCCAACAGCATCGAAGAGCATCCTCCTCACCTGCAAGAAGTCATCCCGGATCCAGCTTCGAGATGCAGAGGTGCTCCCCGGAGTACGGCGGTACAGCAGGTCAGCCAGAGGGTTGATCAGATACGACAGTAGAATGACTAGGGTTCCAACGCCAATCAGAATACCTAGACCCAACACAGAGAAGTTCAGCGTCCCTTGGGTTGACTTGACTCGCTGACTCTTGCACATGGCGAGGAGAGACTTCCCCAGCTCATCTTCTGAGCTCCCTTTATTGTCCCAAGGCTTTAAGATGGTTGTGTTTCCGTGAATTGAGCGCCCTGTGGGGTAATCAACAATTGACTGTTGCAACAAGGCCAGCGAGTCGGAGAAGAGCGTGCTCATCTCGATCTGCCATTGATTCGAAGGAAGCGGCTGTTGCGTAAGACCAGCGACACGATCTTGAGCGCGGAGAAAGCTCTGAGTTCGTGTGAAAATAAGATCGTAGAAGCTTTGCTGTGACACAACAAACGAAACCCTTCTGGCCGTACCAAGTTGGGCTACATTTAGGGCAATGTCTTGGGCCATCGCGTTGTCGGAGAGGCTTAAACTGCCGTCCATCGGCGTACAGGCCTTGTTACTAGGGTTGCAGATCTGGTATTGATCAGTGCAAGCAATCGGGCTGACGAATCTATCTGGTCTATAGATCTTGGTGCCGTCGGACAGGATTTGTTCGATGGTTGCGGAAAACACCGGATCGGTGGTAGGTTCAAGGTGGAGGATAGAGTTCGGCGCAATGAACATGATGGTGATGTCTCTGCTGTCAAGCCTCAAGTCGTCGATGGGTTCCCATGCTCCGAGTCCCTGCTCCGAATACGTAGATGCCCACACATTGTAAGCCATGTTCGCATTGACGCTGTAGTTGAGGTAGATGTGGGTATAGTCAATCCCCGGCCCTTGTGGACCGTACATGTACTTGATGAGGACGTCATCGTCCCAGCCGTATTTCTGCGATTCAGCACCTCTCACATATACTGCATAGCCAGGCTGGGTCACGAGGGGAGAGCAAACCGTTTCGCGGCGAAACTCGATCCGATCTTCCCTCTGGGCATTGATACCAAAGTGTGAGTGCGAATCGAGCAGATCTGTTCTCATTCGGAAAGCTGGAACGTCCAGGCAGATCGGAGCGGCGAAAGGACATTGAGTTGATGAGTTTTTCCAGGGCAGTGAAGGCACGGGAAGTCCACCACATGCGCTCAAATCAGCATCCGTGTCATAGCATTGCCGAGCGTAGGTGGCAGCCTCGCGATTCTCGTCGGCCCTCGGGAAGGTATCATTATTCGCCATGCGGAACCCACAATCCTGGGCTTTGAGCAGGCGATTCTCAGAAGCTCCGTCCGAGACTTGGGATGAGAGAATGGACACCGCGGCAAACAAAAGAAGATAGGCGAGTGAGAACAGTGCACTGGGGACGCTTCTCATCACCGCATGGTCCGCAACCCGTCGCCAGTACCACGCCTGTTGAGCAAAGAGCCAGGCAGCTGTACTGGGAGAGGTGACATTGCGTAAGATGTATTGCCGCTGATAGTAAAGACCGTCATGGGCGCCCGGAGAATGCAAGAGCTGGTGGATTGCATATGTGAGCAAGCGCCAGAGTCGGAGGGCTGCGATCGTGACGAAGAAGGCGAGGAATGCGAGGAGTACAGCTCCTGACCGAGCCGAGAGAGTGATAGTCGCACCATAAACACGACCGCGATCCCAGTCAGTCCAGAGACCTGTGTAGATCTGTGTAGACATGGTGACAAGCAGCGCTGGTTTCGACCTTGGAAGGAAGGGGACTTTGCAGCCACGGAGACTGAAGTCTATCTCAATACGAGACTTGACTGCCGCTCACCATATTAGCTTAAATCAAGGTCATGGAAGCCATCATAGCTTCCAACTTGTAATTAAAGACTGAAGCACTTTCTAGGTGCCAGCCTTACTTACTTCTCCTAACAAGCTCGCCATGGTGCGGCTGAGAAGACTACCGAAGCTGAAGACTGATAGTCGGCCTTGGCAAGCGAATGAGGTCCAGGCTGGGCTGCCGGTGAGGCTATGCAGGGAATTAAGCTCACAGTGTTGCACGAGGAGAGAGGTGGAGGTATCTGAAGCCCAGCAATGTATCTTGAATTGTTGATGGATTGAAGCTGCTTCTCCCGCTGCTTAGGCGTGATACCACTGTTCGATGTGAAGGTACGGTAGATTTTCTACGCATAACATTTTGAAATCACTGCCGACTACTCGCTTGAACGGACGTCAATTTCTCGTTTCTTCGTGTGCTTTGCAGCCGCAACCCCTCTTCTTGGTCGGATGCATGTCTTGCCCATTCTCCAGCCACCAACCTCCGCCTCTGCTAGTGGTGCTTGAAAGGGGCACCGTGCTGAATCATGAGTCCAAGATAGAAGACACATCTCTGTTCATGAGAAGCCCCTCTTGGGCTTCTGGGTTACTAAGAGAGAAAAAAAAAAAAGAAGAGTGTCTTTGCCGTAGAGCATGAGTAATCGAGCCTCTTCCTCAAACGCTGCTAGCATAACCAAGCCCGTCCGCTTATCTATCATATAACACTGTTCTTGCCAAAAAGAAAACGCCTTTCATCCAATCTTAACCTTATTTCTGGACAGTGTTCACGATCACCTCGGTCGTTTTCATTACGCCATCCGGAGTCGGCCGCGTCGACGCGAACTCTGGAAGAATGTGAGTCTCACTGTTGGCGTCGCTGCCGCCACCTCTGACAGTGGTCGTGTGATATTGCCCGTCGTTGTACTTGGCGAGCTCAAAGTCTTGATCGCCATCCTCGCGCATGTATCCTGAGTGATTGGGTCTTTGTCTGCTTCGGCTGCTGGCGTAGGCCGGCGCTGAAGAGACCGCGTACGAGGATTGCATTCCGAGCGTCTTTGCGACGAGGGGCTTGATCATCGGGGCGCATGCTGTGAGAAGTCCGACATTGAGTTGAAGACTATGAAAGCCTGCCTTTAGCGTAGAACGACCTGCAACACTGGAGCTAGACACCACTTACAGTCCATAGAATTGAACCCTGTTGTTGAAAGTCTTGTCTGGGTCGTTGCGGCCTGTCAATTGGTAGTACATCTTGACCAAGCCAACGGCAACGGTGCTGCAGTGGAATTAGCATGGCTCCCCGAACCAAGATGAACAGACAAAGCAGAAAGTTAAGTGGTAGAATGTTAGACATACAGATAACCCAAGCTGAAGATACCGATCAAGTAGATGCGGACCTTGAGCTTGGTTTGCAAAGCCCACAGCATGGGCACTGGCACACTGGCGAACATCACATCCGTGAAAACATTGAATGCGGTGTTCATTGTCCCGAAGGTATTACGCAGCTCCTCGGGGTAGCATTTCGCAGTCTCCATCACCTTCGGGTTCCAATGTGCCTCGAGCGAATCGCAGTAAGCCATAACGGTGACGATACCCTCGATGAAATAGCATATGACGAAGACTACACACACCAATGTCAGTAACAGGACCCAAGACCTAGGAGGGAATAGGTCCAGTAACTGGTGGTCTAACGTACTGATGAGGCCCCAAACGATACGCTCGTACCATTTGTTGCTGTTGAGTCGTAAGAGAGACATGCCAATTGAAAGCTTCAGCAGGCAGTTGGCTGTCACAGTCACGCAGATGCCCTGAACGAAGGACATCATGCCATAAACCTCCATTAAGGAGGGATCTGTTGCCATGACCACATCCTTGTGCCGCCCGAGGGCTCCGTTGTATCCAGCGTAGATCTGCGCTACCATTCCGCCGCAGAAGAGAAAGGCCTATTATCCCATATTGGTGGTTAGCCTCTGCTCAGGAGATCATATTCCCAATCCATGCTCAGGGTCAAGGGGCCCAGAACGTACCCAGGCGAGGATCATCATCACATCATCGTAGCCGAAGGACTTGACCAAGAACCCGCGAGTGTACATCCGAAGAAGGAAAACGAGCATGGCGAGACCGCTGGAGTACAGAAGGATGTCGAGTTAGCCAACACAAGCTTCGCGTGTCTGAGCCCCCTGCCATGGTTGCTCATCGGGGGCTGGTGACTTACTGAACAACGCCATTCACAGCCATCATGTTGCCAAAGTTTGATTCATTGATATAGTCAGGATCCATGTCCTCCAACCGACGCGGCGGCGCCGGTGGTCCAGAGTTCGACATTTTGGACAAGCAAGCAAGCAAATTCAAAACGTAAAGCAGACGAAAGGAAGGAAGAAGCAAGTAGGTCAGTCAGGCGAGAGCCGTGGCAGGCTCTTCGGCAGGATAATATGCACACGGGACTCTGTTATTAAGGGGAGTAAGATCTTCCCTTCTGGAAGCCAGTGGTCTGGACTTATTGAATTCTACGTGTCTTTCCATCCTCTGTATACAGCTGTAACCTGTTCTCATGTCGCCTGCCGGTACCGAACAAAGCTCCTGCAGAAGAAGATCTCCGGGGTGCCAGGGTCAATCATGCGAAAGGCGGCGCAATCTTCAGCGTGGCCTTCCCCTATTGCGCAGGAACCTGCTTCACATATGCCACGGTGAACGCCTCCGTGCCATCGCCGTGTCCAAGTCCTCGCCAGGACGAATCAAGCCCGACGCTCAAGCCCCTTGTGAACTGGTAAATGCAACCCTTTGTCGCAAATATGCGCTGGGTCACATCGGCGAGTTTTGAGGTGCGGCACGGCTTGAAGCGAAAGAAGCAAGGTGGGTGATCCTTGCCTTAGCAGGTTTGGCATTAGCTGGTTTGGCGCACGCTGGACACCGACCAGCCTGTGCTTCAGCTGGCCAGCGTGTCTGGTCAAGATACGGAGTACGAGGGACAGTCCAGGCTGGTGGAAGAATACGCCCTGTCTCAAGCTCATGGTCTGTAGTAATTGAGTCTTCGGGGTGACATCGCGCGATCGCCAGGCCCTAGTCCCCCTGTCGAAGGAATACCCAGTTTTGATGCCCACGGGAGTTCCTCCTAGCCTCCCCGACCCATCATAGCTTGGCTGAGGGGAAAGGCGGCCGCTGATGTTCCTTTTGGCTTTTCTCTCCGAGGACATGCTAAGGAAAATCCGCTTGGACTCCCGCCACGGCCCGTCAGACTTGTCAGCCCTAGAAATGGGCCAAGCTATCAGCTCTGTAACTCTCGAAGCGTTTTGCGCTGAGTGTCTGTCATATTTGTTTCCCCACGAAATCCGGGGAAGGACTCCAGTGGGTTTTGGTCTAGTCAATTGAGCCTGTGTGGGATGAGAAAACCTCGTCCATTGGGAGCGAATTGCATTCCAGAGTTGTGTGTATGTTACCATACACATGCGTGTACACGGCGTAATGGGAGATGGTACATTTCCCCCCCCCTGCTGCTCAGCACCGCAGTCTATGGGGAAGAGCCGAAGACGCAAGGACCTGATCCCCTGTACTACATGTCCAGCCGAGGGAGACTGGCTTTTAGACTGGCTTTGGTAATAGCCGGTGCAATGTAACATGGGCTAAACCCTTACCAAATACGCTTGTTCTCAAGCTGCCTGAAGCGGGTGTCTGTTGGTCGGATCCCTGCATTTAAGGTGCATACACGGCTGCAGAAATCAAACTCATCCCATCAACCGGGAATCAAGGTGCTACCAAAGCAACTGACTTTCGCTTTTGGGTCGCTCATAGTTTCTGATCACCTGGCAGAATTTCGTAGAAAGGCAATCGATCTGTGAGATGGATCCTCGTGAAGAACGGGAGACTCCCCATTCACTCGCTTGCTGCATAGGCGAGATCGCCTCGGCAGAGGCCAGCATGAGCCGTGCCCACCGCCTTCCTCATTGCATTCTCATCTATGGCTGAACCCCCTTGTCTGCCAAGGTCAAGGTAGGCTGATTGGAGCGCCCGCTCGGCTTAATGTCTACGATCTCCCCGGATCTAAATTGTTAGTTTATTACAACGCATGCGATAGGAAGAGGGATATCAAGCAGGTATCTCTCACGATGACATGGGCTTTGAGGTACCATTTTGCGTACAAGAGACCTTGGTAGCCCCTAGCAGATCTTTGATCGGAGGATCTCCCATGCTAACATCCCTGTTGTTGGTACAAATGACCAGTGAAGCTAAGTGTATCCAACCAGCACTCAAAGAAGCTGTGGAAGTATCCCTGCCAGATGTGTGTTCTCTTTTTTCTTTAGCTGATCTCCGTCTCTCCGTCCACATTCATCTGGACCTCAAACAGATTACCTTATTAGCCACCACCGTCGGACCCCTTTCCCTCCCTCCCCAACTCTGCGCTTTGGCCTTGTAGTTTTCGAGAAGGCCCTCGTTGGCCAATCTCGGACATTTTACAAATGGAAGCGAAGACCATTGGCAACGAAGTGGTTCCCCAACTGCGCCACTATTGCGAGCCTGGGCATGCAGGTGAGGGCCGTCTCTGGCTGCAATTATCAACAGGCCCAACACTTATCCCACATAGTATTCCCTGCCACACTTGCGGTCCACTAGCCAAAGCCCTGGTATCTGGGTTTAGATCTCTGGAAGCTTTCGCTTGTGCCGGTAAAGTCTCCAGACTATAAAACTCTCAGCCGCCCACAGTCCCATCCCACGTGGCAGCCAGGCTCGCTCCATTCTTTTAGGTGTGGCTTCAAACTCTCATTCTAACTGTAGGCTTCTGGTGCTACGTGTAGCAAGGCTCCTTCGCTTTGCCCTCTCTACTTGTCAATCATGCGCTTCCTCTACGGGGTTGCCAGCACGGTGTTCCTGGTCTCTGGCCTCGCCATCGCCGCGCCCAACCTTGCACCCCGGGCACCGACTGTTGATGAGATCCAAGGGGCAAAGAGCGTTGATGACTTCCGAGACCTGGCTATGCAGGCTCTGGAGGCTCAGCAACATGACCTTCAGCGCCGCGGTGAGCAAGGTTCCTGCACCCTTCAGAATGCCCGCGTCCGACGTGACTGGTATGTTTACGCTGCCGTCTTCTCTTTCACGCTTCCCTTCCTCATTATTCCAAGACTAATCATTTCGACACTAGGGAGCATATGAGCAAGTGCGAGCGCAAGGACTACATTAAGGCCGTCAAGTGTCTTTGGGAACTCCCCCCCGTTGATACCGAGTTCTCCGCAGCGCAGAACTATTTCGACGAGTTCGTTGCGATTCACGCTAACTTGACTGACTTTGTCCACGGTACTGCCAACTTCTTCACGTGGCATCGTTACTTGATTGCCCTTTGGGAGGATACACTCCGCGACCAGTGCGGCTACAAGGGCGCGCTACCGTACTGGAATTGGTTCGTTGGCACTTCTCTTTTCGTTTCTGAACTTTATAATACGCAAGAAGACTAACGTTTCACAGGTACAAGTACCAATCCGCCCTGCACCTTTCTCCCGTGTTTGATGGTAGCGATACCAGCTTCGGTAGCACTGGCGAATACTTCCCTCATAACGGAAGTCTCGTCGGCGGCAGGACCGTGTGGCTGCCGCCGGGCGAGGGTGGCGGTTGCATCAAAGACGGTCCTTTTGTCGGGTAAGTATAACTAAAAGTCTTCCTCTGTCATTGGCGGACTGGTGGCTAACCTCAGTTCTTGATAGCTACACGATCAACCTCGGTCCTATCCGCCCTGCTATGAACGGCTACGAGCCCTGGATGAAGGACCAGCGCGACTACAACCCGCGATGCCAGCGCCGTGATCTCGTTCACGCCGCCTCGGAACGCTACACTTTCGACGGTCTCTACGATCTTCTTGCCGGCGACCACTCGCACACCATCGAGCTTATGCAGAATGAGTTCCAAGCTGTCGGTACGCTCAGCCAGCATGGCGCCGGCCACTACGCCATGGGTGGTGATGGATCTGATGTCTTCACCTCCCTCAACGACCCGGCTTTCTACCTTCACCACGGTATGGTCGACAAGCTGTACTGGATGTGGCAGGCGCTTCACCCTAAGGAGGCCAACACTGTCGCTGGAACTATTACCTACATGAATGTCATTCCCAGCCGCAACGGTACTGTTGAGGATGAGCTTGATGTTGGCATCCTCGGTCCGCACTTGAAGATCAAGGACACCTTCAACACCCTTGGCGGAACCCCTTACTGCTACATCTACGAGTAAAGATGTTTTGAGAGCTCTTTTCGGAAGCTTCGAGTATATCTTTCAGACTAGATTTCAATAATACATAGACTCTTTCGAGTTTCTACTTTAAGCGCAAAATGCTCATCACCTGGTCTGACGTGCGTAAAGCCCCAGCAGCAGAAGCTTGCTGGAGTGAGGTAAAGTCTTTTGGTCATACCGTCGACTCTATTCTATTCAGTCGTAGCATGCCTACATGTCATTGTGTAACTAATCCGTACCTCATGCGCCATATTAAGATCCACCAAATCGATTGCCGATCTGCACCTTCGAACTTCCTCCAGCATTTATGGTGCCCGCACTGTTCCTCGTGTTGTCCCTCATGTTCATCCCCTGGGCCATCACTTGATCCGAATAGCGGTGCCCAACCTGGATGTCCGCTTGATCTCTGGTGGCGATTGCGTCCGCCGAGTTGCTGCCAGCGACGACAAGCAACTTGTTGGCCACGGCTTCTGACAGAAGGGGGTCGGTAGCCTGGGAAGCTTGCTCCAACGCGAGAAGACTCGGCACGTCGTCAATCTCTTCAATTTCCATCTCAACTAAGGCGCGACTGGCCTCCTCCATAGGAAAGATCTTCTCCAACTCATCTATCAGAGTTATGATCTGAGAGACCAGTCTTTCGAACTCCTTGCCGTCATATAACGCCCAGGTGATCTTCTTGAAGGTGCCGACACTTCGTTGTCTGTGTTGTGCGATCGCAGTGGCGCGGTTGTGAACGCGGTTTCCCACCAAAGTCATGTCGTCGGACGAGGCTAGCAATGTGTTCGCAGACGGGTTGGCGAGTTGATATCGTTTCGCGGATCTTTGCACCCCTTGCATAAGATGCTGGATCTCCTCGAAATACGCTGCCGCTGTCTCGAGATCCCCTTCCGCAGGCTCAGAGCGGGATCTCTCGCTATGGTAGACGTTTGCTGCTTCACCCCATCGGGAGAGCCTCAAACGTGCAGCGTCCAGCCTCAACTGGGAGGTTTGGTAATCGCGCCCAAAAGACTTGCCGAGCTGGATGTATTCGAAGCATTCCATGCACGTCCTGAACAACGACGCAACGCCAAGCGCCCCGGTAACAACACCGAATGTTTCGGCGGCCATGTCCTTGGTGATTGAATGTCGTCCGCGGTTTGATCAAGCCAGCTGATGCTACCTGAAGCTGCGCGCGATGCCCTGTAGGCCTCCCCTGGGTTGCATGCCTCTCAGCCGCACTGGGCGTACCCCGCATATTGACTCGAAACACGCACGAGGTTGGTGAGAGCCTGGTGCTGTTGACAGCAGATAAGATGTTCGAAGAGGCAAGTTGCGATGGCTCTCAGCTACTCGACTAAGTTTCCCACTTTCCATTCAACATGAGTCGCCGCAGTGCCTGAGGCAAGGTGGCCCCGGTGGACAAGCCATGGACGGTGAGTTCACCCTGGCAAGTAGAGAACTGCTGAGCTGATCCCCCTCTTTCGAAGGAGATGAGGGCCTGGGGCCATCGAATCGAGCCGGCCAGATCTTTGCGCGGGATCATGCCAGCGTGCAGATCGGGAATAACGACTTCTCGCAGACGTTCCACGGCGGCATCCACAACCATACAGCCCGAAGCGATGTAACGAGAGACACGATACTTCGAGACCTTGCCTCGCATTCCTATAGAGAGCGAAAGGACATCAACCCGACCCGAGTCCCAAACACCTGCGAATGGTTCGTTTCGCACGAGCGCTACAAGCAATGGCGGCGACACCCATCTTCAAGTATGCTCCGGGTCTCGGCCGATCCTGGTTGTGGCAAGTCCGTCCTGGCCAAGTACCTGGTTGATGAGGAGTTGAAGACTACGGAAACCACGACTACATGCTACTTCTTCTTCAAGGATGGACTTGGTGACCAGTCCAGCGCCACGATGGCATTGCGCTGCATTCTTCACCAGCTTCTCTCACTCCGCCCGGAGCTGTTCTCGGACAACATCTTGAATCAGTTCCAGGGAAAATCGTATCTCCTGACGTCTACCATCGAGCTTTGGGATCTCATCATCGCCATCAGTTCAGATCCTGTGGTTGGCGAGATCATTCTTGTTTTCGATGCATTCGACGAGTGCAGCCGGGAGGGACGCGCCGAGCTTGAGAAGTTAATCTGCCAATTTTACGGCAAGCCCAAGGACGAGATTGATCTTAAGCTACTTGTCACGACCCGGCCGCACGAAGTGGTGAGTCGAGGGTTCAGAGGAATCGAGCTATCCGACCTGCCAGTACTTCACCTCGCAGGCGAAAGCGAGGATGAGGTCAAACTCATCGCCAAGGAGATCGACCTCGTTATAGCAGCTCGTGTCCGAGATTTGGCCATTAGTCTAGAGCTGACCTCTGATGAAGCCCGGCATCTGAAAGAGCGCCTGAGTGGAATGAAGAACCGAACCTACCTCTGGGTCCATCTGACACTCGATGTGATTGAGAATACCGACAGGACCACGCAAGACGGCATTTCGAGGATCGTAGACAGCCTTCCGGAGTCTGTTTACGATGCATACGAGAGGATTTTGAATCGGAGCAGCGACGAAGTGAAGGCGCAAAAGCTTCTTAAGATCATGATGGCCGCGACACGACCACTCAGCCTAGCTGAAATGGCTATTGCATTGGACCTGGACGATCATCATCACAGGCATTCACAGCTTCACACGATGAGAGGCGAAAAGCTTCAGAAGCATTTGAGGGATCTTTGTGGACTGTTCATCGTGGTCATTCACTCCGAGATTTTCTTTCTTCACCAAACTGCGAGAGAGTTCCTCATGAAGGACCGAGGAGACGATGCTGTTAAGAAATTGTCCGATGAGAGCGAGAAGCTCAAATCTTGGAAATGGGCACATACTATTGCGGCACGGCACGCAAGTCTCACGCTCGGAAGGCTTTGTGTTCTGTATCTTCTCCTTCCAGACTTTGCTGATGGAACTCTGTCATCCAAAGCGACACATGAGTTGGAGGAGCACTTTCCGTTATTACAATATGCAGCACGGAACTGGTTCCGACACTGCCGAAGTGCCGGCTTTGAGGACATGCCAGTCGAAAACCTGCTGCGGCTCTGTGGACATGCGGAGAATGGACCTGCAGACATCATTTGGATAAGTCGGTACCACATAATGAGCTTCAGACTACGACACCTCAATCCCCTGATGATAGCTTCGAACTTTGGTCTGACCCCGGCAGCGCAGTTTCTTTTAACGGTAGATCCTCAGTCTGCTAAAGCTACTGACCTCCGGACTGAAAGGTCTGCTCTGTCCTTTGCTTCGGAACAAGGCTTTGAGGATATCGTGAAGCTACTGTTGAATCATTTTCATGCCAAAGTGTGGAAAACATTTGGATTTGCGAGCAGACATATTGACAATGTCTCTTCAGATGGCCAAACACCTCTTTCATTCGCTGCTCTGAATGGACACACTGCAGTTGCGAGGCGTCTGCTCAAAGCTGGGGCGCGGGCGGACAAGGAAGACAAATCTAAGGGCTCTCCAATCTTCTACGCGTTGTGCAGCGACGATGAGGAGATGATGGGCCTAATGTTTGATAGCGGCCGAAAGACGCTTGAGTATGATCTTGATGCGACCCTTGCACTGGTCTTGTCATTGGCTTTGCATTTGGGCCATGACAGGATCATAACGCGGATTATCAAGACCAATCGAGTGGCACCGACAGCAGCCATCCCAGAGCAAGCGTCGACACAAGAAGCTGGGAGTAGCAGAATCAGCTTACGCGAATACTACGAGGTCAGTCTCTTAATGACTTATCCGGCTGTCAGCGGCAAGAAGAGGGACTTCGGAAAGACAAGAGTGCAGCCAGAGACAATTGCCCAGCTAGCTGCATGTACTCGTAATACGGCGTTTTTCAAGGCATTCGATGATACAGGACAGCCAGTCGAGGTGTTCCACCGACATCCGAACAACGGTTCTACATTGTTGCACTGGGCTGCCGCACATGCCTTGCGCTCTACTGGCTCCATGGTAGAAGAGCTCTTGTCTCGAGGTGCGGCGATTGACCGAGCCGACAAGATCGCTGGCTACACTCCTTTGCATTGGGCCCTCTGGGCTGGCAACATCTATACTGCAGGACTCCTGCTGTCGTTGGGAGCCGATCCAAACAAAAAGACAAAGGATGGCGGATCGGCTTTCAAAATGGGACAATGGCCATGTCCAATTGCCGCCTTTTTGAACAGTGATGTTAGCATCCCCGGCCTGGAAAGCCTTGATGATGCAGACAAGGCACGATTGAGTGCAGCAGTCTCTGAGGACCTTCGACTCTTACAACAGTCTACTCAAAGCGGGACATACTACCCCGGGCTTCGGCGAATGAACCAGATGAAGCGAGGGACAGAAGACCTGCGCGCAGGGCAAGCTAGCGGTCTGTCCTTCGTCGAGGCACTAAGAAGCTGGGAGGGTGCATTCCACAAAGACCCCAACTTTGAGTTGAGGCACCTGATAGCTGCAGCTGCAGCCATCCGCGGGAGGGATGATGTGCTCGTGTGCTTGGCCCCTGGATGCCTGTTTGAGGCGATCCAAGATGATCTAGGTCGGACGTTGTTGCACATTGCATCAACCGAAAGCGTAGCTATTTGGCTCTTCAAACTTGGGGTTGATGCTGAGAAACGAGACATTCGAGGTCGGACAGCATTGCATGAAGCATGTTCGCAGGGACGCCTAGATCTCGCCAAGTTGCTGTTGGATCGGAACGTGGATCCAGGCGTGCAAGCTTACAACGGCACAACCGCACTGCTCGAATTCCTGCGTTGGGATTCGACTGCCAATACGTCAGGTCTGTTGGGTCATAACCGAGTCTCTGTTGAGACATTAGTGAGGTCCATGCTTGTGAAAATGGAAGTTGTCAACGCGCAGGGTTACCAAGGCCGGACAGCGCTTCACATGGCGGCAGAGCGAGGATTGACGCACATTGTGAATATACTCTTGGAGCATGGTGCGAGTGTGAGTATTATTGATAGCAAAGGGAACACGCCTCTGCATCTTGCTTTGTCAAACGGTCACCGAGATACTGGGGATCTCTTGATGGAATTCGCAGCGGATCCAGATGTAATGAACGGCGAGGGAGAGGTCCCGATGTATAAAGCTGCTGGGATTGGAAAGTCTGGGCGGTTGAGCTGGATGAGACGGGTGCATGGTCCACGGGGGAGCTGAAGCGAGCGCCTTCGAGCAGTACAGAACAGTACAGTACAGTACAGTTCAGTACAGCAGGAACATAGTTTCACATCTTGTACTTCAACCAGCTAAATTCTCCTGCTAATCATAATCATCAACTATCTATATAATCAGTGGCCTTGCACTTCTTCCATCCATCTCTTACCCCACGGTCTCCTTGCCTAAAAGCGTAATACATCCATGTGGCGACCGCCCCACGTTGCGCGATGAGCCTCGGCGCAATGAGCTTGGTGGCACCCCAGACCTACCTGAGCCTCGGTCGGCGGTGTCGTGGCTCAAGCAATCCTCATTACTAACAGAGCAGAACAGAACAGAATCCCATCTGCAATTGCCAATTGTCGCACAGGACGCTTGCTGCTTCTCTTTCTCGCTTAAGGACCACCCATCTCGTCAATCTTCAGCAAAAGCAACAACGCCATTCCACTTGCATCTCCCCAACCCTTGTGAACACGTCCCGTTCTAGTGCGAACCAGGCCCACAGACACCTTCACAACGTCATTATCTGCAACTAGGACCATGGGACGCGATAACCTCTCCATTCACCTGGCTGAACGGCCCAAGGATGAGATCGTGCCTGGGAAGACATTCAGCCAGAAGGTTACTCCTGCACCGACGGAGGCAGACCTGAAGGATGGCGAGATTCTCGTTGAGAGCCTGTACCTGGCGCTGGAGCCTTCGATGAAGGTCTGGCTCAGTAGTGAGTCGACGTGATCCTTCAAGAACGTTGCAGGTGCTAACAGTAAGAAGCTGCACGATCATATATGCCGCCGGTCGGCGTGGGGAGCGTGATGCGCGGTTCAGCAGCCTGTCGCGTCCTTGCCTCACGCAGCAAGCACGCAGCGGTAGGCGATTACGTCTCCAGCTGGATCGGGTGGACACAGTACGCCATCGTTCCTGACGGCAGGTTTGAACCTGCTTCGCGCTACCCTGGTCTTCAATCACCGCGCGATATGCTCTCTACCCTCGGCATCACTGGTCTGACTGCTTGGTGGGGGATGACCCAGATTGGAGATCCGAAGCCTGGTGAGACTGTTGTGGTGTCGGGTGCTGCTGGCGCGACGGGAAGTGTTGCTGGGCAGATTGCGAAGATCAAGGGTGCAAGAGTCATTGGTATCTGTGGAAGTGAGGACAAATGCCAGTGGTTGAGAGATGATCTTGGTTTTGATGTCGCCCTCAACTACAAGGCTGAGAACTTCCGGAAGGCCTTCAAGGAGGCTACAAAGAACTACATCGATGTCTACTACGATAATGGTAAGCACAAGGGGATCGGGTCATATTCTCTTACCCGTGTGTCGCATATGCTGACAAGACACAGTTGGCGGAGACATTCTCGACATGGCCCTCGCCCGAGCCAAGGAACATGCCAGATTCGTGGAATGCGGTGTCATCAGCCAGTACAATACCTCAAAGCCCCAGGGACCAAAGAACTTTGCGAACGTTGTCTCTATGCGCATTCGGATGCAGGGCTTCATCATCACGGATCACACTGCTTCGTGGCCCAAGGGACGCCAGGAGCTCTCGCAGTGGATCGCTGAGGGCAAGATGAAGAAGAGTGAGACGATTATTAAAGGAGGGCTCGAGGCAGCTGAAGGAGCGCTGATTGGGCTGTATAATGGTGTCAACCAGGGGAAGCTGATGGTTGAGATCAAGGATGAGAACAAGTCGCCGTCTAAGCTGTAGACCGTGGAATGAACAAAAGCTCGAACTGTCCCACATCTATCCCTGCATTGATGAACAGTGGAATGGGAATGAACCAAGACGTTGCGAGCAAAAGGCTCGAAAGTTCTATTTCTTGGCGGTACGCAACAAGTAGTCTATGAGTGGAAATTGCATGATGCACTACACATCACTCAATCCTGTAGTCATTTCATGTATCACCTTATGGGGATTTCGCTTTACCCTTTACCCACTCTTGTATGAGTTGTCTTCGAAAGGTGTGAGTCCAAACTGTTTCCACACGTGCTCTGACATGAGATCGATCTTCTCCTTGCTTCTCCACAGAACGCACTCTTTGCCATCTCCCATATAGGTCGTCGAACGATGCTGCAGACACTTGGTTAGCTAAGACTGTTCACAATGAGATGTGTGGTTGAGTATATACCAGTCCCAGCGTCAGCTTGATGAAGCTATCCACCGGCCACGCGTACTCATATTTGTGCGAAGGCTGCTGTCCTCGAATAGACACGAGAATGTTCTCTGCTACAACAGCTGCTTGTCGCCCAGCTGCCCTAGCATTAGGTGTCGGGACCTGGGTATCGGCTACGTCGCCACAAGCGTAGACATTTGGAAGCTGCTCGTCCGCGATTTGAAGCGTTGGTTTGACGCGGATGTGTCCGGTGTTGGCAATTGAGTTGGGCGAGAGGTCCTGAATAATGCCAGAAGTGGGCTTCTGACCTGTACAATTGACCTGAAGAACCCGTCAGCGTGTGGAGTGAGCCATTCTCACGTCGCCTCGTACTTACAAACTTGTCGCATTCGAGTACCTTGCCTGACCGGAGGGTGACTGTGCCAGCAACAGCGTCTTCTGCAACGACACGCTCACCCAAGATCACCTCTACCCCAAGCTTCTTCATACCTTCCAAAGCTTCCTCTTGCAGCTCTTTGCCGAAGCGATGCATCAGGGCATCTCGTGAATGCACAATAGTCACCTTCTTCTCGGGGTAAAGATCCTTTGCATCGGTCGCAACCTCTACACCGGCAGCGCCACCACCCACAATGACGACGGACTTCGCTGATTTGATCCCGCTTTGCATTTCCTGTAGGCGACGAATCCCTTCATCTTTCTCGGTGTGGTTCACTCGTGATGGTAGACCTTCTTCGACACCAGAGCCAGTGGCGATGATCAGGAACTCATATGGGATATCTTCGCCATTCTGTAGCTTCACGTGCGTACGGTCTATAAAGACGACTCGATTCTTGATCCAATCCACCATTCCTTCCGGCAAAGTCTTCCTCCAGCCATCGTACGGAATGAATGCCTTGTGTTCATGGCCCTCCGCAACGCAGAATCGTGGGAGCAGCCAGCTGAATTGAAAGTGACTGTTCGGCTCGATAACGACGATTCGGTAGCCACTGCTAGGGAGAAGACTCTTTGCGAGGATCTGTGTAGCAAACCAACCAGCAAAGTTGGCACCGACGATGACGATGTTCTTTCGAGGACTCGAATCTGTGGATGGGCTTGCGAGACGACGTTGGATCCGTATTTTCGAGTAGCGAAGATGTCGGCTGAGCTCTCCACCTGCTATGCCTAGCACGGTGTAGATGATTTTGATCCAGATGATCGTCTGGCGTAACATCTTGACGCGGTCCAAGAGGAGACAGTGTGAATACTCAAGAACGAAAATGCACCAGCAATGATTCCTTCCATAGCATCACACAGATACTCTTATAGCTGCCTGAGCATTTGTCCGAAGCCGGAGGACGCGTAGCCAACAAAGTATTCGAGGACCAATGCGCCAAGTTCGGTCTATTGCTTCGGTCTTTTCGTGACAGAAGGTGGGACCACCCTTGACACGCCGGTCTTTCAGCTTGGCCGACGGTTTCAAGCCGCGTGGAGCTCTCGGGGAGCCGGGAAGCCCTATGAGTGGGTGACGGGGAGCTTGAGATATTTATCTGATCATCTGATAAGATAATCGCAATAAGGTGTCGCTGAGTCAAGCACCAGCTCTGTGACCTTTGGAGCCCTACAAGCGATCGCCCGGATGACACAGACCGGGTTCGTCCGTACTTGTCTTATCCAAGAGGTAAGCAGGAATGGGCGTAAACTTTCAGCTCGAGTAATCCCACACACGCCGACAAATATCTCTGGCCTAGCCACCCGACACATATACCAGTACAAGCCACCCCGCAGGTTCTTCATAAGTACTAGATCTTGACGTTGACAGAGCGAAGAGCACTCTGGCGAGGGTCTAGAAGCGTGAGTCTCCGCACGTCATATGAAATATCAGATTTATTGCAACCTTGTTCATTGATTCCCTACATCCGCATCCTTGCTATTTCGTCGCGAAAGTGCTGCATCATCTTTGCGGCCTGACCAGTATCGATTCTTTGATCTGAAAGGAGACACCGTTGCACACCAGCCTGTAAGTACCCAAGAGGGACTTTCATGGCTTGCTGTAAGCCTAGAACCCACCCTAGTCTGACTCGATACCAATCACATAAGTCCTTGTCTTCCGTAGTCTGTCTGCGCCAGAAAGCTGTCTCAAGATCCTTAACAGCCAAGCACAGGTCTTCGACTGGCCTTATACAATCTTTTCTGAATGGAGCCTGGTAATTGATTATTCTGACAATCTTGTCCCCAGCTTCGTCGATATAGGCACCGTGGTCAAGTACCTGAGCATGTTTAGCGGGTATGATTTCTCCCTGATTTAGGGTACACCTACCTCTGTGCCTAAAGGTTCCCAGCGTTTAGCATCATACCGTGATTGAGCTTTCTGTGAGTTATGCCACCTGTCTAAGAGGGATTCCCAAGGACCCGAACCCTCGCGCTCTAGGAGAGTCAGATGATATTTAAAGACCTGTTGTTGCCACTCAATCCAGAGGTCTGGTAGAAGGAAATCGGTGATGCGTTCCATGTCTTGCTCAAGCTGGCTTCTCTTAATACTCTCCGCGCGTCGAATCTCCTCCAGCTCTAACTTCGAGCGGTCTGTCTCTGGCCATGGTAGGCCTAAACTCCCCCAGTCGCTCTGTCGAAGACAGGTATGAGTCATTCTCACCTCGTCAAAGCGGGCGCGACGAATGAGAGACATGAGGTGGGTTCTCAAAGCCTCTTCACCTTGAAGTTCCTCTAGGATTGTAAGCCACTCGAAGGTAAGAAAGATCCCCAAATCTGTCGTGTACCCAGACCAAGACATGCCAAAGTGGCAAGGGAGCACGCTCGTACTGATGCATCCTGAGATTGAGCAAGCGCAGTCACATGTGTCTGACACAGCAGGGTCTGCCCCAGCTTGGACAAGGTAGCGAGCTGTTTCCCAATAAGAGGAATCACCATCTTCGTTGAACGCTACCGGACACACCCATCTGGAACGCAATACCAGCCCTAGGGCGCTGAATCCTTCGGAATCGAGATCGTCGAGTGTCGCCCCTATAGATATGTAATAACGAACCAGGAGGATGTTGCCTCTTTCAGCGGCATTCATCAGTGCCGTTCGACCTAATTCGTTCTTCTCATTAATGCTGTTAAATCCATAGCGTATGAAAATCACAGCGTGTTGCAAGGGCCAGTTGTAATGCAGTAAATGGTCGTTCTTTGTCGTCCTGCGCACGCCGTCAAACTTGAAGTTGACATCACGGACCATTCCTGTAAATGCTTCTATGCATCCATTTGGTAGCTCGTTGAATCCAACAGTATGCGTTTCTGTGGCCAAAGACCTTAGCATATACTGGCCAGTGGAATTGCCGATTAAGGGTCCGTTATCTGTGTGAATTACCTGAAGATGACGCGTGACCTCTAGTATGTACTGATACTGATGGTAAGTAGCAGCAAAGTCAAGATAATGCCGACCCTGCTTCGCGATTCGACTTGGATCAGCACCAGCAGAGATCAGGATCTTAGCGGCATCAACTAAACCGAGGACTGCGGTATACATAAGCGGCGTCAAGCCAAACTGATCAGTCACATTGACGTCATGTCCGGCATCAACAAGCACTTTCACAAGCTCTTTTCGTGTGATGGCAAGATGAAGAGGACTCTGCCCGATAAAATTCGGCGTCGTATCAAGGCGGTGTAATGGGTCGCGAAGCTTAACATGAGCCTGATTAGGATTGCAGAGAATGTCGTATTGGATAGGCGAGTGGTTGCCAAGATCTACACGTGTCAAATTTCTTCCTGACTAGTAACATGGACCCTTACTCGCCTTGTGAATAAGACACAATCTTTGCAAAGAGTTCGAGAAACAGTTGATCCGGAGTGAGTCTCTCAATAAGCCAATTCGGATTGCAAGGAAGTGGCCACAGCCGAGCTTGAGGAGACTCAACATCTCCTGGGTCAAATCCGAGTTCGAACAGGAGCTCGAAGAGACACAAGTGACGGGCTTCTCCGATCCAGTTAATGCATCGATAGAGGAAACTATTGTGTTTGCGAATAGAATTACCATTTGAGACTGACGTGGTATGACAAGGGATTAACGAACCGTAGCTCTCGAAGTCCGCGACTCATTTCGAACTCTTGAACAAACAGCCTCAATAATGCGTACACAGTATCGAATTGATAGGGCCTCGGATAGTGCACTGGAGCCTAATGCCATAGTAAGTTTCGTCATTAAAGTGATCAGGGAATTTGCGATACCTACCTCGATGTAGCCGACTCCGCTAGGATCGACATGATTGTCAAGCCTCTGTGTTCTGCGCATGTCTCTAAACGTAGAAATCGCCGTCTCAATAGATATCCGAGAATCAAGGACCTCATAAAGAGTCACAAATCCCGGAGACGTATATCGAACGACCTGCTCTGTCGTCAAACTGCCATGGAGGGAACCTGAGCCCCCACCACTCTGCCACTCCATGCAGGAGTTTCAATTGATGCGTGATTCGGTTGAGTTCCTCTGGAAGTCGCTTCCCAAATCAATAGGCGTCGCGAAATTTTTGAGCCCTGATGCCGAGCTCAATGACCAAGGGAGCAAACCCAACAACGAGTCCGATCGCCTCTGTCATGACGCGGATGATTGAGATTCGACTCAACCTTTGGTAAAGATGGTAGCAAAGAGGAATATTGGGCACATCGCGATGATAAGAATATGGTAGAGGGTCACATCCAAGGTGCGAAACAGCCTCGTTAGGCTGAAAAGCAATCGAGCCAACGAGAAAAGACCATTTGCCGCTGGGCTATGCGACCTGCATGCGGCCTGCTGTAGAGTCGCCTTAATCGATGAAAGTTACACACCAACAGTGAATCAGTTGGGACTTTGGCAATGCCTGACTTGAGTTGCCCAGCAGCTCTTCCTTGGCTTCGTGGCTGGCGTTTCCGGTGTGAACAGCCACCATTCACTGGTGATGATTCGAAGGTCACCTTTTGATTCGTCATTTCCTACCTGCCTTCAGATGACTGATTACAAGACATTGCAGCACAGAAAATTGTAATTCCGGTTGGTGCTTCTCCCGGACTAGGTCTTATGTCCTCGCGGTGGCATCCACAGCCGATACCCGCTGGCTCTTGACCGCTTAAAACGTCGTCTGCAGCTTCGGATAATCCTTCGCTTTTGCCTCAAGGTCCTTGAAGATTGCAGCCGAATCATCGCCTCCCAAATGCTTCATTCTCTCCAGGTCCTCTTCCTCCAGCTCCTCGAGAACGTCCTCGGGTTCCTTCTTGTCCTTCTCCTGCGGCTCGACTGCCTTGTCAACACCGGATGACTCGCCGATAAGCAAGATCTGTGCATTGGGGAAGTCGAGATGATCTGGTTCTGTGGGCATCCAGCGACGCTTACGGAAGTCGTCCATAATCCTGATCGTGGAACATCAGTAAATGTGCATCTTCAAACGACTGTTCTGAACACTCACTTCTTGGGGAAGTCTGGGCCTTCCGGGAGTTGCGCATTCGCGGGTCCCTTGTATTCGGGATTCTTCGTGCTGAGGATGAAGCTCCCCTTGTCCTTTAAGCCAAGCTCCTTCTGGACCTGATCCAGCTTTTCCGGAAGAGTCAACATGTACGCCAAGTGGCTCTCACGTCCTGTGCTTGTCATGGCATAGACTCCCTCACCCACTGGTGTAGCCGCAGGCGTGTGCCTATGTCCTACCGTCTTCGTCTCGTAGTCTTTACCCTCAAGGAATTCCTTCTTGAGCTCCCCAAACGAAGCGCCAGATTTCTCGACGAACATCATGAAGCGGTCCTTGCCGCTTTGAGGGAAGACCTTCTTTGGCAGAACAAGAAGGCGAGAGTTGCCTACATCACCGATCGGACCTTCGCCTAGCTTGGCGTCGGTGTGGATTGGGCGAAGGATGATGTAAGTGCGTTGAATCTCATCTACCGACGACGGAGAATCAATGTCGACGCGACCGCGCATGAAGAAGTAGATGATACCCTTCTCGAGGATGTTGGAGGGCACATCGTGCTCTTTGGAAGGCTGCTCTGCGCTACCATTGGAAACACTCTGGTCTGCTTCCTTCTTGCCGCCCTTTTTATGATCTTTTGCTGCTTCATCCTTCACGGGTGCAGCATTTGATGGGTCACTCTTCTTGTCATCATCAGTGCTGTTGCCCATGGACTCTTCAATAGTCGTCTGCTTTCCGGTCTTAGCTCGCTTGGGCTCAGGCGAGTCGTGCTCAGTCTTGTGCTTGTCTCCAGCGTTCGCAACATCCTCCTCTTTCTTCTCGTTTGAGTGGTTGCGTGTCTCGACCATCTTGACGCGACAGCGAGTGTTGTCACCTGTTGATTCTGATGATGTGGCTTTGGGGAACGAAAAGGTAGAACGATCAGTTTGAAACTTAATATTCGTGTCTACTGAAGAATGGGGAGGGGTCAGTATTGGCGAGAGACTTGAAATGGAACCATCTCGGATGGTGGCTGGTGTTGCACAAGAAGCAGTGGTCATGTGATGTCATAGACCGGCCTCTTCGCCCCGTAGATTCGATTTTGCTTTTTTGTCGTTCCATTTGTCTGTAGTTCAATCAGGGGCAATCGAGTGGGATCGAAGCACTTCGGTACTCCCTTTCAGGTGCATGTGAGGCCATGACTTGCAACAAATCGTCTGTTCAAGGCGCCGCCCATGACTACACGATGGCGTCTCTGCACCAATCCTATGCTTTCGCAAAACTAAGCTCGGTTGTCAATAGACCCCACCTCATAGCTCTCAACATTCTTGAATCTCATTCATACTGTTAATTGCGACGATTGGCAATGGTTTCGGGGAAGTGGTGTGTGCCTCGTCCGGCTGTCCAGACTGTCAGGCCATCGCCACCTTCACAGTGGCCACCACGGACATGATTCGATCACTAAGCCACGAATGCGCCTCGCGACTGTTTCTCTGACGGGGATCGCCGCTCTTTATTCAGCATGTTGTGGTAGAATTGCAAGCTACGGACAGCATGGACAAGGGCTGGAAGCCAATTGCTGCCTCTCTCGAGGCGATTGACGATGGCTTTTGGCTCACCAGGGACCGTGGAAAGCTCATCACTGCCATCAGCTCCCAAAACCTCTCCAAGTCAGAAGATCCAGTTTCCAGCGCCAAAGGCCATGCCCTCATCACGAGCTACAATTGGCTAAAGTCGACTCCTGCCACTATCTACGTCCCAGGCGATGCTCCGGTGCTGAAGGCCTCCATCGAGCTTCCTTTGACTCTCCCAAGAGATACTGGCATCTCGATGATTGACTCAAATGCAGCCAAATGGCCAAAGTCCCCCTTCGAGCCTGTTTTCCGCGCGACGACTATGTCCAACCCAGACTACAGCTTCGCCAATGTCGACGTTCTGATGAACCGCAACACCCTGCGGAGATTCTTCGATCTCTGCCGTGGTGCATCCCCTTCACGGAGGGAATTCCGCCTCAATCTCTTCGTCGTGAGAAACACATTGATTGTTGAGAGGGTTGAGAAGTTCAATCTCACTCGCCAGGAGGTTGCGGCTGGGTACGGGAAGGGTTTCGAGGGTGCGTGTTCTGACATTCCGAACGGGCTGGAAGAGAGCGAGTGCCATCATCGAGTGATCGAATACGACTTCGGAAGCCTGAAATGCGCCGTTCGCTTCGAGGTCGATGCATGCATCCCGACCCAGCGTTCACGCACCGACGCAACCCTCCGTGCTACTACCATTCCCTTGTCGAATAATGGTGGGGAATCAGAGATCAGAGCCACTCAACGTGGGCTCGCTTCTCATGACGATTCCTTGGTCGAGATCAAATCCAAGAAAGGTCGGCCGATGACGATAAAGAAGAACATGCCCCAGCTATGGTTCGGCCGCCTCAAATATTTGGTTCAAGGTATTCACGACGAAGGCACATTCAAGACCGTGCAAATTGACACAGTCGATGAGCATCAACGGTTCGAGACGTAGGAGTCCACTAACCAAGAGACGCTGCGAAAGATGGTGGCCTTGTTGGAGAAGCTCCGGGAAGTTGTTCAAAGTACGAAGAAGCAGAGCGCAGTTGTGGCATGGACGAAGGTGGAAGGCTTGAGGGTGTTCGAGTCTACATCGAACCGACAAGCTCTACCAGATGATGTCGTCCAGAGATTCTGGGTTGAGAACCACCGTGACGATTTGTGAGGCGTTGGTATCAGAGACAATCGCAAGAATAGGGAGGAGCATTTGGTATATCCCAACCGATTCAATCAAGGAGCTTTTGGAGAGGTGTTGATACACTGTTGCTCTCTAATCATACAGTTCGTACGGATGAAGCAGTTAGCCAGCGGCGCGCTATTCACCGTTTCAACTCCTCATCCTCCTCTCTGAAGTCATCCTTTTCCGTTCCATCGTCATTGAACAAAGTCTCTTGGGCACTCCAAAGCTCAGAGTACACTCCATCCCGATCCACCAACTCCCTGTGCGTTCCCATCTCCACGACTCGACCCTGCTTCAGCACGATAATTAAGTCTGAGTCGAAGATTGTCCTTAGTCTATGCGCCACGAAGACGCTTGTCCTCCCCCTTTCTCTGAGAATACCATTGATGTTCTGCATCAATGCCTGCTCCGTGTGTGTATCCAGCGCAGAGGTTGCTTCATCGAAGAACAACAGTGGCGGGTCTTTCAACAGAACACGGGACATGGCGAGGCGCTGCTTCTCGCCACCAGAGATCATGAGACCGCGCTCACCGACCTTGGTTTCGTAGCCGTCGGGGAAGGACATGATGGTGTCGTGAATACGAGCTCGCTTAGCCGCGGCAATGACGGCATCCTGGGACGCGTCGATCTTGCCATAGCGAATGTTGTGCTCCACGGTGTCATTGAAGAGTGGCGTGTCTTGCGGCACGACTCCAATGGATTTGCGAAGCGAGTCCAGGGTTACATCACGCACGTCTTGGTCGTCAATCAGAATGCGACCTGTTTGCACATCGTATGACCGGAAAAGAAGTCGTAGGAGTGTCGACTTTCCACATCCACTGGGGCCAACAATGGCGACCTTCTTGCCCGCCGGAATGGTAACTGAGAGGTTGTTGAGAATGGGACGGTCGGGATGGTACCCGAATGTGACGTTCTCAAACTTGATCTCTCCGCCTCGGGTGAGTGCCAGGGCCTTGGCATCCGGCTTCTCCTGAATAGAGACGTTTACTTTCTGGAGGTTGAACAGCGTCTCCATGTCGAGAAGCGACTGGCGAAGCTCACGGTATACAGATCCCAAGAAGTTGAGAGGCACCGACAGCTGGAAGACCAACTGATTGACCATAACTAGGTCACCAACTGTAAGTGAGCCCTTAGCCACGCCATCAGCAGCAAGGTACATCATCGCCGTAAGCGCAGTGGAGAAGATCATGTTCTGACCGCTGTTGAGGAAGGCCAGCGACGTGGCCACCTTGATCGAGCTCTTCTCGTATTGAAGCAGTGCCTTGTCATAGCGTGACACCTCGAACGGCTCATTGTTGAAGTACTTGACAGCGTCATAGTTGATCAACGAGTCTACTGCGACGGTTGAAGCCTTGTTGTCCGCGGCATTCGCCTGCCTGCGAAACTTCGTCCGCCACGCGGTCGTCCAGATTGTGAATGCAGTGTACGCGACCATTGTGACGGCCGTGATAGCAGCGAACTTGAATCCGTACTGCCAGGTAAGAATGCCGCACACCATGCTGATCTCCAGGGCAGTGGGGAGAATGTGGAAGACCATGCTAGTCAATAGGAAGCTGATGCCCTTGGTACCACGATCAATCGCCCTCGTCAGCCCGCCTGTCTGTTTCGACAGATGGAAGTTCAGGTCGAGCCGCAATAGGTGGTCGAAGACGTTGCAAGCAACTCTCCGAATGGCCTTCTGGGCAACACTGGCGAACACAGCGTTTCGTAACTCCTGAAATAGCACCGAACCAATCCTTGTTGCACCATACGCTAGAATCATTGTGCCAGCAATGGTCGTCGCAGTGCCACCCATAGCGGCCACATCAACATTCATGGAGTCGACGATGCTCTTGAAGTAGAATGGCACTTGCACGTTGAGAACCTTAGCGCCTATCAGCAATGCCACGGCAAGACTGACACGGAGCTTGGTCCCCATATTGTCCTTCGGCCAGAGGTAGCGAGACATCTCCTTCATGATGGCCCAGTCAGCCTTACGCTGCTCGGCAGCTGACTTGTCGACAGTCGCAAGAGGATCATTGTTCTTCGGCTTCGAGTTGCCTGCCTTCTCGGCCGTCGATACTGCACTGGCAGGCGTTGTTGGCCTGGTAGACGGTGACTGCGACTTCGCTGTGTTCGTGGGAGCTTCTCGGCGAAAGATGCTTGAGGTGTGCAAGGAACGGTACGTCCCAATTCGCGGCTGTGGAAGCCATGTTGGGCGAATATGAGCTTTCGTAAAGCTACAACGCGGGCAGAGGAGCGAGCTCCTAGGTAATAATCGGGGTATCATGGTCGTGAATCAGCGCAGATGTCGCATCGTCGTTTGGGCGTCAGCAACGCGGGATGACCAGCTGCTGGCAACGAAGTTTTGCTGACTGTGCAAGCCCAGGAACTCGCAGGAGAGCAGCTCACAGGTACATCAGCAAGCGGTAACGGCCGGGGGTTGCGCTCTTTATGCTGACGACGCCAGGTTCGGTGATTTGGAGTGTCTCGCCGTTGTCGGGAACCTGGATGGAAGTTCGGCTTTACTGAGGCGGGGCCGAGCGAGGCCGATGCTGTTGACGCGATTATGTCGCAAAATTGCCCAAGATCCAAGAGCTAGCTACCCGGGACACAACTTGGACTGAGCTTTTAGATTCAGGCACCACGACGTGACGTCAAGAAGGATACCTCCCAGACATCAGGAGTAGTCCCTGATTTTTCCATGTCGTGCAAACCCAGAGTGCAATGTAGTACTGTTGCTTCTGCCTGAGTATAAGGCTGGTGTTTCCACTTGCAGAAGCTCCTTTGGATTGCTTCCCGTCAACCTGCACCTGGTTCATCACTGATTCCAGAAATCACATTTCGGCCCCTATCCCTAGTCTCTTCGGATCGAAAATGAGACGTAGGGTGTATGACATGTAGCTGGGTTTGGAGGAGCATGCCAGCGTGATGTTGGCGAAGACATTGGGGACGAAAGCATGATGCTATTCCAAAGGTGTGATGTGCCTCAGAGGATTCGGCGAAGGACAGGGGTATACTATGACCCAAACAGCTTCAATAATACTCGCCAAACCCTAAGATCCTGATATGAGTGCTCTTTCGTATAGTAGCAGTTAATGGATCTGATCATATGCAGTGGGAAGCTGTCCCAGTTTGGCAGTTACGGACTATGTACGCCCGGGCCCATCCACTCATGGTCTTGTTCCTGATTGATGGGAACTTAATTGGCGCGGAGCAGGATCCAACCACTGATCGGAATCCGGCTAAAGCACTGCACGATTCTTAGCGAAGTTGAACTTTCAGAGTTACATCGAAAAGTTGGGGACCCCGGCGGCATTGTATAGTTCCTTTGCTCCGGAATGATGCACTCAGAAGAGTCGACACCTATATAACTCTGCAATGGTTCAATTCTGCTCCTAGCCGAATTCGCGTCCAAGGTGTCCTCTGGAACTGAGATCGAAGCTCCTGTATCTCTCGTCGTCTAGACTCTA
Organism: Sarocladium kiliense; assembly: GCA_030734395.1. Taxonomy (NCBI): domain Eukaryota; kingdom Fungi; phylum Ascomycota; class Sordariomycetes; order Hypocreales; family Sarocladiaceae; genus Sarocladium; species Sarocladium kiliense. The sequence goes on from JAUZTG010000029.1 coordinate 2,489,713, forward strand.
GGCTTTTCTCGCGGCTGCTATCGTCGTCAAAATGAAGGTTCCATCACTTGCAATCTTCGCGGGTGTGGCTACAGCTGCGGCATGCAAGTCGAGCATTTGCCAGCCAGGAAAAGACCCTGTAGGTGCCTAACCAAGCCAATTGTCACCTTATTGCATATTTGCAGAAACCCACCCGTTGTGTTTATGCTGATCTGTTCGCAGAAGTGTCGGTTTGTCGGTCGAGTCAATCCAGAGACCAATGAACTGACTTGGCCAAGTACCGGCGTTGTCTTCGCTTTCGAGGGGACGACGGCGTCTATCGGAATTGACAATATCCAGGGCGAGTCAAGTGTCGATCTCTATATCGATGATGCTGAGCCAATCTCTATACTCCATATCAATTCGACCTCAATCCCAATACCGACACTACCAAAGGGACGCCACACCATCGAACTGCGCAAACGCTCAGAAGCACAGTATGGCACATTCCGCCTCACGGAAGTGAAAGCCGACGGCAAGTTCCTGGAAGTCGAACAACCCAAGCGAAGAATTGAGATTATTGGTGACTCCATCTCGGTCGGGTACGGACTTGACGGCACCCTTCCTTGTGTCGACATGGCCTCCGTGCAAAACAATCCCAAGACATATGGCGCCGTGGCTGCAGAAGCTCTCGGGGCTGACTACAGCGTTGTCGCATGGAGCGGAAGGGGTTTGACCAGAAACTACCTGTCAGATGGACAAGCTGTCATGCCAGAGCTGTACACTCGTTACGGCGCAGAGGACGCCGACAACAGCTATCCATTCCCTGATACATGGCTGCCAGATGTGGTGGTCATCAATCTTGGAACGAACGACTTTAACTATCTCAACACCCGCGAGCCTGTCGACCCGGAAGACCTGACATCCGCTGTTGTAAAGCTTGTTGAGAAGATTCATAGCCATTCCGGGAAGAGCAAGTTCTTCCTCGTGTCATCCCCAATGCTGAATGACAGCTACCCCACAGCAGAAGACGCACAGCATTCAACTCACGTTGCGGTCTTGAAGGCGGCAATTGCGCAGATGGAAGATGTTGAGGCGTACTTTGTCGACTGGCCGCCGCAGGGATCAGACGTTGGCTGCGATTATCATCCGAATGCTGCGACGCACGCTGAGGGCGCGGCGATCCTGGAGACGGCTATCCGAGGTGTATTGGATTGGTAGTTGCGAACAACCTGGAGATAAAGTCGCACCATTTACAAATATAGTACTTGATTCGCGGTAGATCTATCTCCATATGTACGGGAGGAATAATGTCTCGAGGTTGTTCACTCACCTTGGTTGGCACACCTAAGGTGTCAGTTCAACAGGAGGAACAACCTCAGCAACGCATTGTTAACCTTATCTCATGATTTCCACTATCAAGAAAATACACATCGCTAAGACTTCGGTACAGAACCTCTCAAGCGGCTATTCAAATCTAATGACATTTGTCATGCCAGAGCATCGCAGTGCAAGATGCTGTTCTAGGCTGGCCAACCAATTCGGCAGATGTGGAGGAGAGTTTAGTGGTACATATATGGAAATAAGTGTACCATTCCCAACCAAGGCACTTTGGCGGAGTGGTTAACGCGCTGGCCTGCTAAGCCAGTTCCTTCGGGAGCGTGAGTTCGAATCTCACAGGTGTCGTTGTTTTTTGCATCTCAAATCGATCAACACTACCAGCCATTGGTTTAGTTTTATCAATCACGTAGTCTGTAATGATATTTTGTTGACCTTGTAGCCGTTTGCCATGGTGCATTAGGTCGTGGCGCCTATGTAGCGCGCAACGGTCGGTGTTGTGAGATCAGGTCCTCTGCAGCACTTGGCAACGTAGGCATCCACCTCGACGCCCTCTACAGGGCTCATCGTAACTACAAATCAAGGTTTCCAGGTGTTATGACCTATTCTGTGTTTGAACCAATAACTTCACCGTACTGACCTAGAATCCTTGCGTATCGTTGAGTATCAGATTGGGAGCTCCGTTCACCAATTCAAGATGAGGAGAAGTCACCAAATTTCAGTGGTCTTTGATGTATTAACAACCGTCAACATTACTGACTGAGTGAGGTGTGTCGTCTCGGCATTTCTCCGCATTCTTGCTTTGTGAAAATGTTCGCTGGGGACGGGAGCTTGCCCTCGCCTACTGTCTGAGTAACCGGGCATCTCTATAAGACAATCCATGTTTGACCGATGATCTTACACGTTGGCCTTCAGCTCGGGATACTCAGGCAACTTCCACCCACCCTTCTCTTCGGAAGCAAACCTGGTCCACAGCTCTGGCACCTTCAACAGACACACAAGCCACAGAGTCCATTGTATCAGTGCAATGCCCCAGCTTGTATCGGGCATGAACAGCCTCATCACCCTAAATGGCACCTTCTGAGTCTCTTGGATCATTGGTCGCAGAATCTCTTCGTAGCTCTTCAATGCGAGTTCCAGGTCATCTGGTGACTTGCTCAGCTCACCAGCTAGCACATAAGCGCCGACGAAGGCATTTGTCGTGCCCATGCCACTCAGAGGTGATGGGCAGTATCCAGCATCACCAAGAAGTACGACGCGACCCTTGTGCCATTTATCGAGATGGACTTGGACGATCTCGGAGCAGTACCAATTATCCGTTCTGTCCATGCCCTCAATAAACCGTTCCGTCTGCCAGCCTGAACCGCGGAATCGCTGCTTCCAGAACTCCTTCTGCTCACTCTCTGGAGCACGGTGAATGGATCTGATGCTGGGGTCCTCATCTCTCAAGATGAAGTAGGCTTGTGTTTCCGTTGGATTGTGGCTTCTTCGCATGACCTGCCGACCGCCCGGGCTCCTATACACATCTCTGATGTTGGTATCAGATTCGATGCGTGGAACAAACCAATACGCCATGTGCATGCCGGTGTGCACATACGGGTCGAAATCCTCCGGGAGGATGGCTTTTCGAATACGCGAACCTTGGCCGTCTGCGCCGACGAGCAAATCATATTTATCTGATGAGCCGTCGGAAAAGCGAACATCAACTCCCTTTTCGTCTTGATCGAAGCTTGTTACAGATTTCCCAAAGATATACTCAACATCCTTCTTGGTCGCATCGTATAGAATTCGCACGAGGTCTCCTCGCATGATCTCGAACTCTGAGGTTGGTCCCTGCGGCCCTTTGCCAGTCTTGTTGGCCATGATGGTCCCCCATGCCCTTCCATATTCATCAATCTGTGCAACTCCAGCTTCATCCACGAGCTTTTCACGTATGATTGGGAGCAAACCCATGCGCTTGACAGCAGTGATACCCTGCGCCCGGAGGTCGATCTGTGCGCCAGAGGCACGAAGCGCTGCGAATCGTTCGACGATGGAAACCTGATGGCCTAGCCGAATAAGCCAAAAGGCGAGCGCTGGCCCAGCGCATCCGCCACCGCAGATGAGTACTTTCATGGCGATTTACTAAGTAGGTAGGCCCTGGCTCACAGTGGCTTTTTGAGAGAGGCGATTTGAGGTTCGCAATGTCTGATACCTCCAGTCAAATAAATATTGAGGTTATTATCGAGTGTCGCTTGAGGGGGACTTAAAGCCCTGTCTTTGAGTCATGACGACCTTTATTTCTTTCCGTCGTACCTGGATCAGATAAAGATGCCGTTCCAGCCGACCCTGAGGCTAAATAGAGAACTGCATGCCAGCCTCAATAGTCATCCATCACAAGACCAACAGCGACCAACAGCAAAATGAGGCTTTGCAAGCCACCTATGATTCACAGGTCGGAAGTCCGGCAAAACCGCCAATCGAGCAAATTGGCCAGATCTTCTCAGATCAATTGGCTCAGTCGCCAAACGCTCACCACCTCTCCCTGGAGCATCCCTCAGGAGCTGAGACCTTTATCGAAGGTGACGTAACCAACAGTATACTTTCAAGTCAGCACTAGACATAGTCATCCCGCGATCTTCCTGAGGCAACTAAGCTAGGCTTCGTACATCTGCGATTTTCTACAAGCCAGTCTTCTCCTGTCGCACTTCACGGCGACGGATCCAAGCCTTGACCGGCTTTGCCGGATGCTTCGTTGACGTAGCCTTAACAGATTTCCTGTTCCCCCATTTCTGGCCAGCCACCGGTTGGACGTCGTACATGGATAAAATTGCTGCCGTGAAGACCATGAGCTCTCTTGCTGCGAATGCTCTGCCCTTGCACATGTGGCTTCCACCACCTGTCATCGCGTCAGCCAGATGCCATGGACTTGAAGCACGACGAAGCATTGAATACATACCAAATGGACGCAATGTTCCGATCTCTGCGGTTAACGTCCGATTGCCCTTTTCGTCAGTGCTCTCTTTGATGTGTCTCGAAGGCTGCCACTCGTGAGGATCCGGATAGGCGACAGGATCGAGCTGATGCAGTTCATGTGATGCATGTGCGAATGTCCCTTTCTTGAGCAAGTAGCCCCCGCCTTCAGCATTAGAATGCTTGCCCAAGACTGCATCCTCCTTCATCCACTTGATGGCGTAGCTGCCCGTGTACAACCGTAAGGTCTCCAAGTAAGATGCCTTGAGTAAAGGACATTTTTCCATGAGTCCATCGATGTCGACATGTCGCAGCTCTGGCGCCATCCAGACCGCTAGGCCGAAATCGTTCTTCGGCTGCACCACGTCCATGTATGGGACAATCTCATCACGAATCTGTTCGAGGAGAACAGGGTCGCGGTTGATCTCGTAAAGCATCCAGAAGACGAGGGGAGCGGAGTTAGCGTTCATCGCCCAGAGGAAACCGAGATCGAGAGCCGCACGGACCCGGATGCTGGCGCCTTCTTTGCGGAACAGTTCCAGGCGAGCCTTCATAAAGGAAGAGACATTGTCAAGATTCTCCCACTTCGGATCGGGGTCTTCCCCGTTTGCGACTTTCTCCAATTCGGTGTGGTACTCTTCGAGATAGGCCAGAAGCTTCCTCTTGGCAGCACGTCCTAATTGCAGAGGTCGGTATGGTACCCATGCAGGGAGACCAGACGCGAGAAGCACAAAGTGCTGGTCAAGTATCCAGATGTACTGCGCAAAGTCAGGGAAGTTGTCGCAAAAATCGGTTCCAAAGACCGAAGGCGTCGCAACACGGGCGACGAAGGATCTTGTCAGCTCCCTCAGATCTGCCTCGACCACATTATCACCCTGCGCATCCTCAACAACATCCGCCTCAGCAACCTGCTCCCACTCCGTCTGATCTGCCGGCTGGCTATTGAAGGTGACCCAGTCGGCAATGTTGTGGTTGAGCGTTTTGATGGTAGTCTTGGTCATCTTGTCAAGTGATGGGGTTGACGAAAGGGCGTGGTAGAGCTCGTAGGTCTTTCGGGCCAACTCCTCGCTGTCGCCTTTGCGAAAGCCGAAGTTTGTGTACATTAAGCGCATTTGCATCCATTCTGAGCTTGCGATTGACTCTGGCAGACTCATAAGATGAGTGACCAGCGAGGGTCGAGCTACGAAGGTGTGGACGCTGCCGAGGAGGTTCAGGGAGAAGATGCCTTCAGAGTAGCGTCTGTTGAGACCAGCAAGGAAACCATCGGGATTCAATTTCATCTGAGGAGAGTGTCCGAGAATCGGGAACCAGTGTGGCGGCATAGAAGGGACATCGTTGCCCCCAGAACTGGACCTCGTCCTGCCAGTGAGAAATCGAGTTGTGGCCACGATGAGCAGCAGCGACACCGCCACTGCGACGACTGTGGCACGCTCCACCATGGCGAGTCGCGAAAGGGGACCAGAGTCCGTCATCGCCGTGTCTGGCGAAGTTCGAAGGGCCAGTTATGCCAAAAGTGAAGGCAGGCGACAGAGGCGAGTTGTGGCAGTTGTCTGTCGCGTCGCCCCCGTAATTAGTGGATGATAATCTTGACATGCCTGATTGGGCGCCCCAGGATTTGTGCTTTATATGGTTGTATTTCGCCCGCCGTGATAAACAGAAAACAGAAAATTTTCTAGTGCAAGAAGGATAGATACATTGCCTCATCCTTTCAGAAATGAGTGCATTTCCACACACGTTGGTCGAGATGAAGGCGTCCCTGCGGTGAGGCGTACAGTGCCATTGACTCATTTAGTCTCCCCATTGACGAGCTCAGCTGAGCAACGCCATAGAACCCAACCCAGCTAATTTCAGCTCTCGTTGGCAATCGAGAGTATGATCAGTCACTCTCTACTATGGCATTTAGTAGAACAATATCATGGTTGGTCTTGTCGGCGTGTTGATGTCCAAGACAGTTCTCGTGGTCAAACCCCCAAGCTGACTTGTGCAGGAGATGACTCACCTGCTTACTGTGTCTGTGGTTGTTTGAATCGCATGAATCATAGGAAGCTTCATAAAGTATTAATACGGTATTATTTAACAATATAAGTGAATATGTATTGTCGGCGTTGAAATAGTGCTGATAGTTCAGGCTACAGACCAAAATATCAGGAACCAGGCTAATAGCCTTGGGCTAAATTGAACAAGCAGCTCGAGAATCAGGCTCTTCCAACCTCAAGACAGGCATTCCCATTGATTCATCCTCATTTCCTGGAGCTAATGCATGGAAGGGGATATAAGAAGTCGAGCAGCTGTCAGGCTTGCTTGCCAGCTGTTGGCGGCCACCTGGCAGACTACCAGGGAGTTTAAAGTATTAGCTGGAGGTAATCAACACGCCCTCCAGAAGATTTCCCCTCTTTCCTTCTTCTCCTGCGATCCTATCCCCAGCTTAAAACTGGAGAGTGAGCCTGCTGTGTAGCAATTGCGACCCCAAGGCGCCACCACTTCGCCTTAGGCAATGGACCTCGACACAGGCTCCCCCGACTCTAGCAGAGGCGAGCACCGCCTGATCAGTCGGATCCAGGAGGCCAGCCTTGGTCCCCCTCCGCGCCCTGCTCCAGTCCGAAGTCGCAGGTACACCCGAGTAAGTAGAGGCTCACAATTGGACTCATAGTTACTGATCCTGTGGAAGCTCTACCGTCCATATCTGGGTCTTGGGACCGCTCCTACGGTAGACGAGCTTGTTCAGAGCCTCGGCTGTTTTGATCATCATGACGTCTATGAGATCCTTCAGCATGCTTGAGTCAATCGAGCTGTGACCATGTTCTTAAACTGGTGTCTCAACAACTTCACGACTCTCCACAATGAGGTTAACCTCACTGCTATTGAAACGGATATGGTCCGTAAACTCGAGGGCATTGCGCCCCCGGGAGAATTTTTCGTGGCTGAATACAGCCCAACGGGAGCGAGCTAGATGCTCCTCGCCATCGATGTCGTTACACCTATGCTATGGGACCTGGAGCATGAGGAAAAGTACCCGTATTGCCTCCTAGCGATCCCCCAGCGCCTCCATGGTCCAGGCTTGGCCGGTTATGTCTCCTTCACAGTCGACCTGCTGCGATACATGGTCGATGGATGGGCCTATGGCCTTGGTTGGCAACGCGGCATGGGCGTAATCAACGCTCGGGAACGGTTCGCCCAGATCCAGGCTCACGGAGGCGAGCGAGTATTTCTGATCCTCGATGGCCCTTCTGCGTCTCTTTGAGGTATGCTTTGCCCAATTCCTCCGACTATGTAGCCAGGCTATTATTCAGATATTGCAAACTTCTTCGACCCGTAGCCTGGGATGAGTCGACTTACAGCATCTCAAGCCAAGATGATCTCATGGCTAGAGGCTGAGTTTCTGCCAAGGACGAATCGCTGACGAGGATTACTCTTCCCCTAGGTCCTGTCCCTTCATCTTGCGCTGCCAGTATCGCCGATGAAAACGCGATGAGTTCATCTGATTAGGCCATCGCGTAAGTTCAACGAGCCCTCTTGAAGCGCCGTACACAAGTCACTGACGCCTGGAGTAGCTGCTTATCCAGATGTCGCCGAGGGGGAGATCATAGGAGCGAGAATTCGAAAAAGATGATGATGGAAGATCGAAATGAGCCCTAGGACGCGTGTGAAAGGGTGAGCTTGGAGATATTGATTTGTTTGCTGTGAATGACATAGCTCAACGCAGCGAGTATTGCCGCATCTCGCATTCACGGGTATCGACATATCAGGCAGCCATTGGCAAACATTCATTGCGAAGCTCAGGTCAAACAAGGAGGGTATCACATTAAATCAAAACCATGTTTGTATGCTATGCTTCACCGTTCCTCCTTCTGTTGGGATTGTCATTCGACGTCTGCCACCGTTCGTTGTCCTCGTTCGCATATGGTGGCGGCGGTGTGGGCTCTCTTGCCGGCGGCCTGCAATGTGGTTCTCGCGCAGCTGGTCTCTCTTCCATCCGCGGCTGCTGTTCCGAGACCCTCGATCTGGCTGAACGGCTTCGTCTTGAAGTCGAGGCATCGCGCTGGCTCTGTGTTGCGAGCATACTGGCATAGTTGCTTCGTTCTCCCTCGGTCGCCTCTGTCGGCAGACCTGCATCTTGTCGGATGTGTCTTGTAATTCTCTTCCGACAGCAGGTCACCATGCAAATAAACAGAAGAACTAATACTCCCAGCAAGCTACCGAGTATGGCGAAGCCGTATCTGTCCATATCGCTCCTCTCCGATCCTGAGGATGATGTGTCGTCCTCCTCCGTCGCCTCCTCGTACTCGCCCTTGGTAGGATCCCACCATTCGAGCGTTGCACCATCAGGAATTTCGGTGAAGAATGAAGGAAGTATCGAAGTATCAGAGGTACCCCATATTACTATCCATGGCTCGTGGACCTGGATGCCGCTTGATAGGCTATTGGGGAAGTTGTCCGGGGCCAGGCCTGTGATGGCTCCCATGTCACTCCAGCTGTAGACGCACGCCGTTCCCATCGCATTCCCAGGATAACTATTGATGGAGCTCGGAGAGAAGCCACTGTGACGATATGTTTAGTAAGTGAAGTTTTGAGTTTGTTTGGAAATAACGTACGGTGCACAGCAGGTCGCAGTCGTCTTCCCGTAGTATCTCATTCCGCGAACCTGCCAATACGTCCACGACTGAGGACAAACACCTGGACTGTAGGTGAAGTGAAACAGAGGATCGACAGTTTCCCACCCCGAGGGTTGACAGGCGCCGAAGTTCTCGTGGTCGCGGTCAGATGTGATATACACGTGGATGTCCTCGTTTTCCATATTCTCAGGATGTGTGACCTCCCATAATTTGACGCACTCCATATTTTGAGGGAATACAAAGGGCGTAGTTATCGCGGGTACGCCCCATGTTGTACTAGGGATTGAGGTTGTGGAAGTTGCGAAAGTTGTGAGTGGCGTAGCTGGCGCCGCGGTTGCAGTCGTTGCTAGGGCTCGAGAGACGCCCTCGGCGATGGTTCTAAGATCTTCCATTGTGGTGATGGCATTTGCTGTGGTCTGTATGTGAGAGCTGCTTTCTTTCCACTGCCATGCCGGCAAGAAGGGGGTATTAAATGCCAGACGTCCTTCATCTGGCGCAAAATGTCGAGCTCGAAGGGCCTGATGCCAAGGCATGAACCACGCGCCAAGTCAATACTATTCGCTTGCGAGGCGCAGCGTCAAGCAACCCCAGACCCTGCCCTGCAGATGCATTGGAATAATAATGGGCCCGTTTGCTCTGAATCTGGATTTCCTGGAGACTAACAGCATCGGTCGTCTCAGTAGTTTGGTCCAGGATCCAAGGGCGACATCCTTGGCGTAAGGTCGGGGATGGCTGTGTATGTCAATTTCGCACACGAGGCTATCAGCCTTGAAGCTCGAGCGTCATGTGATCAGTCATGTCGCAGGCTGTGCTGTGCTGAGTGATGACCAGATGAGTCTTCGAAGTCAGTCATCAAGATAAGTCTGGCAAGCACAGTCACCAGGGCCGTTTTGCTGGGCAGGCAGATCTACGGGTTTCTTTTGGCGCAGCCGATTCGGTGTGTCGGTGCCAGCAGACAATGGTGGCGGTGCAGGCGCCCGATATAATGGTTGGGTTTTCCAATCCATCTCCAACCTCTGTGCCGGGTCGTTTGTGCTACCTTGATGCTCCCACCTTAACGGAGCTCTTCGGATGTGTTCTGGCCACCACTCGTTCTCACAGCCGAAAACAAGTCCTTCTCGCCACTATTCCTGTGAATTCGTACGAATTGTCTTGACGACACAGCTTTTAAGAAGAATCGCGATGAGACTGATGATAGGCAAGTCATGCAGCTGAGCCTTATACGAATAAATATTCCTGGCTTTCTCTGGAATGAGGTCTGGCCCCAACGGTATCATAAATGCGTAGAATGACGACGACTCCTGGTCCACAGGATCGATATCAAGTCCAGTACATACGAACAAGGCCAAGGATTGTAGCGACTACCACTTGAGGAAGGAGATTGGAGTACACTTACACGAATTCTGCATAAATTGTTGATTGTACTGGCAAGAAGATAGAGGCCCGTGTCGCTTTCATTCACGGATTCATCACAAGATATTCCAAGGTAGACATTCAATCTGCCCATCGAACCGTCTGTATTCAAGTTCAGATGCTAAGCAATCAAAAGTCGCCGCACAGAGGCGGTTCAGCGCGAGACTCGCTCACAAGAAGAATCAAAAGAATTGTACAAGAAGTGAAGAAGGTTTGATCGGAAGCCCCTCTGATCGTACACATCTAGTCAAACCATGTCCATCCATGACACCATTTTAAGCGCGGAAAATGCGAGGAATAGCACCGCGCTTGTTGCGGAGCGTCCTCTTGCTGGAGCCCTTGCGGCCTTTGCGTCCCTTACGGCCGCGAGGACGAGTACCGCTTCCAGGGCAGGGAGGCTGCTCAGGGCTGGTGGGCTCCGGATCAACGGGATCGACGACAGGAGGAGAGGGAACTTCAGGCTCAGGCCGAGGAGTCGGGACCTCAGGGCCAGGCTGGGCAGTTGGCTCAGGGGTGGGGATGATCTCAGGGTAGTCGACGGGAGTCTCAGGCTGCTCAACAGGGGTGGTAGGAGTCTCAACAGGAGTCTCGGGCTCAGTGACGGGTTCCTCAGGTTCCTCAGTGACTGGGGGAGTGGTGGGCTCCTCTTCATCGTCACCGTTGTCTGGCTGCTCGCCGCTGGAGCCGTCGCCCTCAACGACGACAGTGGCAGCGCTGGATCCGTCGGTAGAGCCGCGAACAGTGCCGCCAGGGGCTACGGCTGGTCCAGGAATGGTGTCGTAGGTGGTGGAGCGACCCCAGACGCTGAAGTTGTGGGCAGGGTCACCGACCTTGTAAACACCGGGAATCTTGACCTTGTCTCCGAGGAGTTCAGTGCCGGAAGTGCCCTCAACCTTGACCTGGGCACAGGCATAGTAGAACTCGGCCTTGCCATCGTGAGCACCGTGAAGAGCGATATGCTCAGCGCGCACGAGGTACTCTCCCTCAGGCATGGACTCGGGGACAGTGAAGTCAATGATCTCATCGCCCCATGAGCACCAAGCGTCAGTTTGGAAGTCGGAAGGCTGTGGGCTGGACTTGCAGACAAGAGACTGGGACATCTTGACCCAGTCACCGTCGCCGTTATACTCCTTGACGGAGCCGGGCGCCTTGCTAACGTAGACTTGAGCAGGGCCGGGGTGCTTCATACCACCAGCACCGAAAGCCTGGCGAAGACCAACAACATCACCGGCCTTGACGGTGTAGACCTCCGTGTTGGCACCAGAGGAGTCGGGCTGGCAACGGAAGTCGTTCGAGGTAGCAGCCTCCTCCTGGAAGGTAGGCATGTATCCACGGCTGTGCTCACGGACGTACTGCCAGTCACGGCCAACCATCTCACCGTTGATGGTCAAACCAGAGAACGTGTAGTGAGCAGCAGCAAAAGGCAGAGCCGCAATAGCGGCTGCGGAAGCGGAGAAGCGCATGATGTCGTGTGAAGTTGGTGTTTTGTTAATGAAACGGTTTCGAGAAAGAAGGATCGTGTAAGACTTGGCTCGGCAAGTGTATGAGAGAACAAGCTCTTTGGAAAAGAATGTAGTTGAAGAGTGTTGTTGGCTGCTGAAGAGCAAGAATGAGGGCAACTAGGCCACTTGAGAAATGAATGTGAAGTTGCTTGTGAAGAAAGAGAGAAAGTAACCGATCAAAGAACAACGAGCAAACCTCCAGAGGGCAAGACGCGTGAGGAGAGGAAGAGAAGAAAGAATTCGTAACCAGATGAGAGTGAAGAGATATATATCACTTCAACACCGCCTCCCGGCAAGGGCTTGTAGTCGCCCAGGATAGACCCCAGGCGACTAGGGGGTTGAAGCCTCTTTCGCTTACACTGACTGACTAACCTGCCAGGCACCCTAGGCCAAGGCGTCTGTTGCCCATTGTTTACTCAACTCGAAACCGTCAGCGTGGTGTTTATGCTCCCGCTAAACAATTCCGCAACTACCGATTGGCAGCGGGTACCGACACTGCTAGTTGATTCAAGATCGTGGGTCAGGAACACACCACCCTTGGGCCTCTGGCTGGAAGACCGCATCGGCCACGAAACGGCTGGTGCTCCCCTTCAATCAGCGATAGCCCTGGGCCTGTCAGTGGGAGCTCAGGGTAAGACGAGGATCAACGACGTGATCGACTCTCGGGAGGTTGCTCTCGATGCAGCCTCTCATCAGCCCCTTGTCCTTGCCTCCATCAACCCATCATCACCACTGCATCTTGAAACCCACGGACAAACTGCCCCCACAGTTCCCTCCAATTGTCAGCCCAGTCCCCCATCTCTTCGTCTCAAGTTTATTTGACAGCCCCTGTCCATGCACGTAGAGCCTCCTCGACAATCCCAGTGCCACGGTCATCCTACATGCCACTTGGCGCGCCAATGATAGCGATCGAGTCTTATGATCCTCGCCTGCGCGGGGAGTCGTTACGCGCGCATCATGAAACACCAAGGGAAGAAGGGATGGACCTCTTAGAGGGTGGGTTGGGCCAGGGGTGGGAGGTCGTATCCGGCGGGTGCCGAGGATGATAGGCTGTCGAACTGCTTATGAAGTGTCCGTCCGGCTAGAAAAACATTCTGGTTCTTATCATAGCGTTGACTTCGCACTCTTCAACGTGGCCATCATGAAAGTGAGGGCCTTCGCACTAACCACCAGCATCTTTTTCCAAATCCTAATGCTTAAGCTTATTACAAAGTCAAAGTATTGAGACTTCCCAATACCGTCGGGATTGCCACTGTTTCCTCCCCTCTATGCACCTCTGCCGCAACCCCCTGTCGCCTAGAACAATTTCCCCTCTAATCTCCTCAATCCTCGAGCTCGAGCCCTTGAACGGGTAGGAAACGAGTCATTGATAGCTGACAGATGCATTGATTGCTTGATGGATCATTCCATATCGTTCCATGATCACATCTCATGTCATCTAAGCGCGAGTCAAGACTACGTATCGGTAGACAAGGATCAATGTTTGGCAGCCATGGTTTGGTGGAAAACAAAAACGATCATGTCTCTTGAAAGCAAAGGACTTCAATCTTCAGGATAACCCACGCTCGGCTTTTGCAACCCTATTGCCCGCCACATACCATGAAAAGTGGCAACGTCTCCTGTTAAGCAAACATGCTCGAAGTCTCCTACTCTCCGCCGATAGTCATACTACCTAGTCCACAAGTCCCATTCATGTAAACAGCGATCAACGAAAACGTCCCTCATACCATACAATGCAGCAGAAGAAATCATACATGTATTTGGCCTGGCCACAGCCGCCTCTCACTCAATAAGCCACCCGTGATTTGATGGATCCTCAACGATGACGACGACGCCGACCCGCCTTCTAGGCAGGGCTAGGCGAAACCCTTGCTGGCACATCCTCCATATCATCCATGACGCTGTCAGAGGCTGGCTCGAGGGGCAAGTTCGGTTCCAGCGACGCATCCTTGTCGTCAGAAGACTTGAATTTTCCCGATCTCTTCTTCTTGCCGCGGAGTTGAGACTCGTCAATCTCGTCGTCAACAACAGTAACTTCGGGTAGCGCGGCAGGGTCCATAGGCTCCTGTGACAGGTCCTCAATAGGGTCCTGACTTGGCTCGATAGCTGACTTTTTGCCCTTTTTGCTCTTCTTCGACTTCTTCTGCGGCGCCTCCATCGTTGCGGCCTCCAGAGCTTGGGCCGCCTCGAAGGCATCAGCAGCAGCCAAAGGCTCGACAGCTGCAGCGGCAATCAGAGCCGGGTCGATTTGCATTTCCTGCGCGAGCGTCGCCACCGAGGCTGCCCCCGCTGGCCCCTCGTCATCAGAGTTCATGACGAACTCTGCACTAAGTTGGTTGGGATCATTCTGGGAAGACGGGTGCGCCATCGCTCCACCTGTGCTCGAGAGCCGTGATAACAATTCACGCTCCTCTTGCACGTCATACAATGAGTCGTCGTCAACAGAAGGAAGGCCACCATCCTGCTCATAGCGATGGATAAGCTCCTGTGCAATGTCACGGACAGTCTTGGAGTCGTGCCCCGGCACGGTTTGCTTGAGGCGTGTCCACAACAGGTACTGAGTTGGCCGCTTGTACTTGGTTCGGAATTGCTTGTCGATAAGCTTCTGCCAGGGGATCTTTGATTCCGTACCGGCGGCGGTCCCTTGGATGGCAAGAACCAGACGGTATCGCTCTGTCTCCGGCATGTCGTGCAATTGGCGGCGCGCCTTCTCCAGCTTGAAAGTAATCTGGGAGTTGGGCTGCAATGATTGGACTTTGTCCTTGCCATTGGTTTTCAAGTTCATTGCTTTCCACTTCGTAATGCATTGCAGGCGACTGCGAGTCCTGTCCATGCGCTCACTAATGTTCTGCCAGTCAATAAGCTCCTCGTATGACTTCTTCAGCAGCTCGCGATCGGGCTGAGATCGGCGCAAGTCGTCAATAGCCTCAGCAGCTTCAATGAAGTATTGAGTCAGCCGACTCTCTTCCTCCTCGGTCCAGGCATCTTTGCGTTGCCGGTCTCCACACACAATGTAGTTGCGGTAGCGGTCGCGAATGTCTTCGGGGTGTCGGTTGATGAGACCCGCAATCTGTGACCACTTTGTTCCGTGAATGTCGATCAGGTAGCGCAGCTCTGCCTCCTGCTCAGGGGTCCATGTACCTCGCGCGACAAAGTTGTGGAAGTTCTTGCGAGTAACGTTGATAATCTTTTGTCTGTATCGGTCTGGACACTTTTCGAAAATCATGTCCCAAAGCTGACGGTGTTCCTCTCCAGCGGTAGTGCCTCCAGGAGCGTGGATCATCTGAACGTGTTAGTATGTATTGTGTAGTACGGGGACAAGTAAAGAATACCTCATTGACTTCATGCTGCGTCTTTCCGCTGTCGTCTCTATACTGTTCAACTGCCTGCCTGATGCCATCAAGCTCGAGATCTGAGAATCGTCCCTGGACAAAGCCTTCTGCCTTTGCTCTGCGTGGGCGCGGTGCAGCCTCACCGTCTTCGCCGTCTGAAGCGCCATGCATGGAATGCGCCAGCTTCTGCCGACCTTTCGACTTGCGGTTTGCTGGCTTAGCGCGTCGAGGCTTGGGAGGCGCAGCTGACGGTGATGGCATGTCCCACATGGCATCTTTGCCGACATCATCGTCTTCTGGGGCGAGGTCGGCGGAGGGTTGCTCGAAGAATGTCGGCTTGGCCTTCTTGGACTTGGCTGACCGATGCTGCCTTGGAGATACATCAAGGGCCTCAGCAACAGGAGCCTCAGTAGCGGGTGCGGGTACGGGTTCTTCCATCACCGCTGTCGGTACTTCGTAATCCGCCGTGTGGCCAACACCGTTGGCGTGGCCGTTCATGTGCTCGTTGAACGCCTCGATCGCCAGGCTTGCGACGTCCATCTCATTGCCCTGTGGCTGGACTGACGCGTCGTCGATGTCCATGGTAGCAGTAATATCAGTTTCGGGCTCTGCGCGAGCGCCGCTGGATGTGGCTGGGATGCGCTCATCATCCTCTCCATCTTCTTCGACGAGGTCGTCCCCGGTCGCGTCGATAGATCTTCTCTTCTTCTTCTTGCGCTTACCGCCGGAACCATCTGTGCTTGTTCGCTTCCTCTTTGCCTGCGTTGGAGATGGCATCGAACCGAGCTGCTCGGCGATGGCTCTGGCCTCCTCGTCAGCATCGAGGGTTCGGTCGGCGATGGGCAGCTCCTGCGCGTCGTCGTCTGCAGGGAGGCTCGATGCAGGATCGAGGTCCGCATGCTTGTCCTTCTTCGACTTCTTGTGCTTGTTTTTCTTGTCGCGTTTATGTTTACGGCTTTCGCCATCGATGGACGATGCTGGGATCTGGCTCGCATTGGCGTCGAAGATGGCCATGTCGCCAAACCCGTCCTGGCTACCGGGTAGGCCTTCGGGATCGTAGGGATCCATCGTCGCGATGCTGTCAAAAGCTGTAGGGTGATGAATGACAACCGGGATTGATGCCGGATCTTGACTCGAGGCGAATGATGACAATTGCGCCGCTGCCTCAAGCTCGTGCGCGGCAGGCTGCGATGCAAATATTGCTTGCTTGCTGTCGGAAGACGCACCAGACGCGTGTGGTGATAGCTGGCGCTCACGGGTAGCCCAACTTAATGCCGATAGAGAATCTGACCCGAATTCCGGATCAAGAGTCGACATGTAATTGGGGTTGTCGTGGGAAGATAGGCTGTCGAGGACGGAGTACCTAGCAAAAAAAACGTAGGCGCGTCTCGCTCTTGCGAGGCCATTTGCGAGTCGCCCTGCGATGCTGGTGCCTGGTATTTCAGGCCGCTACTCCTCAACCTACCGCGCCGGACTCGAATACATTACAATAGCACGACAACAGGGGGGACTTCGACTGACACATCATTAACTTAAACCAAGATACATAGTGAATTCAAGTATGTTCGCTTGTTTTACAGAACACAATTTACATCTTCCCGCGATCCTTGTAACTTACATAACATTTCATTCACAGCCACAGCCACAAGGCTGCATCCAATTCCCTTTAATACTCATCTTTGCCCTTCTTCAGGCGTACTGTGATACCATCCCGTCCGTTCTTGATCTGGTACTCACCGTCCCAGACCAAGTCCTTCGCGACCAGTTCCCGAGTACGTCCGAGGCTTTCAATTGCGGCAATGCGTTCGATGGTTTCTTCCAGGAACTCATCGAAGCCAGGCTCTGAGCAAATCTCTTGCAATGCCCGATGCATGGGAACGCTGCTCGCGCGCACGTCTGCCTGGCTGGTAATGGTAAAAAGATTGAGGCTGTCAAGGGTACGGATGAAGTCGCAGCGCGTCATGATCTCTTGAGCCTTGTGGAAAGGATACGATGGCAGGACATGTCCAATGACAGGATCGTAAGTGTGCGGCATCTCATCCTCTTTGTCGACCAACGCTTTAGCAAGAACCATTGCTGCAGACTAGAGCTTGTTAGTACCGCTGTGGAAAGGACGACTGGGTTGAGCTATGCTTACAGCCCACTTCTGTTGGTCCATCACGTCATCGTCCATCGGCTTGCCCAGGATCCAACACTGGTTGAGAAACCAACGCTTCTCAATATCCTTGATCCGCTCGCACATGCTGAGCATATCCTGGCTCTTAGCGACACGGTTGAGGAAGCTCAGTCGCCCTCCAACCCGATCGTACACTGCCTCCAACTGCTCCTGGGAGCAGTCTTCATGGAAATACCGTCTTCGGTAACGCTGCAAAGCGTCTACCGCTTGCTGCTTTGGTAGGTCTGTCACAGCCAACACGTCCATTCGCGTGGCCAGTTGCTTGAGTCGCTCGTATACCCAATAGTCGTCCGAGTTGAAGACCATTGTGACGAGGTTAGCCGCCGCCCACTGCTCAGCGCGCTGTTGGAGAAGCTCGATGAGGTCCCTCCCATCCTCATCATTTCGAAGAAGGTGCATCTGATTCACGATGACGATGAGGGGCTTTCCTCTCTCGCGGCGCTTGATCATGGCAACCTTCTCCAGCTTGTTCAGGGCGCGTTCAATGTCGAGCAAAGCTGTCGTTTCCCGAGGTCCACGCTCGCTAAAATATCCGCCGATATAGTCTTCGTGGAATTCATAGTCCAGTGCTTTTCCCAGGCGGATTCGCACGATCTCTAAATCAGCATGGGCCTCAAACATGGCCACTCCATCTCCATCGATTTTGCGCATGGCCTCAATCAGCATGCTGCTCTTGCCAGTTCCCTTGTCGCCGATGATAAGATGGTAGTGCCCGCCCTCACGGCCGTCGATAATGGCGTCCACGCGGGCCTGCTCAGGCCGGATCACCCAGTGCTCGTCTTTCCCAGCATGACTGTGGGGTGTGTCCTTTCCAATGGCAGCCAACTCCAGAACAGGGTCTCCTGGTTCAAAGGCACGCAACATCTTCCGGAGGACAAGGATCTTGTAACCTTTGTGGTACAGGTAGGCAGCCAGCGCGAAGCCGGCGCCGAGGACAACAATGGACGCGAAGGTGGTAGCAGCTGACTCTCCCATCTGCCTCAGCAGTGGATGGATCTGACTTGTTCTCTCATTTGATCCATTGGGTGATGCATTTTCCCCAGACTTGGCGTCTACTCAAGATTCATTGTCAGTCCAGTCATGTTGAGGACCATTGCGAACTTGCAAGGTGTCCCCTTGAACAACGCGCTTTTTTTGGTCGCCTGCCTTATGCAGAGCTATCGGAGGGGAATATCGCACTCTCACTCACCCGTTCTCCGAGCCCTGGAGGTCGAGAAGCGCTGGCGGCAGCCTCTGCAAACATTGACGGCCTGGCCCGGTCTGGGTGTCCCGGCACGCAGCCTCGCATTGTAACCTGCAGTGCTGACAAGCTGCTGCGCCAAGCGGCTGGGACCTTGTCCCCAGAACGCCATCGTAGAGCCTTTGCAATGTCGAGATGTAGGAATTGAAACCTCAGAGTACCATGACCAGTCACTGCTCCCACCTCAAGGTCGGGGTATGGCGGGAATGGCGCGCTATATCCTGATTGTTTGTTGCAAACCTCTTCCGAGGTCGAGACCCGTCAAAGGGATGATGCTGGCCGAGCTGAGCCCCTGGCGCCATGAGCTGGGCCCGCCATTACAGCTAACCCACCCGCTAATTAACCTTGTTCGTAGTTGGCGGCCAGTGGCTCCTGATTGGCAGGAGGCCTCAGAATCGCCCCAAATTTCGGAATGACGATCGAACAACCCAATGCAGGAGTTGTTTTCTGCGTGACTCAAATCCTGGAACAGACCAGGGCCAAGGGCATCTGTATCGACTTGTCCACATCGTCAGACTTATTCCTGACGTCATTGGTGAACATCGTATCGAAGGGGGGGTTGATGTCACGTGACGCGTTCAATATCAACAGCTGGTTTCTCTCGAGTCCTTAAATTTGTCATGTTCAGGAGCTCAAGATCTTCGAACCATCCATTACGTGGGCCTTGTACTGCAATGGGACATATCTATGACATTCCATCCTCTTGTCTTCGAGGGACTTCTCAACAGCCAGCTCATCGGAGGGTAACATGTGATGACTCCTGGCAGCCATCGGCCAGCTGGCAGCAGTGACATGACCGTGACGTTGATGGCACAACCAAAGACGTAAACTTGTAACTCTACGGTTGCAATTTAAGCTCCCTGCACCAGTCAATCCCCGCAAAACCGAGTCTTCACTTTCCAACTTTGTTGTGGCGATTAGACAGCTTCAGTGTCTAAACCAGCCTACAATGCCAAATCATGCCTCTTTTCCCCACTGAGCTATCGGACTTTTGGCTTGCTGAAGGGCAGGAGTACATACGCGAAGTGCTGGCAGACAGCATCAGTAAAAAGCCTTCGGAATGCGGCTTCGCTCAGGCTGTGCAGAGGAATTT
Source organism: Sarocladium kiliense (assembly GCA_030734395.1). Taxonomy (NCBI): domain Eukaryota; kingdom Fungi; phylum Ascomycota; class Sordariomycetes; order Hypocreales; family Sarocladiaceae; genus Sarocladium; species Sarocladium kiliense. The sequence goes on from JAUZTG010000029.1 coordinate 2,509,330, forward strand.
GCGAGCTCTCGACACAGATGCCGACATACATGCCGCCCTTTCTCGGTATCTTCAACGTGTTCATAGCGAGGACCGGAGCGCGTATGATCCGCACTTACACAACCTTCTCGACAAGGCCGTGAACCAGATCTTCATACCTACGGATGTCGGCTCCAGAGACCATGAGTCAGCCCTGCTCGGTCTTGGTTTCCTGGATGCCACAGAAGCCAATCGCCTGCGGTTACTTCATGCCGCGCGTGCCAGCACTCATGGACGGCACCGTGGAGCCTATAGAGCTAAGATTGTAGATAGGCTTCACGAGACTGCTCGCAGCTGCTACAGGTCATTCTATCTAGGCTTCAGGGTCACTGTGAGTCAACAAGACCGCACCAAGAACTGTGATGTGACTCTAAATCCTCCAGATCTTGCTCAACTACCTGGCGGCCCAAACCAGCGAAGAAGGGGTCGCTGGTCGGCTTCTGGGCTGTCTGAACGCGTTGTTCCCTTCCTTTCTTCCCCTGGACAGCGAAGAAGACATTGATCCTGACCCGTGCTCCTGTGGCTTGCGGGAAAGCATCCGCCTTACGGTGTTCAATACCATTCTCGAGGACGGGTGGGCGATTTCCTCGCAGCAACAGGTTCTGCGAATGCGACTCCTCGACTGGTGTGGTGTTCCGCAGTACAGTGAGGCCCGGCTTGCATTGCTACGATATGCTGAGATAACCCGCAAACTGGAAGAAGTTCTGGTCGAAGTTTTCGCTGCATGCGACGAAGATGAAGACACCCTAGACTCTCCAACAGAGGACCTCTTCAACAGCATGATTGATCTGAGAATAGACAGACCTGACCGAAGCGTGTTATCTCGGGTATCTTCTCGATACAGCTCGAGCTCATCCTCCGGACCTCAAACGGGCAGAAGCTTCGAGAATTCGGTATGCCATGAGACACATCCGCTATTCAGAGGTGTGCCTGGGCGGGAACTTTCAGCTTCGGAGACTGACGGTGCAGCCTTCTTTGGAGACTCGAATGCGTCTATTCGATCAGTTCCGGATGACATAGCACGGGATCAGTGGACTCAACATCCATTAGCAAAGGGCCTAGCGCTCAGCACAAAGGAAAAGGCGTTTCTTGGCCTCATCCTGCGCACGGAGATCTCGAGTCGGGAAATTTAGTATGATCTCGACAGCGATGTGGAAAGTTCAGACGATGGTCAGCCGTCGATCAACGTATCGACTCCCAGGCCATGGCAATTATTTGGCAGTAAGAAGACGATGAAGTCGTCGCGGAGACAGAACCCCCAAAGCCAAACCACATTACCGCTGCCAGGTATTCCTGAATCTCCTCAGCTCAACATGGTTTCGAAACCTTCGACCTTTGAAAAACTCGTCCGAAGAACACGCATCGCGCAGTATGAGGCTGCAGCCGAGGCACGAGCCCAAGCCGACGTGAATCACGACCGTGCAATGGCGGCCGCCTCTTCATCTGCACACAAGATCAAACGCCCGAAAGTTCTAAAATCACAGATCTCCAAACCTGAGTTACGCATGCATGGGAGCTTCTCTACAAGAGAGAGTCATTCATCACCGAAAGCGTACAGCATTGTCGAAGACGGCGCGTCTTCAACAAGATTTGTAGGGTATGACCATCATATGGGCAACGACATCACCGAAGTCTTTCCCTCAAAACATCCGAGAATCAAGCACACATTCGGCCTTGCTCGACCTCGGTTGTCCCCTATGGAGTACACACGCATGTACTTAGTGGAAAAGGCGATGGCGGAGCGTGAACAACGAGAGTGTGAACTGCCTGCCCCTGGTAAGCAGTGGTTCTGGACGCCATATTGGGAGAAGTTTCTTATCGTACCGCGAATACCATCGGCCATTGTCCGCGATCGAACCTCAAAGCAAGACCTCGAGAGTCTGGAGATCGCTGCTCCATGCAATTTGGTCTTGGGGCAGAACGCAAATACAAGACAGCCTGACTCGGGTCACTGTCCACGCCTCTCTTTGCACCTCGGATCAACAGTTCCTGGCTTTCCTTCCCTCATGGATCTAGCACTTATTTCTGATGAGAACTGGGCTGGCCAGCATCATCATAGCAATCAAAAGACCCATCAAAACCGACGCTGTGCTTCGTCTACGGAACTTGAACGCTCAGATGAAGGCAACCCGACAACGCTATCCGGTGTCGCATCTCTCTTCAATGACATGCCATCTATGCCGCCCCCGGACTATGCGCCCCCGCCTGCTCCAAGATCCAAGCCAGGGCTGTCATCGCCGGAGATGAGTTCTGCGTCTACCTGCTCGGAGAATGCGGCAGCACCCAAGGACGATGTGGTCTCCGTCCACTCGACCAGCAGCATTGAAACCGTTGTTCACCTAAACGCATACCGAACTCAGGTGCTGGTCAAGTCATCCGAGCCAAGGGCCGCTCAAGGGCAACAGATACTGCTAGTCAATGCCAAAACAGCTCCATCTGCATCCTGTGAAGCTGACCTGCCTTCGGAGAGTGCACTGAGGAGCCTGGAGGAGATGTGTCCGGCCCCTTTAAAGCTTACAAGGAGACAGTCGCAATATTACTGCGCTGCAGCTGGACAGGATCGAGATGAGCAGCGTTCAGAAACGAGTCAGGACGGCTGGCCCAGAGCTGACAGTCCGACGATTGAAGTTTCCAACATTCGAAGTCCTCGGCGGGTTGCTCCCGACAACGAAGCACATACAATGTGTGCGATGGATGGCTCAAGCCCTACGAAGCCACTCGCTCCGAAGAATGCCTCAGCACCGCTTCCCGTTGCAAAGCCTCATCGAGCCACATACAAGCTCGTACCTACGGTGAAGAGACTCAGCTTCCTTGACCCTACACCTCATCGTCTGACTTCAGTGCCATTGTCGCGTGCAGCAAAGGTAGAAGCCCCTGTTGGGGTTGACGCGTCGCCTCCCCATAATCTGGCCGTGGATGACATCAGAACTCGCAGAAACCTAACTTCGCCTTCTGTTCTGTATGGACCACGAGCAACGCGCGAAGCTCGAGGCCAGATCATACCATCAGGAGTCACATGTCGCAAAGATCACAAGGCAACAGCTTCAAGTAGTCCTTCGCTTGACCCTAGCTCTGCACTGTCATACAATGCTTTCAGTCTACAAGAACGACAAGGGCCACAGCAAGCCACGATCCTCCCATCCGCGCAACACTCGTCTGTGCCGCATAGTTCTCGACAATTGTATGGGCAACCGAACTGCAACTTCAGCTTCACTACGAGGCCAGTCAACTCCTCGAACACGTCCAGCTACGCGTCCTCATCCGACGCAACACACGTCAAATCTCAGCGATGTTCGGCGACCGCCGCAAAACGTGTCGATCGCGAAACAGACTCTGCCCAGGCTGAGGATCGAAAGACGCCCCGCAAGAATGAAAACAAGGGGGGCGAGACAACACGTCGAACCCCTTCCCGACTAGCCAGTCTTTTCAGGCGTCGCAACGAGTCCGTACAACAGGAAGAACTTACATCTCAAGTTTCAATAACGCCTGCCCCTGCTAGCCCTTGGAGGCCATTTGAGGAAGTTTCACCTGATGATGATGTGTTTGGAGCTACATGGATGTATGCCGATGATTACAATTGGGCCAACAACGAGGTTCTCGTTGCTGCTCGTCGCGAGGAGATGCTTGCCAGAGAGGGGCAAGGTCAAAACCGACTACGGAGACTGTCCTTTGGTCGGACTTCTCGTCCAGATTCTGCTGGGAGAAGCGTCTCTGACCCTGTCATGCCTCCTCCTCCAGGAGGCGTCGAGATGACAACGGAGCCCTTGGTGGACTTCCAGAACTTTCTCGATGTGATGCCCTCGCCACCACCTGACACCGAATTACCACCTATACCAAGCCCTGGGGTCAGGTCAGTATCTCGTACAGCATCTAGCCGCCCTCCGCTCGCCCCATCTGCGATCTACAAAAGCAAGAAACCCGAGGGTCTAAGTGTTGGAACAATGCCAGGGACACCAGGAACAACCACGAGAATCAACAGTAATGCACGTAACAGACTTCGCAAGGCCAGCAAGGACTCTCTACGGTCAGCTTCGGCAGCTTCTGGCAGCGGTAGCAGCCGGCTCATGGGTGTCCTCAAAATAGGAGATCGCTCTTTCAGCCTTGGGAAAGGGGTGCGGTCAAGAGTGGATGATGGCGAACCGAGGAGTGTCTTCGAGGATTGATGACTGTACGGAAAGCGGCGAAGCCGACGTCTTGTATGCTTGTGAGATCAGATGATGCACGCTGGATAGACTGTTAGTTGTGGCAGACGTGTTAAACGCGTATCTTGCTTCCCATCACCGTACCGCATGCTTACTGATAGGCAAGCTGCAAGGTCTTTCAGCGGCGCAGCAATCAATACGCTTGAAAGTGACAACTTCTCTCACTGCAACACTACCTTCCTGTACATGTGAATCCAACGTCGTATGCTCATGCACGAGATTGCTGACCTCTGCAGACTCATCAATCTCGCAGACGCGGATTGGACGACGCGGCTGGCGATGCTGCACGCTGGACACCAACTCCGCCATCCGGGTGTCAACCTTGCCTCAGTGTGTCAGCCGTTCACTCTTTTGGACGGCATTGGTGTTTCCGAGTACGAGGGAAAAAGGCAGATGCAATGTTCGATAGTCCTCCACGGACGGTCTTTGCCGTGTGGATGCCATCACATGGAAGCGATTGGATATGGTTATTCGTTTCAGCCCCAGACTGCAGAAACAGCTTCTAGATCTTGTGGATGTCGTGTCTTTCAAATACCCTGTAATTAGTGAATGAACAAAAGGTATGGTGTTAGATGCGCACTGTTACGCCGGCTTTGACTCAAACTGTTCGAATGCTCTGTAGGGTAGTGCTGGCAGTAGGGAGCCGATGGGACATGTCCAATAAACACGATCATTCACGAATCACATTCACGGTGGTACGCCCGTGACGCGTCGTCCTCCTTCGCCTTCCTTCGACACGTACCCAGCTGACGAGGTTAGTCTCGATGCCAATGGCCAAGGTCTAGACCAACCCGACCAGTCCTCCTGTCGCGTGATTGAGCACCTGGCCACCCCAGGACCAAGCCCTTTCGCCAAATTGAGGAAACTATAGACCCATATTCCAAGGCATTCGCAGCAATAGGTAATTCAAGATCTCGGCCAGAACCGGGGCGACTGACGCCCAGATCGGGAATCCCCACCTCCGTGCGATGCGGCTAGAGTCAGGTGTCATTCTGGGCTGTGGTATGACTGCCTAATGATGCTCGCGATAACGATGATGACTAGATTTGGGTTGCCGCTCCTGAGTTGAGGTTGCAAGCCTTGTCTCACTTTGGCGACCCAGCCTCCGGCCAACTGTATATCCAAAACTCCGAAGGAGGAGTGGAGGTGGAGGCTAGAACACGAGATTATGGATGTCACCATTCCCATCGGTCTTGGTGGGCGGTGAGAGGCTGTTGGTTAGAGAGAGTCGGGTACGGGGGGACAGCATCAAGTGACCGAACATGTGATGCAGAACGGTGGCCAAATGTTGCGACCCAAGCTTCCTCTCCCAAGAGATAGGACCCTCTCCACCCCCATGGAAGCGCCGACGCTACTCTCTTGTAAGGTTGTGTACTTGCACATTCGATCATTCTCGTTGGTTGCCAGGTGTTGGATATATGTAGGGATCCGGCGAGATAGCCGATGCACGATGATGATGATCCCCAAGAAATCTGCTGGGGAGTTGCCGCCGTCGCTGGCAAAGCTGAGCAAGTGCTGGCTGTACGGAATAAAATTACGGAGTGCGAGGCTGGCGACTACTGGAAAGGCGTTGGCTGCGAACAGAGCATATAATATGCGGGGAGCTATACCCAAGTCTAAGCATTGCCTGATCTTGCAAGTGAGTTGGCAGGACGGCGAGTAATGAATCCAGGTTCAACTGACTCTCTCCAGCGCCCAAAATGAGTGTATGTTCACACCCTCAGGTATAGCCAGGCAACACAAGCAAGCCATGGGCGCACACACACACTTACACCCACTTACTCAATCACACACACAACATCTTTCTCCCGACATCCTCCAGAAGACAAACAGGCACTCGCTACCACATGACTACCTCTCTCACCAATGAACTCAGCCATCCGACAACCCCACACTTCTCATCTCACCAACCACTTAATCCCCCGACGCAGTCATCCCTCCTCTTTCGTAACTCTCCTTTCAGCCCGACGAGTTATCCCGAAACCCGGATCCCAGAGATATGCTCCAACTCTAAGAAAAGATGTCACGAAGGAAAATCGAAAGACATGTCATGCTTAAGCGTCATCGCGGCGCGAAAACAGAGTTACGGGAACCCACGACGCCCACCCCCTCACCCCCTGGTCCCTTCATATTCGTTCTACTAATTCCCCACTGACGGTCCGCTTCAAGGTGGTGGCTGGGAGGCGTTGACCCGTCTCCATTTCGCGCATTTGACTATTTTAGTCCCCAACTTGTTTGGTAAGAATGAGGACCGAATCGTTGGTTTTAGTTCGCGGGTAAATCGTCACCGCCTCATTCTGTATATGGAGCTGAAGAATGGCGGTGAAGGATCGTTTTTGTGTGTCTCGCCTTGGTCGGCGAATGTTGGTTGGTGGTGTAGATGTTGTAAGTCAAGCTTCAGATTGAGAAGAAGAGCGAGTCATTGAGAATGGAGATCAGTGCCAACATGGTAACTTCAGAACCACACGTGAACAAGGGAAATTGATAGCTCACTCTCACCTCGCTTTATCACTGCCCAGGGCCCCCCCAAATAAGCTCCCAGTCAGGACATCTCCGACATTCAGATATTGGCAGCCAGCCCCCGCATAGTCATACCATGCACAGCCTAGTAAGACTCATGAAACTGACTCCTCTTCATACAAACCCAATGACTTGCGTGAAGAGCTTCCTGTAAGTAATTCCCTTCCCACGCAGGTCGCGTCGACTTCCCCCCCTCCATCTCTCGGTGGTGGAGGGGTGGGAGTGGATGCCGCTAGGAGGTTGGGCGTGGATCAGGAGGGGGACCTGCCAGGCGAGCACGAAGTATCTGGAAGTACCTTTCTCGTCTCTACGTGAATGTGTCGCCGTGAAGGTCGGTGAGATGCCGAGCTTCATGGTCGAACGGCAAGACGGACGACGTCTCGTTGCTGTTCGTATGAGTGTGTCCCGCGACTGTAAGGTGGCTTCCTGACAGGCCCCAATCTAGATCCTTAGATCTCTCTCTGCACCGGATCTCTCGCCCTGCTGCTCCTTCCTTGTCCTTTTAAACCCTCCGTGCGTTTCTTCCCATGCATTTGCACTATCCCTCCCCTTACAGGACCCCCTGAGCTGTCGACTCCCGCTGTGGGACCTGCAGGGCCGCAGCATCATCAGGGCGATCAGGGTCTCAATGACCACGGGACGTTCACTGCGTCTAACCTCGTACTCAGTTGCCAGATTAACTTTGAATTTGTTCTTGTGAAACCGATTGTGCCCAGTCTATTGTGGTATAGCTCCGGTATTGTCTACAGGGCCCTTCTCGTTTTTACCTTATCTGCCCTTTTCGCCATAGAAAGAAACCCAAAAAAGAGACATCCAGACATGATAAAACACCTAATGCAGTCTATCCCCCCCCCCCCCCCCCCCCCGGGTGCGCCCTTGCGGGCTGAGTCAACCCAATGCACATACTCCATTTACTGCTTCTTGTTGAAGCCCTTGGTCACCTCCTCCAGGCAGCCGGCGGCGGCGGCGAAAAATCCTAAGAAGGTCTTGCTCGGCGCCAACACTCGGCTGAGGTACTCTGGGTGGAACTGCACACCCACGAACCACGGGTGGTCCTTGATCTCGACAATCTCCATACGCTCGCCCTTTGTGTCCTTGCCGACGAAGGTGAGACCGGCCTCCTCAAGCCTGGAGATCATCTCAGGGTTCACCTCGTAGCGGTGGCGGTGGCGCTCGTAGATCTCAGGTGCATCCGCGTACAGCTTGCGGAGCTTGGACCACTCGGTCCCCTCCTGGAAGACGCAGGCGTGCTTGCCCAGACGCATGGTCCCGCCGAGCTTGGTCTTGTCGATCTGTTACTTTAGTCAGTAGGCTGCCCCGGGATGTTACTTTTAGCGCGGGTTACGAAATGTCATACCTCCGGCATGTAAACGATCGCATGGTTCTTCCCCTGAGGCTTCAGTTCCTCACTGTTGGCGTCCAGGATGCCGGCAACGTTTCGTGCATACTCGATGACGGACAGCTGCATGCCCATGCAAACACCAAGGAAGGGAATCTTCTTGGTACGGGCCCAGGTAATTGCCTTGATCATACCCTCCGTGCCGCGCTCACCGAATGCACCAGGCACCAGGATCGCGTCGGCGGTGCACACATCATGCCATGCCTTGTGAAACTGAACGGGTGCGCTTTGCAGCGTCTCGTCCTCGAGGTGGCCGGCATCAACCCAGATAATGTTGACCTGCTTACGGCAGTGCATAGCCGCATGCTCGAGAGACTTGCAAACGCTCATGTACGCATCTTTGAGGGACACGTACTTGCCCACTAGCGCGATGTTGACGGTTTCGAGAGCGTGCACAGAGCCTTGCGCCAGGCCGACCCACTGCTTCCACATCTCCTTGCCCTGCTCGACCAGTGCCGGTGAGCGCTCGTAGTTGCTCAAGTCCAGCAGACCACTGATGGTCTCCAGAACGTTCTGCTTCTCCAGCAGCATCGGCACGTGGTAGGTGGTTGAGACATCGTGCACGGCGATAACCTTGTTGTTCTCAACTTGGCACATGTCCGCGACCTTCTGGATTGTGGCGCTAGATAGAGGCTGTTCACAACGGCAGGCAATCTGCACACGATTATGTGAGCCAATGTTTCACATCAGCCTGTCGGAACATCAAACACTTACCAGATCAGGACTGAGACCAGCGCTGCGAACGTCGCTGACGGCTCGCTGTGTCGGCTTCGTCTTTTGCTCACCTCCTGGGCCCGGTCTAAACGGCGTTAGCCTGCAAGCTGAATCGATAGGCTCCGTTATGACTCACGGGATCATCGGCACATAGGACACGTGAATTTGGACAAAGTTACCCTTGCCGGCGCGACGCTGTAGCTGCGAGATGGCGTGGATGAATGGTGCACTTTCGATGTCTCCGACAGTTCCACCGAGCTCGACGACGCAAATGTCGGGCTGGCGGCCAGAATCATCGGTAGGGACCAAGGCAACCCTTTGAATCCAGTCCTGAATGGCGTTGGTGATGTGAGGCACGCTATTTCGAGATATCAGACATCTACCATTCCTTGGCTCAGGGGTTCGGTACACCTACACCTGCACGGTTTTACCGAGGAAGTCGCCCCTCCTTTCCTGGTCCAGCACCTGCTGATAGATCTTGCCTGTTGTGATGTTGTGGTCCCTAGTCAGGGTCGTGGCAAGGAATCGTGATGAGGACCCGATATCGAGGTCCATCTCACCACCCTGGGAAAAGAAAGAGTCAATTGAAGAACATAGTGACAGGAAGTGCGTCTCCTGGTCCCAAGAGGCTTACATCGTCCGTAACATAGACTTCGCCATGTCTGAAATCTCTTATCAGTACAAAGAAAGCTGGGGGAGAAGCAAGAGTACACACTCAACCGGGTTCATAGTTCCGGCATCTTGATTCAAATACGGATCTATCTTCAAGTACGTGACGGTGAGACCGGTCGTCTTGAGCAAAAGGCCAACGCTAGAGGCGATGATACCCTTGCCAACACCGGAGATGACACCTGATAGGAAAACACCAATTCCGTCAGCCTCATTGTTCTCTTTCAAGCACAACCCCGCGCAACACCTCGCCCATTAAAAATTGGCAGGCCACACATGCGTCAACGGATGGTTAACTCACCTCCCGAAACCAGAACGTATTTCATGTTTGCGTGTCGTTGGCCGGCCTGCAACGTCACGGACGGTCTTGGGAGGAGAGTGAGTGCCAGTCGCGTGAAGCCTCACCGCCGAGCCATGAAAAAAAAGTCAGTAGCGTGAAAAGATGCGGCGACGCGATGCGGGACGAGATCACGTGATCGCGCGACGGACGGTTCTTTGCTAACAACGGGCGGACGCGCCGACACCCCGCCAACGCTCAATCCGACCATTGAGGAGCTTTGGTTGGAGGTGCCACTCCATGATTGTTATCGATGTATTCTCAAGAGAGTCGAGTGCCGCAATGACAGGGAGGCTCGTGATTTGCAAGCCACACCGTTATGCAAAGCCGATTCGGAAAGAAACGGATACGCTTCCATCGGAATGCCCTGGAAACATGTTCAGTAACAGTCCCTCAACCAAGCGAGCAAAGCCAAAACCCCTGCCCTTATATGACAACGCCGCTAATATCGACCAGATGCAAGTGCTTCTTTCGCTCGACGCAGCTAGGCAAGTGATGGCGGGGTCCATCTGCGGTCTTGTGTTCCATCGACAAGAAGCTCATGCAATGGCATGCACGACCTTTGCCTGTTGCGGAAAGCCGTTCGGATGTCGCTTTGTGGCGGGGATCGTCGATGAAGCACTGACACGGCCCTTTTCTCATTTATGTTGGTCAGTTCCCCGTGGGGGTGCTGGCTTTTGTCACAAACTCTTGATCTTCATTCTGGAGTTGATTTGCCGACCCAAATGCGGTGTCATAAATCCTCATCAGGGGACTATATAGTTCGTCGACCATGAGAATGCATCCTGACAGACACTCAAGAGGCTTGCAGCCGATATGACTCCTTCAATCGAAGGGTACACTTTTCCAAAGGTATCTGGCCCTCGTGCGACACAGTCTCGCAGCACGGTGTTTCAGGAACATGACCTGGGATGCATTTCAATCTCTTGCCGCGATGCCAAACCCCCTCACTGACGTAGCTTCTTGACCTGTACCGACAGGTATCGGGCAACCTGCCTTGACAATTGCCTGCGATCGTCTGGTTGGCAGGCAGCGACAACACCTAGGCCTAGACTCAAGCGTGGGGGTTTGGATGCCATAAATATGGCCCAGGTCTTCCCAAGGTAACCATACTCAGGCTGAAATGGTTGCCAAGGCCCTGCTATGCCTGCGGCTGGGTGGTGGACGAAGCACACTAACAACGGTCTTAGAAATGTCAAGGCAACGTGCCTATTATGTAGCCGACTTTGCATCGTGAGCGAGCTGGCGTGCAGCTTCATGCAGCTTGCAGGTAAATGGGCGTATTCTCGACCAACCGCGGACGTTTGAGAACTCGCGGCAGGTGTTGATGCTTCCCTTTCTGATGCACAACCATGGGTCTGGACTCGAATTTCGGGTTTCCCCCGAACGATGTTCCGTACGGGCCGCTTGCATGCCCCGTCCAGGGTCTTGCATCTGCTGAGGTCCAGACTCAAAGTGTTTCTTCGTGTCGAATGATCGCATCGTCTACTTCAGATTGACCAAGATACGATGCTCCTCAACCGGTCTTTCAATGATCCTTAACGATCCTTCAACGCGCCCCCCCGCCCCCCCCCCGAATCGTCGATTCAAATGGGAAAGGTGCGCATGGCAATTGAGACCACTGACTGGTCACATCTCGCCTTCTTGAAGTCAACTTTTTTGACGTGAGTGTGTCTGCGCACTCAGCTAAACCGCCAATTGTGCCAAAGCCGGCCACACTTAGACGATCACGGGTTTGTGGCGTGCGTGTGGCAGTCGAGGACCAATGCGAGAAGTGCGTCGATCCTACGGGGTCTCAGAAGAACATTGCGTGCGCGAGCGCGGACCCGTCACCGAGATCCTAGGTGCCATGCAACATGCAACGCTCCTCGCCTCACAGCCAGCGTTGGACATTCACGTTACCTCAAGCTGACCCTCCGACTGCCGGCCGGAGGCCAGGTTGAGAGTGCCAGAGCATACTGCCCAGAGCCGGATGATGCCCGATCGGTCCTCCAGCCACAGGATTGCATGTTGACAGCATTCTCGTCACTGGCCAATTCCCTTGGCCACGTTATGTGGTCTGTCTATGACCAAAGATGGAGAAAGATAAGACCAAAAGTATCGCTCCAACGCTTTTGACTTTGAGCTTGCAAAGTTGTGGTAAGACCTTCCCGTCGTGTCGAGGGGTGGCCCGTCCCGTACCGTGTCGAGCATCTTCGGTCTCCCACCAATTTCTGACATTCTTGGAGTGTGAAAGCGCCGCCAAGCGGCACTACTCAGCGCCAGACCCCTCCCACCAGCGGTCTGTGTGGGGATGAGGCGTCCCGTCTGTGCTCTATCCTATGCGATTTTGTTCCATCGCGCATCTCTTCCTAGTGATCACCATGCCCATCATTACTCGCTGCGCAGGATGATTGCAAGTGCCGAGTATTGCCGCTCGGCTCAAACAGGTCGGTTTCCGTGAGCTGACTTGGATTGCATGAACAGAGCCGGGTTATTGGTTCTGACCAGGATTGCATGGGATCTGACTGTTTAGTCTCTACTCATCCGCTAGTCCTCAAGCTGACTTCGTGGGTGCACCTAAATTGCGACCAAACGGGATCATCATCAGCTACTTTACTCATGTCTTCTTCCGGGACCAGTGTCAAAGTCGCATGGAGATTATGGCGATACGGTTCAAACAGCATGTTGGAACAGCCGGCCAGTAGACCAGACCAGACTGCACACGGTACACCTCTCCGAGGTATCATCGATGGAAGACGCACGCAGGGTGTCTTGGGGATATGTAGGCAGGCAGCCCGGTCAAATCACGAGCGGCCGCTTCTACAATAACGTGCCATGCTCCGCGCCATGATATCATGGCACAGCGACCTGCGTCGGAGACAGCCATTGGCATGGGCATCTGATTTCGCGAGCCCCATGCATGGGTTATTAGCTTATGCGGCGAGCACACCCACCCCATCTTGTACGTGAGCACGGAGAGAGGGTCCACGAATGCGGCATGAAGCCAGCAGTGAAATGGGGTCATGTTTGGCGAGTGGAATCGATCTGTCATCCTCTTTCGTCCCCATTTCCCATAGTTGCTGACGATACGCAGGCTATGGTAGCACTCGAGCGGAGTCGTATCGCCAATTGCCAATCTATGACCCAGCATTCTGAATCGTAGACAGTCTGCAGATGACCCCCATGGTTGTTCCTACGCTTCCGGAGTAGGTCAGCAAACCTGGATCAACGCCGCCATTCCACACGGTGGTTCCGATGCCAATCACGCGATGGCTCGTCTCAGCTCGCCCGAGTAGATGTTGACTAGCAAGCGCCACAGGTCGATGGCATCTGCATGAGACTCCAGTGCTGCAGGCATGGTGTCGGCGCGCTCACCTCGACGCCCCAGACAGGCAAGTGCACAGACCAGGCATCTTGGGCAACACAGGGATGTGTACATGGGGGTACCTCGTCGTCTCTGGTCGCTGGCTGGACCCAGGGACGCTAGGGAACGGAGGGGGGGCAGCCAGGCTTGTGCTTGTGAGTGGGGATATGCGGCGCCAAGGTCAGTTCCCCTCCAGATGGCAGCAAATGCGCCAACGAACAGCACGGCCAAAGTCGTTGTCCTGAGGTCCCCGTTGAGGCGCAAGTTTCCTACCTTTTCCGCACATCGTCACGATGGTAGCGACGGCATAGAACGGTGTGGTTCTTAGTCGCATCTTGGCGGTGGCTCTCTGGAGATCATTCATCAAGACACTGCCAGCCACTCCACTCAACACAGTCCGGTTCTGCCCTTTGCCGGATCATCACCGTTCCTTGACCATCCTATGATGCTGCGGGGAGCCTCTGGCCACTAAGAGAACTGGCAGAGCTCGCCCAGGCAGACAGGATTTGCCGTACAGAACTACAAACTTTCAACTACGACGCTTGACGGAGCTTGCTGGACCCTTTCACCACTCCGGTTCTGATAACTGAGACCCTCTCCACCCTATCAGCCCCTCCATCCCGCCCTCCTTCGCTCTTCTTCGACTTGTGATCTGCCATAGCCATCGCCTATCTGGGGCAACACGCAGCAGCCTTCGTCAGCCAGTACTGCGGTTCTGGGTTTATGGCTGGCGTGCTCTAAATCGAGTCGACTGCCGCCACCGGCCTGCCGCTCCCCATCCCATAGAACGAATCTGGATTCATCAACTCACAATTCCCATCCCGTTTGGTGGGCAAATCGCTGGCTGCGAGCTTCCATTACTTACCGATCAACTCGAAACGGCACACCCTTAACAGACAGCTACGCCGGACACAGACAAAGCCAGGGATCTTTTCGATACTGCTGGAGCATCTCTAGGGATACGATGGAAACGGTCCTGGCGATATCACATCCTCACGACGGCCTACCATGGCAATCCCACGACAATTCATTACCAGGGACGGCCGGCCCCGATACTGTAACGGATGATGGAGACCTCGACGCTGACTGGATGGAGTCAACTCACCAGATCCAAATGCACATCGAACAGCTCTCACCCATCAGCAACGAGGTGGAAGGCAGTATGGACGATTCTACGGCGCCGACCATGATACACTCCGCTTCCTCAACCTGTACAGATACTTGGAGCACGGGCACCGGACAAGGCGAGCAAGACGACATGGACAATGACATTCACTGGGAACAAGGCTCTGATGATATCTTGACGGTGCCGAAGGTCGAACCCGTGGATGACGATGAATTTGACTTCAACGACCTGAAGCCTGCACCGAAATCCCCAGGGCCCGCCTCCGACACAGCTGATATGCCAAAGAAGAAACGCCCTCGCGGTCGGCCAAGGAAACATCCACTGACGCCCGCCGTCAGCGCCAACAAGGTTACCAAGGGTCGTTCTAAGACCGGGTGCATTACATGCCGGAAGCGCAAGAAGAAGTGTGATGAGGCGAAACCGCGTTGTAAGAGGCTCATGCCCAGCGTTTCCCAACACCCATCCCACTGACATCCGTTGACAGGCATGAACTGTGAGAAGAACGCGGTTGTGTGTGAAGGCTATCATGAGAAGCAGCTATGGAAGAGTGGCCGGGAGAAGGCCGAAGAAGGTAGGTCTCGACACTGATGCCACGATCACAGCAGCCAGCTGACATATTCGCAGATCGGATACGTAGAGAGAGCCTACCATCCATCACCATGCAGCCCATTTTCCATGGTGTAGAGACGTTCGAAGACAAGATCGCCTGGAAACACTATGTCAACCACTTCAGCAACGTCTTGACAGTCGAAGGAGAGGCTAAGAATGCTTTTAAGGATATCTTACTTCAGCTCGCTATGCAACACCAGGGCTTGATGCATTCTATCCTCGCCGTGAGCAGCAAGCATATGGATTTCGCTGCCCCATACGCGTCCAAGATGCTTCAGGACCATCCCATGACCAGTCGCGAGGCTCTCGAGGAGAGGGCAGCGTACCATCATGAACAAGCCATGACACGCATGTGGGAGGACATGCGTAAAGCTCAAGAGCCGTCCCAAGATGACGACTCTGAAAGAAAGACAGTCCTTTCCGCTCAATATGGCCAGATTCTCTGCCTCCTGCTACAGACTCGCGCAGAGGGGAACCCACGTGGCGAGCACCGGCTGCATCTCCAGGCCTACCAAAGACTGATGCAGCAATACCCGCCTGAGGACTCGACATTTCACACCTTCATCAGCGAATTCTTCCAGTACCACATCTACGCTGACGATCTGCTCTGGCACCCTGAATCAAATGTCACCCGCCTTGCATCGGAGGACTGGGAGTCGACCTTCCCGATTCATCCCCCACGCCTCCTTGGTGTCGCGGATGGCCTGTTCCGTTATATGTCACAGATCACGACCATGCGCAACACAATTAGGGCGAATATGTCTGGCTGCGTTGAGCCTCTGGTGGACTATACAAGCCTTTACCGAGCTGCCGAGATCGATGCTGCTATCTGCGAATGGCAGCCTGCCTGGCCTGCCGGCGACAGTCGGGACCGTGTGAGTTTGCTGTACAAGCAGATGATGTGGGTGTATCTCTTCCGGACCATCTATCCTCCCTGCGCGCCTGTGGCACGGCGGTCTACCTTTAGCACCTTGCCACCCATGACCACATCCATGACTCCTTCACGACGGGCGTCAATCACATCAAGCATCTGCTCATCCGCATCCGCCCCGGCCATGGTCGCCAGCGCTTCCATGAACGGCATGCACTGGGCGAGCAGCTGCCCGCCTACACGCACCCCATCCCGCACCAACTCAATGCACGAGCAGTCCTCTTCTTCATCCACCTGCCAACCTCTTCACGACAATGACTCCGTCCGCACCTCATCCCCACCACCAACCCGCCGCCCTGCTCACCAAGATCGCCGCATCACCGTCGCTGTGGAAGAGTCCCTAGCCATCCTCGAGACTTTTAAGCCCTCTGACCCTACGCAAACCCTGCTCCTGATCCCTTGTGTCGTCATCGGCACCTCGTGTTTTGAGCCGGCTCAACAGGAGAGGGTTCGAGCAGCAGTCAGAGCAGTGAAGGGCTATACGGGACTGAGGAATTGTGATCGTGCAATGGAGTTGTTGGAGAAGGTATGGCAGTTGATGGACTCCGGCGATTGGATCGCGGTCTGGGATTGGCAAGGCGTGGCCAAACGGATGGGCATTGACTTCCTTTGTGCTTAAGTCGAGAATGTCTCGTGTTTGACTCTTGCAGGTCATGGTGTTCATTCAGAGCACTCGACAAGTGGCCTCTTCTCCTTTCTTTCACATTTCCTTCTTTTCAACGTTCACTCATGGCGTTTCTCTCTACAGCATTTGGTCTGGCGGCAGTCGTGCTTTAATTCGCCCTTTTTCGCCGCAAGTTCTTGAAAGCCGGCACGACATTTCATTTTCCTCTTGGAATCATTTCTGGGTTTTGTCCCTCTGTCTCCTTCTCTGACTTGTCTCGCTTTTCACCTGATCTTTGCGTTTGTTTTGCATCTGCTGGTGTGTGTACAACCCGCTCACACGCGGCCTTCGAGGAGGGAGGATATACCCGTTCTAAACGGAGGGCGGTCATCTGATTTACATCCAGTTTCTTGGGAGATCTAAATTGTTTTGCTGCGCATCACTCCGATGGCCTCTATCTCGTATCTTGCAGGCGTATCCTTGCTTCCTATTTTGCCTTTCGGCTTGGGCGGTGGCGGCTGTTTGTGATTTATCTTGTTCCTCTCGTTCAAAGTACGAGTTAGCGTGATTGTGAAATGCAATTTGCCCTGATATGGGCTGTTCCTACTTCGCCTTCCTCGATTTCATATGTCGTGCTGTGATTTGCCTTGTTAATCAAGGGATACAACAACCTTCGTCTCGGGGAATCGTGCGTGAAAGACAAGCCATAGGGTCTCGCGTTGAAATGAAAGGAGGCTACAATCGTAAATAATACAGGACATAGACGTATACACAAGCAAAGCCGAACCAGCGACATCATTTTGGATCCTTTCGATACACCCCTTAAAGTCATAGTCAGGTTCGATCAAAGCAAAAAGAGGACGCCGCAGTCGAGCTCTCCGGGCTCACTCATCAACACACTTTTCGTTGTCCATCCATCGCAGAACTCAAGAAAAGCCTCTGTGACGTCCACTCGATTCAGGAGAAAAGAAATCAAACCCTCAGTAATGTCCTTTGGACAAACATGTCACCTGTCCTTGCCCTCCTCAAAGTAGAATTTCCCCAGCTCACCACCACGACCTGGACTACCCAACGCAGAGGGACCAGATCGCGTCTCGCCACTGTCGAGGGTCTGCACAATTCGCTCTGCAGTCTCGCGCATTGGGTGTTGTGATGGGCCACCTGCTCTCATCGACGCTGCTGATTCGCCAATATCGTCAACGTAGGGCTGTGGCTGGTCACCTGCCATCGGAGTATCTCTTTCTCGAGCGCGACCGTCGCTCAGCCCGGAGTTGGTCCTCTCGAGCATCCATGCCTGCTGTGCTGCGGTCGTTGATCCTGGGACTGGTCGTCGGTGGTAGATGGGCCCGGAGACTGTACTGCCAGCTCCCTCACCAAAGCCCACAAGTGAAGCGGATCCATCATCGCTCATACGATCCTCGTACCCGCCGACAGACCGGGAAGCCATACCATCCATGTCCTCATCCATAGCGTCTGGATCGGCTCCCATACTGGCGACACTCTCCGGTGCGTCACGGTAGTTCGTACCCGTACTAAGCATGTCCTCATCTCTCTCACCAGCAGTGGTCCTTGAGCCATCACGCTCCTCCTCACCGACATGACTTTCGGTTGCGCTGGCAGTGCCAACAGTGCTCATTTTCGTGACAGCAGTAGGTTGGCCATTGCTGTCGAAGTACGCAGGTGTGAGGGGATGCTGGGAGTTTATGAAGTTGGCAGGGAAGCCGGTCGAGGTCGGCGTGGTCTGAGGTGATGGCGATGCGCCGCTGATGGAGTTCTGTTGGTGTTGTTGCGCCAGAGGTCGAAGGGTTGAGACACGCTCGAGACCAGCAAGTCGGGAGATACGATCAGCGCGCTCAGCTTCGAGGGAGGTTGTCGAAGGATTGTGAGTGTGACCGCGGGCGAACGGGCCGCCTTGCTGAGGAAGGTGACCTCGATGGCCATCTTTGATCGCGGTGGTGGACAGCGTAGAGAGGGAAGTGGTTGTGCTGGTCGGAGTACCGCTGGGGATCATTAGCGGGGATTCAAACGAGTCATCTTGTCAGATTATGCAGAGACGCACGGCATATCATTGGGGGTATCCGGTTGGGAGCCCGGAGGCGGGAGGTTGATGAAGGTTGGATGCGACGCCTGCGTCATCTTGTGAAGCTTCGTGGTGGGACTCGACGAGTGCAACTGGGTATCGCGCGGCTTTCAAGAGAAGTACAGACAGCTTCTGACAAGAAGTCCCGAATCAAAACGAGGTAAGGTCGTACACGGAGTTAGTCGCCGAGGATATACTTGGGAAAGAACAGAGCGAGGCGCATTCGTGAGGCGAGGTGAGGCGATGGATGTTGAAGCTTTGACCGGCAGTGGGGGGACTCGACGGCGCGATTTGCAGCAGGGGACCCCGCGTCGCCCAGGCAAGCGTCACGCTACAGACAAAATCTGGAGGCGGCTTCAGTGGATCAGCGCACTAACGGGTCCCCTGGAACTCAGCGATGACGTCGCTGGTAGCAGCGCCTGACTGTGACAATACCTCAGACTATGGTACCTTGGGGCAGCGGCGCGTTCCAGGTTTACAGCGTGGGACCTACCCTAAAGCATCTAGATAATAGAAGAGTCGTGACGTTATGCGGTGTGACGAGACCGTGATCAGGTGTCAGACTTGTCCGGGTAGAAAGATGAGCCTTGATTCTCGGTTCACCCAAAGGTCAGCTTGTAACACTCAATTGGTCCCGCAATCACGTACATGCTTGCTACATGAAATGGGTGATCCGTTGGATCGTCAGCCGCGGAATGGGATTCGTCCACCTCTGTTTCGAAATCTAGGACATGGCTTGGCTTTTTCTTCACCCTCTCGTCACCCCGGTTTTGCTTCTCGCGCCAGCTAAGGTATCTTCTGCGAAGCTGGTAATGTCAAGTATAACTCTCCTAAAACTGGAAGTTGGAGAGTGGGGCAGCGGCTGCAGCGATGGTGTTCCTAAAAGTAAGGTAGCGTGAGAAGAAGGAACGGGGACAAACTCAAAAGTCAGGATAGGAGAAGTAGTGGTCTGCGAGATCAGAGGGAAATGAACAAAAGCAGTTGCTTGGCATTAAATTCCCTTCGATTTCATATTTCCATATTTTTGGTACCTTTCTCAGCGTTCACACTGCCTTTTTACCACCGACGAGTGAAATCTTGAACAGCGTGTCTCTCATTAACGATTTACAATTAGTACGTTTGGTGTTTCGTTTGGGCATCGACCCATAAGCAGAGGACTGGGGCTCTCTTGAAGGATAACAACATGCCTCATATAGACCGGAACGAGCAGGAATATCCTCCCGAACACCATTAACCTAATTGGGCTTATTTTGGCTCTGCACACGATGCACTGACAAGGATACGGTTGTGATCATTATAGTTGGCGATCCAAAGCTACGCTGAGCGTCACCCAAAGTTATGAATCAGCATGACCGAGATGTAAACACCTTTAGCCATGAGAGCCCCTGCGAAATCTTGCCTCCTCATTACGTTCTCAGGGCCGGCCTTAGATGTTTGGTTTAGACCAGTGCAGCCATCCCAAAGGTCATCATGGCAAAGCCAGCGCTAAGCAGGATGAATCCCGGATCACGAACCGAGACTCCAGCTGCCGCGCCTTCCTGGTCATCCGGGCTTGAAGTCTTCTCGGCAGGCCTTCCCTCGGTTCCGGTCTCGTCGGTGATAATAGCGGTAGCTGTAGAGGTAGCTGTGATGATCGAGGTGCTGTTTTTGGCAATGGTGGTTGTGTTGGCCACGGGCATGGGGCTGGTGGCAGCCAAGACGCTGGTGAGAAGGAGCGTCAAGAAGACGAGGTACTTGGCAAAGAAGTTGGCCATTTTGAACGTCTGTAATTCCGTCCTTTAAAAAAAAAAGTGGTTTCGGTAACAGAATTGACGGCGAAAATTATAATGAATGTGCGGTAAGGAAAGCGAACGAATGGTTAACGAAGGACGGCAAGGTTCTGCTGGCGAAGCAAGAAATCCCAGTGATCTCTCGCGGCACCCTGAGTCTTTATGCCCTTCGCACAAGGGACTATTGATGCTCAATCTACGTCCATTGATCATGGTGAGACTTGTAAACAAGCCTCGACCGAGCAGAAAACGGCCACTGATATGCGCCATGTCCTGTCTCAGTCTCTTAACACTCACTATAGATATGAAGGCAGTCCAGCAGATCCGAGCAATTGGTAATTGTGACACTTTTGGTCTGTTGCCATAGCTGGAGCCAACTAAACGCGGAATGGCTGGAATGGGGAATACTCTGCCGGCAGCGAAATGGGGCATTCCACCGTCAACGGCGGGATATTGGTGGCTGCAATCTTGTCTCGAACCTGCTACATATTGTCGTTTGTTTTCGACATGGAGGAGGACTCCAGTAGTTTGCATTGGCAGATCGACCAGGGGCATTCTGCATGGCTTTGCCTCTCGGGTCCGAAGAGTGGCCGATAGGATACGTACGGGTCGAAGATTTGTGATCCGGGGCGGAGCACATGCATCGAACATGCTTAGGACTTCCCAGCGGATGTCGATTGAGCAAGGAAACAATCCTGCGAGTCCTGCATTGCGCAAGGCGGAGAACAATTTGTGATGATGGTACGTGAGGAGTCAACTGATGGAAGGAAGGGTTAGAGGGAAGGCGCGACGGCTTGTGCAACCCTTGAGAAGGTGGCAGACCAACACCACACATTCCCTTCCCTACTCGAGAACAACCGTGACGGCTGCTATCACGCTCCGAACCTCTGTATCGTGGCTATCACCATTGAAGCAGGGAAACCGGATGAAACAAAAGCCAATCGATCCTGATCTGAGAATCTGCCTTCCAAGCAGAGCCCCTCCGAAAGCCTGACCAAAGTCCTCCGTCTACGCCGTTTGGGCTGCCCCTCACACCATCCAGCACCCTTGACCCCGGCGACGCGTGCCATGACAACATTGGACACTCCATCGTCCAGTGCAACGCAGCTGCAGTAGCCCATTATGGCTTATTAGATATCGAGCACCCGCGCAGGGGTCGCTGCCGATGACTTATCGCTTGGCCAGCCTCCATACGATCCAAGTCGTGGATTTCGGCCGATGAAACAGGCCAGCGGCGCGTCATGTTTCCGTTGCCGCTCTTTAGCTATCGCAGCAAGCCTGCCCGCTCGATCAAAGTACCATGGGCGGCACCAAAAGCCTTGTTCTCATAACCGGGGAGACATTGGACCGTTGGAGCGGATGCTGGTCGCATAGCTTCCTGATGCCAGCCCTATTCACCACCATGCATGCATGACTAGGGCGTGGCAACGCCTGCCAACCAGGCTGCGACGATGGAGGCTGAGCGAGGTGCATAAGCAGTCAAACTGGAGGCCCATCCCGATTTCCGGAAGTCTTCAGCCTCAAAATTTTCGTGGAACCTTCAGATTCGATCCATACCCTGCTAGCAACACCCGGTTCGCCTCTTGATATCACACAGCTGGTATCGCGATGGTCTTTGAGGTACACAATGGTTCTTTATGATGGTCTTGACACACTCATTCAGTCGACCAATACTCCACGTCTAGAGTGAGGCCCAAGATGCCTAACCAGTCCCTTACTCGCAGATATCGCGGATACTGACGTCCCACAGTCTCGTCTTCGTCCATAGTCTCGGCCTTGGGCCAGAGACAACTTGGCACGATGATAGCTCTGGTAAGAACTGGATCGAGGAGGCGGACTTCGTCCTCGGCCTCGGATGGAGAGTGAGGGTCATGTCTTTTCGCTACAACTCAGATATTGCCTCCAACATGTCCGCAGCCAGCATTGCCATTCACGCAAACGACCTTCTCTACCATCTTGAGAAGGCAATGGCCAAGTCTGATGTATACTCCCACTCCCAGGAATTGGAAGGCCGGAGAACATGCTAATGCCCTGCCAGAACATCGGTCTGTTTTTCATTGCACACGGACTCGGTGGTGCTATAGTAAAGAAGGTGGGAACTTAGAATGAGATGTATATTCGCAAGTCACGCTGACCAAAAGCATCTAGGCTTTGAGGGTGCGCGATCTAGCTTCGAATTGCCCTCGCGTAAGAGATGCTAGCACTGGCGTTGTATTCTTTGGAACTCCACATGTGGACACCAGTTCAGAAGCTTTGTTACAGACAGTCAGAAACACTGTACAGCTACTCCGACATGACCATCACACAATTGATGATGATGATGTTAGACACTTTGCTGCCGCTGTAAGCTCAGTCAACTCCACGTTCATCAGCACGAAACCGAAGGCACTTCAGAGCATCTCGTACTGGGAGGAAGAGGAATCACTGTGGAAGTCTGCCGATGGCGATGAATGCTCGGGTTTAGTATGTGAGACTGTTTCTTTTGCCATCTTACCTTGCACTCATCACATTTATAGATCGTACCCAAGAGCTGCCAGAAGCCCGAGCTCTGGAACAACCTGGACATCTCGATAGGCTGCAAGTACTTAGATTTGCCGCATTTCCCAAGTATGTTTGATACTCGATTCACAAAGTTCATCAACGACTTTACAGGACTTGTGAACCGCGTCCTGGAGCATAAGACCGTGGTCATCAAGCCAGTGAAATTGCCGTCGGCTGAGTCTCCCACCGCTGGCCATGGAACGTCATCAACCCGCAAGCGAGGCCGACGCACACGATCTGGGAGGGCCAGATCCGCTAGAGGTGACGTCGGTACCGACGACTCTGACACCGAAGATGAACATTTCACGTCATGGCAAAAGCGAAAGCAGTACGAGGAAGACCGCACACGTCTTGACAGTTTCCTCCAGTCTCTGAGAGGTTGGTCTGATGAGAACACTGGACACGACGTCTTTGTGGCGACTGGCACATGTGACTGGATCTTGGCTAGCCAGGCCTTGAGTATGTGGCTCGACTTTGCGACGTACGGTACATTCTTTTGGCTAGCTGAACCAGGGTCCGGGAAGACGCACGTTGCCAAAGCGTTGGCGACTCATATCGAGAAAACGAACACAAAGGACATTGTATTGACGTTCTTCTGCGGGAAAAATGAGCGAGCACCTTGTTTATGGGATTATTTCACATGGTCTCTTCTTCAGGCTCGACCTTCACTGTTCACGTCGGTGCCAAAGAGACATCAGGGACGCGATGAAGATAGCGAGCCCCTCAGCCTTGGAGACTTCGTCGACATTTGGGCCAGTCTTCGACAGTGCGAAGCTGACGATGACACGAAAGACACTGTGTGGCTGGTGATCGATGGACTGGAAGCGTGCGGCGACGAGATATTCCTCCAATTCTGGAATAGCCTGGAGCAGCTTAGGAAGCGCCAGGTCGATTCAAAGAAGCCACTGGCGTTGCTAAAAGTGCTTTTCACGGGCACCCTTACTCCAGCTATGATTGCTGTTGCAGGCGGAGTGTCTCGGTACTCCGTATCGCCAGATCTGATCAAACAAGACATAGCTCGCTACGTTGATACTCGCCTGAATAGGTGCATTGACAGCGAAAGCCTGCTAGACATCAAGGACAATGTCGAGAATCTGAGACAAGAGATCAAAGAGGGCTCAAGTGACTACTGGCCCTTTGCAAGAGACGCCACCGCCGAGGTTGAGCTGATGTTGGGGAGAAATCTCGCCAAAGTGGCATCATTCACTGGCCGCCTTCCGCGCAAGCTGGAAATGCATCTTCAACAAACACTGGTCTCACTGCGTCAATCCATTGGATCCTCACGATATCTCTATCCCCTTCTCATCATTCTTGTTTCGAACCAGGGTGGCCCTGAGCTGAACATCTATCAGCTGAAAGATGCGCTCTCTTCTCTTTACAGTGCTAATGAGGTACAGAAACTTGACCTTGCAGATCTGGTACTGAGACATTGCGGTGGACTACTTACCTGGACCGGAACAGGATCACTTTACTTCCGGCACTCTGGCTTCGTGGACTCATTAGGGCAAAAAGTCACCGATGCCCGGCGTAAAGCCAATCTTGCATATGTCTGCATGACATACCTACTCCAAGATCACTTCAAGGCAATGCCCCTGCCAGCAAACTTCAAGGATCCTTTGGTGTGGTTGAACGAGAATCATCCGTTCTATGCATATGCGGTTGAGAATTGTCTAGAGTTTGTCGCCGCGGCAGGCGGCGATGATGGCAGACTCCCACCTCTATTCCTACGCTTATTCCTCGAGGACTGCCCTCAATGGAAGATGGCTCGCGAATGGATCAAAGTGTGTCCAAGTTACCAATCCCCTTATGAGGACTTTGAGACCCTCGCCATTATGCCGATAATCCGAGACGAAAGGCTGTTGCCAATCCTAGAACGAGTATGTCCGCCGCCGCCAGATCTCACGGAGTTTTCATTGGTCCAGCGTACAAAGCACCAGTTGAGAGCTTGGTGTCGACCTGCGGGCAACCATATGCCCCAATTCGCTCTACCAAAGGAATGGCTCAAGGCACGGACGGATCGTGAACACACTCCCCTACTTGCTGCAGCAAGGCAAGGCAACGTTAATGCTGTCCGATACATCCTGAAGTGGCATCCAAACGTCAATGAACGTGGAGGTCCTGATATGAGGTCCATCCTGATGATGCTGTACTGCAGCCAGTCCTTTGGAACTCCGGAAGAGAGATCAACGCGTTTAACGGCCATAACGAGCGACTTATTGCAGCGAGGAGCAGATCTGAACCTCGGCGACAAGCGAGGTTCTTGCCCCCTCCACGTTGCTTGTGATCAAGCATCGCTGCCACTCACCCGTCTTCTATTGGATAACGGGGCAGACATCAACGTCAGTGATCAGGACGGCTGCACGGCCTGGCAGATTGCCTGCGAAAGGCGCTTCCCTGACTTGCTGGGTGAGCTGGTGGAACGGGACGTTGAGGTCGATTCGTTATTCGACTCCGGAGAGACGGCTCTTACGTACCTGACACGATGCGGCTGGCTTAAGTGTCTTCGTGTGGTCGTTCCAAAGGCTGATGTAAACATAATTGATCGCACAGGGGTTGCACCAATCCATCGAGCGGTGCAAGTTGAGGCAAACCGGTATGAAATCCTTGAGCTCCTTATCTCCAAACCTGGGATCAACCTGGATGCATTGCAGAGTCGCGTATTCGGAGACAACAACCCTGAAAGGGCCACGGCTCTTCTCATTGCCATCACAGCGAATGACCACCGTGCTGCTGAGATGCTACTGCGGGCCGGGGCATCATCACATTACATGCCCGGTTTAGAAGTTCTCCCTCTCGAGCTGGCCGTGCGCCGCGGCAATCGCGCCATCGTGGAGCTTCTTCTTCGACATCGCGCCCCTGTCAACGAATTTCTCATCACCCGACGGAAACAAACCGCGCTCTCAACTGCTGCTACTGCATGCAGCGTCGATATGCTCAAACTTCTGCTGGACTATGGAGCAGACCCAACTATCGAGGATGGTCTGCAGCTTCCGAACGCGGCTCAGCTGATCGTGGAGTCAAAGTCCCCGAATGTTGATGCTCTCAAGCTGCTTCTCGACTGTCCCAATCCCCCAGCCATCGTCCAAAGTCAAAGCTTTGCCGAGAGCGAACATGTTGACTACAGCGAGATATTTATCAAAGCATGCAGTATAAAAGAGACGCAATTTGTACGGGCTCTCCTTGACCATGGTGTCGAGCTTTCTACCTGGTTGAAGCTTCCTGAACAATTTTCTCCTCTGCATGCTGCAGTTCGCTCCGGGAATCTGGAGGTTTGTCATATACTGCTGGAGAAGGAGCCACGCTTCTTGAACATGTTCTGCAGATGTGGTTCCAACATGTTTTCGCCTTTACATGAAGCCTGTTGTACCGGACAGCTGGAGATTGCCAAGTTCCTCCTCGAACAAGGCGCCGATGTCAAACTCCTGACTCCACACGAAGAAAGGTCATGCCTGTTGCTGGCATGTACTTTCTCAAGCCCTGAAATGGTCGAGGTGATTCTTGCCGCGGATCCAAGCATGGCGGATGTTCCCTCTTTCACAGGTTCATCGCCCTTACAGCACTCTTCAGGCCGAGGCCAAGTGAAGGTGACGGAAGAGCTCATCAAGGCCGGCGCTAGCCTGAGTAAGTGGCATCTTGGTAGGTATTCGTGCATATCTAGGACCGTCTTTCATATGATGGGTCCGTTGGCGATTCCTATGGTCAGATTGTATGTCAAGCACGGTCTGGACATCAATGTTCCCATCACAGCTTTCGGTCACACCACATTCCATTGTGCTATCGGAGCTGGCCATCCAGCAGTCATTCGTTGGATGCACGCGCAAGGCGGCAACGGAATACGAACATGTCGCATATCGGAAAAGTCGGAGGTTTGGGAGTTGGGTCTCCGCGCGATGGGGCAGAACATGTCACCGGAGGTTATTGAGATGCTCTTGGCATCCAACCGGGAAACCCTCGCAGATATGGATTGGTCGAGGCAAAACGCACTAGGGAGCTTTAGCTTTGGACGGAAGGCATATCTCTCGCGGCTACACTGGCTATGCGAGGAGATACGCGCAGATACTTCGCAAGATATCTTCGCGGCCATGATGGTCGAACCAGATTTATTCGGCATCACGCCTTTGGACCGGTCAATTGGGATTCGAAAATGCCGCCCAGAGTCACACGCTAGGGTTGCAAAAGTCACTCTGGCATTCATTGAATCTTACCTGGAAATGCCGAATTGGGCGCTCCTGGGTGAAATCAAGATGCTGCTCACAGCAAAGCTCGAGTACTACATTCCCGAGGACCTCGCCCCAGTCATGACCCTGCACTATTCGGTTCCCGGACTGAAGACGCTCCCCGATGGCCAGGTCGAGCAATCGAGCACCACACATTCGCGTCGTTGCCTGACTTGCCGATGGCCAATCTTTGAAAGGTGCTCTTTCTGCATCAAATGCGAACTTGCCTCGTGTTCCGCTTGTCTCGGAGGCGACAAACAACCCCCCTGCGAGCGCGCGGAGAAGCATTTATGGGTTGCCTTTGCGTTGGACTCGACAGTCAGCGTCCAATCTGTTGAGGTCCAGGCAGCTTTCGGGAGGATCAAGGCCGCACTGCTGCGAAAGAGTGAGGACTTGCAGGATGGTTTGAGAGACTCCAGTATTGCTGTTAGCGTCAAGGAAGACGATGGTGATGAGACAAACCATCTACAATCATCGTTGCAGCTTGCCACCCTTCACGCCTTCAACATGCTTGCAATTCGCCGGTCTATCGGAACGATATATCTTCCTCTGTCTGTTCATGCGATCAAACTCATCTCACCTTTTCAAGGCCACATTGCCGAGATGAGGAAGTTCCACGAGCGGAAGATGCTAGACGAAGAGTCGACGCTGGAGAGGAGGATGGAGGAGATGCGGTATATGAGCAGTGCCATGGGCAGAATGGCGTACGCGGACGAGGGTTTATTCAGACAAGATATGGTGCTGGGCGAGATGGCCAGGTTGTTCTCCGAAACCGTAACGGCTTGATGTGACTTGGACAAGGGGTGCGCATAATTTTCTTTGACTTCATCAAGAGCAATATGAGTATACGGGAACCTGTTCATTATGACATCCACCGATATCACAGGCCAGTTATGACCTATGAAGGCCTTTCATCGAATGATCTACTAATGCCAGAACGCTGATGCACGCTTCTTTATGTCTCGTGCTCGCCCTTCCTCAAATCGTAAATCTATAACCTGGGCTATCATCCCCCAGTTCAATTAGCTCCTCCTCTCTTAAACCTCTGTGCTCCTCCTTCATCTCGCCCTCGTCGCGGCGGTTGTTCGCTCGGCGGTACCATAGCCACATGAAAGCGTAGATAATTGTACCCATGGCTACCATGCTGAGGGTGACAGCGTGGCCTCGCATGTAGCGAGGTGCATCTTCAACAGGGCTGGCCATAGAGATTAGCTTGGGGGTGCGGGATATGACGAGAAGCTTACTAGATAAAGGCCGACATGATGCCGGCGCAGTTTCCAATGGTGAGTTGGAGACCGGTAGCTGTTGTTCTCTTTCCATAACGAGGAGAATTGCTCGGTAGCTGCCGATTATGTTAGTAGACCACCCTTTCGTACCTCGTTCCCAATTGCTAGAAATACTCACCCAAGCAAGTGGCAAGCCCACCACGACGTACAGCCCACCAGCCACTAGGAAACAGCCAAAGTAGCGCACTCCTGAGGACGCACCGCCGAGCAAGACCGCGTATCCAATGACGCTGACACAGCCGAACGCAACGCAGAAGAGGCCGCGACGCTGGAGGCGATCGGAGAGGAAAGCGACGGTCATGTAGACTGCAGCGCCTAGGAAGTAGCAGGGAACGGTGAGAAGCTGGACTTCAGCGGGGTGCCAGGTGCCCATGTCTCGAATGATAGTCGGGAGAAACGTTGAGAAGCCTGGACACATGTTAGATGCCTCGAACCAAGGTTACAGAGCGGACTCGGAAGAGGATGAGGGAGACGTACCGTAGAGCATCACGTCGACGCCGAACTGTGCAATAGAGAACGCCCAGACCTTCCAGTCCTTGAAAGCCTTCATCATGTCCACCTTGCTGAATTCCCTGCTGCTGGCGGTATTACCATACTGCCTCCGGTGCCTCTCCTCCATAAGTGCCTTCTCTGCATCGTACAAGAAGTACGCTGTCTGCGAATCATTCGGCAAGGCAAAGTAGGTAATCACTCCAAGCACCACGCTCGGAATGCCTTCGATGATCATAATCCACCGCCACCCGGACATGCCCTGCACACCATCCATATGTCCGATCCCGTATGCCAATAACCCACCAAGCGCACCGGCCACAGCGGCACTCACGAACAAATATCCAACCCGCAGTGCAATTTCATGTTTCGTATAGAAAAGTGTTAAATACACCGTCAATCCGGGGAACAAGCCAGCTTCCAAGGCGCCCAGAAGAAGTCGACACGCAAGCAGTGAAGCGTATGAGTTCACGAGACCGGTGAGCGTAGCGACGATGCCCCAGGAGACGGCGATGAAGGAAAGCCAGCGACGCGGGGTGAAGAGTTTGAGAACGAGGTTGGAGGGGACTTCGAAGAGGAGGTAGGTGACGAAGAGAATGGAGACGGAAACTTGGAATTGCTGGGGGGTGAGCGAGAGGTCTTCCTCGAGGTGGTAGAGGCGGGCGTTGCCGATGTTGACTCTGGAGGTTATTAGTATAAGTGAAAAGTCCAGTGAGAGGTAGAAAACGTACCGGTCGAGGAAGCTGAAAAGGTATAAACCCATTACGAGCGGGATGATGTGAATATCCAGCTTCCTAAGTAGCTTCTTCTCATCGGCAACATCTTCCGGAGAGTGAGAGTCTTCGACATCTTGCATTGGCCCATCATCTGTGTCCAGGGCATCTCTCGCCGTTTTGTCGTCGAGCTTAGAACCCATGGCTACGACTGGCCGTTCCCTCACTGGGAACTTTGTGGTGAGTGAGTTGTGTGTTTGTGTATGTGATTGTGAGAGTGAGAGTGAGTATGAGTCGGGATGTGAGGAATGCAGAAAAATGAGGGTTCGAGGGTTACGTGACCCTGGGAAGCGCCTATTCAACTGCCGACTATCGGCGATAACCCTCGACTCTGTCTCTTCCTCTTGCGACTGATGGAAGCAAGGTGGAGTATTGTAGAAGAGAAAAGTGATCTTGATCCAAATCGCAGACGAAGATGCTCAATTCTCGCCTTCGGTTTGGTCCGCTTATCGCCTCGCCTTTTTTTTCTCACCCCGCTGTCTCACCCAAAAGCGCTCACCCTCCTTCGTCTTGCCACCACTTCTGCAGTGTAACGAGACAATCAGAGGTCGAACTCAAATCGCGATGCTTGGAACAAGCAGAAGAGAGACTTGTTATCTGACAGAATAAGTTATTGCCGAGGTGAAAGAGAAACAGCGTACTTCGGACTTAATTCCCTACTAATTCGAGTGTTGTCGAAACATTATCAATCAGCAAGAGAAAGAAAAAAGCGGGACTAAGGGTCTGACGCTCACTGTTGCAGCTTCCCCTCTTGGAGTCTAGGCACAGCAAGGCCTAGATGGATGGAATGGCCTGACTCACTTCTGGCATGGTAGGCTATTCACTTTCTCAGGCTCTCGAGTTTCGGCGTTCTTTCAAATGCCAAATGATGGATTGATGATGCGGGTGAGGGTATTTGAGTAAGTCAAAAGACGTGGGAATGACATTTTCCTTGACAGCGATTTGAATGCAAGCAATTGCTGTTGTGACACGGGTGTCAAACCATTTGTGTCCCCGTCACTTCTCACGCTGTGTTCAGTACACCCGAACTCTTTGCTCAAGCCGAATATGAGAACAATCTACTTAGTGGTCAAGAGCAGTTTAATCGTAACGTCAAATAGATTGACGGGCAAGGAATAGAGAGAGATATAGACTGGCCTGCAGCTTTTGATTATGCCTTCCCAATTGATGTCTCGACTCATGACAAAACCTTACTCCTATCTCTCGGAGCTCAGTTACTCCATAAGCCGTCACTTGCAGAAAGTCTCACGATACACCATGCTACTTCCCACATGCCGAGCCCCTCCGGCTCGTACCACCGTTGGACGAGCCCACCCTCCCACATGGGGAACACAACATCATGGAACTGAAGCAAAGGGAAAGCAGAGGGAAGAAGAAAAGGTCCATATATATACCACGAGACAAAGGAACAGCATCTTATCTCGCTCTCATTCAGATTAAAACCTTTCGGTATCGCGACTTCACAAAACCACCTCCCATATATGCCACATTTGTCCCGCTTCCAGATAACAATAGTCTTTATCAACAACACGGCCATGTCCCCCCCCCTCTCGGGTATCGTACCAATCTCTTTTTCATCAAGAAGTTTGAAACTCAAGGAAACCTCAATTCAGGCCTTCTCACCTGTAGTTCTGCGCCGGCATCTCGTAAACGTTCTGCGGCGGCGCGGTACTCTGGTGTCCGA
This sequence comes from Sarocladium kiliense, assembly GCA_030734395.1. NCBI lineage: Eukaryota > Fungi > Ascomycota > Sordariomycetes > Hypocreales > Sarocladiaceae > Sarocladium > Sarocladium kiliense. The sequence goes on from JAUZTG010000029.1 coordinate 2,540,644, forward strand.
ACCCTGTTGAATCCATCTCTGCTGCTCCAGCATTCTGCCACCTCGCCGCGGCAGCGTTTCCATCGTTGCCCAGCTCTGCCGCGCCATGGTGGTCATCAGGGCCGGGATGCGCCGGGAGCGAATCGTTGCCGATGCTGCTAACAGTTTGACCCGTTGGTGAGAACGGGCTGGTGGAGTTGAGGGTGCTGCTGCGGTTTGTGGGGGAGGTCGAGCTGGGTTGCGCGTAGGCAGCGCCGTATGGTGCTGGCTTGGCATAGCCAGCACGGCCGTCGCCCATAGCTGTGCCACGGTAGCCTTCGGGGCTGGTCTTGCTAGGAGCTGCGCGACCGCCGGGAGCGAGGAGGCCGGCGGCGGCGGCGTGGTGGGTTGAAGATTGGTGGGACATGGGAGGTGAGCCGACGACAGGGCCGCCGACGGGGACTTCAGATGCACCGGCCATGGCGTCGGGGTCCGCCTTGGGACCACGACGGCGACGGCGGATGCAGAAGAACGCGAGAGCACCGAGGATGAGGAGAGCGGCAACACCAACACCAGCTCCAATACCAGCCTTGGCACCAGTTGAGAGACCGCCGTCGTCAGAGCTGCTGTCGGGACTGGCGCTATTGGTACCACTTGCCGTGGTGGTTTGCGCACCGGTGCTCACAGCAGTCGAGGTGACAGTCAGAGTGCTAGTCACTGTCTCAGTCGTCGAGGCATCCTCAACCTCAGTCTCGGTGACCATCCTTGTGGTAGTCGTGATGGTACTCCTAGTAACAACAACGCTCCGAGTGACGGTATTAACCACTGTAGTCTCCGAGTTGTCGCCCACAGTCACAGTGCGGACCTCGGTCACAGTGGCGCGCTTGTTAAGCACATTGTCCCTCTGCATCTTGTTCCGGGCCATCTCAAGGTTGTTCCAGTCGACGCTGGTAACGCTGGCGACAGGTGCTTCAGTTGGGTGCGCATCGACGGCAAGGGGAAGGGTGCGAGGGCCCAGGTCGATGAACCCGCGCTTCTCATTGTTGTCGATGACGGTCGAAGTCTCCCAGATAGTCCTCGTGGCAGTCTCGCCCTGCGAAGTTACGGTCGTGGTACGGAAGAGGGTCGAAACAACTACCACGGTGAAGGTCGATGTGGTCTGAACAGTGGTTTGGCGGGTGACGGTGTCGGCGTTACCGTCCGTAACAGTCTCGGTCCGGAAGACGGTCGTGTCCTCTTCAGAGCTGCCTCCATCACTGGAAGAAGGAGGCTCCTCGGTGGAGGAGCTGCTCTCGTTGTCGTCGCCACTGCCAGTATCCGTCGTCTCCGCGGGTGGTGAGGTAGGTTCGGCGGAGGTATCACCCCCGTCTTGTCTCTTGGCGAGCTCGGTGATGACAGCGTCAGGAACAAGAAGTTGAGCCTGGGCGCCAAGGGCAGCGGCGCTGAAGAGCAGCGCCCACTGAAGCCTCATGATGGGCTAGGTGTGCCTCGCACGTGTGTTGTGAGTCGATTGAAGGGTGAAGAATGTGCCCAGCACGGGTGGGTGGCTAGCGGTAGTGGTGTTGAAAGAGAGGCAGTATTTGGAAGGAAATTCGGTCGGAATGTGGGCGCGCAGGGTAGGCGAGAGACAGGCACCGCGTGCTAAGAAGAACAAAAGGAATGGCGATGTTGGTTGTTCGAAGTGAATGGAGGAACGAGTGGGAGGGAAGGGGGAAAAGACCGATGGAGTGACTGACGGGTGGATGGTGGATGGATGGCAGCGGATGGGATGGGGATGCATGGGAAGGGGATGGTTTCGTAGGCCGAGAAATCAGAGACCCTGCCACTGTGTCGTTTCCAGTGAGCAGCGTCCCTGAAAGCTGGGCTTTTTAGTGGCTGCTGGTACGTGATGATGGTGTGTGGAGCCCGGCAGCGCAGGGAACAGACGATCGCTGTTTATGCGAATGATGCACCAGCAGGAGACGAGCCATCCATTCAAGCTGTTCAATCTTGATTATGTCCTGCTGGCATGTCATCATGGCTTTTTCCGTGGCCCTCCTGCTTCCTGTTTCCCAACTGTGCTCGCATACGACCAAGGTGAGGTACTAATCTCAGCTCGGCTGTTCGAGGCTTCCCCAATCTCCCGTCTCCCTCGCATGGCTTCTCCTAGTCAACAACACTGTCGCCACCTACGGTAAGGTCAGGCAGTAAAAGTACTGAGAACCTCGTGTTTCTCATCGTCTAGGGAACCTGACCTAACCTGATCCTGATCTCCTTACCCTGCTCGTGACCTGCCGGCCGCTGAAGCTCTAAGCGTTGTAATTGGGTTAGTCACCGTCTACGCTGCTCTAGTCGCGGACAAACGACCCCCAATTGCTTCGCCCCAAAATACGAGGCTTGCTCACGCTCTCGCTCGCGGGAGATTCGGGCGCTTCTCTTTACTAAAACAGCGTGGTTCGTGTATGTCTGTGTGCCCGAAAGGGAAGTTCCCTCACCTATTTTTTGCACAGCCTGCCTTTTCCTGCACGAATCGTCGTATCCTAACCTGATATTAAAGCTGAAGCCAGTCCATCTCTGTCCCTGATGTGCATGTTGCGTGCTGCTGGGCGGCCTCTCCGGATCCGATCGGGTCGAATTATGCTTTTCGACTTTTCTTTTCGGCCTGCTCCTGCGCAATCATTCTCGTTCCTGCGCAAGTCTTGCAAAATCGCAACGAAAAGGCGTTGCGTCCAGTATCCACTCCCTGCTAGAAAACTTCGTCCGCTCGTTCTGTAGGTACCTTACCTCGGACCATTCCCACGCGTCCGTCCCGTTGCTAAGCCTCACCATTTCGCAACACCCATCAAGTTAATTACGAATGACGATCTCCGCCCACAAACCCATGTTTCGAGTTTTCAACCCCTCTCCCTCCCGTTGCGCTGCTCTTCTCCATCATCGTCGTCACTCGATGGAACGTAACGTCACCAATCACGTGGCTTTCTTGGCTGCCTGAGGTGTCGCATTATGTCGGTTCTTCGAAGGAAGCAAAGGAAGAAACGTTGGTAACGCTTTGCGTGCCCCGGATTCTTCGGCACATGACGCACAGGGGACTCGGTTGAGCGACAGGGGCACACCTCGTTTCCGAAATTGTGCTTTGGAGATCAAGTGATGCTACCCTGTATGAGGTGATGAACTCTTCCATTTGACCCAACTCATGATCAACTTCATCTATAACAACCCTAGCAAACTCTGAAAAAGTGTAATCCGTCACACTCAAGTCTGAAGATAGTATAGCCCTAAACAGACTGGTCCCTGCGTCTAGAACCCGTTGCCGCATTCCTCACTGTCATTCAGCTGCATGCCTGCAGCACGTCGTATCCAGTCTCGGCCCTTCTCAGTCTTACCTCACCTCACCACATGCAAATGACAACGAGAGCTCACTCATCCCTAAGATATCCAAGTGCTGATGAGTGCAAAGCTGACATGAAATTTTCTCAAATAGTCTCTTTCCTTGTGGTTTAGTCAGCCACAGCCCGCCACAAACCCACAGGTCATTAATCATGCTTGCACAAACATCGTTGTTGTCTTAGACAGTAATAATGAGTGCAATATACCACTCAGTCTAGCCCGTTGGATGTAATACTTCTTTTGATATCTACCTGCCTTGTCAACTAACTACACCAGTCCAATCGCCAACAACCCCTCCTTCTTCATACGGAGACCATCGGAAAGACTACATCCATATCCCTGCGTCCGGCGCAACAGGGGCGGGTGGAAGTAATAAAAATCTCCGCTTCTCCTCTCGGATCTTTCCGTGCCATTAACTTGCAAAAGAGCCATCCTCCACCCGGGAATCATCGTATTTGTCATTTGACTGGGGAAAAAGGGGAGCCCATGTGTGCTATATACCCAGGCAAATTGTCAATCCAAGAAGTAAAGAAAACGAACAAGAAGGAAAAAAAGGTGAGAGTAATAGACAAGAAATTCTATATGCCAAAGCTTTGTGGGTGGAGGATACGAGAAGAACGTGTGTCCCGTTGGAATGGAGGAAGAAGCAATGCGCAGGTGTGAGAGGTAAGGACGTGTTGTTTAGAAATTCTCCTTGCCCCAGACGAACGAGAACCTGTCACTGATTAGCATGCATTCTGCATATGAGAAACCTTTTCTTTTCGTCTTTTTTTACTCACCCAGGCTCTGTGTACTTGTTGCAGTATACGTGAAGTGCACTTCCCAATCCCTTCGGGCCACAGAAGAACACACCCGCCTCTGCTGGACTGTGAAGTTTCCTGATGCCCCTGAAAATCATGTCCCAGTTTGGCCGACCGAAGTTGGTCGGGCTCCTCAGGCCGGTGATGGTGTCCTTGTCAGCGTTGGCGTCGTTGATCATGATGTTGGTCGCGTCGTCTGCCTTGATCTTGGCCGTCAGGTATGTGTGAATCTCAATGCGACCCTCCACATCCTGTGCCTCAACGGCGAGGAGAAGAGAGCGGAACCATTCAAAAGAACCGAAGTCACGGCAGATCCAGAAGAAGTATACCTTGGAAAGACGGGTCTTCTTCTTGGGGTAGTTCATGCGGTACCAGATAGACTTCAGAATCGAGGCGAAGGGAGTGACACCAATACCGGCACCCACGAGGACGGAGATTTCGTACTTGAACACATCTTCGGAAGCTGAGCCGAAGGGTCCGTCGATGTACACACGGGGGAGCACACGTCGCAGTGCTGGGTCGACACCTGATCCGCTGCTGTCATTGTTGACACCAACAACCTTGCTAGCGTCACCCTTCTTCTTCCACTCGCAGCCCAGAGCAGTGGACACGGCTGTCGTGAAGTCACCTTGGCATCGCATGTGGATCGAGATGTAGTCCTCCTCAGGGGCGCTCGTGAGGGTGAAGGGGTGGTACTGCCAGAGGGACACGGCGGGACAACAGAAGAAGATATACTGTCCAGCCTGGGTCTTGGTGTTCTCCTTCTTAATCTGGATTTCGCAGACCTGACTAGGATGCTGGATGACCTTTGAGACGTACGTCTTGTGGCGCCCACGGACCTCACGCGCAATACGTTCAGCCAGGTAGCAGAAACCTCCATACATCCAGTATTGCCAAAAGACACCGATGGCAGAAGCGCCGACGCTGGTGCAGAAGGGAGCCACATCGGGCTGAATCATGCAGAAAGCACCGTGGATGGCCCAGAAGATGAAGAAGACGATGAACATGTGGTGCGTGTACCAGAAGCGCTCATAGTTGGCACGGCGCGGCTTCTCAACAGAAGTCAGAACCATGCCCATAAGCGCAATGAGCATCACGTAGCCTGTCCATCCTGGACCAGTTGCGAAGTTGGCGAGCAGCCAGCCGTAGAAGCCCAGATTGTTCTTGACCGCCACTTGTCCGAAGTTAACCCAGTGAGAGACGGTATGCACCCAGGACCAGAAGACGATGGACCAGGCGGTGGTGATGTGGAAAGTGATGTTCTTGTCAAATTGAATGATGCCGTTGAGCGGTGTTTGACGAAGGAGAGAGATGAGCGTGCGGCAAACTGGGAAGAGGATGATGCCGACATCGACGTGAAGGACGAGGGCTGAGGCACGAGCGGTGATGAAGGTGAAACCAAAGATGCTGCGAGCGGTGGCCAAGCTGTCCTTCATGGAGAAGTGCACGCAGGCGAAGGCGAAAATCAGGCCGTGAGCCAGCATAAAGACGAAAACGAATCTGTGAGGCGTCAGCTATACCATATTATCCCATAAACTCATGCCATGGAACGTACACTCTCCGGTAACCCTCATTGATCATCCACCGATCGAACTTTTCACGTGTCGACAGAGCTTGCTGCTTTTCCTGAGTCATCTCGCCCGAAAGCAGCATGCGTGTCAAGGGCGTCCATCTTGACCGCTCCGATGGCTTCTCTGCGCCGTAGTTGTCCATTGTAAGAGTGGTTGTCGGCGTGCGTCGGAACACTTCCCCTCAGGGCCTCCGAGCCCGTGTTCTTGATCGAGGATACCTTCCGGCAGTCTTTCTTTCCACCTGTAGTCTGCTGCGATGACCTTTTCCTTTCCTTTGTCTTTCTCCCCCTTGATTTCTTCCTTGTGCGATAAGTCTGAGTGATTACACGGTTCGGAACTTCGACGGTGTGATTCAGAGCCTGCTGATCGGATCGCTAGTTCCCGGGCCGGCGGTGGAAAGTGAATGAGAGGGATGGCGAAAGTCGCTGGTGTGATTACTATGAACGAAGGGAAAGCTGTTTGTTCCAGCAAACAGCTGGAGTCGAAGCAAAAAATTGGCCGTTAGCAAGGGAAAGAAGGAAACGGAGAGCGGATGGCGCGCGCAAAAGGAGGGAAAGGAAGCACTGATGAAGCAAACAGGGGAGAGGGAGGGCCCAAGGTAGCGGGAAAGGGAATGAGCAGATGGCTCAGGGCAGGGCTAGCAGGGGCCGGGGCATGTAAGAAACATGGGCTGATGTCGAGGTAGATCATACATGGAGTGTTGAATTCAAGCCGAAGGCTGCGTGTTCATCGGGAGATCACCCCTGCACCTTGGATGCCGACTAGGTATGGATTGGAGAGAAGGTTCAGATGCGGAACAAACGCATTGCACAATCTGCACGGCAGAGATGCGGGAAGAGAGAAAGCAGTCAGAAAAGGACCACGGCGATGCTACAAGAAGACAAAAGAGAGAGGAGAGAAAAGAGGACGGTGGGTATCTGCCCAGGGGCTCTTGAATCTTCTGATGAGAAGGTCAATGCATTCACCACTGCTCAGGCTCTGTTACCCGCCTGGAAGGCATGTGACTTGGCGGCTCTTTCCTTGGTGAAAAGACTTTGGACAGCACCTGCACCACACTACCAAGACAATAGATGGGAAAGAGCAATCTGGTCGTTGCTGCCGTTTCTCGTCGTTCGTCCCTCACCACACACCTGTAACGGACCCCTGCCCCAGCCAATAGCTTCCTCCCATCTCCCCAGTTTCGTGGAGCCGCGATCATTGGCCACAATACTATCTCCAACAAGCCCAATTCTGTTACCATGACCCTTTCCACGATGCATCTGCGAAACAAAACCCTGAGCGCGTATAGTGATGATCGAGGCAAGGCAGTGTAACTGTCGCAGAGTTAGTTGTCTGCATCCTCCTCCTCACCCAACGATGCATACGGTGCCCAGCTTCATGCCTCACACGGGTGGGTAATCAGTCCATATCAGCCCCCGACACCATCTGAAACGCGATGCGACAGCACCCCATGCTCGCTCTGTCGCAGAATCTCTCGCCGCGAGCCTACCCCTTACCACCCACAATCCATTTACATACTCATTCTTTGCGCGCGCCTGCGACTTGCGCACCCTGATTCGTGAGTTGATCGAATGATCTTGGCTTGAACTCCTGGTACAATCTCGTCACAACCCATGTAGTTCGCGCAGCCTCCCCTTCGAGGTTGTAGGAGTTTGGTAATTGGTGGCTAGATAAGGTAAAGCAGCATACGAATTGGCAACTCCAGGCACATGGTCGCACTGATTGCTCCGGCGGCTCTGCAAAGGGGGGCGGCCCCATGCATTCTTGATCGTCACTTTCGTCTGCCGCGTCCCGATCCCGAGACCGTCCTTATTTTGATGACAAAGAATATCTCCGTCAGTTTCTAGATCGCAAGAACAGACCACAGGGCATGACTGCCGTGTTCTCCAGACCGGCTAGATCACGGGCCGCTGTCTTGGTGTTCTGAGCTGCTATTGCCCAAATGAACCACATTCAAAAGTTGTGTAGTTGGCATGAGAAAGCAGGCTCCCTACGCTGTACATACACTGATATTGTTGATGGTCGAAAGGAGCCGGCCTCACAAGTGTCTGAGACTTTGCAGACAAGTAGGATTCCCACAGTGGAACGAACCCAAACGCCTTGACGGCGATGCTTACGAAGCTGGCTTCCACGCTCGTCCATAGATCAAACATCACCGATTCACCTGTTTCACGACCTCCACTCGCATGTTGCCCTCCGTATTGAGTTCGCGACAAATGTATTCCATCAGCTATCAATGCCTGATCGTCCGCTGTGCCGTCTTTCCCTGCCACCACTTCCTCCACAGCCACATTCTTTGCCGTGCGCCGCATCTGCTCGGCTTCCCGGCACGCACCGGGAGCGCTACAGAGCCTGCTGCCGAGGCCAAGAACCACAGTAGAAGTCCGAGACAATATGTCCTGGCTGCCACTGCCGCCCTTTAGGGCATACATCCTCCAAATCATGCTCCCGAAAAGTCCATGTGATTTCGCCGGTGTCCGCCACCCTCGTTACGGTGAAGAGGTAATGCGTCGAGGAAAGAGGCATGAAAAGAAAACAAAGAGAGAGAGTGAGAGAGAGCAATAGCAGTCATCGCCCAACCGTGTCGTGTCATCAAAAGGGAACCCTCCCGGCGCTCGCATGCTAAACCGCATACTTGCGGGTCCACTCCCTGGCCGTCGCCTCGTACTTGGGACGGTCGTTCTTGTAGACGTGAGCGATCTCAGGGACCAGCGGGTCGTCGGGATTGGGGTCTGTCAACATTGAGCAGATAGACAGGAGGACTGCATTTTGTTAGCATGCCACGTCTCGACGTGTATATCGCGGGGACCGTACCTTTAGAGATGGTGAGCGCTGGGCTCCATTGGTCTCGCAGGATATCGAGGCAGATGCTGCCGTTGGAGTTGATGTTGGGGTGATAGATGCGGGTGGTGAAGTTGACCTTCGGGGGCTTGAACGGGTAGTCGGTTGGGAAATGAATAGCGAGGAAGAAGACACCACCAGAGTATGGAGAGTCACCCTAATTTCCTGTTAGCAACAATGTCTTGTATCGGCGTTGATCGAATGCAATGAAGGTGTTGCGGCGCAGTGTCCTCAGACAACCTTGCCAAGCCATCGCATTCGTCGTTGGCGAGGTTATTGGGGGTTGAACATACAGGTCCCATGATTGTAGCTTGCCAGTGGAACTGTTTACTGCGTTAGCATATCCGGTCTGTCAACGGTTTGCGAGGTCAGCAGCTCGTGCCTGGTCGCGTGCGGCGTGGCTCAGGTGGTTGGACCGATCGAACTGCTTATCTCGAGGAGGGGTTGCAAACATACCAGATCCTCACCAACGGGTCCTGCAGAGCATGACGACGGAGGGTCACTGTCATGAAAGTCAGCAAAAGTACTTGACACCTATTCCACACGCCATGTAGTCCTGGATAGCCTCAAGAACTGAAGCAGAGATCGACGAGGTCTTTGTGAAGCGTCAAGACCCCGCCTCCGCCAGCGCTTCAGCCCCACCTGAGGCCGTCCGGTACAAGAGGCAGCGGAGGGGTTTGCTTGGGCGAACATACCGGCCGAGGTCAGTGAGCTCCTTGTTGATGCGCTTGAGAGCCATCTTGTGTGTATGTTATGTGATGAGAGGGAAGAGAAGTCGTCGCGATCGGAGCGAACGGCTGCAAGGCGGATAGGTTAGCGGTGGGCTCGGGAGGCGTCCTTTCTGAGTGGAATGACGCACTGGAAAAGGGCCTCGCTGGGTTCGCAGCAGAGGATTTCTGAGAAAGTCGTTGAGAAAAAGTTGCTCAGAGAGCCGACGTGAGAGACTGTCGAAGTGGTGTTTGTAGAAAGAGAGATGCGATAGGCGAAGGTTGGGGTATCGTCGCGAGGCGGAAGAGTTTGTTGGAGATGGTCCTGCAGAAGAAGCAGCAGTGGATGATGGTGAATGGATGAGGCGGGATTAGTTAGCAGAAAGCAGGAGCAGAAAGTGGGAGGATGGAACCTGAGAGCGGGTCACAGAAGGAACCTGCCTGAATATTCGGGGCTCGGAAAAACTCGCTGCCTCCGTCGCCTCAGCACAGCACAGCACAGCACAGCACCGGGCCTGTTAGCCAGCCACCACTGACAGCGGGCTAGTGCAGTGGTTGGCATGGCAGTGACTCGCGCGCCTGAGCCACAGCAGCGCCTCGTTCCACGGCGCCTGACGCATGTGTGCACCCCTCTAGTCAGTCGAAGCTGGGCGATTGGAGAGCCGTCAAGCGGTACTAACAGTGGCAACGTGTGAAGTTGCATTACTGCTGTTAATGAATGTTGGCCACCTCTACCGTTGGGCTCATCTAAGCCTCCCATCGTCTCCCACTTGACACCGGCTGACACACTTGCTCTAGCCATCACCTCAGCAATCAAGCCTTGGGCGCCGAGTTGTGCAAATTCTATGGGCAGTGCTGCATATTGGATTATGTGAGATGATGCACCTGTTCGGTGGGATGTGTTGTCTGGTACGAGTACGAACGATGCCATCACCGACTCCATCAAGCTGCAAATCTCCATCTTGGAGGTATGTGTCGCCATGTGCTTTGCCTTGTAGTCTATACGTCGACAAACTCATTTCACACGGTTGTCACTACTCCATTTGGAAGACTGGTGCCCAAGCTCGCTTTCTTTCGCTACCCAATAACGCCCTACTCTCACACAAATGCCTGAATACCTGTGATTGCACGTCCCAAGATCAAACCTAAAAGCATTGTTAGCAAATACATCGACCGCATTCCACCCAATACGCCACTTACTGTGGATATCACTCTGTCCTTCGTACGTCTGTGTCACGAACAGGTTCGCCACGTGTCTGCCAATCCCGTACTCGTCGCTCACTGCGTTGCCACCAAAGACCTCCTGCAGCACTCTCGCATTGTTCAGCGCGGCATCGCAGTTCTGTCTCTTGACCATGCTGATCATTTCTGGTGTGGCCTTGCCCTCGTCCTTAAGACGACCAACCTGGATGGCTGCGAGTGTTCCGTAAGCGGCAGCTGTGGAGGCATCTGCCAGCTTCTTCTGCACCAGCTGGTACTTCGCCAGCGGGTTGTTCTTGAACTGCCGGCGTTCAAGTGCGTAGGTGCGTGTTCGAGCAATGCAGTCCTCGAGGGCGCCCATGACGCCAAGAGCGATGCCGTAACGCGCACTGTTGAGGCAGCTGAAAGGTCCGCGAAGACCTTCGACCTCGGGGAACATGTTGGCTTCGGGGACGGGGCAGTCCTCCATCTGAATCATACCCGTGATGCTTGCTCTTAGACCGTTCTTGTTCTTGATCGCCGGTGTTTCGAGAGTACCAGGTGGGCAGTCCTTTCTCTCAATCAGGAAACCCCTGATCTTGCCAGTCTCCTGCAGCTTTGCCCACACCATGAGCACGTCTGCAATGGGACTGTTCGTAATCCATGTCTTTGCACCGCTCAACGCGTAGTAACCTTTCTTCGTCGGATGCGGTCGTGCTGTGGTCTCCATGCTGCCTGGATCGCTACCGTGGTTCGGCTCGGTGAGGCCAAAGGCACCAAGAAGTTTTCCCTTTGCCATGGCGGGGAGGAACTTCTCCTTCTGCTCTTCGGTACCAAACTCGTGAATTCCACCCATCACAAGGGATGATTGGACAGACATGCCCGACCGGTAGCCACTGTCCACACGCTCGACTGCGCGGGTGATCAGGCCACCGGCAACGGTAGACACGCCTGCGCATCCGTATCCTTCGAGGTTGGCACCGAGGAGACCAAGTTCGCCCATCTCTTCAAGAATCTTCTGATCGTACGTTTCGTCGCGATAGGCCTCTGCCTCAGTTAGCTTCTTCTTCTCGTCTGTAGAAATGCTGAGGATACCTACGTAAAACCCTGGGCAGCATCCGTTCCTGACAATACCGTTCGGCAGTCTCCGCAATGGCCAGCTCCTCCTCAGTCAGTAAGTTGTTCGACGCCAGGGGATCTTCCCAATTGAAGACGGGACCATTGGCTGAAGCAAAGGTCCTGACAGCAGTAGGCCGGCGCAGGCCAAGCTGCCTCGGAGCGCGTCTTAGAATTGGGCGAAACATGGTGATGAGAACTTGCTTGTTGTTGAAGCCAACATCGGCTTTGCGAAAGCTGACCCCACGAAATAGATACACCACGCAGCGCCAGCCTCGGCTTAGGAACCGGAGCGATGTCGGTGCTCCACAAGCAGCCAGCGGTGACTAAATGAAGTCATTCAACCTCCGAAGAAACCCGCGCTGGGGTTCCCCATATTTTGGGGCCCCCACTAGCTGCTGCGCTTCTGGGAGGTGGGGGTCTCGACTTATAGGGGGCGTTGGTGAGTCCTTGGAAAGTTGAGAAATGAAGTCGAGAACACGTTTGGGAACTGGATGGGGGTCATCGACATACGAGTGCTTGTCTTGCACCCATGTTCAAAGGCACTCAGCTGTACCCAGTCCCGGAAAGATGGCTAATTGTCTGTGCCTCCCCTCTCTTCCTTAGAGAAGGTCCATGTTGATGGGCACCCGTCCGCGTGAGTTTGCTTAGAAATGACGATGCTCTATTGGACTATTGTGAAGGCCTCACTAGTCTTTATGGCTACTTGATTCTTCGGTCATTCATTTGTCTTCAAGAAAGTGGTAATCGGAGCACCCTGATGGGCCAGCGCTGTGCATGGGACACCCGGATGGCCCACCAGCCAGCTCGCTACAGCAACTGTAATCAGATGCGAATAGCCTCTCTACACGATAAGTCTGACGAGGAGGACCTTGAAGGTTAGGCCGGGTAAGACCATAGTGCTTGCACGCAATTGAGACGCACAATGGTAAACTCTCTTAATAGAAGAAAATACTTAAGGTGGAAGCGGCCGTCTCAGGGCAGTTTATCCTCGAAGACTTGTTAAAAAGCGAGACTTTACAAAACAACACTGCCAGGTTTCTTGACCAGAAGTTACTATGCCTAAGATCACAGTCAAGGGCCGCAAGCAGCGTCCCCAAAAGGGACCTCGCGTCCCTCCCAAAGCGTTACCGGTAACGTTGCTGTCCGGGTTCTTGGTAAGACTTTGAAAGTGCTAGCAATCGACACAGCATCCTGACATAGTTTTCTAAGGGCGCAGGAAAAACCACACTATTGCAGCACATTCTCCGCAGTGAACATGGCCTCAAAATCGCTGTCGTGGTAAACGACATTGGCGCGTAAGTGGCCGTTTGTCTCAGATCTTCCGCATCTCTCCTGACATCAGATGAAAAAGTGTCAATGTCGACGCCGCTCTTATCAAGAAGACCCATACCCTCAAAAAGACAAACGAGAAGGTCATCTCTATGCAGAATGGCTGCATCTGCTGCACCCTCCGTGGTGATCTCCTCGAAGAGCTCGTCCGTCTGGCACAGCTTCAAAAGTTCGACTACATTATCATCGAAAGTAGTGGCATAAGCGAGCCGGAACAAGTCGCCGAAACATTCGATGCACGACTGGCGGAGCAAATGGGTGATATCTCTGCCGCTGGCGGTGCCGAGCTTGACGAGGATATGCTCAAGGCCTTGAAGCACATGTAAGTCACCCAGCCTTGCGAGAATCAGGAATCGGAGCTGATCTGCTTTGTAGTAAAGATGCTGGTGGCTTGGAGAAGTTCGCCCGTCTTGACACTGCCGCCACCGTGATTGATGCGTTTACAATGATGAACGACTTCGACACCACCGACCTGCTGTCGAACAGGCGGGACGATGTGACACCTGAAGACGAGCGAACGGTGTCTGACCTGATGGTCGATCAAATCGAGTTCGCGGATGTGATCATTCTCAACAAGACCGATATGGTAAGTTGTCCAAGCTTGAACCATTTCAATACGTTGGCTAATCCTTTCAAGGTCGATGCCGACTCAAAAGCTCGGATTCGGAAGCTGATTAAGTGTCTCAACCATCGGGCCAAGATCATCGAGTCATCCTACGGCAAGGTCGATGTCAAAGAGCTTGTAAATACTGGCCTGTTCAATCTTGAGGCGGCTCAGACTGGATACGGCTGGTTGCAGGATCTCCATGAGATGACTGTGCGCGAAGTCAACGGTCGCAACGTCGTGACCCCTAAGCCAGAGACGGAAGAGTACAACGTGAACAACTTTGTATACACCCGCCAGAGACCATTCCACCCTCGAAGATTATTTGCTCTTCTTTACGACAAGTTCATTCTCCAGATGGAACACCCAGATGAGGATGAAGAAGAAGAAGAAGAAGAAGAGGAAGCTGGCGATGACGAGGCAGGCGATGAAGATGAAGACATGGTCATCGTCGACGCCGAGGGGATTCCAGAAGACTCGGAAGCTTCTGCATCGCCTCCCGCCTCCTCACCCAGCCGCGGCTCAACAGCTCAGACAGTCCCTTCGCCGGGTCCCTCAGAGAAAGATGACAATGACGTGAAGATGACCGAAGATCCTCTCGATATCCCTCCCAAGGAGGTTGTTCTTGAGACTCGTCGCAACCATCCCCTCCTCAGACGCCTCTTCCGTTCCAAGGGCGAGTTCTTCCTCGCCACAAGACCTCATCGCGCTGGTGACTGGTCTCAGGCTGGTGCTATGCTTACCATCACGGGCGGCCGGCCTTGGTTCTGCACCCTTCCTGAAGAAGAGTACATCACTGGCAATGAAGAGGTGGACGCACTCGTCAAGCATGACATCTCCAAAGGCGGGGAATGGGGCGATCGTCGCCAAGAGCTCGTGTTCATCGGCGAAAAGCTCGATCACGCTGCTCTGGAGGAGATGTTGGACGTTTGTCTCTTGAACGACGAAGAGTTCGAGAAATGGGAGAAGGTCATGAGGGATGGCACACATAAGGATGACCAGGAGCGGTCAGAGGCCCTGGAGGATCTCTTCGAAGATGGCTTCCCAGACTGGCCTGGTGATTTTGATGACGACGGCGAGCATGACCATGATGGTCATGATCACGATCATACTCATGGTCATCGGAGTGGATTGAGATCAATTAAGCAGCATCTGCAGGAAGTGGATTAGATTTTAGGCATATTGGTGTACGTCGGACAGCCATCGTCATTGTTCACGGTGCCATTCAGCCCCTGTTTATATAGGAATGCATCTCGACCTGATCATTGGAAACGTGGTAGCGTAATAGATAATTGTAGCCTTGTTGTGTCTTTCAGCTCCCGCTGCTTTGTAGAGTGCTCGTTCGACAACCTGATCTATTTGCACCTGATGCTTCCTCATCAAGCGCTTGAGGTCCCAAAAGTCGTGATGCTTGTCCAGGCCAAATGCTTGCAGTCACGTGAACCATGATGCAAAGTCCATACACAATGGCCTGCGTTGCGATGATTCTAACCAAGGTTAGTTTCCAAGGTGGTTGCTTGCGGGGCTGCGTTTGCCATCGTGAATGACTTACTCGTCAGGAAATATAAGTCTGCTTTGCAGGAAATTGAAATTGTAAAGCCCCAATAACTGAATCACACATGCACGATAAAAGTTCCACGTAATTGTGGTTGCAACGATGGCGAGGTATGCCCAGCTGATCCATTGAGTACCACGACGCTGCCATACAACGAGAACGGCGCAAACCAACGACGGCATACAAATTGGAATTGCCAGCATGATGAACGTGACCAAAGCCATCATGTCCCTAGACACCGAATCGGAATCGGTTTCGCCCACGAGAACCAGATATATCGAGGTTAAGAAGAGCAGCATTCCCATTAGTATACTGATGACAGTTAGTATGTACCACGAGGGCTCCCGAAGCGTGGTGACCTCCAGTAGATGACGAAGTCGGGTTTGGCGATCCTCAGTCTTCTCCGTAGGTGACATCAAGATCACATGCGTCGTAAGAGTGCCATCACTCTGAGGAGACTCTTGACACTCTGAACTCTCTGACGGCGTGATATCATGGGCGGAGTGATCCCGCAGATCAGATGACTTGGCCCCTAGGAAGGGCTTGATGAAAGCAATGACTGGGGCAATAAGGAGGGCCAGGGGAAGCAGCTGTCCGAAATCGAGATCATCAGCGTCGTCCATGCCCAGTTCAACGACCTTCAGGCGCGATTCATTGCGCTTTACGAGAAAAAGCCGATGAATGGCGATTGCACATCCGAAGTACAAGCCGATGATGTCCGACAGGGTCGATGCGTATATGTCGACAACGACTCGAAAGTTGACATAGGCTGCCATCAATGGGCATTCTACTAGGAAAGCCCACGGACCCGCGCCAAATGCGTGGAAGGTCACCAAGTCTAATGCTCGAACAATGAAGCAGAGGATGTTTTTGAGGATCCGCGCAGATCTGGCGCGGACTTGATCGTTGAAGAAGGCCGAGGAAGTCCTGAAGAGTTTGATCACTCGAGTTGAGTAGCTGCCCACGAGGAATAGAATGGTGATCAGACCGTTCACAAAGGGTCCTCCGTCTATAGTCCCATAATCTTGGTCGTAAAGTGCGCTGTGTATACGTCGTATTGTGCTAATATCGTAGAAGCAATGCATTGGAATTGAGGGGTGAACCTTGAGCGGATAGTCGGGCCATCCTCCTTCCACCAACCTATCCGAAACAACATAGCGCCAGTCGAAGTATAATGTCGGCACAATAGCAACGAGTAAGAGGAGGAAGAGAATAGTCATAAGCGTCAGTCGGAAAGCGCGAGCCCAAGAATTCGTGTGCAAGTCATCGCGAAGCAAGGCAAGGACGCATTGATGCGTCATGTGCGAAAGCCATGCGACATTGACAAGGACTTGCCAATACAGATTGGGAATGTCGTTAATACAAGCGAATCCAGCGATAAGAGCGCATGCCCCTGTCAGAATTTGGATGTCACTGAGGGCGAGGATGCCCTGTACGTTTGGGTCAGCTAAATTGAGGATGCCTGGTCCGATTACAGGACAGACTTACGGCTTTGAATGCTTTGTCAAGCTGAGATTTTCGGGTTTCTGTGATTGGTGGTCTTCCGAAAAGCCGATAGATACGATCTCGAAGAACAGAGACGTATTGATCCACAGGGTTCAACCGTGAAGAACGAAGTTTGTGTGAATCAGTGTCAATTGGTGCTTGATCCCCGAAAGAGATGTAGTAGACTGTGGACGCGAGGAGACAGAGCACACTGCTGGCAGTGAAGCTTATGATGACCTATGGCTCTCGCCATCGTAGTCAGCAATGAGTTCATCTGGCAAATTGACACTGCTAATGACAGCAAAAGCTTACACCTAGACCAGCGATATCCTGATTCGGCTCAAAGTCAACGCGGCCATAAGGATCGCATTCGTCTTCGCCGGTGAGATCCATGGCAGACTGGGGGACAAGGGGAGGCAATCTACAAGGAATGAGTGCCTGGGGTATCTATTCTTATATATGCACTATAACGGGTGGTAACAGGGGTCGCTATTGTAGATTCCGTGCTGGTGATTACGGTGGGATATTAACCAGACTGCGCCGCTCTATTGCCAAGATACTATGTAGGCGTTGGAGCTCCCGGACTCGACCAGATATGCTTAAATCAGCACCAGTCAATAATGCCCCCTCTTATTCCCCTCCACATAACCTGTTTGAAGGATAAGCAACGCCCTAGCTGGCAGTGCTATCACGGGGTTGTAACCATTCGCTTTCACGCGGGATCGTGGCACAGCACATGCATGTATACGCTCAATTCGGTACGAAGGAGGGAAGCCTGCTAATCAAGATTCTCAAGGTTTCTGCTATGTGATCTCCCACTTTGTGCCCCTGCTGATGGCACATAACCTATTGAATAGTGCGTCTCGGTGTGGCAGAGCCGTCACCACCCACTCATTCTCCTCTACATCCACGATCCTCAACCCATCCTGCACCCCACCATTGACGGCCCATCCTGCTCCCAGCTTAGTCTTGAAGCCATAACCCGAATGCTTCTTCAATCGCGTGATGTCGTTGATCCTCACCTTCCATATCGTGCGCAGACTCTTTTCGTTCCCGTCCCCCTCTCCATCACTTGTTCGATCGACAGACCTCTTGTTGAAGGCTATATATGGCTCTTCAGCCGTCGAATGTACATAGACATATCCCTTCTGGCCGTCATATCGGGCGCTGAATTCCGAAGGCCCTAGTTTCTGTGGCAAATCAGACGACGCGGGTAAGACTCCAGCTCGCAGCTTGGAATGTGGTGCTCCAGCCTTGCCACGCAGTTTGTCCGCGGCGACGACAGCCTTCACGACACCTCTCGCGCCTTCTTTGAGGACATTAAAGACCTTTTCTCGTTTTTGGTCGTGTCCAGTAGCCTGGTGCATCTCATTGTCTGCCCCACCGGCATCGTCAGCCATCTCCTTGTTGTGGTTTGCGAGCTCTTGTAGGTCCTCCTCCGAGATACCGAGAGGCTTGTCACCGAGAGAACCATCAATAACTGTTTCATCGAGGTCGATTGCTTCGTCTGGTGGGACTCTGTGGCTGCTGATTGGAGGTGGAAGGGGTGCGTTGTTCGCTTCGCCGAGCCTGAGTAACGTCAAAGCCAGCTGGGGATTGCTTGGAACGCCCTTGAAGAGGCTGCGCACGAAGTCAGCACATAAACATGTTGTCAGGAAAAGAAGGGAGAGGAGAAGTACTTGAAGCTTTGTCCCATTGATGCCAGCTCGGACTCCATCATGTAAGCCTGTGCCCTGTTCAACAGTGGTCGCCCGAACAGCGCAACACCAACAGCAAAAGTCGAGATTCGCACAACGATATCTCTTGTGACGAACAGGGATGCCAGAGCAAGAGGCACAATGTACGCTGCCAGTCGCATTTGGTGCCTCTCGCGATCGAATGGCGGTGTTGGCACCAAAATACTGATAAGAGTCAGCTCGAAGTTACGCATTAATTGATGGACAGGCAGACTTCGCCACCCGCTCCCAGAGGTTAGAGATTGCAATCATCTTATGCAACATCGGGGTTGTATATGCCCCTATCTATCCAACAAGATCAGAATGTTGGAATGCCTCAAGGTACGGCTTGATCCTTACCGTCTCCTCCATGGGTGTCTTCGTCTTGTCCTCCGAAGGTCTGTCCATACCCTCAGCCTTGTCCTTGGCGACAGCCATAGTGCCAGCACTAACATGAGGAATTACACCACCAGTACTTCCGCTGCTCGAGTCATATGGCGCTCCATGAGGATCTTGTCCCGTCACCAGGTTTGCAACTATCGCGGCGAAGCTCGTCACGAAGTTGCTTGCCTCGTTCTCAACAGACTCGCCTCGAAAATTCTGCGGTGCGCCTGTCGCAGTGTCGGTAGAGCCAAGGGTGCCTGCCATGGGCTTTTCGACACCTCCGTCTGTGGTGTTGATCATTGAGAGAGGCGCGGGTGGGAACAAGAATCGTCTCACTCGAAGGGAGAGGATGAGAGCTATTGTGACACAGAGGACCACACATGAGAGGTAGTCAAAGTGCCATGCCGTAAAGTAGACCTGGATGTGTCAGAGAGGTCGGTATGATGGGATGAGTTGCTCACTATGGAAAACAGACCAGTCCGTCGTGGTTCATGCCATGATCGGAGTCTCACAATGGTTTTCATCAGCGATAGTAGCCCAAGGATCTGGGTCATAGGTGAGTACGTTGTTGATCTTGGAATTCAGATCATGGATTCGAACTAACGAGTCCCATGTATAGCCTTTCCACTTCGCATCTAAGCTTATTAGGTGAGCACTGTAGGTCATCTGAGATGGATAGGTCCAAGTCCCCCTCAGGAACGTGGTCAGTTCTCTTGATCTCGAAGATTTGCTGATAACAGTTGGTCAACCTTCGCAACGAGATAGAGCAAGCAAATCATGCGAAGGGCTCAGGACTTACGTTGTCCATCCTTCTCAGAAGGACCCACGCATCCTCATTATGGAGATTTGTGATCCATGGTGTTTGGTCGACATCTGCATCGCCGTTCCAACCAAGATCGAGCAGTTGGCCAGCGCGGCCTTGATGAGTCTGAGACCTGTTTATGACTCTTGCCGAGGCCAGTTCGTGCGAGAGTGTTCTTTGCCGAGAGTCTTCCATGTGGTGTTCTTGGCTTCCAATAAGAGCATGATTCACTCAAATTGATGTGTATAGATAGCCATAGTCAAAGTATGGCGAGGTAGCTGGACTATGTACAGACATTTTGGAGAAGGATCTCCGGTTGAAAATGACGTATAAATCGTCATGACAGACGACGGGAGCAACCTAGCATTCTTTCGTCTTACCACGCGATCTGACCGATGTTCACTGGAAGCCCGTAGGAAACGCTCCGGTGCACCTTCGACATCGGCGTCGTGGGTGAGTGGAGCAGAGAAACTCTTTGCCTGAACAGTCCCAAACATTTGAGGATCCCGCGCTCTGGTAAAGATTATTAATCCAAAGCTGAGACACGGTCTTTTAAAAGGTAGAGGCTCTCCCATGCCCCATCCCCCCGCCCAACGCTACGCTTCCTATGGAGCACACAACAGCTGCCCACAATACCAGGTTTGCGGGACTGGTATTGCGGAGGTGTGTCAGGCAGAGATCAGAAATTTATCGAATAGTCTCGTGATCCGAGACCATAGCCAGCGGGGGAAGGTGAGTGATGACCAAAGGATGATGGCTTAGTGGCCCGGTAGCCGAAGGTTGTTCCGAAGCCCCATGACTGTGCTTTTACCCCATACCCCAGATTTCGGAAGCACGTTTGGACCTGTCATCCCTCTTCTTTAACATTTGGATCATCGGGACACCGCTCCAGACAACTCCAGGATCCGGCATACGTTACCCGTGAATTGCGGAGATGGTTTCGCGTCGAGTCGACCCGGCTGCGCGGCGGAGATGCGTGAATGCATGTGATGCGTAAGTGAGGCCCGGATGAAGAAGCACATCGCAAGGAAGATCGTCTGACCGAAATAGTTGCAAGCGTCGCAAGGAACGTTGTGACGGCTCACATCCTTGTGGACGCTGCAAAGAGAGAGGCGTTGACAACACGTGCTGCTTCAAAAGCGAGGTTCGTCCCCGACGCAGACGGACTCGAGCAGATACTTCTCGACCACCAAGTCCGTCAGTCTCTGTCTCCGTGGACGAGAGCCAAAGCCACGATGCATCCGGATCAACGTGGACGCAGGATGGCGCTGATACAGCGACCAACACCACTGCGCAGACGTCCTTGACCTCTCAATCACCAAACAGCATCGAGGTCGATCATTCCAGATTCATCCAGGACAGAAGAGGAAGATACATCTTCATCGGCGACTCGGCAAATCTCTCATTCTTACATTCAGTCCGCTGCGTCGCGAGCATTGCCCTGGGATCAAGTCCCTTCGTTGACGATCCGCTAAGATCGTCTATTGTTGAAGCCTGCCCAGATATCCAGGCCAAACCTTTTGGCGTACCCGGCGAAGATGAAGTTCCCAAGGTGTCTATAGAGGAAGCTGAAAGGCTCGTCCATAACTTCTTCGGTGCGACACAAGGTTGCATCGACCTCTTCGACAAGCCTGATGTCCTCGCAGCACTGCCGCGTTTGCTCTCGCCGAACGAACGGGTCATGACACCATTGAGAGCCACGCTGTTCCTCGTCCTTGCGAAAGGCGCACAGATGGAGCCAGATATGGAGAAGGTTGCTGATGGTTACTTCACCCACGGTCGCTTTCTGGGTGGTCAGTTCCTCACCGAGGATGTCAGCATTCAATCTACTCAGCTGTACCTTCTCATCTCGATCTACCTCCTCGGGGCAAGCCGTCGCAACGCTGCCTTCGTTGTCCTCGGTCAAGCGGTGCGATCTGCTTATGCATTAGGCATACACCAAAGAAGCAACACAGCACTGTTCACCAAAGAGGAGACGCGCGAGCGAGAGCGCCTTTGGCGCACAATAAGGATGATGGATCTGTTCACGAGCGGCTCTCTAGGACGACCACCTTCTACAGCCGAAGACAAGGTGTTTGGTGCACCGCTATCTTCTGAGATCGACGAACTGTATTCGATCCTGGAGACGATATTAACAGAAGTATACGGACAGCGCAAGATCACCACGGAGATCTTGACCAAGGTTGGAGCGAGACAGCGCAGATGGGCAGCAAACTTTGCGCGGATCTCGGCTACCATGCCCAGCACCTATGAAAAAGGTGCTGAGGGAAAGTGGCCAGATATCAGATCGATGCATATAAAGCAGTTTTATTACTGGACGATTATGCTACTTACGCGGCCGTTTCTCGTCGACCGAGTCACGGCTCATTCAAAAGCAATAGCAGCACGACCCAAGCAGCCGATACAAGCTTGCGTCCAGGCGGAACCTTCAAAGACTCTGATCCACGCGTGTGTGGACTCAGCGATCAAGACAGTCGCCTTGATGGAGCCGATGCTGACAGCAGAAGGCGTGCCTGCTCACTCACCGGTTCTGATCAACGCAGTCTTCCACGCCGCCGTTGTTCTTGGCTTCTCATACTTTGGAGATCTGTACACCGTTTTCCCACTTGAGCGGGCGCTTCGCAAAGCGTACGAGATTCTGTCACTTTTCCCCCACGACTCTATCGCTATGAGGTACGTCGCGATCACTCAGTATCTGCGAGAGGCATGTTCAGCGTACTTTGAGAAGAGACATGCGACGAGCATGGATATGGAGAGCGAAGCCATCAGTCGTCTCTTCGGACAGATTCATGTCGCGCGGCTGGACAAACCACGGACTCGTGAGACTCAACGCCATGGCGGTTCTAATGCTCCAGCACAATGGCCGAGTGGCGGAGCACCACAAAGCCAACAGGGCACGGGAGCCACGCCTGGAGGTGAGGGGGGAATGCACGGGGAGGATGCTCTCGACACGTTCATGTTCTCCTCCTCAGACACGTGCAGCGAGAATGACCTCCTTGCGCAGCTGGATGTGCAGGCTGACCTGAACCTCGACTTTCCCATGACTACACAGCATGTCTGGCTGGATACTGATACTTTCCCGTCCATATTTGCAGGGATGGACATGCCGCCGCATCAAGGGGTCTCATTCATGTAACACTACTATTGTATTCTAATAATGAGTAACGATCATGATCAAAACAGCACAATTATCCAGAGGTCCTTCATCTGAGCCCCAACAGACTTGTGGTGTAGCCCGAACATGTGCGCCTCCAGCTACCAAAAGGCCTGGTTTCAGCTTGCCTTGAGGAGCCATGAGGGCAAACAAGCTAACATGTTGGTCTCTCTAGCGTGCGGACGCTTGTGGATATACGATGGTAATGAATTTGCATCGTTTCGGATACCGGGCGAGGGCCCAACTTCCGATGGCCTCCCTTTGCCCGAGTCTCCACACGCACACCCTCATCCACCACAGCTCATGGCTGCGTAGATTGGCCGTAATCTAGAGTACACCAGTGTCCTCCATTCAACTTGCTGGGCCGCTGTAGGCCGATCTGCACTGTCTCGACGTCGGGTCCAACTTGCTGGGGTTTCTACCAACCTGGGGTTCCCAGCCGCGTCTGCCCCATCTTCAAATTGGTACGAGCGGAACTCGCAATTCCTCCACACGTAGACTGGTTTGGTTAGCCTTTGCTTCGAAGCCTGGGGACATGCTCATTGGCAGCTAAGTCTGGGGCCCCAGGTGTAAGGTAAGGGTGGTGCTCTTACAGTCGAGCTCAGGGACGTCTTGCCAGTCTTCGGTCAGGAAGTGCAGGTAGTCTCCATGTGTCACCACAACAATGTGGTCATCATTGTCCTTACCAGCCAGTTCTCGCAGAAAAATCCTTGCCTGGCGCGCCCTTGCTTCCAACTTTAATAGGTCAGGCTGGTTCGGGCCCGTTCTTCCCTTATCTTCCCACGACTGGCTCAGGTTCTGGAAGTCGACCCTATCATCGAACTCACTGCGAAGTAATTGGATGTTGCTACCGGTGTCGCATGGTGAGGTAGAAACTTCTTGTAGTGTTTCGAGCGGAATGACTGGATATAGGCCTTCTCGCCCAAAGACCTTGATGCTCGTGTGCAGGGTTCGGCGTAGAGGCGATGAGATGATACACCGTACTTGAGCGTGGTTAGGAAAGGAGGCTCGGAGCTCGGAGCATTGCTGTAAGCCGAGCGGAGTCAAGTCAGGGTCTGGCAATTGCTCATTCTCTATGCAAAGATTGTGATAGCCTTGCGCATGACGCACAAGGTGAATTGTTGGAGCCATGAATGCTCTTGATCGAAAGGAGCCAATGCCGGTCTGGTTGAGTGTTTATCTTGATCGATGTTAGGGGGTTCAATGTTCGCTGTTTCTCCTGATAGTGAGACTGCTTTGTTTTATACCTTTCATTTGAACTGATGATTAATTCTCCCAAACCTGAAGGTAACGTGGAAGACATCTTCAGCTTATGTCATGTCAGTGATGAGCCAACGATGCTTAACTTGATCTTGCATTTCCTCCGAGCGCCACTAGATCCGCCTTAGATCGGCGCCAGTGAGCTTATTACTGCATGAGAACAGAATTAGTTGCCTCTCCTGGTCCAGTTCATTCTTTTGTCCGCCGCGCCAAACCTCATGTGGGACGCGAACCATGACGGATCAATTCGCATAACGTTATCAGCAGAGTTGCACAGTGTCGAATGAACCTACGTGAGTCTTGTAGCTGTCGCGTCTTGATTCATTGTCATAAAGTACAATTTACTTGAAAACATTGATCGGCATCTCCCATCGATCATACGGCTGAAGAAGAGGCTATGAATTCTCATTGATTATCGGGGGCTTCATGGGTACATGCATGACATTGGTACCTCGCACAGCTAAACAGAGTAAATAGGAAGCACAGGAATTAAATACTCTCGAGATCTTTCAGGCTTCCAGTACTAATACAGGTTGAAATAATCTGCGTCTTTAGTCGAATGAGCCAAAATGCGGAGATACTGCCAAAGCCCTTGTCTCAACTCGATGCGAAGATTGAGCCCATGCCATTCGCCAGGAGATTAGACATCCTTCTCGCTCTTTCGAGCTGGCGCTTTGTTCCAGAATCGGCTCAGATCGCCCACCGGAAGAGGGAACCCAAAGCCCATTGTACCCAAAAGCTGGACAAGAAGAAGGTACCATGCCAGAATTGCCGTAAAGAACCATGCCGCGCCTGTGCCCTATATACGTGTCCGTGGTCAGACCCAGTTGTCCCATCATGTTTAAAGGTGAGCACTTACAACTAGGAGCTTGCTACCGGCATCCAGAAGTCCGTCACCTAGTGCGAAGAGTGCAGCGCAAAGCAGAGAGAACCCGAGTCCTGCACCGAAGAAGATGAGGACGAAAATGATGTTGATCCTGGTTGCACAGATGAGGAAGAAGAGATTCAGGATCGCAATCGCCAGTGGCCAGAAGGCTAAATGAAGAGCACAGTCAGCATTCACGGATCACTTCCAAAGAACCCTTCTATCTTGTCTTGTCGCTCACCTAGACTCGAATTAAATCCTGGGGTTCCGAGGCCTTCCGCGAAACTTCCTGTAGGGGAGTATGCTGCTGCGCTCCCATAGAAAGGGGTCAGTGTACCTGCCAAGGCTAAGAAGATGCAGCCTGATCAAAGAGGATTCGGTGGTTAGTCTTTGTTTGTATGGGAGCTGGAGTGAATCATATACCATATGTGGTGAACACTGCGAAGGGAAAGGTGTTCCCTAGGAAGAACTCGAGTACTCCGCAGATGATCTGTAGGGGCCCACCAATGAAGTAGAATACTCCGCTGCATAACCAGGTCAGCTTTGCTCAAGTGCTTCATGGAGACCACAACTGCGTACATGTTCGCGGCGCCAAGTTGGCCAGCACCTCGCCATCCCATGAGACAGCCGGCAAGGGGAGTAAGGGCAACGGAGAACCCGATGAGTCCAAGGGGAGTTGGGTTTGCGAGAGTCTTCCGTAGATCACCCTTAACATTTCCTAGAGGCTGAAGGTAGAGCTTCTCGAAAAGCTCAGGGGACATAGTGAGAGTGCCATAGCTTTTGATGCGGCTAAGAGCTTCGTCCCTACTCTCCTCTGCACCTAGGTCATATCTTTGTGGTTCTGTTGCCATGGTGAGCGGTTGAGAGAGAGGAAAATCGTATGTGTGATGCAGGGAAGGTGACAATTGCTCAGAGGAATCGTTTGACAGAACGACCACCAGTACAACACTATTTATACCCTAATGACAGGCCGATACTATTCAACTCGGATCATATGGCTTTCATTGGCTGCTATCCCCAGCACTTCCGACGTCCGGATGCTGAATACGCCTGCCCATGCGCATCAACAACAATCTCCCTTCTTCGACCTGCTTGCTTCCGAAACATAACAATCTATCACATCTTCCGATTTCCCCAGAGATTCTTATTCACATGTGGGGGAAATGTTGGGGAAGCGGAGAAGTTCTCGCTGGAACCCCCTGAGACCCTCGTCTCCATCCGATTCCCCGGATGGGGTCAGATTGTCTACTTTTCGTTGACCGGCTGCTGGGTCACAAACCTTCTGCTTGGGATTAGCTTGTGCCAATCATTGCAGATCTCGGCTGTGACTGTATCCGAAACGTGGCTTCCCAATCCAACTATCCGATCTTTACGGATACAGATGAGTGGTCACCGTTCTGTGTTCAGCTGAAATTGAAGGTCGGCGGAGGTTCTCGATACACGACATAGCTGAGGGTTGACCAACCATACCTGTTCACAGTTGTCGTAGGATCAGGGAGGATCAGAGGGTCAAGAGCAGCATCAAGAGTATCACCAATATATGCTTGGAGGGGAAATGCTCCATGTTGGCTTATCAAATTACGGAACAAATGCTTGTATGGTCTGGTAGTCACATCGTTGGGAAATCGTGATCTCATTCGGCTCACTAAGGTATCTAAGCTGGGGCCAGCGCAATGTTGTACTCAACCTCGAGCGACGCCTTGGGATCCCCCTTCCTCGGCTTGAACTCGATCACCAAATCATGCTTAGCGGCGAAGACACTGTCATCCGATAGGTAGTCTGTTGCGCCATCGAACACCTGGGTCGTGATTGGTAGATATCCCTCCGCTGTCACCATGAAGTGGATGTGCGCAGGTCTGAATGGGTGCCTGTGAAGCAGCTCTAGCAGCTTACCAGCTGGACCATCGTTGGGAACCTGAAAACATTTAGTTAATTGCTTCGCTTCTCGAGTTGCTCAAACTTACTGGGTATGGTGTTGGTCGGAGGCAGTAAAACGCGTACTCGCCGCGCTCGTTCGTCAAGAACTTGCCACGGAGATTATGTTCACGCTGCGCGGGATCCTGCTGCTCATACAAGCCTATAGAATCGTTACCAAATGTTTCTTGATTGCCATCTGCAGGTAGACAAATAACTTACCATTCGTGGAAGCTTCCCAAACATCAACAAGGGCATTCGAAATGGGCTTGCCGGTCTTTGCATCCCTGACAACTCCAGACATGTAGGCTATCTGGCCATCCTCAGGTGTATCAAAGACGATGGTAGAGCCGAATTCCCTGATTGGCGTATCCGTCCGCCAAAAAGGGCCAAGGATGGCAGAAGAAGTCACATCCTTGTGTTCTGCTGCAGCGGTCTTGTATGTGATCTCATCCGCAAGACTAGGTCCAGCCCATCAGTGCTGCTCTCACTCAAAAGACTAAAACTGTCTTACCTCTCCAAACCAAGTACGTCCGTCAAAAGCAATACCTCATTTCTTTTGTCGTTGGTCATTTGACCTGCCTGGCTGATGAACTTGAGCCCAGTCATGAACTCCTCTGTTGTCAGATTGACTTCTCTCATGAAATTATGAGAATGGCGAATGAGTGCTGAGACTATCTCCTTGAGTCTTGGGTCTGTGTCTTTCCCAATCGAGTTGATCACATTGTCTGTGAAGCCCAAGTCGTACTCGACCTTGGGTGTTGCTCCGTTCGTAGTCATGATGGCAAGTGTTAGACGTTAGTTGTGGAAAAGACAATAATCTCTCTTCTCTCTGACTTGAATCCGAACTCCAGATATCAGCTTTTTACTAGGGAGCCACAGTTTATATGAAGCCTCGGATAGTTGTCCAGCGCCGAGCTGTTGGCTCCATCGGATCTCAGCGGCTGCATAGAGAGATAGCCTACCGCCAGCCCAGCATCCGAAACCCGGTGCGATCTACCGGGCTCTGGTCCCACACTACACTCGTGCAATCGCCCATGACTCGCCCTCCAGGATGCCAACTGTTTTACTTTCCAGAATTTCTGATTTGCCGACCCGATCGAGGCCTGCGGGGTGATGCGGGGAGCAGCGGGGTCTGCTGTGTGAGTGGTGTGGGTGGCCGAAGAGCTGAATAGTCTTTTCTTCGGATGGATGGTGGACGCTACACTGGCGAGAATCCCATCGGAACACTTTAGCTCCAACTTGAAGCGGGCTTTGCGTCTTATCAAGCATCCGGGATTCTTTGGTCATCCGAGACGGCACATCTTGGAGGGGTGGGTGGACTGCGGCCACGCTCTGCAGCATCCTTGGTATACTAGGTACACATGCGTTGCCATGCCGGATACTTAAAGTCAACTCTGCAGCCCGTGTCAGGGAGATTAATCTGAAGACATACAGCCATCCCTCTTCAGACGACTCAAGCCCTCCATTCCACTATCACACACCTATCGCACATTGGTCGAACATGGCTATCCCAGGTGAGAGCAAAGTCGATGTCCTCATCATCGGAGCTGGCCCTGCCGGCTTGATGATGGCCACTGCACTCGCCAAGTGCGGTGTTCATGCGCGAATCGTCGACAAGAGGGGTACCAAGATCTTCAACGGCCAGGCTGACGGTCTGCAATGCCGCACCCTTGAGATCTTCGACTCCCTGGGCTTCGGCCGACGCGCATGGGACGAAGCCAACCACATGCTCGAGATCTGCCTGTGGAATCCCGATGACAAGGGACTCATTCGTCGCAGTGACAGGATTCCAGACACCATCCCCGGCCTCAGCCGGTTTCAGCAGGTTGTGCTGCACCAGGGTCGCATTGAGCGCTACTTCCTCGACACACTAGATGACTGCAGCGACATCCGTGTTGAGAGGGGTGTGATGCCCATCAGCCTTGAGGTTGATGAGTCCTTGGTCGAAGACAACGAGGCATATCCTATCAAGGTTCACCTCAAGCATCTGTCGGAAGAGGAGGCCACCCCGAAGCAGACGGCTACCTCAGCAAACGGCACATCAATCCAGGACGGTCTGTTCCGCAGCAACCTGGCTAAGGACGACACAGAGGAACTTATCCAGAGGGCCAAGCTGAACGAGAAGGCCAATACTGAGGAGGTTGTCCACGCAAAGTACGTTCTCGGCGCTGACGGTGCGCACTCCTGGACCCGGAAGCAGATTGGCGTAAGTCTGCAGGGCGACTCAACCGACTATATCTGGGGCGTGCTGGACATCGTTCCCATCACCGACTTCCCCGACATTCGCATGCGATGCGCCATTCACTCTGCCAGCTCCGGCAGTGTCATGGTCATCCCTCGTGAGAACAAGCTCGTGCGTCTGTACATCCAGCTTACCACGACCGAGAAAACCAGCGAAGAAGGCGGCAGGGCGGATCGCTCCAAGATCAACCCTCAAGTGATTCTCGAGGCTGCTCAGCGGATCATGGCTCCTTACAAGATCGACTATCGCAAGCTTGACTGGTGGACGGCGTACCAGATTGGGCAGCGCGTTGGCACATGC
The DNA here is from genome assembly GCA_030734395.1 of Sarocladium kiliense. Taxonomy (NCBI): domain Eukaryota; kingdom Fungi; phylum Ascomycota; class Sordariomycetes; order Hypocreales; family Sarocladiaceae; genus Sarocladium; species Sarocladium kiliense. The sequence continues at coordinate 2,569,797 of JAUZTG010000029.1, forward strand.
TTCTCGAAGAGTGAGCGTGTGTTCCTTGCTGGCGATGCTGTTCATACGCATAGCCCCAAGGCAGGTCAGGGCATGAATGTTAGCATGCAAGACAGTAAGTCATGTTGCCAAATGCGATTGACGGCCTCACACTGATGATGAACCTTAGCATTCAACCTGGGATGGAAGGTTGCCAGCGTCGTCAAGGGACACGCAGACCGTTCTATTCTCAAGACTTACGAAGCCGAGCGCAAGAAGATTGCCCAGGACCTCATCGACTTTGACCGCAAGTTCTCTCGTCTGTTCTCAGGCCGGCCAGCCAAGGATGTCATGGATGCTGAAGGCATCAGCATGGAGGAGTTCAAGAACGCTTTCCAGAAGGGCAACCTGTTTGCCAGCGGCACTGGTAAGTCCTTCCTGGATCCCTGAGAATGGCTCGTGCCGCATCCTTGATTAGTTGCTGACACTTTGTATCAGCTGTGGATTACGAGGACAGTCTCATCGTGGCGAAGCCAAAGGGCGAGGCGGATGGAGCTGCGAAGCGCCGCGTCGTCTCGGATCAAAGCCTTGCGCCCGGCATCCCCGTCGGCCAGCGCATGCCGAGCGTCAAGGTTCTGAGCCAATCTGACGCACGACCATGGCACTTCCAGGAGCGTCTCCCCAGCATTGGCCGGTGGCGCGTTGTCGTTCTGCCAGGTGACATTACTCAACCTGCCCAAGCTGCGAAGCTCGCAGAAGTCGGCAAAGCATTCGACCAGAAGGACTCCTTCCTGCACAGGTTCACACCAGCAGGCAAGCCGAAGGATGAGGTGTTTGAGGTTCTCGCCGTTCACCATGCGCCGAGACAGAGCGTCACCATCTTTGACTTCCCTGAGGTCTTCCGTAACTTCTCTGAGACCGAAGGTTGGGACTACAACAAGATCTTTGCCGATGATCAGTCGTACCATGAGGGTCACGGCAAGTTCTACGAGACTTTTGGTGTGTCTCCTCAAGGCTGTATTGCCATTCTGCGACCGGATCAGTATGTTTCTTACTTGGGACCGCTTGACGCCCCTGAGGCTGTCACGGAATTCTTCTCTGGCTTTATGAAGGCTCAGGCTGCGTAGATACCTGTTGATTGTAATAACATCAAGTTCATCATTTTTCCTTCCGTTGTGCAATGTGCAAGATGCAAGATATGAGTGAAATGGGTTCGCATTCGCCCCAAGTGTGAGGGCGTGGCTCTCAAGACTGTCTCGCCAATGATCAGTCAACAATAGCACAATCCTGTGGACTTGAAAGGCATAGGCCGTTGTCCTAGAAGCCATCATACAAGTCTACTCTTAGCAGACAATTCCTCTCTTCATCCTCCAATCAACCCTATGTGGAAACTTTCTGTCGGCAATTTTTGCCGAATCGACCAGTGGCGCTGAGCTTACATCTGACCTCCTTCATCTCCATGATCGTTATTGCTGAACCAGAACGCTTCAGATCACAATATCGCACGACTCGTGTCCTTTAGGATCTTGGCGATGGTGGGCTTGCGTCGCCTGCATGCAAGTCGCATTCGCATTCCCAAAGTAAGCCGGAGTTGTCACTAGGCTTATACCACATGTGTCGCATGTGAGAGGGTGGGCCTGAAGTATGCTGTAGGTAAGTAGAGTTCAGTAATTTTCACATGAGATCATTAGCTGAGTTGACTACGCATATTGGACGGAAGGCTGATTTGCTACATGGGTGGGTGGATGTAGCTCTCGGAATCGCATATGGATTGCCAAATTTGGGAACCGTGCATACGTCTCTTGTGGATCGATCAAGAACGATGACGGACGCTGCATCCAGTACTCTAACTCCTCTCTATTAAACCCAGATTCCGCTTCAGGCTCATCACCCATTTCCCAAGCAAGCAGGTTCTCGACGCGTGCTTCTTCACTTCACACCGCACTTTCAATCATCAAGGGGCTGGTGGGATGCCTTCCGACATACCACCGGCAAACCCAGAGAGCGTGTCTCTCAAACACGGCCCACCTCGTGAACTCTCATACCTCAGAGGCAATGGTACCCAGGAGCTGGCGAGATTTGTCCGCGTGACCGGCAGGCTCTTGGGGTCCCCTCTCGCGACTGATCTGTGGCAGGTGATCTCGGTGGCTTCTGAGACAGGTCATCGCGACGGTACGAACGATAGAAACAAGGGCTCCAACGACACTATTGGCACGGCACAAAGGGCAATGCCACAGCAATGAGGTAGTCCTTCGTTGCCCTCATCCTGGCTACAGTTGTCAATGAGTTTCAGCTCATCGACGCCATGACTCTGGAGCACTTTCAGCTGTTCATGCACGTGGCTTCGGCCACGTCTCTGGCCAACAGAGGACTGCACGCAGTCGAGTGTTAATCCAACACCTCGTACAGCTTCCTGCTGAACCTCAAAACATCATCTCTCACAACAGAAATCCTCGACATAGCTTGCTCCAAAAGAAACACAAAGATCACAGACGCGCCACCAGCTTACACATTCACGCGCTGTTCAGCTCTGAGAAAAATCTCGTTCTCGTTGTCTGACAAGAGGGCTTGTGCGAGAACACGTCCGGGCGAGGATGTCCTCGAACACATCGGGGACTGGTATTCTGAGCCGGAGACGCTCTTTAGATCCAGCGTCGCGAACAAGAAACTCGAGCTCACAAGTGGGTATCGCTCATCTGCCGACTGATTTCCATGTCTACCAGCAGGTCTTGTTCGTTGTCCTTATCTTGCTCTTTCTGAAGATGCAATCCTGCTGCAGCAAGCTGATCCTCTTCGGACAGGTACACGAAGTCCTCTCCGATCTCTGCTTTACTTCTCTGTGGGCACACCCAATCCGGATCCCCCAAAAGGATCCGCGCAATGGCGGTCCTGTCCGTGAGCGGGAGAATAGCTAGCGGTACGAGTAGCGAAGGCCGCCATTCCGGCCCAAGGTGATTATAAATGTCTCGGATGGAGCGATCAGCAATGCCTTCGATCCACCAGACCTTCTTAACAAGCTTTAGAAAGCAGACATAGTGCGCGATGATGACAAGAGCACGAGGACGTAGCTGCTGGCCAAGAATGGCAAATCCGCGGGGCATGTATGTGAACCAGCATGTGACGCGTTGGTCGAGGTCAGCACCAAACCCGTGCCTGAGATGAAGGTACAAGGAGCCCAGGAGGTCGAGGACGGTCGTGAAAGCGGGAAGGGAAAGGTAGTCCTCATCGTCTGGAGGAATGGACGAAACCATAAGGGCGAGGTCATCGGGGACGAATCGCGCCGAGGCCTCGATATCAACTGACGGCCGGTAGAGGGCGATACCAAGGCCTGATTCGAGGATCACCTCAAGGCCGACGAGGTCGACGATGGCGCCCGTCCCTCTCCACACGCAAAGCCAGTCGACGATGTACAGATCCTTGGCATCCGGGTCTCGAAACGTGTGCGTTGTAAGAAGCGCGACAAAGACAGCGTTCACCAGAATTGCAGGGAGGGTCTCTCGCCGGGCTTCCTGGATGGCGCGATTGTATCCCTCGATCGCCCGCACATGGTATCTAAAGGAGCGTTCCAAGGAGAACGTCGGGTCTGACCGGTGCAGTTCCAGGCAAGACACAGCCAAGATACTATCCATTAGAAACGGTGCGTCAAACGCCATAGCGACAACGTCGTTCCGGAAGATGCCTGCTGCCAGCTGCTGATAGTCCTCATCGGCGAGGAAAGAGTAGAGAGTCTTCATGGTATAGTTCCACAGCAACTTCATGTCGACAGCGTCATACTTTTGCGACGGTGGCAGAATCCCGAATGGCGACGAGGACCGCAAAGGGGTCGTCGATGGCGGTGAAGCTTTGGTGAGCGCTGTTGTCCCTGTCTCGCCACCGGTCTTGGAGGTGACGGATGAGGAGGAGGAAGAAGTGGGTTTGCCAGATCGGAACGTGGTCTGGACAAAGGTGAGAGGGCGACGAGTCTGAGCTCGCGATGCGGCAGATGAGCTGGGGCGGTAGACGCAGAGATCATGCCGAAGGAGGCACGAACGACAGGATGGCAGCCCTTCGTCGCATTTGACCTGCAGAGACAAGTCAGCACAGGTCCAAGTCGTGAGAGAGCAGATCGCATCGCGGACGAACCTTTCTCGTCTTGCAGTTGATGCAGCCTTTCCTTGACTTCTTGTGAGAGCGCTTGGGATAGAATGGGCGACTACGATCACCCTGCTGTTGTTGCACCTCAGCTAGATCGCCATCGACCAGCAGCCGTCCGTGGCCAGAGACTTCCATTGTGGCCAAAGGCAGCCTTTGGCAGGATACGCGCGCTCAAAAGTCTATAAGCTTGGCTCTTGGGCTATCGCGGCGCGTTCGAGTGGTCAAGTTGTGCAGGAACACGATGGCGAATTCTCGGGATATTTGAGGGTTCTCTCTGCTGACACCACGGTCGCAGGGCTGAAGTCAGACGAGATCAATTGAAGGAGGGTGGGTTTGCGTGGTCAGGGTGTCAGCATCTCCCAGCCCTACCGGTGCCGAAAGATAAGTTTGTTTTCAGGCCTGGTGCTGGCAACCTGGTTGAGGAAATGGCCAGGGGTCATCGAGAAGTCCGCAGTCTGAAGCGGATAATTCGGCCGCGAAGAAATGATGCGATCTATGGCTCCCGATCTCCCCATGATGAGGCACTGTCTTTCTGGGGGGAGGGAACCAGGAAGTCAAAGTCCATAGCTACATTATGCATAATCCTGGTCCACCAACACCAGTCAGCGACGCGGTTGTCTAAACTCTAAGGAGCATCAGCTCCTGCAACCAGGTCTGGTGTTTCGATGTCAGCTTAGCGCTCTATCTTGTCCCCTGTTCAGTCCTGCACTTACGGTAGCATCTTTATACCATAGAGCCTATCTGAAAGTTTGGGGGCCCCTCCACTTCTAAACTCCGCCATACTTTACTCGCTGAATTGTCCAGCTCAGGAAATATCATCCTTGATAGATTGCTCGATTCAGCAAACTACGAAGCATCTTACATGTGCGGGCTTGGCAAGATCTCTCGGATCTTGTTCGGCGCTTCGTGTTCGAGGCATGCTACGCTATGCTCAGGGGTCTGTCGCACTCGACAGCGCTCGTTTACACACGCCTGCAGGCAGTGAGATTATGGCCAAATCATCTAACAGGGGGGTACCTGGATTCGACCACAACTTCAGTAGTCTCAAGAATTAGCTCTTAAACATCCGGCTTGTTATATTACACATGAATAAAAAAGTCTTCATCAGCTTGGAGTTACTCCGCTGCCGGCAGTGTTCCTTGGCTTCAATGAATTGATAGTCAATGAACAAGTCTTGAGTGCTGTGAATGCTCTAGAAAGCGCTCGTGGGCCAAGATAGCCCAATACTGTGCACAGGTTGGCTTGGGATGGGAAAATGCCCAGATGATCAGATGAGACTCATTATACCCGGGTGTTTCTTCTCCAGAATGGCTCCCAGCTCCTCCCACAGCTGTCTCTGCACAACAAGGCTCTCATCGCTTCGCACAAAGGGCGACGGCCTATCTCAACCCGAGGCCCCAGTCAGTTTCAGTTTGCTATATCAAATCCAGGGAGTTGCAAGACTCACGTGGTGACGGTACATTCACTCAAGTACTGCCCATGGTGATCTCTGCCTCCATGGGCAGCGTGGACCATGATTCGGCCACCTTGCTCTGCAGTTCGCGCGACCAGCTTCTGCCATTGTCGCAATATCGACAGAAGAACTGGGGACATATTCCGCATAATATCCGTTTTGACATGGCCAGGGTTGGTATGTGAGGTGGTGACATTGCCAGGTATGGAGCTCGAATCGATGGCGTTTGCGAATTCGCGCGTCAAGAGCAGATGAATGAGCTTCGAGACGTTGTACCTGAAGTCATCAGTACAAAAGCTCCAAGTGACTGTTTTCTCCTGAATAAGGTTTGAGGATTGAGAAGGACTTACCTGTCCATCATTCGTGCCGTCTTTTCGTCCGCCAGGTCCTGAAAGATGTGCTCGCTCTTGCGCTCCGGGAACTTTGTAAGCCAATGTACAAAAGACCCGGTGAATGTAATCACAGCTTCTTTGCCGAGCCTCACGGATGTCTCCCTTAGGATAGGCAAGAGTAGGAAAGCTAGCATGAAAGTGTTGATGACGTTGACCGTGATGGTCATCTCATTGCCGTCCGCCATCTCGAAGTCGTAGAGGTAGACACCCGCATTGGCCACCAAGACGTCCAGACGCTCGAGTTGCCGAGCCCGAGCAGCGAAAGCTTCCACTGACTCTGAGCTGGCGAGGTCAAGCTGCCATACCTCGAGGGCAGCAGCCTCACATTTTGTCGAGGCTCTGACATCTTCGGCGGCATGCTCGCCCTTGGCAATGCTGCGAACAGCAAGGATGACTTTGGCAGCACCAAGGCGAACAAACCATCGCGCTGTCTCGAGTCCTATCCCTCCGTTGGAGCCTGTGACAATGATGGTTTGGTCGGAGAAGTCATAGTTGGGCTCCGGGGGCTTGATAAACAGCTGAGCGTACATGTGCTCCCAGAAGAAGCCGAGGGTAGAGGAGGGTGCCATGCTGGTAATTGAAGTGACGGGTGTAAACAAGAGCTGTTCTAACGGGACTTCGAGCCTCACCGAAGACAATAAATGATGGATTCTGAAAGGTCCAATTACCTTATTTATACAAGTCGCGGTCTCGTCTCATCACGCATGTGCTCTCAGACCATGACGCCTCCTCAGGCCGCAGCCTGGAGGCTTCCTCGCTTTCAGCTTCGCGTGCGAGGACAATCTCCGCCACGGGCCAACAAAGATCAGGACAGCAACGAGTATGGCAACATTCCAGGTGTTACATGATTCACCAACGAAGTCGCACGGCCTTCGACCGTTTGCTGGTACCATAGCCAATTACGGAAATAGCTGGGGATGGTGGACCAGGGTCGCTGCAGAAGGCTTACATCCCTAATCCCCTTACAGGATGGTCTACGCCATGCTTTCGGATCGAGACTGCGCAGCTGGTCTGTGCCTAGACTTAGCTGGAAACATGTCATGAGTCCTGGACATGGGATAAGTAAGTCCATCCCCCGGGTGTTTTCCATTCTCAATGTCCGCATGTAAGCCATTCGCATGCGACTAACCGCCATCTGATCTGAATCTCGAACCGCCTCATTCCGAACATTTCACCCCATTTGCCGCTGGTTCGTTAGTGAACTCACGATGGACTGCACATCTTATCCGCGTCCGAAATTGGCTGAGGCAAAGTCCGCCGAGGAGGACTGGACGGGGCTTCGTAGCCGACCGGAGCGCCGAAAGCTGCAAACCAGACTCAATGTCCGAGCGCATCGTAAGTACAGACTTTTATGCGTATCTTTTGACAATTTGACAGGAACACTCTGTGGTCTCATGACTTCTTGAGTGGCTGGTGTACCCGTAGAAATGTAGATGCATCATCCATGCTGACTCTGATCCTATAGGCAGACGTAAAGCCGAGGCTGCGAATGCGTCCTCATCACGGGAAACTTCTGCATCATCGAAAACATCGATTGCAAAGTCAGAATCATATCCTGCGATCAACGGAAACTTGATCATCCCAAGCTACATCACGGCCAACGGCCAATGGGTCGCACCGACGCAGCTCTCGCCCATGTCTCTGGATCATCTCATCCCTCTCATTCAATACAATGTCTTCCGCGCAACCGTCACCAATGTCTACCTTACCCAACTATACCATCTGCTCGACAACCGCTGCACATACGGCTACACATCCACAGCCTGGACTACGATCCCCGTCTTCCCATCTCCACTCCCTCTCTTTCCCAGTCCTGAAGATGGCACATCCTTGCCCCCGAGCCTACAGCCGACTGATCTACAAAAGAACACGCCGCACCCGCCCTGGATACGCATCCTGCCATGTGCCAAGATGCGTGATAACGCTGTGCGCAACTTGCACTTGGTTGATATGAAGGAGTTCTGCGCTGACCTGCTCCCCGATCTGGTCGGCCGATCCCACGAAGAAAATGCCGGTATGGCTGTCTGGAGAGACCCATGGGACCCAAGGGGATGGGAGGTTAAACCGGGCTTCCTACGCAAGTGGAGGTTCCTGATACAGGACTGCACAGAGCTGATGGAAGCTACTAATCAGTATAGGAGTATTCGGGGCGAGAAACAATTGGTGTGGTGAAGCGTACCTGTCCTCGTTCAGAAAGACCAGAACTTGCGAATATGTCATCCTTGTGAGCAATAACGCACCATCCACCATGTTGGCCATGTGACTGTGATTCGTCGGCGCCTATATGGTCGATTCGGGATGTGATATTTTGGCATTTCACCTTTGATCTAGTTACAATCTCTCCTTTACCCATTCAGCCAATGCTCGTCCTAGATACTAGCCAATGCCACCCACTGCTGTGTGGGCGATTATTGGATGTACCAAGTATTGATACCACATACACGGTCTCCCCGCAGATCCAGAGTTGTCAGATTCCATCTATCTTCATCAATTCTCCCCGCCAAACGATGCGTGGTTGGCCAGCATGCAACTCGACATTGGGCGGCTCGGGCCATGGCTCCGTCACGCCCGATACTAATCCAGTACCATCTTTCGACGACCTTAGCAGGTAAATACCTACCATTGTAGTTTCATTCAATATGATAAGACGAGAACTTTTCCAGGATTTTCCATATCCATCTCTGACCTACAAGCATATCGCAACCACCACGCATGATGGGTTTTCATCTTGCTGCTTTGATCCTTGGCGTCGTCTCGGCTGTTGTCGCCCATGGAGGAGGCCAACACTACGAGATTGATGGCCAAATCCATCTAGGGTGAGTGTCTCATACCTGAACGCAGCCCTCGCTCTTTAGCTAGCAGGCGTGGTTGTGACATGTGGTATATACTGACACTTGGTTGGGTTTTCGAGAATACAGGAATTGGGATTTGCTCAACGACACAGATGGGAGCATCCAGAGAGATTGGCACTGGGGTGACAACATCTATAGCCTGCAGAGCGAATATCTCGCATGCGGATATAGCGGTGCCCCTGGCCCAAACTCTTACCATGCTTCGCATACCGCCGGATCTGTCATTAGCATCAACTACACGGTCGAGAGATACAAGGAGGATGACGGTCGATTCTGGACGTTCGGGCATTCCCACGGGCCTATGCTAGCATATCTAGCAGCGTGTCCTGATGAGGGCTGCGAAAGCGTTGACGTCAACGAAGCGATATGGTGAGTCCAAGTCTTTACGTGGCACGGCGAAGCGGCATGAGCCTAACAAAAACTACGCAAAAGGTTCAAGATTTTTGAGGCTGGCCTCTTGGAGGGGACTTGGACGGAAGGCTACTGGGCCATGAGGGATGTATGGCTTGGAGCGAACCTGGACATTGCCACGCCAAAGAGTCTAAAGCCCGGCAAATACCTACTCCGACATGAGATGATCAACCTCGAAGCAGGACCAGCTCAATTCTTCCCGAACTGCATTCAGCTAGATGTCGCTGGGGATGGCAGCAGTGTTCCTGATCCGACTGAACTCGTTTCGTTCCCCGGTGCTTATGACAAGGTACGTTTCGGGAAATTCGGAGCTGACTTGGACTTTGAACCACTGATACTGGAATTTGATAGGACGAAGAACACAGTTTTGTTACATTGCGAGGCTCGGAGTGGTTCTACAGCGAACATGGACATGACACTGTGAGTGGGATCTCTCATTAGACCATTTGTAAAAGATGCAGAGCGCTAATGGTGTCCGATCTTCTTCTTACAAACAGATCTACCCACTCCCTGGTCCGCAAGTATGGGCGGGCTAAGAGGCTTCAAGAATATGATGAGGGTCCCAGGTGTCTTGTGGACCTGGCGGGGAACCTGGGGTAGTCAGAGGCTCTTCATGAATGAATGCAACCAAAAGTGTCACCCTGAACGAGGTGAGGCCGCAGCGGCCATGTCATGTACATGTCCCCAGAGCTGTGCTGTTTGATCATTACTCACCAAGTCCACTTATGCTTTGTCCTCCTCGCTTTCTTCCCTTCCCTTCACCTCTCCCATCCCTCTTGCCATTCCACTCAACCGGTCCAACTCCAACACCGCAACCATTGCCCCAGCCACTGCCAGTTCTGCCATGTCGCCCTTCTCGGCCTTTACCCTCTCATGACAACCTCCCTCTCCCGACGGTCCTTCTGCCACAGAGCTGTCTCGTGCCCTTCTCCGTCGTTCGCTACTTTCTCTGAACGTTGGTGGTGTCAGGACTCGAGGGGAGGGAGATCGGTTCGCAGACGAAGAGCGATTGTGTAATCGCATACGATCGCGGATGCGACTGGACCGGGGGGGGGTGATGGGCTGGGAGGTAGAAGGACGGCGAGTTTGGATGCTGCCATGTTCGTTCGAGGGACCCTGCGCATTCTCATTATCAACCAGGGAATTCCTCTCCTAAAGCTCTTGAATTTTTCCAAAACTGACATGTCCATGCTTCCCTGTTCGATCCAACTCCGGGCAGCTCGAGCTTCCCGCCTTGAAAGGCTCCATCGTGACAGCGCGGACGAGTGGTGATTGCAGCAATGGGCTCGATCCCTTCACAGACTTGAACCATCTTCCGCGGCGAAGTGGTGACTCAGCAGGACTTGGTGTAGATGGCGCGGGAGAGGCAGCGCGTGGAGATGCTAATGGAGAGGATCGATGGGAGGGGCTGATATCGGCTGATGCGCGTGGCGTGGCCATCGGTGTTGATGCGACTTCGGCTATTAATAATTCTGCTTGATAAGGATACTATGAGTAGGTGAATGATGGGTTCCATGCCTCCCTTCGCTGTGTAAAGACGTCACGGCAAAGGAGATGCGAGACTGGAGAGAGTTCACGAGCCGAGGGAGTCCCCTTGAGAAGGAAGCAACAGCGAGCGCCTCTGACCTTCCACTTCAGAACCAGGGCTGCAAGAAACATTCTAAGTTCGACCGCTGGGCCAGATCTACGGCGAAGGTAGAAAATTGAAGACACGAGAACATGATTGAGATGGGGGTATCTAGAGCATAATACAACAAACCACGTGTACCATCTCCATCACCAATGAGGTTTCCCATCCAACAACCCGTTCCTCAGCCGTCCTCTGCTTTCTATCAGATGCTCTTTGATCCACAGTCCCTCAAATCCAGTTGCATTCAAAGCATGTCTCTTGATCATGAGCTTGCCCTGGTCCAGTTGCCCACAACTCAGACACATCCTCCTCACTCCCTCACTCCCTCCAACCCGAGCACCACTCCTCAATCCCATCACTTTCACCGGTTCCCCAAGAGATATCACACCCTCAGTAGCTCCCAACAATCGCTCCTCAGCAAGATTCGGTCCGCCTGTTGCATGTGCTACAATTGAGCCGGCCAAGATCGCGACTGTGGGCGCGGCTTTGAGGATAGGTGGGAGGCCGTTTTGGATATTCCCAAGTCGCGCTGCTTTGAGCAATTCGCTTGTCAAGGTCGGTGCTACCTTCTTTGCCATGGTTTCGAGTGATATCTTCAAGGCAGGGGAGTGAGAACGAGGAGCCCGTCGATGCGAGATTGGGTATAAGGCTGCTTGGATTCAGGAACGTTGCATCCCGAGTCAGTTGTGGCTATCGAAGAAAGAATGTAACCAAATGCTTGCGAATCTCTGAATTGGGATAATCCCTTAGAGTCGATTATTGGTATCTTTGTTCATGTCAAACTGCTTGCTATTGCGACGCACAGCCCCGGCGCTCATGCATGGTCATGCCTCAGGCTTCATATCTCGGCCTCCCTCCCACCATCATCTTCCGTCAGCTTCCATCATCACACGTCCCCGTCCATTGATCAAATTGCAGTCATATCTCATGTATCATAATGGAAACGCTAACCCTTAAAACAAGCTTCCAAAATCATGCGCCTCCCACGATGAACCCTACTGCACCGAAAACACCGTATCAAACACCCTGTCCTCTCTCCCAATCTCCTCAAACCCATTCACCCAACACTCCCCTACCAAAGCACACTCAACATACAACTTGGCCGTCTCAATCCGCGGCAGATTTCCTCTGTGAACCTTCTGAGTAGACCAATGCTCCATCCCACATACATACTTACTGCGCACCAGGAAAGGTACCTTGGCTCCAGGAAATACCACCACCAGATCCCCGAACTTGGCCTCTGGTGGGAGCAACACCAACTTCTCAGGTCCCAGGTCTGCACCGTGGCGTGCTTTGTACATCTCCTGCAAAAGTACATCTCGAGGGGTCATGTTTCGCCAATTCAACTTCGCAGCGCGGTAAAGGCCCAGGAGGCGCTGGTCGACTATCGACTTCGGGGCTGGGACGATACGCTGAGAGGCGACCGAGTCTGCAGACCAGTCTGTTCCCATCTTTGCTCTCTGGACAAGATGTGCCTCGATGGACCCTGCTTTCGGTGGTAAGGTGTCGAGATCAAAGTACTCCAACATGCGGCGGTAGGGGTTGCCTGACAACTCGTTGCCAATATCGAAGAATGCCCGCCTGAACAGCTCTGGGTTGAGCTGGCCCACGTTCTGCACCCCAACTTGCTCAACCAACCATGTCTGTTTCAAAATCTTTGTCCAGAGCGATAGGATGTGCGCTTCAAGAGGGAACGCAACAAAGTCCTGGTGCTGCTTCCATTGTGTTTGCAGCTCAGAGAACATCGACTCGTCCCTGCCGAGCAACGACGTCGCAGACATGGCCCTAGCCACCTTGCCCAGGACCCGACCTTGTATAGCAAGCGTTCCTCTGGGTACGATACGTCCACCTGGCGCATAGCCAGTTACCCATGTGCGGTAGGTCTCCACGTCTAACTCCGATTCCAGCGTCGCGTCACTTCCATCAGTCGTCTCGAGCTTCGAGCTCCTCGCTGGATCTGCGATTTCGATGATCGCACGTGGTTCATGATCCATGTGGCTCCTGCAGTCCCAATTTGGCACCCATGTTGGATGATGGAAACGCTCAACATTTTCATACCCTTTGAGGTCGTCCTCGAACCCTCGCAGTCTGCGGGAGCACGTCTGTGCAGCCGGTCGCAGAAAGTCGCTCGCAGGTCCAGGACCGCCGTCTTCTTTCTCTAGCCACTCTGACTGTAGTGGAATCTGCTGTGTGAGCTCCTCGGCGAACAATACAGAGAACTCATCTTTTGCCTCCAATGCGTTTACTTCTTCGGCATCTAGCTTGGCCCCCGACGTGGCCGCCAGGCCTTCCATAAGACTCTGACGCGCAAGCCTCCAACGCTTCACCTGGCGGTAGAAGTACTCTGGTCTCGAGGCTCGGTTGAGGTAACTGAGGACCCTGTAGTCTTTCTTAGTCGTCATATAGTCGATGGCAAAGTCTCTAAAGACCTCGGCCGTTGTCTTGCCGTAGTCAACGGTCCCATTGGATTGCCAGTCGAAGCCAGTGCTGACGCCCAGCAATGCGAACACTTTGTCCCTCGAATCTGAGGCCTTGCGACGTCTTGCAAGTACCAGCATGTCCAACATATCGGTCGACAAGACGTCGTGTACGGGGTCGACGTGCTGGCTGTACCACAACGGCAGATACTGTTCCTGCTTCCTAGAAGCGTGGAACGAGACGCGAGCTTGCCACAGCTGGCGAACGAAGTCGAAACCGCTTGCCTGAGCCAAGCTCTGTCCATACCGATCGTGAACCCGGCTCTGTAGGATTGTGCACCTGATGAAGTCATCCCATGGTACCCTCCTATGTCGACTTTGTATCGAAAGTCGCTTGGACACCACAGCTTCCTGGAATACCCATACTCGCTGAAACCACTCCCTGGTCAGCACAGCATGGTATACATCGTATAGGTCTCCACGAAAGTCAATCTCGTCCTCTCGTTGCTTCGGGAGCTCAAAGTCTTGCTCTAGGTTTTCGTTAAGCGCCCACGTGCTTTGGCGCTCAAGGAAATTCCATGCCGAATACGCAACATTGCCATCATCGTGGTCTCCCAGGTACGCGATTGTCTCGTGAGCGCACTCAAAGATATCTCGCATCTGTTGAACTTGGTGATTTCGCTCAGAAAGGTCGGACTGGTTGATGCATATGGCGTCAACCCACAACAATGTGTGTCGATCGCGCCGACGAAGATAACGAAGAGCCGATTCAAGGTTTCTGCTAATTGAAATGGCCTTGTCGTCGATGTACACCGCTTTCGTTTTCTTGCTCTGTCCCCAAACATACGACAGAGCCGTGAATGAATCGGCATTATTGTCCTCATCCGACACGAAATGAGTGAGTGGCAGCGCTATTAGGCCGCATTCGAGGTCGTCACTGAAGTCATCGGCCTCAAGCAAGACCAGGATGCGGACGTCACCATGTTCAAGAGGCTCATACTCGTACGAAGACGGATCGCCAGGCCCTGTACTTTCGTCTTCTGAGCTGGACTCCGTCGTATTGTCCTTGTGACAGGCATTGAGGGTCGGCTTCATCATGGTCCAATTCAGACTCCGGAAATGAGGTTGTTGAGTCGATACTGACACTGGCGAGGCTCAACCTCCTCAAGTCGTCTTTCAGGTGATGTTGCATCCCCTTGTAGGTGCTGGCCCACCACACCTGCATGAGGCTGTGCATGTCTGCCTTAAGTCTTGTACTGGGCATTGCAACGCCAGCTGTAAGCGTAGTAAAGTTGAGAATTGGTGCATTTGGCGATTGCTTCGAGATGAGGAACAGCGTAAGACGGCACAAAATCGTCCGGCGCAAGGTTACTTAAAGGACAAGCACACGGACGGCAAAGATGACTTCTTTAGAGCTCCGGTCCACCGCTACAATCGAAGCCACGAACTGTATACAGGATGCATCGGATCAACTTCATACCCGGACCCCATGAGAAGGCAGAGATTCACGAAGCGAATGGGCACATTTGGTTTCGACGCTCAGCTATAGAGGGCTATATGGACGCATTCGTGTTTGATCATGGCGGCTCCTTCACTCTGTGTCAGTCTATGCTCGCCTGTATGAGTGAAGGCGATCAGGTCGACGTTCGTTATACTTTTGACGGAGGGGAGCCATGTGCAAGTGGAGAGATGCCAGGCAAGACGGTAGCAACGCTGACCAATGCCGATGGCCGCGTTGAGCACCTTTGGGAAGTCAACAATGAGACACCCGCATTGAGTGACAATCACGCTGCGAAAGCGTTCAATGCGTATCGCCGTCATCTGGCTCTCTTCCTTCGCGAGCCCTTCCCAGAGAAGGTCGCGATCAACAGTGCTCATGGCGATGTGCCCGAACGCTACAATGGTAAGAACATTATCTCACGAGCCTTCACGCCATCCAATCTTTGCGACGCTTCCGGACGAATGTGGTTCTGGGTAGACCTCGAGCCGCCAGGAGATGCGAATACCGAGGCTCTCTTGACTAGGCCAATGCCAGCGCTCGATGCCGTGATTCTCGCGGCGATGTTGACGCTGTGCTACGGTTCGCCTCCCTTGGTCTTTGGCATTGCGCCAACAGTGGAAGGACGAGCTATGATGCCACTTGCGTACACGAGAGTACACTACGAGGATGATGAGCGGTTCGAAAGAGAGGATAAGAAGCCGTTCCTGGTGATGTAGGCGTTCTGGAGGAGCATCCGCCTCCGAAACTAGTCCATCAATGGCAGTAAATCAGAGACTGTGCAAGAGATTTGGACCTGCAGAGTGCCGCGGCTAGGAATGGCAACAAGTGCTGAATCGAAGACAAAGGACAAAAGACACCCTTCAGAATCCTTAAGACCCAAGGGGAGATCGGCAACAGACGCTGCTCAGAGACCCTGACGTGGATTCAGCCAGCTTGGCAAGGGTGCAGTAACACTCGCAGCCCCATCAGGACGAAGATTTGCGTTCGCCGGTATCCCTGATCTGCTCTTGCGATAATATCTGTACCCAGAATTCGGGATAGGGTCGAAAGCTGGAGACGTCATGGTTCATGGGGTCACAGAAATGTGCAATGACGCTTCCCGAAGAAACGGGGAAGGGGCTAGAGCGCTGGTGGGAAATTGGCGTCAGGGGAGCAACGGGAGTGCCTTGGAGCTGTGGCGGGCTTATTATAGGGGGCTGCCCAGGATGCTATTAGTAGCATGCGTGGCAGTGAGGGAGGCCGCCACAAGCTGGAATTCCGTGAGATGCCGGGGGGTGCTGAGGGGCGGTCTGTAGGATCAGAGGACGGGACAAGAAAATCAAGGAAAAGTCGAGGTGACGGCTGAGATGGGACAGAGCAGACCTTGGGGGTCAATGGCATATTTAGAGGCCTAAGAAAGGCTGTAAGAGTATCCCAATGTCGTGTTGAGATGTATCACAGGTGGCCATACCACTGGCAGTCCCCTCCCCCAGCTACTAGCAGGCGTTACCCAATGGTGCCTGGGCCAGCGTATAGTGAGTGCATCATCACCGACAGCCTCACGTCGTGTCACTAACTGTACACATTCCCGTCTACGAATGCCTTTCGCTGACCGTCGTAAAAGCCATAGCGAATTATCGTAGTCATCGCCTCACCGCTCCCCCCTTCCATTCAGCGCCATCCCCCAGCTTGTCCTTACTGAGCCTGCCGTGCCGCTGTCCACGACGCCAAGCTCCTCTACTCCGCTGGCCTCAATGGCCCAATTTCCCGCCCTGCCCGGTCCTCCGTCCCCAATCCCCTCGTAATTACGTGCCATCCGTGCCCATCCCAGTAATCCAGTCGCCTGGGAGTTCTGTATTGTCATGACCCTTTCCAAATAGCCGCCTGTTCCTATACAACTGCTATCTTTGGCCTCGCAGCCGCACCAAGGTACCTCGCTACCCATTTGTCACCCAGAGGTACATCGGCACGTGAATCTCTCTGAGCGGGTCCCAGTTGTCAACGCAATTCGCAACCTCCGACGTCCATCCTCCAGCGTTCCGAATCCTCCATCGCCTTTTCTTCCTTGGCCTGACGACTCAACGACCGATCTGGCTTCCTTAACCGCACCCTTTGAAGCCGAACATCATCCTCCTCATCATCTTCTACCTGTTGCAGCTCATTTCCCGCTGCATGTGCATTGCTTCCTCGGGGCGCCTTGCATTGTCACCTGTCGCGCTCTGATCCCAAACAAGCCTCGCCGACCCAATAGCATCACCAACGCTCCCAGCCACGGCCGTATCGCCTCTCGCCGACAGCAGCCTCGTCGAGGGGCGTCGTCATGCCCTCCTTCCTCAATAACGACAATTCGCCTATCCTCTCAAACCACGATATCCTCGATCTCGACCCGAATAATCACTTCGGGCTCGCCGAACAAAAGGTTCCCAACCCCGGGTCCATTCGCCACGACCGTTCAGACGCCCTCCATGAGACCTTTGACGAGAGCTCTGCTACCTCTACACAGGAGTCCGAAGCCTCGGACGTAGCGCCAATGGCTGCCAACGCCAATGGCACCCGTCCGACGAGCCTGAGCTCCCTCCCCAATGAGAGGAGTTTACCCTCCACCCAAAACAGCCTCTCCAAGGATGAACAACTGGATAGCAGCATGGATAAGCTCCATCTGAACGGATCAGCATCGACGACATATTTCCCAGACAGGACCCTGGCTCCCCGACTATCCGATGCCGACACCAACGTCTCAGCCGATATCACACCTCGAAACTCGACGACAACACATTTCAAGGATGCAAGTTCCTTAGGCTCGAAGACAAACCACGACAGGATGCCGAAGAGTAGCCTTGAGGACTCAACTTCACAGGCTTCGTTCGCAACAGCTACTGGGACAGACAATCGCAACGCCAGATCTCACGACACATCCTTCACCCCATCATCACAATCCATCAACCAGGCCACGCCTCATCGTGTTTCTCCACACCGACTGTCCTCACCCCCGGTCTATCAATCTGCCAATAGCTCCGCCTCGGGTCACCTGCACCCCCCGGTAGCCAGTCCCACGCTTAAGCAGCGTCACACACTTGAGGTACCCAAGGTGTCCCAGAGCCGCATATCTAAAGATGGAGCAGACACAGCAGCTTCCAGCGGTCGCTTCTCACCGACTGTCGCATCCCATCCCACGCCATCACATCGTAGAGCGTCATTGAATTTGGCAAGGAGGGCTACGCGGTCGATGCAGTCTGACGCTCCTCGCGATGAGATAGTCCCTGACGAGGATGCAGCACGCTGGGCCGAGGCCTACCGGCAGAAAAGAGCGAGCAAGCGGAAGAGGAAAGAGGAGGAGGACGATGATAGGGTTCTTGTGGGCACCAAGGTCGACGAGAGTCACGCCAATTGGGTCACGGCTTATAACATGCTGACCGGGATCCGGGTGTCTGTATCGAGGACCAACGCGAAGCTCGATCGTGAGCTTACAGATGCGGATTTTGAAGCCAAGCAAAAGTCCACATTCGATATGTGAGTAGCGGCGGAGCCAAATTCCTTACTGAAGCATATCCGCTCAAGCAGATGCTAACGGACACAGTGCTGGGAATGAGCTTGTCCCCTCCGCCAAGTACGACTTCAAGTTCAAGGATTACGCCCCTTGGGTGTTCCGTCGCCTCCGTGCTCTTTTCCGACTCGATCCCGCTGACTACCTTGTGTCGCTCACCGGCAAATATATACTCTCTGAACTTGGCTCGCCTGGCAAGAGCGGAAGCTTCTTCTATTTCTCACGCGACTACAAATACATCATCAAGACAATTCATCACGCAGAACACAAATTTCTCCGCAAGATTCTCAAAGACTACTACCAGCATGTCACCGAAAACCCGAACACCCTTTTGTCGCAGTTTTACGGTCTCCACCGGGTCAAGATGCCCTACGGCAAGAAGATCCATTTTGTGGTCATGAACAACCTCTTCCCGCCTCATCGAGACATCCACGCCACTTTCGACCTTAAGGGCTCCACGATCGGTCGCGACTACAAGGAGGAAGAGCTCGAGGGGAACCCTAGGGCAACACTTAAGGACCTAAACTGGCTCCGGCGCCAGCGGCATCTCGAGCTTGGGATGCAGAAGAAAAGACTTTTCCTCGAGCAGCTCCAACGAGACGTGGTTCTGCTCAAGAGGCTGAAAATCATGGACTACTCATTGCTCATTGGTATCCATGACTTGTCCCGTGGGAACGATGAGAACCTCCGGGGCAAGACTTTGCAGGTCTTCAACCCCGGGGGTGAGAAGACGTCACAGGACGAGGCGCCTTCAGTACTCCTCCGCACGCCGTCCAAACTCGAGAACGCTAGGAAGGCCCGGGAGCTGCGGCAGATGATCCGGCAGGAACGGCCTGTGCCGATGGGTCAGGCGCTGGACAAGATGCCGGATGAGCTCAATGAAGGCCACAGCCGGCCAGGCTTTGTTTTCAACCAGGACGATGGGGGCTTCCAGGCCACTCACGAGAATGACGAGCCTGCCGACGAGATCTACTACCTGGGAATCATCGACTGCCTAACTCACGTAAGTTGATTTTCTGCTCCAAATTCCGAAAGATATAGCTAACAGCACACAGTATGGAATGATCAAGAAGATTGAACATTTCTGGAAGGGACTTTCGAGTGACAGGACACAGATCTCGGCTTTGCCTCCGGATCAGTACGGAGACCGGTTCTACAACTTCGTAGAGGGGATCACGATGTCATCAGAAGAGGCGCACCGAGAGGCTGAAAGGCGTAATCAGGAGGCGATCGCCGCCACTAGTAGAGTATCAGGCGAGGGTATCTCCAGCCGAGCATCACGAAGGAGATCTGCCAACGGCATCCCGCCCATGCCGAACCACCAGCCGCCGGCGCCTCCGCCATCAGGTGCCAGATCACCTGAGGCCAAGGAGACGCTCGACATGGCACAGCGAGAGGCTCGCAAGACGGAGCTGGAAGGCGCCTCCGAAAAGCAGGTTCCTGACCGAACACTACGGACAACGGTCAGTCCAACGCTTGACCGTGAGGTCAAGCCGAACGAGCCTGTTTTGCCCATCGTGGAAGAGCAAGGGGAAAACGGCGGTAGCGATATGAGGCCCGAAACGCCACCCAAGGATAGAGCCTTACCCCCGACAAGAGCACCTCCACCCACGCCACCAAAGACAGCGACACCGCTCCGTAAGCCGGACAGCGTGGACAGTGGGTATGCAGGGCATGGGGCGGCACCGAAACTCAGGGGCAAGGTGAGCAAGGAGAGCTTGAATAAGAGCCTGCCGCCGCTGCCCGCTTAGAAAGAGGGGGATGGAGGCGAGGGGACCGGCATGTGGGCGCTGGCGTACTGTGCGTGGTTGATGGGTGGGTGTTGCTGCCTACCTGGATGGAGGTGGTGTTGAGCAGGCCTTACGAGGCCTCTGTGATTCCCTTTCTGCTCTTCATATTTCAGAGGACGGTGATGAAGCCTCTGGTCGCAACCGTGTTTGAAGACGACGCATTGACGGCAAGCAGCCATTGACAGACTGGGCAGACGGCCTGATCGCGATGATACCATCTATCATGTTTCTTCTATTTCCTTTCCTTTCCTTTCCTTTCCTTTCCTATTCTTTTTTTCCTTCTAGTCTCAGCATTGTCGAAAAGGATGGACGATGGGAGGAATGTTTGTCATATCCAGTTCCCAGTCCCTTTCTCTCCTTGACGCGTTTCCCTCTACGGAGTTGCTGGACTGCGCTGCAATTACTCGAGACCCAGTTTCCTGCGTCATGCCATGAGGCTTTCGTCAACTCATGAGCGTGAATGTTCAGCAAGGACAGAGGTACTCGAGCTGCAAGGTGCTACGCAAGCCGTGTCACGGACGCTCTTATCTCTCTGGCTTCCCCTCTTTCTCTTTTGTCATTGTCACAGCAGGCGGGCATAGAATAGTTTCCTCGTTACTTTTTTGTCTTATCTTATGTGGACTCTGTTCTGTTAGGGGAGGTGTTCGTTGTACAAGTCTTAAACTGGTGTCCTTTTCTTTTCTTGTGTCTTGT
Organism: Sarocladium kiliense; assembly: GCA_030734395.1. NCBI lineage: Eukaryota > Fungi > Ascomycota > Sordariomycetes > Hypocreales > Sarocladiaceae > Sarocladium > Sarocladium kiliense. Next base: position 2,590,551 of record JAUZTG010000029.1, read on the forward strand.
TTCTTCCCTCTCGATTCTAGCATCTTAATGACAGAAATATGTTTCCTCCAATTCTTCTTTTGCAGCTTTGCTAGGCAGCCTTTGATCAGGGCTCTCCGAGTATTGAGAAGTGTGTTCTTGTTTCGTAGGTGTACAGAATAGTAGTTATGACAGCCTTCCTCTTCTTACATGTTCATCTGCGTAGAAATACACTGCAGTGTTCCCTCACCTGTCATACACTGTCCGTCTCTCCCCTCATTTCATCATGACCCCCTCCTCTTCGCCAACTGATCCTGAATATCCTGCACACTCCTCTCCGTCTTCGCCGCCGGGCCACTCTTCCCCCCTTGCAAACCATCCACAACTGAGAATCCACTCCCCGCGGCAATCTCCTGCGCACCCTCCTTCTTCAACGCCTCGATCCTTCGATTCTTCGCATCCTCGGCAACCCTCTTCTCCCTAAAGTACTTGACCCACGCCTTCGCACAGTCACGCTCGAAAGCTTCAGTCTCGAGCGGACAGGCTTTGCGGGCGGCGGAGGCGGCGGATGGGGTCGTTGTGTCGATGATGGAGTTTGCGTCGAGGCAGCTGAAGAGGGCGTCGCGGGAGGTCCAGCAGATGGCGCGTTCGGTGCGGTTTGGGATGGCGGTGCCGGTGCGGATTTCGGCGGCGCGTTCCGGAGTTGAGGAGGAGGAGAAGGGCCACCAGCCCATTGTGAAAGTGTGATGTGGTTGTTGGGTTGGTGGTGGGTTGTTGGAGCAGGCTTTCCGCCAGTAGTCGGTTATGATGTCGCTGAAGCTTGAGCGCTCGGAAGCTTGTGAATGTGGAAGCGTCTCTGTGGATTGATTGATGAAAGCTCCGAAATTTCCGGTGCTAAGGTGGAGAATTAAACGATTGTTGCGAAGGGAGATACATGTGGTGCTGCAGAGACGATGTCAGGATAATGGACTGGTTTGCTAAAGTTTGGAGCTCGGGTGGCAGAAAAGCCGCGGGCGGTGAGAGGCAGCTCAGGTCAGCTCACCCACCCCTTTGCTGTGCGTTGCTCGCGCTGCCCACAGTGGGAAAGTCGAAGGTACTTCACTCCTCCGCTTGTGGCCACGCAATACCATGTACCTCGACCCCTACTGCCAGCCATCCGTCAGCTCCATCAACCAGCATCCCGGCCTTTCTTCCTGACTTCCTTTCTTATTCCTCATCCCCAAACACTCCACACAACCCTCGTCGACACCCGAGCTTCCCTTTGTATCCGCCTCTCCCCTCGACTCGACGTCAAATATATCTCTCACCACGAAATCCAAACACGTGTACACGGCAGTCTCTCCCGAGGCAACCACATCCAGCCGTTCAACCTCGTGACCACGCGCGTCGCAACCCCAATCATCACCTCGATGAACCACCTTTAGACACCACACCGACCACTCTCCTTTCTTACAAACAACCACAGCCATGCCTCGAAGAAGGAGACCTCCTCGCGCCGGCGCCCTCACCGAGCTGCCTCCCCTGCGCATCGCCGCCCAGATCGCATCTCTCCAAGCCCTCTACTACTCCGCCGCCACCATCCTCCTCCTCTTTACCTCTCTCGTCTCCGGCGCGCCTTTTCGCTTCAAGATGATTCTCGGCTGGGACTATATGCGCGGGGACAACACTCAGGGATGGCTGTTGGCGCTTGTGTGGCTTCTTGACGGAGGTGTCGTCATGTACGGTCTCTCTCCTTCTCAGCTCTCTACTGATTTGTCACTAACATATCACAGGTCCGTCGCTATCGTCGCCCTCGTCGCCCGCTCCAAACTCGTCCCCGACTTCGCACTCACAATCCACGGCCTACACCTCGTCCTCGTCACCCTCGCCACCCGCTCCCTCCCGCGCCACGCAATGTGGTGGTTCACCATGATCGCCTCCTCAGCGCTCTCCACTGGTCTCGGCATCTGGGGTTGTCGTTACCGCGAGCTTCAGCCTATCTTCTTCGGTGGAGGGGCTTCGTCAGCGCAGGAGAGGAGACAAATGCTCAGGCAAGAACCTCCGGACTTGGAGGAGGGAGTGGACGAGTTGGGCAGGAGAGTGAGTGTTGCAAGTGAGGAGATTGAGATGACCAAGTTGGAGCCGAAGCCGGTGTAACTGGAGAGACGTGGGGGTATTGTTTGGAATAAGCGTTGCATTGCAGGGCGTTCTGGAGGAAACTTGGGCTCCGTCATGTGGAAGATCATAGGGACATGATGTAAGAACAGCAAGCAGTCTCGCGAGATTGCTAAAGGCAGACGGCATTCTGAACCCGTGGAATTGTACGAGTGTAATAATAATATCACCACCGACGGCATGACCACATTACCATATTGTAGCAAATGTACATGTGCTTTCGAAATGTCTAGATCATCCATATTTCAAAACGCCCGGGATAGATCATTCCCGTTACCCCTGAACATTCAATACAGCCCATTTCAAAAACCTCTCCCTTAAGCCCCAGCAACCACCGCCAGATTCTCATAAATCACCCTCTTCACCTCATACATAGTTCCCCTCCTCCCACCAGGCAATCCCACACTCTCCACCTCCACCCTCCCCTCCGCCGTCTTCCTGATGGCCACCGTGCCATCCACAACAAGCACACCCTCGCCTCTGAACTCAACTTGATGCCCAGCCCCCAGCATCGCCCTCCTCAGATCAGCAAGTCTCAGGTCTCCTACGTGGAGTGGTCGAGCTGCGGCGCCTATGCGCTGCTGTGCATTTGAGGGGAGGACGTCGAGGGTGGGGAGCGGTGTCGATGTGAGGGTGTTGGAGAGGGGAACGATGGCGGAGGAGGGATCGGTCTTTTGGCGTTTGTTGGAGGATTCTTCATCGGGTTGGGAGGAGGCACCATCTGCTTCATTCTGGTTTTGAGCCGCCAGAGCGGCAGCGAGTAATCTTCCGCTGATGGTCACGATGCCTAAGCCCCTGACGTTCTGCCACTTCAGCTTCTTGACCAGCGGATCAGCGAGCTTCACCACCCAGGCATTCGTATCGACACTTGCGTCGACGAACTCGCCCACACGGGGTGTTAGCACATCCCCTGCGCGTTTCCCTTGCTCTCCTGCTCCAGCCTCGAGACTCATCGCCATACGACAGTCCTCTGCCAGGGCCATGGTCTCTTCGTGCGATCCGGCGATGAGGATCAGTTTGCGGGGTTGGATTAAGGGGATCAACATGTTGAGACTGCGCTTGTCATGTAGACCACTGAAGTCGACATAGCCGATCCGCATGTTTGCCGTTACCCTCTCGGTCTGCCAGATGAGCTTCGAGGGCCCGACGGGGTCCACTGGTTCCAAGTCCTCCACATCATCGAGCTCGTCGGCAACGAATCCATCGACAGTGATACCTGCATCGTCTCCATCTCCATGCTCCGCAGATCCTGCGCGGTTCAATTGCGGACGCTTGATATTGGCGCCCCTGGCCTCCTTGGCAACATCATCCCACTTCCGTTTCTTACCCAGCTTGTCGTCATCCGCAGTGACGTTCCCGCCAAGAGCATTGTCGTCGTCCTTCTCCTCCGCTCGCAAAAAGTCCTCCGGCCTGATAAGTTCACCAAAATCATCATTGCGCTTTCTTCGTACAGCAAGGGGGAATGAACGCTCTCTGCCCTTCTTGCCTCTGGTGTCAAAGTCGTAGACGCCCTTCTTCTTGATAAGAATATTGACGCCGAGGTCTTCATCCCTGACAGCCACACTCTTGCGGCCTGCTTGGCCCAGAGCCGTTGAGACATTCAGTGCTTTGCCTTGCTGCTCGCCGTCATCTTCCGAGTCCGATGACGATTCTGACGAGGCATCATCGACAGCGTCTGCCGTAGCCTCCAATCCGGCCACTCCTCCAGCTTGTTGCGTTGCCTGAAGCTGTCTTTGTGTCGCAAGCCACTGCTGATAGAGCGCGAGCTCGTCTCCCTCTAATGCCTCCCTTCGTGCCTCCTTGACCTCGAGGTCCTGTCCACCAGCGTAGATGAGCTCCAGAGTATCGCCACTCCGTGATTGTTCGACAGATACCCCATCTTTTCTCTCCTTCCACCACTCCCACAGTGTCCTCGCGATTGAGGGCTTGTCCGCCTTCCCACTGCTCGGCCTGTCCGTCAAGATCACCAGGTTTCGTGAATCCTTTGCCAGGCCCTTCACCAGGTCCTTAGACAGACCCCACTCCAGGCTCGAGTCGCTGGCCAGAATAACGCGTCCCTGCGCCTCCACGTTCTCAGCGTCGCGGCTCAGCAGCTTTGCGATCTGCGCCCGCCGCTCAAGTAGCCGCAGATACTTGAAGTCGAATGGCCCGCCGAGCTTCTTGCCATCGCTGCCATTGGTCCGGCGCTGATCCTCCGCGAAGGCTTCAAATTCCTGAACGATGCTATCGTCCATCCACTCGAGCATGCTTCGTGCGTAACGCATTGTACTGGACATATTGCGGCCGGCCAGGTAGAGTTTCGTAGATCGAAGGGCGCCATCGCTGTTTTCATCTGCGGCGTCGGCACGCCATGCGTGTTCAAGAAGATATGCCATTTCCAGCACACGGGCACTCGAGTCGACAGGGATCAAGACCGTGCCGCCACGAGATACGCAGGTCTTGATCATGTCGAGCAAGTGCTCATCTCTCTTAGCACGTCCTCCCGCCGCATTCTTGTCACCACCTCGGCTGCTGCAGATCAGCGCAGTAGGTTTCCGAAGCTGCTCAATGACCTCCGCGCCACCTCCTCCCGCACCGCCCAGCCATGCCGCGCCAGCAAAGACATTCTCCCTCGCTTGGTTCCAATCTACCGCGTAGACGATGGACTCAAGGCCATGCTGAATGTGCCAAATCGTTCCTCCCAAAGTATGTCCTGAGTTATATGCAGTGATCGTCAATCCGTTCAAAGGCGGCGAAAATGGCGAGGGAAGGGGCTCGAGAGGCTGTGAGTACTTGAGCGCCTGGACCAGGGAGAAGTATCGTGCAATCTCCTCTGGGGTTGGTGACTGCAGAAGCAGGTTATGCGCGGCACTGGCCGTCTGGGAGTAGGAAAAGGCGGTCTCGGAAAGGGAGCTCTGTGGGATCGTAGTTGCGGCGGCGGGCGTCGAGGAGTAGAGGTCTTGCGTGAGGGTACGGCCGAGATCGATGACGGGTCGTGTAGCATAGACGGGGATGCGTGTGAAGAGGGGGATATTCTTGCAGCAGTGTACGAACGCTGCAAGATGGGAAGCGGTCGCATGCGTAAGGAGGATAAGCGAGAGCGTCGGGACTTGTCTGTGTCATTGCGATCAGCTTCATGTGTTTTCATGCCGATGGCAGAGCCGCCTGGAGCTTACTTCTCGAGCTCTTTGAGCTTCTCAATATCAAAACTCTCGTCCCATCCTACGTCAACAAGAATCTTCACACCGCCATCAAGCTCCAGCAGGGACTGTGATGACAATCCCTCCGAAAGGGCGCCTTGTAACGGGCAAAAGGTGAACATGGTGGACTACTAGCTCATCAGCATCTCCGAATACCCCAAGATGTCACAGGTGACTGCGCGCAAATGATGGAGTCGCCAATTAGGTACGCAAGACGCCTGGTCGGTGTGTATCGGTGAGCGAATGGATGGTTGGCAAGTGAGCGTAGAGAGTATGACGATGGAACAAAGAAGTTGAGTGCCGCGTCGCGATGAAGCTGTCCGGACCCACAATCCCATTTTGCTTTATGAAGAGCCCAAGTCAAATGGGGCTACCCTGTAACGCGCCGTCGATGACCGTTGCACCGTACGAGAGATCTCGCAATTTAGGTCTAAGTAAATCTCGTCTAACAAAGCATATTGGTCACTCTCTTAAGGCAATCTTGGGTCAGATGCATGCCTAAGGGCTGGTATTTAGGACATGGGAAACCTTAATGATGACCGGTCGATAGTTGCAACGGATGAGGAAGTCTTCAACGATTTCTATTAATGCACCAGCATATGCCTTGAGACGCCAGCCCCGGCATCGCAACGGGACTCAACTAGCACCTCTTACACTTAATCACACAAGGACTCACACTAGAGCATCGAATACGGTTATGGAGAAGAAGAAGAACAGCCATGTAAATTCGCCGAGATCAGTCCCTATTTGGAGATCTATCGACCCTGTCCGACGGAACGCCGTCCATGTCAGGATTTCCGTTTCCCCTGAAAACAAAAAGCTCCGAAGAAAATGTAGAACAGAAACCAGGTATTTGCGTAAGACTCATGCTCCCAGGCCCGGTTCATATCGTTCATGAGGTTTCCCCTTCCTGTTCCCCGAAGACGCCTGACTAGTAAAGACTGAAGAAGGTAATGCAAGACACACGTAATGTGCAGAAAGCGGGCAAGTGCCCATGAGAAAGAGAAAATCTAAATGCAGAACTTGCGGTCGAGCATGCGCAAGGCTCTTGCGTCCTCGCTCACACCGCCCTTCTCAGTTGCAGCAGCAACCGCACAGCTCTGAGGGCTGCCACGGTCGTTACTGTCATGGTGGAGAAGCGCAGACAAATTTGACTTGTGATGGCCGTCAGAATGCGAGCTCCGTGGGGGGCTGACACTCAAGTTGCGGCTGGGTGGTGTGCTGATGGCAGCGAGTGTCGGACCAGCAGGCCCAGTGGTCATGTTAAGAGCTGGCAGGGGCCCGTGAGGGTTCCTTGCTGAGCTGTTGCTCATGAAAGCTTGCGGCAACTCCACAGATTGACGAGGAGAGTCGTGAAGGCGAGGAGGTGTTGGGCCTTGTGAAGGGGCCTGGTAGGGGGGAAGTGAGTGCTTTTGGGGTTGAGGTGGAGGCAGAGCGTGGCGTTCAGGAGCAGGGCCATGTGTGTAGTGTGGAGCGTGAGGCGGAGGAAGCTGATGGTGGCTATTGTGAGGATAGGCCGCCGTGGCGTAGTGGTAGGGCGGCGTGGCCATTGGAGAAGGCGGCCATCCGTAGCCAGCCTGAGCATACGGGGGAGCGCCATAGGGATGACCCTGAGGGTGGTGCTGAGGAACCATGTAGGTCTGAGGCATCGGGGCCCGGGTAAGGGCGGGAGTCTGGTTGGCCTCGCCCATGCTCGACTCCGGGTACATACCCTTGACGGGAACGATGCCACGAAGAGCGGGATCAGTTGAAGGCTGGTTCATCTCAGGCTGACCAGGCTGAGGTCGAGAGTAATATGAGATGAGATGGAGGTGCTGGCCAGTGGATGTGGTGATGCTGAACGACTGCTTCATGAGGCCATCGGCCTTGTAACGGTAGCCCTCAGGCTCACCATCATCCTGGTCCTCATCACTGGCGCGACCAGACTCTGGTGTCTTGCCGTTGTTCCTCCTTCCGTTGCCGAAACCGCCACCCCGCTTGCCCTCCATCTCACGATAGGTGAGGAAGCTGCCAGACACTCTGCTCGCGCTCCAAGACTTGCCATCCGTCCACCGCCTCATGCCAGCCTCACGCTCATCCCAGACAAACACGGACCCCGAACGGATCGACTGTCTCTCCTTCTCTGAAAGTCTCCGCTGAACACGAGGAAGCAATCCTAAGCGGCAGGCTTCGAATAGCTTGATGGCATCACCAGGAGTCCGCACGTAGCCGTGGTACGTCTCCATCTCGTCTGCTGTTGAGGTATCCGTCTTGAAAGATTTGGTGGCTCCAGCAAATGCGGGCCGAACAAAACAGATCAATTCTGTTCAATATCAAACCCCTCCACGTGAGTGTAGACACAGCTCGTGCTAAGCTTGTCTCCTGATGCCGGAACTATCCAACCAGGATGTTGAGCCGGATTTATCGGTGCAGGAAACTCCTTGATTTTGTAGACACAACGACTGCGATGAGAATGTTAGCTTCTTGTCAAATGCAAAGTAAAAAGTACATGCGTAACCAAAGGCTGATGGACGGATGGAACCACGCTGTAGCCTCCCAAAAGAGTTATCTTCGGGTCACACCTTGTCGAGTTCGCCCAGATGGGCGGCACAAGATTTGGCATCGCCGCTCAATAAAGCCCAACACAGGAGCCAAAGCTCGACAATAACTGCCCTTTGCGAGCTTAGAAAGCCCGCCGCTTGGCGATATGCATAAAACTGGACAGATCTGATCCCTTCACATGTTGTTTGCGGCGTCCTCAGGTGACCTCGGCGCAACCGCGTTTGGCGAGGTTTGCTGAACCCAACAGCGTCGAGTTTGACGAGGCCACCCCGAGGACACAGAAGGGAACACAAACTGCAAGAACCAAGAAAAGAAGAAGGCACTAGGATCACTCACTCTTGGAGAAAGAAAGTGGAGGAGAAAGAAAGTGGTTGCCGGCTGGAAATTCGTATATGTTTGCGCACAAGGCGACGTAAGGATCTGAGAGGCGGGGAGGGTTGAGGTCGTAGGTCAGGAAGCCGAAAGCGATGTTGTACCACTTGAAGGTGTCGAATCGGTGAAGAAAGGCGAGTAAGTCGAGTTCGCCGGGCGTCTGCAGGAACGGTGCTGTGTAAGTGTATGTCTACGTGACGATGTATGTAGAAACGAGTTGATCAAGAACAAACATCAAGACAAGGCAGAAGAAGCAGCAGCGAGACAGGGAAAAGGCCCCCCAAGACCAATATGTATGAACGAATGGATAAGTCGGCGCGACTAAGAGCGAGAAGGGGGGGTGTGAGGTGGACACTGAGCAGGGGGGAGGGGTGAAGCCGGCTGCGAAGGGTGCCAGGACAAGCTTTTTTGCGGATGCTGCCAATGTTGCTTGTCATGGCTTGAGCAGCGCCAGAGCCTAGGCCTGAGAGAGACGCCCTGTCGCCATTTCGTGGCAGCCCAGCCCACTGGTGTTCCCACTGACTACCACCGGGGATTGAACGGCCTAGGGAATAGATGGACGATGACGACGGTGGCCCTGCCAGTGGTGGCCAAGGGCCCAAGAGCACCCACAAGGGCATCGGCGCGCGGAATTCGGGAACCCAGTGTGAAGAAACTGTGCACAAGCGCGCGGAAACCACATTGTTTGCTGATTATCGAGTGCGCCAAAGCGGAGGATGTAGCCTGGCAAGGCAGAGAGCCCAGCACAAAGCCCAGGCGCGATATACGAGAGAGGACAGAGACAAGCCACAGCCAAGGCCCGGACTGTGCAAGATCGTACCACGAAGCCGGCCAAGACAGGCCCCTACAGACCAGGCAGAAGGACCCCTTGGCCCCCTTTCTCCATTATGCTGGGAGGCAGAACATCACTGTAGCAAGAGAACGGAGACCAAACTCACTAGATGGGTATACGGCAAAGTAGGACGAAGCCACCCCCAGGAGGCTGGACCCTTTGCACACGTCCATACGTACGTATCCAGGAATAATAATCCCAACTCTCGAACGGTTCACTGGCAAGGGCCGTGGGGGTGTGGGAGCAACGAAACAGCGGAGGATGCACCCGCTGAGACAAGGGCAGGGCCAGAGCCCAGACCTCGGGGTGACGAGTGAGAGCGATCCTAATTAAGGTAGATCGGATCTATCGGCCACAAGGGCGTCGGCGCCAGTCGTCAGCGCTGTCGTGGACGTTTGGGTTTAAGCTTTTGTGCTTATTTCCCCCCTGCGCGCGTGCCGTTTGAGCCTGTTGCGGCTGAAGCGATGGTTCTGGTTCGGGTTCACGGCGAAGGACGAAACTTTTTTGTTTCGCACTATAGTTGACAAGAGCTTTCTGCAGTGGACCAGGCCAAGGCGCACGTCAAAGGTTCGACCTGACGGCGACAGACAAAGATTCGGGGCAGGGACCACGGGCAAGCGGCGAGGGCGTGTCATGCCTTGTCGCAAAGGACATTGAAATCCGTCTTGACCTATTACGGCGTATTGGAAGCTAGTGACCGAAAGGACAGAGAGACAGGCGAAGGGGGTTGGGGCCAGAACTGGGGGCGTGTCAGGTAAGGTGCCGTCAGATCCGGGTGGGCGGTCGTATGGGCTCACCCTCGGTTTTGGCGTAGGTATTGGAAACGCGTATGGAGGTCCAATCCAAGTGAATACGGCGCGGATGCACCTGCAAAACGGTGGGAACGGCAAAGACGGCGTGGTGAGGACAGGAGAGTGTTTTGGACGTCGCAGAAACAACTGTTGAGTATAGGAATTGAGGAGAGGCAAGTGCATCGGGCAACTGGCAGGCAGGTGCAAGTCAAGCCGCTCTTTCCATCCTACAATGTCTATCTGCAGAGGAAGGCGCGACCGGGTACCATCGATCAGTAGCTCCTGCCACGGCTTCAAGTTACCTCAGCATGGATAACACAAAGGCTTCATCGAACCCCTTGACATACTATCGTGAACAGACAGGGAGGCGTATCCGTTGACGAGTTGAACATGCCTTGTCCACCATCAACAGTAAGCACAAGCCTGAACCTGACATCTCAACCAAACCACCTTCCCTAATGAAACCTGTCCTCATTCACCTCACCGGCTCCTTCTATCCGAGAAGAGCAATGGCCCTTTCAAGCCACCGTATACACGCTACTTTTAAGCTTTTTCCCCATTCGATGCAGCTGGTTCTACGGAGTACGCTCACTCAATAGTTACCCTTTCCGATTAAGCACCTCCCGCGCCCGCCGAGCTTTCCAGCACGGCACAGCTTTGCCGTCCAAGGGGGTGTGGCTGCAGGATACATGCCCTCCACACAGCGCAGCCCGCAGGGAGCAAAGTACCCTTGCCTCCACAGCACACAAGTCATCAGACGGGGCTTCCCTAATCTTTTACGTTCGTCATGACGAGGTGGGTTCTTGTAAAGTAAGTGTCTTTTTAGGCTTGTGGTGAAATTGTCACCTTTTCTAAAATTAATCATTAGCTTCATTCTCTGATCTTGAGTCTCTGGGAGTTCTCGGATCATACGGCAGCCTATTCTGTGGAGTCTCCCCGTGCCGTCTTCCTTTCTCTCTTATCGGCCTGTAGCTAAGGTAGTCGCAGACACCAAAATACACACGCCTAGTTTACAATGATACACGATTCAGAACCAGATGTTCGAATCCTTCCCCACATCCTCGCCGCACCAGCGATGCCGCCTCTGCCGGATCGCTACTCAGGAGGGTCTGAAGTCCAGAGAGACATGCCTTACGAGTGAGAGGAGACAGGAAGATGAGGTATCCAAGGTGCTAAGACGCGTACACGGTTCCACTCGTCTGTTTTGAACAACGAGAGAGAAAGGCAGGGGAGAAAAGATGGCCAATTGGCACTGTCATTCACTGGTTGTGTTTTCTTCTTTCCTTGGTATGACGATCATCGGATGTGCGCACCCGTTTCCCATGTCTTGGACTCTGCACCACCTGACAATCGTGACTTTTCCTGATGGTCAAACCCTTTCTTTCATGGATGGCCCATCAAAAGTCAGCCAAGGCGCCGAGATTAACATGCAAAGGTGATGCACAGAATCGGCCTGTTGCAGTAATCGCATGACTAGCCATCTTCCAGGCATTTGTTTGCCTTCTTCGCGCCCGTGCTACGCTTGCAGCCTTGTCTTACTGGCTTGGCAATTGACCACGTAGGTAGCTCTATCTCTCAGCCTGGCCAACGCAATTGTCTTGATAGACGAGGAGAAGCAAACACGAGTCCTTGTTTGTGCAAACCAATTCCCCCCCCCAAAATATGTACTACTCCTTCCCGAGTCGACGTGCTTGTGGCGAACGACCTTGCTATTCGCGTCCTATTGGAGCCCGCCAGGCGTTTGAGCAGAAGACGTCGGGCCCTTGTAACATCTCCCCAAATGTCTCTCACCTTCTCGCAGCACGCAATGTAGATCGCTCTGCAACCTCACATCTCAAGTTGGTAGCTTGTCTCTAGCTTGGCATGCTCAGCGTGCTTGAAGGGCCTCAAAATCACACGTCGCAGTGGCTGCTCGATTCAAGAGACGTGACAGAACGCCACCAACAGCTTGCTGACCACCCAGAGGTCGGTCACGTTGTCAGTATGTCCCCCTGACCAGTAAGCCAACCGTGTTTAAGGTCGTACCGTAAGCTTAAAGGTCGCGCATGGGCAAGAAGAAGGGTCCCTCATGAAGGACCAATTGACATCTTGGTGTGCACGAACTAATGCATAACAGCCACCGAAGGCACCAAATTTGACTCACCACTCCCTCCAGGCCCCCTTCCCAAACCCTGTTTGATACGTGCGTGCTATTGTGTTCTTCATGGTCGCGAACGAACGAGAACCAGAGATCCAGGCGCGCCACCATCTGCAGCATCCTTTAAGTACTATCAAGCATCACGGCAAAACGGCTAAGACGGCATCCCTTCGCGGCGTAGACGCTACTCGGCTCCTCGCTGAGCAATTTCTTTGGCATCAGCGGAGGGCTTTCTCCTTTCGCACTTAACGAATCCAGGAGAGCAAAATAAGACACGATGCTGGCCGCCACAAGAGGCAGCTAATGAGGCACTTGAGAAATGGTCGAGGCAGTGGGGTCACGATGCGTTCGCTTTATCAGCAGTGAGTCGTCGAGTCACGAGTATTCCGCCCTGGTTTTTAGACCAGGGCCGTTGCCCGCTCTCAGGAGTGCTACGTTTGAAGACCCTGGCCGCATCACTGACTGTCAGGCGTTTGGCTTGACGTCGTCAGAACTGAGCCTGCAGCTGTGGACATGTTTGATCGATCTTCGACATAGCGTGATGTGCGGTGGCGGTGATCGCCCTGAATCATACACCGTCGCGCAACTCTGAGTCGTAATACATATTACAGGTGGTACCACCATTTGTCAGAGCGCCTGCCTCGGTCAAGCACGCCGCTGAGCGGTACTGGCATGGAGGATACTGCACCTGCCTAGAGAGTATCGACAGAAACCTCCGCAGCCTACCGTCATCGAATGTCAAACCTCATTGCACCTGTCATTGCGTATGATTAGCACTGCGACAGTCACAACTTAGCTTCCAGCGGGCTCATTTGACTGCGGAATACGAAAAGGCTTGGCGGACGGGAACCGGCATCGCATCGTGGAGACCCTTAGGATCCAGACAGTGGCCTCCACGGCACGCTCCAGCAAAACAAGGGCACCGCGACGAGCGAGTAAGCAGCGCATCAATCAATAAAAGACACCGAGCGACATGAGGAGAATGTTCATTTTCTCTGATTATGCCTCTTCTGTCTCCAGGCATTCTTGTACGACAATCCCACCGCCTCTGTCCGCGCCTCACTGAGGGCGAGGAACAAAAGGCTGGGCACGATTAAGCATGATTTTAAGCGTTGCCGGCCATGTAGCTTGGCACGGAGGCTATCCCGCCAAGCTCACGTAAAAGGGCAAATGGAGGGTGGTGCGCAGGGGTGGTGAGTGGAGGAGGGCCAAGGGGGGTGTGACGCTGATCATGTGCCGGGAAACCGTGCTCTCGCTCTCAGGATTTTTGGTCGCTCTGCCTGCTACATTATGTGCTGCTGGAAATCCCTCATCTTGAGAAGGATTTAGCAAAAGGCCGCAGTCCTGATGTTCATCTCACCTGGGAGAGCTTCCTGGACTGAACATCATCCGGGGATCTTCGCAACGAACGGATCGTCGTCATCCCAACCCTCCACCCCGATGAAAAACAAGCATTTCCACAGAGTCTCAGTACGGAAACAGCCTGCCATGCCAAGCTTTTTGAACCGTCTGCGAGGTGCCGTCCTTGCCGACTTGGCTGCCCAGGGGAACGCGAACTAGACAAGGGGGAGGGGGTGTGCGTCAAAAGCGTCAGCCTCCTAAACCGCATCTGGCGAAGAGGCAGAGCTTATTTCCGTAGTGTAATCGATGGGAGTCCTGCTCACGGTGGTGCAGATGAGCGTAGATGACAGTCCTGTTAGGCCTTAGGGCTGCTATCTCGCTGCGCTCGCTGTCATTTCATCTCTTGCGAGGACATGTCGATCGCTGTGGTCTTGGCCGGTCCCTTCTGAGGCTCTGGAAAGCTGGCTTCGAGTTGAGACTATTCTCGCAATCTCGCACACGCTGGTATCTCCTCCATTCCCTTCGCAGAGTGGCGTCGAGATGAAGGCCTTAAGACAAGGCGGACTCAGACCACGTCCAATAAATGGGACTCCGTAAAGCACGCATCCAGAAGGTCCCTGGGTGCCGCTCATGCCGCCGACTGCGTATCCTTACTGTTCTTCATTTTCGGCGCGCATACCCCAGGAAGCTTATTCCTCGTCTTCTACCCTCCTCATATCCCCACAGGAGGGCCCTTTGGAAACACCTGGAACGACCACCACCAGCATGTGCAGAGGGTTGTTCACCCCTGCGAGCCCAAGAACTTGGCTCCTGAGCCCCGTCAGAGAAAGCTTGGCTCGGCGTGCGGCTGTGAAGCCAAGCCTTTCTGTCTCTCTGTTGTACATTCTCTCTCGGATGCTATGATTTGAAGGATGCACCCTGGATCTTGTTGATCTCCAGGCACGCATGGTATGTCAGTGTGCAATATACCCTTCTGATCGTGGAAACAAATGTAGGTTGAGGCTTTGAGTCTGTTTGAGATTGCAAGTCCTTAAGGGCGATGGCAAGCCCTCCATTGAGAGGGATGTCCTTTTCTGAATGTCGTCATTCCGACCAGCCAAGCCTTTCCAAGTCCTCATCGTCTCTTCGCTTCAACTTCCGGCAGGCAAAGTTGTAGAGCCATTTCGGAGAAGCCAAGCATTGTCTTGTACATAACCTAGGGCTAGGCAGTCTTGGTTTCCGGCGTCGTGGGACAGTCAATCGCAGTGAGCGCTCCGCCCGCTGAGGAGAAGACAAATCGTCCAGCCATTTACCGTGACGGCCAAGATTAAGAAGCTTCACAGTCCCGACAGATCGCCCAGATGAGGTCGCCAAGTAACAAGCTCTGCTGATTTGATCGCGGACAAGATCGATTGACTGTGCCCCTCCCCATCTTACCAGTCCGACAGGATCAGATGCTCTCTGGGCTGCCTCACGGACATGCATCACGGTGGAGAGCTCAGGACGCATCAGGGTCTCTCTGGGGAATAGCGGGAGCCGACTAAACTTCAAGCTTCTTGACAAGGTTGTCATTTAGCATGCCAGGGCACCCCCTTCTCATCGTCTCGACCGCATTGCACATTGTTCGAGATGACCTTAATTAGCTTCGAAGCCACAAAATGGCAGAATGGCCTGACACTCCCCCGGCTGATCACTTTCGCGACGGTCTCGAATCGCGAGCGGATGCCCGTTGCAGTCTCGCTTGGGTATACTGGATCGCAACATGACCTTGCCCCAATGGGCGCCACCGCAACAGGACAACGGCCTCAGAAGGTTCACACAGCCCTGGCAGCAGTAATTGCGAGAAGTGTTCTGTTCATGATACTCAGGGCTTCGCTGTCGGCGGGTTGCCCATCTCATAGCTAATGTAACCGGCTGGCACGGCATCTCGTCTTGGCCCGTCTCTACACCCCCTCCGACACGACGGTGCCCCGGACTCAAGGCTTGGCCCGGTCTTCACTGAATGATCCGAAGACCATGGCTCATCGCGATTTCAGTGGCTTTTCTATTTGGCCGATGCTCGATGGTGCGAGACCGCTTTGGTTGCCTCAGCTGGTGGGTTGCCAACGAGCTATTGACGCCTTGGGCCTAAGCTTATCTCGACCAGGCCTACGGCTCAACCGCTCGCGTGGCCTCGCAAGGGTGTTGCTACCCAGCCCTGGAAGAGACCCCAGGCTGGTGTGTTGCCCTGTTCGTTGCAAAACCTAGGTACTCACAGACACAGGCATGTCGTCTCAATTCCCCCGTCGTCGTAGTCAATTTCATAGATGCCGTGTTCCGTTATCACGGCGCTCGTCCGCGTTGCCGATCTTCCCTGGTGAAGGGGGCACTATTATCTAACGGAATGCGTGGTGCCGCGAAGACGCCCCAACGCCCTTGTGGAGGAGGCCGTGCTGGGTAGCTGATGTACACACCCCCTCCTTCGCCAACTCTATCTGGCAGCCCAGATGGATAAGTCGGCATCTGGGGGGATGGCATTTTCCCTCAAACTCCCTCTGCGCGAGCGCGAGCAGGGCCCTGTGCTGGCTGCTGCAGATCCCCGTGGCTAGGGAGTATGTCCGCGGAAAGCCTGATGTTTCTCTTGGCCATCCAAAACAGCGCTCTTGGAACACAGGGGCGACAAACGTCGTCGTTCCTCCAGGGTAGTTCAGGTTGAGGGGAGCAGCCAAGGCCGAGGTGCAGCCCAAGCGATCGACGAGTCACAGGCGCCTCTCCGTAGGCATCAACCACCGCTTTCTGCTCCATTGAGGCCATTTCCATGGACGTGCTTAAGCTTAAAATCCGCTTTCGACTCAGCATCGTTGGTGTCGTCACTTCAACTGTAACCCTGATCGCCAGCGCCCGTTGTGGGACTACGGTTCCTTGGGAATGGCTCTTGTGACACTGTTTAGTTCCAACGATACTGAGGTGACGCGGTCTCCCGGCAAAGTCGGAACAAAATCGTCACCCCAGGCCCGCAATATGGGGACAAGCTATTGTTTCGCGCCAGTCTTGTTCAATCAAGTGTCTTTCGCGCTTAAAGTATGAAGCAAACACTGGGGTATCCAGTTATAGCGGCAGTATCGAGATGCCGAACAGTCGAAAACGTGCAGGGAAGGGGTAGCCTCATGAACCTGCCCTTACTGTTGGCATAGTAGATGCGGAAATGAATGTCGACTCGGACTAGAAGTTACGGCGGGCATGCCAACCGCTATAGTTTGATAGTACTGGCATCTGAGCTATCGCGCATTTTCGACGTGAACTGGGTATATTGCTCCTTCAAATCTCGAGACACTCTGAAAATGATACAGTCAACCAGATAGATACGAGGCCTCGGCTATTGACACGGGCTTCGCACTGAGTGACCATTGCAGCGCCTGAACATGTTCTGCTTGGCCATATTGTTGCTTTGCCATAATTGCCCCCTTGGTTTTCGGCAGCCCGAAGTCAAAGTTGTGAAGCCTGGTCAAGCATGAGGCTCATGATTTTGACAGAGGTTATGCTCGCCTCGGAAGCTGGTTGCTTATCCATTTGTGATGAAAAGTCTGTGCATCGTACAGGCAGGCTTTCCCGGGAGACGACCATATCAATTCTGGCTTTTCGCGTCGAATGAGCCTGACTTGTAGTGCAAGCCTTGTCTTTCCAAGGGTAGTTAATGGGCCCGCCTCCAAGGGGTGATGTAGCACCACGTAGATGACGCAGAACACAGTATCTGTGAGTCTTCCTGTCCAAGAAGCATTACGACACAACAACCCGCCCGTGCCATTCAAGAGATTGCGTCAGGTCTGCGTGCAGCGCATTAAGCTGGCGCTGTGCTGGCAAACCGGCCATCATGTAAGGTTGCAGAAGAGAGGACACGTCTTAGCCTATCGTCACTCTTTGTCTGCACCTGTCCCCCCTAGGCAGATCTTCGTTGCAAGGATCATAGACGATGACGATTGTGCATGCGTTCATCCTTGAGATTATCAGTCGTTTGATTCGGTTCACTCAGCTGCTTTCGACTTCCCATGTCGTACAACCCATAGATGGTCCTCGGGACCTGGTGCAACCTTTGCAGGAACAACGGTCCTGTGCTGCAGTGGAGATCGGCTAATCGAGCGCGCCCTTTCGCTCGATTTTCCTGGCCTTGATCTCTCACCAATCTCCAGGAAGAGGAGCATTTGGCGAGCAAGCTCGCGCCGATAGCGTCCATCTCTGACGACGGTAAACTGGTCGGGGACGCCGGAAGGGCCAAGGACGTTGTACTGGTCTCGCCTAGCAATCGCAACGGCCGTAATACCGGGGAAACGGGACCACATCGCGAATGTTTGTCACTCCAGTCAGGTAACTCAACAGGCGGTCAAACCCGAGACCGAATCCTCCGTGTGGAGGGCTGCCCCAGCGTCGAAGATCTAGGTACCAATTCAGAGAACTTTGCTTCTGGTCGCGCTTCGTAGGCACCTCGAGTCCATGCAGCTTCATGTTCTCCTCCAACTCTGCCAGGCGATGCTCACGCATGGATCCTCCGGCAAGCTCCCCTATGTGGGGGACAATGAGGTCGAAGCAGTCAACGGTAGAACCCTCTGTTCGAGAGTGTGACGACTGCAGCATGTAGAAAGCCTTGATATCCCTGGGATAGTGCGTGATGAACACAGGAAGGTAGGCATCTTGCGAGCTGTCGAAACCAAACTTCTCGGCGAGGTACTTCTCATGCTCAGATTGAAGTCCGCGACCCCAAGCTGGCTCGTGCTCGAAGTTTTCGCCCGAGGCTCGGAGAACCTCAATTGCCTCTGTATACGACACACGAGGCCATTGAGACGGCGACATCAGGCCATTCCAGCGGCGCCGGAGCTGCTCGCTCTCCACGAGGTCTTTGAACGCTAAGCGCTCAATCGGGTCCTTAGCCGTCACTCTGTTGTCCACAAGATCTTTGTTGGCAGGTGTCTCTTGCAGGGCGAGGGCAAGAGATCTCAGCATATCCTGGGCCAGATTCATGACATCATCCATATCGCTCACAAAGCTCATCTCGGCCTCGAGCATATAGAATTCACTCAAGTGCCGTGACGTATCGCTCTGCTCGGCTCTGAAAGTGGGAGATAGGGTCCAAACATTGCCCAATGCCTGCGAGAACGCCTCCAGATGAAGCTGTGATGAGACAGTAAGGTATTTGGTGTCCTTGAAAAATTCTTCGGGGCCGCTTGCCTTGACAGAAAACGCCTCACCTGCACCTTCACAGTCCGAGGACGTGATGAGTGGCGGGTGGCATTGCTGAAAGCTGCGTTTGTAGAAATAGTCTGTCAAGATAGCGGTAGCATCTGAACGGAGCCGCAGGATCGTCGAGTTGAGAGGCATACGGGGGCGCAGATGAGGAATATTGCGCAAGCTCTCAGGTGACTGGTACTTGTTTTGAATTGGGTACGTCTACAATTTACATCAGCATTGGAAAGAGTGATGTCTGCTCGTCGACCTACCTGTGCATCAGATTCTCCAAGGACCTCCACGTGGGACACTTGCAACTCTCTAGACACTTGGGCGGCAGCTTCGGGATCCACATTAGAAATGTTCTCAGACGACGATACATCCGATTGTGCCGAGTCAACAGCCTGCATCGATGCTTCTGTCAGCGGTAGGCTATCTTGTTCATAGACGGTAGAAGTCTCTTCAGCAGAGGCCGATTGGCCGTTGAGCTTGATCATCTCGGCGTGGTCTCGCTTGACGTGCCAGACACCCTTCATGTGGACGGCGCTTCCTGGACTGAGGCTGTAGAATCTTAGCATTGGTACGCTTGGCACGACAAGGACGACATACCCTGCTGTGAGTGATCTGGGTACAACGGCCTGCAGAGGCCGCATAGATGAGCCATCTGTGATGTTGACGAAAGACACCTGTCCCAGTTTCTTCCGTGATCGTACATGGCCATAGACTTGGACCTCGGGATTTGGGATGTCTGGGGTCCAGCCCTTAAGATCTGCCAGTGTCTTATCCTTCGTGGAAGGCTGCGTTTGAAGCGCAGGAGCTCGCACAGAATACCATCTATGGGGAGGTCTCCAAGGCCGAGTTGGGAGAAGCTTGACCGCCATTGTCGCCATATTTGCCTCTTTGGGCAAGATGCTTCTCCAGCCAGAGGTTCACAGCTCAAACAACCCAGAACCAGCTCCTGAGTAGTTGAAGCGTGACATAGGGGTGTTCGGGTAAGACTCGGGACGCCGTCCAGCAGAATTGCGAATCGGCAGATCAGCCGAATACCGTAACCACCGACACACGAACAGCTTCGATTCGCGTACTGAGTGGGATGGACGAGGCGATCAATGGTTCTTCACTTTCAGGTGCAGGATTCAAGGACGAAATTAGCAGCATCAAGACTTGGGCCGAATGATGAGTAATCATGGGTCCACTTGGTTCCTGAGGCAGTTGCAGCGCGGGAAGGTCCCTGCATTGTCCAGCCCGATCCGAGCTAGATGCAGTGCCGCTTTGAACGGTCACCTGTCCAATTTCCAAGATGGCCAATCATCACATACCCTTACTATAGCTTCTAGGCGTGCCCTTTCTCAATACTGTGAGCAGTGATCGATGATGTAGGCCACCGCACTTCGAGCCACCGCTAAAGTGCGTCTCGAGATTTACCTTCGGGCTATTCGACAAGGTTAGTGGAGGTCAGGACCCGCGAACCCTTTGCCGTTCCAGGTGTTGCTGCAATTCATCTTAGCATCATGCCAATGCTCTGACGTACGTGTTGTCCAGAGCACTCCAGTTTTGTCAGGCACGGAGTCGCTCGAGGTGAGATTCGCATGTGGTATGATACCATGCTTCATCACGGTTTGACTTCGCGCGAGACCAGGCACACTGGAATTGAGGGGCCGACTAGAATTACGGTGTGACCCGCTCCGAGTGCCCAGCCAAGATCATGCCCAGAAGGTCTAGAATTATGCGGCTTTCCCGGGGCCATGAATCTCCAGCGACTACTCCGCTGAATTGGCGATCAATTCTATGGATTGCATGGTATTTTGCACTGAGCGATATCTTGATAGAACGACATAGACATACAGCAGCTGAATATGTGCTTGCAAGTCAACCTTCATTCCCACTCTATACGAGAATCGGGTCCTGCCTATACATCTAGCCTTCTGGTGAACTTTCCTTGACAATTCGTACTAAACCTGGCTAGCTATCACTATGGGGAGAAATATCACAAAACTTTCTGGCGCCTGGGGCCCTGTACCTCAGCTGAAGGTGTCGGCCCACTACGGTCATATTGTGTCGTCGGATACCTGTCGCTGCGAACTCACGATGCTGCACAAGCATACGATCAGGCTTCAAAACTGCCATGATCCCGATGGTTGGTCTGAATTTCGAGGGCCTCAATCACAAAAGAAGAAATATATGTGCAGCAGGCACAAAGATAAGTTTGTTTAGACAGCCTGCCTGTACTCTGCGTTGATAGAGTTGCCGTTCATGGCAAATCCGCTCGCCAATGATGTTTCTATACAGACTTTAAACTGGATTGTTTTCCAATGAGCGGTTGAGCGTGTTATGTTTTTCGATCATCCATCTAGCCTCACCTACGGAGCGACGACATATGTCACAGCAGACACTGAGAGGGTGAACTTGTGTGGTGGTGTGTAGTTCTCCCTAAGCAGTGATTACTGAGAACCGACCATAGTAACAACCCATCACGCCATCAATAAGACCGCCCACATAGACAAATCGAGATCTCCAACAATAATGAACGGGTTCATGGTAAGCTGCCCGGTCACCATCAGCCGCAAACGCTGCATACGAAGCCAGTGTTTGGCGGCCTGGACATAGCATTAAATGTACACATTGCTGCAGCTTCGGGTGGCTTCCAGAGTGAGGCAGAACTGATTGCTTTGATCCCAGGCCTCGACGAATGCGTAGCTGATATGCTTAAAGCGGCGAAAGTGCTGCTCCACTTATCGCCCGAATAGAGAATCGGGCCCAAGCCAGTCAGTTTACCCACCTCCCTTCCTAAGCAGCTTCACGTCTGTCGTCATTCCTGCCTGAACACAAACGTGTTGCTTTGTTCCCACAGCAGGAGCAGTGGAGGATCGCAAGGGAGGATGCTCCTTCCCTTCCGGCGTCTAGTTACAGGTGTTTCTCCCGACATTCCGCGGTCTCTCGCGTCATGTGATTTAACTTTCTTCCCGCATTCTGCTGGGCGGGCCCAATGGCCTGATATTCGAGCTATGGCCCAGCTTCATTGCCGCCGTCCATCACTCTCCAGCTTCGTCAGCATCAATCACAACTTGCTGCCGCCTTGCAGACTGTGGCTGACCGGTCAAGTCGTCATGTCACGTTGGCAGCGTCACACTCGCCGTGCATACACACCGGTCCAAGGAGGAGGGTACCTTCGCCTCCCCTCCATCAGCTCTGGGCCGTGCCTTTGCCCCTTCTGCCATCTGCAGGACCAAGACCAGATGACCACCGTCACAGAATCATTGCTCTCGTGTTCGATTGACGCGAGAGGGGCTCTTGGCCGATCTCGCCCTTGCGGCCAGCGACTCTCCCAAGCCCCGCCGTAGTAACCATCCGCCGCCGTCCGTCTTGTCTTACCGTGACGCGTCTGGTCGGTGCTCGATGCGGATAAGCATTCTCACAGCATCGGGCATCTCCATCACCTCCATGCCAGCTTCTGGTGCAACACTTGCAGCGCCTTCCCGTCTTTGGTGCACTGTGTTGGTCTGGACCTGCAAATCGCTCATTTGGGCCAAAGTGCCTAGGCATCTCCGGTGCGCACCTACATCTCAAGCGCACCTAGTGTCGATTCAGGTCCCTCGATCCCGGGCTAACCTAACTCTAAGGTAACAGATAGCACGGCTATTGCTAGAATATCACCCCGGTCCGCAGTTCGGCCCCTGCCATCGTGCCAGGTACAAATTACACCCAGTGTGCATGCCAGCCAGCCACCCTAGTAGTAGTCGCGTTCAAGGCCGCCTGACGCCCCAGCATACATACGGGTCGACACGATCACAAAGGCGAGATGGAGTGCCACAGATCTCATGTGCAGCATCCCGCAACAATGTCCCGGTAGCTTTCCACCCCTCCTTGGCGCACGGCCCAATGCTACGATGCGCCATCGAGACTGCTCTGATTTGCCATCCCTTGCTCTCCGGTCGTCAAGTGGCCCAACCAATATGCAGGTTGGCCACACAGAGCACCCGGGAGGCAATGTCTGAGATATCTCAGTCCTCCTGTGTCCCGTGAGATCTTGCATTACAGTGTGCTGCAGTGTACCAGGCAGCGCGGCATCGCAGTCCATAGGTTCCGAGGGTGCCTCGTGGTCTCCATTCTTATTGTCTCTCCCGCGAGACAGCCACTGGCCCCCCAACGGCACCTCAAGCGATGGCCGTTGGTCTTTGTGCCCTTGTGGGCTGGTCCATATCAGTTCGTTTGGCTTCCGGCATGACTGCGCGTCCTGTCCCCGGCCGAAGTTGTTCGCACATTCTCGTTCCCTCGCCTGATCGCTGAGTCTGTTCCAAAACACTGAGTTCACTTTCGGTACATGATCAAGTTGTACAAGCTATCTATTTCCTTCGCTTCGCTTGTAGACCTCTTTGTGGTTTTTCGTCGAAGCGCTTCTCTCAGCTGAACACCTGTCGCCTTGTCTACGGATCCGGAGGATATATAAAATCAAGCAGGAACCGGCTGTGTCGCGCCCATGTATCAAATCGCAACACTGGGCTCTTCTAGTTTGACATCCTCGGCCCCATTCGATTACCATCAATCTTTACCAAGATCCTCTATCAGAATGCCGCCAGGTTCAAGATCAAGTCGCCCGCGACCCTCGGAGATCGCGGCAGAGACCAAGCGGAACTTCATCCCCTTGGTCAAGTCGACGTACTCAGAGAGCTACCCGCCATACTCCATTCTCTATGTGCAGCCTATGCAACAACTGCCCATCCCAAGGCGGACACTGAGCACCCGACCACCTGCTTTCAGAGTGGAGGCCGGCGACCCGGTGATGAGAGCCATTTATTGCGGCGTGTCGGAGTCTGAAGCAAACGATGCAGTGGGAGGTCCCAAAGTGCGCGTCCCCTTCATTTGTGCCGCCAACGAGCGTCGGCCAGGCGGGGACTGGGAGACAGGCTGCTCCGGTTACGAAGAGAAGCTATGCCGTCGAAGCAACTTGTCGGCAACACTCAGCACGCCTTGGCCAAATACGACACCAAACAACTATCCCATTCCGTCGGAAGGCGGTCTCCTGTCGAACTCTGTAGTGGTTTATCGGGGACCTCATGATCGTTACGAGCTCCTGGAGCATTGGTTCGACCTTCCTGTCGTGTCTGTGCCCCCCACGCGGTGGCCCAAGCTCAAGGAACACGGAACCAAGTACTCTTTCTCGGAGGAGCGTGCTATGATCCGCGATAAGATCCGAGGCGCTCTCCGCATCTGCCTCTTCAACAACTATGACAAGGTCGTCATCGGAGATTTTGGCCTCGGCAATGGCCATCGCAACCCTCCCCAGGAGCTTGCGGAGATTTGGAGAGACGTGTTCCTGTTTGACCCTGACCTACGTGGACAATTTACGTATGTTATTTTTGCCTTCGAGGATCCCCATCAGAGCACCACAAAGCTCATTCTCGACGAAATGGCCAAAAAAGATGGCAAAAGCAGCGCACGAGGCAAGTCCCGCAGCGACTCATCCAGCTCATCACGGAGCCACAGTCACTGCCCAAGTGACATGGCACTCTTTGAGTACGTGTTCAGCGAGTCTCAGATTGAGCGGGCTCTCAGCAAACCGGATCCACGGTATAAGCTGGACATGATTACTTCCTAGAGCACCACCGGTGCTGAGCAATTGGGACGTACAGGGATTGGCTTCTTGAGGGCCAGGATCCGGGCTCGGGGCGTTGGAATTTGGGGTAATTTGGGCTTTCGAACGGACGGTCGTAGAAGGGTTGCCACTCTGCATTGACGCCAGCTGATCACTCAGCCACGGCTTGGAGGATACAATTTCTGGATTCTTTTTTCTTATTCTCATCATCCTTCTCTTCTCAATGTACCCTTATCTGTCGCTCGTGCATGCTTTTCATGCCATCTCACCGCTTGGTCTGTGCTGTCTCTTGTCTTTGCCGAGAGGTTCAGTAGCTTTTCGGCCAATGGAAGCATACGGAGAAGGTTCCGATGTCTCGGTTACGTCGATGCTTCTTGCTCTTCAGCCGCCGGGCGTCACGAGGCTGGGCTGGCACGCGGGGTCAAGCCCGCTGCCAAGCTGGCATCCAGTCACCATTGGCGCGTGAGGTTCCCTGGCAGTCTACGCGTTTCGATCCCTTACTTTTGTCTTTGCTTTTCCTACCAATATCGATCGAATGCCCCTTGGGCTGTGCACCTTTAACCGCATCGATTCGGGAACTTATTTCCTCGCCTCGCAATTTGGTATCATCTCTACCTCGGGACTCTAGACGGGTTTGCCCTTTTGGTGGCACATCACGGACTACCTGCAAGTGGGCTGGAGGTGTGGAAATGTGATGTGTCAACTGCCTGGTCACTTACCGGAGCCCACCATCTCTCGAATTGACAGATGGCTAGTGCGGAGTTGGGCTCGGACCGCGGTGCCAGCTGTGCGATTTCGCTGGCGTGGATGAGCGGCAGTGGAAAGGCCCAGGGGTCTCGATCGCGATGGTCCTGGGCCGCGCGAGGGGTCGGGCCGGACGGAATCGAGAGATCTCGCAAGAGGTGGAGTTGCGCGAGGGATGCCGGGCGATGTAGATTCAGTGGTGCACGATCTCAGTAGCAGGGCGTTAAATCCTTAGTGCTTGCTTGTCTAGACGTACGTCTCCGTGCCTTTTAATCTGCGTCCAAGCTTCCCTTGCCATGACACTCCCCTCCTGTAGTTAGAGGGACAAGACAAGACAACCAGGGGCCAAGCTCTATCGCGAACACCCAGTGCGAAGTGGACAGTAGAGAGCCAGCCATCACACCGTCAGGGCTCAGACCTCCGTCCCGTCGAGCGCTGCACCATCCCGTCGGTCAGCAAAGCAGCCATCTCCCCATGTAGACACCCCTGACAAGCCTTACGCGCCGCTGGCACCCTCCACTCCATCTCGATGGTCATGTCTGTACGCAACATGCATCTCGATTCTGCCGCAACCCCGTCCTCCTCTTCCTGCTCCTTACGCTGATATGCAGCCCTCAGAGACGAAAGTCTGGTTTGGCTTACCTTTTCCACCTTTCTTCCACTCGAGTACGCTCCCACTCGAGTATGTGTGGTGGCCCCGTTCCTTTTTTTTTTTTTCTCAGCCGGAACTTTGCAGGAGAGCTGAACACACGATGTCCGCCACAGTGGCGAACGGGAAAAGCTTGTTTCTCAAGCCCAGGTCTCTCTCCCTTTGTCTCGCGCTTCTTTCCGCATTTGCGAAGTGTTGGGGGGAAAGGGTCTCGGGGGTGGCTGTTTTCACATGCGTGTGTGGTTGTTCGATCGACAGTACCCAACCCCTGGCACCGGTATCACGCCATGCATCTGCTTCTTTTTTCAGCTTCTTCTGATTTGCTTTCCCCCCCCCTTTGATCGCTGCCAGGTAGGAAAAGAGACGCGATCGGATATGCAGCCTACGTACATACATTGTGGCAGACCCTTTGACACCCTCCCGTCCTAGTATGCATGTGTCGATGCTCCGGGGGTCATCCTAGTTCTATCAGACACTTCTGGCCAGGACGATGTGACATGTCGTTTTTTACTCCTAACGTAGACACAAAGGCGATGGGTGGTTGCTCATGCACGTCCTCGGTGAAAACACTACACATACATGATTTTGATTACCATGGTTACATACGTACGCAACCTCATCTCCAGTCTTCCACCACTTGGTCACCGCTCTTTCGGGCTCAGCCCATCCAACCAACTACCTTGATCGATTTGAGAAGAGCCAAGGTCTCATGTCTCGGCCGAGTGAACAAACGGGTACATGGGGCGAGCGCGCCGATCTTAGCTCTGCTGTGAGTGAATACTTGATTTGCGAGATCGCCAAGGGGTGATGACCCCGAGATCCTTGAAGATTCTTGTTTCTCCGGCTCATGTCCTAGTAATGAGATGTGATCGGCGAGAGATTGATAAGGCAGACTTGTCAGTGCGCTACCGGAAACCCGGGTCATGGATGGGTTAAGATGACGGATATAGGGTTGTTAGAAAGGTGGTATACGCCGAGCTTCGTGCGCATATAGAGGACGGTAGTCCATAAGACTTTCAGCTATGATGGTGTCCTTCTCATGCAGGTTTTCAGCTTGCTTTGTTCAAGGCCTGGGAGAGATGCCGTGGCAAAGAGGGGTCTAGACTTGGGTGCGCGCCATGTTACTCCGATATGTGCTGTGATGCGTTGTGACATGCAGGGATGGCAGTTGGCAATTGAGAGGAGACAACTAGCAACCACATGAAAACTACGATGCGGCGCGGCCGAAGTACCAATGACGAGGAGGCTGTTCTGGGAAAGGTAGGTGAGGGGTAAAAGGCATGGTGAGTGTTCAATGATGCTGTTCCTTCTCCACGAGTCTTGGACTCTGGGATCCACAGGGTAGGAGAGAAAGGTCATGATGCATTTGCGTTATTCTCCAATTCTTGGTCTCGTCTGTCGTTACCAGTATGCCGGCCTCAGCCCCGAGAAGTTCGTCAATGCTGCTGCTGCTCCGCTCTCTTCCCCTTCGCGTTTTCTCTGTCCGCTCAGCTGAACGCAAAAGACTAGTCAGCAATGATACACTCCAATCCGGGCTGATGCTAGTAGCCAATAGTGCAAGGGGAGATCTCACCTCAAGCTGGACGTTCTTGTGCACGTGAACCAGCCAGTCCACGTAACTCTGCGCCTCGTTATTCCGGTCCTCCACCAGCATCCTTGCGAACTCGAACTCGGCACCGTCGATACCCTGTCGTGCGAGCTGCAGCGCCATACCCTTGCTTCCACGCACCGTCTTCAGGAACTCAAGCACGTTGCGCACCTGTGCGTTGAGATGTGTCTCCAGCACCGGCAAATTCGACGTGTAAGCGTCGAGGTCCTTGAGGCTTTGCTTGTCCTCGCCAAAGAGATCTGATATCAGGTTGGGAGATGTCTGGGAGTGGAACCAGAGGAGACACTGTTGGCCGTTGTCGACAAGGTAGACGCCGCCTGGTTCGACGCGAGAAAATGAACAGCGCACAGCGGGTGGCATACGCAGCTGGCCTGTCTCCGCGTCCGCGAAGCCATCCTCGGGAGCGAGGTTGTGAATGGGGATCATCCGTGGGTAGAGGTACAGGCTCAGCTCAAGAGCACCCATCGCACGGATCATCCGGAGCTCGTGGACGCGCCTATCTGATGTCTCAATGCCGCCCTTGAAAGCGCGCGTCTTGACGAGACCCAGCATGTACATGCAGAACTCTTTCAGTCTCTCAGGCATGACGAGCTGACCAGGTGGGTGTTGCAGCGCAGAATGCTTGCGGTAACACGCGAGGACATCGATGGTACGCTCTGTGATCCAGTTGCGTGTGTCCTTCAGCGAGCTGGATGTAGTGGCCAGCTTCGTGGCGGCCTCCTTGGCAAGCAGCGCGATTACGGCATCCTGATCCACGAACTTCATGCATTCGCGGATACCAGCCTCGCGTGCGCCAGCCTCTTTCGACGTTTCGCTGACGCTGGCAATGATGTTGGAGCATCGCACGCGCCGCTGCCCAGAGGCAGTCGTGTAGAGCAACGCAGACTGGAAATGGGCGTCGAGCTTGGAGTCAAGCTTGCCGTCGTACGAGAATGAAACTGCCAGTGCCTTGTCCGCATCCATGACACCGATTTCGAGATCGGCACCGAAGGTGTGCTGAACAAAGTTGCCATGATAACTGGAGACTTGGAGTCCGTTAGAGCACCGCACCTTCATCAGAGCCTGGAAGCCAGTCTCGCGTGTCACGGCGTGGGATATTTCGGCAGAAAGACGCAGGCCATCCCTAGGGGCAATGAAATTAGGGTAGTAGTAGGTTTCACCACCACTCGTAGAAGAAACGTGGCCAATGGTCGCGATATCGAGGTAGCCTCCAGACGGAGCTGCCAGGAAGAAGTCGGCACCAACACCAAGGCCAGCCATCTTCTCAGCAACCTTCTTCCAAGCGGGGTGCTCCGTCGTCAGGAGCTTCTTGTCAATCTCCCCACCGGCATTACTGCCGTCGTCACGGAGAAACAAACGGCCAGGACCCCAGGTAGGGAGCGCAGAGCAGGCACAGATAACCTTGCCTCCGGTCTTCTCAAGCGCAGCAACGGCAGAGTTGAGGGCGGCCAGGAGCGCTGGCTCAGGGTTCTTGATGGTAGAGAACATGTCCGGCAGTCGTGTGAGAAGTGAGGTGATAGCGGACTTGCACTCGTATGGGTCGACGAAGAGGCCCTCCCCTAGAGGCAGGAAGGGGTCCTCAAGGTCCGGCATAATCATCATCTGGGCGTTGTCCAAGCTGGGCTGGAGAGGGATCAGATACTGAACTACTGTCCACTAATGCGAAGTCACTTACACTGAGATTGTAGAACTGTATGTCCTTGTCGTAGGTAACAAAGCCAACCTTCGCGCCCTCGGGTATTCTGCGCTTCGGCTTGCCCTCGTCATCCGTCTCCTGATCCTCACCTCCGTATAGTGCAGCCAAAATGCCATCACAGAACGATTCCAGGAATCCCTTGTTGTAGGATTCTTGCGTGGCGTCAATCAGGAACAGCCACCTCAAGCCCACCGGCTCCTTCGTCCAGTATTCTTTCGGCACAACGAATTCCACCGTTCCGCGATGCAGCTCGGGGCGCTGATCTCGGTCGACTCGCACGCCCTGAGGCGTGGTGGCACAGAAGTACTCGGACGGTACGTCATTGGGATGCGTACAGAGGTTGCAGACGAACTTGTTGCCACCGTTTCGGAACATCATGAAGGGGTTGATGTATGCCCTGCAGCGCCTGCACCTTGGAGGACCGGGCTCGCCAAAGTCCAGAACCGGAATCTCCGCCTCTCCAGCCTGCTGCGAAGCCAGGGGCTGAAGCATTAGCCCTAATGGCAAACCAGTTGCATGCAGCCCATCGGATGTAGCGGGAATGTTGTTCAGCGTGAGTCGAGCGAATTTGGGGGAGGCGTTGCCTTGGTCGAAAGCAACGAAGGAGACGGCAGCCGGAGGAGGAACATGGCGTTCGAAGGTCGGGTACACGTTTTTGAAATAGTGCTGCTGGAAGGCATCTCGTGACGTTGGCACACTGGGCATGTCATCAGGAGAGACCTGGGCAGGTCCAGATGTCGATATGGTGGCCGCGGCATCATTTGGTGCACCACCGGGACCGGCGAAGCCCGGTGTAGTCGGCGCTCCTGGCGCTCCAGGTGTGAAGGATTGCTGAGAGCCACCAGGGAACTGGTTGGGGCTGGCCGGTCCCAAAGGTGCACCGAACTGGCTGGCGAAGCCAGCACCCTGTTGCCCAGGAGTGCTATCTAAGAATTGCGAGGCTGGCGTACCGGGTGGTGGCATTCCATTGAAAGCCTGCGATGAGCCGGTTGGCTCGACCGTGTGGTATGCGTGACGATCCTTCTTCTTCTTCCTGACAGTGCTCTGGCCATCACCGAGGTTCATGCCACCCATCTGGGCTGCCAAGGTGCCGTCATGACCACCCTGAAATTGTTGCCCCGGAGGGATCATGCCAGGCTGCTGCGGTATTCCTCCCATCGGCTGCCCATATTGCTGCTGGGGAGCACCGTACGGTGAGCCAGCCTGCTGTTGGTACGGAGACGGGGCAATCGGCGGCTGGAACTGAGGTGGCGCAGGAGCGGTCTGTCGGTTTGGGTCGTTGGGGTCGGTCTCGCCATGGCCCAGGGCGTGATACTGGGCGTATTCGGACATGATCTGGTCGCGCTCGCTGGCGTCGAGGTAGGATTGCCTATCGAGAGTCGTAGTAGCTCAGGGGCTTTGGGACCATATGGAGCAATGGCGCGCGCGTGTGGGGATGCGGCCGAATGCCCTCCAGGAAGTCGGTGATAAAGTCTGTGCGAGGATAGAGGGTAGGGCAAGCTCAGACACGGACAAGGAAAGGAAAATCAGACGGGAAAGGAAGCATTCATGATCTCGTAGACGACGATAAAAGTCTACACGGTCGCGGGGCGGATAGCTTGTACGCGACGGGACCTGGTGGTTCGTGGGGCTAAGAAAAAGCTCGAAGCTGGTGATGGCGTGGAATGGCGAGTTGAGGCACACGTTTGGTTCTTAGGTGGCCTTTTGGGGGGGTCGTGTGGCTGATGTGGCTGCTACGGATAGCCGTCTATGAAGGAGGCAGGAGGCTGCTGTGGCTGGTGGGTGGGCTCGAAGTTCCTTCCTTGCTGGCGCTCCCGCTCCAAGGTGGCTCTTGCCCGATCGGCTGGCGATACGATGGGAGGCTATGATTGGCTGGCATCTAAGTGCCAGCATGTGTCCCGCACTGTGACACGGCACTGTGCATTCAACGTCTTTGGTCCGCCACACCAATATGAGGGCATTGGCGCTTGGAGACAAGATCGCCTATCTTCACGTTGAACAGGTGGTCTAGCTCATATGTGATGAGAACTGATTGAGCTTCATGTCCCTGACGTCTGAGTAGACTTTATCGGCCCAGATACGATGACCTTGCGGGGTTTTCCATGGCTGGCCCTACAACATCGTCACAATACTCTGACACCACTGGCGTCACAGCGCCTCCAGAAGTCATCATCGTCCAGGAAGGGAACATAATCCTGTGCAAAGAGTTGAGGGGGGACTTGTCGGTGATTTCATAGTCCTGTCCCTATCTATGCTCTCTGCGCCAGGTATACACACCGCCTGAGGTGTCTAATCATGCCGAGGGTGCTCAGGAGCGAACAGCTACCCGACAGTGATACCACGGGAGAGTTATTCCAGCTTGCGAGGGGCCATATATCCAGTATGTGCTTCAAAAATTGTACGTGCGGTTACATGTGCGCAACACTCTGGTTGATGTCACATTCAAAGGTCGAATTGGTGGCACTTGGCTGCTATTATCTGTCTCTCCAGTCGCGATGAAGATCGAGTGAGGGTGGAAGAGCAGCCACCAACCGACCAGGCTAGATTGTGTTAGTCGACGCTGAGAGATAATCACAATTGATGGAACAAACCTCATATCGAAGAACTTTACCATAAGATGGACACCAGAGCCATACGTATTGATGTCGTCAGAACGAGTGAAGGGCACGCCATTTGGCTGCGCTTCCGACGTCTTCATCTCATACGAAACCAGCGGCGCAAGAAATGAACACGAGCCGACTCAGTCCTGACTCCAAGGAGACCACATCACCTTTTTAAATGAAGAAAAATAACGACACGTAAGTCCGATCATCTTTGAGCCTGAATATGAGCCTCTCAGGCATTTGCGCCAAATGATGCAGCGGATGCGCCAAGTGTGTTGGTCAAGTCGCGCGACCGCGACCGTCAAAATCGCGACGCGACAACAAACGCCTACGACGACGTCAAAGCCGACTCGCATGGCACAAAAAAAACACACAGATATCCAGAGGTGACTCTGTATCCCTAAAAACGTGCAATGAATGTCTGTATTGCATGTGGCGGTGGTGAAAGCGACTTGTTGGCGCAAAGAGCAGGAGGTGCGGATAACCTCACTTGCGAAGGAGAAACCACGGTCGGGCAGCAAGTCAGGAATTCGCACCTTGAACCCCCACGTGCCTGAACGTCATGGAGAAAGATGCATAGCAAAGCGTCAAATTAAATGCAACAATTAATTCCGAGCAGAATGAGCTACGATACATGCATGCAGATGTGACGTGGTGAACATGAATTGCGGTCGCGATCAGGAGAGCGAGGTGATGGGCGACTGGAAGGTCAGGCCGGGTAGGAGGTCCGGCGTGGTGTCATGGAGATGGCGCCGGACAACGGTGGAGGAGTTGCGCGGAAGGACGCGGGAAATCGAGGAAATGACACCACCGACACATGACCAAAATGCAATGGAGGGAAGCAAAAGTCAAATCGCGTTCCAAGAGAAGCCAAAACGAGAAGAAGAGGAAGAGTCGAGGGACAGACAATGGAAGCGAGAGGAGGGGGGATGCAGAGAATCCCCAGAATCCAGCGACGAGCGGCGGACGGTGGTCGACGGCGGAGGGGAGGTTTAGAATGGACCAATCAGAAAAATTGATCACGGGGGAGGTATTTTGGGGGGCTTGAACGGGGGGTGAATTACTTGAGGCGTAACACTTGAGAGGATCAAGGAGGGTGGTTGTTGAGGTGGTGTGTATTAGGTGTGGTGGTGGGCAGGAGGGGACAACACCGGTCGCTGGAATAAGGTTGAGTGAGAGACGAAGCAGATGGTCAGCTGATGCTAGTTAGTCACGATGGCAGGAACAGGTAACAAGAGGACTAGATAGAACGAAGCTATCACGATGAGGGACGTGACGAGTCACGGGAAGAGATGATAAGACACCAGGGATGAGAAGCAAGGAGCACGAAGGTGTGAGAAGGTGTGAGAAGGGATGGCGATGCCCGAATCCGGCGATAGATGAAAGCGAAAAGGAGGGATAAGGAGAGGGAGGGGCATGGCAATTCAGGTGACAGATCGAGATGAAAGAATCATCAGGATGAAGGATTACGAGCACGACAGATGGAAATAGAGAACAGAATAACGAGATTAAGAATAAATGATTCAACAAATGTGCGATCAATTTCATTTCACAGTTTCGAGTCTGGAAGACCCAGGAACAAGGCCAGTCCAGCCAGAGGAGGACGCGGGAAAGAAGAAAGGAAGGAAGGAGTCGGGAACAGGAGGAGGAGGAGGAAGGAGCAGGTGAGGCGAGTGCGAGTGCCAATGGCCATCAGCTGGCGGCAGGTGCGAGGTGGGTGATGTGACGGACGGTGTGGGAAGGAACGAACGAACCCCCCTCTTCCCACCCCAAGTCGGTCAGGTCAGGCTGTGTCGCAGCTGGTGTTAGTTACTGATTGCGCTCCTCCCCCCGCCCGATATATAAACACACCTGCCGCCCCCCTCGCACGCGCTTCGCGGCCCTGCTTCTCTCTCCCGATCTCTGTTCCGTTGTATCCATTCTCGTCATCTGCATACTTTCGATCGACTTCCAGCAAGCTCAAAAGCTTTCTCAACTCCTTTTCAACCCAAATTCAAACAACTCTCACACAGTCACCATGCCCGCCGCAAAGAAGGCCGACGGTCCCAAGAAGACCACCTCCAGCCATGCCTCCTACCAGGTGAGCTTCACATCTGATGCTGTCTCCCACGCGTTTCGTTGACTGACAAATTCCAGGACATGATCACTGACGCTATTGTCAACGTGAGTAATTGCTCTTCCGCACACTCGGCGCGTCGCTTGTTGTGATCGTGGTCGCGCTTGTCGCATTCGACGGTCGCCCACGCTTTCATCCTATGCGCGTCGCAGAGGGGGAAAACATATCAACGAAGTGCTTCGATTGCTGACCTGGTACTTTTCCGACAAATAGCTCAAGGAGCGCAACGGTTCCAGGTACGTGTTCATGCCATCACCTCCCTCTTGTCGTGTTGATATCAACGGCGCGACATGACTGCCTCCCACCTTCATACTGACAATGACAACAGCCGTCAGAACCTCAAGAAGTATGTCAAGGCCAACAACAACTTGAATGTGGCCTCCGACAAGCAGTTCGACTCTCTCTTCAACAAGGCCCTCAAGAACGGTGTCGACAAGGGTGTCTTCGAGCAGCCCAAGGGTCCCTCTGGCAGCACCAAGCTCGCCAAGCAGAAGCCTGAAGCTAAGAAGGCCGCTGCCCCCAAGAAGCCTGCCGCCGCGAAGAAGGCTACCACCACTGCGAAGAAGCCCGCCGCCACCACGGCCAAGAAGCCTGCTGCTGCTACTGCCGCGAAGAAGGCTGCTCCCAAGAAGCCCGCCGCACCAAAGAAGGCTGCTGCCCCCAAGAAGGCCCCTGCCGCTAAGGTTCGTCACAAAGGACGAGAGTCCGCCTCCTTGAGATTCCTGCTAACTTGCTTTCAGGCTGAGAAGCCCGAGGTCGTCTCCACCAAGACCAAGTCAGGACGCGTCGCAAAGGTCCAGAAGCCCCCTGTCAAGAAGGCTGCCCCCAAGAAGGCCGCGACGAAGAAGGCCACCGCTACCAAGGCATGAGCATGCCTTTAATGGCCTCTGGCTAATGCGATGACCTTCTGACTCGAATCTTAATGACGACTTTACGGCGTTTACTGGCTCTTGTTTCATACGCGATGAACTTGTGCGCGTGTGCGGTTTGCACCACGCAATGGATTTGGCTTTTTTGGGACGGTGATGCAGGATTATGGGCATGTCTTTAACCAGGGAGCGCAAGGGAATGAGTGTCTTTTGAAGCGTGTCGGGTGTATCGCCGGCCATGTCTTGTTTTCTGCTTCGCACACATGCGCGCAAGTGTGCGGCGAGAGGCCTGACTCGACACGCAAGGCATGGGTTTGCATTTTCGTCCGTCGTATGACTGGCAGCAAATGACATGACTATGCGCCTGGACGCGGCTGGCGTTCGGGGAAGCAAGGGCAGTGTCTACGATGGGTTCATTCCTGGTCCGTTGCTTTTGTATGATACCTGTGCGTTTGAAAGAGAGGACAGGATGGTGGCCGGGCCTGGGAATGAACGGAGGGACGGGAGGGGAAGATGCAAAACAGCAAATATCAGGCACTTGTCGTTGCGCACCCACGCGTGGCGGATTTTGAGCGTTGATCCTTTGGTTCCACCCCTGATTGTGATTTTGTTTTGGTACGTGCGAGTGATTTGGCTTGTCGTGTCTTGACTCCGACGCGTCTTAGAAGTGCCGGGGTGTGCTTTGTTTACATGCTTGGAGCTCCCAGTGGTGTCACGTGCCTGATCACGTCACGTGCTGTAAGTCAGCACAACTCTTGAAGGGACCATTGAGAGCTGCCAGATGATGAGATCATTCCGAAGGGTCAGTTGTCTCTATGTCCAGTACACCTGGCTGGATGTTCCTGGATATAAGCTAAGATCGATGGCTCTACTATCGTCAACTCGCTTAGGAAATGAACGTGTCTTCCTGCCTTTGACCTCGTTCACAGCGATGTGTACTTATCGATGTGCCTACTTTCTGTGACCAATCATATTCAACAATTAGTGTTCTCTCATATAAAGTTACGAGAGCATCCAAATCGGCATTGCAAGTTAGCTTATTCAGATCATTTCCCAGACCGAGGAGTTAAAATCATCACAGAATCGGGTATAGGGTAGGTACATTAGTCCCTTGTCACGACAGGCCGTTGGACGCCAAACGTCACCGACGTGGGGGCCCATCACGCTCCACTCGCACTGTCAGTGACACTTGAAGCTGGGCATCTCCGCCACCGAAGCTCACGTCACCTCGTACGCAAAGGTTGAGACGGCGACTTGACTGGCAGATCAGACTGCTGCTACAAACTCAGCCAGGTGAGGGAGACGTCAATGCACTATTTCGACAGGCTGAGCTGGACGGCTAATCCAGCCAGAATATTTGATTTGATTTGATTAGGCCCCTCCAAGCGCGCGTCAATTTCACCCATCCATTCGGAGGTTTACCCGCATCATCCGAGGAAGTCTACCCTCCTGCATCTACCTCTCGCTAAGCCGCGCCATTCGACATTATTCCTACGACTGACGAGGGACAACGAAGACACCAAGAAAGGCCATAAGATTACGATACGGGGCTCTAGGCAGCTTGACGGACAACCGATCCGTGGGCGGTGGGCGATGGCGCATGCTTGCTGCCCCTCTTACGACGTGATAAGCCACCTCTGTCACGCGCATTTGCATCTTCGCGAAGACTGTACCCGGTACACTCTACCTCTTGAGGCGTAATAGACATCCTCGCTCCTGACAATGGCGTTCAATCCCTTCCGGAAGTCCCGCCCGGAGGATCGCATCCTCGCCCTCGACTCCCTCGACACATCCCCCGCTCCGACCCCCCCTCCCCCAGTCAGCTTCAAAACCCAAGCCTCTCCTCCGCCGCCGCCACGTTCAGAATCTCCGTTGCCGCCTGCCATATCTACCACCGAGTCGAAAGAGAAGAGGAGGAAGAGCAACGTCGGCAAGAAGGTTAGGGTATTGTCGCCCCCACAGAGTCCCGATGATGGGGAGATGACAATGGGCGCTGTGTGGCCTTTCAATGCGCCGACAGGCTTGCAGCAGCAACAGCAACAAGTGCAACAGGCGCAACAGGGACAATTTGAGGGTGGAGAGTACGCGTTTCCAACTGTGGAAGATTTTGAGAGAGATGAAGGAGGGAGGCTAGACAAACACGAGTCACAAGAAGGACAGAGCCCGTTGCAGCAACAGCCAGCAGCTCCGGAACCGCAGTATACACCGTCAGGACCACCACCGAACCCTTTCAACAAGACTCTACATGATCTCGAGAATGCAAAACAAAAAGAAGAAGAACTTCACCACCAAGAAGAACTTGAGGGCGCGGCTCTGAAAGCAGGAAACCTCGCCAAGGGAAGTCTAGACGTCGACGCCTTTAGACGGTTGCTCATGACTGGCAAGCCCCAGGATGGGACTGCGAGTCCTCTGCCCAGCAGATCACAGATTGTGGAGGACCTGGCTGGGGAGGCGCTGGATGGACTTTCGAGCGCGAGCAGTACTAGCGAGAGTAGCAGTGCTGCATCCTCGCCATTTGTGAGGCCGATGGAAAACGGAGTGCTGGGGAGGAGTGGATTGGCCGTGGAGGTGACGCGCGAGGATCTCAACGATGACGGCCAAAGGAGGAATGAAAATGAAGATGACGATGGGGACGAGAGCGAGTCGAGTGTTTCGGTGCAGATCGGCACGAGAGGGAAGAAACCTCCTCCACCGCCACCGAGCTCCCGTCACGGGCGGTCCATCATCAACAAATCAGACACGAGTCGGACGTCAAGTGAGAAGGACGTGAACAAGCCGCTTCCGGTCGCACCAGCGGCGACAGAGGGTGAGACTGAGTCGCCATTTGATCGTGAAGCGGCTGGGAAGGTCCCAGAGGAGGACACGACGACAAGCTCCGAGGATCACAGCACTCCTGCTCCTGCTCCTGCTCCTGCTACCGTTACGCCGGTGCCGACGGCGAAGAAACCTGTCCCTGCACCACCGCCTAGGAGAGGACATGCACGAACAGACACCAAGACTGTCCCACCGGGCGCCTTGAGCCCGGGCAAAGACGAAGACTCCCCACCCCGCTCCTCCATGGAGTCATACACCTCGACGTCAAAGGTTGATCATGCAAGCTCGAGTCTGAAACCTGTGCCTGCGCCACCACCACCGAGGAGACTACAGGGACCAGGGAGCAGGTCAGGGAGTAGTATTCCTCCGCAACCCGCATCTGCTGGAACACCATCTCCAGCATTATCACCGTCTACGGAACCAGAGTCCTTGCATGAGCCCGAACAGCAGCAACTTGCGAAACCTCCCCCACCACCACCAGCACGTCACGGATCAACTAGACGGCCTCAAAGCATCCACTCAGATTCTAAACGCGCGACGCCGGTCCCAGAAACTAGTGGGAAGGCACAGAAGTCAGGTGCGCCGGCACCTCCGCCGCCGAGACAGAGGGGGAGTAGCAAAGGGAGTGTAGATGGGTTTGCTGCACGAGGAGTAGCTGCGCAGCATATGGCTGCTCAACAGGAACAGAGTGAAGAGGAGAAGGGGAAGGGAGGAGATATTCTGGCGGATTTGGAGGCTTTGCAGAGGGAAGTTGATGCGATGAGGGGGAAATTGGGGTGAAAGCTCGAAGTATGAGGGTTAGTATTCGGGTCCGACGATTTGAAGATATAGGATTTGGGGTTGGGAGTTTGTTGGGTAAAGGATTGGTCATGAGATGATGATGATAAGAATGAAGGATTTACTTTGTCGTTTGCTTCTTCTTGGATTGTATATAGAGATGTTGATAACCCAGGTATCAACGGTTTGGAGACTTACATTCATGAAGACCCCCTTACTATCTGCACTCTCATGGTCGTGCAGATATGTGAAGGTTAAGCATGATGAACACATCGCATTCTTAGTGATCCCACTGTATAGCGGTATTGTCGGGCGGGTTTGCTCAGGACATATCACTTGGGGAAGCAAAGCATTTGAAGGAGGAAATCAAAATGGTATATTGGATCCTTCCCAAGAAGATTTCTATCAAGTTCGGTTTGTCTTTGTCCTTTTTTTCTTCGTCACGGTGAAGACGAGCCAAAAAAGTTCAATGTCGATCAGCCACAGTCACCCCCTTGTTGTCTTTCCCCCTCCACGGGGAAAGTAAGATGAGGGAGAAAGTGGGAGTGAAAGCGTTGCTTTGTCTGCTCAGTGAGATCTCCTTCAAAAATAATTTGTTTTGTTTTCTCGATGTTTTTTTTCTGTTGGTGTTGACTTTCAGCCTGTGACTGGATTGGTTGTTGCTCGTTGTGCTGCATTGCTGGGCACTTCGTTGACTTGTTTGGTCTTGGCATAGATTCCTGGCAAGTCTTATGACTTGTTGAAGTCGCGGGCGAGAACAAGAAAATGCTGATGTCCAAGTCTGTCGAGCAATAGCTTGCGTTGTCGTAGGCGAGTCACCCCCTCCGCCGTTCCGCTTCGTCCATCTCATCCTGCTGATGAGTCCCCTCGTCCCCAATGCATTCCGCCAACCGCCCTTCCTGGTATCATGTTCACATCCACTCCATCCCTCGCCCTCTTCAAAGTGGCCGTCAAGCAACATGGCCATTCATCAGCGTTCTCAAATGACAAGAGCGAACAAAATGTACGCTCATAGCAACCCAGATACGCCTCTACCACCTTCTTCCACCACAACCTCATGCTGTCCATCCATGCCTCCTTGTATGGAAGCCGACTGCCCAAAGTTGGCAGTGCAAAAATAAAAGATGTCCCTCTTCGAACGCTTAGGACCACTCCTTTCCCCACACCCCTCCTTTCTCGTCATCCGTAGACATCGTGAACAAAAGAGGTGAAGCCAGAGCTCCGAAACACCCGAGAGCAGAGCGCAAAAGGTATACTCACGTCAAGGAAGTGACGGATGTAAAGATGCAGAAACAATGAGAGAAAATAAATAAGAGGAACAGGACGAGGTTAGATGAGCAATGACGGGTTTCGAGAAATGTGTGTGAGTTGCTCGTGATCCGATGACCACAAGCCCCGTCTGCAGCATGTCCCCCTTGAACCTGGGACATGAAGGATGCGGCCGTCTCTAGTCGTGCGTCCGGTCTGACCGTGTTTCCTGTAGCGCCTCTTTTGCGCCGATTTCGTCCGCCCATCCGCGCAAATCGCGAATACTGTACAATCCAAACAAACAAACAGCTGTGCCTAGCGCCTGCTTCCCGGCGCAGTGGCCGAGGTACCGTAAAGCACCCAACGAGAGAGGGCAAAAATCGCACACTGTCCGATCCCGTACTCCGTTGCGCCGCCACGTTCAATGCATGATGAGATTATTGGGGTGTGGACTGAGGCTGGCCATCCCGGGGCGCCCCGCGCCCACGACCGCCTCCACCACCACCCCGACCACGGTAACCACCGCGACCGCGACCGCGGCCACGTCCACCGTAGGAGCCATTCTGGTGACCTTGCTGGGTCTGCCAGTTGCCCTGGCTCTGAGGCTGAGGCTGCTGAGGCTGAGGCGCCTGCGCGTTCTTAGGAAGGTTTGAGATGGGACGAGGAATAGAGTCGGGGTTCTCGTAGACGTAGAGGCTCTTGTCAATGGAAGCCGGAATAGGCTGGATCTCAGTGCCAAGGTCGCGCTCGATGTTGTAGAGGTTGAAGCGGTCCTCCCAGTTGATCAGGTTAATGGCCAGACCAAGGTGACCGTAACGGCCAGAACGTCCGATACGGTGCAGGTACGTCTCCGCGTTCTTGGGGAAGTCAAAGTTGATGACGACGTTGACAGCTTGGATGTCAATGCCTCGGGTCAGGAGATCAGAGCACACCAAGTTGCGGCAGACGCCGTTGCGGAAGTCGTGGAATACGCGGTTACGAGCGTGCTGCTGCATCTTGGCGTGACTGTAGAAACAGGAGTAGCCCAGCTCTGTGATCTTCTTGGCCAGGAGCTCGACACGGTTGGTCGAGTTACAGAAGATGATGGACTGATTGATCTGCAGCTTGGAGAAGAGAGTGTTCAAGCAGTGAACCTTCTGCTTCTCCTCGACGAAGGCGTAGTACTGAGTGATACCGCGCAGCGTGAGCTCGTCCATGAGGTTGATCTCGTACGGACTCGCCATATTGCGGTCAGAGAAGTCCTTGACGGACAAAGGGAAGGTCGCAGAGAAGAGCATGACCTGGCGATCCTTGGGGTGGAACTGCAGGAGCTGCTCGATGACGGGGGTGAACTCGATGGAGAGAAGCTTGTCCGCCTCGTCCATGACAAACATAGGGCACTCGCTCAGATCGGCAACATTCTTTCCTGCCAAATCGAGAATCCTGCCGGGAGTACCGACCACAATATGGACGGGATCCTGAAGACGGACAATATCATCTCGAAGGCCGGTACCACCGGTGGTAACCATGACATTGAC
Source organism: Sarocladium kiliense (assembly GCA_030734395.1). Classification (NCBI taxonomy): domain Eukaryota; kingdom Fungi; phylum Ascomycota; class Sordariomycetes; order Hypocreales; family Sarocladiaceae; genus Sarocladium; species Sarocladium kiliense. The sequence continues at coordinate 2,631,266 of JAUZTG010000029.1, forward strand.
GCCGAGATGCTTGCCAAGGGTCTTGCAGACTTGCGATGTCTGCATAGCTAGCTCTCGCGTGGGGACGAGGATGAGGCACTGAATCTTGTTGATCTTTGGGTTGATGCGTTCGAGGATCGGAATGACGAAAGCTGCAGTCTTGCCAGTTCCGTTCTTGGCTCGGGCGAGGATATCGCGTCCCGTCAATGCGACGGGAATAGCCTCCTCTTGAATCGGTGATGGCCGCTCGAAGCCGGCCTCGAAGATGCCCATGAGGAGATCTCGCTTGAGGGCAAAGTTCTCGAACTCGAGGCCCTTGGTGTTGGTGACATCCTGCAAAGGTTAGCATCAGACAACTGCGATGTTGTACACAGTCTGCTACGAACCTCTGTTTGTTGTCTGTTGTCCTTGGCAGGGAGTTTCAGGCTTTTCTTCCAGTCATCACTTCCAGAGGCGCCGCCATCGCTGGCGGAGGTGTCAGCTCAAACAGTCTTTCATCAGAGGGCGCAAGAGACATGAGGGTCTCCGGGCTCAGCCGAACCTAATTGTGGAAGCCTTCAGCTTCTCTACCAGTTGGTCTGTCATTTTGAGGCTTTGTATGTGCTCGTCCGCGTGTGCAGGTGTGTGGGTGTAGGCGTGATATTGTACGAGGCCGCTATTCTGGAGCCGGCCCTTTGCGTGATTCGACCAAACTGAAGGTGAGATGCGATGATCTTTGGTGGGATGTGAGAGAGGAAACGGGTGCTGTCGGACCTGTTGTATGATCGTACTGTAGGGACGGATTATGCAGGGATTTGAACCTTTGTGTTCCCGAGCTGTGAGGGGCAAGTGCTTGAAGGGAGGAAAGCACAGAAGTCAGGACGAAAGACGCTGACTTGAAGTGATAGATGAGTGCGAGAAGTCAAATGATCTCGGCACTGACTGCTCTTGGGATGTATGGAGCAGGACTGAGGTCAGTTTGGGGACAATGGGAGGCCCAAAAAGTTCTTGGGTGGACCTTTTGCAGACTTGGTTGAGATAAGTTGTAACGCTCTTGCGTGTACCCGGTGTAGATTACGGGACAGAAGGAGGATCGAGGATGCGTCTGAGATGATTCTGCGTCTTGAGCGGCTGCGTGGGCGTGGATAGAGTGGTGAGAGGTGGAGGCGAGATTGGTGATGTGGTTGTGGTGGTGGTGGTTGGATCTGCCTGAAGCTGGATCATGTAGGTCCGTCGGCCGATGTGCGGGTGCGGGTGCTCAGAGGTCACGTGGTCTGGGGTGGCCTGGTGGCGCTCACCGTTTCCATCTTCCCTCCTTCGCAAGTGGGCCAATCGTTGCTGGTGAGGAAAATGAGTCCCAGAAGCTTGGCTCTTGGAATATAATACAGAAGCACATGTTTTATTTTTCCGTGAAGTCTGGGCCGCGGCTGTCTCTGAAAGTTGAGACCATTGGCGCATAGGCTGGTTGTTAGCAGCACAAGGCGAACTCAATCCACCAGCGAGGTGAGCAATATGAGAGAAGAAGTGGCATATGAAGGCGACGAATTCGCTGTACAACAATACCGATGAAGTCTGTAAGCAGAAGGAATGCAAGAATAACTGGCATAGCTGCAAGAATATGGCCAAGAGAGAGCGAAAGGCGGTGCCAGAACTGAAAAAGGAATATATTGCAACTTAGTGCGCCTCTCCAAGGATATCTACTCATACATAATCACATCATCTACAGCTTCATGCCCATGGCCTTCGCCACCCTCATACTTTGCCTCATGCTCAAATCCAGCATAATCTCCTCACTACCACCAGGGATGGCATAGGCCCTCACATCCCTGTACAGCCTCTCGACCTTGCCGCCCTGTCCACCTCTGGAGTAACTCAATCCACCGAAGATCTGACTCGCCTCCCTTGCGCAGAACTCGAAAGTCACGGTAGACTGCGCCTTCAGACCGGCAATCGGACCACCCAGCCTCAACATGGCCTCCGTCTCGCCCATCTTCTGGCACTGGTAGACGAGGTTCTCGAGCCAGTTGTAGCTAGCCTCGATTTGACGGGCCATGTGCGCGAGCTTCATGCGGATGACGGGGTGCTCGATGAGTTTCTTGCCGAAGGTGCGACGCTTGTTTGCGTACTTGACGGACTCCTCGAAGCAGACGCGAGAGAAGCGGAGAGACTGGATGATGATGCCCATGCGCTCGTGGTTGAAGTTGGTCATGATGACGCGGAAGCCTTGGTTCTTCTTGCCGAGGAGGTTCTCGACCGGGACCTTGACATCCTCAAAGGTGACGTAGGTGGTGCCACTGGACCAGACGCCCTGGCAGTCCATGCGGCGGGTTGAGACACCCTCAGAGCGCTCGATGAGGAGGAGGGAGACTCCGTTCATGCCCTCGCCACCAGTGCGGACGGCGACGGTGAAGTAATCGGCCCAGATACCGTTGGTAATCCACTTCTTCTCGCCGTTGACGATGAAGTGCTTGCCATCTTCAGAGAGCTTGGCTTCGCAGGTCAAGTTGGCGACATCGCTGCCGGCGTCGGGCTCAGTGATGGCAAGGCAGATGCGCTTGTCGCCAGAGAGGATGCCAGGCATGATGCGGTCCTTGAGGGCCTTTGTGCCGAACTTGACAACGGGAGGGGCGCCGATGCCGAAACCACCGATCAGGTTCCAGACGAAGCCACCAGAACCAGTCCTTGAGAGCTCATCGGTGATAAGGAGCTCGTGGAAGAGATCCCATTGTTCAGGAGAAACAGTCTTGTTCGGCTTGTTGCCATACTCAGTCGGGTAGTGCACACCAAGCAGACCAGCAAGGTATCCGCGCTCTCCCATAGCCTTGTAGATCTCATCAGGCACCTTCTTCGCTTCGTCCCACTCAGTAACATAGGGCTCGATCTCAGTCTCAACCCATTCGCGGACCTCAGCGCGGAGCGCAGCATGGGACTCGTTGTAGTATGGTGAGTGGTACTATATGAAGTTCGGGTCAGCCTTTTGGCGGCGCTGGTGGAGGATGAAAGGGCAGGAACTCACGTTTTGGTACCAGCTGGGGTCTGAGAAGGGGATCTGAGCGCCGAAAGCCTCTAGAGCCTCGGAATCATCGTCGTGGCTGGAGACAGCCTTCTTCGCAGCAGCCGCCGGCTTAGCAGCCACAGTTCCAGGTGCAGGCTCGGGCTTCGCAGCCGGCGCAGGAGCAGCAGCCTTTGGCTTCGAATCCAGCGATCCCACCTGCAGCTTGGGCTTGTACTTCTTCAGCACGCCCTCGCTGTGGTACTTCCAGAACTGCTTGGACGCATCCTTGCCGGCGACGCGCTGGAGGATCTTCTTGCCGCCTGGGTGTTCGTCCTGGAACTTCGTGAGGTCGTAGACGTCGCCGTCGATGGTGATGTAGAGGCTGTCGGGCTTGTTGTGCGCAGCGACGTCGCTGGCGGAGAATGTCTTGGACATGGTGAGGAGGAGGTGGTGGTGGGCGCAGTCTGAGAGTAGGGTCTAGAGATGAGGAGGGCTAGGGGTATACAGGTGGAAGGAGACTAAGAGAGGACGCAGGATAGATGGAGGATAGACAATGGAAGTTTGTTTCAATGCGAGAAGAGGAGGAAAAGGACCAGGCCTCTGTTTTACTGTTTGCAGCTGGTTCAAAGACAAAGGCCACTCGGTAAATGCGAACGTGTCACATGCCAGCCTCCTTGCCCTCTCCAGACTTTCCCCGGGCGCGCGACAAGTCCTCTCCTCCCCCACAGAAAAGCCGCCGGTAAGCAAGAGCATGATGCAACCGACCGGCGATTACAATTGGGTGTCATGTGGCGCCGCACTGCACCATACAGGGCGGGTCGGTCGTAACATGTGAAAAGCCTGTGGGCGAGTCGCTGATGTCACCAACCACAGGGGACCAGTAACTGCTTTCGTCTCAAGGTGACTGGGGTGCTTCTGGCAGGCAGTGGTGACTGACTGAATACCATGGCTTTCCGTTTTGCCAGCTGCAATAATTACTATTCTGACCATCATATTGAGCACTGAGTCGACCACTATCCTGTCCACTATTCACATCCCTATTTTTCTGACGAATATCCAGCACCGCACTGGCCGACATCTCCGCGAGGTGGCTTGCTCGGCGAAGGTGTGGGGTTGCCGAGGTCCCCTCCCTCCCACGTTTCCAGCGCCTTTGGACTCGAAGTTGGACAATAATAAAAAGAGAATAAAGCGGGGAAAAAGATGGGGAACCAGACTTGGACTTGGAGTCGACCTGACTCGGCTCCAGTGGCATCCAATTGTGCCGCATTCATTGCCAATCTGAGACCCTGACACACGTATTGGGTGCTGTCGACCTGCTCTCTTTCGACCTGCTCTCTTTCGGCTTGTTCCTGGCAGTCTGTCTGCATCGCATAGCATAGCATGGCATGGGACTGCAGTCTCGCCCGCCATATTCTATTTTGCCTATATGAGTAGTCATAGCAATGTATCTTTCTCAGTAGTTGCGTCGCATTTTATCGTAGGGGTCATCTCGATGCCACCTCTTCCCAACAATCCGCTTCAACCCCGTTGTCCCTCGGCATGTCGGATGTAAAGCAATGGGGACTCACATTCCGCGTCTCCATGCTTATTTGCCAATGTGCACACTATGCCTCGGCGGCCTTCTTATTGCTAATGCAGATCCTCGTTTCCTACCAACAGCAATATAGCTCCAGAGCCATTGCTCTTTCCGCTGAGCGAAGCAAAGCCATGTGTCTCTACACCTAGTGTCCTCCGTGATATCGCTGCTCACCTAACATCATGTAAAATCAAATTCCAACGCCCAAAAACACCCCTAGGTTTCCCTTGTGCCGCCTTTTGTTCTGTCCCGCTTCTCGTAGATCCCCTAACCAGCGCCCCTTGGCTTGGCCTTCGCCGCCGCTTTCTCCTTCTTATCCAGCTTCGCCTTTTTCTTCTTCTCCTCGTTCTTCTCCTCTAGTTTCCTCTTATGCGCCGCCTTCTCCTCCTCCGTCTTCGGCATAACCTTGAAGAATCCCTCAAGCCGTGCTTGCTGCGAGCTCTTGAGGTTCTTCTCAAGTCGTGCTCCAGCACCGCGGACACGGTCCTCTGAGAACCCCTTCTCTGTGACCAAGTATTGCACGAGACCTTCGATGTCGGGCTTTTCCCATTTGAAGTCGCAGAGAGGGTCATCGGCGGAGCGTACGTCGGGCTCAAAGAAGAGATCGCGGGCGTCTTTGTAGGGCCAGTCCTCAGGCAGGACATATTTCTTCTTGGGGTCGTTCTCTATCGCTTCGACAACCTTCTCAAGCGAACCGTGCTCGCGAATGAGCTTCAGTGCGGTGCTTGGTCCGACCTTGGGAACCGGGTCGAGGTAATCGCAACCGAGGAGGATACAGAGATCGACAAACTGGTCAAGAGAATCAGTAAATGTTGAGAGATGATATAGAGAACAAACACAACGAACCTGCTTGCGCTCCATGCCTAGCCCCTCCAGCACCTTGTTAAGGTGAATCTCCTGAATCGGCTCCTTCCTCTGCTCACTGAACGTAAGATGCCTCAATAGAATCGGCGAGTCAAAGCACAGCGTATCCATATCCTCACTTGCCGCAGCGTAGACCTTCCCTGCCTTCGCGAGTACCGCACACTGCGCCTCAGCCTCCGTCGGCGCAATAATATATGGCACGCCCATCAACTTCAACAGCTTTTGGCACTCGGCATTATGCTCCCTCGTCACACGGACTGTTCTCCGCGAGAACTTCTCCACGTCCTCAGCTGTGCCTGTCTCCTTGGCCTCCTCGAGACCCTCGGTCGCTTCCTGCTTACGCTGGAATCGCTTGGCGAGCTCGCCGGATTTGAGCTTGGGCGGTGCGCCGTCAAAGACGTAGAGGGGCTTGATGCCGTTGTCGACCATGCGGAGGGTGCGGTAGAACATGCCCATGAGGTGGGACGTTGTCTCGCCGCTGTCGTTCATCAGTTGTTGGCCATCGGATCGGACGGCGATGAGGAAGCTGTAGATGCTCATAGAGGCATCCTGGAAGTAAAGCATTAGTAAAGCATCTCAGCGTAGAAACAGCGCAAAGAATCGTACAATGGCAACTTTGCGACCAAATTGATTCTTGATCTCGCCCTCCTTGATCGCCTCGGGGGCCTCCTCCTTGATGATGGAGAAGAGCTGCTTGATGCCCATCTTGTCGGCTTCTCCCCTGATTGCTTTGGTGTGTTGCTATATCTGAAGAAGGTTCTGCAAGCTGGAGCAGTCAATCAGGCAGCTGGGACAGTGATTCACGCTGATAATTTGCTTCGACAGCAATCGCTGATCTTGGAAGTTGAGAAATGCAGCCCCACGAACGCGCCCTTGAAGTCATGACGCGCCACAGTCGCGCAGCAGGCGGCAGGGTCTTAATGGGCTCCACCCCACTTTCCATTGGCACGCCCTTCACGGTACAGTTTTGAATAGTGCTGTGATCGATATGAATTACAGCCTCAGTTGATGTTCAATGTAGCTACAAGTTGGACCATGTATAACAAGAAACGGGCCAAGTATCACACTTCACGAAGGAATGTCTCGACGGCCACCACCACCCATTCGAGTTCTCAGTATCCCCCACCACGCTGTCACGTAGCAGTTGCCAGGACACTCACCCAGAACAGGAGAGCACATGGTCAAGGTATTATGAAATCAGATGCCGTCGAACCCAACAAGACTAGCTACAACATCCCCTTTAATCGCCTCCTCCGCCATACCTCAAGGAGCTTTTCGCACCTGGGAGAGATTGGGAAGGACAGGGAAAAGGATCATCTGTTGCAGATAACCCTTGAAGTTGGGCTTTGTTTGATCTACCGCTCGGAATACAAAGCTGTCAAGGATGGATCTCTCCTTGCGCTCCACCTTGCCGTGCGGATGGCTGCTTTCACGTGTGAGGGAAGGGACGAGGCAGTCACGTTGTGCGCGAGGGCATGTCTGTCCCACTCGCTTTGAGAGGACAATCGCCTGTTGGGTATCATACTCTGGCCTTGCCATGTTTCGACCTGCCAGGTTACAGGACGCTTGAGACGAAAGCGTGGTCAGATAATCGTCGTGCTTCCACATGCCTGCCTCATGCTCAATCCTCCTCAAAGAACACCTTTTTCGTTCCATTCCCGCGGTTGCCATCCAAACCATCCAAAGCTTTGTCGATGTCCATGATATCCAGCATCTCCCTCTCCACGTTCCGTCTCGTGAGATCGCTGCTCTCGTCTGCTGCCGCATCCAGTGTATCCGCAAAGCCAAAGCCAGAACGCGATCGTGACCGAGATGGGAGAGTCATTCCCATGGTCGTATCGTCGTCATCGTCGGCTGCGTCATCCATAGCCTGTGAGAGACGTCTTCTGAGAGTACCATGCTGGCTTGTGCTGAGGTTGTAGCTCTGGCTGCCCCTTTTATTGGAGTTGCCATGTACAATGATGGCGCTCGAGCGCTCGCCTTTAGAGAAGAGTCTGCGCTTGTGCGTGATGGTACCTGACTTGAGGTCCGTGCCATTATCCCCCGAACGCACCACAACCAAGCGTGTCTCACCCTGAACAATTACATCCACAGGCAGTCCGCCTTCTTCCTGCTCGGCGTTCGGATCCGACATGAGATCGACACCGCAACAGCGCTCCCCAAGGAGGCCGGTCGCGAGATCCTGGAGCTTGACCATCCTCGACGGCTGCGCACCACTGAATGAGTTCACACCACTGCCAGCACCCTTACGAAGTTGCGTCTCCCAGAACCGATAAACACCTGGGATGACGGCAACATGCTCCTGGCTGCCGACCCACAAAGCCACAGACTCATCAGGCTGTGTGCTCCCTGTAGCAGGCAGACCAAACACCGCGACGCCGCCCTTGACAGTAGCGAGGCGGTCGACCCCATTGCTCGTGACGAGTGTCGCGGTAGCTTGACGCCGCGTGTGAGGTGTCATCGGCGCAAACTCGCCGCTGTTGCTGGTATCTCTCACGTGACCAGTTCCATGGCGCAGCGAGTTCGCTCCTTCAACGTAGCCAGAGACGCTGAAGGCCGTGAGGGCAGCACCACGCACACCAGACTTGAGCTTGTTGGACATGGATGATCCCGAAGCTGACGGACTGGCACCATCAACGTCCCAAATCCCCCACATGCCATCCGCCAGTAGGGCAAAGATCGCGCGGCCATGAGCAATCCACGCTGCATCCAGCACGGGTTTTCTTGACGCTGTTGGTCGCGAGAACGGCTGGTATAGAGTGAGAAGCCATGATCCCTGAGATGGGTATGAGCCTGAGTCCTCCGGGTCTGGTAATGATGGTAGAGCGTAGTCGTATATCCTAACGCCATGGGGAGACGAGATGGCCAGAAGCTGGGTCGTATGTGTCGGGTTGAAGGAGATGCCGGTGAGGGGACTCGGGAGGTATTCGGTCTGGAAAGGTTGGATAGTGGTGTTCCGCTTCGGCTTCGCATCCAGCGGCACATCCCATAAGCGAAGGGTACCGGAAGCTTCTCGCGAATGTGCGGCAACGATAGCCCGCGCAGACTTGCCCAACGGTTGGGAGTTCTTGCCCTTGGCTAGTGTGATGGCGATGCCGTCGCTGACCTTGGAGTGGCGACCCAGTGAGATCACCGTGTCACCCCAAGTGCTTGATCCAGCCTTTGCCGCAGAGCCCTTGGACTTCACCTTGCTTGATGGCGACGGCGGCGTTAACGGAGCTGTGACGATGAAGTTCTGTCTGTCCGCGCACGAAACAGCAAACACCATCTTCTCAGTCAAGACAGTCGCACCCTGCCAGGCTCCCTCACTGGCGGCGCAAGGGTTGATCGGCATCACAGCGATGTGCAAAACTGGGGCCTCGAATGCGAGGTCGAGGGTCTGCACAATCTCTGGATATGGACCATCCTCCACCTCGTCCTCGAACTCAACTTTCTCACCGTTGCCCTTGGCTGGCGCTTCGTCTTCGTCGGAGTCGATGATCATGACTGCATCCTCAGACGAGCCATTCCGCTTGTCTTGTGATTTGTCGGCCGCTTTCTTCTTGAATCGCCGGCCGCCGCGCCAGACCAGCGTCAAGCCGTCATCGTGACCGTATAGAAGGATCGTGGCACCTTGAGGTGATTGAACAGGATAGGTCTTTACATCATTGACGCGCTGTGAGAGGTCGTAACTATTTCTCTTAGTTGGATAACACACTCCATGAATATATCGGTTCATTACTCACGTTAGCTGTACGTTTTGTGGCGTTCGGCGAAGTCTGGGAGCTGAAGGAACAGCCATCTTGAAGGCAGCGGGCGCAACACCCGAACCTGTGAGATTGCAATCTTGGTCAAGCTGCGTAGAAGTTGAGTAGAAAAATGGCCTAATCAGAGAAGGAGACTTTGGTTGCTGGATGAACGCTCTCTGGATAGGCTGTTGGACGGTGGGCAGCTTGAAGCTTCGAGACGCGACGCAGATCGCGACTGGAGCTTCACATCTGAAATCTTAGGTCACGTGTTCCCAGCAACTACGACGACGACTGACACACCCGCAAATCATATAGGTACACCCACTATTCGAGCTCAACTATCTCTGTTATTGGTCACCTATACATTTTTTTTTTTTATCAAGGTCATTCTTGAAAGACTCTCACTTGTTGCTACCGCGTCAGTCGAAGCTCTTCCGTGAGGTTTGAGGCTCCCAGCCTTCAGGAGAAACTGGTCTGGAAGTAAAAGATCTTTTCATCCCAGGATCGGCATTGGGGGAGATCGGTGAGATTGGACCGTGAGAGAACACCGAAACCATTGCCACCATCTTTGAGGGCTATCTAAATGTCGGGATTCTCCTCGACGTTGGCGTTTACGGTGCGGCCACCGAAGAGAAAGACTTCGTAGTTCGGGACGTTGTCACAGATGGATCATTGAGCATATGAGAAAGATGACAAGCGAGCTGCTTCCTATCAGTTCATACTAGATTGCTGAGAGAGGCTGGAGGTGGCAGAAGAAAACACCCTGAAGAGGTTCAGCTCCGATGCCACCAGTCGAATGCCTATTGCCCATCAGGGCCAGGGCAATATCTACGTTGCATTTGTTTTCACCAGCTGCCACATACATAGTATTTTTCTCAGCATCCGCATGCACGCCTTCGGTCATCCTCATAGGGATGGCAATTCCATCCTGAACGGTAGAAAGAACATCAGTAGCCTGCCTCCCCGATCCGCAGATCGCAACCTGAGTTTGGTATGTGGCTTGATGGGCAAGACAATGTCGACGATCTGGGTTGTGGTGGATAAAGTTGGGAGGCTGGTGGGTCGTATGTCGTGCTGAAGGCTGGTGAAGGAGGATTGGAGAATCTCGTTGAAGTCGCAGTACCTGGAAGAACTATGAGGTCGCTGGAGATGCTCACTCCAGCGCTGCGATGCTGTGTCTAATACAGTCATCGTGAGACTGGCAGGTGAAGGGATGTGTTAAGTACGAATCACATGCAACCTCGTCAAAACAAGGGTAAGTTCGACACCTCAGTTTTATGTACCAATATATACTGCCGACGAGTTCAAGTTATCCAAGCTCGCGAACAAGAGGCCAGCCTTCATCCGAGGCGATTCATACAAAGTATTGGCCTGACGACTTTTAGCATCGCTTTGCAACGAAGCGATGGTCATCAACTGCTTGCGATTCACAGGCTCTTACACTCTTTATAACCCTACCACTATGTCTCCCAGGCTTCGCAGTGTGATGACAAGTCCCCGCCTAGTCGCCGAGATGTGCAATCTTGACACCACAACCGTATGACTTCGGGTTACTATCCGCGGCTCAGGCAGTGCTGTGGGCTTCGTAGCTCGCTTGCAGGCATGCCTAGCGCCGTACCAGGCACTTTCGGACCATGGAGATTCCATACGACTCTCTTCACTGCTTTTGAGATTTCACCAGATGGAACTTGAGTCAACATGGTACTTGCTTACTACTATGCGCAATTCTACATACATCCCATCCACCTTTACCTCCTGAACAACCCCTTACCCTCCCCAAGATACCAAAGAAACGAGAAGAATAAGGTAGTGTCATGGGAGGCCCTCTTGCATGCCTCCGTCTCCCTCAACAGTCATGGGCAGAATTTGTGCTGAGACCGTCGACGTCGTATGCCAAAACGTTGACACCGCTGTGTGTCGTACGTGTCCATTGGTATATGGTAGCACGGTACCAAGCGATGTCGCCATGCCTTGTTGGTACCGACGGGCAGGCGCTCTGGAGCGTGTTTTCTACCAGATATGGATATGGAGGTTGTACGTGTGAACAGTCGATGATGTTTGTGGCCAGCTGTACTTCAAGGAATGGACGGCATAGGGTTTGCCGACGTGTTGCGCGGTGCCAATCGCAGTTGCAGCCGCTATCGCTTGTGGTTGTAACAAATAAACAAGGCCACCCTACGGCCAGAGGAACAAAGGTTCAATAAAAACGCCGTCAAACTTGTCGTTCAGCCGACAAATGACATGAGCTGTCATCCCGAAAACGCCGTGAATGCCGCAAAGACAGGGAATCAAAGATGAGTGAAGGCAGATTCGTGCATCATGGCTTCAGTCAGGCAGCTCATGCGTTGGTGACCTAAGATGAGGTTAGTACGAGGCAAGGGCGGTAAGGTGAGTTACGGTCAACGTACCCTCAGGATCCTCCGTGAGTAATCTTGATTATCAGCGATGCTGCCGTCACTCATCCGGCGGTGGGCCATAACGGGGTCGAGACGAGAATCGGTCATGGAGATACTGCCGTGGCTGCTTGGAGGCTTGGAGCCACTGATGAAGGCATTGACGGCGGCATTCCGACGGTGATCCTCTTCAATCTCGGCATTTCGGCGACGGCGCATCCAGAAAAAGAAACCACCAATGCCACCAGCGATGACAGCTACGCCAACGACTACTCCGGCAGCAATACCGGCCGTGTTGGTGCCCTTTTTCTCCCCTTCCTCTTGGGGCACTTCTGTGGTCTCGGTCGCAGCGGGAGCTGTCTCAGCGGCGGTAGTCTTGGCGGCAGATGAAGACGTTGTCGTGGATGTAGTGTCCTTGTCGTCATCATCTTTTGGCTCCGGAAGGAAATCAACGTCGACATTCAGACCAGTATTGAACACTGACCAGTGACCAGGATCACCGAGACCGCCACAGGCCTCATCAGGCCAAGTGGGGCATGGGAAGTTGCAGTTCTTGTCAGCGACGAGTGACTTCTTGGGTGGATAGGTCGAGCCGCAGGAGCACTGGCCGCCGTGAAGAGCCATGACAAGCTTGTTCTTTGACTTGCAGCGATCGTAACAGCTACCAGAGGTCAAGAACGCTACATTCTTCTCAATTGTGAAGTTTCCGTCCGCACTGAAGCAGCCCTGCGACTTCATCTCGCCAGGGACAGGGAATTCTGATGGTGATTGCTTGCCCTCCTGGGCTCCTGTAGTGGAGTCGGGTGACCGGGCAATAACCTTTGAGGGGTTCACTGCTGCAGTGACGGCCATGACCTGTGAGAATGCCACTAGGGCCATGGAGAACAGTGTTGAGGTCTTCATGTTGATGGACTATGATGGGAAAGGGGATTGGTGATGAGTCGAGGATTGTCGGTCCGTTGTGATTCAAATACTGCGAGTATTCGAGGATCCAACGCTGGTTGATGACTTGATCACGCTCCGCCGGGGAGAACCTGTATCAAGCCTGAATCACACTTGAAAGGTGAAAACTGTCGGTGTATCCGAGGGCGCGTTGACCTTCAACCGAAATGGCCGAGAGGCAGGATCAAGCGATGTCGGTGGTCAACGAGACGTGGCGAGGACGTGTTGTTGATAGAACGAGTGTAGGGCTCTCGAGAGCGACGCGTCGTGCGAGAGTCGGTGTTCAGAGACTGGCAAAGGATCTCGTTGCCTGTCGTCGTGGTTCAGAGTCGTCGGCAGGCTCTTGTGAGGTTGTTGGTAGTCGTCTTGGAGACAACTAAGGGAAGAGGCTAGACAGGGACGAATCGAACGAAGGAGAAAATGGCTCGGTTGCAACGTGAGACGATAAGCCAGGCCACGACACGATGGTGTTTGAAGAGAGGATCGCGGTGGGGGACTATTGGAAAGGAATGGAAGGCAAGAAGGAAGGACTGGAACGAGAGACTGGGACCTGTTTTGTTGGAAAGGAGGCAGGTGCGATGGGATGGGGCCTAGCGAGGGTGAAGAGAGAAGGAGGAGAAGGTAGCGAGAGCGGGAAGCGCCAGGAGGAAGGAACTGGGAGAGAGAGGGAAAAACCGAGAAAGTGAAGGGGGTGGCACCTGCTTGGGGGCCGCTCGTACCTGGCTACGGTGCTGTGCGTGCCTGACTGGTGCGGTGGTGGATTGCTGGGCATATGGCTGGGCAGGTCAGGGAGAAGGAGTGGACGGGAGGTGTGGAGGGAAATTAGCGGGTGCTGGCAGGGTTCTTGGACGCTTGTAGGGCATGAACGGTGCATAATAGCTACAAGCGTAGTGCATTGCCTGCATATGCCAGGTACGCGCCAAATTATGAGCTGCACAAGTGCTGCACAACTCTGTCACGGATAAAGGCACATGTACGGAGTACCACTCGATCTATTGTTATTCGTGTGCACATACGATTCAACTGTTTGAAAGTCAATCACGCGGTTTCGGCTCCACTGATTGTCGTTCCCAGCTGAATCGTGAATCGATCTACTGCTGCTGGTGCATCCAGCCTCTTCTACAAACTCTACCTGCCTCCTACATCACCACATGAACCACTGGTCAGCTCGTGGCATCTTCTCGATTTCCATCTTGGAAAGTACCGACCGACACTCCAAACTAAATACCGAAGTTACTCACAAGCACCAGAATGCAAAAACCCCGATACGGTTGGTATCCACCCATCCATCTCGCGAGGGTGTGACGGCCCCTGTCGCTCAATGCAAGCCCCTGACAGTGGCTGGAAGCGCCATCCCAATCAATGCGGAGCCTTCAGATGGAATGCTGCTCGATTATTGGAGGGCATGAGTCCACCAGGCCTCTACTTTAGTCGCGCGACTTTCATTGACTCCTGCTCACTGGGAAGCACTGCCACCAACCCTGTTGCACAGGTCATCGCCGTTCATCGTTGCCCAGCACACTGAACCTTCAGGGGTTGTTAAGCTTTCACCAGCACTCTCAGGTACGAGATCAATATGACTGACCCGGCCGGTTTCTGCGGGCCTACGAAGATCGACATGGTGACTTCCGCTGCGATAGACCTGAGTGTGCCTCTCCGGCGCGACACTTAACAAAAGTAGAAGGCGTGAGTGGTCACAGTTCAATCAAAACGACGCGGGCGCCGTTGTCTCGGGTAGAACACCGCCCATTCGTAGGAGGAGGAACATCAACACAGAGCCCCCGTCAAATCAAAGCCAGACGCAATGCCACCCCCTTCATGACCAGCCGCCGAGGCAACACAAGTAACGCCGGCGCCCTCGTGCCATCTCTCTGCGCAACGGCAACCAGCCGCCTGCTCGGCGACGGGATCACGACGCTATAAGAAGCGTTCCCAGAGATATCCCCGATTGCTTGCACAGCCGCAAGAGCAATCAAGACAGTGTCGCAAATTGCACTGTTCGAGAGCCGGACAAAGCGAGACGATCCTGCTCTCGACGAAACATCACGACTTGGTTCCCCTGCTGATCGCACGTCACCGATGCTCATCTTCTCCATATTGAATTCCTCAAAAAGACGGCGGTTACAGACTTCAGAGCTCCAAGATCCAACATCCACTCTAAAGCCTTTAATCGTCTGTCTTCGTTTCAAGGCCTCAGGCCTCAAACCTCCGAGGGCCGCCATTATGATCCTGCCATATCTCGTCGAATCACACAAAAGCCCTGCTCATGTCGATCCTCCATGATCTCCAAAGGGGAACGACACTGTGCCCTGATCCACGATTTGAATCGAGAGGTTCTTTCTCGCTCTTTGCACAACTACTCATTGCACTGTCAACATCTAGCGTGAGGTTTTGTTCCTGCACCCGGGTGGGGACATGAAGCATCTGTTATGAAAGCTCCGCTCCAGATACATGCATAAAACTGATGACGGTGGCTACTATGCAGGCTTGCTCGGACACAGCCTCGACTGGCAGAAACGGATGGGAAGGATGTGTTTCTTCCCGCGCGATCCGAAATGCGAGAGATTGATGGGAGGTATTCATTTTCCCTCGCCATGCCCAGCCTGTCACGTAATTGCCATCTATGGGAGAATAACGCGAAGTCGCATTCCAACACGTTCGGGTAGATGGTCGTGGCATAAGCCACGGTGGGCCGACAGATGCTCATCGGTCTTTGCTTTCCAACAAACAAGCATGGTTCTGGAGCCCATCATGTCATTTTGTCTGACAGCATCGCGCAAGACAGCACAGCCTCACCAATCTAGACTATCCTAGTGTTTTCACAATGCTTGGGCCATCCCGTGCGAACACGAGGTTATCACCATGGAACAGCGGGGCCTTACTGTGAGGCTGGACGAGTTCCAGTCACCCTTGCGGACGCCCAGTGCGCAAACAACGCCGCCGGGTCATCCGTCGCGTACCTCGTCCCGCTGAGCCAAAGCTTGTGTGGCCGCGTGTTGCACGGTCTAGACCTCATTCGCACAACCCTGCGTATTAGTGGTCCCGATGTCTTGCAGCAAAGTGTGCACGAAATGTCTCGGTAAGTAAAGAATTCATTATACATGTCATGAATGCATTCTCCTATAATAATGAGCCATGGTCTGCTGGTTCTGCTTCGTTAGATTGAATATTGAAGATGCTTTTGATCTGCCTTACCAAGATGTCTTCCGATCTTGAGTAGGGTCTCCATTGCGAGGGGCCATCGGAGATCTTGCTCTCCACAGAGTGTAGAAGCTTATCTTCCGCGGCCAGACGGGCCAGCAAATTGACAGCTCCTCTGGTGTACAGCACGTGACGAGAGACTTGCGGACTTCTCCTGGCAGCAAATCGGGGAAGCGACATAATTGAGATGCCATTCGTTTTCGAGTCATGCCTGGAAAAGTCTACGATGATCATCATTCCGTGTGTCTGATAACATCCTCGCCTAGGTATAAATAACATCAGACTCGAAGTTTTGCTCAGAACAAGAACATGCTATTCCTGGCTTCCTGGCAACGATGGTGGACCCCAATGTCCCACCCGTCACCATTAACATCCATGTCTTTCTCCTTTTGGCCCATCGCCGTCGTCTCCGAGATGGTTCTATGGACCTTAAAACAGCATACAGTGTGCGGATAGTAATTGGATCAATCCGACTCCCATGCGAGTCGACGCTCATGGAGACTCGACTGCCTCTTCCTCTTCTGCTCTCCGGAAGCCTCCTTGTATGGATCTTGAGCGGCAAGCTTCTTCACCTTAGCCGTGATAGCCGCAGTCGTGTAATCCGCCGCATCGGCCTTGACAGCCCTCCACTCCTTCGCCATGGGGTCCGCGAAAGAATCATACCCCAGATCCTTCAAGGCTGTGACATTGAACGCCGCCATCATCTCATGATCCTCGTGAATCAGGTTGTGACAGTGAAACATGTACAACCCATCTGTCGTGAAGTGCGCCTGAACACGCACCGTCTCTCCAGCATCTAGCCACACCACATCCTGCAAACCGGCCGCTTCATAAGGTAGCACTCCCCTCTTCCCCTTCGATCGGCTCAGCACCCGGAAGTCAACAAGATGGACGTGAATAGGATGAGTCCAGCCTCCTCCGCCATTTACGAGCTCCCAGGTCTCGACTGTACCGCGCGGGACTTTAGCAAGAACACGATTGTTCACGTCGGAGAATACAACGCCATTGATTCGCCATTCGCCGCCTGTGCGAGAGAACTCGAAGCGCCGGTCAATTTTGCCATTGGCAGGAGGTGGGAAAGGCACTGAGCGGAGGGTAGAAGGAACGCGAGAATTGTCCGTTACTGACTTGCTGTCGACAACGAATCGCATGACGTTCACTGTCTCCTTATAGTCGTCATCTTTACCGACATCTTCCCGGTTGCGGAGAGTGATGTTCTGTCCTGCAAAGGAAGAGAAGTCAACGACGACTTCCCACCGCTCTGCCATAGAAATTGCAAGCGTAGAGGTTGTGATGGGCTTAGTGAGCAGGCCAGCATCTGATCCAATGACTTGAAAGGGGATCTCGCTACTGCTGCCGGACTGGCGACGAAGGTAGAGGATGAAGCTGCGTGAGACGGATGCGTTCAGCAGACGGAAGCGGTACTTGCGCGGTTGGACTTTCAGGAATGGCCAAGGTTGGCCGTTCACATGAATGACGTCTCCGAAGTAAGAGTCCGTCTCTCCGGCTGGGGAAGTGAGAGTGCCGTCCGAGTTGTAGTACTTGGAATTCAGGATCAGGGGGATATCAAACTGGCCGTAGCCTGATGGGAGACCGAGAGCGTCTTCGGCTGAGTCGCGGAGAATGTAGCCGCCTGCTTGACCAGCATTGGCATTCTCTGCTGTCTGTGATCTTGTCAACTTTTGTCCGTAAAGCGGTCCATGCGGTTGTTGTGACTTACATGATCCATGGCATGGTCGTGGTACCACAAGAAACGCCCACTTTGACCGTTAGGATAGTAGTAATCCTTGTACTGCCCTGGTGAGATAACATCTTCTGCCCATCCATCCCATGGAGCCCTCTTTATGTTCTGTCAGCTAAGTGCGCGAGTTATATTAGGTGAAGAATTGCTCTTACCGAAGGCGAGCCATGCAAGTGAATGGCACTGTCCGTCGTGACATTGTTCGTGAAGCGAACGACAGTCTCAACGCCCTTGTCAATTATGAACGTCGGTCCTGGGGCAATTCCATCGTAACCCTGGAGAGCTGCAGGCTTCTTGTTGGGGTAGATCTGCTTGCTCAATGGCAGGATGTTGATCTCATAGTAGTCAATTGGCTTGTTGTTGACAGGGTTTGTCACCCGCCTGGCCGCATACGTTAGTCCTGTATTTTGTAGTGCTTCGGTTCCAGAAGGATTAGTCTGCCTCACATCTTGGGCTGTTTAACAGGAGGAATAGGGAGCGGTTGGGAGAAGAGCCATGTGTAAGCTGGACTCTCCCAGTCCTTGGCATCAACGCCCTGGGATAGGGTCACAAGAGCCACCAGCGCTGCACCGATGCTGAACTGCATTATGATTAAGAGTGCTTTCGGGGAAAAAATGCAAGAGAAGTCACGTTAGTGACATAAGTGAACAGTGAATGTCCTTAGCCTGGTTGTATTCAGGCCTCACGCCTTGGTCAAGAGAAGGACGGAACATATTCCTCTTTATATCCCCTCTGCATACACAGCGTGAGACTACCATCCATGAGGAGTCATCCAATCGTCAAAAGAAAAGGCCAGGCCGTACGCCGTGGCTTGCAGATCGTGAACTATTTGGCCTGGGCTTTGGCTTGCTGTTACGAGACCGGCAGAAGAGGACGCACCAATGTAGCTCTTGCTTCTGCAGCTGTGCCAAACCAGCGCCACAGGTCCCTACAATTCGAGATTCGAGAACTGATGAGGCTGATGAGCTAGATCCAGCTGCAGCTGGGCTTGTTACTCTTTTGGATTCATTGGGTCATTGTTAGCTGAGGTGGCGTTATAGTTCCTATGATTGCTGAGAGACTTCAACCCAAACTGTTGGGCTGAACGACCGGAGCACGGCGCCCAACAGCCAATCGTCGCTCTTAACAATTGCAAATCGCCAGGACGAGCTTTCTCTCTCAGCCACTCAAGCCAGGTAACGGAAATCACGATAGCCGGCATTTGCAGCCGGTCAAAACAGTGTGTAAGACCTGCAGTGTTCTCGGCCCACTGTCTGGGAAGCACTCCACCATTCGCAAGTGCGATTCACAAAATACTCGCCACGCCTGGACCGACCTTTCGGAAACCGGGAGTGCCAAATATTCTTTATTTCCCACTTTACTTCGCGGGTTGATTCGACCGACTTCCGGACCGGGGGTCACGGGGACGGCCTACTGCGGGAGCTCAGCTCTGACGCTGTTCAACGATAGCCTTGCGCCACCACCTGCAGGTCCATGCAAGCTCTCGAATGATATTGCTTTGTTGTCATCTCTTGGCTCTTGTTGCATTATCACACCGGTTAGTGTCGAATCGGACGTTGCACTGCAGCAAAACTTCCGCATGTCTGCATTTCAGATGGAGTCATCCAGCATGATGGATGGTATAAGTTTCGCCGATGGTAAGCTCAGCTGGGCTTTGGGACAGGGTCTCGAGCAACCCATGGCAAGGACTTATGCATGATCTAAGCGTCATATATCTCGCGGGCCATGCCGTTGTTACCGTTCCGCGGTGAGGCTAGTGATGCAAGGCTCTGTCGATCCGTGCAGCTCGTGGCCCAAGACAACATCGCATCCTGATTTTACTGGATGACCGTGGCAGGCCTCGATCAGGCGCAAATTTGTAGCGCTGTGCTTCTCGACTTTGCTAGCGCGGATGTGGCTCTTGGCTGCGAGAGCTGATGTCCTACGCAGGCGAATTGTGATCGTTCCGTGCGCGGAGGTTGATCGTGAATACCAACTGAGGGTACAATACCGCCTACAGTGGCGAACGCCGTGCTTTTTTCCAGACGACTCTCAATATTCTGAGCCTCGGGGAACACATCATGTCGTGACACTACATGGCTGAGTGTGCGATCCTCGTGATCTATCTGATGTGTTTATCGGCCTTGGCATCCAACATGGCTGGTTGCGAAGCTGCTGAAATAGGTAGGTTACGCGCAAAGTTTCAGTCCCTTGGTCCGGGTGCCTTGACCACTTCTCTCGACCACGGCGTTCTTCGTCCTCATACGATACGGACTCCGCATGGCGACGGGGTACATTAGCTTCGACATTGGTTAGTTGTCCTCCGTCAAGGTCACATCCCAGAAAACTCTTTAGGTGTATCGCCACGTGCACTTCGAAGTCTTCATTGGGTACGCAATCGAAGATGGATGGCAATCAATTGTTCTCATGTTCCTCGGCCTAATGTCTAGCGAGCAAAATCCCGAGCTGTGCGAGTCAATGCGTTTTATTCAGAGTCCAGACGGAGGCCGTGGACATAGCTTATCTGAAGTCTCAGCAAAGCACGATATGAAAACTGGCCTGGTGGTGGAGCAGTAACTCCAGCGGAGGCCCCATGCGTGAGAGTGTTCTGGACAAGAACCTGGGTTGCTGATCTTGGAAAGTTACCTGCGAAGTATATTCCATTTCTTCCCGGGATACACTTGCTGGAGCCGAGATACAGATATGGATCCCGAAGACAAAAGGCCGTACTTTTGCACATTGCCGAAAAGAGACCAGGGAACAGATCTTGGCCAAAGCTTCGTGACTAACGAGCAAGGGACGTGAAGCGGTGACCATTGCGGCACAGCTTTACAACCCAGGCTCAAAATTGCCCCATAGGTCAGCGTTGTATACTCCCCCGCTTGGCTTGACGGGTGATGAGCCCGGATAGTGGGAGGTCTGAGTAGTAGGGGATTCTCTTGGCATCTCCAAAGTCAGGTGTTCATAGATGTAGGCTACAGCCTCTTTGTTACGCAGAGCCGTCTCCGATGAGTATTCTGGTGGAAAGCGAAACCCTGTCACGGAAGATCGTCTGCTTCGAGCTACCTCTTGGTGTAGAAGGTGTGAACCGTTGGGCGGTTGACGAAGCGGGAGGGTAATTGAACTATACGACCTACGGCGGTCCAACGGTGACTATTAGTCTCCATAAACCTGTTGATTACCATGAAATGG
Organism: Sarocladium kiliense; assembly: GCA_030734395.1. Classification (NCBI taxonomy): domain Eukaryota; kingdom Fungi; phylum Ascomycota; class Sordariomycetes; order Hypocreales; family Sarocladiaceae; genus Sarocladium; species Sarocladium kiliense. The sequence continues at coordinate 2,651,835 of JAUZTG010000029.1, forward strand.
CTCGCTACTATGGAACTGCTGTTGGTTGCCGCTGCATGTAATAAGAACTCATACTGAGGAAATCAAGCCGCAGGGCCGCCTTGGCGTGGTCTAATGTATGTTGGCTCAACCAGCACTCATTTGCGACTCAACCAACAGCCCAATGGCAAGCTCTGAGAAAAAGCTCATGCTCAATTTTTCCTGTCAGGAGACTTAGGACAATTTGAGCCGATATGGCCATTTTCGGGTATATAACAAAGCATTGCCCCCAGGTGAATTGTGAATGTCTATACGGAATTTGCTCCTCTCAGCCTTCACACCTTTCTCCAACCACCCTCTATCTGTATAGCCTCAGCTCCTCACCATGGTGAAGATTGACCTCGCCCTTCTTGCTTTGGTCGCCTTTGGCCCCGCTCTTAGCACCGCCAATCCGACAGACTTAGGAGGCCGAGATGCCCCTCATCGTGTGGAACTTGTTGCCAGGCAGAGCAGGAGGCTCAACTGTGCCTGGGGTGGAACAAAGAAGGCTCGCGTAAGCTGTGAATCAGATTTCTGCTGAATACCCTCCTCCATGTCTAACTGCAAACTCGGTAGGCCACCACCGTCGCCGCTTGTATCGACTCGATCGCGGAATATGGTAAAGGTGGAAAGATGTGTACCGCTGGTGCAACACGGAAGCTCTGCGAGAAATTCTCATCGTTGAACATTGGTCTCAATACTGGCGGACCGAATTATTATACCAGGGTTCCATGGTCAGTCTTCCCGCTGCCGGTCACCTTAATATTTCGTGGTAATCTGCATATTGACTCTTCTTTTCTTCTAGCATCCAATGGGCGCAGGATTTGGGCTATTTACTGGACCATTGCACCGATGACAGAGGAATGGTTCAGGGTGGTGTTGGTCGCGACCAGGACACATACTATATCAACGTTCAGGCTAAGTGAACAGTAAATAGGTCGTATAGTCACAACATGCTGTAATCACGATGTCTTGCGATGGCTATTAGCAAGATTGAACCTAGTGCAAGTCGATGCTTCGGGCCCCTGCTGTTCGACCACTTTGTTCTGCAACGTGTGACTAAACCTCCCCTATTGCCAGGCACGAGTATTTGAGCCTCAGTAGCCAAGGTGAAAGAGCGAGAACGACTCGAGATTAGGTACTCAATACTGCTGCAGAGCTACACGACCTGTTAGGTCGCCTCTATTTGACTATACATTTCGCAGTTCGTGGCTTCATGACTGCGATCAATGCGAGTACTACTTTAACTCATTGGTCTTCCTCTTCAACACACAGGCTAAGATGCCTGAGATGCATAAAATTAATAGCCGCTAATGCGTTTGACAGGACTAGATAGAATGGAAGCTGTCGGCAACCGGGTTCGCACCTAGCCAGGGAGCGTGCAGTCAGCGGTGGTTCCGTCCTGCCAGCATACTCCACACATTAGTATCACAAGGCCAGGGTATCCTCACATTATTGAGACCTCCCAGAGCACATATGTCAAGACTCGTTCCCCAAAGAAACTCAATACTAGGAAGACAGACACATGAGAAGAACCAAGTAATTGGGTGGCTTTAGTGCCCTCACATGCTCTCTCGTCGTCATTCGTGAGGCCTGCTTGAAATGTGTAGGGTAGCAAATGTTGGCTTCCGTTGCAGCTCGTGCCAACAGGTGGCCGTCCGTGTAAGGTACCCGCCCCTCCATATGCACGAACAATGCATCCGACGTCCACTGAGGAGGATGACCGCTAACGAAAAACAGGGCGATCATGAACGCGCGGCGAGCTATCGACGACAGGACGTGGATGTTTACACCACTGGGTGCCCGGAGGCAGTGTGGGATGCCTGAGGCGGCAAGGCGTGGACGATTGTGGTCGCTGCGACGATTGAAGTAGGCAGGTGATGCGTCATCGGCCAGGGCAGCTTAGACCTGGACTTGGCATCGCGTCGCCGTGTGTCGTGTCGCATCAGGCGTCCTTGCATGGTCGTCAGCTTCTCATTGTGCGGTCTTTGAGTACGAGATCTCGATCGTGCTCACCTGGCACATTGATGGACTTCATAAGTACCTTTCCAGGAAAGCAGTTTGATCGTATTTCGAGGCCATGGTTTGTCCAGAGGCTAACTGTTTTCCACTGAGCAGGATGTCCCTGCTCGATGATCACCCAAGCAGGAACACCGAACATGATATATTGACGTTAAAGTAGACGGAGCAGGCGTTAGGTCGCCCAAACAACCTCATCATTCAGAGAATGGGCCTCATCATTCAAAAGCGTTGTTACCCATGTACTGCAGAATAACAGCTGTTTCCATCTAATGTCCCCACCTGTAAACCAACATAAGGCGTCACTGCACGCGATACAACTGCTCCGGGGAATCCTCCGTCAGATCAACCCTTTGATGATGTCCGCACCAGAGGCTTCCGAACTAGGAGAGGGAAGAGGCGATGTCCAGAGAGAGCTTCTTGTTAGGGAGCTGCGTGTGGACTAGGCCAGCTAAGGTTGGCGTGAGCACGATTAGGCGAGAGACAAGGCCCTGATCATGGAAAGCTCACCTGGATGGTGTTATTCCTTAGCGGGCATCATCGGCGCCGGAACCGTGCACGAGACGCTGCGGTCAGCCAATCAGGGACAGAGCCGGTCTCACTATCGCAGCGTGATGTGGGGCACTGGCCTCCTCCCCGAGGCTAATCTGGTATCTTACAGTGGGTGATCTGATAGCTTTAGTGGGTTTGGGGGGGCATCTACAGCGCCAACCCACCCCAGCCCCCCCGCAGGAGCTTCTGTTTCTGCCGCAGTTGTTGTGTCATCAGGTCACTGACTCCCCAAGGCCCCGGCTCCCTCACTCTTGATTCACCCGCGCCACTGTTGCTGAGGTACCTCCGCTACATCCTACTGCTGCCGCGTACATCAACACCACACACCCAGCTCTCTTCCCTCCTCCATCCCATCCCCATCATTCCCATCACCGCTGCTGCATCCATCGTCGGCTGCACTCTTGCCCTCGTCACCTTTCATCAACTCCAAGACTGAACTCGCCCTGGCGGCCTGTTGTCCATCATGAAGTCCGCTCTCCTCACTGCGGCTGCCCTCATCGGCTCCGCCCAGGCCGGCGTCCACAAGATGAAGCTCAACAAGGTTCCTCTTGAGGAGCAGCTTGTATGTACAACTACATCGCCTTTTCAAACTCCAGCTGACCATTTATCCCCTTAGGCCGCTTCTTCCGTCGAGCAGCAGGTGCAGAACCTCGGCCAGAAGTACCTCGGTGCCCATCGCCCGACCAGCCGCGCCGACGTCATCTTCAATGCGCAGGCTCCCAAGTCAGACGGCGTCCACCCCGTTCCTGTTACCAACTTCATGAACGCCCAGTGTATGTATCCCGACATGTACGAAAAGAACGAGGAGCATCGCTGACTTGTTTCTTCCTAGACTTCTCCGAGATCACCATCGGAACCCCCCCTCAATCCTTCAAGGTCGTCCTGGATACTGGCTCCTCCAACCTTTGGGTTCCCTCCCAGTCCTGCGGCAGCATCGCCTGCTACCTGCACTCCACCTACGACTCGGCGTCTTCCTCGACCTACAAGGCTAACGGCTCCGAGTTCGAGATTCACTACGGCTCTGGCAGCCTGTCTGGCTTCATCTCCAACGACGATGTCAGCATCGGCGACCTCAAGATCAAGGGTCAGGACTTCGCTGAGGCCACTGAGGAGCCCGGCCTTGCTTTCGCCTTCGGTCGTTTCGACGGTATCCTGGGTCTGGGTTACGACACCATCTCCGTCAACAAAATCGTCCCTCCCTTCTACCAGATGGTGAACCAGGGTCTCCTCGACGAGCCCGTGTTCGCCTTCTACCTCGGTGACACTGAGGGTGAGAGTGAGGCCACTTTCGGCGGCGTTGACAAGTCCCGCTACGAGGGCAAGATCGAGTGGATTCCGCTCCGCCGCAAGGCCTACTGGGAGGTCGACCTCGACTTCATCGCCTACGGTGACGAGGTTGCTGAGCTCGAGAACACCGGCGTGATTCTGGACACCGGTACCTCTCTCAATGTTATCCCCAGCTCCCTTGCTGAGCTTCTCAATTCTGAGATGGGTGCCAAGAAGGGCTACAACGGCCAGTACACCATCGAGTGCGAGAAGCGCAACACCCTCCCCGACATCACCTTCTCCCTGTCCGGCTCCAACTACAGCCTCCCCGCCACCGACTACATCCTTGAGGTCTCTGGCAGCTGTATCTCTACCTTCCAGGGTATGGACATCCCCGAGCCTGCTGGTCCCCTTGCCATCCTCGGCGATGCTTTCCTCCGCAGGTACTACTCTGTCTACGACCTCGGCAACAACGCCGTCGGTCTCGCCAGGGCCAAGTAAGGATTATGGAATGCAATGCGATGAAGTAGAAGACGTTGGACACAACGAGGCACACAATTGAGTATGGTAGGAGATGACGGACGTTTCGGGTAGTGGTTTTGCTGTAAGCGGTAACGTGGGGCAGGACAGCTAAGACTGTAACAAGTTTCCTTTTTATTGTAAAGCACATCTCTTACGTGGGTAATGAGGATGATAGCATCGCCAGACATTGAATTTGACAGTATCGCGATAAAGTACTGCGCATACATGAGTGAATGTAGCGGCGGTGACTACGTATGGTGATTCTAGCGACGTGAAAACGAGGCGGTCCCGCCCAGCTCTGTCATATGCTCGCCCCATGCAGTCACAGCCAGGGAGTCAGCAATCGGGAATAGAACGTCCATTACAAGATGAAGCAGCTATACTCCACAACTGCTTCACAATCCTTTACAAAGCTTCTTCCGTCCAGCCTAGCACCGTCAACTCTGAGCGCTGCCTGTCCAAAAGTCACGTGGGTATCAGGACAGATAAGTGGGTCTCGATCGCGGTACGTACCTGACACCAGCACCGGCAGCACCAACGCGCGCAAGTCAGAGCCTCTCCCCCATTCCCTCATCTTCGCCCTCGCCCAGGCTTTCCATCTTTTCCCTCCCATTAAGAATCACCTCCTTCGATTCTCCCGGCTTCGGCCCATCATTGGCAACATATATCGCGCTGTTGCGTTGATCGCTCTGAGCATCGACGTTCGCGTGTTGCCCTCTTTTTTTGACCCGTAGTAGTCGGTCTCTGCAAGTCCGAGCGACCCCCCTGCCCTCCACGCTCGAAGGGCCTTTTTGGTGCGAAAGCGTCACACCCGCCCAGCTACCGCGTATCGCGACGGGGTGGGCGATTTTTTGGCGCGAATTTGCTCGGTCTAACAACGATTGCGACCGCGGCGACAACGACGAAGCGAAACGAAACGCAGGGATTGGAGTTCGTGATATCGACGACAAGGGCGCGCGAGTTGTCTGACCATCGAAAAGATGGCTCAGCCCTCCGTAGTTGAGGCGAACGACGTGCCGGCTCAGGCCAACGGCGAGCTGGACACTGCGGCGATGCCTGGGAAGCGGAAACGCGAGAACAGCGACGATGGAGACGAGGAGATGGGAGGCGTGGAGGAGGTAACGCCAGACAAGACAGCTGCATGGGCGCCGCGCGACCAGAAAACGCTGATCAAGTCGTACTACGAGGTGCTGAAGAGGTGAGGATCATTCCACGGCATCTACGAAAGCTGATGCGCCCGTGCTACCATGGACGTGGCAGCCTAGGCAAAACATATCATGCGTACTGACCGCGTCTACAGAGTCGATATCAACGAGCCCATCTTGAAGCGTCCTCTGCCTGACCAGTCTTCCGATGACGAACCTCAGCCCAAGCGACAGAGATCCGCCGAGCCCTCAAATTCCACCATTGCCGACAAGGTCGCTTCTGACGCGTACGCGCACCTCGAGGATATGGCAGCTGATCTCCTAGCCGTCATCAAGGCATCGCTCGCTGAGCTGGAAGCTGGGAAGGAGCAAGAATCTGACACAAAGTCCAAGGAGAAGACAGCTGAGCAAATACGGGACTTCAAGCAAAGGGCGATGGATCTCTTCTATCGCGAGAAGCTGTACCCTCAAGTCGCGTCAGCGGCGGATCGCGAAGACGACGTGGATCCCGGCAAGGGCGAGGTGGTACTATCGCTCGTGGGCTTTGCCCCTTCGGAGCGACGCCTGTTCTCCAGTCTGCCGCGGGCAAAGGATGTTGATGTGACAGAGTATCAGTTGCCGCATGGCATGTCCTATACCCACATCATGCCCTCAAGCTCGACATCACAAGAGAAGGCGCAGACGCTCGGCGAGGTATTCTTCTCGCCGCGCGCCCTGCCAACTCTGCAACCCCCGAAGCCGCCTAAGACGCAGGCCAAGGGCAACATGCTCGATGTCTACCACCCTGAGCTCGCCGACAAGTCATCGTACCGGACTGGATCATATTTCAGTCAGAAGATGTCCACAGGCCACTATCTCGACTACGCGAACGCGGCGCCGCTTGCCAACACGAAGACGAAACAAAGGGAGCGTGCGCAGAGCCTGGCAGGGAAGAAGCCGTCTACTGAAGAGCTGGAGGCATCCGAGATGGAGGCCCTCTTCCGTGGCGCCTTCTCAAGCTTCGCGCCATGCAAGGATGATTCCTCCGCCCTCATCTCATCTAGCACTGTGGGACGCATGTGGTGGCAGCGGGCTGGGCAGCGCAACTTCCAGCGTATGGTCGAGGTGGAATACTACGATGGCGTCGAATCCCTGCGGCCAAAGGAGACACCCACGGTTGAGATCGACGAGGCCGCTATTCAGGATTCCATCGACAACTGGGACGACTCGATTGTCGACCCAACGCTTGCCGAAGTGATGGGAACAAAGCCTACTGATCACGATAAGGAGGCAGAGGAGATCCTGGAGGAGGTCAGTGACCTAATCGAGACGCTCGCATCGTACCAGCGCATCCGCAACCTCAATCTCCCGAACTCTCAGAACAGGCAGACAAGCGATCCCGTCAATGGCGACATGCTTGCTCAGGCTGGACCGGAGCCTACCGAGGAGGAGCAAGAGACGTACCAGGTTCTCAAGGCCCAGCTTGCCCTCATCATCAAGACACTCCCGCCTTATGCTGTGGCGAAGCTCAACGGTGATCAGCTTGACGATCTGCTCATCAGCACGAAGGTCCAGATCCAATCCGATAACTACAAGGGCACCATGGAGGAGGACGAGGCCGGCGTGCAGGCGAGGCTTAGAGCGCAGCAGCAGCAACAGCAACTCCATCAGCCCCTTCCGCACGCACAGGCTCGACCACCGACCGCTCAGCGAACGCCGAGCGTGTCCTACGGGAAGCCATACCAGCCTCCTAACCAGTACGGCACTCCGACGAGGACGCCCTCAGCGAACCAGCAGTACTACAGACACGGCAGCTTCGGTGGTGGCTACCAGCAGCCGCAGGGCATGCCCCCGGCTGTGCAGCAACCTCACCGTCCGCAATACCCTCAGCAGTACTCCCGCCCACCAAACGGCTTTCCAAGCCAGTACGCGACGCAACTCGCAAAGACACAGACTCCCTACGGTCACCAGAACATGGCTCATGGCGCGAGCCAACCTCGTGTTCACTACCCTCACCAGCAGCAGGGCACACCAACCCAGCAGCCGCAGCAGCGGTTCACGAACTACCCGCAGGGCTACCCACAGCAAGGTGCCCCAGCCACACCGGGCCAGGCGGCGTTCCCTCACCAGCAGACACCGTACACCAACGGAGCCGCTGCTGGGCAGCCGAGGACAATGTCGCCCCAGATGAACCGTCAGACCTTCAGCACTTCACCTCACCAAGCCCAGCGCTACGGCGTGCCTCAGCAACAACAGCAGACCATGCAGAGCCAGATGGGCCGATTCCCTGCGGCGCAGACACCCGGCCAACACCAGCAGGTGCCGCCTCAGCAAACACCCCAATCGACGACCCTTGGGGGCTACGTCACGACGATCCCAGAAGCACAACAGCAGCGCATCTTGGAGCAGGCTAAGGCCCGCGTAGCGGCGCAGGAGCGCACTGCTATGTTCGGAGACAAGATCTCGTCGACGCAGAGTCCCACTGTTGGAGGTATCACTATGGATGTGAACCGCTTGGCGGCTGCGAGGGCTAGTCTGGCGAGCTTGCAGAAGCCTCAGAGCCCGAGCCCGGCACAGCAGCAGCAACAGCAGAGGTCTGGGAGTGTAGGATCGGGAACGGGAAGTCCGAGTTTGGCCCCAGGAAGGGTGACCCCTGTACCGTTGCCGGCTATGCCTGGGGCCCCGCCACCGCCGACAAAGGATTCTACGCAGGGCGAGGCCTAGGTTCTTATCGTGGTCACGTCTCGGTCTGGCGAGTTAGTAATTGTCGTTTTGCGAAAGTTGCCGAGCTTGGTTGTTGGTCTGTATAATTAAATATAGCGGATGAAATGGAGAAGGGATGGGTAGGGGATTGAGTGTGTTCGTTACAAGGGTTGACACGCAACATAGGAGTTTTAAGGGCAAAAGTGTATGCGGTACGTATGCCACAGGGAATTTATACAATGGTCTGTTGATATATGTGAGGAAACAGATGTTTCCCTATGATCCAGTGAACAATGACTATGCATGTAAGATAAATGTGAAAGAGAAAGGAAACGTGGCGAGAACCCTATGTAGCAGGGACCTATGCAGCCCTAGCGGTGGAAGATATGGTGGTGAGTATGTTCAGATCATACATGATGTGCTTCACGCCTTCACCTCTTGCTTCTCAACCTCCACAACCAACTCCTCCGGGGCCTTCGCCGAAGCAGATCCAATCCTCGCCGTCGAAGCCAAGCACAAAGCCGCAACAGCCAGACCGACACCCATCCAGAACCCAATCTTGTACTGCTCCTGATCGCCCAGTCTCTCCGTCTTCAAAGACCTAGTGACTGAAATCGCAGCATCACTCAGTCCTAACCAGAACGCTGCCCCAAGATATGACAAGCTGTTGATGATGCCTCCAATCAACGCCTGATCTCTCTTCGACACCGCCGAGGTGCAGAACACGTTCGTCACGTTCAGCATGATGTTGATACCGATTGTGCCGCTGCACATGGCTGGGAAGATGAAGGTCCAGTAGACTTGGTTGGAGGATGGGCCGGAGAGGTGTGTGGGTTGGAGGGGGATGAGGGAGAGGATTAGGGTGCAGCAGAGGAAGCCGAGACCGGAGGCGAGGAGGAGGATATAGCTGGAGATGATGTGGAGGATCAGGCCGCCGCCTATGGCGAGGATTATGCCGCCGATTGCGAGTGGGGTGTACCATGCTGCGGCGAGGGTTGGAGTTGGGTGGAGGACATCTGTAAAGCTGAAGATGATGTTAGTGTTGTGAGTCTCGGATGAGATATGGTGAGGGACTTACTAAAGGCTGCTGTAGAATAGGAAAAGCGACCAGATGCCGTTGCAGCATAGGGTCACGCCCAGGATTCGCTTCATGTACTTGGGCTTGAAGATCCTCGGTGGCACAAGAGGATGACTCGATACCCAGCCCTGTATATACACTGCGGCACTCAGGAGCACAGCACAGAGAACAAATGCCACGAGAATACACGGTGTCTTCCAGCCGTCTGGTGCGTGTCCACCATACGCAAATGCGAATACCAAGAACGCCACGCCTGGGACAATCGTCACAACTCCCCACCAATCCATCCGAGCGAGGGGGTTATGATCATTGAGACCGGATGGAATGGCCGTGTATCCTGCTATAACAATTACAGCTTCGATGATGGCACCAACCCAGAAGTACCACCTCCAGTCGAGGAATTGAATGGAGCTTGCGGCAGTGAAGATACCGAAGTAGAAGCCTATACAGGCGAAGGCACCGTAACAGCAATAGACGATGTTCTTCCTCGGTCCCGGACGGTAAATCTGTCCGAGGAGGGATAGGCCCGATGGGAGGAAAGCTGCGAACCCAATACCTTGCATCGCACGACAGGCAATGGTGAAGACCGTGCCGGTACTGAAGCCATTGGCGATGGACCATGCCAGGAGCCAGGTATGGCCGCCTAAGAAGATCATCCTGCTTCCATAGCGGTCACACAGCCTTGCGAAGGGGAGTAGTAAGGCGCCAGCAGCTAGGTTCGGTACAGCTGTTGGCCACGTACGATCTTTCGGTGCGATGTCCAGTGAGATTGAGATATGAGGCAGGATGATGTTGAAGCCAGAAGTGAAGTACTCGCTCATCATGAGTGAGAGCACAATAACGAAGATGAAGGCTATCTCATTGAACAGAGTCGGGAACTCGGATGGTCGTCTTCTGCTCTCGGACTCGGAGTCCTTGGGTTTCAGACTTTCGGTGTCTACTGAGCTACATGGCGGAGAGATGGAGGAGGTTTCAGCGTCGGAGGTTGAGGAGGCGGTGGGAGGGCGGCGAGGATCCATGCTTGAGGTTGAAGGTGATCAAGCTGGGCGGGTTGGTTGGTGTTGCGAGAATCTGAGTACGTGCGACATCCTCCAGGAAGCAGGGGACCCAAGAAAAGATGCACCTGGGTATTAAGCAACGGATGAACATCTCGCATAGGTCGGCTTCGCTCGGATAGGCGTCATGAAAAGGGAGTCAAGGCCCGCGCTGTGACATGCGCCTACATTCCTCGATAGGAAAGCATAGTATCAAGAGTCTCACAAATTCCCCTCCGATCTAAAACCGCCTTGTCATCTATAATCACCTACACCGTGCAGGCAAAAAGTGAAAAGAATCGGCAGTGGTGGGAAGGGAATGCCGAGACTGAGACATATCGTCCCAACGCGTCATGTAAGCCGAGATGTTCGGCAGGGCTGGGGAAACTGGAACTTATGAGCAGGTGTATAGAGTTTTTATTTTCCCCCTTGATGATGCGGTGACACGTGAAAAGCCAAGGGGGAAACATAAGACTTTTTTACGAGATAAGTATGGAGGAGGACGCCATCGAGAGGAGATCTGATCCGAGGGCGGCTGGGAGAGGCATGCGGAGACTCTTCCTGGGGGTTTAGTCGTGTCGTGACTTGCTGAATGCTGAAGCTTGGCAATACGGTGGGAGAGTAGAAGACTAGCAAGGAAATGAGATGGATGATGAGCTCATGACAACGAGCGCGTATGTTAAAACACGATGACTTTGTATTTCGACGTTGGACCCGCGTGCAAACTCCATCACCGATTGTGAAAGACGAGCTGTCGCGATAGTAATCGCCAAAGCTGGGCACCAACCAGTCCCATGCTTGATATCGTATCAATTAGTGGTAGCGCGTCTACAGTCCCGTTGAATGTGCGGTCGTATGGAACAGCAAGAGTGGTGCTATTAATCTCGCTGGCTGAACCGAAATGAACACATAGGCGCTGTCAATCTGAACCAGACAAGCCGACAAGCCAAGGTATGCGTCACGGCTCCTCAGAGTCCGCAGGTCTCTTCCTTCTGTAGCACGTCTCAGGCTTTATCAACAGGCAGCAGACTTGTTGTTGCCTTTCTTACCAGGTCCCTTGAGCTTCATCACGGGGCTACAGGCTGACCAGCTAGGGAAGTTTTCAGCCATTTTTTCCTGTTGCCAATTCTTATACTCAGAGTTTCCATCTAGCGCGTAGTCTAACCTCTCCCTGCTCATGCATCGAACTTCTTGACGGCCTAACATACTGCGAAACATCCATGTCCACTTGCTGAACATGCTCCCCTCCCCTGGTGTGGATCTCCAGTCTGTGGCTTTCCCCGCGTCGAGCGGCATGGATCGTGCATATTTTGTCCTACTATTGCAAGGGATTTCTCAAAGTCCAGGGAACTTTGTACGGGGTAGCGGATCTTGTTGGACCGCCATGTGGCATTATGCTGCATAGCTTCATTGACAAAGCTTTGCTGCCAGCGGGGTTGGCAGGACATCATCTCGGCCTATATTCACCCGACTGTAGAAAGCTAGATGCTGGCTGTGATTTATAAGAAGCTGGACATGAAAACCTTAATGAGCACTGGAGTCCTCGGTAAGGTCTGAACATTGCAGCATCTTTCCCTCAAGTTACATTCGTCCCCACGCGTCCGGCTATCATGACGAGCCTTGGGATCTCGACGGTGTTCTTTGAGCATCATCGCCAGGCTTTCGGCATTGCTGAAACCAAACCTCGTATTACTTGGAGATTTGAAGGCACTGTCCCCGACTGGGAGCAAAGCGCCTATGACATCGAAATATCGCGCAGAGCCTCCGCAACAGACGAAACCAACTTGTTTTCTTTCAACTCCTCGGATTCACTCTATGTTCCATGGCCCGACGAGGAGCTCGGAAGTGCAGAGGCTGCGTCTGTACGTGTGCGTGCTCATGGTAGCGACGGGCTGTCCACATCTTGGTCGAACTGGGCCGACGTGGAGACAGGGCTGCTATCGGAAGAGAGCTGGGCTGGTGCAGTCCCTATTACAGCCGATATCTGTAAGCAGACTAATAATACTAGCAAACGTCCTATTTACTTCCGCAAGGACTTCCAGGTTCCAAATGCTGCGTTTGCGTCGGCGAGGCTATACATAACAGGTCTAGGAATATACGAGGCTGAGATCAACGGGAAGAGAGTCGGTGATCTGGTACTGGCCCCTGGATGGCAGTCGTACAACCACCGTCATATTTATGACTCGTACGACGTCACGAACCTCATCAAAGGTGGCAAGAATGCCATCGGAGTGGTAGTAGGAGAAGGGTGGTTTTCCGGCCGGCTGGGTGCAGAAAGTACCAGGAACATTTACGGCGACTCTATCGGACTCCTCAGCACACTTATAATTACCCTCAAAGACGGCAGAAACGTGACGATACCCACCGACAAGGGCTGGAGGGCGAGCAAAGGACCTATTGTATCGGGCGAGATCTATGATGGCGAGACCTACGACGCGAGACTTGCAACACGAATTCAAGGATGGTCTTCTCCGGCATTCGGCGCGAAAGGCAAGGACTGGCACAGAGTCCGCGAGCTGCCTCCGCTCAAGGGGAAGCTGACCCCGCCTGATCAGCCTGGTATTCGGAAGATAGAGCAAAGAGAAGCCCAGCGGATCTTTCAATCGCCCTCGGGTAAGACGATCATCGATTTTGGGCAGAACCTTGTCGGCTGGCTTCAGGTTCGTGCAGACGGGCCTGCCCGTACGAATATTACCTTCCACCATGCCGAAGTACTGGAAGATGATGAACTAGCCTTGCGACCCCTTCGTACAGCTAAGGCAACGGATACCATCATTCTTTCTGGAAACGGTCCTTTCACGTGGGAGCCAAAGTTTACGTTCCATGGATTCCGGTACGTACAGGTTGACGGCTGGCCTAAGAACAAGCCTCTGAAAGGGGCCATCAAAGCTGTCGTGGTGCACACAGATCTTGAGGAGACCGGCTGGTTTGAGTGCTCTAATGACCTCCTTAACCAACTCCACTCCAATATTCGTTGGTCTATGAAGGGGAACTTCCTCTCTATTCCAATGGACTGCCCCCAAAGAGATGAGCGTCTCGGCTGGACAGGGGATGCACATCTCTTCGGTCCCACAGCTAACTACTTGTATAATACGGCCGGATTCTGGCGAGGGTGGCACAGGGATGTTGCGAGTGAGGCGGCGGCGGACGGTAGTATGGTCCCGCGATGGTATACGCCGATGACTCCAGGGCCTACGGACCAACCTATTGCCACTGCTGTCTGGGGCGATGTAGCAGTCGGCAACCCTTGGAACATTTACCAGTCTTACGGAGATAAGGGCCTACTTCAAGAACACCTTGCACAAGGTCGAGGATGGCTGGATAAGGGCATCTATCGGAACGAGGAAGGACTTTGGAACCGGCTGACGTTCCAGTACGGCGACTGGCTCGACCCAAAGTCCCCTCCTGACGACCCTGGACAGGCCACGACACACAAGTTTTTGGTTGCAGACGCCTACTTGGTACGAATGACAGAGGTCATGGCTGAGATAACAACATCTCTTGGAGAGTCAGCGCTATCGAAGGAGTACGCCGCCCAGCATGCGTCCTTGAGGACCGAGTTTCAGAGGGCTTGGGTGAAAGACGACGGGGCGTTGGCGAACCACACACAGACAGCTTATTCTCTCGCTATTGCCTTCGGATTGTTGACGGATGACCAAAAGCGCAGGAACGCAGGCAAGACGCTGCGCGACATCGTGGCGGCTAACAACTACCTCATTGGCACCGGCTTCGCTGGCACGCCTGCCCTCAACCACGCATTGACTCTCATAAACGCGACGGAAGACTTCTACCGCGTCCTGCTTCAAACCAAGGTTCCTTCGTGGCTGTACCAAGTCGAGATGGGAGCTACTACAACTTGGGAGCGGTGGGACAGCATGCTTCCCAATGGAACATTGAATCCTGGAGAGATGACAAGTTTTAATCATTACGCGTACGGTTCCGTGGCGCAGTTCTTGCACGAGACAGTTGGAGGCATAGCTCCGGACAAGGCTGACCCGGGCTACATGACAGTGCTGGTGGCTCCAGTACCAGGTGGACAGATCACATCGGCCAAGGCGAAGCATCTCGGGCCATATGGCGAGATAGAGGTAGAATGGGCGGTGAAGAAGGGCGCTGGCTTTCATCTGCAAGTCAAGGTGCCGCCAAACTCAAGAGCGGTGATAAAGATGCCTGGGTCTGGACGTGTCATCAAAGTAGGCTCTGGTGTTCACAAATTCGTTGACCCGAAGTTTCGAATATAGAATTACACTAGTTCTTATCGTCAGCACCAGGAAGTAGTCAGTCTTCCAGATATATCACACAGAAGAAATATTTAAGCAGAAACACACCCATATTGGCGAGTGCGACTAATAGCGATATTTATAGGACGCGAGAGAAGAAGTAGTAGTCAACTCCACGGCCCCAACGCCTCTCTATGTAGTGGCCTATTAGCTAGCTAGCTTCCGTTGCAATATATTCCTCAAGCTGGCTTTGTCCTTGATATATTGAAGGCTGAGTTCGGCTCTGCTGCTTACATTGCATCGACTAATTTAATACGTACATGGTCAAGCTTCTAGGATGGGAAATCAAGCTCGTATTCAGATATCACTATCTGCTGATCTGGTCCATCAAACATCAATTGTCACACGACTACCACAGCCAGAGACCTGTCAAAGTTCAGTACCAAATCACACAGAAATCCAATTGGGTGACATTCTCTTGCATTAAATGATTCTCATGACAGAGGCTTCTGGCAGGAGCAGAAGATGCACCGCCTGGTATAGAGCCTCACCTCCTACTCTAGGGACCCTAATCTTCAAAGCCATCAAGGTCAGAACCCTGCTGGGCAGTACATTGGTTGTTGTCGCAGTATCCCAGACACTGCTCGTCTCTTTGACAGGCTTGTCCTTCATCAAAGCTGCGCTCGCAACTGGTGCTATCGCCACAGAAGAGCTTGCCCGCGTCATCGTTCTTGCAGTCTCCATCCGATTGGCAAGAGTCGCCAAGGCAGCTCGCCGGATAATCCGTGGATGGGTGATTGTAGCCTTTCTCGACGCTCTGGCTGGCATCGACTGTCTCGCACTTGACGCTGCTCGCGAGACCACCGACGTACTTTTTCTCAAACTCGTCTGAGGGGCGGCTGAAGAGTGAGGAGTGGGAAACCTCGAAGGTAACGTGATCAAATATCGCGTCCTTAGGACTGCAGTCGGTAGAGCTATGATGTTGTCAAAAACCAATTTATACTTCGTCATTGTGACTTCTCGCTTACTGGTAGATGGTGCAGATGTACTTCTGACCTGAGGGTGCTGTTGACGTGCAAGGAATCGAGATGGACCCTACGTTATGATAGCTGGACCCGAACGTAAGCAAGCGCTATGCATTCCATGACTGTGCAGTCTATTAGAAATGATTCTTACAAGGCATCATGTAGGCTGACGCAGGAGCCGTCAGCTTGAATGTCCTGGCTGCCTTGGTCGAAGTATTCGCCGGTGTAAACGCGAGGGACAGTAGCTGGCTCCGGCGCCCTGGCCGTAAGTGCAGCTGCAGTAGCATCTGCAACGAGAGCCAAGATGTAGACAGCAGAGTAAGGCACCATTTTGTCTAATTCTTTGTAAACTGAATCTGTAGTGGTGTGAAGATTCTAATTCCTTGAAGGCGGTGCTCCTGTTCTATTTATACTGCTGTCAGGTCTTCTCCTACAGCAAAAGAATAATAGAATGTGACGCACAGAGACTGACTACTGGAACGGTCCGACTTCCGCAATCCATCCATCCCTGACATAGAGACGAGGGAGGACCAAGGCCGCACCTATCAGATCTTCAGGGCTGCAACATGTCTGACATATATTCGTGTTCTCCTGTTCCGTGTCTTTCAACTTACCCATAGAGACTATCAGCGTCGTCATAGCATGCCATGTTCCGATGCGTCTCAACATTATTCTGCTTCTGGGGATATTCGTCATGTCGTGGCCGACGTTCAGCTGAAGTAAGATCTCTCATTCCTCACAGGGATTCCTCCGAGGACGTGGCTGACCCCCTTATTATACTGCAAATTATAACTAATATATATATACATCAACTTAATCCAGCTATTCCTCTAAGTAGTAAAATTGTCACTTTTGCGAATTATGTGACCCCTGCATAGCTGAGTACAATAGGCATCTACATGAACGTGCCAGTCTAGGTTGCTTCAAGCCTGGTTGTAAAGGAAAGAGTTGGTCGCGGTCTCGAAGAGTTGGGGTTAAACGTTTACTATTAGTCACTTCAGGATATGAGACATAGTGCGAGTACACAGTCCGACCAACAATCAGCCCCGTGGCCGCCTGTCGATTCTCAGGTTGCTGAATAGCCTCCGTCAACAAAGAATACCTGGCCAGTCACAGCTTTACTCGCCTCGCCCGCGAGGTAGAGCGCAATCCCCGCGAAATCCTCGGGTACGCCGTTCCGCTTGATCATAGTTCGCGACGAGTGTGCTTCAGCCTTTTCGCTGCTGGCCAATACAGCCGTGGTCATGGGAGTGCTCACGAGCCCTGGCGCGACAGCGTTGCACAGAACGCCGCGATGTGACCAGGCCTCAGCTTGTGACCGTGTCAAAGAAACCAGTCCTCCTTTCGATGCTCCGTAGGCGCCACTGTTTCCAAATGCGCGGAACGATTGCTGGCTGACAATGTTGATGATGCGGCCGCTGCCTCGCTCGGCCATGGCCGGCCCGAACCTTTGACCAAGGGCGAATGGGGCTGTCAAGTTGACCGCAATTGTCTCATCCCAGTCCTTCAGAGTGATACTGTCCATGTGAGGTCGAGGATTGATGCCGGCGGCGTTGACGAGGATATCTGGGACGCCATGATCCTGGACAACAGCGTCATGGATGGCGTCCGCGTCGCGAACGTCGAAAGATAACCCGAATGCCTTGCCGCCAGCTTTCCGTATGTAATCGACTGTCTCCTGTACAGGCGCAGGCCGTCGAGCGACAATGATGACTGTTGAGCCGGCCATGCTCAACGCGGTAGCCATGCCACGCCCGATGCCGGAGCTGCCACCAGTCACCACCGCGACACGACCTGATAGTCCGAATAGGGTTTCGAGATAGGCCGCACCGGCCAGCAATCCTTTGGACGACATCGTATCGCGTCTTTGAAAGGTCACGTCAATTGAGATTGAAAGAGATTCAAGGGATAAATTGTTTAGGAGGAAGGATGTACACTGTTCGCGAGGCTGGGGTCCTGTGGCGCTACCCCCGTCTCTAATGATGGGCCGGCCACCTTATTCGGCTTCTCGTCTGACACGAATATTATCCATATTATCTTAATAAGCACTTCTGTACACATGAAAGATCTTGTTGAAAACTTCCGTCATCCTGCTTTGACGTACCTCTTCATTTATTTGAAACAATTTATAATGGAATTCTGGAAACAGGATATAGTCAAACTTATATCAGTAACAAGTCAGTCACAAGCAGCAGGATTGTATGACGTAAAAGATCCGAAATCTAGCAGCTACTCTGCAAGGCATTATAAAACTATAAAGCGGTTCTTCTTCTTCATTTTCTCATTCAGCTAGAAATGAAAGGAGAATGGCTTTTATCATCCTTTCGTCCCGACTATATAGTCACATTTAGCATGTTAATCGTTCGCATTTAATTCGCGACATTTTCCTGCCACTAGCGAGGACTCTGCTTAGAATCACTGACAGTACCTGTGTACCTAGAGGTCGATATACATCTTCATAACTAGGCAGTCGCTATTCGCATCATACACCTTGTACTATTCCGATCACTCGCCGGTGTCATAGTCCAGAAAACTGCTGACTGGCCACCCGTTTGCAGCGTTATACTCTCCCACGCTCGTGGTCCCGTGCAGAACCTTGTACTTCTTCATATAACCACTCGTAGCGTTCCCATTGGACTTTGCATCCCCCTTCAGCAGGGACGCGATCCGCATGCCGACGTTTTGGCCCTCAAACCAGGCACCGTGCAGGAAGCCGTAGTATTCCGCGGACATGGCCTCTCCGGCGAACCATAACCGGTCGACATTCGCTCTGAGATTCTGGTGTTTCTCGAGGGTCATGCCTGGCGGCCAATTGCTGTATGATCCAAAGGCCCATCTACACGATGATCATTAATCTTTAGCTGCGGATCTTGGGGTTCTCAAAAGGGGACTGAGACTTACTCCTCTTGGCTCCATCTCGGGTATGTAAAGGCTTCAACCTTGGGTATCGTGGTGTTCGGAAACATTGCCTTCAAAACAGCCAGGCACTCCTCTTTCGTCTTTTCGTCCGACTGTTGCTCGATCCTATACGACTCGGACCCGACAACCGTCGCAAAGATGATGTTTGACCCCTCTAGAAAACCAGGCGTAGACAGGGACTGCCAGATGGGGTAATACCCACGGGTGTCCGGATCAGCATAGAGGAAATACTGCGTGTCGGCATCCCAGAAGGTCTCGTTGAATTGCATGAAGATCTTGGTGTAGGTGCCCATTTGAAACAGCTCGATCGCCTCTCTCTTCCACCGGGGCAGCGAAGGTTGAAACTTGACAACTTCGTTCTGCAGAACGCCGAGGGAGAAGGTGCACACGGCATGCTCCGCCTCGATGCAGCTACCATCTTCGAGCTGGACTGTGACCCCTTGATCCGAGTATTTGACACCCTTGACCACAGTGTTGAGCAGCAAACGCGAATCATGGGTCGAGGAGAGGAACGAGTCCGCCTCGCCGATGACAAAGGTGTTGAAGCCGCGCTGGTCCCAGACAAAGTTATTCTGGTCGCTGAATTGATTGAAAGTGAGGTTCGACCCGGCGATGCCGAATTCGAAGCTGCTCGCCTCCGGGGAGTATGAAGTCTCCCAGTCCCAGCTCCACCATTCCACGGCCTGCGCGTGCATGTTCTTCTTGGGTTTCCAGCCAGCCAGGCTGAGCCCGGCGCGAGTATTCGTGTCCTGGAGGTTCTCGGTGAGAATCCTTCCCGCGTCATCCTCCGCGATGTCGTACATATCAGCCCACTCGTCGAGAAGATGGGTGTAATTCTTCTCTCCAGTCTCATCGTACGTGAGAATCGAGTCGTAGTTGGAATACGTATTCTTCAGGCCATATTTCTTGCCCATGGTCCATATAGGATTCTCCGGTCCACCGGGTGACCCAAGACCCTGGATCCAGTTCGCCCCCAGCTCGACTGTGTAGGGGGTTCCGTCATGTTTCTTGCCGAAGGTGGTGTGCTTGACCCTGCCGCCGATGTAATCATTCCTGTCAACGATCACAAAGTCGGTGATGGAGGCGTTGGTCAAAGCTTGAGCAGCAGTGATGCCAGCTACGCCGGCACCGAGGATGGCGACCTGGGTTTTGCGGCAGGTCGAGCTGCCCTTTGCCTTCTCTGAGTGAGAGGCGGGTGCGCATAGGCCAGCTGGGAGACACAGGCTGGCGAGCAGCAAACGCCGTGCTGAAAGGAGCAGCATTGTGTGAACCGAAGGTGCTCTGGGGGTGGAATGATCGGTGCTGGCCAGACTGTGAGCCAGACTAGAACAAAATGAAACTCGACTTCTGACAGACTAATGACGACAAACTCCGGGGTTTTAAAGTAGTGTCACTGTCACCTTATCGTGTAAGTTGCCATACGGTAGCTATGGAAGCAACCCCACACAAATCAAGATGAGCAGACAGTAACATGAGGTACCTTAGAAATGGAAGTCGACTATGCTGCTTCAGGAAAGAAAGTAGTCTCCAATATGCTGCTCCTTGATTCAGCTCCGAAGCTGCTGTGATTGTCGATTGCAACCAAGTCATGCCCATCGCTTATCTACTCCCATTCGATGATAATAGACCGAAGAAAGTTCTGTGATAGGGACTTGCCATAATGTACCCCGGACAGCCAGGGACCCTCAGAACTTCTGTTTCCGGAAAGAAACTTGTCCATGGTTTTAGACTTCCTTCTTGGAGGTGGGAACATACCCCGATTCTCTAGTGTGCAGCACAAGACGGCACGACTTACACTAGAGAGAGCTCCCCTCACCATGCTGTATTAGGAAACAAAGTCGTCCAGAATCTACAGCTACTATTACGACGATCAGCTACGAGGAGCTAGGACCGGATAAGTGGATGCCGGACCCCGCATTGTCCATGTCTCCAAGGTTCGCGCTATCGATGAACAAGATCGTCATGTTATTATCTATGGAGCAGCAGCAGTGATAGCGATAACAATCTCGAGAACACGAAGATACTCCAGCCAAGCCGGGTAGCCCCCCTCTCCCGATCTACCCCGTCACTCTAGTGCTGTTATTGGTCTTGGCGAGTAGGACTGGTCTGGTCTGCATGTCCTCTCTAGTCTGCATCGTTCCCGCTGAACCAAGTCCCTTTTTCTTTCCTCACCTGGACTAGCGACCCGGCGACTCCAGAATCCATCGGATGTCTGGTGCCGGCGTTTGCTGTCTCCCCGTATCTATACCCCACAAATGAATGCTATCGGCAAGATTACATGCATGGGTGGCTGCTACAAGCATGTAAGCAAGCACCTCGAAATCGTGCTGTAAGCAGAAGCTGGTCTCATGATGGAGGGAAAAGGTGGATGAGTGAAGGAATGAACGATGTAGGATCGATAAGTGGTCTTTACAAAATGAGCATATCCTGTCCTGTCCAGATGCAACCGTTTCCAACAGTTCGACAATGAGCCTCTCTCAATCCAGCTCTACCGCTGCTGTGTAAACCTCACCATTGTCCTTCCCCCTGCCCTTCTTTTCTCCCTGCCAAAGAATCCTAGACGGTCCTGGTCCTTTTCTTTTCTCCTTCACGATGAAAGTCGACCCTCTGGCTACTACGGACGAGAACCAGCTCGCCCAGCTCGGCCATGGCGAATCCTTCAAGCGCACCTTCAGCCGATGGACCATGCTCGGCCTCGCCTTCGCCATCCTCAATTCCTGGACCGCCCTCGCCGCTTCCCTCTCACTCGCGCTCCCCTCTGGCGGCTCCGTCTCCGTCATCTGGGGCCTCGCCACTGCCGGCATCTGCAACCTCTCACTCGCCGCCTCACTCGCCGAGTTCCTCTCTGCCTACCCGACCGCGGGCGGCCAGTACCATTGGGTCGCCATGATCTCGCCCTCTTGCGTCAAGAGGCAGCTGTCGTGGGTAACGGGATGGATCAACCTCTCCGGGTGGGTGGCGCTCGTCGCGACCAACAGTTCGCTCGCGAGCACGCTGATCGTCAACATCATCTCTCTGCTGCATCCAGAGCATCAGTCAAAGAGCTGGCATCAGTTCCTCATTTTCTTGGCCGTCACGGCCGTGGCGTTCTGCATCAACGCGTTCATGGCAACCCTTCTACCCCGGATCAATCAGTTCGCGCTCGTCTTCAGTATCCTCGGCTTCTTCATCATCTCCATCACGGTCCTCGCCTGCGCGGCTCCGCACTACGCTACACCCGAGTACGTCTTTGCCACATTCATCAACACGACGGGCTGGCCCGACGGCGTCGCCTGGCTGCTGGGCCTCCTCCAGGGAGGATTGGGTCTCACAGGCTTTGACGCCGTGGCGCACATGATTGAAGAGATCCCCGACGCAGCAGTCCAGGGGCCTCGAATCATGATCGACTGCCAACTTATCGGCATCACGACCGGCTTCTTGTTCCTGGTCGTTCTCCTCTTCGCATCCGGCGGAACTGCCAACACCACCAACGTCATCGGATCATCCGCCGGACCGCTGCTCGAGATCTTCTACCTCGCCACCAACAACCGCGCCGGTGCCGTCTGCCTCCTCATGTTCCCCCTCCTCTGCCTCATGTTCGCCGGGACCGCCTGTCTTACGACCTCGTCCCGCATGATCTTCGCCTTTGCGAGAGACAATGGGCTGCCGGCATCGAAGAAACTGTGGGAAGTTCACCCGACGCTCCAGGTTCCACTGAATGCTCTCTACGCAACCGTGGTCGTGGTCGTGGTCCTGGGCTGCATCTATCTCGGCTCGACCGTCGCCTTCAACGCCATCATCGCGTCAGCCGTCGTCGCTCTCGGTCTGAGCTATGGCATACCCATTGCGCTGAACCTGATGTACGCGAGACGCAAGTTGCCGGAGAGAGCGTTTGCATTGCCGAACTGGCTGGGCTGGATCGTGAACATCATTGGGGTTGTGTACACGATCGTCACGACTGTCCTCTTCCTATTCCCACCCTCCATTCCAGTTGATGGCACGACTATGAATTATTGTGTTGTTGCCTTCGCGATCATTATACTGATCTCGGCGTTTCAGTGGGTGATAGACGGGCGCAAGAACTTTGAAGGACCGCGCATTACCATTGAGACTGATGTCATAGGGGAATAACAAGGGATTGTCTTATGAGTTATGCAGAAAATGAAGACTTGTCATAGCAACGCAGGGGAATATGGCTGAAACGCTTACTTTGGGTAGTGATATACATACATAGTTTTATACTGGACTCTGACAGTCTACTATTTACTCTAGGTGCTGTAAACTTGTTGTAGTACTACCTATGGCAGGTCACCTTTTGCTCTTCCAAAAGACATCGTCCGCTCTAGGATCTCACAAGAAGCGTTTTCGCGTTCATGATGAACGCCTAAGTGCAGCATAGATAGAGCGCAGTTATGGGCCTAGGCTCGAGCCTCAAACATTACCTGCCAGGGACACACCATCTAATTTTCCCTAACCTTGGGATCGACGAGAGCTGCCGCAGCCCGGAATTAATCGGTGAGACTCAAATGGTCTCCCCCATATTGAACATGTCAGCATCAGCCAAAAGTCTTCGACACCCAGTCACACACACTACAAATTGACGAGATCGCAGCATAAAGCAGATTGGAGAAATGACGATTTGGTCTTGCCCATCAAAGCAAAGGACGTATCATTCAGCGCTCCAGTGAACCCAAGTTCCCAAACAGGTTCGCTTACGTAGGAGGAACAACATTCTGCGAAGTAAGCAAGACTCTCAAAACGAAGTAAGCAGAATAGAGCCAAACCAGTAATACGACCCAAGTAATATAACAAACGAGGAAAATCTCACCCGTAAGCCATCAAAGCTCATCAGGCTTCTCCTCACCCATCACAACCTCCTCCTTGTTCACAACAACCCATTCCTCATCTGTCTCCGCCAGCAGATCATCAACTGTCAACCTCGCCACATTCATCCCCATCAAAGCACTCGTTTCCATACAAGAGATGAAGCTTTCAATTCCGGACGTATAGTACACCTTGTCTCCGACGATGGGGTCTTGGAAGGTGACCCGGGGGAGCTCAATCGGGTAGGCGTTGAAGACATGGGCGTGGTACCAGGTGATGGGATCTGAACCAGTGAATGATTCTGGGACATCTGCGCCTAGCACATCGGCGAGGAATGTAGACGTCACGGCCTCAGCTGAGAAGATCTTGTACAGATACTCTTCCGCACCAGTCTTTGGGTTGATGACCTTCCTCAAGGTGCTGATGGAGTAGAATCCCGTGTCGCCTACACCGTCTTTTCCCACGTGAGGCGTCTCGTCCTCGCGAAGGGTGGTGTAAACGCTGCTTGGGCTGCGATCTGTGGGTTTCAGACCGAAGAAACCGGGGCGGAGACGGAGAGGTGAGGTGAAGAGTGTGACGTGCAGACGGGTGTATGGAATCGGGTCGATGATGTCACGGACGACGGAACGATGTGCTCTGATGCTGCTATACTGCCAGGGCGAGGCGATGATGACGCCGTCAAAAGCAATAGGATGCTCCTCTCCCTCGACAGAAGATGATGCAGTATCTTTGGTACTGACGGTATACTGTGGCGACCGCTCCTTGTCGGAAGAGCGGATGAGATCAATGGAGGTGACTGTGGTGTTCAGGTGAACATGAGCACCGCTGCGAGCCACCATGCCGTCGAAAATTCTCCAGTTGCCGCCGTCGACTGCAACGGCGCCGTCGGTGGCGAAGGAGACCATTGTCTCGAGGCCGTGGATGAAGGCCAGGTTGGAGGCATAGTTGACGCGCGTGGCGGCCTGGAGGATGTGCCGACTGAAGGCCTTGTTGATCTGTCAGGAGGTGAGTAGGATATCCTCAAGGGGATTTGGACCATTGTCGTGAATGGGAGACAGACCTTGTTGGCTTCGAGGAACTGCTCACCAGTCACACCGGTGACCTGATTCAACCCAAGATCCATCGCACTCTGCGTCAGCGACCTGAATGGAAACATTGGTGCCTCATACAATTGCAAGAACGTCGCAACCGTCTTTTCCATCAGCTTCACAGCATAATAGGGACTCGTGCCATACTTCCACACCATCTTCACCGCCTCCCACCACCAAGTCTCCCCTTTCCTCGACTCGAACACAAAACTTTGGCCATCCCAAATCGCCGTGATCTCATCATCGTCCAGCCCCGTCTCCGCTGCATCCCCCAACCTGGAGGTTGAGAGGCCAAAGTCGCGGGTGGCGTTGATCAGAATGTGGTTGACGGAGACGAAGATGGAGGCGCCGACTTCGACGGGCTGGGTTGGATCATCGTGAACGGGGATGGTGAGGGTTCGACCTCCGATTAGGGGGGATTTCTCGAAGATGGTGATGTTGATGGGGAGGGAGGAGGTAGAAGCGAATTGTTGGAGGTGGTATGCTGCTGAGGATCCTGCGGCGCCGGCGCCTGGGGATGGTTAGGGAGGAGGGTGAGTTTGGGGTGAGTTGGAGGATGAGACGAACCGATGATAACGATGTTCTTCACGCGAGGAGCTCCCGAGTTATCGTTGCTCGGGACGTCTTGGGTGACGGCGGCTGATACGCCGAGATACGCCGACAGGGAGCCCAGTGAAAGGCGCATCGTGGGCGAAAGTGTGTCAATGAGATACTGGCGATGAATTCACAAGGCAACAAGGATGAAGGAAAGATAAGATGCGGTCAGCGTGCGATGAGATGGGAAGAATTACGAAGCACGGAGATATGAAGGGCAGACGGTTGGACGAGGGGTGACGTGATGCCTCTAGTCGGCAGTGAGTTGCGACCAAGACACGAGACGGGCGATCAGACGCCAACACAGCATCAGACAAACAGGAGTTGCTCGGAGAAGGTCTACAGTCTGCTGACCACCATTGATCATTTCCCATTCACACAATATACTGAGGATAGACGTCACTGTCTTATTGTTCCGCTGAACAGAGTTGAGATGGCGTCTGATTCGCGTATGTCCATGTCACGTGATGCCCTTGTGAGCAGCATGATGATCCTAGTTGTCGCAAATCCCGGAAATTCAGGGGAATCAGTTAGTGAAAGCAGTTCTGGATCAAAGATTAGAGGGCACGACATGACGCCGTAGAATCGATGACCTAGTTCAATAGCCTATGCGGCAGATGAGTTCCCAAGATGGCTTATGCTGTCAGCACCTAGCTGCCGTGTCGGGATGGCAATGCAACACATTACATTAATGGGACCAAAGTGATATTGCTCTCCCCCCTTGTCGTTCTTCCAACTCCCAGCATAGTGATGCGTCACCAGCGATGGCGGCAAGTCCGTGTCCTCCTTATAACGGTTCGCTGATGCTGCAAACGCCCACCCAGGAAGCACGAGCACATCTCCCGCCATTTTAGGCTCATTCAGGTTCTTCAAATCCCTCACTGTCGCGTTCGCAAACCCAGACTCCTCAAGGCTGCGCATCATGCTCCTTGTGAACCGCCTTGGACCTGTCGCATCCACAACATCGCCAACCATGTCGAGCTTCAACTTGGCGATTGTCACCCCTTGCTCCTTCAAGATGCGCTTAAAAAGCTGAAGTATGTCCTGGATGACGGCCCACATGTGCGGCGAGCGAGGCCGAGCCATGATGGTCCAGGTTGCGAACTCGCGGAAGATGTCTTCGCCCCATCCGACGTCGAATTCCCAACCCACGACAACGGAGGCTGCTCCGGCTTCATACTCGGGCAGTATCCATTGATCAATAGGGACATGGCACGAGACGTCGAGGTCGCAGTAAACGCCACCTTCAGAGAAGAGTAGAAGGTAACGCAGCAAGTCTGCCTTGAGAATGGGAACTGTAGCACAGGTGAACCCAAAAGGTAAGACAAGGACCAAAAGCTAGTTTTACGAAGAGAAGATCAGGTACACATACTGGGGAGATCGAGATATACCTGGACAAGGTCAGGGTCGGATTCGCCAAAAGTTGCCTGTACAAAGCTATCTGCCGATGCTTCCGTAATGAACTCGACCTTGTGGTCCGGGTTCTGTTCAATACACGTGGCAGTCCACGCACGAGTCTCCTCGTTAAGACCTTTGGGCCCAAGCTTATACCACAGGTACTTCGGTATGTCTGGCGTCTGCGGCTGGGCGAAGCCAATGCCAGCGCTGAGCTGGGCTACAGCACCCCGCAGACTCTCGCGATCATAGCCGTACACGAGGAAGAGCGAAAAGGCGAGAGTCAGGAAGACGGCAAGACAAGCGATTTTTAGGAGCTTCCACCGCTGCGCTAATAGCAAAACTCGAGATTTGATGAGGCTCATCACCACTGAATCCAGGAGCGAGTAATGGCGAGATGTGGGCGAAGCATGAGCGCGACGCACATAGCAAAGAGTTTTCTGGGGAAAGGAACAAGGAAGTATCATGCGCTTTGGGACATACCAAATAAGGCTCAAGTGCAGGCAGAAGCAGATCAGCTGCAGCGCAATATCGGGAGTGAAATATAATCCTGGGCGCTTAAAAGGCGTTGTGGGATTGGTGAACCGAGCCGACTGCTCATTGCCAACAACCAACGGCCAACAAGCAACACTCAACAAAGTGACTGTCCAGCACTTTCCACCTGAAGCGCCACACTGTTTCTGCTATTCTCAGGTCATGAATTTGTAAGGCTATTCATTATCTGCGAGGTAAGTTCAAGAGCACGTAGCTAAAACGTGCGTTGTCAACGGCGATCAACGTCGCTGGAGTCGGCTTGGCGCATGCATAAGGTGAACAAGGATGATGTTCTTATCATGCGGATGTAATAAGACTGCGGCTTCACTTGATGTGACCGATGCCAAGCTCGTTGGCTGGCTCAGGGAACATGCACCGTTTTCGCCTGCCCTGGCTGCGGTTGGCGCCCTCACCCCATGGTGTTGGCATCTGGCTGTACAAGAAACGATAGAGATACCAGGCCCCTTCTGCCTCTTCCTCTTGTTTGTAACTGATTGAGAGTCATTGCAGTGGTATGATCTGCTCCACGTGTGTTGCCGTCGTCGATGCTCTAGATACGCGGCTCTTCCTGTTGCCCCAGCTCATATATATAGACCAGCTTAGTTTACTCCAGCATGGACTTCATCAATCCACCACTCTCTGACTCCGAAGATGGCAATCCTGTTTACCACCTGAACAACAGCATCGTAACAGTCAGGTGGATAAAAGGAGAGGAGGGCATGGCAACCTCGTTGACCCTATGGCAGCTCAACGCTACGACGGGCGACTTCTTCGGGGATATGGAGTACATCACCAGTAAGCATCAACTCCAAGACTCTAGGATCTTGTACTTAGTGAAGAGTCTGTGACTGATCTGAGACCTGGGTACGGCAGATAATGTGATTGACCGCAACAACTTCAGATGGATCGTGGCCACTACCAAGAACCTCACTGTTTCCAATCTCTTCTTTCTCAAGCATCTTAGAAGAGGGCAAGACGCAGTCAGATGCCAACAGTGTGTCTTTCAACATTATTACGACACAAGGCGTTAACAATGACGATGATAACATGGACAAGGAAAAGGACACTTTCACGTCTACGACATTCGCAACGGCGAGCACCCCAACGAGCCCCCCCCCCCCCCCCCCGGCCTTACCTTTGGTCTCGGCCACGACTGATCCATCGATGACTCAGATTCAACCAGAGAACGAAGACAGCGCCGGGCTGACTACCACTGGAACAATTGCGATTGTCATCGTTGTTCCCCTCGTCATCCTTCTCGCCATCGCAGGTTTCCTCTTATTCAAGTGGCGGCGCAAGAGGAGGGCAAGGGGCCACCCGGCGACTACCCAGCAAGAGCAGTACAAGTCCAACGACCCAGACTACAAAACAAATATGGAACCGTGCCACTGGGAGCTGCATCAGTCACAGTCAGCGTATGGGAAGCGGGAGCGCACGGAGTTGGCAGGCTTTGAGACGAGAGAGCCGACAACGGTCTATGAGCTGGAGACGCCTCCACCGCGGCGTCATTAGTCCAGTTCACCGCTACAAGATTTTCCATACGCAAGGAGAACGAAGGTTATGTGGGAAGTAAGCCGCAGGCCGTGCCATGGTGAGTGCGGTACCTAGCAATCAACGAAGCGACAGAACAACCTGCCTACTCTTTTCTGTCTACGTAACCTCACGACAAATGGCATGACACGCAGTGGAAATCTCACAACTGATAACATCCAAAATTGGCTTTTCATTCATTCAATCACTGCTTATGCTAGATGACGCATCTCGTCATATGGGAACTTTCTGATCTGTTCCAAATCCCCAGATAAAACGCCAGAAGAAGGGAGGCTTCTCTCAGCCATCCTCAACCAAAAGAAAAACCAAAACGGCGTGGGATGAACAGTCCAGCGCGCCAACAATTGCGGAGGGGATATATATAGTACGGGGGAATCATTCAATCAATCAGGGCCCAGAAGTAATATCCGGACCAATGCTTGCAAACTGGCCTGCCGCTGTCAAACGCAAAAGTTTCCAACCTCATTCGTTGGTGTTGTCGTCGCTCGAAGAGAAGCCGCTGGGCACGCCTCCCGCTGTCGCAGCTGAGCTGCCACCGGGGTTCACGCTTTTGCTTCGCCCGCGCGAGGCTGAACCCGCCCGAGTTTGTGCGTTCCCACTTTTGGCCTCTTCATCGTCGTCGTCATCCACTGCGCCGATATCATACATTTTCTGTGCGTCTGGCTCATCGTCCGGATCCTCGCCGTCTTCATCTCCACTGGTCAGATCCACCCCGTCTGGATACCCATCGGAGTTGTGTGGATTGGCCTGACGGCTCATAAGCTCCTCGACGGACGAAGACTCGTCTTCAATATCGATGGACATGCCCTCCTCGTCGCTCGACGATGTGTTGCTGCTGAAAGGTGGGAAAAAGATGGCCGGTGGAGGGAGCGGTACCGGCGCCAGGCGCTTGATGCGACCAGATATATAGTGAATTTCCACATCTTTGTTGAGTGCGGCACTTCCTGGAGTGTTGCCTGCGCCAAGTGGCTTGCGTGACGATGTCGACATCAGCGCAAGACGACCGATGATGCCATCAGTCGCCTCCTCGAGGCTTGCGCGATGGGAGTAGTCCTTGAGCACAGCGGTGCAATCCACCTTGGGTCGGGCGGTGGTTACAACAACCATAAAGTGATCATCTGGCAATACACCACCAAGACCACAGGGCTCCAGTGGTCGAACCTCAATGTACTGCTGATCATCCGTCCACGGCATCTCAAAATCAATCTCACTCGAGTCATCGTCAGTATCGGTGGTCAGGCCAGGGTCAGCGGCATCGACGTCCATCTTGCCATTGAGTGGATACTCGCTCAGTGGACGATAAGTCAAAGACGAGCCCGAGGATGTGCGAAACGGCAGAGGCCGGTCGAACATCGCTACTTCCTCCTGTTGAGCATGTCCGCTCGACATCATATATGTCGTTGGAGAGATATCGCCAGGGTCACCAGACAGGTCGGTGCAGAAAGGAGCACCGCTGTAGTAAATGATAGCGCCGTCATGTCGGCGCTTTCGACGGTTTGAAGTACCCGAGCCGCTCTGGCCCCAGCCAGACTCACCGACTTGACTATCCTCGACTGGACCGAAAGACGACAGGGTATCTTCCGGCGAGCTGTTGCCACCAGATGAGTCCTGCTGGACGAACAGCGGCTTATAGTGGAAGCTTTCCGATGACGCAGAAATCTGGGGCCCGAACTTCGAAGGGTTCTTGCTGGAGCTTCCACCGGACTGGAGGTCGTCCCCAGTCGACTTTGTCTTCTGACGCTTCCGTGGCTTGTCCTTGGTGGATGCGTCGGTATCCTCAGTATCCATGCTGCCCTGAGAATTGTTGCCCGAGGACTCGCTCGTAAACCGCGTGCCCTCACTGCCCCCGCGCCATCGAATCTTGCGACCGTCGGGAGACAGCTGGAAATGAGTGCTCATTTCAGTCACAGCTGAGCGGACGAAGCTGGGAGTGACGTTGATGATATGTAGCTGGGCGAGGTTGCATAGGAGATTAAGGTAAACCCAGCCCTCGGCATCTGGGTGGACGTCTGCCATTGGGTGGGTAGCGTCGCTGAGCAGCTCAGGAGGTACAAGACCCAGATGGCGGATATAATCCATGTTCTCGGACGGCACCTGGACGCGATCGGGATCCAAGTCCTTGGGTCGTGTGGGCCGCTGGTCTGGCAACGCTGGCTGGTTTGGCGATGTATTTGTCCCGCCAGAACTATTGCCTTCTGTTTGATCGCCGTTCGAATTGGATGCCGAGCCATCGTCTCGTGAACGACTCTTCTTCTTCCTTCTGTGCTGTTGCTGCTCCGTTGGCAGAATACGTGCTTCTCTTGCTGGCTCCGCGGCCAACAGACTTGGTGGTTGGTGAACCGTGGATTGCTGTTGACCCTGGGCGTCGAGTGTAACGGGAGCGAGTATGTTCAAATCATTGTCCTCGATATTCGAGTTAACGGTGGCGGGAGCCGCTGTGCTGGTGGCAGGCGGAGGGGGTGGAAGAATACGACGGATACCGCGGCCGGTGATCTTCCCAGTGAAAAGCTGTTCCAACCGGCGAACGACAAGCTTCTTCTTCTCCTTGTCGGTCATTACAGTCTGGCGAGGATAGAGTCCTTCAGGGATATCGCGAATGTAGTTCTCCACCTTCTGTTCCGAGGACCTGGACCGCAAGCTCATCGATGGCCCCCCAAGGGATGTTCCTGACGAGTTGGCGCCCGTTGACATGGATGCATATGCTGAGTCGACAGGTCTTGGGTTGGAGCCAGATGAGGAGGAAGCATGCTTCGACATGGATCCTGAGCCTCCGTACATGTTATCGCGGTTCGCATGTCGGCTCTTGCGTTGCTGTGAGGATGACGCATCGGGAGATCCTTCGAGGCTAGCAGCAAAATCTCGAAGAGTGGTTTCAAGTTCCCTCTTCTTCCTCTTCGGCAAGCCATGGATCTTAATTTCGAACAGCTTCTCTTTCCGAAGGAGATCGGGACCCTTTTGCTTATACCTCTTCAGCTCCTCCTTCAGCTTTTGAATCTCGACAGTCAGATCATCAATAACGCTTCGGTAGTCGTCGGCGCTACTGCTCTGTGCTTGCATCAGCCGTGGCGCTAGTGTCTGCTGCTGGAACTGAAACGGTCTGTCCTCGTTCGATGAGTCTGATTCCTTCTGAAAGAATGGGGGATCGACTACAATGCTACTGTTAGTAAGCTGTGCACTGCCCAACGAAAAGAGTACACACCATCCATGACAGTGTTGTCAAATGTCGCTGTGGGATTCTGGTTCGATTGGTCGAACCATTTCCTCGGGTCGCTTCGGCCGGTATCGTGGCTTTCGCCGGAGGAGTTCCTTCGTGGAGATGAATTAGAGTTGGAGTTTGTGTTGTTGGCCGCGCCAGAGCCGGCGCTGGCCCGAAGCGAGGCATCGCGGGCAAGACGGTGGTGTTTTAGTGTGACGGAGTTGGCTGGGGAGGTTCGGCGTGGGAGAGGATGGCCTCGATGCGAGTCGTGGGAGATGGCCTCCGACTCGGGCATTATCGAAAGATGATGTTCGTCTGGATCGAATAGTTTAGATCGTATGTCGTCTTCCAGAACATGTTGTTTCTGTCAAAATGGTTGTGCGCGTCTGTCCATGGCCCGAAGGGGAGAGAAGCGGCGCTATGCCAGGCGACTTTCGCTCGAGGTAGGGGTCCTACTCAGGTCCGCCTGTGACGTAAACGGGCTGCCACACCTCGCGACGATCCCTATGCACTTAGGCGAGGCTAATTTTAGTGGTTAGCAGAGCTGCACTGATGCTTATAAAGGGGGAATGCGGATAGGGGAGCGGGGCGTAGCCAGCAGTCTCGTCAGTGATTGGCCGGGCTCCCAGACAATCGATCGATCGAGGCCCTCGACCACAATATGACGGAGACGGGCGGGTTTCGCTGATGTTTGGTGGTGGATGTGGTGGTTCTCTGACAGGAGGCCGACATTACTCACCTGGAAGTAAATTGGCAAGGCTAGGGAAATCGTCGATCCAATCTGCTTCGGATCAGATTCGTCGGTCCAACTTCGTCCCTGGTGCTGATCTCGCGGAGAAGTCCCTACGTGCGTTCCAGCGCTGCGCGACTGGTTTGCGACCGCTGTGGTTCGGAAGTGATCGAATAGCAAGACTTTCAGCTTGAGTTCAGCGGCTGGCGACGTTGCAGGAGGGCGGGGTCGTCAGTTTCGAGAGTTTGTCTTGTTGGCAAAAGACTGGAAGGAGTGTGTTGCTTGCTCGTTCGTAGTCGTCGCGTGAAGTTAGGATAGAGTGTCGGCAATGTGTAGTGGCAGGTCGCTACTTGGAGAGTCTGTGCAGTAGCGAATGATCGTTGTCGCTGTCGTGGTCGTGTTCGTTGTGAGCCTGGCGTAATCGACGTGCTCGTTGTCAAGATATGAAAAGGATGAGGTTGCAAACTTGAGCTTGAAATCAGGGAAAGGTGCAGTGGTCTGCTTTTGCTTGGAGACGGGACACGCCACAATAAGGTTGAAAGCACCGTCCAGCTGG
The DNA here is from genome assembly GCA_030734395.1 of Sarocladium kiliense. Lineage (NCBI taxonomy): Eukaryota > Fungi > Ascomycota > Sordariomycetes > Hypocreales > Sarocladiaceae > Sarocladium > Sarocladium kiliense. The sequence goes on from JAUZTG010000029.1 coordinate 2,684,741, forward strand.
TATATGAGAAACCTGGTCCTGGGATGGGTGGATGGATGGGCGGAGGGGGGGCGTATACGCCTGAGGTCCTATAGCTAGACCCCGGGGAAGCGAGAATCACCGTACGATATCAGGGTTGGTTGCAAATTCACCGCAGCAAGCAGCAATTGCGATCTGGATGAAGAGCGAAGAGGTGACTGGGGATCGGAAGAGAGGAGAAGGAACCGGCCACCACCAGCCAACACCAAGGCCAAAGCCCTGGCTGGAGAAGGGGGGTCTGTTCCAAGCACGGCGGTGATCCCAGAGGAAACCGACCGAGTGCAGATGGCACCTCATTGCTCCGATTTTCAAGCGGCCCCGCTGAAAGTCAGGATCACAGGTCATCGAGCCACTCAGGTTGCCGCCGGAGGGGTGGCTTCCAGGGGAGGGACACAGCAGCGCTCAGAAGGGTCCCTCCCCCGCCACCAGGGTTTGCTAGTATCACCCCCTCGTCGTCTCCAGTGTACCCAATAATCTCGAGATGCCCTCACTTTTCGTTCCCAACACCACCGGAGTGATCGTTGTGTTTTTTTTTTTTTTTTTGCCACCGCTGCAGCCCACCATGCCACGCACCCTGGATTCTCGCACATTTCCACGATTCGCAAAATGCTGAACACAGAACCGTGATCTAAATCCTGCTGCATCTGGGCGACACGGAGATCCTGGATATCCAGAGAATTCCATTCCCATCCATCCCATCAGACGTGGATTTCCTTTCATTGGTCTTTCATCACTTACCCGTCCTAGGCAGACCCCCTCTGATTCCTTTGAGCCACACCATCTGGACCCTGTTCGCTGGCGTCTGCTGCTTCGGTCGAGGCTCGCCCACAACAGTTACCGTCCGGCTTTGTGGCCTGACAAGCACACGTAGAGACGCGCAGTCTTATTCATAGCAGAGAGCCGATCAGGATTTGGCTGGTCATCGACTGTTTGTCCCGGAAGGTGGCCTCTCCGGAACGGTATGAGCCCTCCGTTTGTTACGGTGCGCTCCGCTCTGACGTTTCGACGCTCCCTGAAGACACGCTAAGCGGCCATTGACATGGGAGCACACCAATCACCGCTTTCACTGACTGTCATGCCCCACCCTTCAGGTGGTCATCCGCATCGTGCTTCGTCTGTGGCATCGGGGTTTCCTTCATGTCCTGACGCGAGAGTGACGTTCTATCATGTTTAAATGCAATTTGCACGTGACCGCCTGTGGAAATGATCTTGAATCGGTGGCTCGATGACTTTGGAAGGTCCCGTGATTTGAGCCAAGCTTGGACTCTCCGTTTTCGACGGGTTGGTGATGATACTGACGTCGAACACATGGCCAAACGCCGTCACGGATCAGGGCTGCATCGAGATCTCTCACGGCGCAAGGCCGCTGACCTTGTCCCGTCCGAATACGCAAGGCTGTGGGCTATTTGACTTTCAGATTTGAGACGTTTTACGGTATCGTTCCCTTACACCGCGTCGTTATACCACCCAACGGCCATGCATCCAGGGAACGTCATTTCCGACCAGGATCAAGATCGAGCTGACAATTTCAAGGCAAGAGCTTCGAAATGTCTATCATTTGCTAGCTGAGCTGTTTGATCCGATTTCAGAAGTGCTTGGCAACGCTACAGGCTCTTTCCACATCGACAACTATCCCATAGTCCTCCATAACTTCACCCACAACCACGAGACATCGTTTTTCGCCTCGAGCATGCCTGTTGCCGAAACGAAACATGCCGACAGACACCCCTCCCCCATCAGTTTCCCCCACCTCTCAATCGGGTCTGATTTGGCGTGTCCTACCACAAAGATCTCCTCGATCTTCGTGAATCGCATCGGTAGCTCGGATCGTGGGGGCTTTGCAGCTCGGGGCGTGCGATGGCCGCTCGCCAACGCGAGGCCTAGGCCCCGGAACTCATGGCAATCCCGATCACCCAGGACCAAATTTGAAAAGAATCCCATCTTCGTCATTGCAGCCACTCCCCTCCAATGTCTTCCAAGACGCCTAAGTGGCTGATGATCCCCCTCTCCTGGGACGAGATGCAGATCTTGCCACGATGGGTGATGGACCAGGTCAGCGGGGCGCAGGATGCCTTAGAGATGGAATTTTGGAATGGCACAAGGGAAACTGCGCTGGTTGCAGGTGTGATCCTGCATGCTCAGTGGCAAACCACGCTCCCGTGCGAGGCAACTGGCGACGAGGCTGCCAGCTGAGTTCGCTCGGTAACTGGGTGAATCTACATTGTATCGAAGACTACTTGGCAAGCCAACCACACGTGGAGTCGAAAAGCATACAGCACCGGTCGTCTCTACTTTTCGCGAACGAAAATGAGATGCCTCGCTGTTCGTAGCGTCATGATCCTGCAAAAGACAAATCACTTTGATTGTCCGTCATCAATTCATTCGGCCAGCAACGATCCGCGCACTCAACCCAGCCCAGCAGTTCAATAGAAGCATTCGACAAGAACGGGTTGTAGCTGGCCTCAACCACACATTCGCCCACAAGCGACTCGGTACATCCCTTAGCTCCCGTGCCAACCTTTCCGTGCCTACCTTATTAGGTACGCGTGTTGCTGATCCAGGGTCCTGCAGAGCGAAGCGACCGCCCCCCCTCCAATTCCCGGAGCGATCTGTCCGGTCGCCACACCCCTCCCCCTTGCTTTGCTTACATTTTGTTCGGGGTTTTTGATAACCATGTTTGGTTGCCTGCAGATGGTTGACCCTCTTTCTGTATTTCTCACGTGCACGCCATCTTTCCGAGCCTTGTGAGGCTGGGCATATGAGTGAACAAGTCTGTTGGGGGCCGCGAGGTTGGGTCCTCTGATCGGATGTATCAGTGCAGTTTTGTCAATAGCACACTCGAATTCAAACAGCTATACGCAAGATGACCATACATAAACCGTGATGCACATACTCATCCTTCAGTTCAGGGACACTGGCCGACACCTACTTGCAGCCCCACCCTCTACGACCCTTTGAGTCAGCATACGATCGGAGCCAGTGAGGCTACACACATGATAATCGGAACAGCTGAAAATCCCAAAACGTGACAGATCCACAAGCTCTTACGGTACCTGAATCCTGGTTCATTTATTCTTCGATCTGCCTATAATACCGTCGATTTCGCGGGGAAATACACATGGGCCCACAGGCCTGAATCCCTTCCTGGACGTGTTCCAGACCGGTCCAGACCGGTTATAGCCACATACCCAAACCTGCGATGAGGGAGACAATACTCCGGAATGCACCATGCCTTCCTCGTCGCGTCATTAGACTCTGCCATCTTCCCCGGCTGTTGATTCTCACAGTGGATGTGAAGTGGGTTATCAATGAGGTTAGTGGGATCCGTGAGCCTTGATCTCGGTTGCGCAAGTTGGCGACTAAGAAATATCTCAGCTGTAAGAACGTGTGATCGTTGTTTGTGATGCTCACCTCAGCATTATTGCTGCTCAGGTCGGTTGGGAGGGAGACCCGTGACCTTTCAAGCACTGCTGGAATACACCTTCAACCTGGCCCAAGCCTCGGCCCCTTTCGGACCATCCGTTCTTTTTCCAACAGTTCTACCGAGACATCCCATGTGGACCCACTGAACAAGCCAGGGCGCTGTTGATGTTTGCTACGCTCTTGAAGCCTAGCCATAACGTCTTCGATAAGCCATGCCTGGATTTCCACGATGCGTGTCGCACAATCGCAGCACATCACATCGTGTGTAGTGTCGATAGGGTGATGGGGGTGTCGGTTAATGGGGCAAGGTGACACAGGACTTAGTATGCAAGGTGTCCTCTTACACCATCCGCAGTCGTCAGCGCACCCTCGAGAATTAGAGATTCAAGTTGATCATCAAGCGCCAAAGCTTGACTTTTAACGGGAAGCACCTTTCGAAGCGAGCTTCAGGTCGGTAAGAACCATGATGTCGGGCTGCCCCACGAGCGCCACAGCAAGAGAACTAGCCACCCCAGCTCAAGATATACTAGGATGTAGCAGCACACCAGGACATAGTCCGGCTGTCCGCCGTTCAAGGACGCTGGAGTCAGTAACGTAGAGGGTGCAGTCTTTGAACGGCGAGCGAGAAGCCGCTGGGGGGGGTTGTCTGGTGAGGAGGTGGTTGAGGGATCGGGACTTGATGGCGCTCGAGATGAAGCTGGCTTCCTGGTGGTTGCCGACGCCGAGAAGTCGACGCTGGTGGATCGACCTTTTGATTTCGAGTTGCGCTTCTTGGGAGACTTCATGATGATGAGAGGTCTTTGAATTGAAGAGAACTGAGATGTTTGTTATTACATGTTTGGAAGATGACAAGTATTAATAACCTATTGGCAAGGAAAGATGTCACGTCACCAAGTACGACTCTACTGGAGAGTGTGGGGACTCCCACACGTGACCCTGTACTAACATATATACCGTGCAGCATACTCTACTATATTATAATCAATTGCCAATAGAAGATAATATAAATTTATATAAGTTTATAATTAATAATAGAAAGTAATTAATTTATAATATTATATAATTAAAATAATAATACTTAAATATAAATACATTTTATAATTTTATTAATTTATTTTTGTTTTTTAAAAATAAATATAATGAAGAATAAAATATTATATAATCTTAATATTATAATATATTTTATTAAGACTAGTTTTTAATATGTGTTATTAAAATTATATATTAATATTTTGTTTAATATATAATAAATTAAATATAAAATATAAAAATAAGTTTCTTTTAAAAATATAATAATTATTATTATATATATTATAAAATATATTAAGAAACTTATATATTATGGTTTAAATAAAATAATAATATAATATAAAAAAAAATTATAAAGGAGGGAAGGAAGGTAAGCGGCGGGCACCAGAACAACATTGTTGGGCAAGGCGCTCGCCATGTTCATTCCCGTCGTTCCCCGGAAGATGAGATTTCACTTCACAGCTTATGCTCAGCGGAGGGAACCAAACCCTCTGTCCCCCGCGAGCTATAGTTGTATATACCGAATTCATAGATCTTAATCTGGTGATAGGCCTTCTCTGGCTACTATCTGGCGGATATCTCCTGCATCATCTTATCGTCGGAACTGAACGACGCTGCTTAATGCTTCGCGCCCGTTCACATGTCTCCTCGTTTCTTTGTCCTATGTTCCTGCATTGAACTCTTCACTCGTCGAGGCATTTCTTCTAGAATTCCGGGCCCTGCTCCATGCGTCTACTCGATGGCTTGGAAGAAAATTCATGCATCCGTCCAAGTGGTGTGAATCGTCGTCGACGCATCTACCCATGCACTTAAGAAGAAGTATTATCCTGTGAGATGCACGAAAATTGCACTGACTTTGCATGTTGCTAACTACCTCCAGCCAGCCCCTACACAACGTCGCAGACGGCTGTGTGATATTTTGGTATGAGATGGTTGCCCAGCCTATCCGCCTTCTGATACTACTACTCGGTATGCTTCGAGGGAACCCCTGCCTGCCGCTGGCCCGCGCTCATTACATGTGCAGTGTGCCCTGTCATGTCAGTTGGCGCGACACGCTCGATAATCATTGGATCCCTAACGACAACAGCCTCGAGTTCTTTCAAGTACCCACACAGTGTAGGCGGCATGTCGCCGAGTCTCATCCACGACGGCGCACAATGCTCCTACCCTCATACGATCAAGCACTACAAACGAGTCGGGAGGCACACGTCGTCCATGGGCCATTAGCCCGGTGCCCACTACATGCTGCAGCATAGCGCTGATCATCTGTTCATTCACATTACCGTCGACCAATATTATTGGTGAGCAAACCCTCTTACTGGATGTTACAAATAGAGCAAGAGTTCTAGAAGCAAGTGTTGGAGACAGGCGGCCTCCGTTTTATGATAAATCTACTAAGGAATGTACTCCATCAACATAGGGTAGTCATACTTGAATAGTTGGATACACTGGCACCAAGAAATGAACGTCTTCCTGTTCCTCGCGCAACCGGCCCATCGGATAGCCAATAGACTACAAGTCCCAAAAGGCGTCGTTAATCTGGTCCGCCGTAAGGAATGTAAGACCTATACTTTATTAGCGATGAGTCTGTTTTACCAGGTTTCCCGAGTGGACGTACAGCGGAACTTGCGGCTTGCCTGAGCGTAGGGGCCTCCAACCATATCGCAGTCAAAGTCGCCGGAGGGGAATGGGATACAGTGGCCATAGATATTACCGTCTCTGTCATTGACATCAGCACAGGGACCAACCAGGCGGGCGGGCACAACTTACAGCCCCCACATCTCGTAGCCGCGATCATCATAGATGGCTTCACAATGTCAGTTCAATGCTCGCCAAGGGATTCGATTTACTTACTATAGTGATACAGCGGATCGTCGCTGAAGTGCATCTCGAGCTGTGTGATCTCATGAATGGGGGCAAACTGCTTGCAGCCGTGGCCATCGCACCGGACGCCAATTTTGTCGCCGCTGGTGTCGCCTCTCTCTTCGAAGGACGCGGTTATCACAGAGGTCTCGCAGTTACCCTCTGCCTCGAAGGCTTGCCAATAGACCTTTGAGGGTTTGTCGATGTACGTGAACTCGACCCGGTAAAGGTCAAAATTGGCCATGATGCCGGGAATCGCCCAGGCGGCAATGAAGGGGAGGCTGAGACGCATGTTGAGTAGAAGAGATAACTAGCAGAAGAGGATGAGGGGATGTGCTGGGGAGATGCTGGAGGAGAAGTGGAAGGAGAAGCTGATGGCAAGAGGGTAGGGAGAATAAAAGTTAACGATCATCGACGGTCTTTATAGAAATCGCCGCAGGTATCAGCTCGTCTGAATACTCCTTTACATCTCCGGCGCTTCCACAGACATCGCGCCTCGACAGGCCGTGTTATTGTCATCACGGGGCTGACGTCAAGCCAAGCGACGAAGGAGCGCGTATCATCCAATGGGAGGTAAGCGTATTCCCAAAATGGCACCGTATTACCCATTTCAGGGTAGAGTCGATGGGTTTTCTTTTGAAGGAAGCAAGGCTTAGTAGATTGTGATTGCCGCTTGGGGGCCGAGCGCTACTACGCCTCAACCGCAGAGACGGAAGTAACATTGCTTCTTCAAATCTGGCGGTAAGTGGTACATGGTGAACCCATCTCGAAATACCCGTTTTAACGCAGTCAAATGAGACTTGTTGGATGTTGGCTTCCTTATGCAGTAAGATCCGGTGTAACGAAATGCCTCGCGCGCCGCAGCACCTATTAATAGGCCCGAAGACCTCGCCAGTGATCTTGCCCCGTAGAGTACTCTCGTGGTTCGTTGTGTCTCCTTGATGCATACGGACTAGACCAGCCCGACCGAACAAGTGAGCTGCTAGAGAGATAGCGTCGCTGCCTTTGATAAAGCTGCGACGAACATGGTGACGTTAAGTGACAGAAGCTGGGGATGGGGAAGTCGGTGGATGATAGATGAAAGATGTATTCCCCCTGCAGTATTGTTTGAAGGTGGTCAATCCAAATTCAAGGACACGATCGACGAGACTCCTTCCTTTTATATGCATCTGTCGGTCGAGCATCTATCCCCTCAATTTCCCAATGGAGCATTCTGGTTCTAGATTCCGAGTTGGCTGTATTTGATACGGTCGTGTCTGTCTACTCGGCCTGTCTCTCTAAGCAGATTTCCAGGCAGGGACCAGTGGCGCCCGCAAATACTACGATCCTTGTTCTCGTAATCGTATTCAGCAGGATCCAGCCCCCGTTGAATCGGCGGTGAATACCATCTTCATTGTTCTGGTAGTGACGACATGTCAAGAGAAGATCTCTGGAATCGCACAACATCTACGGTAATGTCCGGGAGGTAGCTTACATGGGTGCGGCGCTAGTCTGAATGTAGTAGGGTATGGCATTGATCGGGGGAGCTTGGTAAAAGGCGGATAATGCGCAGTCGTTGGTAGCTTAAACACGGACCCGCTTGGACATGCCACATTAGTCCGAAAGCGGTAATATATGGCATGCTTTGGGGAGGGATCTCCGGTCCGGTCCGGATCCTGCTGAGCGTGGCTTGGGGGCGGTGCTGACAAGCCAGATGCAGAGAGGATTTAGAGATTGGGATAAGGAAGAGATGATGGCATACCTGGATTGGAGCAAGGCAGAAGAGGGTCGGGTTCAGGTCCAAGTAGCTGCCAGGATGCCTATGGAACGGGCAGAAGAGAGGGCAGGCACCCGGCTTCCACGGAGAGGGATGCGTAAGATTTGGGAGGCAGTTGAAGCAGATATTGAGGAACAAGAGGCATTCTATTCAGATAGGCAGATTCAATAGCTATAAATTCAACGGCATTCCGGATCATAGGATTTGAATGCCATTTGTGGCAGCAGCCCCTGGGGACTGCAGTTGTGGTATTGCTAGCGGATTAATAGCCAGGCTATAAGAGGGCCTATTTGGCCCCGACTTCCCCCATCTGTTTATGCATGTCAATCCTGTACAAGACCAACTGATTGGCATCAGACACTCCGACGGAGTCGTCTTTTGTAACAACGCAGTGTTTACACGAAGATCGGTGTTTGGAATACGGACTCTGCACATCGGCAGGCCTAACAGGCAAGGCGAAATGGTTTCTCGTACCAGCTTTCCTACACGCACTATCTGTTTGTGATTCTCTCAGACTATCGGACAATGCTTCGCACCTATTAGGCTGTATCTACCTAGCGAAAAGCAAAACAGTAGTTCTACTATGAGACTGGCTTCAAGTTTGGATGAAGTACCATCTATAGCTGCCTGAACACCGCGTCAAGTTGTTCCTTCTGACAGGCGGGAAAGTACAGATAAAGTTCTAATCTTTTCTCAACTGTCTCTTTGAAGACATCTTTCTGGGCAATCTCTCCCTTTTTACTTGTACTGTTTGGGCGAGCTCCCATGAAAAGAGGAATTACAAGTTCCCTGATCATATCTTGGAACCAATGCTTTTCGGGAAAAGACACTTCCGACATGGCGCCTGAGAAGAGGGTCCAGAGAAGGAGGTCGCCAGAAAGGCCGTCCTCTTGGGATGGGATGCTCCAAGCGAGGAGTTTCTGCAGTCTCGCCGCTGGGATCTGGGCAGCAAGAGGTGGACCCCAGGTAGAGGTGCTTCCCAATAGCACTATTAAGGCTGTGAGGCATATGCATTGGTCCCTTGCCGAGGAGCAATCGAAGGAGAGTTGATGTAATCGAAGCGAAAGTCTTTGGTGGCGCCGGAAGAGCCATTGTTCGAGCTCATTGTTCACGGTACGGGTCTCCCAGACCATGTCTGCGATGCGTGCGTGTTCAACAACGCTTTGAAGAACCCTTTTAAGCTGCTCATCCAATGCTTCGCCGATTAACTTCCTTCCCAGACGAGAAAAGGCGTCCTCGAATGACTCTAGGTCGATATCACTTATGGAATCGGGCGCTTGAGGAAGAGTCCAGGAGGAGAGAAGAACAGGGCGCTTCCCATGACTGATGGCGAGATATTTATCAGCCAACAAGGGCACAATCAAGGAGGTACGGGTCGAATCTGCCCCACCCTCCCTGCTCCTCGACCAGGCGGCAGAGTGTTCCCAGGTGTGTTCGAGAAGCTTGCAGGGATTCCTGTTCCCTTGCTGCTGCAAGCGCATGTAAGTTGGGGATTTTCTCCCACAGGCTGGGTGAGCCGTTCCACATCTCAGCTATGGCAAGCGAGTAGATTGAGATTAATAACCAGTCATCGACCACGGGAGCAGCGTCTGATAGCCGCAGACGCAGCTGCTGAAGCGCTTTCTCGAGGAACATCTCCGGTGGTTTTCCACCGTCCCGCATGCCAGTCGTCCACGCTAGCAGACTCGAACCGTATCCGAGCGTCGCGTACATGAGGACAGCGTCGTCGATGCACCGGCGCTGCCGCTCCTCCATGATGCGGTCGTGGCGGGTCACGAGATTTTGAGAGCGGAGGGAGGGCGGCGCGAACCCTTCGGCTAGAAAGATCCACCTCGACCAGGCGTCAAAAGTGCATCTCAGAAGTACGTGGTTCCCGGCGTCTGCCCCGGCCACAGTGCTGTGGAATGGGTCGGAGGGATTGTGCATGGGGTACTGGCTCGGGAGACGGGGCTCATGATGGCGGGGTTCAGCTTCTCCCGCATCGATAGTTCGCTGCCGGCTCCCCATTCCCCGTTCACCGTGGTCGGCCGGTTGGTCTGGCGGGTGTGCTAAGAAGGTACGAGGAGACCAAGCACGCCGGCCTCCCCCTCTCCGGGCCCTTTCGGTACTTCGACGGGTTCGCTGCACATAGCTCAGGATCCTGGCGTTTTCGCGAGGAGCGCTCCGTACAAGCCCTTGGGACGACACAGTCTTGTTAACGAAGAGAAAATCGTGGATCCTGTTGTTTGACATCCTCGTCAAGATGTACCTGGACGCGGGAAAGTGAGTGAGCATCAATCCACGCCCTGTCCTGATCCTTCGCAGGGCTTTTCTTTGAACATGAAGGCGGTTGGTATTGGTGCCTTAGGCATCATTGCTGACAAGGTCGGGACGGTGTGTCTGCTTTTCGTGAGCAGGAGACACGCAGTCACCGTCTGCTGGGACGAGAGATGTCCGATCACCCACCAAAAGCAAGAGATGGAGCTCCGCGAGTGTATTGGGCTAGTAACCCACTCTCTCGTCTTTGTCAATCCCGATGATCGAGACAGCGGCTTATGAAGACTCTGTAAAGCCTCGACTAACTCAGGAGCCACGAACAACCTGCCTGCGACCGTGGCTTCGGGCATCACTCTGACCTATCAGAGGCGCACACTCCACAACCCAAGACAAGAATGAAGAAGTCGGCTACGAGAAACGGGAAATCTCGACTCTATACTCGTTAGTCATGGTCTTGGAAATATTATAACATAATTCTTCATGGTGCCCTGCGGTCTGTGGGATTCTCGTAAGACTGCCTCACCAGTGGGATTGATGGCAGGATGATAGCCTCGGAACGCCTGATTCGACAAGGGCTCTTCTATTCACAGTCATTCCGCAGGAATGAGCGGCTACTGATAATTAGACTAGCCGCGAGCAATCATCGGCGCTCTTCAGCCTGCGCACCAGCCACATGACTTGACTGCACACTGAGTATAGTGATGGTGACCCCGAGTACCGACTCGGGGAATATTCCGTAACTTAAACATGTGGCTAAGCTTGGGGCTGCGCCACATGCACCTGTGGCGTTGTGCTCAGGACAGATCTCTGGGGTAGGGACCGATAAGATAAGGGTGGGACCCACCTTCACTTAACGGGGTCGAGGTGGGCGCGAAGTAAACAGTCCAACCGACCGCGACGACAAAGTCCGAAGGGAACAATTGCGACAAGACGCACCACGACGCTCATACTCAATATGACGGCCGACTCTCTCGGATCACTGGCCCAGCGCAAGATTGAGCTGCAGTCACCAGAGGACCTCAGCTACCTCATTGCCAACGTCCGCGCAGCAGCTGCAACACGGTTGAACGAGGCGTTCCCCCATGTCGACGGCCAAGCAGGAGAAGATGATCTCCGAGATGAAATCGAAAGACTCGTGAATGAGGTGCGTTCGACCTTCGAAGACCTAGAATCTTCGTTCGAAAAAAAAAAAAAAAAAAAAAAAAAGATCAGGCAGCTAACACACTGGCGCAGTACATCGACAGTACATTCTCCCTTGCCGCTCCTAACCTCACAATCAACGGCCTCCCCGTCCCCTCCTCCTCTATATCATCCTCCAAAACCGACTCCGAACCAATCTACGAACCCTTCGACACCCGCAAACGCCGTCGCCTCGCCGACCTGACCACCCAAGAAGAGAAGCTCCTCGAAGAAGTTGCCTCGCTGAAGCGCTCTGTCCCAGCCCTAGCAGCTACGAGGCGCGACAACGCGCTCACAGACGCGTTGAACAGAGATGATGAGGATCTGAGGAAGAGGCTTGAGGAGGTGAAGGAGGAGGCGCAAGAGGAGGGTGCCATGTTGGATGTGCTGGAGAGGCAGGAAGGGGTAGAGGAGGGTTGGAGGGGGGCCGTTGAGGGGTTGGGGAGGTTGAAGAGAGAGATGCCGGCTGTTGTGGCGAAGATGGAGCGGGCGAGGGTGGCTGGAGAGTATGTTGTCACCGGAGGGAGATCGTGAAGAGGTTGCGGGGACTGGTTTGGCGTTACATGTGTTTGTTGGTATATCGGTCGGTAACGGGCGTTGGGATGAAGGTTTCTGGGAGATATCCAAGTGATTGAGTCATGATTTCGGTGCACTCGGAGCCGTCGTACATATCAGAGTCAATGGAACGAAAAAAAAAAAAAAAAACTTCACGCGAGTAGACATGGGTTTACCGTGTCTGATATGATGAAATCACATGGCATGTATTCTTCTGCGCTTTTTCTATCAAGAGACCTCCTTCAGATCGCTCGCTCACTACTCCACACACCATTCGCCGCCCAGCTCCAAACTTCACACGCCCATCCCTGTTCTTTTACTTTTCTCAATCAATTTGCTCAATTCCAGTGTTGTAGGCATCTACGCAGCAGCGGGCTGCTTAGCCCCGTCCGTCGCGGGGACAGTCTCGGTCTCCGGGCCAGTGGTGACCTCAGGCTTCTCAATCTCAGCGGGCTTGTTCTCGATCGTGGCGTCAGCAGCTGGGGCTGCCTCCTTCTTGATCTCGCGCTTCGCAGGCTTGGCCCACTCAGCCTCGCGCCACGGGCCAGCATCGCTGTTCTCGCAGCCACCAGGGCACTCGCAGGTACCGCCGAACTGCTTGGGGAGGTTCTCGGCAGGGATTTGCTTGAGGACCTCAGACTGGTAACCGCTGCCAAGGACGTGGATCTTCTGCACGGTGACGGGGTCGAGCCAGCCCTTGACAACACCCCAGACGGTGGAGAAGCCCCAGGGGGCGTTGATAAGGTACATCTTGCCGAGACGCTCGGGGTAGTAGTTCTGGGAGATGACGGAGGCCTGGCGGACGTAGGAGTAGACCTGGGGAACACGGGTGATGGCGACGCCCTTGAGGTCGATGATAGAGCAGCAGGTCTCGAGGAGGTGACCGGCTTTGCGGGAGCAGGCGGGGAGACGGGGGTCGGCGACGCGCTCGTACTCGACGGCGAGGTTGTTGAGCATACGCTCGCTGGTGGTGATCTTGTACATGGCAGTCAGGTCGATACCGCCGAGGGTCTCGATGTAGATTGGGCGGCCATCCTGATCTGGGTCAGTATTGGGATGCAGGCGTGTCGAGGGATGGCAGCGCTTGCTCATACCTTGTCAGTCTTGTGGTAGAATTGCTTGTAGTACTCGGCAAGGTCCTTCTTCTCGGGGTATTCCCAGGTGGCGGCGAGGGTATCGAGGTCAATATCCTTGCGCCACTTCTCTGTGTCGATAAACCTGGAGCAAATTGGGTCAGCTGAAGGCTCGTTTGCGGTATGGCGTATGGAAGATGCTTACATCTGCTTGGAGGCGTTGACATCAAACTTGCGGGCGCGGAGGAATCTCAGCTGGAGAAGCACATGTCAGTACAGAAAAGAGGATAGCAGCGTCATTCTCGAGAGGGGCACCAACCATGGTCAGAGTATCGAGACGCTCGGTATATCCCTCAGCCTCAAGCATCAACCGCAGCTGGTGAACCTGGGCGATGTGCTGCTCGGTCAGAGCACCAGGGTGACCGGGCTGCGGGTCAGGAGCCTGGGTAGGGAAGTCATAGTCGTCGTACTTGGGGTCGAGATCCATGGTGGCGGTCTGGAGGGGTTCGAAGAGGAGTAGCAAGCAAGTTAGATGCGATGTAGGTTATGTATTGATTCGATTGGGAGGTGAATGGCGATGGGGGTATCTCTTTCGTGGGAAATGTACGGAGAAGAGAAGGAGATGAGAGAGATATGAAGCTCGCTACGATGGCTGGCGGATCCAAGGGGCGGTGGGACAACGACGAGATGATGTTTGGTTGCCCCTCGACGACGACCGGGGCCCGGGCCAGCCTGCTAAACCCTTAGGGGGCGAAATTTGGTGGGACCCCTCAGGTGAAGGAGCGCCTCCAACGGCCACTGAGGCGCGGGGACAGCGCTGAGGCCAATGGAGGTGTACGATCTGCTCCAGGGGTCTGGGGTGAAGAGATTTAGGGTCCTGGATGGAATCACATGTGAAGGCGATGATATAATTTCTCGTTGATTTGTGAGGCGATTGCAAGTTATTGGAGGAAATCTTTGTCCAGGGAAGAGATTCACACGCATTCCGGTATTACAGACCACCTACGTTACTTCACCTGGCTACAGCCCTTCAGAGGCTGCGTACACGCTACTGACATCATCCACGCAAGCACACCAAAAGCAATGGATTGCGGGTGCCTGAGTTCAATGAGGTAGCAAACGCCACCACAGACTTCCACTCTCTTTACTCCATCAGGCAATTACCATTCAGTAAGTTGGAACGTGGTGAAGCCAGTCTCTTGCCATCTCGAGGCTGCGTCATAGGGCACGCACTGCCTTGTAGTCTAGGTTTGACGATTTGTTGACGAGATCATCTCGCCAACGATGCTGCTTATATTCGGCTTTCCACTCTTCAGGAAGGTAGCATGATAGATCTTGGACCGAAAAGCCCGTACGAGAGGCTTCCTGGCGAGGAGACACCTTGGCCAGGAGCCAAGTCATGTGATCTATCACGTGACCAGAAACATTCTGGTATAAGTGCAACACTTGGAGGTCTCTCTTGTGTCAGGCCGGAAGATTTACTGAAAGTCTTGATGAATATCATGATAATGTGAGCTCTATGGGCCATGTAGCTATGCAAGAAGTCGAAGAGTAAAGCAGTATGCGTTGTGATGAGCCAGGCTTGTGTGAAGCTGACCCTTGAGGATGGGTCTCGAAAGATGAACCAACACCGAAGAGAGACGACATTTTCGAATCTGTCAAGTCTTAGTTACCTGCCTCAATCTGAGGAACATTGAGATGTGTTAGGCACCGGAACTTCCTGACACCGTCGTAGATGACCTGGCCACGGTTGCACGAGTAGCTGTTCGCCGGAAAGGGCAGGCAGTTACCGTAGACCTGTCCATCAGTGCCATACATGTCGTAGTTCCTGTCGCGGTAGATAGCTAAAGCTTCATGTTAGCCTCCTGATTTGTCTAATAGATAACGTTATGCAACTCGTCTTGTTGAAGTGGCATAGAGGGTCGTTTGAGAAGTGCATTTCCAGCTCCTCAATGTCCGTCACAGCACTGCCATCGAAGCAGCCGCCCTTGCAACGGAATCCGGTCCTAGAGCTGACATCACTTCTGCTGAAGTAGTTCTTTGAGTTCTCAACATCAGAGCAACTTGGGTCATTGGAGTAGATGCTCCATGTCTCGTGGGCGTCGCCCACCGGAGTGGCTCCAGACTCTTGGCCTAGGTAGATGTCGAAGTTGGCTGTGGCAACGGTGGCGCAGGAGATGAGAAAAGTGGCGGAGAACTTCATTCTAAAGAGTGTTGGAGGTAGAAAAGAAGATGATTCTGATAATGGATTTGAGAGAACATGCGGATGAGATTGGTGAATTGGGTCAGATTGCTTTATTGTGGGCAGATTCCAAGACCTTTATACTTTTCAAAGAGTTCAAATCTGCGACAACAGCAGGTTTGTTGTTTTAGGAACGTGCTCAAGCTGCTTACATCCTCGCCCTACTCCGGCAATGATGATCACGATGAGGTTGACTCCATGAGCCTGTGTCTGACCGCCAAGGGATAAGTGGAAACAGAACACATGAACTCGTTAACTGCTGGCTTTCATTCCTAGGTCCTCTGGGGTGCTACAAGCCAAGTCAAACGCAACGACTGGCGTATGCCGCGGCGCCATCTGAACGCATGCTCACCAGCGAGCTTCAGCTGGCGATTAGTCCAACGCCCACTGTTGGCTTATGTGTGCAACATACATCCGCTTTCTACCCCAGAACGGCGAGAATCAATACGAATAGCCCGGGGACTAAACACTGGAATAGCAAACACAGTTCAGGAAGGCTGCACATAGGAGACTGTGTTGACGAGTCAAGGGGTCATACATCGCATCAACTTGGCGTAAGCCGTTCTGTATCGATCCTTGGCGTGTTCTAGCTATAACAACTTTAGTCTCCCTGTTCCAAGCATCTTGGCAATACCAGCAGTTGGTACCAGTCTAGCTTGGCAAGCCAAAGGATGAGAATAAGTGGCACTGGCAGTCCGCATTCGAATGATAGGTCAAGAAGGATCCTAGCTGATGTAACGCGAAAGCGCCAGTATTTCCCATGGAAGTGTTGTGATGATCGTGATCTGCGCCAGCCGAGTCTTCCCCTTACCTTAGCGGAAGGGATATTGGTAGACAGGTTTGACTTCAACTTGCGATTGTGGGACGTCGTTGTGCACAAAGCTTGGATCTGTAACAAGTGATTCGAATGCAGACACAAGCAGCCATTATATGGGCGGGTGACAAAGAGTCATCTATCAGCAAGGAGGAGCTAGCAATGCCAAGTGCTTGGAATACCTCGCTCGGGGCACGAACAGAAGGAGCACGATATGCATATTCAGTCAAAGTAATTTTAATTGGCTTCATGATATCAAGAATGCCTACTGCAACGAGGGCACAATCGCACGAAGCCTCAAGCCTTGTTGCCAGCTCCGATGCCTCTCTAGGGAGTGCACTGCGAGTACCACTGGTTCTGCGACTTGCATGTTCCTGATGAACAGCATGTAGGACCACTCCAACCAGAGCCACCGCATTGTCCCCAGAGAGCAGAACATGACCCGCCGCCGCCACCACCGCCTCCGCTCGTGGAAGTAGGCTGAGGAGCACTCGAAGTGGACGAGCCACCGCCGCCGCCACCTCCTCCGCTGGCGTCGAGCTGGCTCTTGATGAAAGACAGAGCCTGCGAGCCGTAGATGCTGACGTATTGCTGATGATGGTTGGCATCGTTTCCGTTGCAGCAGTAGGGGTCCTGGGAGTCGCAGTAGGACTTGACCTTGCTTGCGTTGGGGCAGACGAAGCTGGAAGGACGGGCAGCGAACTGTGTTCAAGAGTCAGCAGATAGGTCATCTGATAAGGGAGGCTGGTACGTACACCACCCGCTCGGCAGGTGCCGACATTGTATGCCAGACCATACTGGTAGCGAGGATCACCCATGAAGATGGCGGCCTTAATCATGTTGACGGCACTGGCTGAGATGGGAACAGCTGTGCTTGAGATGCCGGAGTTCGGGTCACCACCTCCACAGATGGCGTTGTCCATGATTTGGCCACCCTAGCAGAGAAGGCGTTAGTTCTCCATACATTGCGCAAGTATTGAAGAATCACCCTTACCTGAGAGTATCCAATCAGAACAATCTTGGTGTTCGGGCAGCGCTGATTGAAGCTGTTCACGGCCGAAGCCACAGCAGCAGTACCTTGTCTAGCCGAGTCGCCATACTGAACTCCACCGCAGGAAGACTGTCCACCGCAAGCAGGGTACGTGATAGCCTCCGCCGTCGCGCCAGGGTACGCGCTCTGAACCTGCTGCACAAGCGCACCCGCAGAGCCGTATCCAGGACTGACAGTCGTCTCACGGGCGCCGAAGATGTGAATCGCTGGGCAGCTCTGAGCAGATGCGTGAAGCGCCTGCGTCGCCGCAAGGCCGAGTGTCAGCTTGAGATCGATCTTCATGTTGGGCGGATGCTCGATGGATCTGCTTGCTATCCAAGATCTTCCACCATCCCGCAAAGAGGCTGCCTGCAAGCTTGAACTTATACTTTGTCAAGTGCCATCCCCGTATCTCGCGTCCATTGCAAATCCAGCCCGATCATGAAGCTCGGTCGAGCGGATGACTTCCATTTTTACAACTAGCGGGTTGAAGTAATATCGCGAACCCAAGTTCTGGACACAAATTGTTATACACAGGAGTTTCAGGCTAAATTGCCCCGTGCTCCCTGACATCTCAACTAATCGGTGAGACCCCACGTATTCCAAGCCGGGAAGCTGTCAACAACTATATGATGTGGACTAGCAAGTCACGTAGCTGAGTGGCCACAACGGCTGCAAAGTCTGCCCACAAATGCGGGAACAATCGCGGGGTGTCCCGATTTGATCAGGAACGCAGTACCGAATGCCTTAAATTGGCCAAGTCGGAGACGTTGCCGAGTGCCGGGCAAAGGTCTGGACCTGGAGCCGCGTATTTAGCCGCTGCCAGCCTCTTAGTCGAAGGCAGGGTAGCGCGGCGCCGTGAGAGCGCAATCTATATAGAGTTGCTTTTATCGGTCGTAGGGAAGTGGAAATGTTTAGGATAGGAGTTGTGAGGTTCAGGAACGGCTCTTTAGCAGCGTCCTGTCTAGTCGTAAGAGGCCAAGGCTCATCATGGCCCCGCCAATGTTTCCTCCGCCGCTTCGGAGTACCCATCGCCACCGGTCAATCAGGCTGTTGAGTCTGGTGGGTTCAGCCTGTGACGTCGACGTAATGAGCAACCTCATTAGGACAGACGATACGATAGCGAAGTTGGAGGGCGAGACTAAGAAGGTTAGTGCAAGGGCAAGCTGGTGCCGGGACGGTTCTTGATTCTTACATTTGTGCCAGAAAGCGTTCCAAGCTCCGGCCTTCAGCTGATCCACGTAGTCGGCGACTTGTCCACAGCAGGACTCTACGCTTCGTCGGGCAGATTGGCGGCACTCTTTCCGGAGTTGCTTGTCTTCCTCGGTGCCATCCGGTGCCTCGAGAGCGCGTAGGATCGCCCGATGTATCAGTAGCTGAAGAGCCCAGAACGCGAGAACAAGCGAGGCGTTCCCGTCTAGTCTCGCACGGAGATGAGCAGGCGCTTGCGAGGACTGAGTGGCTGTGATGGTGTCCAAAGAAGACTTCCACGCACTGAGCCGATACTGTAGGTCGTTTGCCTTGGTCATTGTTCCTGCGAAGTCGCTCGACATGGCTCGAGTGGCTTTGACGGTAAAGAAGGTGGTTGTGGTATCGGAGAGAATCTGTGTGAGATCCACTAGATGACGGAATGAGGCCAATCTTGGAAGACTATCGGCATTTTGTCCGCCATCTGTAGACTCGCAGTCGGCATCTGTAAGCGGTAGGACATCAAAATCGTCGGCATGAATGTGGCTGGCCAGACCAGAGGTCGCAAAGTTCCACTTGTCCAAGACATACACTGCCCACCACAATCGCTTCCGCAGTCTCTTCTCCCAAGCTGGCATGCCGCGGACTGTCGACATATCGGTGGACATCCCTAGGGTTTGCGCAAGACTCACCGTCCAGGCTAGCAGGCTCCATTGGAACGGGGATCCTTGGACATATCGATCAATATTGTCACGTTGAAGCAACAACAGGCACGCTTGCAAAGTTGACAGCTGTGGTGTATGAACCTCTTGTGTTATAGCGAGCCAGCACGCGCGATAGAGTGTCTTGGCTGTAGGCAGGTCGACATCCAACATGGTAGAAAGTACGTCGTCGTATACCATGTAGGGCAGGGTCATAGCATAGAGAACGGCCTTGAGCGAGAGTGGCAGTGAGGCAAGGGTTTCCTCAGGTACGGCATCGTCCCGCAGCATGTAGCTGCGAGAAAGAATGGGGAAGGAGGGATAGATGTGTTGGAAGAAAAGCTTGATCAGACGAGCACCAACCCGGCTGCTGATCTTGTCCAGATCAGCTTGCATAGAGCGCAGTTCGTCCGGGTTGACTTGAGGCTCGTATTTATTGTAAAGAGTCTCTCGACCAAGCATGAACACAATTGGCCGTTGACAGTCAAGATCAGCTCCAGCGTTGGGGTCCCTGGGAAAGCGGCGGAAGTGGATATTGTCCGCGTGGATAGCCATGGCAGATCGTTTGAGCAGATGAGGATCACCTTCGCCACTGTCGCTGAGCAGCATGTACGTCCAGGTTGGCTGATCGAGAGGAAGCTCCCTGGCATTGCGGTTTGTCTCGGAGACTTGTGACGCTTCTGAGGTGTCTGAGTATGAGTCTTCATCTTCATTCTCATTCTCAGGGATATTGGGCGAAACTGAAGCTGGAAGAAAGCCGTGGCCTTGGCCGTACACAGCTTCGGCAGCTGTCAGTTCAGGGTGCATCTCCATCCTGTCTGGTACCATGCTCTGAGCTGCACCAAGATTCTGCTGCCGAGCCTGACCAGAGACCATCGGCCAGAGTGTGGAGTTGGAAGGATCTGCCAAATTGCATGTCAGCACGTTGCTCGAGAAGGCACTGTCTTAGACAGATTTACGTACCATCATGGCTCGAAGGGCCACCGGCGAACTCTGCCATATGGGCTCTTTTACGTCGCCGCTGAGTGAAAGTACACTGCAGACCTCTGGAACGGCAGGCATTGCACGGAATAGAGGACTCTACAACGCAGGCAGTCTTCCGGGAGCGACAGAAGTCACAGGACCGGGGGTTGCGGTTTCGCCGAGACAGGCGTGGCGTTGCACCGGTTATCGGTAAGTTGCTGCTCCCGCTGCTGTCCAAAGGCAGCTGGTCCGGGGCCATGAAGTCATTCTGCAGCGGAGAGAGGCCCAGACTCATGTTGGTATCGAACCGGAGCAGGTCCTGCAGGTCCAGGTCTCGCACCATGGAGTCGTCCATTGCATACGGTTGTCCAGGATTGGTGCTGGCATGAGCGTACGCGTTCACCTCGTGTCACCCCAGAGGCACCATTGACAGCTGACTGAAAGCCTCCGATACGAACAAGAGGGAAAAAAGCTTCAGTCGTATAACCGGGTGTTGGTTGGTGTTAGGAGGGAAATGGCGATCGTGAGGGCTGCGTTGGTCCTAGTTTCATGTCGTTGTCTCGGTGCCAATGCGCTTACCTCAGTTTACCCTACAGCAGCAAAAATGCTGCATGCTAGCTCGATTCACGAAGCCGGAAGTATTGAGCATCATATCGCAATAGAGATCAAAGGTGCCGATGGGAAACTTTAATCATGGTTGCGGTCGCTTAGTGTCTGTGAATCTGACGTGGTCCTCGGGAATGCAGTATGTTCCTGACCGTGACCATCCACAAAAGGTCGACCTGTTTTATTACGTATATATGTACAATTCTGGTTTAATCAATTCACATCTATGGTTACCGATTCGATGGCTCAAGATTCATAAAGGCGCAGGATTGCCTGCACACCTGTCCCCAACTTCTAGAAGATGTTCATCTTCCATCCTCCAGCGACACCCCTTGCAACACAGAAAGCAATTGAAGCAACGAGATAAAATGCTCCTCCAAACCAGATCAAACCTGAATAGTCACCGCCGTTGGCTTCCAGCACCGCAGCAGCAATAGGCACGCCAACTAGGGCACCGAAGCTCGCGACGAAGAAGGCAGTGCCATTCCGCTTCCCGAGATCTTCGACCTTGCATACTTGGCCAACGCAGACAGGCGTGAGACTAATGGCTGCTCCAGAGAAGAAGCCGAATAAAACGGCAAAGACTGTGATCCGAGTTTCGCTGCCGTAAGACTCTTGCCAAAGACCGAGGATGAATGCTGTGCAAGCAAGTGAGGTAATGCACATGGTGTTGAAGACGCCGAACTTGTCGGCGACGTAGCCTGGCAGCGCACGCCCTGGAACAGCTCCAGCATTGAGGAAGGCGTTGAGACGGTAAGCATCGCTATGTGACATGCCGGCGTGGATTGCGTAAGAGCAGATATACGTGTACGGGATGAAGACGGCGAACTCGATCAAGAAGACACCGACCGTTGTCAGTGCAAAGTTCGTCTCTCGCAGTGCCTTGAGGTCGACTGACGCGCCCGATTTCTTGTTCGGAGGGAGGCGTTTACGGAGGCATAGACAGGCAACGCTCAGATGTACCGCACAGATGAAGGCGACGATTCGTATCGCCCAAGGGAAGCCGATCCTGGGAGAGAGCTCCTGGATTATAAGAGGAAATGCAACCCCACCAAGTCCGCCGGCAGTGCACGCTACACCGGTGGCGAAGGCGCGTCTTTTATAGAACCATTGACCGATGGCAGCAAGGCTGGGGTTGAAGAGAAGAGATGCGGACATGCCACCGAGAACGCCGAAGGACAGCAAAATTTGGTAGAACTCTATGTTGAGTTTGTTAACGAGAGTCCCGCACTTCTCTATCTTGAGGGCGCACTCACCAGTTGAGAAGCTGAGGAATACCAGCGAGAGAACAATGCCAATGGATCCCGGTATGATCAAGACCTTGATATCATAGGCATCGAAGATAGGCCCGACCTGCGCGCCACAAAAGTAGAGAAAGAAGGCATAGCAGCTGAAAATCCATCCCGTAGTCGACTTGGGAACATATTTCAGTTCGTTCTCTGTTAACCAGGCCTCAAGAACTGCCAGAGTGTTGAGCAGGCCCATGGAGGGGATCATGGCACACCAGGAGCCGAGGACGATGGTCCAGGCGTGCCAGCCGCCATCGCAGCGTCCCTTCACTCCATTGGCGGCTGAATAGAGTTAGAGAAGTCGATCAGGGGGAAGAGTGCCCTGGGTGTGGGAACTAACGTTCTGTCATCGTTTCGTCAGCTTCGACTGGCATCTGCTCAGGAGCTGGTTTCTCTTGTTCTCCCCATGGCTCAACTCGCTGTACTTCCGCCATCTCAAGAAGAGAATTGGTAGTAGTGTTGCTGGGTTGTAGTTGTGGACCAAGTTCGGATATCACTTGTAATGGTGATGGCCCTGACAATAGCGAACAGACCAGCCAAACTTAGAAAAGGTAAAAGAAGAAGAAAAAGAGCGTCGTTATTGGCCTCTAACCCTGTGGCTTTCGCTTTTGCGGATTGCTCATCGCCACTGTTCAGAGTCCACCCAAACATCAGCTCACACGGGATATTTCCATCCGGGAATTGGAAAAGCACGCTTGCTGACGGATCAAAAAAACATTGGACCCTCCCCCTGCAGAGGCGACGATGTCGGCGTTCAACCATCGTACTCGCGATTGAGGATCCACAGCGTCGGATGTGATTAGCTCCACCCAATTCCGAGGCCTCAAGTTCCGATCTCCGATCTGATAAGATAAGTCTTCAGTATATACCGACGGTGACTGCGTGTACTGGCGAAGACTTCTCCGCACCCGGGTCAAATAGTTCGTGGCCTGCCGTCTTATCCGGGTAATTGCACTGGAAAAGTCTTGGGGAATTGCACAGGCTCAACGTGTCACCGGTATAGATGCGGGCAGCATGATCATTATAGCTTACTAATGCGCTATCATTGTACCACAACACGTAAGAAGTAGTAGGTTTACGAGATTAAATAATGAAGCAAGGCGTGGTTGCAATATCGCCAGAACTACGTTTCACGGGAACATGAACCTGGCTCTCTGCGGTAGCTGGCTAGATAGTGGAAGCCTAAACCATGTCACAAACCCTCATCGACACATGCACTGCATAATAAACCTGGCCTTGGTGTTCCCTTACCCCCGTAATGACTGATAAGACTTGCTAAGTCGCGAACGACAGGACGTACCACTAATTGTTAACCAAGGTTCATCTATCAGCCTGATGTATGACACGAAATCCAGCCCACTCATCCAAGCATCGTCGGCGATCCATAGCGTCGGATATCGGATTCCAAAGGCACCGAAACTCTGGTAGCTGGGCCTTTACTAGAGCCGACATGCGAGGGCTCTCACGCGGAGATTCTGGGGAATATGGGGGTGGTCAGACTCCCCAGACCCGTGTTCCGAAGCTGCCACACCAGGAAACCAACAAGTGAGCTGATGATGAATAGCCAAGTTACTTTTATGGAGCTATTGGCTTTCGATATGTACACGGACAAACTATGGGCCTAGATTAGTGCAATCGGCAGTCTTGTGACTTTGGGATTGTTGGCTGGTGAAGCGCTGAGGATCCCTTTCTGCAACCATCACACCACTCACGCGAGGCTTGAAGGAGTTGCGTATGCGAAGTACGACTCAATCAAATCCCAGCAGCAGAGATACATCCCAGTGAACGTACACATCGGTCCCGAGCTGTCCGCGCTGAACATGCATTAAAACTCGGGCCCCTATCTTGTCCATTGCACCACTCCCCCCTTTTCCAGAGCCTGCATCGGATCTGCTTCCTTCATTCCCTTTCCTTTCAAGAGTTTATCAATTCTCCAATTGGCAATATCATTATACTCTTTGGACTCGAATCACGTGCATACGTCTCCGTATCTCCCATTCACTACTGAACCCAGACGAAGCTCCAAAAATGGTTGAAGAAAGCGACCCGATGACTTCACCAAGCAAACCCGGATCCCAGGGACGCCCAGGTAGCCCAGACCTTGTATCAGAAGGAGATCTTGAGGTTCAGAGACGCACTCAGCACGGCGAGGTGGTCGTACCTGCTACCAGCCCGGGCTCCAGTGATATGAGAAAGCCCCATGAGGATGATCGACAGCACTACGTCGAGAAATCCGTAGATGACGAGACGCATCCTGATTACAATCATCGCGAGAATGGAGAAGAGACAAAGAATTCGACTCAATACCAGGGCAAGCGTGGCGCCTTGCGTCGACACAATCGCGTCATCACCCACCTGCTCATCTTCATGCTGTTCACCGGCTGGTGGATTACTTCACTCGTCTTGTACCGAAACGAGAAAAACTGGGTGATCCCTTTCCTTCTCTGGTTTGCGATCATTCTTCGTCTCGTCTTTTGTTATGTGCCGAGCTCCTACGTCTCTAGGCCCCTTGCTTGGGCTTGGGAGCGCACCGCAGTGGTTGTCTACAACGCCATTCCCCAGCGTTTCCGCAACCTGGCTGGTGCTGCGTTGGCTATTGGAACCATTCTATTGGGCTCCTTTGCCTCGGAGGAAAGTAAGGAAAACACGCGAGAGAACCGAGCAGTCAGTCTTTTTGGCATGGCTACGATCATCTTCGGGTTTTGGATCACAAGCAAGAAGAGGTCGAAGATCAACTGGCGCACCGTGATCGTGGGAATGCTTGCGCAGTATCTTATCGGCTTATTTGTGTTGCGAACAACGGTTGGCTATGATATTTTCAAGTTCATCGCCGACAGGGCCAGTGATCTTCTCGGATTCGCTGGTGATGGCGTGGCCTTCCTTACGGACGATGGTACTGCCAACCTGAAATGGTTCCTCATAGGCGTTCTGCCCGCTATCATCTTCTTCATTTCCCTCGTACAGGTCTTGTACTACATGGGAACGATCCAATGGCTGATCAAGAAGGTGGCCACTTTCATCTTCTGGGGCATGAGGGTTTCTGGAGCCGAAGCCGTGGTTGCCGCTGCGACCCCTTTTATCGGGCAGGGCGAGTCGGCAATTCTCGTGCACCCCTTTGTGCGCCACATGACAGACGCTGAAATCCATCAGATCATGACTTGCGGGTTTGCTACAATTAGCGGATCTGTTCTTGTGGGATATGTCGGCCTGGGTCTCAACGCACAGGCACTGGTCTCGTCCTGCATCATGTCTATTCCGGCCTCCCTCGCCATCTCTAAACTGCGATACCCTGAGACGGAAGAGGCTCTCACGGCCGGACGGGTTGTGGTGCCTGAGGACAACGAGGAGTACAATGCCGAAAACGCCCTACACGCTTTTTCCAAGGGAGCCTGGTTTGGTCTTAAGATTGCTGGCAGCATCCTATGCTCATTGTTGTGCATCATTGCATTCGTCGGCCTTGTCAACGCTCTTCTCACTTGGTGGGGACGATACCTCGGTATCAACAGCCCGAACCTGACGCTGCAGCTCATGTTGGGATATATCATGTATCCTGTAGCCTTCCTTCTGGGCATCCCTCGCAACGGGGATCTCCTCAAAGTCGCCCGTCTCATCGCAGAAAAGATCATCACAGTAAGCCAGTCTAAACATGTCAAACCCTTTCTGGTACTAACGTGGGCTGTCCATCAGAACGAGTATAACGCTTTCAGAGCCTTGTCAGACGATCCTGATTATGCCGACCTGTCCTCTCGCTCCCGCCTTATCGCAACCTACGCTCTCTGTGGGTTCGGCAATATTGGGTCGCTGGGTGTTCAGATCGGAATTTTGAGTCAGCTCGCGCCGTCTCGAGCCGGTGATGTTTCCCGGCTGGCTATATCAGCTCTGGTGTCTGGCGTGATGGCGACGCTCACATCTGCTACTGTGGCTGGTCTTGTTGTAACCGACCAGCTGGATAGTTTCATTTCCAATTAGTGAGCCTGTGTGCATAAGGCTTATCCGAGGATACGGTGGAACTACTGCTCAGTGGAAGAATGATTGTCTAGTTTAGGTCCTGGTAGTGCTTTCTTCATACGAAATCCTCATCGACGTTGTGTTGCCAGCCAGTAGCTTCCGAGGTTACCTTGCCGAGTTGCTAATTACCGAGTGGCATTACTATTTGTTCATCGAAGCTTTGGCCAATTTCCTATTCTGTGATCAATTCTAGGTGTGCTCTGCCTTGCCACAAGTAAACAAGAGCTAATGAGGAAAATCTGCCTTAGTACAAGCAGTATGATTACCTGGCTGAGGTCGAGACCCGCCTTCGCTGTCACTGATGCTGCTTACCCACACTTTGAGTAGGGACGCTCGCAGCGTCGTCCAGTAAGCACTAATTTCGGGCATGCAGATCGTCTTCGTTCACACTTTACCATTCGTGCGCGCTATAAAGTTTAAGGAGAATTAGTTATTCTGTAAGAGGGGATATGTGGGACCGGATCGTACGCTGTCATCGAGTGCCTCTTCAAAATTGATTGCGAGGAAGTAAAGATCTCCTTGATTAATAGGGATGCCATTTGCTCAGATCGGGACCTGTGGCAATCGACCTTTCCAGCGTGTCGCTGACACGTCGTGTCGCGTTCGGCTGAGGTAGTTGAAAGTTAACAAAATTTCCGGAGAGAAGCATCGTCGTGATTTACGCCACATTCGCACAACAGTCCTGATCGAGGAGGATCTGGAACATTGGGCAAGCCGAAAGAGTCTTCGCGTCGGTCCTAGCTGAACTGGTCAGCGAGTCATGGCTGTAAGCAGAGAGATGCTGTTGGCTGCTTGTTCAGCCCTGTGGTAAATGGCGCCAATTTAGACCAATTTAGACACCCGCGGCTGAGTCTGATTCGACGCTATTATCATAAGGAGGCAGAAAGATACCCCGAAAGGCGTCAATCACACGAGAGCGATCGGTACAATGTGGCTGTTAAGGGGTTATGCTTATTCTTATTTTTAAATGAGGAAAAAATGCCTTGCTCTGCTCAATAAGGTAGGCCAGCGATGAATAAGTGTCCTGCCTGCGAACCTCTCCTCGCCCTGGCTTGGCGACGAAGTATCATCTGTGCTTGGCTATCGTCACTATTGCCTTGGTGTTTTCAACTTCATACGTTCATTTTGTTGCATATTACCCTCCATTGTCTTCTTTTCAACCTTACAGAAGTCACAATGATTCCCAGTCTCATCCTACTCGCCTTTGCTGGGGTCGGCTCTGCGGCTGGCACTGTGGCCCTCAAGGGCTTCAGGGGCCAGGCATCCTACGCAAACACAACACTGGTACGGCGGCAGTCCTGTCCATCTGGTCAAACCACCTGCGATCTCAACTACTGTATCGAAGACGATGCCTCGTGCTGTTTCGACGGCAATGGTGCGTCCTGCGGACCCGGTGATCGCTGCGTCACCGGAGGCTGCTGTCCCATCGGCGAAATATGCACGGGCGAGGCCGAATGCGATTCCGGACAGACACTCTGCGGAACTTTCTGCATTTCTGACGACGACGAATGTTGCGATGACGACAAAGGCTTCTTTTGCACTGCTGGAGATTCTTGCTCGAGCGATGGACTTTGCGAAGTAGGCACTGGAGGCTCTGGCGGTAGCAACAGCAGCGACGACAGCAACAGCAACAGCAGCGACGACAGCGACAATAGCAGCGCTGATGACGATAATACTTCCAGGCTCTGCTCACGCAGCCCCAAGAAAGGAGGCAGCGTCGATATCAACTCGGATGGCGGCGGTGATGACGGTTGCGACGAACCAGACGGTGCTGGTGTTCTGAATATCCCGTACATGCTCATTGGTCTTTTCGCTTTCATGCAAATCTTTGTTTGAGCGAGCCTTCCTATCTTTCTTATTATTTACTTTTCCAAAGTCTTGTGTTCCTCATCTATTTATTCGACAATGTGGGTACATGATAAGGGAGGGGTTCTTCATGTCTACTGGCAGATGCTACCAGAGGGCGGATCTGAAAATTTGTGTGTAATTTCGAAGGGAATGAGAAGAGATTTCAATCTCTGAGCGGGCCTAGCTACTTATAATGACCTCAAGATAAATTGAGAAGCTTCTGTCTCAGTGAATCATTGCGTACAGGGGGCTTGGAAAGTCTAATTTCATCGTCCTCCCAATCTCTACCTGCATCATGTGAAACCGTGGGCGGCGTCCGAATCATGGACTTATTAAATAACAAGAAATTCCCCAAAGACCATTTCAAATGCTCTCGTTGGGGGTCCAGACAGATATGAGCTCACCGACTTCCTCGGGCAGAGAATCTTCAGCAACCTTCTATCGCTCGCGGGCTGTCGGGTGGAAGTCGGAGGCTCGGAGTGGGTGACGAGGCGCGACAGAAGGCCCGGTATCATAGCGTTTCCGCCTGACATTACCCGGGTGAGGATTTCTCGCTAGAACTATTAAGCGGCTTCGATCCGCAACCGTTAATTGTTGATAGTAGAGCTAACGCTTGGGGCTGAAGACTACGAGTAAGAAGGCTTGATAACCACCCTCAAGCATTATTGATACATGACGTCGACTTACAGGTCCTTACGGTCAAGCTTTCTCAAATATTCTAGAGATGGGAATCCGCATGGTTTGCTATAGTTTTGCTAGAATACGATGCTGCCAGATCCGTGTAAGTGGTCCCTTGCTCCCAAACACAGGGTCGGCATACGGCATAGCGACGTTCTCAATCTCCTCCGAGAAGCCTTTCGGGTCCTTTCGGCCAGTCTCATTCCTCCAACGTGGACAGTTCTATCAACGGAATGGAATTAGCACATGGATACAGAAGCAACATAAACCTGAACATGGAGAGGAGCGATACCTTGGGGTAGACTCCGATGTAACGATAATCTGGTGAGCTCTCTATGGAAGAGTGAGCTGTTCCAGCTGGCAGTACTATGACATCGCCAGTCTTTACAGAGACTGTTTGGCCCTTTCCATCCTTGATCTGTCCAATGAGCAACGTAGATGATCCTTGGAATATGCCTGGTCCATCTGTTTCAGCCGCGGCGTGCTATGGCAAGGAAACACATTCTTATGAGAGCGGTATGTAGCGACTCACCATAGCACTCATGAGTGTTAGGGTGGAAATGTCTTATTGCTATATGCCCCCAAGTTCCCTGGTACGCCATAACTATTAGCTCGATCACTCAAGATTTGGAGACTCAATTTGCAGCACGGACCCTATGTTCCCACTCATGCGCGGTCAGGAAGACCTTGGCGCTTTCCTCATCACGGGGGAAGGGCAACACATCCTGGTAGTGTAAGACTGGTAGCCGACTGTTGGGTGCATCGCGAGTTGGCGGCAGAAAGTAACAGTGGACGGCTTCCGACATGGTAATAGGTCCAAGTGTGAGCTTATCTGAGCAGCTGAAAGCAAGGCCAAAGAACTTGGTGATCCCGGCAAGGTTCGAGACAAATACCCCTACTCGTAGTCTTCTTGTAAAGACCGGTTTAGAATCATGTCTCACGCTATCGAACATGGTAGGCGTCGCGTCCGGATCCTCAACACGGAAGGCGGTCCGGATCCGGGCCACCCATCACAGCAGTTGTCTGTCCGTATCTTCTTCCTATCTCCCATAGACGAAATAGCTGACACGCTATTGCGCGCCGCTATCTTCGCAGCCCACTTTAGTGCTATCTTTGCGGGGTACAACCAAGCTAATGTATCTTTCCCCAGATTCACCTGGATTTGCGGCAGCTCGGCTTGATAGGGATCCAAGGGACAGCAACCCATTGGTCATGCTTATAAAGTCGTTGACATTGCACAGGAAGATCCTGTCTTCTGGCGCAGATCGTCTACATCCAGTGACTGTACTCTTTCTTTTGCCCAGAATTTCAAGACACCTTCCTCTACGCTCGTACGGTCTTCCAGGACAGTGTGTGTGCAAACCGCCATGGCCGACTCTGGTGATAACAATACTCCTCAGGAGAGTGGCCTCAGCATCGACGAAAAAAAGCCTTCCGACATCGATCAGATACAGAGCCATGCAGAAGGCTCCATGTTTACGATCCAGGTCGGCAAAGACAACTTAGCACGTGTGGATGAAGCCATTGAATCGATTGGCTGGGGAAAATATCACTGGCAACTGGCTGTGACATGCAGCTTCGGATTCCTTGTTGACCAGGTAGCTCTATCGTTGAAGCTCGTATGAACCGTCCGCTGACTCTGGGCTTGACTTAGTCGCTTCTGGTTGCCATTAGCTTGGTGACGCCCTCGGCATCTCTGGAGTTCGGTCCAAAGTACGCAACGCTTCTGCCGGCCTCGGAGTACGCTGGTCTTCTCGTTGGCGCCATTGTTCTAGGCCTACTTGCGGATAACTTTGGAAGACGTCTGGTCTGGCAATTGAGCATCTTCGGTGTCTCCATCTTTGCTATGATCGCAGCCAGTTCACCCAGCTGGGCCCTCCTCAATTTCTGGGTAGCCGTGGCGTCTTTCTTCGCGGGTGGCAACCGTAAGTGATCTGCATCGCTGATAGCGAATCCTTTGATCATCTGACTGACCATGTTAGTCGCCATTGATCTCGCTGTCCTTGCAGAAAGCATTCCCCGATCTTGGACCTTCATGTTATCCGGCCTGGCATGTGTCTGGGGAATGGGCAATACTTACGCTGGGATGGTTGGTGCGTTTCCCAGGCTCTTCAGCTCTTATAAGGCTGATCTATGTCCTTGGTGGTATCACTGACTCAAAGAGAATAGCGTGGCCTCTACTCACAAATCTTGGTTGTCCAGCTGGGTCTACGCCTGAGAATTGCAGCAAGTCGCAGAACATGGGATGGCGGTATCTCTACATCATTCTCGGAGGTACATGCCTGATCTTATCAATCATTCGCACCTTCGTTCTTCGTTCCAAGGAATCTCCTCGATGGCTCATGAGCACTGGAGAGGTCCAGGCCGCAGTGGATGTTCTCAACGCCATCAGTGCCGCCAATAAGTCGGACTATACCGCGACTGTGAGCGACTTTACGGCGTCCACACAGACCCTGCAGCAGACGAAGTCCCTGCGGGAGAACCTGCATAGGATGAAAAGACTCTTCAAGGGCCCGAAGCAAGCGCGCTTGATGATTTGTCTGATCCTCATATGGATGCTTGTCGGAATAGCGTAAGTGGCATTTTCCCAAGCCTGCATCTTGAGGTTCATCTGCTGAAAGGACTCATCTCCAGTTATCCTCTCTACATCGTCTTCTTGCCATATTACCTCGCAGAAAACGGAGCTGCACTTGGTAACACGAGCAACTATATCACGTATCGCGACTTCGCTGTTTCCTCGGTAGTCGGCATCTTAGGTCCTGCTTTGGCTATGTGGATGGTAGCTTCGAGGCTCCGCTCTCGGATCTCTATCATCATTTCAGCTGCCGCTTGCGTCGCATTTGGAGGTGCCTTTACGACAGTTAAGAGCGAAGTCCAGAATCTCACCTTTTCATCTCTTAACGGGTTCTGGTTGAACGCGCTTTACGCTATCATTTACGGGTAAGTCTCCAACTCATTCGCGGCTTCAGACGGGACCAGACGACTCAGACTCGCTGGCATTAGATATACTCCTCAAGTCCTGGACGTTGACAACCGGGGCCTCGGTGCCGGACTCTTGATGGCTTTGGGTAGACTTTCGTCTCTCAGCGCTCCATTCATTGCGACGTTTGCAGACGTCACATCGTCAGCCCCGATTTGGGTGTCCTGCGGCTGCTATGCCGCTATCGGGCTGACAGCATTGGCACTGCCCTTCGACACGACTTCTTACAGCCGTAAGTCTAAGTAAGTTCATCGCGAGAGACCTCCGGTAAAGGGTGTCACTCCGAGTTAGTAGCAAGGAGAAGAAAGTCAGTACCAGGAGCGCCAGCGTGGCACAAACGTTGGGGGCGATCCTCGCCAATATCTCGTCATGTGCCGTTGAAAGAACGCTGAAAGACGCTTTCTTTGTATCTGTCAAGCTTTAGTAGTTCTTTTCCCTTCACGATCATTAGTCATTACTTTTCCTCTACTCTTCTTTAGTGCCGCTATATAAGTTCAAGTCCCCAAGGGTCAAAATCATTATTTAGTTCCTTATCTACTTGGAATGTGAGGGTTTGCGGAAAACAGAATACAAAGAAGACATCCCCTGACATATTTACTAAGTTTCTTGGTGAATGATCATGCTATATACAGTATGACAAGCCTCAAACCTTTGTAGCAAGTAGTTTAGAGCGGGCGACTGGATAACGCAAGTTTATTTACCCTCTATCTGGGAAGCCACTGCTCCTGAAAGTACGAAGCTATGTCACACCGGAACTGTAACCTCTGGCGTAATTTCTCGCAGCTTGGTTTCCTCCTTGACGCCGTTGCTAAGAAAAGCCTTCTTGGTCATCCTATTCAATAACGGTGTCTGGCCCCTGCTCTCAACATCATCAAGACTAGGCTTCTCAACCTGGTCCGGGTTATCGATCCTAGGCAGATACCTCTCGGGCAATGGTGTTCCTTTCCACAAATAGTAGCTCTTGTCAGACTCTGGGTGGGCAACTGTGTTTGCCGTAAAGAGCCATTCCCGTTCCTGGAGACCAAGAACATCAAGCTCAGGCTTCTCAACCCAGGACTGGCCAAGGTTCCAGTAAGCATAGCGATTGCCCTTGTACTTCCAAACATAATCTTCCCAGCGCCCTTCGGTGAGTACTTGGAGGTAATGAAGGGAGCTGCCTGGCCAGACAGCAGTGACTTTGCCGTTAGGGCCGCTCTTATCTAAATAGGGTCAGCCTAATGTACCGGTTGAAGCGGCTATTGGCCACGACTCATTAACTTACACCAGCTACGACAAGTCCCAGACCAGACAAGATCTTTCATCACGTTTTGCGTATGTTCGTTGAAGTCAGCCTGGGCTTCGGGTCGCACATCGAACGACTCGACACACTCCCGAATAACCTTGCGCAGGACCCTGATGAAGTAATCAGCAGTCCCCTCAAGTGATCCTGTGAATGACATCAGTTGATGTGAACAGCTGTTATGGGGAACGGCGGTGACTAACCCATCACGCTGCCGTTTGCGATCGGCGTGTTGGGTCCCAGGAATGTCATGTAATTCGGAAAGCCGGAGACACCAGTACCCATGTACGAGGTTGCCTCGGTTCTCCATAGGTCTTGGAGGTTGACATTGTCAAGCCCAATTATAGGGAAGCGAGGTGTGAAAGAGGTATTGAACCCTGTGGCCGCGATAAGGATGTCGGCTTCGTGAAGTTTGGTCCCCACGATGACTCCTTGGTCCGTAACTTCACTGATGGGATCAAAGACTGGCTCCACGTTGGGTTTCTGCAAACTAGACAGCCATGCCTCGCCCGGACTGATTCGGCGGCAACCGGCTTCAAAGTTCGGAATGAGTTTCTGCTGCAGAGCCTCGTCTTTGATCAATGTCTTCATCCTCGCCTCCAGTTGTGCACGGGTGTTGCGTTGCTCGTCGCTGTCCTTCATGAACATAGGATAGGCACCGTTGAACTGCTCCTCGATCCCCTTTCTCATCTTGAGATAGGCTTCTTCGTTCCACTTGAAGCTCTGTTTCTCCTCCTCGCTGTAAATGTGGGTAGCGTCAATGCCAGGAGCAAGGCCAACAGGAGGTGAGATCCATGAAGGTGTCCGAATATAGACTTGTATCTTCTCCGCGATCGGTTGAATCTTGGGTAGCATTTGGATAGCACTTGCCCCAGCGCCAATTACAGCAACTCTTTTACCTTGCAGACTGACCGTGCTATCCCAAGCAGCAGAGTGGAGGAGGTGACCACCAAAAGAGGACAGTCCTTTGATAGCTGGCATCTGCGCATCGTTCAAGATGCCGCTCCCGTTGATGAGGACCTCTGATTCCACTGTCTTGCCGCCCTCTATATCGACTGTCCATGTTGCAGTTGCTGCTGACCACCGCGCTGATGTGACCCGACTATTGAACGAGATGTAGCGTTCGAGATCATGATAAGCTGCAACGCCCTTGAGGTAGGCCTGAATCTCTGCAGCAGGGGCGTAGCTAGAAATCGGTACTTGTCAGTTCACTTCAGAGGTTCAAGCCACTGCTCGAGTCAGGAGGTCTTGGGCTTACAAGCTTGACCAATGGGGATTGGGACAGAATGAGTATTGATACGAGTGCGCTGGGACATCGCAAGCGCAGCCTATCTGGGTCAGTCGTCTAATTTGGAATCCTTCACCGAAAGATAAGGGCATACTGACCTGGATATCTGTTCTCAAACCAGGTTCCTCCCAGTTCCTGAGACTTTTCGAAGATCCGAAACTCAACCTGCTCGCCGAGGTGTTTGCGGAGCTTGTAAGCTGGAAGTAGTAATTGCGTTAGTGATACAAACAAACACGTTCGCCTTCTCATTCAGTCCTTTTCTTACATATCAAGATACCGGAGAATCTGCACAATGGTTTGTTTAGTCTTAAGAGTGCCCACTATCAAAGCCAGCCTTTGAACTCACCCAGCACCAATGATCGTGCAGCGTAGCCGCCTTGCACTAGGTGAAGTTTGTTCGTTGCTCATATTTCTTTGTTCTGCTTGCAGGCAATACAATCGAATTCATCTTGATGAGACTTTACAGACGCCCCTTAGTAGTTCATCTATACCGTCTAGAGCCACTGAGGCACTAAGATGGAAGGGTCATGCACCCGGTCCGCTTCCGGCCGGTCTTGGGACGATAACCGACCCGAGAGCGTGAAAGTGGCTAGCTGTGCTAAATCTGTGGAAATCCGGGAGGCCGGCGATGCCGAGCGACTACTGGCTTATCTATGATGACTCGTGTGACCTTCAATCATCCACTCAAGCCGCGCACGGGACTGCCTATCAGTGATACGATCCGATGTTCGGTCTCGACTGCACCTTGCACTCTCTACAACACGCTTGTCTGTCTCAACATACTCTCCCAGCCTGGTGTCTTGGGTTTCGTGTTGCAGCGCAGCCTCTCATTTACGCTGGCATACAAGTCTGGCTCGGACTGCATCCTCTGAACTATTGACAATGGTATGATCAAAGCCGAGTGATCCCAGAGGTGTCAAGCTTTAGAACAAAGTCACTGAAAGGAATATCATGAGTACTCGATATTGTTGTACGACAGATGTGCGTTTTTTCGTCAGTAGACATAGGATTCTAAGCTTTAGGGGTGTCTAAACTATATGCGACCAACTTCTACAGCTTTGACATTTCATGGTCGGTTAAAACCCGCAGCTTTGGTCCAGCACGGCTCCCATCTCCTCCCTTCAGCATTGTAGATATCGAAGACGGCGATCTCAAGCGCCATTTATGGCGAAGATCGTGCGCGGCTGTGTTTTCGTAGCAGTCGGCGACGTAGCGACCAAGGACTGGAAGGAACTTGAAGGCACTGGTGATAAAAAACAGTCAGTCCTATTCTGTACGATCAGCAATTGGGACAAAGACTTACTGTCCTGCTCCCCCTGTTGCAAAGAACAGCCCTTCGACAGACGGGTGGTGGTCTACCACGAAATCGCCTTCTGGGGTATCAGAGTACCAGCACAGGCGGACGTTCAACCACTTGTGCTCTGCAAACTGAGGCACAAGTGCACGGAGGCCTTCCCGAAGACCAGCCTCGGCATCTTCCGGTAGCCATGAGTTTTGAATACCATTGGAATCACGTTTCGGTGAGGAAATAGGCCGTCCCCCACCCTCAGCTGGAAGAGCTGTCGCGTAGCCATATCCATGCCGGGCAACTTTCAGGACATTTGTGCCCGGATATGGGGGAAAGACAAAGATTCCAGTGCTGAGGTTGATAATAACAGGCATGTTCCTGATAGTGTCCGCCTCTTCGGGTGTAAGCTGGATGAAGCCCACAGGCTGCCCAGAGGCAGTAGATGCGTGATCGACCTGGACGAGGCGATTCGTCCAGGCGCCAGTTGCGAGGATAACCTGATCGGCGAAAATCGGGCCTCCCTCAGCCACGTTCACACCAACCACACGGCGCGAATCGTATTTGAGAGAAAGGACTCTCCCACGAGGTCCTGTAATGAAAGAGATGCCCATCAAGTCGCACTGTTTGCTGAGTTGGCGGATCGCCTGTTCTGCATCTGCCCACCCGCCCTCTTGATTCACGTAACCCTGGCATCCAGAAAGCTCAGCCTGAACATCAGGATATATTGATCTGATGGCCTCTGCATTGTCAAAGACATTGCTTGGGTTTCCCTTGGCTTCGTTGACTTCCTTAATCTTCTCGAGATAGGGGTGTCCAGCCTGTCCGGCTAAGATAACGAATCCCGGTGAATGATAGTGATCCTTGTATTCGGTGCTCCAACCCTTTTGGGCTTCGATAGCCATTTTAGAGTAAAGTTCATCAGCGTAATCAACGCGAATCACTCGTGAAATATCGACGCTGCTGCCATCCACCACAGGTGGCTGGTATCGATCAAGAACAGTGACATGTTGATACCCACGCTTCCTGAGTTCGAGGGCAGTAGTGAGACCAAAAACTCCTGCGCCGACAATGAGAATTGTCTTGTCTTTTGCGACAGGGTTTCTAGAAGTCATGGCGTCTTGTGATACGAATGAAGTTGGAGATAGAGGTGCTGGGTATTGTTGGGGATTCCGGCTGAACTGGTTCGAGGTGTGATAATGCAATGCCTAGTAAGTCGGAGACACATAGATATGCTATCTCCCATCGGAAAATGAGCTCAATAGCCTTTTCCTTCACGAGAGTTGGAAAGCCGGGTTGCACCGCAACAGGGACAGGGCGAGATCATGAGTTAGAGGCGGGTGGGTACGGAGGACGGTCCGCCTTCCGGGCCCATCTCGGATCGCGAACCGTGCCTGCCATCAGGTCGCCATGGTTGCCCTGCTTGTCGGTAGGAGGAGGCTTCGGGAGTAGCTTATCACTTCTTGCGCAGCTGCCTTGCCGGTTGACCACCGTACATTCATATAAGCACTGATGTACAAATTCGTGGCGGCGTTATAGCACACCTATCCATCTATACTTCAGCATATCTCCGTGTTTCCCGTTTTACCAAGTCTTACACTTAGGAAATTATTGCCGTCGCAAACCTATTCCTTTTTCCCTATTGTTCAATTCACAGTGGTCAGAGATGGTCTCATGGTTTAGTTTCGGGAACGGCGCCAGCGCAAAGTCCGATCGCCCAAGATCCACCAAAGCGCTGCCAGCATCATGGTATTCCTCCAAGTTGATGTATGAGCTGGAGAGACGAGCAATATTCTCTAAGAAATGGATCCTTGTCACTCATCAGAATCGCCTCGTTGAAACGGGCGACTTTTTGAGAATCACGGAAGCAGGAATCACCTTTTTTCTCATCAAAGACCGCCAAGGCACAATCAGAGCTCATCATAACGTGTGCCGCCACAGAGCATATCCCTTGGTCGAGAAAGCCGCAGGCACTGTCTCTGTACTAGCTTGCAAATATCATGGTCAGAATCATTCCGCATGTCCGAGCTAGAGCTTCAGATGCGCTGACAGGTTCTGCCATAGGTTGGTCTTACGGGTTCGATGGCAAGCTGGCCAAAGCGCCGAAATACCAGGAGCTCGAAGACTTTGATAAGACTTCAAATGGACTCTTCAAGGTTCACGTTCATATTGACAAACTGGGATTCGTATGGGTGAATCTGGCAAGTGACGAGCCAATACCGTGGGAGGACGACTTTGGCGGAGTCGATGAGCAGCCTCGCTTACAAGGTTTCCCTATGGACGAGTATCAATTCGACCATGAATGGGGCATGATGGGTGATTATAATTGGAAGACTCTGGCTGACAACTATAACGAGGTATGTGCTATTGTTCTCTCCCCAGCTACTGCAATTCAATGCGAATTTCTCAAGTTGAGTCTCTGTCTAACATAGAGCTAGTGTTACCACTGCCCAACTGGCCACCCAGCACTCAACGGGTTAACTGATCTTTCTAAATACTGGGTTGAAACCGCCGGCGGTCATATCCAGCACTTCAACGTGGACCGACCCAACACCGAAGGCATGGGCATCTATAGTACTTTCTACTACCCTAACGCCTCGATGACGATCTCGTAGGCTTCTACCCAGGCTCTGTCGATGCGCAATCCGTGGGCTAATATGATATATACAGACCAGTCTTCTTCTATATTATGCGATGTGTACCCGTCTCTGCGAGTCAGACGAAGATGGAGTATGAGGTCTATCGGCACAAGGACGCCAGCGACGAGAGTTTCAACGATATCTGGAACACCTTCAAGCAAGTCTTGACAGAGGACAAAGATTTATGTAACGCAGCACAGAAGAACTTGAATGGGGGCATCTTCCTCAACGGTGAACTCCATCCTCGCGTCGAGAAAGGCCCGCTGTTCTTCCAAGGGTTATCTAGGACGCTGGTGATGGATCATCGAGAGGAGGAAGAGGCTCTGGGACGCGAGATTTGGCCTGCCAGACCAAAGCATAGTCGGTCAGATCAGACCAAGGTCGACGAAGGCTTTTGCGAAAGTTTAGAAGGTGGTAGCTGTGCAGCCGAGGCTCCGGAACTCGAGTGGTGAAGCAGTAACATCGCTGAGATAGATTGAGTTCAGTGATAGTTGCTCAAAGAGGAAGACAAGAACCACGTAACAGTATCGCAAGCTATACGTCCATCATCTTTTGCCTTATAATTACAAGTCGTCTCAGAGACAGCTTGATATCCTCTTCTTACCATTCTTGTTACGGTGCAGTAGCCTGCATTCTTCTAGACAGGCATCATCACCGTTGATTCATTTTCCTGTCGGAGCCTTATACAACCTTAGAGATACTAGACTGTCTGGCAAAGGAGAGTTTGTCGATTGACCCACTGGCTGCCAGTCTCTAGCTTGACAACCTCAAGAATCTGGGAATTGATAAGTGCTAAGTGCGCCCCGCTGAGACTATCACCTTAGTGGCGAAGCTACTACACCCCCCCTTCAGCCGGGGTTCGTTCATCAGCTTGTCTTCGCCGCTCACTACGTAAGACACAGCCGACCTCCCGTCGCCATTTCGCATACAAATGCTTTTGATGCCATTGGAAAAATGGAGCAACAAAGCCGACCGAATAAGCGCTCGCGTCAAGCTTGTGATCCTTGTCGGTCAGTCTGATAGCTACTCATCCTCGCGCATGTGCTGCATCTCGGACTAACAAGCCAAACATTTCACAGGCGGAAGAAGTCCAAGTGCCCAGGAGAGCGTCCATCGTGCTCGTATTGTGTGCGGCTAGGGCAGCAATGTGTGTACGAAGACCACGACAGCGACCCCCAAGCGGCGGGCCACAAGCGCAGAATGGTATGCGGCGTCCTCTTCTTCCTCTTCTTCGTTGGCTGACGAAGGTGACCAGGAGCGTCGGATGGAGGATCTGGAAGACAAGATGGATCGTCTAATCGATCAACTCTCGTGAGTCTCTCGCAGTTCCATGCCTCTAAACTGAAGGTACCGAGCCTTACACGTGTTACCCGCAGACCATTGGCAGAAGCGGCAACACGCCAGCAAAGCAGCGTCCAGCCGCCTACGCCAGGGCTCACAGCAACCTCTGCTGAGGGACAGGGTGCAGTCAGAGCACCCCGAAGAAGGTCGATTGTCGCCCAGCATGCTGAAGACTACGACGGGTCCCATTCGCGGAGGCGTACAGGGTCGTATCTTGCATCGTCACACGCCAGCGACCTCGTCCTGGATGGCGCAGCACTTCGCACTGCTGGCCAAATGTACCTCACGTGGTGTCACAATCAGCCGCTGTGCTTCTTCCAAGCAGATACCTTTCTCGACTCTCTGAAAACAAGAGATGCTCCTCTTCTCCTCGCATTGCAAGCTCTCGCTTTGCGCTTCCCCCCTGGCGTACTTACACTTCGAAAGAAGAAGCAGCTGGCCGATATGGCCAACGCGGCGCGTCAGCTCGCAATGGATGCTATTGCAAACAGCCAGGTTGAACTATCAACTATTCAAACGCTGTGCTTTCTAAGCCTAGTTGACCTTGCAGGTGAGTTACTGCCACTGAAACACGAATCACTGCCTGCCATGTCCCACTCATACATATTCTTGTCTAGATGGCAAGCCTTTGCTAGCTCAGTTGGATCTCGATACGGCCTCGAGTCTCACTCGGGCTATACCAGCCGGCTTCGTTCTAGGGGATCCTCAGGAGTGCAGCGATTGCATACAGAGCATTCTCACGGCTCAAAACCTCCACGGCTACGTCTCTCCCAGTCCCAGGTCCGCCGTGGTCCCTGGCACACACGAGCCTGCCTTCTCAAGGGCGGGGTTTCCACAGCCCCAGATAGAGAACAGTATTCTCGCCTGCTCCTACCAAATGAGCGATGCCTGGCGGATGGCGAGGGACTATGCGGCAGCAGTCGTCGGCCCAGATGCGCCGCCTCCGTGGAGTCGTCAGTCGGACTACTCGGCGGTGACGCAGCGTCACTTGGAGCTTGACACAAGTATCCCGCTCAAATACCGGTTCTTTGCGAACAAGTTCGGTGAGCAATCGCCCGAGACATTGCAGAATAACAGGCACTACTGGGGTCCGTATATTGCCTTGCAGCTCATGTACGCAACAATCCCTTGCGTCCTGAATCACCCGTTTCTTCTGTCAATGCGCCTTCAAAACTTTCGCCACACTATGCCACATGCCTTCATACATCAGTCCTTCGATCATATAACTCGCCATGCTGGTTGGATCATGTACTTCATCGATCTACTGGATAAGAAATCCTTTCGCGTTTGTGATCAAACATTGGCCTACTGCGCAGTTGTCACAGCAACAATTCACCTTCAGCATAGCTTTGTGCCAGAGCAAGCGCTCCGAGAGAAGTCGCAGGACGGCTTCAACAAGTGTATAGAGTTCCTCCGGGGCATGGGTGCCATACTCCCCAGCGTTGCGGCGATGGTAGGTTCTTATGTCCAATGTGAACCTTGCTCGATAAATAAAGCTGACGTGGTTTGACATAGGCAGACAACCTAGAGAAGCTCAAGGATAGCATTCGTATAGCGCCCGCAAATTCTTTGACAGGTCATGCGAGCGGGCATCCGAGGTCCATGGATTCGAAGCTATTACAGGATCTGCTCATCTACCCCAGCGTGCCTCGTCACGAAGTCGAACACAGAGAGGACATGTTTGGTACCTCTCTCTGTGCCATCGCAGATTCGGAACATGGAAGGGACCCCGAGAATTCAACAGACTATAATCTGGTCGGATCTGTGGGCATCTCGGGGCACAAGACAGTATGCAATGAGATCCCAGCATACGCGCCGCAAACTGCTGCGACTCCAAGAGACACTGCGGTCGCGGTCCCGTATCTGTTTGATGAACGGAACGTAGAAGCTGGTGAGGGAGTGAGTAGTTACGAGGCTCTCTTCCTTCAGGCGGATGACTTTGGCCGGGCTATTGATGAATGGATGAGCTTCAATGAGATGTCGCAGGAGGGCTACATGCACTAGATACCATCTAATCACAATTGGTCGTTGCAGTATTCCTTCACTAAGCCTGACTTACCTTCCTTCAATGCTCGGAGCTCTGGCTGCGAACGTGAATACGTCCTCACTGTACGATCCCTCGCACGTGCCACTCGAGTGCCCTCTTCTTACCGTAAGTCATGTCGCTGGTCTCACTGGAAAACGTCTGACTGATAGGCGAATGCTCTCTGGAATCATGCTTGGTTCTACCATGTGTACGCTTGTCAGAATTTGCCATACTGCTACAGCAATAGCTAATACAATGCAGCGACCATACTTTTATCGACCTTGATGCTGGGCTAAAGCTCCTGACCACTG
This sequence comes from Sarocladium kiliense, assembly GCA_030734395.1. Taxonomy (NCBI): domain Eukaryota; kingdom Fungi; phylum Ascomycota; class Sordariomycetes; order Hypocreales; family Sarocladiaceae; genus Sarocladium; species Sarocladium kiliense. The sequence continues at coordinate 2,726,409 of JAUZTG010000029.1, forward strand.
ACACTAACACACACTCTCTCTCTCAGTCTACGTTCTCCTGTGGAGGCTCATCAGCATTGGCTTTTCTCTCAGGGACATGCCATTTACAACAGACAGGTCAAACACCTAAAGCGCAGGTCTATTCATTCATCCACTCTCTATGTGAAACCAACAATTTCTGGGCCCTGGATATCTGCAAATCATCCCCGGACATGATTATGGCGATCCTCTTCAGCAGAGCCGCTAAGCAGCCCGAGCTAATTGAGCGTATTCATGATGCCGGTGGGGTTTGCCTAATGTGCCGTCGTGGGTCACCACATCCGATCCGAATCACTTCCGTCGGCGATAGTTCCGTCGGCGATTTCGACGGATGCGATGAATCTGTGGCACCAGCAGATCCAGTCGGCGGATTTGCCAACGGGCGTTCGCGATTAGCTGGTGCATGAGAGTTTGTTCAAGACATTGCATTGGGGCGTAGCAGGCTAGCATAAAGCGGTTGCTGATCGTCTGTCTGTCTGTGCCTCTTGATTCAGAGCATTGTTGGTGTACTTGCTGTGCCCGTTAGGTCCTTGTCTTATTGATCCCAGAAACCCAGAAAGACTCGCTGCCATCATGACTGATGCGACTACCACTCAAATTCCACTCTGGCTAGACTGCGATCCGGGCCATGATGTGAGTATACCCTTTCCCTAAGTTGCAGTGTACTCTGCCTGCACGTCCCAGGTGACATTGCCCAGAGCATGGCGCATCTGGCGCCACTACTTGGTTCATGCCCGTTCAGATATGCAGGCGTTTGGTGCTACCTTGTGTCATTCTTTGCGATGACAGATCCTTGTTGTGTGGTTTCGAGTAGCAACACTAATGAGATGCATTGACAGGATGCCTTTGCGATGCTCCTGGCGGCGTATCATCCCCGTCTGAACCTACTTGGAGTATCTTCAGTGTTCGGAAACGCTTCGCTGAGGTAGATCACCATGCTGGAACCCATGGATACAAAGATACTGACTATCAGTACAGCCATACTACCGCAAACGCTGCGGCTGTTCTCACAGCAATCGGCAAGGAGAAGGACATCCCTCTCTACCGAGGCGCCATCAAAGCTCTCGAGCGCCCACCGTTCCACGCTCCTGAAGTCCACGGAGAGTCAGGACTCGAGGGCACTTTCCTTCTGCCCAAACCAGAGTGTGAGCCTCGTGAGGGTGATGCAGTCGAGGCTATGTACAAGGGGCTCATGGCCCAACCCAAGGAGACTGCATGGCTCGTCGCTACCGGATCCCTCACCAACGTTGGCTTGCTGCTGAAGAGATTCCCCGATGTCACAGCTCATCTGAAGGGTATCAGCATTATGGGCGGATCATTTGGTGATGGCTTCACTGACTGTCCTCCGAACATCGTTGACGGCGAGGTGCGCGTCGGTAACATTGGACTCTGGGCTGAGTTCAACATCCTTATTGACCCTGAGGCTGCGGCCGCGGTATTTCACAACAAGGAGGTCGCGAAGAAGACGACTTTGATTCCATTGGATGTAAGCCATCTTGTATTGGCTACGAAGGAGGTGCGAGAGATGATCCTATATGGCCCTGGTGCAAAGCCTGAAAGGGAGGGCAAGTCGACGCTGAGGAAAATGTTGGTTGAGCTGTTGGGATTCTTTGCCGGCACATACGCGTATGTCTATAACTCCAGTTCTCTCCTGTCTTGTGGAACCTTACGCAGAGAAGCGCAGAGATGGCCGCTGCCTCAACTGCATCAGCAGCACACATCACTGACGGCAGTACAGAAACGTGTTCGGCGTCAAGAACGGTGCTCCATTGCACGACCCCATCGCAGTTGCCGCACTGCTCATCGGCACCGCCGACGAAATCCCGTTCATGGAATGGCATGAAAAGAAGAGCGCTCACCCCAAGCACAACGAGCGGTTTGATGTGCAGATCGTCACTGAAGGAACCTTCGAGGAAGCCAAGGCGAAGAAGTCGCAACTCGGCCGCACTATTACAAAAGCTCTCCCAGCTGGTGAGGAGGGCGTCAGGATACCCAGAGGGTTGGATGTTGATCGGTTCTGGGCGGAGATAGAACAATGCGTGTCCCGTGCTGATGAGGTCAACACCAGAAATGGCAAGACTTTCTGGGAGGAGTACAGGCCGTAGAAAAGATTTGCTTCAAGAGGAGAGAGGAGAGAATATATCGAAAAGTCAGGTCAAAATCGTCGTAAGAGTTGGGTATCACTGATCTATCTCTCACCTCGCTCTATCCCTGATCACCTCTCATATTTTCCCCTTGCCGCCTCCTTCTCCATCCCCCACTCCAGAACGATCCTTCTCAGCTCAAACACCACCTCCACAGCAATCAACAAGATGATGATCAACTCCAGCCTCGTCCCATGTTGCTCACTCGACATCTCCCGCAAAACACTCGCAATCTCCTGCGCATAGTCCATCTTCTGATTCAACGTCCTGATCCGCACGTTGACGTCCAACGCCCGGCCCACGAGCTCGTAGTAGCCCTCCAATCCTAGCTCGGAGCGCGAGTCCCAGAAGATGTCGGGGAGGGAATCGGTGAGCTCGGAGTAATGGTTCAGTCGTGCTCGGAGGGAGAGAAGCTCTCCTGTCTTGCGGAGGATGAAATGGCGCGAGATTCGTGGCACTGATTTCCCCTTTGACAGCATTGCGGGGATATTGCGCGTTGATTCGAAGTAGTCAGTCAATGCGCTCTCAAGAACGGCCAGCTTTGTGCTCCTTGCCAGGCCACTTGAGAACGCGACCTTCGCCAACGTGGTATCCAGCATATTTCCATCTCTCGCCTCCCTCGCCGTGCCCAGCACGACCACATCACCCTTCAGCGTGCTTGTATCCCGTGCCGGGTCCGTCGTGAACTCCAGATCCTCCACTTCGCGCTGGTTCAGTGGGTGGGCTGCCTCTGCCGCTCGCAGGATTTGCTTCGTCACGATGTCAGGGGGGAGCGACCACGTCACGATCGTGCCCGATGGGAACACAAAGATGTCGCCCCCATTGACGCCTCTCGCGTGGACGACTTCGGCCGGGTCGAATCCCGTTCCATCAGGGTCGATTGCGAAGCCATGCGATGCCAAGATCTCCGTCACAGTGGCCATGTTGAATGCTTCAGCCACACAAGTTGCTGAAACTAGCGTTGTAGGGTCGACATCCGGTACCGACGACTCAGCCTTCGAGGTTTTTCCGTCGGCAGCATTACGCTTCGGCTGTTGCGCGATGATGGCTACCCTCCGCAGCGAGTTCTTCGCCGTCGACGTACGTGTCGGTTTCCGCTTTGTCGCCGCGGGTGCCAGTTGCGATGCTTGAGTGCCTGAGGTCTCTAGAGATGCGTTGTGCTTGTCATCGTTCGCCGTGTTCGAGAGGTACGGGTTCGAGGTGAAGAAGGTGCGTCGACGTGGGAGGGCACATTGTGGGCTGAGGTGGAAGGATCGACGGCAGAAAGGCGACGGCGTAGGGGTAGAATTTAGGCGGCTCAGGCTCGAAAGCCGGCTTGATAGGGGTCTCATTGTGGTATGCGATGCATATCAATGCGTAGATTCGTGCGTGTCGTGATGTTTGAAGCACCGTTGACTCGTCAAGGTTCAGGGTCTTTGCTAATTCTTGGCTCAGAGGCTTCAAGTGAGGAGCCTTAGCGGGTGTTACGTAACCAGCAATGACTTACACCAACAATTGCGACCAAAAAATATTCGACAGGGAGCTTTTTGATCCCTCAAGAAGATATGCTCTCTTTTATCATAAAGTTTGAGTAAACTATAGTGGTAAGCTTTTGTTGCTGTCCGCTGTTCTATCCTGAGGCCTTGCAAGATCCTTCGGTGCCCCCCCTCAGCGCGAAATGGACCAGTCATACTCCCAATTCAACTTCCCATCAACAATAAGCTTATATTCGAGCTTGAGTGATTTTGGATCCGTGGTATCGAAAGATGCGATGCCGAACTTCGAGTTTCCCCAAGGCCAGTTGTACACTGACTGGTCCGTGCTGGTATCAACCTCACGGTAATGCCGGGAGAATGGTTCAAAGAATTGACTTAGGGGCGAGGTCGAGAATTCTATGACGGGCCTCTGAGAGTCAGAGTGAGCTGGAAAGATGGTTGTGGCGTGCTCGTGGCGATCCTGCGATTGGTGTTAGATGATGTGACAGAGTCGCTGAACCAAGGGTCACGGCCCGACGAGAAATAGCAACGACCACGTGAGGCGAATAGAGAGGAAACACGTTGAGGGAAGGCAATGAATGCGTAAATCAGGATGTTAGGATTACTCACGCCACTCAGGATGATCACGCCTTCGGTCGCCTTCATCTTGTCGAGAATGTAATTCCTCTCCCAGAGATACCCTGCCCAGCTGTCGTTCTTGTCTGGTCCCTGCCAATTCTGGGTGAACGGCACGCTGCTGACCACAACCTTCCACTTCTTCTCCTTGGCCAACCACTTCTCAAGGTCAGTCCGCTGCTCCAGTCCGAGCATGGTCTTATGGCTGTCATCCGCAAGCCCTTGGTTTGAACGATACCTCCGAGTATCAAGTACAAAGAATGCTACATCGCCCTTTTCGAAAGTGAAGTGCGTCTTGCTAGCTCCGAAGACTGAGGATGGATTGGCTGCGCCTTGGTATTCGTGGAAGGGTGCCATGGCAGGCTTGTACAGGCCCTCTTCACCGTCTGATGCATAGTAGTCGTTAATGATCTCGTGATCGTCATACACGTGAACCCAAGGGACGGCGCGAAGTGCAGGCGACCAACTTGGGGAAGCATATACCTGACGGTAGGTCCTTCTGTAGTGTTCTTTAGACCATCCGTAAGGTACCGGGAGGTCGATGTAGATGAAGTCGCCGAGGAAGAGCATCATATCGAAAGGGTCTCCTGAATAGTAGTCTGAGAGGTGCTCGAAGCCTTTTACACGAAGGCCGTGTGAAAGCGGGTTGTATGGGTAGAATGGCTTGATGCAGCTCGTCGAAGCTAAGCTCCATTGCTTAGGGGTTTTCGAGGCCGTTTTGAATGATCCCGCATGGCTTGCATTGGTAGTGTAGAGGTACTCGGTGTCTGGGTTGAGACCGTTGAAGGTATAAGTGGCTGTGAAGTCTTCGGTCTGCGATACCTTGATGACTTGCGATGAGATGAGAGAACTGTCAGCCAGAGATAATTTCATCTCAACATGTGTCGGGAACTGCGAAGGTGCTCTAAGGACCACTCTTGAAGAGCTTTCGTCAACATAGCCAACTCTAGCGAAACTGAGCTCCTGCGACTGGTGGAAGATCTCTCCTCTGTAGAGAAGGTCAAGTACCGCCGCCAGTGACAGAGCGTTTAAAAGGACTGTAAACAGGCTGAGACGCGGCTGTCGCCTGTCAATCAAGCCGAGCGTGAGAATGGACCACCATTTGTGTCGCACACGGCTGCGGCGCATTACCGTAGCCAGGCCAGCGACGTAGACGAGGAAGCTGAGGTAGATGTAATTGAGATAGAACTTCCCGATAGGATGCTATGGCTTGGTCAGTTATGCCTCATGCCAGCAAGGACCGCAAACACTTGCATGACGAACGAAAAAGAAGCTAGTCCCACGCAACGCCAGTGTCGTTGAGGCCATTGCAGCCTCTATCAGTGACAGCAAAAACATCTTGACTTTTGCTCAGGTTTACCCAACAACCATTCGACGACTTCGTCTCCTTGACTTGGCCACAATGATTATTGAACCCTCAAGCATCAATCTGAGTGTGGTTGTTGGGGGACCAGTCTGCCCTGTCGGAAGTCGGCAGCCAAGCCAGCCACACCCGTCCGCCCAACTCTCCTCCATCCACCACGCGACAAAAGACCTCATCCATTGCCAATCTTTTTTGCTTGCCCTCTCTCCTCGTACTACGACTCCCTAATTCCAATCAAAGCTGCATACTTGAAGAACTGCCGCGAACGCCACCATCGGGCAATCGCCCGATAGCGACCGGAGAAACACCCGACAGTGGATCCCCGTCACCTGCAGCGGCCTGTCCCATGTCTGGACGGGGCCACGTGCAGTCGCCGGGCCCGGTTCTTCGGCAAACTAATTGTGGACGGGAGTTGCGCCATGTCCCGGGAGGTGAATCGATGGACAGGGGCCAAGGCTTGGCAGGTCCTCCATCAAAGCATGTCTGCACGCAGGGCGCCAGGCAGGGGTTGAGGCTTGTTTTCTAGCCTTGCTCGACGCACAATTATGAGAGTCAGTGTCTGGCTTAAGTGACTCCAGTGGAGGGTCCATGTACTGTAACCTTACGTTACACGGCACCTCTTCTTATCTTCTCTGGGTCTCAAGACTTTATGCCGCTGATCTTCTCTCCCACAGTCCGTACGAACCAAGAACCTAAGGGATCCTCCAACTAAGAGTACCCCCATGTCATCATCAATTGCTAGTCAAGGAGCAACACGAGTACCGTAGACAGCCCACGTGCGTCTTCTTCTCAGTGTCGTTTTGCAAGCTTTTGCAAAGGGCCCGTGGTTTGCCCGTGTGCTCTCTCATCCAACATGTAAGGAAACTACTTTTCGAAGATAGCTCGCGTGCCTCTTCCATAATCCACCCGTAACATCGTATACCATTATCGCGTACATTATCCACTTAATAGTCTCAAATCGACTGGGCCCTGTGGACTGCCAGAACCACGCTCCTGGAAAGGGATTCCATGCCATGTGGCTCCTCAAATAAGGCTTCCAATGACATCTTTGGGAGCATAAACGTGTCGTCGGGCTTCTCCCGCCGCCTATCGATCATCATCAATCATCCAAATTCTTGTCGCTGTGTATAAGAGGAATATCAACTGCCGTCAAGATGGTGAGTGAATGTTTGCAAGCAACAAGGATCACAAGCCAGTCACCTGCGAGTCACCAGAAGATCTTTCACCGTGGACAGCTATGGCTTCTCAACCTGAGCCCAGTATGGACGCTCAGCAGTCTAAGGAGGCTGCCATTGTTGGCGTCGACTCGGCCTCCTCCTCTGACGGCCAGACACCTGTGGCTCCTCCCGGTCGCCAGGCCGGCAAGCTCGACGTTCTCGTTCAAGGCGTTGCCCTCTTCTCTGATGGTTACAACATCCAGGTCATTGGTTACATGAACAGTGTACTGAAGAAGCTGTAAGTGTGCATGGTCAATCGCTCGTAACAATGACTTACAACGGATCAGGTACCCTGAGGTCATGACTTCGAGCATGAGGTCCCAATTGTCAAACTCGATTCTTATCGGTGACATCTTCGGTATGATCTTGTTCGGTCTTTGCATCGACAAGTTCGGCCGCAAGATCGGCATCATCCTGACTACCGCCTTCCTCGTTCTCGTAAGTCTGAAACTCCACTTATCAAGTAATTGGTAGTCTGACCAGGACAGGGTATCATCATCGCGACCGCCGCCCACGGCACCAGTGTCCAGGGCATGTTCTGGATGATGATCATCGGTCGCGGTATTGCTGGTGTGGGTGCCGGAGGCGAATACACCGTTTGCACCTCCCAGGCTATTGAGTGCGCTGATAGCACGGAGGCGATGCGACGTCGTCGAGGTTTGCTTGTCGCCGTTTCCACGAACGCTGCCATTATCTCCGGTTTCGTCGGATCCAGTATTGTCTCCCTGATCGTCATCGCTGCTTACAATGGCACAACATCCGACGGCATCTGGCGAATCTGTTTCGGAATTGGCATCATTGTGGGTTCCCATCCCTCCCATGGATTACACAGAAGTCTAACGTGTGCCAGCTTCCCTTGTCAATCTTTTTCTTCCGTATGCGGCTTTCCGACTCTTCGCAATACGAGAGGCACGCGATCCAGAAGAACGTCCCCTACAAGCTTGCACTCAAGTTATATTGGAAGCCCCTACTCGGCTGCTGCGGTGCCTGGTTCCTGTATGATGCTGTCATCTACCCCTTCAACCTCCTCGGCCCAACTTTTGTCGCTGGTTTCAGCTCCAACGACGGTTCTATCATCCAGTCTGTCGGCTGGTCGGCACTCATCAACTTCTTCGCTCTGCCCGGTGCCTTGGGGTCCAAGTGTGGCTCGCTCCGTGCGCTCCGTGTGGCGGTGCGTAATTCTCCGTCATGTACAACTCCCAGGACCATCAAGTAGCTGGGGCATGTCTGGGCAAAATTTATGGCAAAATTGTCTCCTTCAGTAGATCACCATACTCATTCCAGATTGACGACCCTGGAGTTACCAATTAAGTGAATCCGGGTCTTGCAGACAGATAGACTAGGAGGAACCTGTAGACCACGTCGTCGATGGAGTGTAGTCTTCATTCATGATGTGGATAAAGGTGTACATATGGCTTCACGGTGGTTCGGAGCCATTTTAGCACAAGTATGCAGGTTCTCAGAGCTTCTGGGATGAAAATATGAGCCGGACAGGAGAGGATGGAGGTCAAAACAAGACTCCGGTTTGCGATAGAGCAAATACGTGAGATCTACCCAGCCAATGGGCGATACCGAGAGTGATAGAGATAAAATGCACCCAGCAAGTCTATTCCATAATTGCAAAGTATCCTGCCTCCCAATGCCGAACCAAATGAGCAAGACCAAGCACAAACACCACCTTTCGTCCCCATCTGCGCCACAGCCAAAACTCATTCTGCCCACGCCCAGCTGGCTACCAGAGGGTATCGACCGCATGCCAAAAGAAACCACAATTTCGTGAAATCATAATAACCAGTCGTACGAGCTCAGTCTTCTCGTAGAGACGGAGAGACCCAAGCCACACGCTTCAGTACTTGCTAGACATCCATTCCTTACATCCGCGTTGCATAGCTGTCATCCATCTCTTCATCACTGCTGTCATCGTAATCTGCACTCTGCGGACTCTGGGCGTTGCTGACATCCCGGCTCGGTACATTGCTGAAATGGCCAATGACGCTTCCGGGACCTGAGTAGGATCCCGGACCTGACATTGGGGCGAAGTCGGTTGTGCTTTCGCTGCGACTCATGGAAGGCTTTTCAGGAAGCTGCTTGAGCAGACCGGTCGAGATATCCAACATGGTCATGGCAAATTCTGTCAGTCCCTTGCTCTCTCCCGGCTTCGAGCTAACGGAGAGTGTCCATCTGTACTCTCCAAGCCTTCGGCGGTACCAATCTGCCTCCTCTTTTCCCGGAGAGGTTGCCCAAAGCAGTGACCCGAATGTTCCAATCAAGGCAAAATTTGTTTTGGATGCAAAGTACCAGAAGGCGCGGAGGTGGTTAGGTGTGAGACGGTTCACAAAGTCCATGGCTGAAATCAGACGCGCCTTAGCAGCGCTGCGGCAAATATGCTGGACGTAGGGATCGACGTTGGACGCTGTGGATGCGAGTGACCGGATGATGCGGCGATGAAGAGTGATCTCAGTCGCAAAGTAAGCCAAGTGAAGATATCCGACGCTGGACAACCGGTTTTGTATGTTTCCGGATCCATAAGAAGAGTCGAGCCGTATACTTTGCGGAAGCCCGCCGTACCAATCCTTGAGCTTGAGTTGGATGGGCTTCGCCATTGACAACACCAACTGAGTGCCCTGCGCACCAGCCTCCGTGACATTTTGCATGGCATTGAGCGTGTAGAAAGTGTCGAGAATCTCCGCTAGGATCTCGGACAGCTGCACGACCCGCGTAAACAACAGTCTCCCTCTCTCGATGTCCTGCTTCTCCTCAATGTCATTCTCTTCCCATTCAACGTCGGGAAAGTCATTCGCCGTTAGTGGCCGTACCGCCCAATTCGTTGAGAATATATGCGAAGGTCGACCATGGACCAAAGCTCCCCATTTATCTTGCATGTAGAGTGCCCAAGCAAGGCGCTTCCGCAGCCCTCTCTCCCACGGAGGGATTTTCCACGTCGAGCAGTCGAGATGGAGACCAAGCTCTTGAGCAATAGCAACCAGCTGCGCCGTCGGCGCCCATTGATCTCCTTCGGGGCGCTGCGACAGTAGGAGCCCGGCCTGCACTGTCGACAGCTTTGGCCGGTACATAGCATCGGCAAGAGTTGACCGAATGATTCTTTCGAGTTCTCGAACATTGGGCTTCGGTGATTGTGCCAGCTCCTCGGAATGATGCCACCAGTTGATCGCTAAAATGTACACCGCGGCGAGGATCGGAGGCGTGAATTCACGGTAAGACCGCTCATACTTTTCGATGAAGACGTGCTTCTGAATGATGGGGAAGCCAGGGTGGACTACTCGGAAATAGAGGTCGATTAACTTCCTCCCGTGAGGAGCGACCACCGCTTCGATAGCGTCCAAGTCCTGTGTGACATGCTCATGACCGGGAGTGTTATAGTCTGGTAACATGAGGAATGTGTCGTTGTCGCCCACCCGGCGCAGCGTTCCGCGTGAGAGCAGGCTCTCGTCGTGAGGGTCAAAGGAAGAGAGGTTGATAAGAGACGGCTCGAAATCGGTAGTCGGGCCAATGTACTGGCTGTAACGATCGTCTTGCAGCCCCAGCGTCCTCTTCAGCATGGTAGGGCCACCAACGTTGGCCATATCCTCGAGGAAGGAGCTGCTGGCGGCAGTGCTGGAGAGGCTGGAGTTTGGGTGTCGTCTCCGAGAGGAGACACCAGGGGAGCTATGGAAATGAGGCATGTGTCAGCTTTGGCGCTCCATAAAACTATCAAATACCTGACAGCACATGTCTATACAGGTCGAAGCCCGTTCTTGCCCGCGTGGGAGGCAAGATCCGGGGGAGTGGAGTACATATAAGTGTGGCCAGGGCACACGGGAGACAGGCGTCGCATATCAGGGGACAAGGACCAATCGGGAGGGAGGGAACTGACCGCTTGCCTATAGAATCATCCGGGTGCTCCCCATTCAACTTCCTCTTTCGAGATTGGGGGCTAGTGGAGGTTACTAGAGAGCACTCGCAGCCGTTGACTTGACAGGGAATACAGCCTTCGTCGTCGTCGGTACTACTCATCGTACAACGAGTTCCTGCGTGGCGACATGCGTGACAAGGCGGAACGGAAGCACCGTTGAGAGATGCTGAAGCAGAGCGAGACACTGAGCCAGCAGCTGACGATCTGGCATGTAGACTGCTCCCCAATTCGAGCCGTTGAAAACTATCAGTGCGGCTTACTGTTGGCTCTGGTCGGGGAGGTTTAGGCGCAATGGCGATAGGAGCCGTGCGCTGGACGACAGGGTGGTTGGCCATGTTGGGGGGGGGGGGCGAGATAAGACCGATATATGGCTATGTAGAGCACCTCGGCCGGGGTGCAGTTCACTCCACCACTGTAATGACCTCAGGACCGTAAACAGGCTTGATCAGCCTTTCCTTAGATGAAGGTGACACGCCACGCGGGTTCCAGACGGCGGGACCACGATTGGCAGTCCTGGGTCGAGCGAAGCCAACTGGCAGCCCTCTTGGGTGAAGATTGCAACCTCTCACCCAGGTGCAGATGCTCCACCAAACGAGGTCCTGCAGACTGGGCGTGCCCACTGAGAGCCGCGCAAAAGCCAGTGATCGCTAATATGACCACGTACGAAGTATGTGGCGCGACAGATAGCAATCTGATCAAGTGGTGGAAGGTTGCGGCAGTAGGGGAGTGTTGTGCCTCTGCGCGATTGATGGGAGAGATATGCGCGATAAGGAACTCCCAGAGACTGGAGTAATCAAGATAAGGCGTGTCGCACTGCAGACGTATGTGTAAGTGGATGGCCGGGGGGTGTGTTCTCTGGTTGGTCCTATGTGGAAGTCCGCGGCCGCAAACTAGCACAAGGAGCGCCAAATGGGTCGAGGGACCCCCCCGTAACTTGTTACGGTGCTTTGATAAGGTCGCCGGACACCGCGCCGATGCGACCAGTACTAGTTAGACGGACTAGATGCGCCAAATCAGCGCCCTCGGATAGATAAAGCGACTCGTGGAGAGTGGCTGACGTCTGCGTTGTTTGCGCCCGTTGGCCTCGCTAGCTGTGTGCTTTTGTCGAGGGAGCCAAGTTTCGGTGACGTGTGAAATTGTCTGGGCTCACACAAATAGCCTGGGATGGACCAGTGACAGGCGGTCGTGCTTCTCCGGAGGGTGAGGATCTCAGCCCAGGATATTGTCCAGATAGGCGGCGTGCCTTATCGTCCCCAAAGGTCGCGGGCGTCTTGACTTGACCTTCGTATGTAATAAATTGGGTTGGATCGACGCTGGCTCAGGTACGCTTCCCGAGGTGTCATGGCTATTCTGGTATTTCGATCCTGGAAAAGGACACACGACGGATTCTGTGTCGCGCAACTGAGTTAAGTCGAGGTTGAAGAAGTGCAAAGAAGTGCGAGAAGAACGAAGAGACGCCGAAAGCTTAGGTCAAGTGCACAGTGGCTCCGTTTTGAGTGAGGGAGCCATGCCTGGCCCCGGAAGAGAAACTGGGTCAACGACCAACATGTGCCAGCCTTGATGAGCCACCAAAACGGCGCCTACCGATGATCCGGGAGACAGTCTGGGTCTGGCAGCCTGAGCTCGACTCTCTCCCTGTGTGGTGCGGCTGCTAGGGGACGATATTGTCAGCTCGTCTGCCTACAAGAATACGTGACCTTGGCGATGAGACCTGCCGGGATCATGCCGCCGCCACCGACCATCGTGGCCCGTTGTTCCCTTTGGTTGTCGCATTGGAATGCAAGACGGGCCCAGCGTTGTTTCTCGTAGTGGCGCAACCAGCATGTGATGATGCACTTGGCTGCCAATATGCTTTCCCGCCGTCCGGTCCGCAATACAACTGTGTAAGCAATAACTAAGCTGAAACTACCGTTAGGCTCGAGCATGTAGCTTTGCGTCCCGCACCTCAACGTCCACTGGCGTTTCGCCTGCGCCAGCCCCGGAAACGGTCGAGGGATATTCTCTCGGGGAAACTGGTGGCAGCTTGAGCAATTGGGCCATGCCCAAGCAGAACACAACCAAGCGACGAAAAAGTACCCCAACTTGGGGCACCAGGTTCAGGGTCCATGTGCATCATCACAGGGGAAGCCCACCGAATAAGGCTGCACGACACGGCCGTGGAACCCAACGACAGACAATTCCGACCGACTGTGCCCTAGTCTGCATCCTTATCTCTGGAGTGTATACCTATCAGCCGGGACGATGGATTAGAATACATAAATACGATGACAAAAATCCCAGGTGAATGGAAGGCTGGGGTTGGCTAGCAGCACTGGCGCGCCCAGGGTGGTTGCTTGTCTGGGGAGTAAGAAGTCAGTGATACATGTGCGATACACCTTGAGAGGAAGAAATTGGGGGCAGGGAACAAGTACGGGGTACGCTGGATGTCAGCGAGCAGGGAACATCTATTACCAAATGGAAAAGCATCGTGGTGCATGGGGCTCGATACCTTTAACGTAATGGCTCTTGCGTAGCCCGAGTCATTTTCTGGCAAGACATCGCCCGAGCTTGGATCAGTGGCCGATCCGACGACTGGCGGCGGGTATTAGGGAACTTGTCCGATGCTCCAGGGATGGCATATTTCGTCATGCTGCGTAGCCGCTGTTGCCCATCAGAAAACAACAATGACGATGCTGGGATATGGTTAACTTAACGGTACCATTGCTGGGACTAATGTTTGTGAACAGGCACTTGTGGGGGGAGAGGCAGGGCTGTTATTGGGGGCACGTGAGGGTACCGAAGGTATCTGCCACTCCTTCGCGGGACACTGTAACGACCCCAAACCACGTCAAAATCACTATCTCCCACCTCCGCCAAACCCAACGATTCCATTAGCAATGATCACACTGTATCCGCTCTCCATATCCTCGGCTGCTGCTCGACGAGAACTATCGGACTGGCCTGATTGATTTACCCCTTCACCGCCGTCTCTCCACTACGGATCATCGGCCACGACGAGCGACCAATGCTGCACATACCGGCGAATGGTGCCCATCATTGTGCTCAAAGGAGGACAGTCGATGGCTTGCCTACCATATGCAGACAGACCCAAAAGCCGACTGGCTTCGACTTCCGCTACTCGTATTGGCTGCCCCAGGCTTTTACGGCGCTGGTGGTGGCCTCCAACGGGGATGCAGGCTCGCATTGCATCTGCAGGCCGTGCCAGGGCATGTGCCGTGCGTGGGGGAGTACCCAATGACCTCGAAGCAGGAGAAAGAGAGAGAGAAGGTGGGACGAAGTCTCTTGCTCGAACTCACGAAGGGCCAGCAATCGCGCGTCGACAAATGTGACAACTGCTATTGCTGGTCTCAAGGCGAAGCTTGATCGTACCTATTACATCACCGGAAGTGTGTCATGACCCTCTTCGCTCCGGCGCCTCATTGTGGATGTGCGCAACCGGCGCCATGTGGATATCCAACTGTAGCTCCATCTTTCCTCGACCCAAATCCAGTAAGAGTGACCCGATCTCGACACCAGGTTGAAGCTCGGAGTGGAGCACCAATGCATCCCTGGGAGGCCGACACCACGTGCTCAACCTTTGGGGGTCTCACGATAACTATATCAACGAGAGCCTGCCCTAGGCAGGTATAGTGTGAGGCCATCAGGGCCCGAACTGACTATATGGTCCCTCAAGTTGCTACCGATGACGATACTGAACGAGCTTAACGCTCCCGAACAACACGGCAAGACGACGGAATGATAGCTCTCTATAACGAAGCCATTCCTGCAAAGTACCATATGCCCAATTGTCAACCAGGAAACGAATATTCTATCCCAACATGCGTCAATACTTCTGCATCAGAGACAATGCAAACTTATATCCAATACTAAGGCTCGGCCGTCTTAACGTTCAAACATTGCCAGTCCCGCGCAGAACTGGTGTCTCACCTGTCGTGGTTCTGCCTACCCTTGGTAGCCAAAGCTGGGCGGCTTCGAATTACTCCGAGAACTGGGAATTCATCCCTCGTTCGTCCTGACACGATCTCCACATCCTCGATGTCGATTTTGAGACTTGTTACGCGATTGAGTGGTATCAAATCTCCATTCAACTGGTACAGTTGTGGTCAGCGATGACTGGTGTGCACCACCGGATTTCCGATCTTCCTACCTTTGTGATCGTCACTGTTATGGACGCTTGGATAGAGTTCACAGCCCTGTTCACGTCCGCCCCCCCAATGCTCGCTGCCTCGAGGGCATCATCGAGTGGAAAAGAACCATGAACGATGCCTTTTCTCGGCTGAGCCATGACCACCATGCTTCCAGCCTTCTTGCCAGTGATATACACGTTGACAGACACTGGCCGCTGGACTTGTGAAACATCTAGTCGGATATTCGCTAAGTACCTCCTGCCCCCATTCCCTTGGCTCATTGCCTTAGCGCCCATGGACTCATTTGCACTATAAAGCCGGTTAATCAGCTGTATGGCCGCCTTCGATATCTGCTTCTCGGTTTTGGTCCAGTACTCCAAGCCATAATAAGAGTATCCGAGATCCTTGATATTGGCAATGGATTTCGTGGTATGGAAGTCCCCGTTGGCATTATGGAACGGTTTCAATGGCGAATCAGGCGTGATTGAACTTCCTGAAGGCGTCGAGAAGCGTGAACCACCCTTATATGGGCTACGAAAGATCTTGTGTTCGGGCTTGATGGCTTGCCAATAGGCCCACAGCCTGTCGACGTTGCAGTGGTGTAGCCAGCTGTGGAATCGTGAGCTATCGTTCAACTAGCATGCCCGCTCACTACTTACAAGAGCGGATCAAACGCCGAGAACTCGGCGGCGAGGAATTGGCCCCCACATCCGCCGTCCCAGTGGACGCCATTATGAATTTGCTCCAGACTCAGACCTCCATCGCCAGTTGACGAGAATTCGGAGAAGTCTTTCGAAAGCGTGAAGATATCGTACTGGACAGGATCAGGTGGGAGAATGGGAAGTGTTGAAACATGACTACACTTACCAGCCAGGATTTATATGGTCTATCGGCCATCGCTGCGTCCGCTGAGCCAGGATAGCTCTTAGGCCAGTCGTCACAGCGGTGCGTCTGAGACCTATTCTCGAAGTCGAAGGTACCCCATTTATTGTCCAAAGCTTCTTGAGGAAAGCGATATGTGGCAAGAGGGTTCTCAATTACCGTCGGCACCAGTCGCTCGCCATCTGGCATGTTTACTACAATGGTGTCTGTCGTGGTTGCATTGGGTACATTGGAGTCAAAGCCCCAGTCCCAATAAGGAGCACGCAATGTTTCTGCAGCGCGAAGATATGTATATCGATACCTTTTAGGATAATCCTTTGCGATGCGTTTAGCATGATTGACAAGCGTTTGCTGGCTGCATCAGTATCGGCGAATTTTCAGAACGCCCAGTCAGCTCACCTCGAACAGCAGGACGAAAGGCCTATGCCACGATACAAACAACTTTTCCTGCAAACAGTTAGCCTCCGATGATATGGATAGAAAGGGCTTGTCGACATTATGAGGGCAGTATCCTGCCCAGTCATTACTTTCTCTCGGTCCGCTATCATCCCAGTCGATGAAAGGTTTCCCATGGATACCTAATTGGGTGAGCAACCGGACCGCCTCATTTACTTGCTTGGGAAACCTCACCAGCGATTTGAAAGTACGACAGCGGATCATTGGAGTCTTGTGCCTGCATTGCAGCCAGAGCTCGTATATACAGGTCCCTTTCCGTGCATTGTCGTCAGCCAAATTCGATGCAGACATCAGAACAGCGGGTTTTTGCGAATAACTCACCATTGCGCGCCGGCGGCGGCTTCG
The DNA here is from genome assembly GCA_030734395.1 of Sarocladium kiliense. Classification (NCBI taxonomy): domain Eukaryota; kingdom Fungi; phylum Ascomycota; class Sordariomycetes; order Hypocreales; family Sarocladiaceae; genus Sarocladium; species Sarocladium kiliense. The sequence continues at coordinate 2,742,964 of JAUZTG010000029.1, forward strand.
AGGTCGTTGATGTTCTGCCTCATTGGCACGAATCCCGAACGTGGGTCGACATACACGCCCGTGATGGCATGATGCTCTGCAGCCGCCACCGGCGGCACTGCGCTGGAAGCGGCTGCCAGCAACGCCACGGCCCGGCTTAGATGCATGGTACAAGTGACTGCAGGACAATACATGAGACTTTGGGCTTCTATGGCGCTATGGCGCTTGAGATACGTTTGTGTATATCGTATGTGGTCGTCCTGTTGACAAGTTCGCCCTTTTCGAAACGAATGAAGCTGAGGATCTGCTGGGTGTGATATACTCATCACCTGACACGAATCAGAAGCAGAACCGAGGGGTTTGTCAGTGAAAAAGATGCTACCGCTGTCCTCACGCCAATCAGGCTTTACCTGCAGGACTTCACAGAAAGAGAAGCGCCGAGAGCCCGCCAACCGATGTGTCTCCTCCCAGCCTTGTATACGAGATCTGATGGATGCGTTGCTGGTCCTTGAACTATCCAGAAGCTGAGGGTCGTGTAGGACGCACACCGGGTCTCTCCGTTCTTTTCTGCGAGATCCCTGATTGTTTCGTTTACGAAGTGACGGCAAGTGAGATGATGCATGTACTTTGCTGACCGAGCTGGGTGACTTCAAGCCAGTCGATATCTCTCTGACACAGCAGTAGTAAGTTCGATAGACCCACGCAACGGCCGAGTTCTTGCAACCGACAATAGTTCAAGCTTGCGATTGATCGAACTTTCTCGAGAATCTGAAATGCAGGATGATCTTATGCCATGCCTGCGACTGAAAGGTGCTCTGATGTGCATGGACTACGGGGATCACAACACTCCCTGGGACGCAAGTCTACATGTTACTGGAGGCTGCAAGGCTCGGGCAACGGGAGGATGCGCCTGCCTTTGGCATCTTGTGCCTCGCTAACAACCTAGTTCTAAGCTGGCCCGGCCCGACAACAACACTCCTCCTACCTTTCGATTCGCAGACGACTTAGGCGACTGCGCGCGACCAGCTCACCTTCCTCATCACACCTCATAGGGAATATATCCGATCCATAAGGTACCTGTGCCCACCAATCCTGAGCCCGAGGGCTGACCAGCACCTCAAGTCCCAAAGACCACTATAATATGTGGTCTTTGTCGACGTCAGGCACAGCCGCGTTAGTGGTGGGTAAGTCTCCATTCGTGCGCGGATACCGGACGCTGTGCTACAGAGTGATGCATGTCGACGCCCGTCCATCCCTCCGAAGTGGCATCTTGACGTTTCTTCGGCAATCACGGGCTGTTTATTGTCTCACAACCTTGTAGTGCACCGGTTGCGTACCATGTTCGTGCATAAGATGCAGTGGTAGTGTTGCTAGCCTTCGCAGTCAACATATTATGGTGGACACGACAGAGCTAGACAAAGATCCAAACGCAATCGGATACTCTTCGCGAAGGGCTGATATTTCCTGGGGTCTTTGGAGCTCAAGTCGACTGGACCGTGATGTTGTGCCTCCCTGCGCCTCCCTGTCACTGCTTCCGACAGTGCATCAATGAAACCGTGTGTACCATTGCGAACACTTCCGTCATCAAGTCGAAAAATTAACCAATCGTCCCGGTCTTCTCCGATGCAGCTCTCCTGCTGTCGAACAACATCGACCAGTCCGAGCTGGCGTGTCACGAACGCTTATGTTTCAGTCATTCCCATGGAAGCTTCACTCCCGGTAATGCAGTGTTGCCCGGGCGAGCGAGAGTGGCGGTCACGGGTGGCTGCTGTTATACAGTGTGCAGATTGCTTGCCTTGGTGTTGCCCAACGTTCAACACCTAACACTGCCGGGTTCTTGGGTCTTCTCAAAGAGGCTCACAGATCAGGGAGAGTAGGTCAGGGGGATCAGTGGATCATTGATCGTGATCTTGTAGCGACGAGGATAGGCAAGTTAAGCTAAACGCGGTCCAGAAAACAACACATCAATTTACACACACTATGTCTCAATTACGCCAGGTGCCAATATCCTCGGCAAAAACGGCCATTTTGGTAAACACACGCTCATAGATAAACCCGAAAATGCTCCCAATCACTTTTGAGATACGTCCGGCTCCAAAATCCGAGACAGAAACGAGAACTCACGCCGAAAAAAGTGATCCGGTCCATAAACAAGGAGACTCCTGGATTCGCCCACCAGAATGCAGCTTTTTCGTACCACGGCCTAAATTGGAGTGACGATAGGCAGGTTATTCATTACCATTGCCTTCGTTTGGCCCAGTCAATCCAACGAGGCGAACAAAGGGAAGCGAAAGTCAATACGAAGTCGTCCTCAGAGCGACTTTTCCAGCGCGAAGAGGTCTCTGAATCCCTCCTTCCACCTGGCAGACTCTTCCGTAGACGGTTTTGGAAGTGGACTGCGCGCATAGCCACCATAACCCATCCATGCTTGCAAGCCGGCCTTGACTCCAACAACGCCGCCTTGAATGGCTGTCCAATCGCCGTTGGAGACGGTCTCTTGCATCTCAGTTGCCCCATCGACCTTGCCACCTTTGTAGAGGTCCATGGTCTGAACGCAGGCTTTGGGCGCGATATTAGCTAGACCAGCAAGAATGCCGTGGCCGCCACCTGCCAATGACTGAACTGTGAAGTCTGCGGAGCCCGCTAGGACAATGAACTCTGGGCGAGCAGGGTCATAGTTCTTGGACCGCTTGCGGGTAGCGGTCGCAACACGATTAAGCTTGCCAGTGTTCCCGCAAGTCAGTTTGACGCCAACAATGTTGGGATGTTCAGCGAGTTGAATAATGGTGTCTGATGACAAATCCAAGCCACCCGCGGCACCGGGGAAGTTGTAGATGATGATAGGGATGGGTGATTTGTCCGCAACAGTTGTGAAATACTCTTTGACTGTTGACGAACCTGGTGCGAAGAGCCCGGCGTAGTAGGAGGGCGGGAGAACAAGCGCATAGTCGCCTCCAGCATCGTATGCCTCCTGGCAAAGTTCGATGGTTTCACGTGTGCTTTGGCTCCCGCACCCGACCACGAGTGGCATATGAGAGTAGCCTGCCTCGTTCAATGCATCGCGAGTCGTGGCAGTGACGAGCTTCCTTTCCGAGTGCGTCAGATGAACGGCTTCGCCGTTGGAGCCTTGCGTAGCGAGACCAGTGACACCGGCCCGAGCAAGCCTCACCGCGTGCCGTGCAATGGTGGTCACGTCGATGTCCTCGTTCTCCTTGAAGAAGCACATGGTAGGCACATAGACTCCAGGCAGCAGTGGCCGAGTCATGTGGAAGTCTTCATCTAGAGCATTGCTGTTGAAAGAACTGCTCAATGAAGAGTCAGAGTCCGTCGATGTGAAGCCTCCAAGGCGGATCCCTGCGCTCTGGCGGTAGGGAAGCCTGAATCCAGCCGTGTAGCTTCCAGCGGGTGACGGGGCGTCATTGTGTGGTGCCATCTCGCGAACCTGGTCTCAGAACTCTGACGTCGATGCTTCGTGAAGTGATAGGAAGATTCTCGAGGGGGCTCGTTTCTTTGCGAGCTCCTGATACTGACAGAGATAGCGTAAACTTTGTATAGCTCCCGAGAAAGATGGAAGAGTCAAGGAATGGTCGCGCACCACCAGTTAGGTGAAGATAGGTGAAGCTGAGTGAAGCGCAGGGACTTCAGCATACGATGAAGCGCCGAGGGAGGTCGAGATAATTATACCCTCAGGCTTTGTCCATTATCCCTGGCATCCCGTCGCTCCTTGGCTCCATAGTTCAGGAGCAGGTGACCGAGTGGCGTTTGAGAACGCTTGACGGTGGGCATGGGGTGTCCATCGAAGAGGCGTCGTTCGCTCCCGATCAGCGGAAGCAGCACCATTACGATGCAATGCCAACCACCCACATGCCTGGTAGCTGAGCCTCTGCCGCCGGGGCGGGGTGTGAGGGGGGTGTGAGGCGTCTGTTCCAATGTGTCAGGAACCTGGGCGACTCGTAAAAGCCCGGCTTTGTGCAGCGCAGTGAGACGACAAGGAGGGATCGCCCTCGGAGAAGTCGAACCCTCGAGCACAGTGCGCGTTCCAAGAATGTGTCTAATTGGCGATGTGCAGGTCGTGGGAGCATGATGGAGGGTTGTTGGGGGAGGTCGGGGGCTCTGGACTCGGACTATCCGCCGTCAGGGATCATGTTCTAATTGACAAGGGATGTCGACTGAGTGTGGGGGTTAGCGTGAGAGGGCGCCATCGATCCTCTCTATCGGAGTGAATGTGACAGGGGTGTCCAATTGAAGTGGTCCATCCTGACTTTGGCAGGCTCGCCTCTGTGACCGCCGCCTTGCCGGTATCCAATACCATCGCATGAAGACCAGATGGCAACCTCTGGGAGCGCGCCGTACCTCATGACGTTGGAGGCGCTTGTGATGCTTTGGAGAAACCAGAGCTGCTCGTTCCCCCACGAGGCAGTTGAGGACCCTGCGCCACTCATCGGCACATTGTGAGACTTCACGGACCACTGGAAGGTGATGGAGGGCACCGTACAGCGCAAACTGGCCTATGGAGGCGGTGAGGTTCAAAAATGCATTCGTCGATCTTAAATTGTCCGACAAAGAAGAGGCTTCATTGGACAACGGTGGCCAAGACGCTGGCATCGGTACAGATTCGCCGAGTTCTGCCAGCTTCAGGCACACATAAGACGTCGACATTGACATGAGATAGGCAAAGCTATCCACATCATGATTAGCACACGTACTCCCGGACCCTGGCTCTGGTTCGTCGACTAACGCAAAGCGCAGATTGAGTACGGAACTTGCCAGCTGGAAGACTTGATGGCAAAGCGGTGACACCCAGTGCCGAGTGCGGACACCAGAAGCGAAACTCAGCTGCAGGCTGTAGAGACCCCAGGCCTGAATAAGGCGTCCATCCTGCGGGCAGGCAAAAGGCATGATCTGACATGGAGCCATCAGCTGATGAAAGCGAGCAAGCCAGAACGCCGGCCATGCCGTTGGGCTGGTGACAGCTTCGTCGACAAGCCTCTCGCGTAGGTTGTATGAGGCTGCCCTTGCATCTGCACGACGGGCTATGGATGGTGTGCCATGCAGAGCAACGCGTCCTTGAGTGCACAAAGCGGCGTTGGGGGATGCGGCTGGATGTGCACATGATCAGCGGATGCAATGCGCGTTGGATGTTGCGGATCACGGTTGCATCCTCGAATCCGGACCAGACACTTTCCACGGTATTTCCATGGCGGCCGAAGGAACAAGGCCTCTGGCCCGAGGCGCTTCGACCCTTCTTGAGACACAAGAGCTGATTGTAGATGGGACGTCTTCTTTTGGAGAGAAGTTGGAGGAAGGGGAGAGTGAAGTGGTCGACAAGCTTGACTCAACCCTGAGGCACGTGGCTACTTGTCCTAGTCGACCATCCCCTTACTCCGCCAGCCCCAGGCCCTGCCTCTCCATGGCAAAGCCATTATCATCACCATCACCGTTCTCACCCAAGCTAAATGCGAACTGACGCTGAGCAATTCACGTGCCATTCCATGAGTCACAGTGTCGCTTGACTCTCGCGCACAGTACCATCCTTGGCAACGTCCAGGTGGCTTTTGGATCTTCTCTTGTCCGTGGGGGTTTCTGCGCCTCATCTCCAACATCGAAAGCCTGCAACGCTGTTCCCTTTATCCACTCTCCTCTCACCTCCACTCAGCCCACCCCCAACTCGCTGCACGCATCACTGCTTTCATCTGGGCTGCTGCTTACGATTGGACCAAGATGGGGAACACGCACCGTGACCAAGTCATTTGCCATCGCGTGACCACAACACAATTTGCTTCTTGGCTGGCCGACACATCAGTGACCTGCTCGCTTCAACCCGATCTCGGTGTCCTTTTGACCACTAGCCGACGCTGCTTTTAATGTGACGTGCTCTCCTGGCAGGGATCAATCGTCCAGATCGAGCTTGCGAAGGGCAAAATAGCAGCTTTATCTGCCAGAATGAACAAAGTATGAAGCTGACGTTGACTGGGCAGATAACGCTTATGACAGTGGCGCTCTTCAGCTGAGTCCAAGCGCCTTCTCACAGAAGCAAAAATAGCCGTTTCGTTGTTTGATAAGAAAGGGGCGATATTCTCAACGAGCATGAACTGACTTAACGGTGTGCCGTTCATCCGCGGGAACTCGACTCCGGGCGCGGTAAACGATGGGGACTGATCCTCTTCTCGGGACAAACTACTTTTCTGGTAGATCGACTGACATCGCAAGTCCCCGCACATGTCTCCCGTCTCGGGGCGTGCCTTCGTAGACCATGACATAGAAAGCCGGCGGACAAGGATTGCACGATACAGAGTATCTGGCACCTGAAGATCTTCGACGACCCCCACACCCGAATCCCTGTTTCCATAATCACAGATTCTGCACCACTGGAAGCTGGATGCCTTGATCTGGCGTTGTGCTCCTTTGCGATTGTCGTCTGGACCACACCATTGGAGGGAAAGATGGATGCAAATCGACCATCACATGAATTTTCTTCTCAACTAGGCCTTTGGCAATCGCAGGTCAGAATCTTCTTGGCAAGGAATGTTGAACGCTATCGCTCGATCACTCATCGATGCGAGACGGACATGGACGACGTGGGAGGGGTGATGGCAGTCAGTTCTTCCCCGTCTAAACCCGTCTCCGATGCCACCCCTCAGCCATGCATTGATACTCAACATCCAGAAAGACTCTTCTCTCGCCACGGAATCCCCGTATCTCTCCCACTTTCGAGATGTTGGTGGGGTTCAGTACCAACCCCAACTGACCCCAGATTCTCCACACTGACGAACAGCCTTCCGCCCTTGTCAATGCTCTCTCCAGTGTGGATGCTGCACGCTGCAAGCTGCACGCCAGCACACCATCTCCTCACGATATTGGGATCTCATTCCCGTCATTGATGCCCAGCCGAAGCTCACGTGCGGGGTCGGGACCTGGGCGAACTCGGACCTGGGGTTCGTGTCCTGCCTCTACTCGCTCCTCAAGCTCACCGACCATGATGCACAATGTCAGACGACCCTAAGACCTTGCCGGTCCAGCTGCGACATCGTGAACATTCACCAGCAGCAAGCTGTTCGCTCTCCCTTTTACCGGAGGCCTCTCTTTATCGCCACCATAGTTCGAACTTCCCTCTCGCCTGTCGCCCGAATCTTCGCTGCGCATCCTATGAGCACCCCATGCTGATTGAACACAAAGGGGTGTCCCTCATCATCAAGCCACAGACCCCGTTGCACTCAGTGTAATATTGTGAGGTGAGGGTTATCGGGTAAATATGTGACTAGCCCTCTCATGATACTGGGTTAGGGCAGGTGTTTAATCTTGCGATCATCTGTATCGTGCTCCTATGCACCTCATGGTCAGCCATGGCGCGGCGCAGCAGTGCTTGTGCAGTTATCCGCCCAAAGCCTGAGGTGCAACATTGAGCCACAGCTTGCTCGATTGGAGACATAGCCACCGCCCGATAGGTTTGGATCTCACAAGCCTCCGCTATTGACACATATCTCGGTCTCTACAAGTATAGAGCCCACAAATCCCAAGAATCCGTAAGAAGCATCAAGTCAATCACAGGAAAAGCACAATCAAACGCTGAGGGCACGACGACATTGCCAAATCTGTGACCACCAGAACCATTCCGAAACTAAGCAAAGATGAGCTCTCTAGACTCTACTACCAACAAGTCCAAGTCCGGCTGGCGCTCTTGGCTCAAAAACCCTGCCAAGGCGAATTACAATAAAGTCCTCGCTGAGGCTTACGAGAAGAAAGCGACCAAAGCTGACGGTGATGCCACCATCGTCGAGATGACCGACAAAGAGAAGGCGAAGGCTATGGTCGCGCATAGAGATGCAACTTCACCGACTGGATCATTCATGTTGGGCACATATCGGCCTCTAGATACGAGCCCAGGGTATGCTGGGTACCTCACGGCTCAAGGGGCAGGCGGCGGTTCTTGAGTTGGCACGAGCAGGCTTGGGCAGGATGGTCATCATCATGTTATGTTGTTGTGTTCTTTGTCTTGGTCTTCGGCAAATCCTGCCTGGTAAGAAGTTCTTGATACCTAACCATAACGCCTTTCGCACAATACGAATGCCCTCAGATGCTCTTCCTATACAATAACTAGCTCGTCGTCGTCGTCGTCATCGTTGAAAGCGAGCTGCCTGCCAGCAAGCTCGTTTCCTAAACTCTCCCTCCCTGCCTCGCGAATCCCTTTCTCAGTGACGAATCTCGTCTTCTTTCGGACCGGAGACGACGTTCTCTCCTCTTGAACTTGTCGTCGCTTCAGCTCCTCCTCTTTGCGCAGCTTCTCTCCTTCTCGCATCCGTGAGAGCTTGTCCTTGAGATTACCGCCCCATCCAAGTGCGGAGGTCGGTTTAGATGCTTGATTCGTTGCTGTTACTGTGGATTGCGTTGTGCGAGATAGCCTTGATGAACTCGAGAGGCCACTCAAGGCACTATCTGCTCGCTTGCGCTTCATCGGGCCCAGTTGGATGGCTTGCTCTCGACTTCTTGCTCCAATACTTGGCGTTGGCGCTGCTGGATCTCTTCCAAAGCCGATCGACCCTTGACTTGCAGGAATACCGCGAGTCTCGGCATCATGCGAGCCGTCGAGAAGTGCTCGACGAGAAGTGGCTGCTTTCATATACTCCCTTCCCGCTCCTCCACCAATTTTGCCCAGACGTGCTATGATCTCATTCTCCCGCTCTTTCGCCTCTAATTTCCTCTTCACGAATTCAGCACGCTCCTTTTTGTCGACCACTGTAAGATTCTTGCCATCAATGAGATCCGCCGCACTCATACTCCTGCTCACGAAGTATCGCGATGCAGAGTCATGGTCATACCTCCCTTCATGCTGATCGACCTTCTCTTGCCTCTTTTTCTGCTCATAGCCGTGAACCTCGTATGATCTGGTCTTTCGCGCGCCGAAACTACTGCTATTCATCTCGACGCGAGAGCTGCGCTGCTTCTTAACAGCCTCATTTGTGTGGAACTCGCAGAATTGTGTCCGCTTCTTGTTGGTCCATGCCATGCAAAGCTGGCCATCCTTCTTCACAGACTGGCAGAAGCCTAGGTCGCGTGCATGGCCGATCTCGATGACAGTATCAGCGTCCGAGTTGAGACATAATGTGAAGCGGCCAGTGGCCTCTTGGCCTTTTCGAGGGGGCATGATGGTCGGGTTGAGGAGCGCGACGACGGTGCCTTCCGTGAGCTTCCAGTATCTTTCGAAACCACTATTGAAGAGGAACATATCAAGCTCCCACTTCAGGTCCACAAGCGTTATGACCATATACTTGCGAGGCTCGTCATTATTATTCTTCTGCACTGCCGCGCTGTGCAGACGTGGTTCCGACTTCTTGGCCACAATGCCAAAGACAACCACATCCTCCTCCACATCTGGCAGTTCCCAGTCCGGCGCTATAACATGCTTGAGGAGGTCTTTCAGGCCATATGTTGCTTTGCCAGATAACTGTCGCGTGAGGACATTGTGAGGGAGAATTCGACGTGAAAGATGAAAGCCTGAGTATGCTTCGAACGATGCACTCTCCTCTTCCTTCTTGTTCGCCGCTGAGTCTCGCGGAGCCTTCCTTGGTGATCGGAGAGTCGGGGCGGTGTTGCTGCGTTTCAACCCTCCAAGAGCTGTGTCGGGAGCTGGCCTCCCTAGGATCTCGTCTCTCGAGTATGCAGGCGTCGACAATAATTCTTGTGGCAAATCGACAGCCTCGCTCTTGTATTGATCAATCTCGCGCTGGCCGAGTCCGAAGGCATTGCTCCTCGATTTCTGAATCAGATCCTTCCGCTGTGCTCTCTCGACTTCTTGCGTTCTGACAGAGGCCAGCCTCTCATTGAAGCTCATCGGTTCTGCTGAGTTCGGTGATGACACGGCCGTTCTGGCCTTGCGGAGGTATCCTTCGCCTGTCATGGTAGCCGAACGCCGCTCTCGGTATCAGTCTGATGCCTGTGCCCTAGGATACTTGTGACATGTTGCTCGAGGTTCTGGGCAGTGCTGAATACGGAATCCGCCTTGATTGCCGGTGGGAGAATCTGTTGTTGTGTAATTTGGGGTGGTTCATGCGCAGCACAAGCGCCCCCCTGCATCAAGTAGAACAGACAACGAACCAAAGTACGATAAGCAAAGGAATATGGAATTCTTTAGGCGAAACAGCTCATGTCATGTGATGAGGTACCTGTCGCCTGTCAAGATTGGCTAGAGCTGTCTTGGAGGATTTTGGTGCTCGTTCAGTGTAGTCAGAGCAGCAGGGAGACGCGTTCGAGGCGCGTCGCAAGGCCGCGTTTAAGTGCTGCAAGGGTCCCACATCCACTTTACAACCCTTGGGCTGGGGACAACGACATGAACCTTCGACAAGAGGAACCACTGAACAACGACATATATCGGGAATATCGCTTTTTACAACGACCCAGTGATCGAAAGACTTTGCTGCTTGCTTCGTCATCAACCTTGGCAGCACCTTATACACAGAAACGGACACAATGGCAAGGACGAGATCCAAGCCAGCGGCTGCGAATGCCAAAGACGATACTCCCAAGAGCTCAACCGCGAAGATCACGCTTGAATCGCAAACCGGCAATGTTCCCAATGTCTTCATACTTCCAGCAAAAGCCAAGCCAAACGCACGCATAGTCACTCTCCCCCATCCCAGACACGACACTCCCTCCCGCTACCTCGTCTGCCCCGAGACTGGTGTTTATGAGTTCAGCAAGATCGCCGCGCCAAAGACAATGCCTCGCAGTTGGCTGATTGAGACAAGATCAACTGAAGATGAAGGTTCAAGGTCAACGGCAAGCGTCACTAGCAGCGCCGACTTGTTCCTCGCCACAGCTACCGATCCGTTGTTCATCCTCCTCCCATCACTCTGCGACAGCAGGGCTGCCAAGGGAACCGACGTGAAGAAACGCCTATTTCTGTCCAGCGACGACTACTTCGACAAACTCCCGGAGGAGTTTTCACATCTTTCGGAGGTCTTGAGAACGCCGGGCACGAGAAAGCTGTTCGAGAGCAGGTTAGGCGAGGTTTGCGACACAGTCGATGCCGGGGACGAGAGCATGTATCGCTTGAGCGAGGAGAAACTCTTCGGGGCTATCCTGAGGAAAGCAAGGAGAATGTGCGATGGTGGCCTTCCGCAAAGCATGGAAGAGAAGTTCGTGAGGAAGGCGCTCGAAGCGCCGATTCTCTTGCAGAAACGAGTTGTTCCGCCCACGACGGAAGATCAAGCACAGGGGGACGAGTCTGGTGTCTCAACCCCCCTCACAGAGTCGAACGAGTCACAATCAACGGTCACAACAGAATCAAATGCATCATCTGTGTCTCAGGCTTCAACAGCAGCCACATCTTTTACCGAGACACCACCCCAGGGCGACAGCGTCATCGCTGCGACGACCGCTTCTCTCGAAATCCACAACCTGCAAAGACTCAAAGTCGCGTTCGACTTCATCTGCTCAAGCTACCTGTCCCCTTCCCTCGGAACACAATTGCAGTCTCAGCTTGCCAAGGATGTTGAGTTCCAGCCGCTTGACGGATATCTCGCACAACTGGCCAAGCATCGAGCCGAGGCCGTCGCTGCAAGATCGCAGGGTGACTTCTCAAGAAAACGAGTGCGTGATGAGGAGGAAGATGAAGCACGGGCCGAGAAGAAGAGAAAGCTGGAGGAGGAAAAGAAGAAGAAGGCGAGTGAGAGTCATGGCGTAAGGCAATTGAAGAAGGTGAACACGAGTGGGATGATGAAGCTTAGCGCATTCTTTCAGAAGAAACAATAAAGAAACGGCCTCGTCCACAGGCTCGGGCCTTTCTATCAGGGTATCTTGATTATTACTTAAGCTTTGGTTTACCACCTCAGCTTGCGCCTCGAGTGCCTCTGGCGCGACCTCTGCCAATACCTGTCCCGGTCCCTCTCCCGATGCCAGAGCCACCTCGACTGCTAGAAGTCGTCCCATATCCTGAACTGCTTAAGCCGTAGCCAGAGCTGCTGGCACCTCTTGTTGCGCCGGCCCTTGTCCTCGTCCGTGTTCCTCTTGTTCCTGCAGCGCCTCTGGACCCTCTGCTGGGAGCTGGCACACCTAATCTTCGCTGCTCCTCCTCTTCTTCCCTCCGCCGCCGGAGCTCCTCGCGACGTTGCTCCTCTTCCATTGCCCTCCTCTCGGCTGCCTGTTGCTTTTGGAGGGCTTCAGCTTCTTGCTCAGCTAGATCTTCTGTGGCACCCTTCCATCCGGGATGCAGAATCAGTCTTTGATTGTGCTCTGTCTGAGAAAGTATTCTTGTCCAGCTGTTCAGGAGCGTTGATGCGTTGTTGACAGTTTGCGACACAGTCTACAAAGCTTTGTCAGTCCTGGATGAATCTCCCGGATATCCACAGCAGACTTACATCCATATTTCCACCCGCGCGTTCGAGAGTCTGTATCACACCCTCAATAACCTCATTGATGTGACGTACGCCGTCGAGCTCTCTTCGAAGCGCAGCCTCGGGATCGATATGTTCAGTAGGAGGTTGGGCAGTCGGTGTTCGAGGGGTCTTCGGCGTGCGCGGGGTCTTGGGTCGTGAAGGGGCATCCTTATCCGGTGAGGCCCAAATATCGGTCTCTGTGGCATCGATCGAGTCGTCGGCCATGCTGATGACACCGGTGGTCGCTGATAGGTATGTCTGATGCAGCAATACAGCTTGTTTGGCGGGGGATGGCGGGGCGTCGGAGGAGGGGCTGGCGATTGAGACGAGGCCCCGGGACGGCAGCGGGGAATGTATGATATCACTGCAGGGAGAAGAGCCGTCGATGTGTTGTTTGTGTATGCGGCACGTCAAGCCATGCGAGGTGTGTTTTCAAGGGCGCTGCTGCAGGTCAACGTGACGTTTGTTGCGTGTTTGAGTGTCCTGTTGGGTGTCAAGCTCTCCCTGGGGTTGGCAGTGCGGGGCGACGCACATCCAACAGCCTGCCTGGCAACCCTTGCGACGCGAGATTGACGCGCCCGATACACGCTTTAGTGGCCGATCCACTTAACGGTCAGTGCCTGAACCGCTAAATGACACTCCCTTGAACGCGTCGAGCTGTCCGCCAGTAAAAGTGGGATGGCTGGCGTCACAGGTACTGTGTGGCCCCCTGCGCATCCACGCATTCCAGCAACAGCCACTGCTGCTCATCCCCCAGCCGCCTCCATCCCAGCCCCCCTTCTCATGTGCGAGTCTTTTTCTCACAACGCCTCTCTCGCACACGCCTCACATCCTCCACCTACCCTTTACCTCTCAACACAACACCTTGATATCGTCATTGACATCAACTGCGCATCCCTTGGGTACTTTTTATTCATACGATTGCAGTGTCGCATTCTACAGAATAACCTTTGTCGGACATTGCCCTGTTACCCAGTTGCAACAACGTTGGCCGTTCAAACGGTTTTTCGAGCTCTGCCCACCAGCTCGAGTCGACCCTTCGAAGCTCTCGACGCCACGCCGAGAACACCTGCTCGACGTCCCACTGAGCAAGTATCGTCCCTATCGCATCATATATCGACCTCGTGCAGACTGTCACCGACAATGGCGTCCGCCATGCGAGGCTCTCGCACCCCGTCGCCGCCGCCATCTGGCATCCGCACACCGCCTGCACCGCGCTTGGGCTTCCATGACGACTGGCAACCGTATGCTCCTCGCAAGTCTGCCCGCCTCGCAAACCGCACACCGTCTCCTCGAGCACCCCGTCGCCAGACAGGATCACCTCAGCCTACGAAGAACATTTCATCAGCTGCAAAGAGCGCATGGTCGTCTTCTATGGTGTCGCCGATGCCATCACCACGCAAGAGGCGACAGCCTCCCACGTCCGACGCCGCTCGTCGTGTATCAGGACCGTTGACTGCAGAAGGTACAACCAATGCTGCTGCATCACTAGGAATTGATCACTCCACGCCGCGCAAGTCATCATCAACGACTTTTTCTCATGAACTTAGCATGCTCCCAACCCCCTCAAAGACACCTTCCAAGCCTCCGGCCAAGGAGAGTGTCAAGGGCCTTCAGACTTTTGCCCGCAACCTTTTCCAGTCCGAGGAGGATGTCATGCCGAACAACAAGAAGCGAATGCCCAGGAAGTATTCGGGTATGACCCTAGACAGCTTCACCGCAGAGGCTGCTGAAGACGAGTCAATTGAAATCTTCACCGACTCCAAGGACCGCGTCCCAGAGCGAGACGATAGCGCAGAGAACCCATTCTACGGAGAGTCTGTGACGGAGCCAGCAAAGCGACGGAGTAAGCGCAGAAACGTCAGCATCCCTGGAGAGAAGGCACAGACAGTGGAGGAAGCTACCGAGCGACAGGATGGCATGGTATATGTCTTGTAAGTATCAATCCCTTGCCTCTGTATCTTCAACGTCAGACTAACGAGCTATCAGCCGCGGCAAGCGTTTCTTCCGCAAGTTTGCGCCGGAGATGGATTCTTCAGAGGCTTCTGCCGATGGTATGTCGAGCTCTCTCAGCCGATCCAGCATCAAGCCGAGGCTGCTCTTCCCTGTGCAGAAGGTACCACGGACTTCGGAGGACGATGTGGACGAGGAGGCGACCACCGACATCGAGGAAGGTCCTGAGGTGGACGTCGGGGAGCAGTCTGTACTACAAACCCCTGCAAAGACCCAGTTCAAGGGAACGGACACTCCCCAGGCCCCCAAGTTCGCTCCTATGTCACCACCTGACACAAAGCGGACTACTCGCTCTACGAACAAGTTGTTCGAGGAACCGACGCCGATCAAGAAGAAGGAGCGCCGCAGCCCCTTCGACACATGGCCCCGGACCAAAGACCGCAAGGAGACGGGTACGAAACGCGAGGCAGAGCCTATGTTTGCACCCGCCAAGCGCACCAAGGCGTAAAGGAAACTGTGGAAGCTGGGGTCATGACGAGTACGATTGTTTATGGACACGGGGCAACGCTTTTTGAGTGAACAAGTCTTTTAATACCTTGATTACTAGTCGTTCATGGCTGGTACCTTTTTTTGTGGCTTTTGGCCTACTTTCTTGTCGCTTTTTTGATGATATATTTTCTTCATGGTTCTCCACCCGAGGAGTGAAGGGATAGGGCATGGCGTCGGTACGGAATGGACGTAGGAGGAACACCTAGCATAGCAGTGGACTTTGGAAGGATACCTGGTATTATCATAGACTGTGACATGGCCTTGTTTGGCCTTGAATGTTAATCATTCTCACAACATTCTCTGGTGCATAGTGTGATCTCGGTCTATTTCGCGATTGTGGCCCGATGAAGGGATTGCTTATTTCGCAAGCCCTTTTTTTATGTCGTAGCAGCTGATCGTAGGACCATAGAACGAAGCCAACTCGGAACCGTGACCGTCGCACGAGTACGAGCGTGCGGTCGCTCGAGGCTGTTAGTCATGGAACGGGTGTTCCGTCGTTTCCCGTGGGTATGCTCGTCACGATGCCCCACCACACTTTGTTCAAATGCCCCTCGCTTAGATTCGACGAATGATGAGATTTATGCCCAACAACCTTCCTCAACTTCAAATCGGGACACGTCAATTGTTGTTCTCTTAGCCTGTCAAGGTTCAAAGCTCTTCGGTATCAAGATCTCCAGCCTATCAGTACTTCTCACTGTTTGGAGCTGTCAGTACGAGCAAGAAATTGCATCATTGCGTCCGATGCATATTCTCATCACCAACGATGACGGCCCGCCGTCGCCGCAGTCCTCCCCCTACGTGCATTGTCTCGTTAAGCACCTCAAGGATGCCGGTCACGTCGTTTCCGTCTGCCTGCCTCATACTCAGCGGTCCTGGATCGGCAAGGCACACATGATCGGTCAGACCCTCAAGCCTTACTACTACCGCCCTTCACCCAATATCCACGGGGAAGACTCCGAGGGGAGCACACACCATAGACCTTCTACGAAGGAAGATGTTGAAGAGTGGATTCTTGTCGATGGGACCCCGGCTTCGTGCGTGCAGATTGGACTGCATCACTTCTTCCAGGACAAAGGGCCGATTGATCTTGTTGTCAGTGGTCCGAACTACGGCAGAAATACAACGGCGGTCTTCGCATTGAGTTCGGGAACTTTGGGCGCTGCATTGGAGGCGGCCGTCTGCCGCCAGCGTTCCATTGCTCTGAGCTTTGCATTCTTCACACGGAATCATGACCCCGTCATCATTGAGGCAGCATGCCGGCACAGCGTCAAGGTCATCGAAGCCCTCTGGAAGCAATGGCCCACGGATGGTAGTGCAGACCTTTACAGTGTCAATGTGCCGCTTGTGGAAGGTGTTGAGAAAAACAAGACGTTGTGGACAGAGATGCTGCAGAACTATTGGAAGCAGGGGAGCTGCTTCCAGGAAATCGACGGGAGTGCAGAGGATGAGGCAAGGGAAGAGGAGAAGATCAGGGAGGGGCCTGGGGGGGAGGTGGATGGCCAAGAAAGGCCTCAGGGAGACACGAGAGGGCATAAGCATAAGCATTTCAAATGGGCGCCGAGGTTCACTGATGTGTACCAAAGCGTTGAGGAAGCTGCGCCTGGCAATGATGGATGGGCTGTCAAGGAGGGACACACAAGGTGAGTTCCATTGTCCTCAGGTGTTTCATGGTGCTTTACTGACTATCCTCACAGTGTCACTCCTTTGAAGGCAAGTTTCCTGCAATCGCAAGGTATCTCTCAAATGAAGGAACTCGAGCTGTAAGTGAGCCCCTTGCCCTCTCTTTTTGTTTTGGAATTATCAAGAGCAAGCGGGGTGGCGAAGAGCTCCAAAGACAAGCGAAGGTGAAGGGCATGGATGGAGACAGACTATCCATGTACATACTTGCCGCATCCTACAGAGAAATAGACCTTGACATGTTGCTTGATATTAGTTCACCGGACACCACAACCCTTTCTGGCCATGATGACCAGGGAGCTGCAGCTATTCAGCAAAGCGTCACCGCCGTTGTTCAGTACGAAGACGAGTATGTCCAGCCACTGATCCTAGACGCTTTCAGGGATGTGTTCCCCGATGGCCAGGTGAAGGTGGTTGAGCAGCTCCCCGAGTCTGATGCTCTTGCCCAGCTATGTTCCAGCAAAGATAGCAAGCTTGTGCAGATCACCCCCTACGAAACCCTCGACTTCGAACTCGCTGCCTCTCACTCTTCATCATATCTCATCAACAGCTACATGATCCGCAAAGCCCTTATCAGGAAGCACTTTCTTTCCACGACAGTCGATCACTGGGTGGCGAAGAACCCGAAGTCGATTCTTCGAGACCATGTCAAGCGCAGTGAGGCCTTTGAAGTGGACTATGCGGAGTTCCTTGACGATGCGTTGATTGAGGCTTTTGATCTGAGGGAGAGTATGGAAAGGAACGAGGAGAAGGAGGGCGCGGAGGAGAGAGAGTGGTGGATCCTGAAGCCGGGAATGAGTGATCGTGGGCAGGGCATCAAACTGTTCAGCACCCTCGATGAGTTACAGGACATCTTTGATGTCTGGGAGGAGGAAAGGCCGGACAGTGATGACGAAGAGGAAGAGGGGGACAATACGACAGCACAAGATGCAAACCAGGACTACATCACGACATCACATCTCCGGCACTTCGTCGCTCAGCCATACATCCACCCACCACTCCTGGTTGACAACCACAAGTTCCACATCCGCACGTATGTCCTTTGCACCGGCAGCCTCTCCATTCACGTCTACAAACCCATGCTGGCTCTGTTCGCGGCAAAGGCCTACGTCGCACCCTGGACCTCCTCGACCGACATCGAGACCTTCCTCACAAACACCTGTCTCCAAGACTCCCCGCACGCCAACTCCGTCCGGCTCCTCTCCTCTCTCCCGCTCCCTGCGTCCCAGCTTACCTCCGTGGCCGAGCAGATCGAGCAGATCACGGGAGAGTTATTTGAAGGAGCAGCGAGGGCTATGCCGGTGCATTTCCAGACGTTGCCGAATGCGTTTGAAGCATATGGTGTGGACTTCATGGTGGATGAGGCGGGAAGCGTGTGGTTGCTAGAAGTCAATGCTTTCCCAGACTTTAAGCAGACCGGAGGAGAGTTGAGGGATGTTGTCGCTGGGTTTTGGAGGGGGGTTGTGAAGAAGGGCGTCAAAGGGTGGTTGGAAGGGGAAGAGACAGAGGATGATGAGGACTGGGTGAAGGTTAAGGAGATTGATCTTGGGAGGAGGTAAAAGGCTTCATCATGGAATCCATGAGAGCAAATAACGTCGGACATTTTACCCTAGATGTCACTTGGTCACACGCAGTCTGCTGGACAGAGGAAGTCACGATTGGAAAAGCTTCAATACAGCCAAGTCAACAGAACCTCAGCCAGCAAATGGTAGTCTCGTTTCGAAGCGTACCCTGGAGAGCAAATGAAGCTCGCCATGCGATTTGCACATAGCAGATGTGTCCATACTCTTAGTCGAAGAGGCTCGTGCCCCTTGTCCATTCCTACAGCTCCCAATCCGTCATCATTCGGAGCTCTTCAAGGCCAAACCCGCCCCGTCGGTGAAGCTCCGCCCCCAAACCCCCGCGCGCAGACGTAGGTGGCTTCGACCAGATTACCGGGCGAAAGTCGCCAGTAGGCTTTGAGAATCCTATAATTTCCCGTGCTGGTGAACGAAGTTGGCCAGGGGGCTTCTGCTACCTCAATCCGGGCTCGAAATGAGATTCAGGAGGCCTCCCTCCCGGAGTGGATTTGCCGGGAGATTTGGAGAATCTAGGCAATTTCACGTCCAGACTGGTATTGTTCCAGATCAGGACTTCGGCTTTTGACATTGATGATTTCACATATTGAAGATTGTTTATTGAATACTTGTAGAGGTTTATTGAGGGGCATGTTGGCATCAGGCTCTGGGGGAGGTGCAGTTTCGGTTCGCGTTCGGGCCAACGGGAGGTTGTATGGGGGGTCATGCATGCATGCATGCATTGAGCTACGCCCAGCTCTTGAGCACCTCAGCCGCATGGAGACACAACTTAACCAATACAGTTCCGACGGAGAGACGGTTATGAAGTATGGGTCTGCTTTCTGTTCTACTCGATTCGAGACATTTACATCAGGGAGGGATGGACGGGAGGCTAAAGTGCAGGTAGAGTTTCAAGCTGAGAATTAAGCTTCTTTGGCACCCTGGTTCCCCACGCACCACAGACCTCGAATTGGGGCTTGATCTGCATTTCTTCTGCCACTTCACTTAATTTGAGTATGTCTCGTTCTGGAGGAGAAAGAGAGGGTTGGTGGGGGGATGTGAAGAAGTTCGCTCCGGATGAAGAAGGAGATGTGTCGACTATCGAGCACAGCCACCTGTAGTCGTGTGGAGGCGAGGAGGACAAACTTTTCCAACCAGAGGGAGTGTGAAGTCAGATTTCGTGTTGGTGAAATAGCCGAAGGCGTTTCTCGATGCGGAAGCTGATCTTCTGAATCATGTCGGTGTTACAGTCTCGAATCATCAAGTCGATGGGTTGCGTATGGGCGAAGGTACCCCGAAGAGAAGGATACGCCTAGCACATTCCTATCTAGAATTTGAGTTCGATATATCCGCGAGGCCTCCTTTGTGGCGATGCTTGTCGGTCCCTCCAGGCACCGGGATGGTCTCTTTAGCATAGTATATGGCTACGGCATAACACGTATCCGGGACCTTGGTTTCAACCCGCCACGCTGACGTTGAGACTCTGCGCCCCGTTCTACACGCGGTCTTATTCTGCTTCGGTAGTTTTGTAGCATCATGGTAGGGTTATAAGCTTAATGCTCTTAAACAGCCAGCCTCATGACACGCAAGACTTTTGAAGGCGAATGTGCTTCGTCACCGGAGATTACGGATAGGCGTGGCTGAGTGAAGCAAGGTGGACATCTGACCTTGTTGATTTTCTCAGTCCTGAGGAGAATGGGGTGTGTGTGTCAGACAAGGTGTATGAGTGGCAATGATATCATGACTGGGATCGGAAGGATAGAATGTCTGCGTACGGAGGTAGAAATGTATGCATCATCGCTGTATGAAGGTCTTGTCTTCCAGGTTGTTCGTTGGTAGTATAGTATCGGGCGTTGCCGGGGTTGATACCAGGGAGCGGATCCGGCAGCAACCGAAGCACCGTCCATACCTTATTCAAGTCGTCTGTGCCTCTTTGTTGATACCTTACTCAGGAGGCAACCTGCCACCCGGAGATTTCTTGGCTGATCCTCATTACACACACGAGTAGGATGTCACTACAAGTCATGATTCAACACGTGGGATTCTGTCAGCGGCTAGAGCTGAGGCGACATTGGGGGGATGATGTTCGTTGGCGACTGAGGGTCATTTGTCTCCATTAACGAGGCTGAGCATCGCCGAAACAGGTAAGTCGCAGAGAGGGGGGTTTGCATGATAGGCTGCAGGCGCAAGATGGTTGATGTGTAAAAAGACGCATAGAATACTCGGGCGCCTGGGCTTGAGGGATGGTGCACACCTTTCGGTGAGAATGTGGAGAGAGACTGTTGATTGGATGTGAAGTGTTGTTGTTGATGGCTGAATTGTTCGTGTAGGGTAGCGGTGTTGAGGCTGACGAAGGCTGCCAGACTCGAGTCACAACAAGGTGGCAGCAGTATTGTACAAATTTGCTTTCATCCAGAATCTACAATTTGTGTCTCAGCAGATGAATCGAGAATCAGGTTTGCGGTAGGAACATGCTCGATGGTTGATCCCAATTGAACGAGGACCATCAGAAACCCCCAATGCAGTGGACCCCATCGTATCTGGACACGACGGATTGTAGCCGCTGGACACGCTGGGTACAGGCGCTCCACGCTCAGGGGGAGCGGTCCGGAGGGGGGGGAGGGCCACGACCGGTCGCATGCCGAGAAAGCTTAAGTTCACGGGCCAGAAAGCTTGGCTTTCTGATTTCTTGATTGTGAGAGATGGAATGGAGGACCATCTGCGACGCAATGTCTTAGTGCACGCGCCGATGGTACGCCGTCGTTGGAACGAGGTTTTTGAGTGGCTTTGTTTTCGTTTGGAAAAAAACAAACCCTGTCAAGTTTTGCGCGAGGTGGCTGCAAGCCACAGGGCGTCCGTCGACGTCACTGTGCTCACTTGAACCACCACCCTGTGGCTGACTGGAGTGATGCGAATGCTGACTGTTGCTAGTCAGTCGATCCTCACGAGCAAGACATCCATGTTTCCTGAAATGGTAGGAGCAAGTTTCTCTGACGAAATTGCGAAGATTTCCGATAAACAAATTAGACCAAATGAAACGCTCAGCGGGCTCCTGGCAAATACCGACGATACCTGCCTATAATAGCATCACGTGCCCGTGGATCTGCAACACCAAGGGATCCTTTTTTTTAAGTCTGCCGGGCCGAGATGTGCTTGATGGCTCTCCCATGTGAAAGGTGCCAGGGGGGTTGCTGGTCTTTTTGTTTCGAATGCCCCCATGCTTCGTTTGACCTGTGCTTCACCGTTGCTCTTGGCTTCCGATCCTCGGTAGCTGATAGCACACCAGCTTCCTCAGGCCCAGAACCTCCCTGTAGTTTGCTAGTATGCAGTAGCTATCTACACAGCCACTGTTAGTAGAGGGACTGGACTGTTGAGAATCGCCACTTGAGAGGGCCGGCTGCCAACTATCGAAGCGGCAAATGCGGGGCGAGACGAATGATTGAATACCATTTTGAACCACAAGTCTAGCGGAAGAGAAGTGACGCGGATCGTGAGATGGACCATGAGATAGACCATGAGATGGTGTGGCCTGGTAGTGGTGTGGTCGCCTGGCACGGTCACGATCGCCAGCTGAACCCCAGATTCAAGTTCCGACGCCGTATGTTGGCTTACTGTAGACATGGGATAAGTCTTGCATGTGCACTCTGTACACTGGCCTCTGTACACTGGCCTCTGTACACTGGCCTCTTCTGGTAAGTTGCACTGTTGATGACTCGGGTCAACCTAAGAATGCAGGCAAGACGGAGGAACACAACATTGGTGACCGCTGGATGATCCACAATCATCGGGCAGCGGACCATCGGATCCACTTCGGATTGGGGACTTGTGGGCAATCATTTGTCGTTTAGTTAGGTGGCTTTAAATTGATTCAGATTGGCTCAATGAGGACCGTGATGTCAACCCTGGACCAGGGCCTGAGGCATCTGATAAGTCTCATTCGATCATCTTCTTGGCCAACTCAAGTCCAGGGTCGACGTTGCAATGCACCTCGTCTGCGTGATGATGTAGCGCATGCTCGCCTCGCCCATTCAAGGCTCTGCCTATTTGGTGCTTGCCGGTTGGATTTCTTGGTATGTGTGCCAAAAAAAAAAGAGAGACAGACCACGCAGCAGGACAAGGAAAACCTTGAGATGCGCCCACCAGGAGCCACTTGAGTTCTGTCAGCTCCTGTAATGTTGTGGCTACAGAACAGGACTGGGAAGCAAACAGTGAAGGACCTGAGGTGGACTGGGAGGAGGACTTTAGGTGCTGACAGTGGGGGCTTCCACTGCTTCTAGGCGTCTTCTTCACCGCTGTGAGTGGTGGCATCGGGGACTTGGCAGCATGTTGCGGGAAGCGCTGTAGGCGCTGGGCTACCAGGGGCTTACAGGACCTGCGCTGGGATCCAATGCTGGCCACTGCACTGTAATGATGGGAAGGACGGTGTGGCGGCCGGTGCAGTGGACCGACTCACTACGGTAAACTGTGACCCCCTGGCTCCTCCCACCCTTTCGGAAGGGCATGTACCGTTACACCATTGTCACAGTGACGAGCTACTTCCAGGCCTCCCTGCCTTTCTCAGGCCCTTCCCCCGACACGACGTCCTTGCAGCCCCACTATCAGCCAATCAGCATCAGCCATATGCACAGCCCCAAATACCCCAGCAGCCTCCGCTTGGCGAAATCCATCTTCCACATTTGATGCCTCGACTTGCCTTGTAAAGTGACGAAGGAGCCAGAGTGAGAGAGATCCTTGGCCGCCTCCTCTCTCCTGTTTTCCTTTTGCTGGTGCGTTGGCAACAAGAAAGATCCAATGCTGGCCTTGTTCTGCTCATTGCCTCCCTGTGTTTAACGTTGACGGGCAGCTATACCTTATTACCTTAAAACCTCCACTCATTACCACACACCGTGTGAAGGTACGCAGGGCCCCACAACTACCACCCTGAGCTTGATCTCTCCCGATCAGGGCGTTTCTCCTGCTCCTCGAGGATTCCCTCTCCCTGCTTTGCTTTGCTTTGCTACTGCCCTTTCAAACCTTTACACTCTTCTGATCAAACGCAGTGGCTGTTCAGAAGAAAATTGGAAACCGCGCCTTTCACCTGCACCGTTAAGCGTTGTGCAGCTTGGGTTTCCCACCATCTATTTGGTGCGCCTCGTCTTGAAGTTGCTCTCACCATCACCGAGAGTATCGCATCTTCCCTCACCTTCAACCACCACATCTTCGATACCGCCCCCTTTTGCTCTCATTTTCGGCGACGCATGCTATTCTCCTAAAACACCGGTTTTGTGAGATGCGCCCAGCTTGTGCTGCGATCCGGGTTTGACTTTGAGAGGCAACCTGCCGCTTGTACTTTGCACTGCCCTCTTCGCTAGCTGCCTACCTTCACACCCAGCACTCGCCACACCGTCAATCTCGTCCACTGGAACCTCTTCGTATGCATATGGAACGCTCGATTACCTCTCATCTCTGCCTTGGACACCGCTCTGCCTAAACCGATTTCGAGCTCACCTTCGATATTAGCACCTGAGCTACCGTCATCACCTCCCTCTTTCGCCTCCACTGTTCCAGGAACTTTCCCTGTCCTACCCTCGCCCGAACGAACATAGCCTCCTTGACCACGCGCATTCCGGTCCGCGGTGATCAGCTGCGCCAACATTCGCAATGGCAGGCTCACCTGAAGGCGAAGAGCCTCCGCCCGCTGCTCCATTGAGTAGGAGGCCGCGAGCGTAAGTTGTCTATATCCCTCCTACCACCCGTCCTTGCTCGAGTTGCGTCCCTACAGAAAGCCACATTCTATTCCTGGGTATGCATGACATCTGACACCTTACCTTCATTTCAGTCCTACCATAACAATCGACACCACAGCCGTCAGCCCCAGCGGCCTCACGCCCGTTATGCCTCAAGATGCGTCGAACGAGCAGTCGAACAACGCCCACACGCCGGTGTCACCACAGGACGACGAGGCTATTAGCCCAGCCACAATAGTCGAGCCTTCCGGATTCTCTCCTGTTTCCTCCAGACCGCAATTGCGCGCCGACACAGCACTTGATAACCGCGATCATAGTCGGCCAACAAGTCCTCATAATGTCTCCAGTCCAGTGCAAGCTCGAGGTACTGACACGGCTGGAGGCTTCCTCGCTGTACCGAACACCCTCAGATCGAGACAGAACTCGGTTGATTCGGAGGATGCCAGGGGATCAATTTCCTCGTCACACGGCGAGACGACCGTGGTCGCGTCGAACTCGACACAGGCTGAGAGGTGGAAAACCAGCACGCAACCTAACGAGAAGATCATGAAGGACGAGACAGCTCTCAAACCCGACGCAGGAACCGAAGCTGATTTTACGGTTGAGGACAACCCGTTCGCCTTCACACCAGGTGAATTGGGCAAGATGTTCAACCCAAAAAACCTTGGAGCTTTCTATCAACTAGGAGGCCTGCGTGGCTTGGAGAAGGGTCTGCGTGCTGATCGCAAGGCTGGCTTGAACCTGGAGGAGACCACTCTCGACGGTCAAGTCACTTTCCGGGATGCTGTTGGCAGTGACAAGCTCAGGGACGATGGAGGCCAACCTCCTAGAACTGGGGCTGCCAACTCCGGCGGTAGCACTTTCAGTGATCGTCTACGCGTCTACAAGGACAACAGACTACCAGCGAAGAAGGGCAAGAGTCTGCTCCAGCTTATGTGGATCACATACAACGACAAGATTCTGATCCTGCTATCCATTGCCGCCGCTATCAGTCTGGCAGTCGGCCTTTATCAAACCTTCGGAGGAGAGCACGAGGAGGGAACACCAAAGGTGGAGTGGGTTGAGGGTGTTGCCATTATTGTTGCGATCGCCATTGTCGTCATTGTCGGCTCGTTGAACGATTACAGCAAGGAGCGCCAGTTTGCTCGGCTGAACAAGAAGAAGCAAGATCGCGATGTCAAAGTTATACGTTCGGGAAAGACCATGGAGCTTTCGGTTCACGATATCCTGGTCGGAGATGTCATCCACCTCGAGCCTGGTGATCTGGTTCCTGTCGATGGTATTCTCATCGAGGGCTTCAACGTCAAGTGCGACGAGTCTCAGGCGACAGGAGAGTCTGATATCATCCGCAAGCGCGATGCGGATGATGTCTACGACGCCATCGTGAACCACGATGATCTCAAGAAGATGGATCCATTCATCCAATCTGGTTCGCGCATCATGGAGGGTGTTGGCACCTTCATGTGTACTTCCACCGGAATTTACTCGTCGTACGGCCGGACTCTCATGGCTCTCAATGAGGATCCTGAGATGACTCCCCTTCAGGCCAAGCTCAACGTTATCGCAACCTACATCGCCAAGCTCGGTGGCGCGGCTGCTCTCCTACTGTTCATCGTTCTCTTCATCAAGTTCCTGGTTCAGCTTCCTAACATGGAGGAGACACCGGCCGGCAAGGGACAGAGGTTCCTCAATATCTTCATTGTTGTTGTGACGATCATTGTTGTTGCTGTGCCCGAAGGTCTGCCGCTTGCTGTCACTCTCGCCCTCGCTTTCGCAACGACTCGCATGTTGAAAGACGCAAACCTGGTACGACATCTCAAGGCTTGCGAGGTCATGGGCAATGCTACGACTATTTGCTCCGACAAGACCGGCACGCTCACACAGAACAAGATGCAAGTCGTTGCAGGAACGCTCGGCACGACTCACCGATTTGGTGGTGCCAAAAACCCCGACGACGATGATGCGAGTGGAGATGCCAGTGACGGCATTAGCGCTTCCGAGTTTGTCAAGATGCTTAGCGACCCTATCAAGGACCTTCTTCTCAAGTCTATTGCCCTCAACTCGACCGCATTCGAGGGCGACGTCGATGGACAGAAGACCTTCATCGGATCCAAGACTGAGACAGCCTTGCTTCTGTTCGCCCGCGACCACCTCGGCATGGGACCAGTCAGCGAGATTCGCGAGAGCGCCACGACTCTGCAGCTTATTCCCTTTGATTCTGGCCGCAAATGCATGGGTATTATTGTTCAGCTGCCCAACGGACGTGCACGCATGTACATCAAGGGTGCATCCGAAATTGTCCTCGGCCAGTGCTCGCAGATCTTGCGTGATCCCGCAAAGGATGATTCAGTCGCCCCTCTCACCGAGGACAACAAGGAGACTATTACTCACTTGATCGAGACGTACGCCACCCGCTCTCTTCGCACTATTGGCATTGCTTCCCGGGAGTTCGAATCTTGGCCTCCGAAGGGTCTCCGCCGTAGCGATGGAGGCAAAGACCAGATCATGTTCGAGGATCTCTTCCGTGATATGTCTTTCATCGGCATGGTTGGTATCCAGGATCCGCTTCGTGACGGTGTCTTCGAAGCCGTTCAACTCTGCCAGAAGGCTGGTGTCACTATTCGCATGGTCACTGGAGACAACAAGTTGACTGCCCAAGCTATCGCCAAGGAGTGTGGTATCCTGCAACCAAACAGTATTATCATGGAAGGACCCGTCTTCCGCAATCTGAACAAGTTCGAGCAGAACGATATCATCCCGCGACTGCACGTTCTCGCCCGCTCCAGTCCCGAAGACAAGCGTGTTCTTGTCAAGCGTCTGAAGGAGATGGGTGACATCGTTGCCGTCACTGGTGATGGAACGAACGACGCTCCTGCGCTGAAGACTGCTGATGTTGGTTTCTCAATGGGTATCGCTGGAACTGAAGTTGCGAAGGAGGCATCCGCCATTATCCTTATGGATGACAACTTCACCAGTATCGTCAAGGCTCTCAAGTGGGGTCGTGCTGTGAACGACGCTGTCAAGCGCTTCCTCCAATTCCAGCTGACTGTCAACGTTACTGCCGTTGTGCTCACCTTCGTTACCGCTGTTTCAAGCGACGACGAGAGCTCCGTGCTTAGTGCTGTGCAACTGCTCTGGGTGAACCTGATCATGGACACCCTTGCAGCTCTCGCA
This sequence comes from Sarocladium kiliense, assembly GCA_030734395.1. Classification (NCBI taxonomy): domain Eukaryota; kingdom Fungi; phylum Ascomycota; class Sordariomycetes; order Hypocreales; family Sarocladiaceae; genus Sarocladium; species Sarocladium kiliense. Next base: position 2,769,949 of record JAUZTG010000029.1, read on the forward strand.
CTTGCCACCGATCCTCCGCAAGACAGTATCCTGGACCGCAAGCCTGAGCCGAAGGGCTCATCCATTATCTCACCTACCATGTGGAAGATGATTTTGGGCCAGGCCGTTTACCAGCTCGCCATTACTTTCATGCTGTACTGGGGCAGCCCAGGCATCTTGCCTATCAGCCCTGACCCATCTCGCGGTGGAGTTGCAACCCTGGTATTCAACACCTTTGTCTGGATGCAGATCTTTAATCAGTGGAACAACCGTCGCTTGGACAACAAGTTTAATATCTTCGAGGGCCTCTCCAGGAACTGGTTCTTCATCGGCATCAGTGCCATTATGATCGGCGGTCAGGTGTTGATCATCTTTGTTGGCGGAGCTGCTTTCTCAATCGAGAGTGGCTCTCAAACTCCGGCCATGTGGGGTATCGCCATTGTCCTCGGTTTCCTCTCGATCCCCGTTGGTATCATCATTCGCTTGATCCCCGATAGTGTTTTGATCGCGCTTGTTCCAGCGTTCCTCAAGCGCCGCGCTCGCAAAGTGCCCGGCTTGACTATCTCCGACGAGGATATGGCTATGTACCCGGAACCCCTGGCTGATGTCCGAGGCGAGCTCAACTTCATTAGGCGCATGAAGGGTGGCCGCTTGAACAATTTGAAGTTCGCCATCGCTCACCCTAAGGAAGCCTTTGAACTTCAGCGATCCAGGAGCCCATCTCACTCTCGCGACAACTCGCTCCAGGCACCTAGGACCCCACCGCGGGAGGACAGCATCGGCGAATTCCCTCACACGCCCGAGTCTCGGACCAGGTCTCGCTCGAACCGCTCGAGGTCCAACTCGGCACTTGGTGCGCCGACTGTGATGGCCGGACTCGTCGCTGCTGGTGTCGCCGCTGGTTGGTCTCCCGTTGGCAGAGAACAAGATGGCGGTGATGGAGCGTGGATGAGACCACGCCGGTCGTCTGAGAGGCCCGCAGACGGGCAGAACAGTGAGCAGCAGAGGAAGGATTAGTCTCCCCCTCCCTCTTACTGTCCTTGATACAAAACAATTACTCCCTCACTTCATCGAGTGCGTGTATCTTCTTCAGGGATGCCTCACACATTACAAATCTCAAGCGCCGTATCATATGGGATCATCTCACAGCGCACAACCCAAACACAACACACCTTTCTCATGGCCCTATCTTTTCCTTAGCGTGCGGTCTCGGCATTTCCTTGGGAACGACTCTTCTGATTTCTGGTTACGGATGTTTCTGTCATTCAATGCGTGTGGTCTCCGCCCTCTTCTTCATCGTCAGCTATTTTACTTTTCTACTCTTTAGTGTGCATCAGGTCCGGCTCAGAAAGAAACGACCTCTGGGTGTTTTGTTTTTATTCTCTCTGGCGAGCATTTTCCCTCTCTACCCTCTTACTATTCTCCGAAAAGAACCACCTGTCACTTCCTCTGTATGTTTGGTTCACTAGAGAGCTCGGGTGCGAATTGTCGCGGGACACAGATACTATTAGTTTCTATTTTGTTGGATGTGAAGGTGCCAAAAAAAAGGAGGGGGATGAAGGAAGAGACGATTCTGACTCTCGATGGCATTTGTCTGTCATCAGGGGAGGAGGGAGACACTTGTTCGGTTCGAAGTGCGCATGGTGCGATATTAGAACGATGGATCGAATGAGAAAGATATTTCCGAACTCTTTTGCCTTGTTTGACAGTCTACTTTGTGACGTCGACCACCCTGCTCGCCGTCGTAGTCATGGTCTAACATAAAATACTTGTTTCCATTTCCGCCAACACAAGACATAGCAGCCTCGCAGAATAGCAACCTCATGATATACGCTGTGTAATACCGAAGAATTCTTACGACAACCCTCTAATCAGACCATAAAACAGAGTCAACAAAACATCAAACCAACACCAATCGTCAACTCATATGCTCTCACTTCCTCGCCTCAAATGTATGCCGACTCGGGAACCCCTCCACAGTCTTCACATGCACCACCTCTCCCTCCGGCACCATCTCGTGCTTCAACTCCCAGCCCAGTCTCCTACACAGCTCCGAGATCACGACATCGCAATCTCCCAAAAGATCGATGTCAAAATTGATATGAGATACTGCCTGTCGGGAGATGTAGACCTGCGGGATGTGTGGTGGGAGGAAACGGGAGATTTCGGAGACGGGGGTGACCTTCAGGGATGTGCCGATGATGATTACTAGGTCGACCAAGTCCCGATCGTGGGTGGTTAGGCGTTGGGAGAAGGTTGGGGGTAGGGCTTCACCGAAGAAGGTGATGTCGGGTTTCATGACGCCTGAGGAGGGGATGGAGTACGCTTCATCATCGTCATCATCCTCATCATCGTACTCCCCCGTCCTCCGACGTCTCGGACGATCCTTGCCGTTACCGGAGCGCTTCCTCTTGAACGTCCCCGTGGGACGGAGACTCTGCGTACACTTCGGACAACGTGGGATCTTGCCTGCGCGAATCTCTGGGAAGATTGTCTCTCCGACGGTTTGCCAGCCGCACTTGATGCAGCTGGCTGAACCAAAGGAGCCATGGCATTGGACGAGTTTGGTGGGTGGTACACCAGCTTTCACTTCGAGGTTGTCGATATTTTGGGAGTAATTTGTTAGAAGCTTGTTGCGCTCGTGAAGCATGGCGATGAAGCGGTGGGTTGGGGTGAAGCGATCTGTGGAGGGGATGATGTCCTTTGCTACAGAGTAGAAGATGGTAGGGTCCTCCTTGAATACGTCGATGTCGAATACTTCCTGGGGGTCACCTAATCCGAGGTGCTCAAGCTTAGAGTACAGACCCGTACCCTTAGAACGAAAGTCCGGAATTCCAAGGGAGGTGGAGATACCAGCTCCGGTGACAACCATGATGTTCTTGCAGGCTTTGATAAGTGCGACTACATCGTCGACGGTGTTCCAGCGCGTGAGCTTGGCGCGTTTGGAGAGCTCGCGGGTGATGGCGAGGGTTAGAAGAGGGTAGTGACCTTCATCGGATTGGCCGTCGAGGAAGGGAGGAGGGCGGATGGAGAATGCTGAGAGCAGCTTGCGGGCTGTGTAGCGACCCGAGTCAACGTAGCGTTCGCAGAAGACTGTAGGACCATATTCGCGTAGTTCACGACGGAGACGGGCGGACTCCTCCGGGGTGCAGATCTCCGAGGAGGAGGAGGCAGATGATGCAGGCGAAGAGGTGCCAGTGGTAGTGGTAGTGGTGGTAGTTGTAGTTGGCTCAGTGGTGGCGAGGCTGTCGATGACGTCCTCGAAGAGAGAGTCGGTTTCCCAGGTGTCGCGAACGTCGTCGACTCGCTGTTCAAGTTCTGCGAGGGAGACGGCGTGGGCTGCTGCTTTGAGGGCAGAGGCGGTTGGTGAGGGTGGGAGGTCTTCGAAGGCGTTGGGATTGGCCGTGGTTTTTGGAGGGCGGCGACCGGGAGGCATGGCTTGATTTGAAAAGACCGAGTTGATGGAAGGAAGGTGCTGATGAATGAGGTTGAAGTGGAATGAGGGCTGATGAAATTTGAGGGTGGTGGATGGGGATGGTTGAGCTGGGTGAGGTTGAAGTTGAAGGGTGAGAAAGTTAACGTGCCTTAGTGAGGATGCGTGTTTGGCGGTGTTGGTGGTGGTGTTGGTGCGGTAGCATGAAGGTGGCGCGGGTGAGATGTGGCAACGTCAACTCAACGGGACGCACACAGCCGTGTGTTTGCTACCTCAGCTTAATTTCACCCAGGCTGAATGGGAGAGGATGGAATTTAAAATAGCTATGCAGTGAATATCCAGACACAAGCCTGCCTACTTCGTCAGCCAGGTCTTGATGATCTATCGGCTTCTATCACTCATCAAGCTGCTGCAAGATACATGCGCATTGCTTTGGACGGCTGTCTGCATGTCCGATACACTGGTACAAACAGCGCTGTGGAGATCTTGTTTGGAAGCAGACATTGAACGAAGAACTCATAGGTGATTGGTATCGGAATGGCCCTGGTCATTTGATGCGAGCCTCGTGTTGTTATTCTTCACTCCATACGCTTCATCCCAGTTCTTGTCTATTGGTCACACCTGGCTTTGCTGTTTCTATTTCTATTCCTGAAGCGTAAACAGCAAGAGAGAGTGTATCTCCGTAGCTCAGTGAATCAGATCGAATATAGTAAAGGCTAGAAAGCCGCCAGATGATGCCATGAATCATCGGAAGACGTGGATCATCTACAGCTCACGGTATACAGCTTAACAATCAACATCATCAAGGCTAGAGAGCCCCGTGGTGACAGAATCAGGAGTGATAGTAACGCCTTATGAGTCTTTCGTAGACTAGGTAGACAACAAAGTGAATATTCCAACGACGAGCTAGATAGGAAGAACACCTGTCTCAAGAAAAACCCATCTACGGCCTACTATGTGGACAAAACGGAGAATATGGAGGCTGTGAGGAATGAACTACATGATAGAGCTGATATTCAATGGGTCAATCCGCCCACTAAGAGATGCTGAGCGAGATTGTTCATGGAGAGGCAGGCAATTGGGAATTCGGTAGGTCTTGGAAGTCACGTTGGCTTACTCCGTCCTTGCGGTGTGCAATGACATCGCTAGGCTGAGCGCAAATATGCCCACAACACAAAGACATAGGTGGATTGCAGTACCGTATCATGAACAATCTTCCTCATCTTCATCTTCCCAGCACTCTTCCGCGCGCCGATCGAGGTTCTTGACGCCGATAGCATCCGTAGCCATGAGAAGTGGCAGATAATTCTGTACCTGGTGCTATCTACAGCAGGAATCATGGTCGAGGAGGCTTTTCAGTGGGTATGGCGACGATTGGCTGGTGACGGGCAGGCGAGGTTGTGGCACAAACTGGCCGGTCATATTTGGGTGGGAGCATTCTTCACAGCCACTCATCCAATCTTCTTCTATCCTGCTATGCGACAAGGGCCAGAAACAAAGGAAACGGTGCCCTTTGATGTGGTGACAGGGATGGGGTTATCGATGGCGGGAGGTCTGTTGGCTGTTGAGGGGCGTGTTGGTGATGCTGGGTATGGGAGGTGGGGTTTGATAGTAAATGCCGGTGAGGCTGGAAGCCCGGGAATAGTATGAGTTCCAGAAATAATTAGCAGCCATAACCGATGACAATTAATGCCCGACTGTTATAAAAGTCAAGTCAATGGCAGATCGAGAATGTGGCATCGGATGGGACGCGGAGGATTAATGTGCGTCTCGGCTAAAAATGGGGCGATCTCTTTCTCGCGGGGCGGACGCGTCGAACGTCTCCAAGTCAACCGTAAAGCGCGTCTCCCCAGTTGCTACACCCTCGAACTTGCAAGCTGTACTCCAGCTTCCCGCCGACAATCAGCCACCATGCCGTTTCAGAAGTCGTATTCTGAGAATGTCGGCCACAAGGTGAGCTCAGAGTCGCATTTCTATCATCACGCGCACTAGAATTATATACTGACCACAACCAGAACCGCCAGCCGTGGCAGCGGTCCATGAGCCACCCGAACCCTCGGCGACGACCGTTGCAGCCCGTGTCCGAAGCCACCAAAACTAAACTCAACAAGTTTCAATACCAAGCCAAGGATGACTCAATTCCGGAAGAGAAATCTGTCACCCCAGCTAAGCCAGCAGACGAGAATACGATGACCCCTCAAGGCCGTCTTAGTTGGAAAGACCTTCTCGAACCCAGTCTGTCGACCGAAGACGAGCCAGTAAATCCTTCTCCGAACGACCGATTGCTATGGGATAATCGACAAGACCCGCACTATCTGGCCGCTCTCTCACCCATGCTATCCCGAGGCAAGAAGCGTGCACGAAGCTCCTCGCCAACCTCCTCTCCAGCTGCTGAACACCCCAAAACACCCGCCGTCAACGTCCAGAAACTGGCTCAGGCGCTGCAGACCCCGAATGCGGATCCAACACTAGAGCTGTGGGACAGGTACTCGTTTAATGGACCGGAAAGCATCACAGCACAGCCTGGTGTCACAAATCCAGCATTAGCACAGCTCATGATCTCTTCGTCGCCGACTCCTACGAAGAAACTCACGCCTGGTTCTGGGGCTGGTCCCGGCAATCTGAGAAGAGCGCTCAGCGCAGGGTTGACGTGGACGAAGAGGAGGAAGATTGAGAAGTCGAGATCAGCAGGCCATGTTTCCAATTCGCAGAGAGAGCTCGAAGCTGCGTCTAAGTCGTCGCTTGTGTCGGCGCTGTTGGACTCTGTAACGAGCAGCATACATGAAGCGAGTCCGCGTCAGCAAACACCACTATCGCGCCCAGCGTCACGAGCACCAGCGCAGAAACCAACACCTGTACCGGCCCCTATCCAACAAAAACCCGAGCCGGTGGCTAGTACCGGCCCTTCGTCCGACTACGGCGATGATGACTTTGACGACTTTGACGACGACACATTTATGGAGCTTGAGGCAGCAATAAGTACCCCGTCAGCTTTGCAGCCGAATCGACAGAAGACGGAGAATGATTTTGGTCAACAGTTGCTGAATATCCAGAAAAGACGGCCTCCAGGGAGCTCTGAGGAGTTCGGCGATCTAGACGAGACCATCTTCGAAGGCGCAGAAACGTTGACTACAGCTCTACCCAAATCAGATGGCGCTCCCATCTTGAAGCCTGAAGTCCCGGCTGTCTCTGGCCCGACTTTCTCAGACGACGAGTTTGGAGACGATTTTGATGCCGATATGGACCTCGATGCCATTGAGTTTGCTGCTACGCAGACTCTCAAGAAGCCTACAACCGCAGTGCCAGCAGTACGTTGACACTTTCGACCGGCCATGGAAAGGATACCAAGCTAAAGGACGTAGAGCAGCCAGAAAAAGACGATTCAACGATACCTGATAACGAGTGTGCTGGAAAGTGAGTTCTCGGAAAGAGGGACTTCCCGTCCCGAGAAGGTAAGTTCCCGCAGTCATTCTAGATATTGCCGGGTCAACTGACTGGGCTAGATCCTGCTCATTCAAGCGGACGGCTCGAAAGACACGAGAACGGTTCACCTCAGAGGTTCTTGGTTTGATACACCTGCACATGCAGAGTCTTATGTTCACATCATTGGTGATTTCTCGCCAAAGGGACAGTGCATCGTTGATGATGCCAACAACCTCATCGTCCTCCACCCGGATCAACTTATCTCCTCAACAGTTGTAGCTGATTCCTTTGGCTGCATGAGGCGAGCAGTCTTACAAGATCGAGTGAAGGCAACAAGTCAGCCTGGGCCACCATTGGTGTATGGCACGATTCTACATGAAATTTTCCAAGAGGCAATGCTTGCCAATCAGTGGGACCTCCCATACATGACCAGGGTTATTGATCGCATTATGGAAAAGCACGTCGAGGATTTGTATACGATCAAGGTTGGCATGGCCATAGCAAGAGAGCACTTGCAATCCAAGATGACTGAGCTCTCCTACTGGGCGCGGTCTTTTGTTTCGTCACAACCAAACAAGGATGCTCTTGTTGAAGATCGCAACGGCAAAATGGCGAACATGGCTGTCACAAAGCTCCTCGATGTTGAGGAACACGTCTGGTCACCTCAATACGGACTCAAGGGAAATATTGATGCGACGGTGGAGGTTGCGATGCGTGATGGCAACCAAACTCGGACGCTGACCGTGCCATTTGAGGTCAAAACCGGCAAGCACGCGAACAGTAATCATGTGGCACAGACAGCGCTGTACACACTTCTTCTATCCGATCGGTATGACATTGACATCACCTATGGCATATTATACTACATGGAAACGTCCAAGACCATGCGCATTCCTGCCATCCGGCATGAACTCCGACACATGATCATGCAGCGGAACCAGCTCGCATGCTACATCCGCGAGCGCAGTGTGCAGCTCCCGCCGATGTTGAGGAACAAACATATGTGTGGGAAATGTTATGCAAAATCAGCCTGCTTTGTTTACCATCGTCTTGCCGACAACGGTGATGGCGAGACAAGCGGCATGAACGAAAAGTTCGACGAGCTGGTCAAACATCTTACACCTCAGCATCAAGAGTTCTTCATCAAGTGGGAGAACCTGCTCACGAAGGAAGAGAAGGAGAGCCAAAAGACGAAGCGAGAGCTTTGGACGATGACTAGCGCAGAGCGGGAGAAGAAGGCGAGATGTTTCGCCGACGTGATCATCGAGGAGGGCTCGGCTTCTGAGGACAAAGACACCCCAAAGATCAACCGCTTTCATTATACTTTTGTGAAGCGAATCCACCAGCCCGGATTCTCGTTTATGGAGTCTGAGCTGTCAGTGGGTGAGCCAATCGTGGTTTCCGATGAGGAAGGTCACTTCGCACTCGCAATTGGGTACGTCACGAAAGTTAGGAAGCAGAGGATCAGCGTGGCGGTGGACCGAAGGCTGCACAATGCTCGTATTCGCCAGCCTGGTTTTGACGAGGTTGACAACCAAGTTTTTGCCAGTATCATGGAGGTGGCTCCTGAAGGGTCATCGGCTGATCAAACGCAAGGCAAGATTAAGGAGGCGCCGATTCGATATCGCCTTGATCAGGACGAGTTTAGCAATGGTATGGCTACCGTGCGGAATAACCTGGTTCAGATGATGTCCAACGAGACGCCAAGTGCCAGCAAGGTGCGGCAGCTGATCGTGGACTTGAAGCCTCCAACCTTCAAGACCATGGCAACGCAGTACTCTGTCTCCGATGGCGAGAATCTAAATGTCGATCAGAGAAGGGCCATTGAGAAAGTGATGAGCGCCAAAGACTACGCCCTTGTCCTGGGTATGCCGGGAACGGGAAAGACAACCACAATCGCTCACATCATTCGGGCGCTTGTGTCGCAAGGAAAGACGGTTCTGCTTACGTCTCACACTCATACGGCTGTCGACAATATTCTCTTGAAACTGAAGTCTGACAAGACACCGATCTTGCGACTGGGTGCTCCGGCGAAGGTGCACCCCGAGGTCCAAGACTTTGTGAAGCTTGCAGGGCAACCCATGAAAAGCTTTGACGAGATTAAAGATGCATGGCACGGAACGCCTATAGTTGCGACGACCTGCTTGGGCATCAATCATCCTGTGTTCCTCGAGCGAGCTTTTGACTACTGCATTGTTGATGAGGCGTCCCAGATCACTTTACCCATTTGCGCGGGCCCCATTAGGATGGCCAACACGTTTGTCCTGGTGGGAGATCACAATCAGCTACCCCCCGTGGTAAAGAATGAGGAGGCACGCGCAGGTGGCTTGGACGTCAGCTTGTTCAAGCTGCTTTCTGACAGCCATCCCCAGTCTCTGGTTAACTTGGAGCACCAGTACCGCATGTGTGAGGATATCATGACTCTGAGCAACACTCTCATCTACAACGGCAGGCTCCGTTGTGGCACAGAAAGCCTACGGAGGAAGAAGATGGACATTCCCGATATTGGTGCCTTACGGCAACGACATTATGACTCTTCAAGTCTGGCACGACCTGAGACGCCTAGATCTTTCTGCCTTGGCCCATCTGCCCCGGGATGCTGGCTGAACGATCTACTAGACCCTGAAGCCCGAGTCCGATTCATCAATACGGATACTGCCGTGCCGCAAATCCGAGAAGAGGCTCAAGGCAAACGAATTGTCAATTCGGCAGAGGTTCGCATCGTGTCACAACTTGTCGAGAGCCTACTAACAGTCGGGGTGCCCCCGGACGAAATTGGCGTCATGACACATTACCGTGCCCAACTGTTCTTACTCAAGGAAAGACTCCGTGGACACGTCGGTGTCGAGATGCACACGACAGACCGCTTCCAGGGGCGTGATAAGGAAGTCATTGTCCTGAGTCTTGTGCGGAGCAATGATGCTTGCAGCATTGGCGACCTCCTCAAAGACTGGCGCAGAATCAATGTTGCTTTCACACGTGCGAAAACGAAGCTCCTTGTCGTAGGCAGCATGTCGACGCTGAAGAACAGCGGGGGGGACAACATGCTCAGTCGCTTCATCGAGCTCATGATCGAACGGAACTGGATCTACAACCTACCTTCCGACGCGCTAGAAAGTCACTCTTTCGAAGAGATAGGCACGCAAATCACTACAGCCCCGACCCAGAAATATATGAACAAGACAACACCGAGAAAAGTGAGTGGAGGTGGAGGGAAGGAGAACAAGAGGCCGAGCCCGAGAAGGGCGAAGGTTGGCGAAAGGGTCCTGCTCAAGGACAAGCTGATTACAAGGGATATTCTTAACGAGATGACGAATGGGGCGTATTAGGGTACAGGTTCACAGCAGGGTTGGCATATATATGACGGCGGCGTTTGGCTGGGAAGGTTTTCAGAATAGGTAACGATACTTAGGTTAACGGTGTTTTGAATTATGGACACTTTGAATCCCATTGATCAATTCCCACACTTGAACCATTCCTGAGTTGCGTTATCGCTAATAGCCAGGTGCCCTCTACATCCAGGCGGTAATGCAGCTCGGTGATCAGAGGCACGGAATTCCTCGGGATCTCAAGACCAAACGGCTGCATTAGATGCAGTAGCGTGCAACAAAGAGGCCAAATCCCGACGACCGATATTTGTCCGGCTCGAAGGATGCACTCACGACAAGTCAAGATGCCAGCAAAAGGGCCCCGTGACGATGTCATTCCCCGCAAGATCGCTTGTGGGGAAGTCCTCTGCCGGATCAATGGCTGATGAACGTGATGCTGTTGATGCAGGTTCCATTGGGTGGGTGATGGATGTGTGGAGCCGAGCGACCTCACGTAGTTTCATTGGTCACGTGATCTCATCACCGGTCCGGACAGGTCCGACGCAACATCATCTCGTCGCCTCCAGCTTCAACCAGTGCCTCATCAACGTCTCGCCTCGTCCACCACCACCGAGGCACAGCCTACGCACCTCCAAGAGCCCGAAATCAATCTCTACGAATAGACCACATACAAGTTCGAGTAATGGCCCTCATTCGACAAACCGCCCGCGCGGTGCGCTGCGTCCGCGCGCCCCAGCCGGCAACCTCCCGAACCTTCTCCATCACGACCCGTCGCCAGGGCGGCGGCCACGGCAACGAGAGCCAATTCGATCCACCGGGCGGTTGGCTTTGGGGGATCAAGCCCGGAGAGAAGGCCGAGACTGAGGGTTGGGAGTGGCCGATGTATGTCTTCTGCGGAAGCCTTGTCGCGACGGGGATTGCGCTTGCGTTCAAGCCTGATACGACGTGAGTATTACCGACGCAGCCTTATTCTGGATTTTGGAGGATGTTTTGAAGAAGGAAATGGAGCTCTGGAGCACGGCATGAGGAAAGTGGGAGCACGATGATGGTCTTTGAGGATGCTGAGGGAATTCGATGAGAGTGCAACTGCTAACGTGTTTTGGCACAGTGTTTCCACATGGGCCCTCGAGGAGGCCCGGAGGAGATTGGAAGCCGAGGGTATCCTGCCTGACCCCGAGAAGAAGTAAACGGGAGCTTGAGGAACGGGTTTGCCGGGGAAAGAAGCTGGAACAGTTGGTTCTGATGACGATGTGGGAGCCGACATGTATATGTTTTCCTTGATTCCCTTAAAGGGTTGGGGCCTTCGTTGGCCGACTTCTTAGACTTGCAATTCATTTTTTCTTTGCACTTCACGGAAAGGATGCTGAGAACCGTTACTAATGATCCGGTGGCAGGGGTTTGTTGAGTCATCTCAACGCATTCTCATGAGTCCACCCGTATGTTCACTCCAGGATGGACAGTGCGATTACAGAGGATAATAACTCCAATTTTTGACACGCTCAAGCATCTCTATATACCTCAGTTGATCACAACGCTCCACTCGTGCTCCTCCTCACCATACTGGATCCCCTCGATCCAGTTCTTCATCCTCATCGCGATCTCGCCAGACTCCTCATTCTCCGCAAGACCGCACATGACCTCCTTGCCCTTCCATGCAATCTTCCTCACAGGGCTCACAATAGCCGCAGTGCCCGCGCCGAAAGCCTCGAGAAGACGGCCCTCGTTGGCTGCCTCATCGAGCTCCTTCATGGTGTACTTGCGCTCGCTAACCTTCCAGCCCTCAGGGACAAGACGCTCGCGCGCGAGGGCGAGGACGGAGTCGCGGGTCACACCCTCAAGAATGGTACCGTCCAAAGGAGCGGTGACGAGTTCCTTCTGACCGGTTGCCTTGTCCTTGATGGCGGCGAACATGTTCATGGTGCCGACCTCGGTGACGTACTCCTCGTCGCCGAAGAGCCAGAGGTTCTGCTGGTAGCCACGGCCAGCGGCCTCAAGCTGAGGAAGAATGCAGGGTGCGTAGTTAGCACCGAGCTTCTTGTCTCCGACACCACCGGGCCAAGCACGGACAGCGTAGTCTGTGGCCTCAAGAGCGACAGCCTTGAGACCAGTGGGGTAGTAGAGGCCGACGGGAGAGGCGATAACGAAGAGGAGAGCAGACTGGGGCGCAGAGACACCGAGAGTCTTCTGTGTGCCGATCATGGTAGGGCGCAGGTAGAGCGAGTAGCCGCGCTGGTTGGGAATGAAGTGGCTGTCGAGCTGGACGAACTTGGAGATGAGGTCGATCATGTGCTTGGACTCGAAGGTGGGGAGGGTGATGCGGGCGGCGGACTTGTTGAGGCGGGCCATGTTCTTGTCGGGACGGAAGAGGCGGATCTTGCCTTCCTTGTCCTTGTAGGCTTTCATGCCCTCGAAGCATTCGAAGGCGTAGTGAAACACGCAGGTGGCTGGATCGAGGGAGAGATTTTGGTACGGGACGATCTTGGGATCTAACCAGCCGGATTCCTTATTCCATTCGACGGTAAGCATGTGGTCTGTTGTTCTCAAATGTTAGCTTCACGATTCAATGCGCAATATTGATGCCACATTTACGACTTACCGGTGAACTCGCGTCCAAAAACGAGGTCCTCGGGCTTGCTCAGACCCTTGGGAGTCGTTGTCTTGGTGATCTGCAGCTTGCGAGGATCGATATCTCTCTCTTTTGCTTGTGACGCAGCCTCAGCCTTGACGCTGAGAAGACGAGCAGTGCGACATGTCGTCAATAGTCTAGGAGCTCTAGTTGCGCCGCGCAGAGCGGACGCATTCAGGAAGGGCCTCATGGCGATAGTTGCGGTCGAAAGTATGCGCGCGGTGTTTCGTCGGACAAGGGAGCGAGGTGGCAGGGTTATATACGCCAATGGATGCACGAAATGCGCAAAGTGTCTCTAAGCGGAACGTACAGCCAGAGAGCTCCGCCTTTCTATCGCGTCAGCAGCAAGGGTGACTCAAAAGGATGATTGTTGTGTGGAAGTTGGGAGTCTGCCGCTATTAAATCTGCGGTGCTGACGATATCGGAGGTTAGTCGGCCGAAGGTCCCTGAACCACGGCTCATTCAGTGGAGGTACACCCGCTGATACCCGCTGAAGGCCGATACGCTTCAGGGCGGTCTTAGGATCACTGCAGCGATGGTCGGGGGAGACGCCGTGCGGCGCCACAGTTCACCTCATCTCCGGTAATGCACCAGCCACTTGTGGCTTCATGCTCCTCGGTTCCGATAAGGCTGCTTGATAACACTTGGTCTTGCTCAGCTACAACTCCAGAGGGAGGTAAATGAAACGAAGCCCAAGACTTGATACCCTGCGCTGCCCTGCCTGACGATTGCAACGACGACCACTGGTACGGACACTATTGCCGACTGCGAATCACATTTTGAATTCGGAAACGCCTCGAACAATAGCTTCGATCTGACATACAGAGCTGCACTGACGTGCGTAATACCCCGGACACCCCGCGAAGACGGCAACGCCCAAAGCGACGACAACCCGTCTACTTCGAGATGATATAATTCCAGCGCCCACATCACAACAATGTTCTCCTCGGCGCTTAAGTCCATCTCTGCGACCAACATCACCGCGAACTACTCCATCTCACCCAACCCAACATCCGCGGCAGGTCCCTGGAAGATATACGACGCAAAGAAGAAGTCCACGGGGAAGCAATACAGCGTTTTTGTCTTCGACAAGAAGTCCCTTGACAGCCATGGAACGTCACTCGGCCGATCTGGCGCTGCTGCATTCAAGCGCACTGTCGAGGAAGTCGTTGAGAGACTGAAGAAGGAGGCTTCGAGCTTGGCAAAGTTGAGACATCCAAGTATCCTTGAGCTGGTCGAGCCGGTGGAGGAGACGAGAGGCGGGGGCCTGCAGTTCGTCACCGAGGCTGTTACGGCGAGCTTGGCAAGCTTGCTGCAGGAAAAGGATGACCAGGAGAGGTCAGGCGGACCAGGAGGGAGGTCGAGTCGATATGTGACTGAGGGTGCGGATGGCACACGACGGAGGCGAGAACTCGAGATTGACGAGCTGGAGATCCAAAAGGGTCTGCTACAGATCAGCAAGGCGCTCGAGTTCCTTCATGAGAATGCAGGACTTGTCCATGGCAATCTCACCCCCGATGCCATCCTCATCAATGCAAAGGTACGTTCAGTCCAAATGCCGTTGCTAAGGCTCAGGAGACTAAGACGCATGTCAGTCCGACTGGAAGATCAGCGGTCTTTCTTTCTGTAGCCCAGTTGAGGGCTCTACGAAGCCGACGTCAATATCGCCGATCAGCCTCAACGAAGTCTTGAACATGGACCCTCGATTGCCTAAATTCGTTCAGCTCAACCTCGACTACACCTCTCCCGATTTTGTAATGGACCACAACCTTACTTCTTCCGCCGATATTTTCTCACTAGGCCTATTGTGTGTCGCACTTTACAACTCACCGCATAAATCACCACTCGAAACCAATGGCAGCATATCATCGTACAAGAGGGTGTTTGCGTCCTCATCGAGTGTCCCTAATTCCAACAACAACTACCTATCATCCCGTCCACTACCCAGAGAGCTGTCAAGTCAAGTTCTTCCACGGCTCATTACCCGGAGACCCGCTCAGCGTATGACAGCCAAGGAGTTCCAAGACAGCGAGTTCTTCAACAACATCCTTGTGTCGACAATCCGGTTCCTTGACAGCTTCCCAGCAAAGACACCAAACGAGAAGTCACAGTTTCTCAGGGGCTTGAACAAGGTCTTGCCATCATTTCCTAAGTCGATCATGGAGAAGAAAGTCCTACCTGCTCTGCTCGATGAGCTCAAGGACCGAGACCTGCTTTCTCTTATCCTGCAGAACATTTTCAAGATAATTAGCTTGCTGCCCTCTGCCAAGAGAGCGTTTGGCGAGAAGGTCAGACCTGCTCTAAAGGAGATCTTCGTTGTGAACAGCAAACAGGCTCAGGAGAAGGATCCTGCCCGAGATGCCGGTCTCATGGTGTTTCTTGAGAACTTGTCAGCAGCGGCAGACAACTGCTCAGGGAAAGAGTTTAAAGATGGTCAGTGCTCATGTCTTCAGTGCTGTGCGCACTTCACTAACACAATCAGATATGCTGCCGATTCTCGTTGCTGCGTTCGAATGTCCCACTCCCTCGATAGTGGACGCCGCCATGCGAAGCCTTCCAGTCGTTCTTCCCGTTCTCGATTTCAGCACCATCAAGAACGAATTGTTCCCAGTGATTGCACAAGTGTTCAGCAAAACAAACAGTCTGGCTATCAAGGTTCGCGGGCTGCAAGCCTTTGTCATACTATGCGGAGGCTCGAGCAACGCAGCGGCAGACGATGGGCTGAACGGCTTGATTAGCGACAACAAGAAGACCTCCTCTTCATCCGCGCTGGATAAGTACACCATGCAGGAGAAGATCGTGCCTCTCATCAGGGCCATCAAAACGAAGGAGCCGGCTGTGATGATTGCTGCGCTTAACGTCCTGCGTATCGTTGGAGAAGCAGCGGATGCGGACTTCGTGGCGATGGACGTGCTTCCTATTCTTTGGAGCATGAGTCTTGGCCCATTATTGAACTTGAAGCAATTCCAGACTTTTATGGAATTAATCAGAAATCTATCGCGGAGAGTTGAGGACGAGCAAACGCGAAAGCTTCAAGAACTGTCTGGTAACACCAATGGCTCAACAAGTGCAGCGAATGAGGACTTCATGTCGTTCGGTGGCGTTACTGGTACAGCCTTTGATGCGAATGGGGCTACAGAGGACGATTTCGAGGCTCTGGTTAAGGGCAGACCCAGCGGCAGCAGCGTTACAAGTCCGTCATTCCCTAGCTGGGACGAGCAGCCATCGACCATGTCTTCTGGTCCTGCTAGGAGGTCCGGAGCCAGCACTCCGCAAGCCCCAGCATTCTCGTGGTCAACACCACCGCCAAGCAATCCAACGAGCCCTCCTATCCAGAAAGCACAACAGCAATCCAGCTTCCGGACGGTGACTCCAGATCTGGGCCGGTTCGAGTCCCTGACACCAAGCTCGACGCAGTTCAGCCAGCCATTGCAGCCTACATCAATGGGATCTTCCATGGCAAGTGCCCAGCCACAGCAAACCATGCAGCCAAGCACATCCACTGTCAACTGGGGTGGCTCGAGCACATCAAACGCATGGGGATCAGGATCCTCGGGTGCCAATTATTCTGGCTTTAGTTCGCCTCAACAGCCTGGGAATAGTAGTATGAGTGCAGGCCTGTCGAACCTGTCACTTGGTCAGCAACGTCCCACCCTTGGAACGTCTCAGAGCTCGTCATTCTCTCTCCCACCACCACCATCTGGAACTTCCGCGCCGCAGAATACCACAGCATCTTCGACTTTCAGCATAGCGCCGCCGAATCAAACGGGAAGCTGGTCCGCCAGCGGAGGGATGATGGGACAGCAGAAGCCGATGGGCATGATGGGAAGCGGAATGGGTGGCATGAGCGCTCCCCTTGGACAGCAGCAAGCACAACAGCAGCAGCCAAAGTCAAAATCTGGCTTGGATAAGTATCAGAGTTTGATTTAGGCATTTGTTGTTGAAGGAGCTATCCTATATACTCTTCGCCGTAATGTAGGAATCGACTTCAGCGGCATACATAAAGCAACATATTCACCCTTTCCATGCTCGTATCCTGCATCTTGTGACTATGTGCATGGCGTGTAGTAGCCGGACGCGCTGCCTGGCACGCCTGTGACGACGAAGTGCGGCCGCCTTCTCGTCAACCCCGGCGCAAAGGGTAAGGTTATATTGCATACTAGACGCTACACAATGCATTACGGAAGTCAATGTTTTGTCGGCCATGATGTTGTCATTATCGCTTCTCTTTACTCGGCTATCGTATGCATGAGACCCATTCTTGAGTTGCACATGAAGAAAACGCTGTGGTCCATATCATCCTATGTACAGTATGCCACCGAACATGCCCTTGCGCATCGTGTAATAAATCCGCAGTCGAGTGTCTCGAGATGCCAAACTTGTAGTGGCTTCTTACAGAGTGTCTGCGTGCGGTTTGTTAGCAATCTGCTGCAAGGTACACGGCAGGTCTCGGGGTTCACTCACACTTGAACAAGGGGTTCTTATCTCCCATCCTCAGAAGCTCGTCTTGGGTGTACCTGGCCCGGACTTCATCCTCGTTGATCTTCTCCTTCTTCATGTTACCCCATTTATAGGCAGCCTCAGCCGCCAACGCCATGATGATACCGGTGACGGCCCATGTGAGTGAAAGTCCGAAGCCGGTGTTGTAGCGCGGCGCATCAGAGTCGAAGAACATGTAGGAGCCCATGATACCACCGCAGTTGCCGACAGCGATGTTGAAAGCGAGACCAACGGCTCGTCGTGAGGCGGGGGCGAGGTTGTTCGCGGCCCAGGCAGTAGCTGCGGGCATGGCACTGGACAGGATTGTCAGCACGGCTTTGAGGGCCTGAACATTGAGGCGACTCACGGGTAGATGCCCATGCAGGCGATGACGACAGCTGTATATGCAGCGCCGACATTGTCTTCGAACTTCCCCTGCAGACCCAACATGACGCTGAAGCCAATGGCAACCAGAGTGAATGGGATGACAACGAATGGCATGCGCCAGTAGAAGCGGTCAGAGATCCTGGAGAAGACAATGGACGAGATCGCGCCCATCACGTAAGGAGGTGCAGACAGGAGCTAACCAGAATAATCAGCATTGAGTCTTGGGGTTGGCCGGCGCATAACGACGTACCTGTGCGCTTGTGTTGGCAAAACCCATTGCACGGGTGATGGTGGGCAAGTTGAACTTGGTGCCTGACAAGGACTCGTCAGTAAGAATATTCCCGCAGCAGCTAAGAGCCGACGAACCGTAAGACATGGCAGACTGGGCAAACTGGACGTATGCGACGAGCCACAGCCTCCAGTTGGTCAGCGTGGCCCAGATATCACCCCAGATGTGTCGATCCTCCTCAGATTCCTCCTTGAAGCGACCACCCTGTTTGATAAAGCGCTGAAGTTGCAAAAAGCGGACCTCCTCGGGATCTAGCCACCTGCCAGCGAGCTCGGGGGTGTCAATGAGGAGGAAGAAGGTAGCAATGCCGAGTGCCACAGTAACAATTCCCTCGATGATGAAGATCCAGCGCCAGCCCTCATAGCCACCAACTCCATCCATTTTGGCAATGCCAGCGGCGAGGAGACCAGAGAAGGCGCCGGAGAGGGCACTCATGCAGTAGAACCAAGAGATACGAGAAGCAAGATCCTGAGGCATGTACCAGAACGTGCAAAGGCTGTACGTTGTTGTTAGTATTTGCTTCGTTCAGAGTCTGGGCAGCGGAACGTACTAAACAGCACCAGGGAAAAAACCGGCCTCGAAGACACCGAGAAGCAGGCGTACGGCGAGGAGACCGCCAAAGTTCTGGACTACTCCATGGAGAGTCATGATAACACCCCAAGTCGTAACGAGGATTCCCAAGTAGATTGAAGGACGCATGAATTTCTTAAGAATGACGTTGGAAGGGACTGTTCAGATTGTGAGTATCCAAGCTATCGTTCAAATAAAACACAGAGGCAAAGGCATACCTTCAAGGAGAATATATGGCACGAAGAACCTGCACAGGTACTGTTAGTCAGAGGTTCGCCACGCGAAGACAGTTGCTGGAGGCTTACAGAGACAGAACAATATTCCACTGGATACCTGAGATGCCTAGGTCCTTATCAATGCCCTCGATCTTGGTGTTGCCGATGTTGCTGCGGTCAAGATGGGAGATAAGGTAGAGCAGTGCGAGCATAGGCGTCAGACGAATATCAATCTTCCGCTTTGTGCGAGCGCGCTTCTCCGGTGTGTAGTTGTTGTAGAAGTCGGCGTCATCATCACTGAGGCCGAGGACGTGGAATGTGTCGACCACACGAATCTGGGCAGCCTTCTCGGAGTGGTCTGCTCCATCGTTCCGGGCGTCGTCGACCATGATCACGTCTGGCTTGTCCACGAGGGTGTTGCCGGCTGCTGCGAGGTCTGCCATATCGACGTGGACTGCGTGCTGTAGACGATAGAGGCCTTTGTGAGGAAGATGAGAAATTCAAAGATGACCCCTGAGTATCTCGTCTGAAGCGTCCCAGGACTTGTGAATCCAATGACTCTTGTCTTGAGGTGGATGCTGTCGTTATCTATACCTTTCGGACTTGGTGAGCGAAGGGATATAGCGCTGCCTGCCGCGCCCGCGGCGTCACGGTACCAGGATGCTCGAAGTGGTCGCCATGTCGGGTATCTTGTGCAAGGGCTCCAGCAGACAGGCTCGAGGATCCTTGCCCGTTGGCTCCTCCGCAGTGGACCGTATGGGGTCCCCGCATAGAAGGAGACTACCGGTTCGGACTCTTGACTGATCGTGGGGATGAGACTACGATGGATCTGGGCTGGTCTCGTCGCAATGCATGGACAAGTACCTTGGTCTGGGCGAATTATCGACGTGGTTGCTGGGGACAAGATTCAGGAGGCGCGGACAAGCGGATTATAGTCCGCCCCCGCATCGATGAGCTACCTACCCCAGCTTTCCCCATTCCAGCTCAACCCCACGACCGAACTGCTCTAGAAAGATTATTGCCTTGTTCCCTTCGCCAAGGGCTCTTTCGGCCTCAGAAGGAAGTCTCCTGAGGTGGCAGTGCGTAGCCGAGCTCTGAGCCGAGCTTGACCCCGGTAATCCGCCGTAGAGCTCCTCGACCGGGCTCATCAATGCCAATCTCAACCTGAGCCACTATCAGCCAAGGTCTTCGGTCTGCACAGGCCTTCTATATCCACATGCTTGTCCGCCCTTCAATCTTCGACGCAATATGTCCGCTGTCCGCAAGCATGGACCCCTCGCCGCAATCCCAAGGCCTCCCACATGATGCGACCTCACAGACCCTTGCGGCTGTGACGCCGCCTACCCAAGCCCAGGACAGGCGGGAGTCCGACACCCCCCGACGGGAAAGCCGGAAGCGGAGCCATGCTTCGGTCAGTGTCAGTGAAGGTGATACGCTCCGGTCCCCGGGGTCGGACGGCGTCGCAACGGTCAACCTTCGGAAGGCTCCCAAGGTCAGCCGGGCCTGTGACTACTGCAAACACCGCAAGGCCAAGTGTACCGGCACATTACCATGTCCTAAATGCGTCTCCAAGGGCATTGACTGCGTCTACGATGCCAAATATTCGCGAGGAAGACCACCCACGCCACCATCGTCAACGGGACATGTCACCTTGGCAACTCCTCGTAGGGTTGAGTATCACCAACAGCACCAGGATTGCCGTGCTTCACAGGCTTCTGCTGAGCCAAGAAGCGAAGTGAATCGCCAATTCGATAGCAATGGGACAGCATCGCGAGCATCGCCAACTCTTGGTGTGGCCGAGATCGAAGGCCAGGTCTTTGATCCAACCTCCGGCGTGACCTTTCTGCATCGCGCTTGGAGACGGCTCGCCAAGAATGGTCACTCGAATGTACCGCCGGAACTGGCCTCGCAAGGTCCAACAGAACAACAACATGTGATGCTCGCTGGGGATAGGCCACTGCCAAAGACAACTGAGGAGGATCTGTATCGTCTGACCCTTCCGCCTCACCAGGAACTTGTTGATCTCATGACCCTGTACTTCGACGTCTGTATCGCCACTTATCGTATCTTACATCGGCCATCAGTAGAGGAGTGGCTGCGCATCGTCGAGGATAATGTCCGTCAGGGCAAGCCCGCTTGGACGGACCTTGGAGAGTCTAAGACGGCTATTGTCCTCGCCTGCCTCTCTCTTGCGACTGCGCACCACGAAAAGTCAAGAGGGATCTATTCAGTTGAGGATGATGCTCAATCCCTGGCTCGCAGCGATCAGCTTTTCTGCGTCTGCACACAACTAACCGATGCAGAGGTTGGGTCACCTTCGCTGCACTCAGCCCAGGCTCGCATCATTCAGTGTCTTTACCTGCTCACAACATCCCGTATGAATAGGGCGTGGTATACTTTTGGAAACGCCTTGCAACTCATATCGGCGCTGGGTCTGCATCGGAAGACTACGAGACAGCGGCACCTTGCCCCTGGACCAATTGACTATTTGCAAAGCCAACTACGGATGAGAACGTTTTGGACTGCATATATCCTCGATAAATATCTTGGTGTCATATTCGGCCGCCCGAGGCACTATCACGACGAGGACATTGATCAGGACCTCCCAGATCGTCTGGAAGACAAGGATATCACCCCGCAAGGACCCATGTCGACACATGAGGAACAGCTCGGCTGCCATATTGATGGTCTGATATTCCATGCCAAGATAGCCAGAATCATTGGTCAGATCTCACGCGAGGTGTATTCAATTCGTCCCATCTCCGAGGGTGAACGAATTATCGCAGCGCATCGCCTAAGCAAGGAGATTGAGGAATGGCGACAGGGCTTGCCTGCATATTTGGTTTCAGTCCCTCCTTCGATGCTTGTCACGAGCTTCCGGAGACAATCTATTGTCCTCAAACTTGGATACTCTCATGCAATTATGCATGCGAACCGCCTCTTCTTGCTAGCCACCCTCCATCACGAAAGCAAGGCGCAGGTCGACGCATGCCTCGGAGCGGCAAGGGCTGTATTCGAAGTCGTCGATGGCCTCGCCCACGATGGCCCGATCTTTCACGCCTTCTGGTGGACACAATATGTCACCTTCTGCGCCCTGGTTGTTTCCTACACGTGGGATATTCAACTAAAGCGGAGGGGAACCATCCTCAGCAACGAGGAGCAGACGAAACACGCGAGGCTGATGGAGCTGGCCCGAAAGTGTCAGAACCACCTTGCCAAGGCGACTGCTAGGAACTCTCCTAGTCGCCGATACGCGGTCATTCTTGAAGAATTCTGCTCCGAAGCGATGTGCCAGAAGAGAACCGAGACAGCTCCTATGGCGGACCCTACGCAGCGGCAGACAATGCCAAATGATCTCCAGCCGGAGGCTATGCTAGATCCGTCTTACTATGCTACCTCAGATCCTATGATGCAGGGCGATGAATTGGGCTATAGTCTGTTGGATGAGTGGAACATTACGGACTGGTTGGAGCTCGACTCGTCGGCCTTTGGGCCGTACATGGATGCTGACGCCACTACAGCATGGGGTCAAAACATGGACATCAATGGTAATGCAGTTCCATCCATGTAGCAATATCAACGATATAGCGACATGCCGTTCAAGCTGCCTAATATAGAAAACCCCAAGACATGTAGAGATCAGGAAGTCACTTTTTACGTTCATGCATTACATCTCACTTATGCCAAATCGTGTCTATAGTCTATATGGTTATGCTGTTATATCTTGCTCATACAGTAAACTTCGTCTTGTTCTCCTCAGCTGCATCTTGAGCAGCCTTCTTCGCCTCCGCATCTCCAAGCTCTTGGAAGATGTCAACACCCCATCTCGTTTGCCAGTTGAACCTCTTATTTCTCTCCAGGCCATTGAGCTGCTCAAAGACATCCGCCGGCAGCTCAGACACTTGGAAGTTAGACTTGATCCTGCTAGGTGTGACGCTCTTCGGCAGAACGACCGTTCCCCTCTGCACGCCCCATGACGCAAGGAGCTGACCACCATCAAGGCCAAGCTTGTCACCCAGTTGCTTTACCAGTGGGTTATCGACGGTTCGCGGCTCACCGGTCTGGTTATTACCAAGTGGTGAGTAAGCGGTGACAACGATACCCTTTGACTTGCAGAAGTTGAAGAGATCTGGCTGCTGAAGATAGGGATGAGCCTCGACCTGGTTAACAGCTGGGATGACCTTTGTGCTTGGTGCAGCAAGCAGATTCTCGAGGCGCTTGATGGTAAAGTTCGAGACGCCGATTGCACGGACCTTGCCTGAGTCGACAAGTTTCTGCATGGCTGCCCAGGTTACCGCTGGGTCAACGTCTGCGAGAGCGAATCGTCCATCCTCTTCCAGGGGAAACCACTTTCCAGTGTTCTTGAAGGCTCTGGTAGAGGTCAGCAAGAATTCCGAGCCAGATTTAAGAAAAGGCTTACACAGGCCAGTGCATAAGGAACAGGTCGAGGTAGTCAGTCCCCAAGTCCTTCAAGGTCTTGTTGACTCCGGCTTCAACATCTTCGGGAGCATGGTTCGTGTTCCAGAGTTTGCCAGTGAGCCAGATATCCGAGCGGGCGACACCGCTCTTGCGGATGCCCTCACCAACCTCAGCTTCATTACGGTAGATGGCGGCGCAGTCAATGCTTGACGAGACTATATTAGAAGCTTCCTCACTCTGTGTCACAGGTTCTGAACTTACTGTCGATATCCACTGCGCAAAGCAGTCTCAACGGCGATCTCGACTTCACCAGGCTTTGCTTGCCACGTGCCGAAGCCAACGACCGGAATCTTGGCCCCTGTGTTCAGGGTGAGGTGTGTGTCAAGAGGCATGATCACGGTCTGGGTTCCTGTGAGGTCAAGGTTAGGTCCGTATAGCTTGGCCCGGAAAACCTATTTCAGGCACAGGGGACAATGCAGGCGAGACGCACTGTAGGTGGATCCTTGCTAAACTTCGTTAAATGGTGGTAGTGAGTTGGCAGGGATTCTGTTGAGCTGTTGCGCGAGATTGTCTTAGGTGAGCCGAAGGACAGCCATACCTGTGGCCGGGTGTTATACTACCCCTTCCTGGCCCGTGGATCGGCGCGGATTCTCGCCGTTGCCAGGCGGACTCTAATCCGCTGCAAGTCCGCCCCGGCCGCCCCGCTCCGGGCACTGGCATTGTCCCCACACATGCGCATCGACAAGAGCTCCCTCCATCAAAGTAGCATCGTCTCGGGCTCTTTGCCCCACGCGGACTTGACAAGAATCTGCAGCGGCAATGATGCGTGAGACTACTATTCGGGCCTCACGGAAGAAGATCCTGAGGGCGCAGATGGCGAAGGCGCGTTGCCTCATATGTGGACCCGAAAGTCGGAAGCACCATGCAGGATTCCGTTTCGAGTGAGAGATGCGCCAATCCATAGCGAGCGACCGATCTTCTCAGGGACTTTGAATTCTCGTATCATAAAGGCCCACGATGGACTCCTCCCACCTGGTAGGCCATGAGTTATCCAGCACATCATACTCACCCATCACCATGGCACCTCCATCAGTGTTCGGCCCAACAAGCATCGCCGACTCGGCGAAGCTGGACGAGCCTGTGTCGCTCACGGAACCCCCTGCACCAGCCGTGGAGGATGATTCCACTATCAGAACTGTCGATGAGCTTGTGAGGCGGCGAGCGAGGGCGTATCCGGACCGTGTGATCGTGTCCTATCCATCCGAGGGCATCAACTACGTTGACTACACTATGCGCCAGCTCGATGTCTTCGCCTACCGCGTGGCCAAGGTATACGAGCGTCACTTGCCGATGCGCAAGTCATCCAATGAGGAGCCCATGACCGTGGCTGTCCTCGGTCCCTCAAACTTCGACTACCTGATCACCATGCTTGCACTCTCAAAACTCGGACACACTACTTTGTTCCTATCTACAAGGATCTCGCAGGAGGCCATTGAGAATCTTATCACGACCACCGGTGCGGTTTGCCTGCTGGCTGATTCTCGCTATTTGGCCACAGCGGAGGCCACACAGAGATCACTAGGTGGTCTCAATGTTCTCCAGACTGCCGGAAAGTCTACCTATGACTTCCCGATCGAGGTGCACGCCGATACGAGGATGGACAGCCACCTGGACTTGGCAAAGGAGACGAACAACCGGGTGTATATTATTCACTCTAGTGGTAAGTTCCATGTCGCGACTTTGTTGGTGACATGCTGACCTTGTAGGCTCGACTGGCCTGCCAAAACCAATCTACCAGGCACAGAAGGCAGCCGTCGCCAATTACGCTTTCAGTATGAAGATGAGGGCGTTTATCACTCTGCCACTCTACCACAATCATGGAATTTGTAACCTATACCGCGCGATTTACAGCGGCAAGTCTATTCATATGTAAGTTGGTCCTCCCGAGGAGCCGGAAAGCCAGCTGAACATCCCAGGTATAACGCAGACCTTCCCTTGACGCACGACTACCTTACCAGCATTATGAAGACCCACCGTTTCGAGATCTTCTACGGCGTTCCTTATGCCCTAAAGCTTCTGTCTGAGTCGGATCTTGGTCTGTCTCTTCTCAGCGATCTGAAGATCGTCATGTACGGTGGCTCAGCAATGCCCGATGACCTAGGGAACCTCCTCGTCTCGCGCGGCATCAATCTCGTTGGTCACTACGGTGCCACGGAAGTAGGACAACTGATGACCTCTTTCCGTCCTGCCGACGATAAGGCTTGGAATTACGTTCGGGAGACACCGAATCTATCCCCATTTCTCAACTGGGTCCCACGTGGTACGAACCTGTTTGAGTGCTGTGTGCTCAAGGGCTGGCCATCACAGGTTGCATCAAATCAGGATGACGGCAGTTACATGACGAAGGATCTTTTTGAGCCACACCCCACGATCCCAAAGGCATGGAAGTATGTCGCCCGTCGGGATGATACGTTGAACCTGGAGACTGGCGAGATGTTCAACCCCGTCAGCACTGAGGGCAGCATCCGCTCCAGTAAGGACGTAACAGAGGCGGTCGTTTTCGGTGCAGGCCGCCCAGTTCCTGGTGTGTTGATTGTGCCGGCCGACAAGTTGGCGGGAAAATCCGAGGAAGAGATCCTGGAAAGGGTCTGGCCCGTGGTTGAGTCAGCATGCCGCAGTGTCGAGGCCTACGCGCGCATCAGCAAGTCCATGATCAAGATCCTCCCAGTTGGATGTGAATACCCTCGGACAGACAAGGGCAGTGTCATTCGCCAGGCATTTTACAGAAATTACGCTAAGGAGATTGACGAGACATATGATAAGGCTGAGTCTGGAGGTAGCGATCTCAAGCAACTCGATCGGGATGAGCTGCGCGAGTTTGTCCGGAACTCACTCATCAAGGCGCTTGCTAATCCGAAGGTGTTTGATGACAAGACGGACTTCTTCCTGCTCGGACTGGACTCCCTACAGGCTATCCAAATGAGGAGTGACATCCTCAAGACGGTCGAGATCCGTGGCCACAAGCTCAGCCAGACGGTCGTGTTCGACCATCCTTCAATCGAGCGGCTGAGCGCCTACCTCTTCGCGTTATCTAGTGATCAGGAGACTGCGGCTGAACAGTCGGTTGAGAGCGAGATATACGACTTGGTCGAGAAGTACAGCCATAAACCAGTCGTCTCCGATGGCGCCTCCTCATCTGTCGCTGTTACCGGCGCCTCTGGGTCATTGGGCGCCCACGTTGTCGCCAAGCTGGTCGTTGATCCGACCGTGAGCACGGTGTACTGCTTTGTCAGGGCAAGATCAGATGCTGAAGCTGCTACTCGCGTCAGGTCGTCCATGATCCAGCGCCGCGTCTACCACACGCTCGCCCTTGCCCAGCGCAGGAAGATCATTTGCTACGCTGCCGATCTTTCAGATAAGAATCTCGGTCTTACTCCTGAGACCTACGAAAAGGTGGCTTCTGGACTACGGTCAATCATCCACTGCGCCTGGTCAGTCAACTTCAACATGCGCCTTTCCAGCTTCGAGAAGAGCAGCATTGCCGGCGTCGCCAACCTCATCTCCCTTTGCGAAGCTACTAAGAAGGGCGTTCGCTCGGCTCCTTCAGCAAGCTTCAACTTCTGCTCGTCAGTAAGCACAGTCGCAAGAGCCACTGAAGTGCCGGTTCCCGAACGGCTGCCTGAGCCAAGCTGGTCACAGGACATGGGCTACGCTCAATCCAAGACCGTGGCAGAACACCTCTGCGCCCGCGCGGCAGAGAACGGCATCACGGCTCGTGTCTTGCGCGTTGGGCAGATTGTTGCAGATACGCAGCATGGTATTTGGAATAGCACCGAGGCCATTCCGCTCATGCTACAAGCTGCTACCACCATCGGCGCGCTACCAAAACTCCGCGAGACTCCTTCGTGGCTACCGGTCGATACGACAGCAGAGTCGGTGACTCAGATCTCCCTTTCAGACGCTGGCAGCGTTTTCACCAACGTCGCCAACCCCAAGGTTTTCGACTGGACATCAGACCTTCTGCCCGCACTGAAGCGAGCCGGTCTCAGCTTTGAAGAAGTTGAACCCCAGGAATGGGTCAACCGGCTTCGCAACTCGAGCTCTGATCCTGTCAGGAACCCCCCAATCAAGCTTGTCGATTTCTTTGCGTCTAAGTACGACAAAACGGAGTTCGGTCCTTCAAAGACCTACACGACAGACACGGCATGTTCGCTTGCCCCAGCTCTCGCCAACGCCCCAGTGCTGGACCAACAACTTGTCGACTCATTTGTCCGGTACTTCACTGCCGGACCATGGGCGCAGACCAGCGGTGCTACTGTGGACAAGCCAGCCAAGACAGCCATCTTTGTTGCCGGACCTTGTGGTAGCGGCAAATCGACTCTTGCAATGTCTCTGGCACAGAAACTCAAGGTTCCCTTCGTAGAGGGCGACTTCGTTCACTCTCGCGATAATGTCGACAAGATGGCCGCTGGACAGGCCCTCACCGACGACGATCGCGCATCCTGGTTAGAGAGGCTTGCGAAGCGAGCCGTCGAGAGCATCAATGACCTAGGCTACGACTCCGTGGTTGTCAGTTGTTCTGCTCTGCGCAAATCTTACCGCGATGCCCTCCGATCCCACATCGGTAGCTCTGCACGTGCGCTGTTCCTGGATTTGCAGTGCGAGCCGCAAGTTCTTGCAGAGCGTATTGGTGCACGGAAGGATCATTACATGCCAGAGAGCCTGATTGAGAGTCAGGTCTCGGCATATGAGGCTCCAGCAGTGAGCGAGGTGGACGTTCTGCCGGTTGATGCTGCAGCGCCGCCTGATGTGGTTTTGGAGGAAGCGAGAGGCTTGTTGGCGGACGTGGGGCTTTGAATGTAGACATATGAAGCTTGGATACATACATAGGCGTTGGTACATTCAATTAGACGGTTCACTTGAGTCAACAATGCATTGGGACCATTGCCTACATTTCACAGGTTCGTTAAGAGGAGAGCACTGCACCTATCATAGGATATCCAAGTCGACTCAAACGAATTCCTCGCTGCTTCCATTTCTAGCTGCGCCGTTGGCTTCGAGGAGTTGTGCGCCATAGCCCTGGCACCCACCGTCTGTTCCGTGGTCACCGCCCACCGAGTCGAAACAACCGAGCCTGCCATCTCTATTAAAGATGATGTCGTCCTAAGAGTTGGCAAGAAATGCCTGCGTCAGCCCAGTTCCAGGTTTCGACTCAAGTGTCCCCAGTCGCAAACACTCACCAACTTATTGAACGAAGTGTCGTACCAGTCCCAGTCCTCACTCTCAATGTAGCAGCGACATGTGAAGATAGAACCAGGCTTGCTCTGAACTCTGCAGTTCTCGCACGACTGATGGAAGTTGCCCTCACGCTTCTTGATCAGGCCGCCGATGTTGGCGAGGCAGTGCTTCAGGTGCACCTCGGAGATCTTGTAGTAGCCTCTGGCATCAAGGCAACAACCGCGTAGAACAACGTTGTTTGTTCCGGTCACTTTCCAGCTCTTGCAGGTCCGAGTGAACCACTTTGCATCTGCATAGCTTGCGACTGATAAGACTGCAACAACGAGCGTGGAGAACCTCATGACTGCTTGGAGTTCGGCAGTACGAAAATAATATGAATGCACAACTACAATATCGCGGGCGATCTTCTTCTTTGGTTGGCGGCTAACATGCAGATCATCCGCTTTATACTAAGAATTGAGGCGCAGTATTCACCAAGATGCTATTGGCAGCCCCCAAAACAGTGATTACAGATTTTATCCCTCCGAGATTGATCAATCTCACCGCATGGGGTAAGCGAACGTCCACCTTGCTGACACCTCGCACGAATTGAAGCTGTGGATTTCCACTATATTGATTTCTTGCATGGCATGGCATGCAGGGCCTCAAGTCTCGAATCTCATAGATCTCTGCTTACGCCTTTCCATTTGAGCTCGCCCATATGAGTACGAGGAGCGG
The DNA here is from genome assembly GCA_030734395.1 of Sarocladium kiliense. Lineage (NCBI taxonomy): Eukaryota > Fungi > Ascomycota > Sordariomycetes > Hypocreales > Sarocladiaceae > Sarocladium > Sarocladium kiliense. The sequence goes on from JAUZTG010000029.1 coordinate 2,799,053, forward strand.
AAAAAGATCCAAAGACTCGGTCACACTTGGCCATGTGACTCTGGTCAAGCGGTGAAGCTGAATCAGCGCCCCCGGATGTAACTTGATGTTGGCTTCGCCAGATGCATCAAGTGAGCCGTTGCTCCACTCGAGGTGTAGGCGAATCGCTCCAGAAGGTAACCAACAGTACTCAAGATCAGTACGTACTTTTTAATATCATTTCTAATCCTGGGAAGCAGAGTTCGATTACCCTCCCGATCAACTAAGTAGGGATATTCTTCAACTAAACAGTCCAAGTCACCATGCCAAAGCTCTCGTGTTAGTCGTGAGGCGGGATCCACCCTCGAACGACGACAAGTGTTGACATCATCCGACGACCACCTACCTACTCCACTACAGCTTCTCCTCCACCGACGTCCCGTTCCTTCACCACCACCACCACCACCACCACATCCTGAACGAACCACCAGAACCACCAATTCCTCACGCCTCGCCGCGTAGTCGCCCGCCGGGCTCGCAGACTAGCCCATCATGTCTTCCTCAGACTCCTACCCTTCCGACGACAATTCCGTCACCACCTCCCGCAACCATCCGATGAAACCAGCCGAACTTCTCTCATCAGCCCGCCAACAAGTCGACGCTCTCGCCCCCTCCCTCGACCTTTCTACCGCCTTTCTCGCTCGCTATCCATGGAACCACGGCCCTAATCTCGTAAAACATACCTCCGTCGCTATGCTCGCCTCCGCCCGTGCCTCCATGACCCGTCCCATCACCGACCGCGAAGCCGCAGCCGTCATCCGGGCCACCCGCGCCAAAGTCTCCGCCGAGGGCCAAGCACACTGGCTATCTGTCGTGCTGGCTGGAGCACTATGGGTGAGAGGCATCAAGACTTGCAGGTTTCCTTTCTGGACGCCGAAGACGCCGCCGTTTGGGGGTGGCCCGCTGACGCAGACTATGAGGATGGTGGCGTATTCCATGGTTTGCATGTTTGCCATGAGGCCGGTGGAGCAGGCCATTGGGGCGGCGGCCGCGATGCCGACGGTGAAAGAGGATAGGGAGGTGATGGATGGGTTGATGAAGGCGGTCATGGAGGGGAGGAGGAATATGCATGGACAGCAAATGGGTGGAATGGCCATGCAGGGCTTGCCTGGACAGCAGCAACAACAGTCACAGGAGCAATCATCTACATACACTACACGATGGCCATCCGACGACTCGCCCCAGTCGCAGCAGCAGAGCTCGGGGTCATACGCAAGCCGCTGGCCAGAGGACCCTTCAACACAGTACAACCCGGAGCAAAACCAATCCAGCTACCAGTCCCCAACAACCACCGAGCAACAACCCTCCGACCGCTGGGCCTCCTCCCCCATCATCGACGATGCATCTCCCATAGCCTCTGACGAACCTTCCAGCCAACAACAGCCCGCCAGCACATCCTGGGCTCGCCTCCGCCAACAAGCCCGCGCGAACAACCCACAACAACAGCAGCGACAAGGCTCGTGGCAGCAAGTCCAGAAGACTGGGTCTGAGCAGCAGGGTGGCTGGGGAGAAGACGGTACGAGGAGTGGACAACCGAGGGAGAGCTATACCTACTCTGCGGCGGATGTGGAGAGGGAGACGGCCAAGAGCCAGGCACAGAGAGAGTTCGATGCCATGTTAGATAGGGAGAGGAGGGGAGAAGTGGGCAATGAGAGCAGGTGGAGGCGATGAACCGATAAATGTCGAGTATTGGAAGAGGAAGGACAGGCGGTCCTTCGGTTTAAGGCAGGACTTGAGGACCCAAGAATTGGGAAAGGCTCGCTATGTATGATTAAATCCTTTTGTATCTTATCCATTGGAGCTCCGACTCGAGCCGAACAGAACAGTATTAAGGAAAAAGCCTCAGGCGTAACTCGAAACATCATGTAGTTGCATTATTCTCTGAAATACTACAAGCGAAGAAACACACAAGCAATAGAACAATAGGCTCTACCTACACCACACAACTCTTCTCGCCCCTCCCATGTCTGCTCCGGTTTTCTCTTTCCCACTCGTAAAAATCCTTAAAGACAGCGTTCTCAAAGATCTTTGGGTGTATCCTCAACAGAGACAGGCTCGACATCGTTGCCTCCCTGCTTCTTCTCGACCTCCGTCTCGAGCACGCTCTCACCAGCCGTGTTCGCAACAAGGGTCTTCGTTTCCGTAGGTGGGGCTGCGGCCTCAGCTGAGGAACCAGAGGTGGTTTCCTCGGTAGGTTCTTGCTTGACTGGGGCCTCCTGGGTTGTATCCTGCTCGGCAGCTTGTTCTGGTTCGGCCGGCTCTGGCTGGGCCTCAATCTCTTGGGGTTCCGAGGTGACGGGAATCTGCTCTGCTTCAGGCTCCGGAACCTTCTCCTCAACAGCTGGCGTCTCCTCAACAGGTTCAGACTCTTCAGCAGGCTTCTCCTCTGAGGGGTTGCTGACGCTAACACTACCCTCCTCGGGGTCAATTGACCAACTCGATTCAGCCATCGTGAATGTGAAAGTCGGCACAGCTTGCTTCGGCCCCTCAGCCGGGGGTGCGGGGCTCTTCGCCGGCGCACGCCTCTGCGGACCCCTCGCCCTGCTCTTTCGAGCGTCCGAAAGCGGGGCCTTCTCCGTCTCGGCCGCCGCAGCAGCAGCCTCTTCCTCTTGCTCCTCCTTCTTCACTGGGATTTGGGGTCCGATCTTAAGGCGCTTGTTAAGGTCGCTCATAAAACCGGCTTGCAGAGCAGCAATCTTACCGCCGACGGGGCGGTTAGGGACTGGGGGTTTGGGCTTGGCTGCAACGTCGGCGTTGTCTCCAGAGGTTGACTTGCTGGGACGGGTTGGGACTTGAGGCTTGGGCTTGTCCGAGACCGGAGGGCGCGGCCTTCCGGCATCGTCACCAGAGCCTTGCCTAGGCTTAGGGCGCTCAGGCACAGCGGGACGGTCTGTTGAGGAGCCCGAGAGCTTTTTCGACGGGCGAGTTGGAATATCAGGCTTTGGTGGTGATCCAGAAATCGTCGTCACATGCATGGCACTCTCGGGTGTGTCTTCCCATACATCGCGGCTGGGAAACTTTCCACTTCCACCAGTGCGTTGAGTTGCCAGATGCGGTCGGCTTTCCCTCCATGATGCGCCGTCGCGGCTACTCCAGTCCTCCGGGCGAATGCCAGCGTTGGCCTCCTTCTCAGCTAACTCCTCTTGACGCTGGGCGAAAGCGTGGGCCGGTGATGAAACCCGGCCGTGGCTGCTAGTGCGTTGCTTGAGAGGACTCCTGGTCTCTGCCCTGTGTGCCTTCTCCTCGTCACGAATGTTCCAGTCTTCGGGACGCTTGTGCGTTGCCGCCTCTTGCTCGGCAATCTGTTCTTGTTGTTGAGCGAAGACGTGAGCCGGGGTCTGAGGGCGCTCGGCGTCGAAAGCAGAGGACTTCCTACGCTTGGGCTCAGGAACCTCGGGCGTCGACACCTCGGCGGTGAAGTGCACACTGCTCGGGGCGTCTTCCCAAATGTCCTTGCTGGGGAAATGGCGCTGGCGATACCTAGCCTCGGCCTTCTTTTGCTGAATCTCTTGCTCTTTGGCCTTGGCCTCCTCCTCAGTAAAGAGGGGTTCATACTCTTCGACATCCTCAAGAGGAGTGGAGTTGTGATATTCATGCGAAATAGTGTTGTACAAGCTGGTCGGGCGACTGGTTGGACGGCTCGGGGGATCCTCCATCTCGAAGGAGCTTCCACGACGTTCTGAGACAGGGTGCACCGCAGGCCGCTGCAGGTATGCGTTGGGGTCCTTCTGAACCTCATCGGCGGCAAGGATTGGGGCGGTGTACTCGTGCTCATCATCATCGATGGCAGTGTCTTCCTCTCCGTAAGAGCGGTACTCAGGATGCTTAGCATCATCAACGTGGATGGGCTTGTCCTCCTCATACGGAGTCAAAGGATTGGGTTGGAATGATTGCTTCAGAGGCGAGGTGGTCGAGTTGTCCTTCGGAGCGGCAGAAGCCGGTCGTGGAGAGGAAATGCGAGATGCATACTCCTCACTAGCCAGGAAAGCAACCTCGTCGGTCGGGGTGCTTCGGTACTCGGTCGTCTCACCTATTAAATGGTTAGTCAAAGGTCTATGTGATTGAGGGTCTGTATGCCCGGTAGGTTGCCGGCATTGCAGCGCACATACCACTTCCGCGGTCCCGGGTCTCGCGGACGAGCTTATTAAGGTCACTGCTGCTCATGGCGAAGTCATTCTGGCGCTCATGAACTTTGTGATGGTGCTCCTTCTCCAGAAGCTCCGGGTGCTTCTGGTAGTAAGCCTTCTCAAGCTTGTCCAGGGGAGCGGGACCGTGACCGTGCAGACCATAGCTTCCTGGAGGAAGACTGCGCGACGAACCCTTACGGTGATGATGCCGACCGGGGCTGTCATTGCCGGGGGCGGGTGAGGGTGCTTGGACGTCACCCAGATGAGGGTTCATGGGCACACGGTGACCGAATTGGGGAATGCCGTGCTCGTCGTCAGTACCGTTGCCGGTATCGCTGTGGGTAGAGAAGCTGCTGCTAGGCTTCTTCTTGATGCCCTGTCTCGACGAAGTTCGCTCGACACGATCCTCGTGGAAGCTGCCAGGGCGGCTGCGCGGACGACCAAGGCCATACTGAGCAGCTTTATCGGAGTCGGTACGCGTCACGGCTTGGACACGCTGCTTGGCGCTGAGGGCGGGCAGAGAAGGCTTGGGAGCATGCAACTTAATGTCTTCGCCGATAGTGCGAGTCTGCTCGGGAGACAGAGACCTCCTCTTGGCGAACTGCTCAGCCTGGAGCTCTCCGGCCACGTTATCGTATTCAAGACCCTCCTCTCCGACGGAGGGCATGCCAACGCTGCCGGCACGTTCGATCGGGTCGTCGGACTGTTGATTGTGGCTGTAGTGAGGGCTGTTCCTGAGAGGCTTGGAAATGATGCCCTCGGTGAAGGGAGAAGGGGCGAAACGAGCAGGGTTCGGAGAGACTGAGCGGTCGTTGCGCTTAGAAGAGGGACGCGGCGGCACCTTGGGCATACTTGGTGCTGCCGCGTTGTCGCTACCCCTGGTAGGACGGGGGGGAACGGCGGGTGTTTGTTGCATCGTGGCGGCGGTGCTCATAGCTGGAAATGCAAGAAGCAGAGAATTGACGCCAGGACCAGATGGAAAATTGGTTGGTAGGGAGATCGGGGCGAAGTTGGAAGGGGGGGGCTCTCTATGCCTGCAAACAGGTGTAAGCGTCTGACGATAAGCACCCAATCGTGGCGGCCTTGAATCAGGTCTGGTAGTTGACTTACAAGAAAGTCTAGGACACCTGATGGTCTCTAATAAAACTCGAAAAGAAGCAGTCAGTAGTGCAATTGATTCCAAGATGATGCAAACAATTGGCTTTTTGCGGTGTAGAAGCCTGGCTGCAAAGCGATAAGCTTTCCTGGCCGATGGACTGTTGCACTGGACGCAGATCGGGAGTTCAGTTCAGCCAAATTCCAGCAGAACCAGACCGGGTAAAGCTTCAATGCGAGATAATCCAGTCACGGGAAAGGATATGCATGCACTGGGCTGGAGGGCGCGCCGCGCAAGCTTGTGAGGGAGGGGCGGCGGCGAGAATGCGATGGGAACCAGTAGACTTTGAGGCTTGTGGCTGTTCCGAGACTGGGGTGGGAACTGATAAGAGAAGAAGCGGCCGGGCGAACAGATTGTCGAGCTGCAGCAAAAGGTCGCCAGGGGTTTTTTGCGTTGCGGCCCGTTGGGAAATGGTGTTGAATCTGCAAGAAGGGTCTGATTGTTGGTGGGATGGATGGATGGCTGTCTCAAATCCTGTGTGCTTCGGGGGAGGTGATGTTTGTCGATGGAAGACCAAAGGGGTGTTGGTTGGGGCAATGCGCCGGAGAGAAGGATGCAGAAGATTCACAATGGAATGACAAAAGCACTTACAAGCTGGAATCGGGAGTCAAGAAGCTGAAGTCTTGACGAGCCGGAAGAAAAGCAACAGCTATGACGATATGACGAAATTGCCAATGGAGGCGGGAGGATGATGGAGCATAGAATCGGAAGCGGACCCAGTTGAGTCTTGGGTGGTGAGGATGACGATGACGATGATGTGATAAGTGCAATGAATCACGGAAGTACAGATAGGAATGGATTTCGATGTTAGAGTTGGATGTAAGATGGAAAGAAGAAGAAAGGAGGAAGCTATCGTGGAAAACAGGAGTCACACGAGGGAACCAAGGGGGTTCAGTGATGGTTGGCCTCCCGGATACTTGTACCGTCGCAAGCCACGGCCACCGCAGACACCCAAACTGAAGCACGTTTGACGACCCTCGTGACGGGGTGAGCTTTTGCAAGTTTGAGGCCGCGTCTACTCCATTTGCAGGGGTTCGTGCAGCTTGGAAGCTCTGGAGACGGGTACGTACCGTTAGGATCGTGGATGCTCGAGGCTGGATGGCGGCTGCACAGTCTGGACACTGTGCGGCGAGGCGTTGGAGGCGGTGGAGGGGATCCACGCAGATTGTCTGAGTACAAGCCCTTGATAGGAAAGGGGATCAGCAATGTCGTCAGCTAAAATCGTAAAAATCCCATTTAAGTCCAGATCGATTGTGTAATACAATCTTGTCTCATACGAAGTCCAAGCATTCAAAATGAAGCTCCCATGGTCTGACAGTCCGCATCGGCACCATCTCCGTCGTCGCACTGGTACACCACAGCCCGCCAAAGCTGGTCGCGGTGCCTGACCACACAGTGCGGCTTTGATCCCCGCACCGCCCCACCAGCGGTCTCCCCGGGCGGTCGGTGGCTGCAACCGGCAGTGCTGATGCCCCTGTGGACTTGCGTGCTCCAGCGGCCACAGAGCCAATCCTGTGCTGGCAAAGGGTCATCACCGTCTGCAGTGCTGCCCCTCCTACTCCTGTCACTGGCCGTATCAATCCCACGATGCATCACCTGCAGCATTGAGCGGTCAAGGACTTGCATGTCAGAGAAAAACCTGCAGGAGCGATGTTTGCTGCAGTTCGTCAGTCCATTCAGCACACGACACGAATAGCATCAATAGCTTAAGCAGCCAAAGTCAAAGAGAGCGTGAGCACTCTACACATACCAGCAACTCGTCACTGCTGGTCACCAAACAATAATCACCCCACCACACCCTCCCCAACACAGTGCCGCTCCACCTCTTCGATCCTTCTCGATGGCCACTGATCTGGTCTGCGTGACCGCTGCCGAGAGGTCTTCAATCCAGATACATGACGACGGTTCTCTGCATCTCCAGCGCAAACAAAGGCTCTCTGCCGGTACGCAGCCTGGCGTCATGCAGGAGCAGTGGCCAGCGCCTGAGAAGCTCCGGGCCTGGCTGTGCTGACTCTACACACTGTGCTTAGGCATGTACCCATGTGCCCCCAAACTGTGGCTATGATCCCATCACATCATCGACGGCCGCAACTGTGAGATTATTGACACATCATCAGGAATAAAAAAACGTGGGGAAGAACACAAAGCTCGACCAGATACGATCATCCTCCCGCGATCGATTTACTTCAGAGCCTGCAGAGTTGTTACCTGAGCTGTTTTCCCGGGCCTTCTGCTCCTAAGTTACTGGGACCATGACGTTTGAATCCCTCCGACCCCCATCACCGCCCATGATGAGGCTGCCAGTGGTGTCATCGTACTTGCGCACAGCCCAGGCACAAGCTCCAACTCAATCCAGCCCATTCTCTCGTTATTCTCCCGAAACAGGTTATGTATCGCCTGCCGCGTATTTTCCTTCAATTGAACAACGCGAACAACACGAAGCAGCCTCCATTGACTCGAGATGCAAAAAATAGACCCAACCCAAGATCCCTGCTCCTCTCAAGCTCATCTAGACCTCTCTAGCTTGCATTCTAGAGAGGATCACGATGGACAGTCCCCCGAAAATCCGGGGTTCTGACTTGCTTGGCTAAACGGTGTGCTTTGCTTTTCTTCCACTATTCACTGAACGCGAACCCACCCACATGCCGCCTGCACGCAACGCTATCCCACTTGGGGCGAAAATCTTGACGCATCACGAGGCGCAAAATTGACCTGCCAACAGCTAGGATAGGCATGTGGTTTGGAACTAGTTTGCGACAAGAGCAAGGGGTCTGCTGTTGCATCGCAACTGTTGGTTCGACTGATTCAGTGTACCAGGTGTATCGTTGGAGCACCCAGCTATCAAATCTAAATAGAAATAGTAGTTGGGCGAGTACAACAGCTTACCCAACTCACTACGTGACATGCAAAGCTGACAGTGATGTAGCCAGGAGACGGGTCAGACTATCTCGATCTATTGCATTCGAACGGCAAGCCCTGAGGCGATAGAGCGTGGAAGCGCGGTTCGTTGTATATACGATCTACATGCTACCACATACAAACTCAAGGCTCAGATGCTGCAGGACATACTCTATATCCAACCAGGACTGCTCTCCAAATCATGACAATGATCAACGGACCAGATTAGGTATCCCCTATGGTCTCACCCCTGCTCTTCCTTTCCCAGTGGAGGCATCGCATCAACCTTATACTTCGGAATGCGATCCATCTCCAGCGCATTGGTCACAAAGTCCCACGTCTGTGGCATCTCCAACCCATCATGCTTATATCTCTGCAAAGCAGCCACACTCTGCCCATCTCTAAACAGCCAGGGATCGGCCGTCTCCTTCTGCCACCTCTCCACTTCCATCCTCATCTCTACCAATGTCTCCTCAAGCTCCTTTCTCCCTGCTAGATTCACCAACTCATCCGGATCAGCATCTAGGTCAAACAGCTCCTCCGCCGGACGCTTGATGTAGTTCTTCAGCGTGCGTTGTCCGACCTTCACATCTCCTTCGGGAGTGCGATCTGGGTTCTTGCGGATCCCATCTAGCACCCGACTGGCGTAAAGGTCGGACGCAAAAGGGAAGTCGAGTTGCCAGCAGATATTGCGGTGGTATTTGAAGCGTTGTGTACGGAGGAAGCGAGTAGGCCAGTAGTTCGCGATTTCATGGACGGTGTGGGAACCATAGACTCGTTGCTTCCATTGGGCGTCCGGAAGGACCTCGGTTTCTTCGATGATGGAGAGGAACGACCTGCCGAGGCGGCGAGGATGGATTGGAGGTCGTGTCTCGCGTGTGTATACCACGCCTTTTGGCGGCTCAATAGGTGCGGCGTGGTCGAGTGGTGCCCCAGCCCATTCGAGGAAGGTTGGGAGGATGTCAATGTAGCTGACCATGTTTGGGTTGCGTATTCCCTGAGCAGAGGTGCGTGGCTTGCGGACTAGGAAGGGCAGCTGAACACCAGCATCGTAGAGGGTTGTCTTGGAATTGATGAATGGTGGACCATTGTCGCTGCAGAGGACCACGAGCGTGGTCTCGGCCAGGCCTTGTCGTTCGAGAGCCTCCATGACCAAGCCGACACCGTAGTCAAAGCGCTCTATCGCCTTGTAGTACTCGACATACTCCTCACGAGTTTCTGGGAGATCTGTGATCCAGGACGGGATCTCAACATCTTCTGGTTGGATGTCTGACGCAGTGAACTTGCCGTCACATGTCTCCCTATTACCGAACTCGCCCCTCGTCCAGATGTCTCGATGAGGGTCCACGTATCCCACTGTGAGATAAAACGGTCGTTTTGACTCATTTGCGTTTCTCATGAAAGCCTCGACTCGCTCTGCAGTCCAAGAAACGTTTCTCGTCTCACTCTCCTCCCGAACCTCCCAGGGAAAGACATCCTTGGGTCCGACATGAACCTTGCCAATGATGCCAGTCTGGTATCCCAAAGAGTTGAAAAGTCGGGCTCCAGACTCGATATGATCGAATGATTGAAAGTGAGATGTGCCACCGAGAAGACCGTACTGGCCAGATTCATGGGGGTGAAGACCGGTGTACATGACTGTACGACTGGGACTACATGAGGCTGTGCTGGTAAAGGCGCGGTCAAATACTGCCCCCGTGGCAGCAAATGCATCAATGTTGGGCGTCTTTACGCCCTTCGCACCGTAGCAGCCCAGACATTTCCCCAAGTCATCTGCGATGAGATGAAGGATGTTTCTCCTTGAGTCTGCCATGATACTGAAGGTGAGCACGCAAGCAAGCAAGCAGTCCACGTCGCTCCGAAGGTGCCTATTTATTCTCCTGGGATGTCTTTCTTTGATGGTGATCAGTAGGCTCAAGATAAAATGCAGGTCATCCGAAGTTCAAGGTATTGCATTTTATCTCGTCCGATCAGTGGCCGGGGCGAGTGGTTGTCGAAGATGAAGCCCAGCTCCGGCTCGGTCTCCCCACTATAAGCTCACACCGGTACCGAGCTCCCAGCCAAGGACCGACGTGCCGGAGCCTGTACGTTGAACGTTCAAATCGTAATACTGGGACTGAATTGCGTGCCATTCATTGCCCGGCGAATCAGGTGGCCTACCTGTGTGAAGGGTTATTGGTTCCAAAGGCCTAGTCCTAGCGGACCCTTTGGCCCCCAGGCGAAGCTGGTGATCTGAGGCCTGCCGATTGGCACGTGGATTGGGTGCAGTTCTGACATCCACACTACTACCAGCGCACCTACAGGGCGACCAGCTTGCCAATCGCATCGTCGGCATGTTGTACTACACACGACTTGGGCATGTGACGATTTATCGGACCAAAACTCAGTGTTGATCCCACCCCCGGGAGATGGCGGCTGCGGACGGAGAGGGGGTGCTGAGCGCCCAGCATCCCTTGCCTGGTCCTGTCAGACACAAACAGACCTGCGCCCAGTGCAGGGCTCGGAAGGTGTGCCATGGAGTGTCGGTTTCATGGTATCACGAACTCTGATACTGACTAATCTCCCAGGTAAAATGCGATGGCAGACTCGATTTCTGCGGCAATTGTGAGAGGCTAGGCTACGACTGTTCCTTTCGAGCATCATCATCTTCAGGTCCCTCGCACTTTGGGACTGCTTCGTCGACCTCGCCACTTCCTTCACGACTTCCAAAAGGTCGAAGAGTTGCTCGAGCATGCACGGAATGCCACTTGGCCAAGAGTCGTTGCACCGGAGCAGTGCCGACCTGCCAACGTTGTGCATCCAGGAGTCTCTACTGCGTCTATGAACCGCGCTTGAGCGGTAGTCGTCGCCAGCCTGACCCAGCTTCACCCTTGCCGGATGCCTCACAGTCCTCTATCGAGACGCAAAGTCCAACGGAGCTAACTGTACCTCGTTCGGCTGGCCTGCAGATCTCACCGTCGTATGATATGTTCAATGTTCCTGCAACCATCCAACCGGACACTGCGTAAGACCCGAAGGCCTCCGAGGGATGCGGTATAACTTCCATTTGTCCAGCTTCTAATGACATGTTGTTAGATATCAACAACAATACCCGTGGCTCACTCGGGAAAGGGTCGTTCCGGCACTCAAGAAATTCTTTGAGCACTTGCATTGCTTTCCTAGTCTTGCCTTTCTCCACAGGCCCTCCCTAATGCGCCTCTATCAGACCCAAGAAGCCGATCCTGCTCTCATCGCGTCCATCGTCGCCGTGTCGTCGAGGCTCCCAGGCACTGCACCGGAAGAGTCAGACATCGGATTTCGGTGTGCAGATCTTGCAGAAAGGTTGGTCAGCGACACCTTCAAGCAACCGTCGATCTTCCGACTACAGGCTGGTCTCTTGCTCTTGCGCTTCAGGCTGTGGACTGGGTCCCCCAATGATCCCCTTATTCAGATGTCCTATCTGGCCAGATCCGCATTTCTCCTTCGCCTCAACTATGAGACCTTCCGTCCATCATCCTTTGTCCAAGAGTCGCGTCGCCGGGTAATGTGGGCAATTTACATGCTGGATGTCTTGCTCGCCGACGGACTCGCAGAGTACAGCACATGTTCCATCAACACGATCCATCTACGTCTACCGTGCATGGAGGATGACTTTGAGCTCGATACCGACACCCTGTCGGAAAGAGTCAACCCTCACGGGACTGTGACGGGTTGGCGGCTGGGGATAATAGGATACTACATTCGGATTGTTCATATTCATGACCAGATACTCCGGTGGGTGTCTCCTGAACGAAGGGCTCTACAACCGACTAACACAACGTCCAGGTATACAAAAAGGCTTATTAACATGAAGACAGAGCCAAATACCGGCGACTACCTACGCCTCGAAGGAGACCTGTCAGACTTTCAGTCACGTTTACCAGGGCATGAACGCTACTCACAGAAGACTTTGGCACTACGAGCTTTTTCTCCGCGTCTTGCACGATTTGTGATGACTCATGTTTGGTGGCACGTCTGCCATTGCCAGCTTTTCCGTCCCCTCCTTCCCACAATCCACGAGACCTTCAGTCAGAAGCTGGCTGATGCTCTGGGCGAGGCTCTGGTCTCCGAGTACCAGCGAAAGTGCCTTGAACACGCATTGCACGCTGTGTCCATAATGTCAGCTTTAAGAACCTTGAACAATGACGTCTGTATTCTTGAGATGGATATGGCGGAATGCGCTTTCAAGGTCTCGGAGATTCTTCTTCTGAGCAGTGAGGCGACCAGAGGTTTACTGGGTCTTGGCCGAGCCGAGATCTTACAAAGTGCCTCTGTGTGCCTCCAATTCACGGAGTCAATGCTCGACATGTATCCGACTCTTGAGCCTCTGGTAAGTGATGCCTTCAAGTGGGCTCACGTAGTGTTTTGAAATGACCGGCTTACATTGATGATAAAGATAATGGATCTGAGAAAGGCATTGAATTCCTTTGCCAATGAAGAACCATGTTTCACCCGCTCGGCTTCTCATCACACATCGCACAGACAAGCCATTACGAAACACAGCGCTCTTTACAGAGCAACGTTTACGGACGACAGTTACAAACTAGAGATCCCAGGCGCCTCTGGTATGCATACGCCGGCTTTATCAACAGCAGGTCAAATTCCTGGTTCGCAAGCCACTCCAACTGCTTTACTCGAGAGCCAAAACCTCGGGACATTTCCTGGGCTTGCAGAAGGAAATCCTGGCATACGCGGATCGCAAGATGCGTTCTCTTGGCCAAGGGACGTACCCGACATATGGGATCAAATTTCCCTGTTCCGGGGACCATTCGATGACGCCGAACTCGATGACACTGCTGCAGATGTCGGCTAACGACCCTGATCGACGCTTGGCCTTTCCACTTCAATCCTAGCAAATACTCACCTAGGGTCTAGTTTTGGGACGCAAGTATTAGCAAATCCATGAAGAATGAAGTTGTGTTCACTAGCGCCGATCCGGCATCTCGGTCAGCTCGGTCCGGCATCACCACTCCGGCTCGGTGTGCATTTGCGGGGACTTTGGGCTTAGGATACCGGCATCTCGGTGCTAACACCACACGGCCCTGGGGTCACGCAATCCGGGGAAGATGATACTTAATCCGTCGATGCAGCTCAAATGATGAATCCGAGGCATCAGATCATTCGGGTCCCTTTTCTCTCCTTGTAATCTTGAGTACGTCGACGGCAAACTCGTGACCAAGATGCTGCCGAAAGCATGGAGTCTGATGACTCCATACCTGCTGTTCAATTGCGGGACCTTCCTCCTAGGCGCTATTCTTTTTGGCCTGTAAGTGTCTGATCAGAATCTGGATGGCTACTAATCGTGATCCGGGACTGACTCTATTACTAGTGATACGGGCTCTTTCGGGTCTCTCCAGGCGCTGCCCTCGTTCCTGAACACCTTCGGTGTTGAGGGTGAGGATGGTGCCAGGTCTCTGCCGCCAACTCGTCGAGCTCTCATGAACTCGTTGCCATGGATTGGCAAAATCCTTGGATGCTTCTTGTCTGATCTATTCATTGACAAGGGCGGCTACAAGAACACCATGTACGCGGCGGCTGGCATTCAGATAGTTGGTGTTATCCGTAAGTCCGAACTTGGTCAGGAATTCTCTTATTACCACTGGACTGACTCTTGCGAAGTTGAAATGAGCGCCAGACACTGGCTGCAGTTCACGATCGGAAGAGACGTTACCTATTTTGCTGTTGGTCTCGTTGAGAACGCCGTGCCATCCTATAACGCTGAGATCTCGCCTGCGGCCACACGCGGCCTCCTTTCTGGCTCTCTCATGTTCTTCACTGCCCTTGGTAACCTTTGGGGCGCGGGCATGTCACGGGCCTTCGCCACTGAGCAGGACAGGCAGGGATGGATGATCCCGACCGCTATGCAGTTTATACCAGCGATCCTAATTGTCGGGCTTGTTCCCTTCACGCCAGAGTCGCCTCGATGGTTGATTCTGAAGGGCAAGAAGGAGTTGGCTCAGCAGAATCTCGATAAGATCCGACACAAACACGAGGTTGAGGACGGCACCACAGTCACTGAGCTCGCGGCTATGTCAGAGCTCGTCGAGCATTCTCTTGCTTCCGAGGAGGGTTCCTGGAAGGACCTCTTTTCAGCAAAATACATCCGACAAAGCTGGATTGCTGCCACACTATTCGCCATCCAACAGAATAACGGCAACCAGTTTGTACAGTCCTATGCAGCCACTTTCTACGTTGAGCAAGGCCTTGGTGCAATGTCCTTCACGTACAATATGATTGGCCAGGCAATTGGTATTCTCGGATGTCTGACTGGCACAATCCTCTTCGATATCTCTGGACGTCGACCGCTTTTTATCTATGGATGCTGCGTCTGTGTTTTCTTGCTCTACCTTGGGTCGGGTATCGGTGATCGGTCGAATCCCAATCAGACTGAGACAAGGACTATGGTGTCAACATTCATGATTCTCCCATTCTTTACGCGCATCTCAGCCACGAATTGCTCATTCTTAACGGGCGCAGAAATCGGTGGCGTTCGTATGCGCAAGAAGATCATGGTTAGTCCACCTACCAATAGGCTGAAGGCGTTGCTCCGGAAGTCTGAGTAAAAGATAGGGAGCTGACTCTTATTCCAGGCTTTCGGTCTCTCCGTCGATGTCCTTGCCGCCTTTCTCGTCACATTCGTCACGCCTTACATCCTGCCCTCTCTTAACGCCAAGATCGGCTGGATCTTTGGCAGCGTCAACGTCTTTGCCGCCATCTGGGGATGGTTCTTCTTCCCGGAGCTCAAGGTTCGTTACCTCCTCTTCATGTACAAAAGAGATCCGTGGCTAACATGCTTCTCTCAGGGTCGTTCCTTGGAAGAGGTCGACCAACTGTTCGACGCACGTATCTGGGCCTGGCAGTTCAAAGGCTACAAAACGACGGGTACAGCTGGGTTCCTAACCGAGGTGGAGAACATGGGAAAGAAGGGTGCGGAGGAAGCAGATGATGTCGAACAAGGGCCTCAGGCTCCTGACCGGAGGGAGAAGGTTTAAGTGAAAGGCGGCTAAGCTGCATAACAGTCCATTGATACACTGCCTAGTCTAGCCTCTTGTCATTCGAATCTGACTGTCTCGTTACCAACTTCTGAAATGGGCATTTGTTTCACTAACATGTAGTTCACGTGCAACTGTCGAGTCTCCGAAAACTTCGGGAATCAGACGCAATTGCAATAAACTTGATTCTCAGCTACCGCAGAAAAGCTTCAAAGACTAGACTCGCATAATTTTTCTCGAAACAAAGACTTCATCGTCCTTACTCGCCCTCCCTTCGTGCAAAAACCCAATACGCCAAATCATCCTCGAGCGGTTGTGGGTGGGAAAAAGAAGCCTATACAGACCTCGGATGATGGTTGATGCCGCCGTAAAATTCGTACAGACAAGCCGTATTGTGGTCCCCAGTCGGATTCTCTCCTATCCCCTGCCGATTGATGGGGCCTGGCTTGTCCCAATCTCTAAAGTGAAAGTGTTGAGCTTGTTATGGCCCTGTTTGCTGTCCTCGGTCGCATCCTCTCTCTACATGGCCGTCGCGACAGCACTCCTACAGACCTTCTCATAATTCCTCTGCCACCCAATATATCCATACTGCCCAAGTCTCCTCCATCGCAAGCAGATGATATCAGTCGCTGCTTAGACAATCATTTGCGCGACACCCTGTCCACCCAGGGTCTTGCTGCCGACGAACGCCTGGCCCTTGACACCCGCAGCGAGGTAGCAGAGTGCCGTCAGAGCGAGGAACACAGCGGCAGCAATCAGAGCGCTGGCGCTGTTAAGCAGGCTGAGGAAGACAACGACGGACATGATGGCGTAGGCGGCGGCGCGCATGTAGTTCGTGGAGACTTGGCGGATGGCATTGTCGAATTTAGAGGAGGTTGGGCAGATGCGGAGGAGAAGGGGAACTTCGATGAAGAGGATCAGGAAGGCGAAGACACTGGAGGTCCTGTTAGAGAGAGCATAGCGGGCAAGGAGGATGGTGGGGGCCGTACATCGCAAGGACACCGATAATGATGAGGAGGACGGTGAAGGAGAAGATGGCGCTGATGCCTGTCGCGAGACAGAGGATCATGGACAGGATGCCGAGCCTGTTTGAGGTTAGCTGTGTTCTTCGGTGAGTGCGCCTCTGTCGACAATGGCTCGAGCATGCAAGATCATCGCCTCTGTCCAGTCCGAGATGCTTGCGCATCTCGGCGCAGCTCCGCAGAGCCCGTTCAAGAGAAGCGTTGTCGCAACAGTAGGTTTCTTGCGTCGAGCCATCGCGAAAGGGGTGTAACGACGGAAGTAAGCCTTACCATTGTCCATAGATACCTGCAAGAAAATGAATTGTCAGTCAAATGAACAATGGCAATCATGATCCCTTCAAGAAGACAGCTTGGGCGACGTACTGAAGTTCCTGGTCTGGAACTCTTCCTTGAGAGTCATGGCTGCGGTTGGGTGACGTGGAGGTTTTGGAGTAGCTTTTTGAGAAGATGCGGCGGAGCGGATCAGCAAATCTTGCCCGATCGGTCAATGACAGGTCCCTCTGGAAATACTGTCGAAGCTTCAATCGATTGATGCAAGTCGCGAGGGCGCTGGTGAAGAAAAAGGCAATGTCGAGGCGGGTTGGTTGGTGTTCGTCTGGGGGAGGTGGGAAGCTTTGGGACGGACGGGATTGGAGTCGTCAGATCAACAAAGGCGACACCTCAGAAGCTCATGTCAGCAGCAGCCACCAGCGCAGTGGCAGGGTCCTTCAGTGGGGGTTGGCAGCGGGTTAGGGATCCACTCGGTGTCGCTAAAAGTCGCTAACAGATGCGAACAAGGGCCGCTGAGCGAAGACGAATACGGGGCTATGATTGGGTGGGATAGGCTGGTCGTGCTCTGTTGAAACAACGGTCAAACAGTGAGATGTGTCTGTCTAAAACCAGCGGTAATAATAAGGTAGGTGGTGTTCCGTTCATCGAGGGATCTTGCATTTTTCAAGACGATGGGGTGATTATGGTGATCAGAGTCCAGGCTGCCATGATCACCAGGGAACAGACGGCGCGGTCTTACGCAGCAGTGTACGTGGCTCTGGATGGATACGCTGTGAGGCGAAGCCGTTGGCGCGGCCAGGCTCTCTTACCCTGAATGAATCGCGAGGTGCCGCATTTCAACAACGTCAGAAGAAGCCATGTTTTCCATCGAGAGAATAAGGTAGAAATATGACTGCCTAGGTTGTTGATGGGCTATATCACAGTCACTTGGTATGTTCCACCGAGGTAGACTACAACCAGACTGCCATACCATAAGGTACACAGCCTGTGTCCTCTTGCCCACTGTCGTGTGTCTGTCCTCCCACGATGACAAGTACCTAAGGTATCCAACGCCAAGTGATAGCCAAGACAACTGACGAGACTCCTTCCACAGGAGCTCCCACACGCAAGACTCGCATGCTTGATATGATATAGAAAACATATGAACAACTTGGACATCATGCACCTTTCACCAACAAGTCATAAGGCGGCTCTGCGATTGACTCTAAGCGATTTCCACTACATGGACTTCGCGCTACACATGGTACAAACGCTGGAACCTGGTCTGTCGGCTCAGTAAGCAAAACAGCTTAGCTGTGCGTTCGAAATGTCTCAATCCATCGTCAAAGACACCATGATGTCTTTACTCCTCTCCCAATTTCATACATACCGAGACACGTGCTTATCTCAGACTAGGAGAAGAACCTCCTGCATGCTCCCACTCCCGAACTCCCAATCTAGCTTAACTCTAGCTCAGCCTCGTCCATCCAGCCCTTCCTAATCAATCCTCCATCTCACTTCTCCTCACCCCCGAGCTCACCTCCACCCCTCTCTGAGATACTATACCGATCACATAATTGATCTCATCCTCCGCCCATCATGACATTTACTGTCCTCTCAGATCATCAGATCAACATCCTACTCGAGGGTCTCGTTGTCGATGAGCTCGAAGACCTTAGAAAAGTCCTCGCCTCAGCACTTAACCAGTACTCGAGCGGTTCACAGGATGTTGATGGTGATGTCTTTCAGGAACCAAGACCGGGGCAGACGCTGCATCCGGGGACCAAGATGAAGACAAGTTTTTCATCAGCTTGTGGTCCGGATGGCATGGCTAGTAAAGGTGAGTGTCGCCGCCCGAGCAAGCGTCCAGCTCCTCAGCCATGTTCTCTGAAGCGTGCATAATACTAAGAACTTCTACAGTCATTACCGAGAGTGCATCAGGGCCCGTCCCAGACTCCGAGACGCAGGATGCCCCAACTGGAGCTCTCACCCTCTTCACACCGACTGGCTCACCCCTCGCACTCCTTGCGACGCCAACCCTTACCTCATTTCGCACCGCCCTCTCCTCCGCCTGCCTCTTGTTCAAGCGCGCCACAATCAGGACTCTCACTGTCTTCGGCGCTGGCTCCCAAGCCTACTGGCATATTCGCCTCGCCCTGATGCTCCGTGGCCCAACCATCCGCCACGTCAACATCATCAACCACCGATTCTCCTCCTCCGCCGCCAGCATCCTTAAGCGGTTCACGCTGATTCCGCAGGAGGTAAAGGATCGTGAGGGTTGGGGATCAGCGAAGTTCTCCGTGCTGACGCCAGGGTTTGTGGAGTTTAGCAGGCTGGTGAAGGAGTATATGAGGGATGCGGATGTGATTTATTGCTGCACGCCTGGAGTGGAAGCAGAGGACGGTGATGGTGGACTTTTTGATGCAAGCATTTTGACGAGCCATGAGGGTAGAAAGAAGGGTAGGCTAATTTGTGCGGTGGGAGGAATTGAGGGAGAAAGGAGGGAGCTGCCGGATGAGCTGGTCAAATTGGTGACGAGGCAGCATGTTGGGCATCATCGGCACTTTCACAAGCACGCTGATGAAGGAGGCGTCGTGGTCGTTGACACCCTTGAAGGGGCGATGAAGTATGCTACGGAGCTCGTGGCTGCCAAGGTCGAGCCTACGCAGATGGTTGAGTACGTTCACAAACAAACCCTGGGGGAAACTTCCTGGAAAACATGGTACTAATATGAAAACAGACTCGGAGAGCTTGTCATGCTACATCGTTTGAAGATGGAAGAAGAAGCAGCAGAAGCCGAATACAGCACCGCAACCAGCGACAGCCAGCTCTCCTCCGACATCGACTCCCTCACCCTCTCCTCAAATGACCGCACACCCTCCATGTCTACCATCTACAACTCCTCCAATAATGGTAGCCACAGTCCACGCAGCAGCACCACCGACCTCCCACGTTCTCCAGCCTCCACGAGTCCTAGTCGGAAGAGCAGCTTTCCTAAGCCATTCCGGAGGTCGTCGGGTGGAGAGGAGAAGAAACAGAAGGAAGGGCAGTTGGCGAGATGGCTGCGAGACGGGACGGTGGTGTATAGGAGTGTTGGTCTAGGAGTGATGGATCTAGTGGTTGGGGTGGAGATTGTAAAGTTTGCGAAGGAGAAGGGGATTGGGACGGAGGTGCCCGATTTATGATCACATCGTCGACTTGATTCGGACGCTGAGGAAGTATTTGAGGGATTCCATCCGGCCATATTCATCATTTGCCAAGGCCACATAGCCATTCCATGTCTTAATCATACATACAATCTCGTTGCTGCAAGCGCCTTTTACTCCGCAACCCAAACAGCACTCATACCCATACCCGTACCGATGCACATGGATGTGTTTCCAACCTTCTTGCCCGTCCTCTTCAGCTCATACAGCAGCGTGGAGACCTGTCTCGCACCAGTGCATCCCAGCGGGTGACCAAACGCAATGGCACCACCCTTAGGGTTGATCTTCTCATGCGGAATACCAAGCTCATTCGCGCACCACAAGCACTGACTCGCGAAAGCCTCGTTGATCTCGTAGATATCGACATCGTCCTTGGAGATGCCGGCAAGGTCGAGGGCCTTGGGGATAGCCTTCCATGGACCCTGACCCATGAGGAGCGGCTTGACGCCGACGATGGAAGCGCAGACGTACTTTCCAATGATGGTCTGTCCAAGCTTCTCGGCAGTGGAACGGCGCATGAGAAGGACAGCAGCGGCGCCATCAGAGATCTGACTGGCATTACCGGCGTGGATGCTTCCATCCTTAGCGAACGCCGGGCGGATCTTGCCAAGTGACTCGGCGGTGATACCGTCGCGGATACCATCATCACGAGCGACTGTGATCTCCTTGACCTCGCCGGACTTGGGGTCCTCGAACTTGGCCTTCAGAGGGGCGATCTCCGCGTCGAACAGACCAGCTTTCTGGGCCTTGAGAGCCTTCTGGTAGGAGGAGGCAGCGAAAGCGTCCTGGGAGGCGCGGTCGATCTTCAGGTCCTTGGCCATGTCTTCGGAGAGCTTGCCCATGGGGACCTTGCAGTTTGCGGCTTCAGTGTGGTTTTCGAGGAGGTCGGAGAACTCGGCCACGGCCTGGGGACTACGCAACAGCTGTCAGCTGGATACGTCAGATCGGGGGTCAAATGAAGGCTTACCCGTATTGCGTGCTCATGCTCTCGACGCCAGCGCCGATACCAACATCAATCATGCCCGTCTTGATCTGATTCGCAATATCGACGCAGGCCTGCAGACCTGAAGAGCACTGCCTGTTCAATGAACGGACGGCAGCGGTCTCGGGCAGCCCAGCGACGAGCGCAGCAGCACGCATCTCTGTAGCGCCACCACCGGGTGCCAGTACAGTGCCGACGGCGATATCCTCGACAAGGGCTGGGTTGATCTTTGAGCGGTCGAGGAGGGCCTTGAAGATGCCGGCCATGAGGTCTTGGGCGGCGGTGTCCTTGAAGCCGCCCTTACCGCCCTTGGTGAAGGCGCTGCGGCAGCAGGCTGTGACGACGACCTGTAGGTAAGAGTGTTAGAAGATGATGTCCGCGATAGCTTGAGAACAGGGAGGGCGTACATCATCGGGGTGCTTTTGGAGGATCTTGTCGCGACCGCCAGCGGTCGGGTTGCCAGAAAGCTGGCCGGCAACCTGTGAGATTCTGTCGATGGCTGCAAGTCGTGCGCGTCAGCGTGTCGTCTAGAGAATGTGATGCTCGGGAAACTCACCACCCATCTTGTCTGTTTCTGCTTTGTGAAGGGAGAGGGATAGCTTAGAAGGCAGACTGGTTTTGAGGATCAAGGGTATTGTTGGTGTAGAAAGGTGAAGAAGAAAAGCAGATATATGACAAGCCCCGTCGGTAACTGGATTTATTGCGAGCCTCGGATGCTGGGGACGTATTGAGAGGGGATGACAGGGAAGAAGTAGCTTTGTCCGGAGCGCCACGGTGAGATGCAAGCAGTTGATGTCAGCTTTCCCCAGGCCGAGGCATGTGGGACGCGGCGGGTTGGAGGGGCATCCGGCGCTGGGGTCCGACGCTAGGCGGATGCCGATGATGCGCTGGGCTTTCACATGTCACAGGCCTTGCTGGGGTGTTTCTGGGGGTTGGTGATGGAATTTGGGGTTCACGTGAATGCTCTTGGGAGGATTCTGGAAAGCTGGATGAGTTAAGGATCTAGTCTAGATTATTCATCGTCGGTCACGGAGGTCAAAGGAGATTCTCGAGGGTGTTGCCACGTGCTTCTGGATTTCTGGATTCAACTGCCGCTCAGCTTACTGATCGGGACTTCACGCTCTGACAAGCTAGCAGTCTGGGTACAGTTGCTTTGAGGAGCCAAAAATAAAAGGAATGACAAATATCGATCAGCCATTTGATACAAGTTTGGACATCACTAGATTGTTTTCGATTTCGACTCGACCACTATACTACTACATCGGCCGCTATCCATCGCTTCCTGGCCTCGACAACTCATCACCTCATGTATCATCATCGTCGTCATTGTCAAACACAAACACCGAGCCTGGTTGTTAAGCCTTGTCTCCACCATCCTTGTTCTCCGGTGTGAAGTTCAAGCTAACGCTGTTCACGCAGTGCCTCTCATCGGTCGGCGTATCGAATCCTTCTCCCTTGAAAACATGACCCAGGTGTCCTCCACAGTTTGAGCACACGATCTCTGTGCGCGTCATCCCGAGAGTGCGATCCTCATGACGGGTGACGGCGCCGGGGATGGAGTCGAAGTATGCCGGCCAGCCACAGCCGGACTTGAACTTGTGGTTGGCCTTGTAGAGCGGTGCGCTGCAGCCGGCGCAGGCGTAGACGCCCTCGGAGGGATAGTGCTTGTCGTATTTACCAGAGCCCGGGGGTTCGGTGCCCTTTTCGCGGAGGATCCGGAACTGCTCTGAAGAAGGGAATATTAGCATGAGGTTGCACATGGATAGAGATTAGACATGACTAATATTCTTACCCTTGTTTAGAACGGCCTGCCACTCGTCGTTGGATCGTTGATCGGGGAACGTCATGTTAGAAGAGGGAGATTTCGATCCGAATAGAGCGCCCAAGAAGGGAATGCCAGACATAGAGGCACGTAGTGGTCGCGATGCTATGGATGCGCTGAGAGCAGCTTGGGGTGGAGTTCTAGCGCGAGCAGCGAAGTGAGTGAAGCTGAAAAGCAGGGTCGAGAAGAGAGGTCTGTGGAAGCGCATGAGGTGTGATGAATTGATTCAATGCGCAGATGGAGTGCGAGTTTATATGTTGATGTAGAGGAGGCGAGGTTGGGCGGGGTGGGATGTTGAGAGATGGGAGTTGACAAATACTGCTCCTGATGAGGCAAAAGAGGAAACGTGAGCTAAGGCTGAGCCTGAGCTGGAGCTGGACTCGAGACCCGAATCGCAGCATCATCACTTTAGCTGGCGGCACCAGTGACGTTAGAGACGTTGGAGCTGCACCGCCACTAAAAGTTACTAGCACAGAGCAAGGGATAGAGGGGCCAGGATATGACTTGCCGATGGTCGGCGGCGTATTCAGCCACGAAAGGGCCAGGTCAGGTAGGTATACGCATAAGCACGGCGTATCGTATTGAAAAGTTGGCCTTGACTGGATTAGACATGAATATGGGACCAAGAGGCTGTCAACTACATTACTAAGGCCACAATATAGAGATACATGCATACCTAGGCCCTCATCTCAGGTATCATCATCTCATGCCCCCCGGCTACTGCATCTTGGTGCCTGCTCAGCAACACCCTCTATGTGGCTGGTGATGGCGGCTGTGGCGTCCCCATCTACAGCACCATTTCCCTAGGAACCCCCCTAACCCAGACACGCCCCCCACTGAAGAACCTTGAATCGAGGGGCTGCCCGCCAGTGGAGCAAAAGTCATGGCGCGCTCCAGGCAGATCCATCCCTTTCTTGCGGCCTGGCCCAGCTCCTCACCTCCCACCGTGGCTTCAACCTCAACTTGCGACCACGCGCCACCAGTTAGGCACACGACACAATCACCCTTAGGGCTTCCTCCCTGCTTTGAGCACAAAGTCACATCATCTCGTTCTCGACCGCATCCTCCATCCTACTGGCTCAATACTCGCAATCCCACACTCGATTCGCTCATCCACCGCCATGTCCAGACGAGCGCCCAACCCGGCTGCCGACCGGGCGGCCCAAAACCAGGCTACCCTCAAAAGCCTTCTCAAACTCGAGTCCAACAAAATCTGCGCCGACTGCAAGAGGAACAAGCGTATGTTGTTGTCGTAATACTCGAAAGCGATGAGCCTCCTACTGACACAATCGCAGACCCGAGATGGGCCAGCTGGAACCTCGGAGTCTTCGTCTGCATCCGTTGCTCAGGCATCCACCGTGGCATGGGCACTCACATCAGTCGTGTCAAGTCCGTCGACCTCGACTCCTGGACCGAAGAACAGATGGCCAGTATCCTGAGCTGGGGTAATGCCCGCGCCAACAAGTACTGGGAGGCGAAGCTTGCCCCTGGTCACGCACCCTCCGAGTCCAAGATCGAGAACTTCATCCGCACAAAGTACGAGCTCAAGAGATGGGTCATGGACGGACCCATGCCGGATCCTTCGACTCTCGATGCCGATGGCGACGACGACGTCCCCCTCAACATTGTGAAGGAGAAGCAGGCTATCTCAAGGAACAATTCAACCAGGGCGACTGGTACGGCAGCAGCCCCTCCCCAACCGCAGAGGCGGCAGGCCGCGCCTATGGGCGATCTGATTGGAGGCGATGATCCTATTCCTCAGCGGTCTAGTACAGCTGGGCCAACACCGGGAAAGATGCCTCCTCCAAAGGCAGAACCTGCCCCTCCCAAACAGACGAACAAGGATTCCCTTCTTGGACTTGACTTCCTCGGAGAGTCTACTGCTCCCCCACGACCCTCTTCTGCGGCCAGCGCTGGTACATCAGGGGCACAGTCAAGACCCGATCTCAAGCAGTCTATCCTGTCACTCTACGCATCCGCACCAAGGCCACAGGTTCAGCAGCAGCAGAGCAGCGCATCCGCAGGCTCCTTTGGCGGCATGGGGTCGCCAACCGCACCCACGCATCAGCAGCAGGGCTCGCTTGGAGGGTTCAATGACGCTTTCAGCAACCTGAGCATGAATAACACCACAAGCCCTAAGCCAGCTGCGGCAGATCCCTTTGCCAGCTTCGGCAGCGCCTCTAGTAGCCGCTCACCCCCTGCTCCAAGCAACAGCAGTGCTTTCGGCAATCTCGGCGGTGGTAGCTTTTTCGATGCCAAGCCAGCCCAGCCAACCCATCAGAAAAAGCCCTCCAACTCAGGCTTTGGCGACTTCGGTGGTTTCTCATCCCCGCCTCCTCCTTCAACAACTAGCCCTCCTCCCTCGCAATCCTTCTCCGCCGACCTTCTGAGCCTGGATTCCGCTCCTCCACCGCAGACTATCTCTTCTCCTCCGGCGACTATCGCTAGCCCTCCTGCATCTAGCTCTGTCTTCAACCTGTCCTCGCCGCAACCCAAGCCAGCACAGGTCTCCCCTCCAATCAACCCTGCACCTGCACCTGCTGCCACCTCATCCTTCGCCGGCCCTGGTATCTCTGGAGCGGACGTCTGGGGCGGCAACGCTTGGGGTTCCAACGACACTGCCTCGACGCCGAGTGCAGCACCGGCTCCCGCCCCAGCTCAGACAAGCACAAGCACCGCGGCCAACGACTTTGGTGGTGGTTGGGGCGCACCCTCCTCTAACTCATTCGCCAGCACTCCTATTGTGCCTGGTGCCTCGGGAGGCTTCAACCCAGCGCCAAAGGTCCAGGCTGACGAGGAGTTTGGAGGCTGGTCTTCTAGCACTGGACAAACTGGCAGTAGTGGCAACAAGCCTGCTGCTGGAGGCTTCAGCGCAGCTGATGATGATCTGTTCTCGAATGTTTGGGGTTAGATCTACAGAATAAGGGTGGACGGAAAAGGAAATTGCAGAAGAATCCTGCCGTATCAAGACTTATATAAAGGAGGTAGAAACACGAGCACCTGAGGGGAGGGAGATTGGTTCATGGCAGATAGGCATGTCTGGGGCGTTTAGCATGTTTGGTCTCATGTAGAAGTGGAATGGAAAATCAAAAGCATTGATTAAACGACTTTGCCTTTTCACTTAGTGATGTGTGATATGTATATTATGATCTAAGCATGTCGCTCACCTCTGAGGACTGCTCACGATGGAGCCTCTGCATAAACTACGTCTTACGCATGCAACAAGTACAAAGGTAACATGTCGAACGAGGAACGCCTGGATTACGCTCATCCAAAACAAGAAACGCCTGTGGAAAACCCCATGCCTCAACCTGCTTTCCCCTTTGCTTCACGCTTTCTATAGACTTCAGAGCCAGTGTCATTTCAAAATATAATCTTCAGCCCGTAGTACAGAACCAAGAACGCAACAATAACGATTCCCGCCAGTTTCATAACCGCAACTTTGTTTCCCGAGGCAGCCATACGTGTAAGTCGTCCAGCGGAGCCCTTGATGGAGGTGGTCATGTTGGAGAAGGTTTCATTCTGGACTACTAGTTAGCATCATTGCTTCGGAATGTACGGAGAGTTAGGCGCATGGTATTAGATAAAGCTGGCGTGGAGAGAGGTAGAGAGAGACGTACGGTATCGTGGATGACATCTTGGGCGCGGGCATTATCGTAGATGTCGACCGTGACGCCACGGAGAGCGGAGACTTTGGCAGACAGCTCGTCGAGACGGGCGTTGTTTTGACGTTCGCGCTCGTAGGCTTCTGCCATGGCGGCGACGTTGTGACTCCGGCTTTTCCTTCGGGTACGGGAGTCGCTGAATGGATCTCCTTACTTGACGTTCAAGGAGGTTCTCGGGCTGCGCCAGGAGCTCAGACGGATGGTCGCGTGTCGGAGGTCTCGGATCGGTGGCAGTGAAAATCAATAGACAAGCGGCGGCAGGTTTCGTGGACGGCCGGGGCGGTGACGTGGAAAGATGGTGGTGTGGGATGTTGCGAAGGCGAAGAATGACGATCAGGGTTCCTAAGTTCCAGACTCCAGACGCATTCGCCGCCAGAACCTGGACGCTTGGAGGCCACGGTACCGGGTAGCCGCACAGCCACACATGACGGTGTGCCACACTTTGGGAAATAAGGTATCTGGGGTTGTGTGGCTGACGACGAGTGTGGCTGAGCCAAGCAGCTCTCCCACGAATTTCCCTTGGTTCCGACTCCGTACACAAGCCAGCTTGAATTGCTAACGCGGTAATTGGGCTGGGAAACGGGTGGAAATGCCCCTCGTTTCTAGCTTACTTGCAGCTCAACTCCAGGTGCTATGGCCCATGCTTGCTTAGCATACACTCCTCAAAGTGGCGTTTGTGGTGCGCGGCCCTTCTTGACATGACCGTGGGATCCGACTTCGCTGCCACCAAACTTTCCAGCCTCATGCCTCATGAAACCAGCCCGTAAGCTTTGTATTGCCGTATTGGGTATCATATGTCCAGATATATTCTCATTGCTTTCGGTTGAGCTATTTGCAACGTCATCTGGGCTGTGCATACCCCTCGTGATACCTAAGTAGCAACAAGGACAAGACGAGGTCCCATTTTCCCCAAGTCCCAATCCCACCCCGCCTTACACTTGGCGCTGGTGTCCGAATCCCTCCAACCTCCCTCCTCATCCGCCGCCGCCGCCGCCGCACTACCACGACTTTACGTCTTCTCTGCTTCACTCCCCTCGAACAAACATCCTCCGCATACGCATCCCCGGATTTCCACTGCGCAAAGCAGTCCCAGCATCACAATGGGCATCAACAATCCCCTCCCCTCATCTATGGCGTGTTAGTTCTCTTCTCCGCCCCTCAGCCTGACGTCGTCAGCCTGCTCTGCCTCCAGCGTGAATATACCCAGGACTAACAGTTTTCCTTCAAACAGCTGAGTGCAAAAAGTGCGGCAAGATTCTCACATCCTTCATCAACCCAAGACAGGCCTTCGGTCCCGACAAGGTCATCCCCCCCTCCGTCCTTGCCCAAGCCAAGGGCCTCGCCATCATCACCGTTCTCAAGGCCGGTTTCCTCGGGTCAGGTCGTTTCGGCTCCGGCCTTGTCGTCGCTCGTCTTCCAGACGGTAGCTGGTCCGCTCCCAGTGCCATCGCGACAGCTGGCGCCGGTTTCGGTGGACAGATCGGTTTCGAGCTTACAGACTTCGTCTTCATCCTCAACGATACGAATGCCGTCAAGACCTTTGCTCAGGCTGGATCTCTTACCCTTGGTGGCAATGTCAGTCTGGCTGCTGGCCCGGTCGGTCGCAATGCTGAGGCTGCTGGTGCTGCGAGCTTGAAGAGTGTTGCTGGTATTTTCAGTTACTCCAAGACCAAGGGTCTGTTCGCTGGTGTCTCTCTCGAAGGTTCTGCCATTATTGAGCGCCGCGATGCAAACGAGAAGCTTTACGGTACACGCTACACCGCTGCACAGCTACTGACCGGCTCGGTGCACCCGCCTCCGCAAGCTGCTCCCCTCATGAATGTCCTCGACTCTCGGATCTTCAGCGGTATGCGCGGTGGTGCCACAGCCGGCTCTGGCGACTCAATGTACAACGATATGCCCGTGTACGACGATCGCCACGATGACGTTGTTTGGGAGGGTCGGCGTGGCAGCGCCTACGGCGAGGGCACACAGCGAGACCGTGCCGGAAGTGGCTCCTTCAGGGGTGACAATGACGGTTTCAACAGCCCGCGGCGCGCAAACACCTGGCAAGATGATGTGTACGACCGTCCAGGGTTCGGTAATGCACCCTCCAGATCCAACACATTCAACTCGGGAAGAGGTGCCGACGACGACTACGTCTACCGGGACAGCCCAGGTGGTGGTAGCCAAAGGGCTGGCCCAGGTCGACCAACGGCACCGAAGCCTAACTTCACAGGGAGCAAGCAGGCAAACCTTGGGAAGAATGAGGCAGTCGCGATATTCACCTTCGAGGCCGACCAGCCGGGCGATCTTGGGTTCAAGAAGGGTGAGGTGATTACAGTGTTGAAGAAGACTGAGAGCGACAACGACTGGTGGTATGTGATTGACTCCCATGCCTTTATTCCCAATCGAAGGCTGTTGCTGACAATATGTAGGACTGGCATGATCGGCTCAAGACACGGAATATTCCCAAGCAACTATGTCAAAATGAACAACTAGATCCACAGCCACTGCAAAACTACTTGTTAAGCCAGGCTATTCTGAGAACACAGAGCCTATACAAAACTTCAGGTGTTGGCATGAGCCAATTAAGCCTCGTTTTACAAATACACGAACGAGAATGGGGAGTGAAAACCGACGAGTGCCGGAATGAGGGAAAGGGAAGGGGAAGCCACTGGACGAAGCTGTTCATGATACCTCTGGTTGCAAGAAGTGTTGCAAGAAGATCGGAAAGCTGTAGAAGCTTGGGAGTTCCTAGGTGCGCGGCCCAAGATGATGAGCTGAGGGTGCGTGCGGGACTCTGAACCGGATTGGGGAAAAGAGAGGGAGACCGATTATACACATTTTGAAGGAACGCTCCTTGGATATCACTTCAGGTTACTTTTGTCTGCTTTTGGTGACGACTGCTGTCTTGTTTTTCTTTCTTGTTCTTTGCGACTCTGCCGCAATTCTCTCGATGTTCGCATTTCTCTATTGCAGAAGATGGAATTATGATGATTGATGAACGGCACACGGCATTGACCCGTTTATGTTTTTGAGGTTGACCTTCTTTTCTCCCCTCACAACTAGCGTGTCTATGATTCTTGACTAGAAGGGGCCTGCAATGATTACGAAACTCCTTGTTCGTCTGACTCGTGATTTTGTTGTTCCTGTTTGATGTGCGAAGCTAGCAACATATCACGCCGATGCCTCTGATCGTTCAAGCAGATCACAACGCAAGCAAAATGTCATCGTTCCAAGGACCCTTACACTGTAATCATGGCTCCATGATCTTTTTCCACTTCTTTGAACACAGTTCCCCAGAAGTCTCGTCGAACAGAGTGGATCCTTTCAAGGTAGAACTTCGCCCTCGTCTCCTCGTCAAAACCCCTTGCAATATCTTCCTCGTATTGCTGGAAGAGAGGTTCTGCGAGTTGCTCCAGCTGCTTCTGAACAGCCATGTCAAAGACGACAGGTAGAAGGCTTTGCTGCATGGTCAGTGTAGCAGTGGGTATGAGAGGAGCTTCAGCGACTTGGTCAGGCGATGGTGGAGGCGTGGGGGTTTTGGATTCGGGGTTCTTCACGCTTTTGCTTCGTGGGTTCGAAGCGTTCGTCTTCCGAGAGATCTTCCTAGGCAGCGCGGCATTTTTCACAGCACGGGGTTGCTGAGGCTGGGACGGATGAGGTCGCTCGTTCGGTCGTTCCCCCTTGGATGCCTTCCCTCTCAATCTTGGACCCTGAGGTCTAGCTACCCGCTCATTCTCTTTGGCAGGAAGGAAATCTTGGTCCTGGGCTCCAGATATAGAAGACCCTTTCTTTACGGCTGGCCTCTTCCGCGTTTTTGACATTTGCTTCCTTGGGTAAGAATTAGTTTTCTTCGATTGGAGCCGAGTCAATGGCACTCTTGGGGTCGGTCGAGGCGACGTAGGGATCTCCTGTTTGACCTCATCCTTGGCCTTGTTCGAAAGTCGTGTCCTGGGACGTTCCGGCGTCGGGACCTTGTTCCCTGCCCTGACTGTAGGCTTACGTGAGCGGACTACCGCTCGGCTGGATTTCTTCCCTGCTGGTTTCTCTGTTTGCGAGTGCTCGATCTGCTTCAAAGGTGGAGCCGTTTTCTTTAATCTCTTTGTCGTGACCTGTCGAGTGCTCTTCTTTCCATGAGAACCGCGTTCCAGCATCTCTTCGTCAACCTCGCCAACTGGCGAGTCAACTAGTGTCGCGGCCTTGGCCTTGCTTTTCTTCTTTGGAGATGGATTCCCTGGAGTGGCGGAACCTGCTTTGGCCTTGTCTGACGTCTTTCTTAGCCGTCCACTCCTCGCCGCGGTAAGCAGCTCAGTACTTGATATGTTACCTTGGGAAGCATTTGGTACTCGATCCGCCACAGGCTTTGCAGGGCTGACTGCAGGCGCTTTCCGCGCTGACTTCGTCACAGCCTGACGAGCCGGGGCCGAAGATTGAGATGAACGTGCCGAAGATCTTTTCTTCGTTGGTATGTAGATTGACTCGTCAGCTGCATCCTCGGCCACAGTCTTTCGTTTCCTGCCTGCCAACGACTTAGACGGGATTTTGTCCACCGCATCCTTGGCTGTAGTACTGTTGAAAGGAAGTTGTCTTGGAGCAGGGAGAAGGTCTCTAAGTGCAGCTTCTTGTTCGCGGCGATTGCCATCGGCGAGAGGCACAAATGTTCCAGGAGAGCTCACACACACATCAGAAGAGCTTCTTACCATGGGTGACTGGGTTTCTGAACCCGATCGCAAGCCAGCTTGAGCTGGTGATTCCTGGTTGTGAGAACTTGCCGGGTAGCTTGAAATGGGGAACTGATATGGCGAGACTGTTCCAGGATTAGACCAGCTTCTCAACGGCTCAGCGGGCTGCATCGCGTAGCGTAGTGGGGAGCTCACTCGCGGCCGGTACGCTGTCGAGCTACTCGCCATCCCTCCCGTCGTATCAATGATACTCGGTGGTGGTATGCTAGGCATCCCTACAAATGGTGAAGCAGTGTGCTGCATTGGAGAGCTCTGGCTGAATGGAGAAAGGCTATGAATTGGCAGCTGGGGCTGCGATATCGATAGACCGCCGTGATCGAACGAAGGCCATGCTGCGCCTCTAGAGCTGTCCTCCATAGATGACGTAGATTGGGTCGACATCAATGATGGAACCTGTGAAGACTGACTGAAGCTTGATATCGGTGTAATGGATGACAGTCGAGGCCTGGGGATGATTCCAGTTGTGGTTGGCGTTGGTTCCTGACGCATGAAGTTGCTAAAAGGTACAACTGTGCCTTCGCATTTGATTCGAAATCCTGACTTTTGAAGTGTACACACGGTCAGGGTATGATCTCGAGCTTCAGCGAAGAAGACGACGAGGACTTGTCCTTGGGACGGAATCCGGATGGAAAGCCGCAACTCGCTTCCGTCGCTATTGATAATATCTTCATTGTCGAATGGTGGCTTCAGAAGGTCTGATAGACGCACGGAGAGCTGTTTAGAGAAGCGTTAGAGTCTAATGAACGATGATGGTCACAATGATAAGGTACCAAGCGCTGAAACCCGGCCTGGATCAGAAGCACTAATGAATTCGCAGCGTCAAAAGACTGTTGAGCTTCGACGGAAAGCATCAAAGGACTTCCTTGAGAGTCTGCATCGAAGCTCTTCCTAGTTGATCCATCATGTACTTCCACGCGCTTGAGAGGACACAGCGAGACAGGCGTGGCCATGGCTGGTCACCAAGAGCGCGCAGTCGGGCAATTGACGCCAATTGAGTGGTCTCTCGGAGATGAAAAGGGGTTGTAAAGTTAGCTGTGTGTCAAGCCAGTGGTAGCAGTTATCGTTTTGTAGATTGATAACCATTGAACTACGAGAAATCCTACCCTCAAAGTTGGGAGAAGCACACTGGGAAGGGGCCAGGCAGGTCACGTGCACCACTCGGCGCGATGCCTCCACCAGCCACGGCAGCCGGAAGCGCGACCCAACACGTCTCCCTCGATTGAACAGGCCCGTAAAATAAATGCACCTTGCGACAAGCTCCATCGCAACCAACCACCTCCGAGGATCTCGACTCGACGCCTTGCGACAAGGCACCGTGCGGCACCACATCCAGCGCACGTTGACGCATGCCCGACGCTTGATCGCTGGCGTGCAATTGTTTGCAGCTGAGCCCACGTTCCGCGACCAGGGAACTTGAAATCTAGGACAGCCCATCGCCAGCGTCCCGCAGTTCGCACATCGGCAGCCCTTCGTCAGTCACAGGGCTCAACGCGAGACCAACACCTTAGTTATGGCGCCCGTCGCGCAGAGTGTGCCCATGCACACCGTCGACCGTACGCCCGAGTATGAGGACTTCATGACCCGTCTTCGCGACTACCATGCAAAGCGTGGCACCACCCTCGACCCCGAACCCAAAGTCGGCGCAAACTCCATCGACCTCTTCAAAGTCTTCAACCACATCGTGGCAAACGGCGGCTATGACAAGGTCTCCGAGGAGAAGCTTGCCTGGCGACGCATGGCCTCTGAGCTCGGCATCTACTCCAACAATGAAGCCTCCACCGCCTTCGCCCTCAAGGAGAAATTCTACAAGAACCTCGCAGCGTTTGAGATCAGCACCGTTCATGGGAAGGAACCCCCGCCAAAGGATATTCTTGAGGACGTGACCGCAAAGGGCGCGAGCCTTCTCACCAGGACAAGGGAGAACTTCCGCCCAAAGAGGGAGAGCACAGTGGGAGGTCCAGACTCGGCCACGGCGTCAGGTGATGATGGCACCCCTGTGCGAGAGCGGTCAGCTGCAGACCTGGGTTTGGCATCAAGCGCGCGCGCGTCAAGAGGATTGCGCGAGGCGCCGCCACAACGCGTTATATTTCAACCTGACACGGGATCATCGAGGAATAGCGCTGCGAAATCGTCGTCAGGTCAGGCTGTCCACCAGCACGCGAATCAAGCCCCCCCTAGCGCAGCAGCCCAGGCACAGATGCATGTCCACGGCATGCCCCAGATGCACCATGGTTCTCATCCTAGGGGACCATCGGTCGTACACCACCCTCAGAACGTTGAGAACATGTCTTCACAAGTCTCCGCGTACCAGCCACGCCAGCACAAACCATTGCAGCTTCGAGCAGTGGCCACACCAGCAAACTCGCCAAACGCGTTCCCTAAGCAGAATCAACAGGCACAGCAGGTTGCGCGTGTGCCAATCTTCCCTGGCAGTAAGTCAAGGCTCTTCTCCACTGCTCGAGTATCGACGTCACCGAAAGTCCAAGATCTAACATAATATTCCAGCTGGCACCGAAGGCCCAAACATCTACATCCGTTGCCTCAATGCTCTCCGCTCGCGCATCCCCGCAGAGCAAGCCTACGCACTCAACCATCTAGTCAAAATCTCATACGAAAGAGGCGACAAGTATCGCTTCGACTCCTTCCCCGGCCTCGCCGAAGGACTCGTCGACAAAGCCCTCGAAGTCGGCAGCCTGTACTATCACGTCGCCTGGACCGTGTCGTGGGACCTCGATGTCTCTGGAGACCCGTCGGTGTTGGACGGTAACAACGGTACCCAGGACATCCTCGAACGTATCTCTTCGTTGATGGAGAAGGAAGTTCCGGATGTCTTGCAGACTGAGGCCGTTGCAGATCAACTGGTTCTTGTTTCAGAGGCGGTGCTCACATTGAGAAACATGGTCACTTTGCCAGAGAATGCACTCAACATGTCGGACTTCCCGCCACTGAAAGACCTCATCTGCATCATTCTCAGTCTACCCGCCAAGGACACTCTGACAGAGCTCAAGCATCTTGCCTTGGATATTGCAGAAGCGCTCACTCCCTGGCTCGTATTGGGTTCGGACGATCCCCTCTACAAGGTTCTCATTGCTCAAACCGACTCCAACGACCGTGGTACCATTCTCACGGCCCTCCGCGCACTGGGCCGGATATCTATGAACTTGGAGGCCACTAATGCTCTGAGCGAGGTGCCGCCCTCTCTCCTTCAACACATCTCCAGCTGGCTGCTGCTCAACGACGACGAGCTCATGGACGCCTGCCTTGATTTCCTCTACCAGTACACTGCCGTTGTTCCGAACCTCGACACCATGCTTCGCTCTATCACAACTGAAAACCTCATCGACCACCTAGTTCGTCTCCTCGCACACGGAGCTCGCAAGGTCCAGCAGCACCAAGTCCTTGTGCCAGAGCAACGCATCGCTGCCGCTCCCTCCGACATTGCACCGATGCCCGAGGATCTCCTCCAAGAGATGCTGCAGCTCGAGGAACCAGATCGCGTGCATCGTTGGGTACGGTGCTTTTTTGAGGAAGATTCCGACTCATTTGTCACACAGCTCGCAGCTTGGCAGGCGTACCAGAATGCGTTCGTTGGACCACTGAAGGCGATCGGGCAGGCCCTGATTACACCCGCGGACTTCATCCGCAATAGTACATCAGTCTACAAGGATTCTAATGCGCAAGTATTGCGGGATCCAAACGATGCGCAACAGAAATTTATCATTCACGGCATCCGTGCACGGCCTTGTCCGTTGAGCTTCGACGGCAAGGAGTATGCACGCTGTCAATGGGCCACAACCCCATTAGATAAGAACAGCCAATGTGGCAAGTTCTACCTTCAAACTGAGAGCATGTGGAATCACATCCTCACTGAGCATGTCAATGCCACCAAGAACGAAACCGGACAATTTGACAACACGGAGAAGGAGTACACCTGTAATTGGGGCGAATGCACACGGTATCAACGTCCAACAAAGCTTCACCTCCAAGAACTCGCTCGCCACATCAACGGCCATGTTTCATCAGCACTATCTACCAAGCGCAACGGCGGCCGGCGATCTAGCAGGTCCTGGGTGATTCCGGGGCGGACCATGACGTTGACGTACGAAGAGACGGCGACTATGCGGGACGAGCGTAACCCGGCGATGCCTCCACAAGCGGCGGGGATCCCGCTCAGCGCCGTGTTGGTGCTGCGCAACATCGCCCGTAACGTAGTGAAGACGGAGGCGGAGGAGGAGTTGGTGAAGAGGCGACCACGGGCCAAGACGGATGACGAGCGGACCGGTTGGAATGAGAGACTCTTCCGACCAGTCATGCCGCGCCTCTTCGAGGTATTGGCAGAGAACAGAGCTCTGGTAAGCTACATGACCCCAATTCCTTCGCCTGTGGCGGCTGCAGGCCATCCACTTGGACGCTCAGACCTCTTCTTTTTCTGGAGCCATCCACATAACTCGCGCTGACATTGATTACACAGAGCCCTTACATTGCGTCATTGTTGGACCTTATCAGAACTGGCACAGAGGACGTTGACACAGAGGAGTGAGTTGATCCACTCGGTCGCGAAGCGGATACCTCGCATTTGCCGCTGGGAGTGGCAAGTCTGTGGGTCCAGGGTCCTTCTGTCCCCTTGCGATGGATTGAGGCTCCATCGTGAGATCTGTGAGATCTTCTGCGCTACCTTACGTCAAGGGTGGATATTTGGTGGGCGGGTCCAGCTGTCAACCTTTGCGCATTGGCAAATGTGACGCTTGACCTCATGTGCGAATTGACCTCAGCTGGTGCATCACCGCCCGATATATGCCTCAAGAAACAGACAGCAGGTTGGGAGCTGTGGTGGAGAACGGATAGGTTGAAGTGTGTTCAGGGAAGGTCGAGGTCGAAATCTGGAGTATCTGGCGTTACCTGATCAGGGGGAGAGCGACGGCTAATCAAAGCCTTGAATGGATGAGACCAAATGCGGCATATGCCTTCCTTGTACCACCAGAATAGATGGGAACATGCTTAGAACATGACTTGACCGAATGCCAAATGTTCGTAACTGGGTTTGCTCGGTCCTGAAGAGGCTCAGATTATGTATATGTGAGGACCAAGCGAGAAGAGCCCGTTCACGCGTGGTCCTCACAGTGGATGTTTGGGTTGTTTTGCCATGCCGAACAAGTGCTGGCCGAGTCTCTTCTCAGGGTGCATCGCACAACAGGAGGGGCCAAAGGTCACATCCAGTGGCCGGCGGAGAAGCAGTGCAGGAGCTGGAAAAGCCAACCCCCACGCTCCAGGGAACAAACATGAGAGCCGCCACACTGTGCCAATAAGGCCGTTTCCACCAGACCTTCTGGAACCCCTGGAGGTCAGGATGCTGTCAGTAGCGCCTCAAACACCGTGAGCTTGGCTGCAGCACCCGCCCCACCACCAGTGACGGCAGCCGAGATGCTGCAAGTTGTGATGCGACGCGCATGATGCAGATCCAGATACGGAGTATCCCTGGCTACCTATCTACTGGTGGTCACACCGACGATAGCTTATGTCTGCCCCCCTGTGAGGAGGGTTGCAGTGCATGATGCACTGGCCACGGGATGGAGCTAATAGATTTGGTTGCAGGAGAACCGGGTGACGACAAGCTATCAGATAAAAATCTACTTGATTCCCAAGAATCTGAGTGGGGATCCAGAATTCGTCTGCCTGGAGGATGGATCTTGCTCAACGCGATGGATGGAGGCTGTGGGAAATTTCCGCGAAGCTGAGCCCAGCGCGGGGGGCTAAGAAGCCATGTTGTGCGGTAGCGCAAAGCCTTAATTTCGTGGACACTGAGTTTGACTCACGAATCGTGGCATGGGGAAAGATTTGTAAAAGAGGCCAGATCGTGTCCGGGCAAAGGAGTGTGCGAAAAGGGACAACAGCTCGGACTTGTTGACCCGTGTTGCGTTCCAAATCAAGGATCGCATCCGGTTGCTTCTTCGACCGCTGACAATTGCCATCGTCAAATGGCTGTGGGACAAACGACCCCGTGGGCACACCGCCATTCTGGCAACAGACACCCGTGGCCCCCATGTCCTTCATCCCTCCCGCGTGAGATTTTTGCAACGCGCGTGATGCTCGCAGCTAGCAAGGGCAAGCGAGGAATGGGGGCCAGCTCATTTCCGGACAGCGATGTCGGGCATCTGCATCGCTGCCTACTGCGGGTGCTGCCCAGTGCTCAGTCTTGCGTTTCGCTCCCTTGACCGACAATCCTGATGGATGTCTCACCGACGGTGACCGTTGAAATGCCGGTTTGGGACACCGTTTTCTGGTCCGTGCAGTCCAAGACCCTATTTCCAGGAACCCCCCTGGGCGCAGCCAACACGGGGAAGCAGGTGCCAGCAGTCTAGGCCCCTCTTTCTAGCGCCATGATGTGCCTGTCCCCTGTCAAAATCTGTTCGCCTCCGGAGACTTGGGACGGAACTGGAATGTGCGGCGCAACCCTCATTTGCACGTCCCTGTCATCCCCTGAAGACACCATGTGAGGAACTGAGATCGTTGAAAACAGCAACGATTGTCTCGCGATATGATGGACGGTAGTCCTGCTATTCGGAAGAAGATAAGCATAATGCAAGCGTACCGTTAAAGCCACCATCAACTTGCTACTTGCCAATGGTCAGTATGTGTCATCACCACTACTATGATCGCCGTTTTGGACGCCATAGTGATTCTTGACGTGATCGATTACGCGGATTGCGCACCAGAACAGGAGTGCGACGAGGACCAAGTGAAGCCTGGTCGACAGTCACCAGATAGCGAGAGGTTCATCTCGGCGTGGTGGGCCATTTTGCCCACATGACCGCTTTGGCGAGGGTGATGTGATAGAGAACCCCCACGCCTGGGAAATGGTTGGGGAACGAATATGCAGCTATTGTTCATTCACTTTACTGGAGAATGGTCAAGTCGTGTTTGGTTCTTTTGTGAAGCCAGGCCGAGGTCGGATGTAGTTGTAGTCTCCTCCATTACCTGCTTTGTGACTCTCAGCTCTTGCCGAGTCGTTCGGTTGCCCTCGATCGTGCGAAGACAAGCTACCCCCTAAATAGATCTGAGGATTTTGAACAGGGTACAATTCTGGGAATTGCCTGAATTGCCTGATATTGCGTGCCGTCTCCGCCTGGGGGAAGTAAAGGTCGGGCCCGGGGTTGAGGTTAGGACAGGGTCTAGGCGAAGCATCGTGGGCGTGGGCCCGGAAGCTCGAGTTTGCCAATGCGGCTGGGGACCCGTGCGGGTAAGGCGGGCGTCGAACATGGGGTTTTGTTACGGAAAAGAAAGGGGAAGCCTGCGAAACGCTCGGCATGAAAGATTTCTCATGATTTCGGTGAGACTTGCTACCATGGAAAAGATTGTGAAGAAAGGGAGAGTGCCTCTGTAGCAACACAATCCAAGGCAGCTGCTGGTGAGGCAGACGTGAGTTGCATTAACGACGAGGAAGGAACACCGCGTCACTCAGTCGCAACTCCCTCGAGTAACACCAGGATGGCACAGCTAAAAGTCACCAGCATCTGGATACAGTCTTCCCAGTTTCTCTCGTTCATCATCTCCCACGCTGGCTCAATCCAATAGTCATCGTGTCTCGTAACATGCTTCCTACCAGCGCATAGGAGCCAAGTGTCTCCCTTGTCCGCGTGCGGCGGCTTCTCTCCCGTGCCCCAGCAGTAGCGACATCGGTCTCACGATGCCCGTTTCAGCACCGCAACACCGTTTCTCTAGCACCGTTTTGCTGTTGTTCGTCCGCCAGCTGAGCGCAAGCAGAAGACAACGAGAGCCAGCACCCAAGCAAGCTTTAAAGATGGCAGCGTCTGTCTCAGCTGATTCATGGTGGCTCACCGGACACTGCTGTTTTGTCTCACAGTGACTACTTCACTGGTTGAAATTGTCAGTTCAGAGCTCTGGAGCAGCCGGCCGGGCATCTTGAATAATAAACAGGTCCGGTTCGCTAAGATGCCTGGTACATTGAGATGGTGGCTTGTAAAGTTCAGGACATTGACAGCCACGACACAGAGCCTCACACGTTTTGCGCATATTGCCACAACACCATAATCCCAAAATCTCCGAGCCTCGCTCCTTCTCCGAGCACGAAATAATATGATTTCCCTCGGCCAGCCTATGACAGCATCAAAATCTCCATTCTTCTTGACGTCCTGACACAGGCTTCACCAGGGGGCGAGGCAGATCACGGAGCCAGACCCGCCCTTGTGTGCCCACCGAGCTCCAGCCAAGTCACCTCGCCTCCGCGAACGGCCCTGACTCGACAATGGACGTCTCCCAAAAAAAGCTTTACCGGGCGGGCCCCTGTTGCGACTCGCCTGGAACGTGCCCTCTACCTGCATTGCCGGTCATCCCGCTGCGCTAAACTAGAGCATGCAGTAGCCGCATCCGTGGCCTCGTGCCCTGTCGCATAGTCGCCTCTCGACCCAGATTTGCATCCACCTGCAAAGCTTTCGCAGAAAGAGCTTTCACTCAAGCTCTGGTCCCTGCGATTCGGGTCCTGGCGAGCTTGTACGAGACATCGGACTGGGTCCACTTGGCCGTCAGTGCCATCATATATCAGTTCGCGCGCAACCTCCTGGACGTGACTTTGCTCTGATTCCTTTTCCTCGTCATTCCCATCTCTCACCCACCCGTCTTACACGTGCGCTTACACGTCTGCTCACGCCTCTCTCCCAGTATCACCCCCTTTCTCTATCCCTTCTACCAACACCACCACCACAATGTCTTTCGCCGCACGAAACGCCTTGCGGCTGTCCCGCTGCGCGGCTCCTCGCTCTCTGCTTTCTGGAAGCAAGGCAGCTCGTTGCTTCTCCGCCACCAGCGTCAACAAAGTCTCTGATACCGCCAACAAGAAGAGCGTTGTTCGTGAGAAGGAGGTTTATGTCACAGACTACAACCGTGGTCAGGGTGACAGGCACACCGTCAACGTCCCTGAGGGCGCCTCCAAAGTTCCTCACGAGAGTCCTACTCCCCCACCGGAGTATGACGCTGTCAACCCCCTCCAGAAGAAGGTTTTTGATCAGATGCCTTACACCATGCAGAACATGACTGTCATGGGTAAGACTATCATCGTCACTGGCGGTGCTCGCGGCCTTGGTAACCACATGGCTCGTGCCTGTGCTGAGGCCGGTGCCAAGGCCATTGTCATCTTCGACGCAAACCAGCAGCTTGGTGATGAGGCTGCCGCTGAACTCCACCAGAAGTCTGGCCTGCCTGTGTCCTTCTTCAAGGTCGACGTCCGTGACGGTGCAGCGATCAACGCTGCTGTCGACTCCGTGGTCGACATGTACGGCGCTCCCGACGTGCTTGTCAATGCTGCCGGTATTGCCGACTCCAACATCAAGGCCGAGACTTACGACCCTGCCATGTTCCGCCGCCTCATCGACATCAACCTCACTGGCACTTTCCTCATGTCCCAGGCGGTTGGTCGCGCTATGATGACTGCTGGCAAGCCCGGCTCTCTCGTCCTCGTTGCCTCGATGTCTGGCTCCATTGTCAACTACCCTCAGGAGCAGAGCTGCTACAACGCCTCTAAGGCTGGTGTCATCCAGTTTGCCAAGTCCATTGCCGCTGAGTGGGCCAAGCACGGCATCCGTGTCAACTGTATCTCGCCGGGTTACATGGACACCGCCCTCAACCGTGTCCCTGCTCTTGAGGCCCAGAAGAAGATCTGGAAGTCTCTGACCCCGCAGAACCAGCTCGGTGCTGTCGAGGATCTCAACGGTCTCTGCGTCTTCCTCGCGTCCGACTCATCCCGCTTCATGACTGGCGCCAACGTCCTCATCGATGGTGGCTACTCTTGCTACTAAGCTATGAGTCGTATTCCAAGCATTGCGCATCGGCTGACGAGGCTCTATCATGGTCACATACAACGAGGCAACACCTGCCGTTCCTATGTCTCTTTTAAAAACTCGGAGCATTCCGCGAAGAGGGGGTTTCGACATTTCTTGCAAGGCGTTCAGGTTCATTCACCCGCATCCAATGGGCATTCTCTGCATATAGAGGGGGATCATAAGGGATAGAGAAGCGACTACTGTCCCGGGGGGATTAGACAGCTTGGAGATACCGATTTGAAGCATATTTTCACTATACTCTTGCTTTAATCCTAATGTGTGACTGTGCTTGTCCCTTGCGTCTTTTTCAAACGGCAGGTAAATGATGATTTGTGAGGGTGAACGCTCGCATGCAAGGGACCGAGGAACAGTATAGTAGGTCTATATGGTTATGGACCGAACCGCCAAGGATCAAAACAACAGCCAATAGATGGTGGGACACCAGGTAATGGACGTGTCAATATTGACCCTTATCGAGTGGAAGATCTAACATGAACAGCTCTAGGGAATCATAGAAGAAGAAGAGGGTCTGCATCAGCTCAAAGTTTGTGAGGTTCCCAGCCTATCCCAAAATAGGGCATCGTATATCGGCATGTGCCCAGATAGCTCAATAGTCAATCGGTCAGATCTCTACTCCACTACCTTACCCCAAAGCCGGATCAGAGCCGGCTCACGATTCTCTCCACCTTCTCCGGAGTCTTATCCAGTCCGTTTGCGGGCGGTTCGATGCATGAACCCCAACTCATTCATGTACAGTCGAAGCATAGGATTGCAACCTATACTGTGCGAATGGAGCCAGCGATTGATAATGCATCGCAGATTCATTGAAGAACATTCAAGTCAGGGTTCTGCGGCGTTTGAAGGCATTTGTGAGGAAGAGGGGGGTAATCATTGTAGATTGAATATCTCTCTCCAAGACCACATGGAGCCAACAGGAGCGGGGGTCCAGGATACAAAATGATGACGAAGAAAACAAAGAAAAAAGTCCTTTAGCTTTTTCTTCACGCTTGCGATTTTATGATTTCGAAAAGATAAAGAAAAGGGGGCGGGAGAACAGAAAACACGCCACGACTGGGGGGTCATCCTCCAGCCCATCCCGTAATGTCTTTCCAGACCAACGCTGCTGCCGCTTTTTCTTCCGCATTCCCAGGTGAGTGATGGATGTCGTTAATGGTGATATTTGTGTAGTGAGGGGTATTGTTGTTCTTGATGATATCGATACGAAGAATTCGGTAGGATGGTGTGACGTGCCGGGATGAAAGGTGAGGGGAGTCGGGAAGCATCTAGCCCTTGCGGGCTTTCTCCTGCGCTCGTTGTTCTCTTGCCGCACGGACCAATGGCGATAGTTGAGCCAGGTCAACGCACTGCTTCATGAACTCATGCTGTAAATCATGTTAGCTTTTGCCACGTCATAAACCGTATGTTCAAGTGCGCTCACCCTCAGTAAATCATGAGCGCTCGCTCTCTTCTCTGGATCGACCTTCAGCGCAAAGTATAAGAAGTCCTTGAACACCGGCGATAGCTCGTCCTCGTTCTTAATCTGAGGCGTGCCGTTCGTGGCGATGAGCCACAGCGCGCGCAGTGGAGACTCGGTCAGGTATGGCGGCTCGCCTTCGATCATCTCGATGGCCATAATACCGAGCGACCAGATGTCGACTTTGCGCCCGTATTCCTTGCGTGTGACGACTTCTGGCGCCATCCAGTATGGCGTGCCGACCATGGTTGTACGCTTGTTCTGTGCCTCGTTGATAGTGGCGCAGAATCCGAAATCAGCTGTACATGCGTTAGAAACGGTCTGCGGTCTGATAGAGCTAACGATGTGCCTTACTCAGCTTGATATTGCCCTCATCCGACAGCAAAATGTTGTCCGACTTGATGTCACGGTGGATCACGCCCTTCGAGTGCAAATGTTGCAACCCCTTCAGTGTCTCCCGGCAAACTGACGCGATTTGGCCCTCTGTCATGATGTTGAAGGTAACAACATCCGTAAGGCTGCCTCCCTCCATGAACTCCATAACCACCCAGAGCTCTCCACCAGTCAGATAGCTGTCGATAAAGTTGACA
Source organism: Sarocladium kiliense (assembly GCA_030734395.1). NCBI lineage: Eukaryota > Fungi > Ascomycota > Sordariomycetes > Hypocreales > Sarocladiaceae > Sarocladium > Sarocladium kiliense. The sequence continues at coordinate 2,841,832 of JAUZTG010000029.1, forward strand.
ATGTTGGGGTGTGAGCTGTCCTTCATGACCAGGATCTCGTTAATGATCAGGTCTTTCTTGGGCTGCTGCTCTAGGTTCATTTGCTTGATGGCGACTAGCCTGTTGGTCGCACGCTCGTAACCTGTGAAAACGCCACCCGAAGCACCTTGACCGATCTTAACGAAGTTCCGGAAGACCTCACGCGGGTCACCATCATTGCATATTCTCTTGAGGGCTGCAACCACATCAATGCTGTTGCTCTGACGCTGTCGTTGCCGTGGCCTCGCAGCAGGCACCCCGCCTGGTCCAGCAGGAGCGCCAGGGGCGCCAGGCTGTCGCATTTGGCCATGTCCACCGTTTGCTTCGTGCCCACGACCATACTCTGCCTGTGGATGATAGCCAGTTGGGCCGTGTGGTGGTCCATGCGGTCCCTGCCTCTTGCTTGGTGTACGTCCAACCTGGCCTGCCATAGCCGCCTGTGCCTGCGCCAGCGCCTGCTCTTGGTGTTGTTGCATCAGCTGCTGCTGTTGTTGGTATGTGTCGTGTTGCTGTTGGGCGAGGCTTGGTTGGGGAGGCTGAGCCGGGGGTGGGTTATACGGGGTTTGTCCTCGGGAATTGGACCTGCTGCGAAGCTCCTCAGGAAGCATTGGAGAGTTGTCCTTGCTCAGCGGCCCTTCGTCGCTAGATTGCGCCATACCAATTCCCGAGTCCTTGGGGTAGCCCGCCTGAGGTGGCGGTTGCCGGTTATTCATGCTAACTGGGGGCTTCGGTGCTGGACGGTTTGGCACCAAGTCCTTACCTTGGCGACCAGGAGGGACAGGGGGGGGTGCACGCGGGTTCTCGAAACTCCCTTCGCCTAGCAATATCAGAACATGACTCTTGAGCGGATGTTGCAAGATCCAGTACATACCTGTGTAAGCTGTCGGGTACATGCCTGGGGAAGTAACTGGGCCGGGTCCAGGGGTGTACACCTTTTCAGGTCCAGCAGCATGGTTGAACTTTTCGAGAATCTGATCTTCAGGTTTCCGCTCGGTCGTCTCCTTGTAGAACTGCAAAATGTCGACCATCGTCTGAGGGTTTTCTTGACGTTCCTTCTCCGTGATGCCGCTTTCATTGATCAACCGTTGCCATTCCTTCGGTAGACCCTAACCATGCGTCAGTCTCTTGGCCAGTCTCTACTGTCATTTCAAGGTTCAACTTACCGTGAATTGGCCTGTCGTACTGTCGTAGCCGACATGAGTGACGTGAACGGGATTTTCTGGTGCCGAAATCGCGGGTTTCTTTGGGGAGCCAACGAGGCTGTTGACAAAGCCTGATAGACCACCAGTCTTCTTGCGAAGCATTGTCGACTTGAGATCTCTCCCATCGTCAGAGAAGCGCTTGACGTTGCCTAGTGGTGGGCTGTCTGTCCCTCGCATTGCCGAGCCCTTCTCAAGAGCAACGTCCATCTTGCCAAATGTTGTCGAAGACTTGAGTGCAGGGCTTGATGTGTACGAGTCGTGCGATTTGAGCGGTGGCGGGATGTTCTGACGTTGAATGGAAAGTGGGCGACTCGATGGGGCGGGGTTGGCGTCGAGGCGATTGAGGACGGCTGCGCCGTCAAACGGCGCCCCGATGAAGTCGTCCGAAGAGCCTTGCGTGATCTTATCAAAGCTCCCGAGGTTCGTGTCAGAGAGTCGATTTGTCCGATAGGGAAATGTTGTCGAGTTATTGCCAGGAGTACCGAGGTCGCCAGGCGACATGGCGGGGGTCGGGTTCGGCCTTATGATGTTGTTCGCAGCTGAGGTCGGACCCTGAGGATGGCGAGGAGATGAGTTGCCAGACACCAGAGAATGGTTGGATCGAACGTGAGGCGCGCTTGGTGCCCTCCGCAGACTTTGGGAACTGCGCTGGCTCTGGAGGGATTGACGCTCTGTTCCTGGGGCGTCGAAACCAGAGGAGGAGCGCGTGTAGGAGTGTGAGGGGTTCTTCTTGACAAGCTTACGGCGCTGGGAGCCGCTATTGAAGAAACTGGTCTGACTGTCCATGGTAGGGAAGGCAAAGGGGGGGCAGAAGTCTCCGCCCCGGAAGGAAGGCAGAGTCAGAGACAAAGCACCTCAATGAGCGATGGGGACGGGACAACCAAGACGGCGGCGATGTTGGAGGGGTGCGTACTCGAAGAAGGGTCCGTGGCGCGGTAGACGGACGGCAGACTGGTGTCGGCGTCGGCGGTACAGGGCGGCGATGACAGCGGCGTTTGTTGAGTCGAGAGCAAGCAGGATTGAATACCGAACACTGCACGCAAGGCAAACGGGGATCCAGTCGTCCGTGTGGACAGAGAGACGGCGCCGTTCTGTCGCACGCCACAGCGCTAATGGCAAAGATGGGAGGGCCTTTGGGAGGTGCAATGTGTCAGTCCGTGGTGTAAAGGTGGTAGCGAGTGACAATAGCGGGACGGAATGACTGACAGATGTACTTTGGACCAGCCGACGGAGGAATAAATTGCGGATTGAGCAGCAGCAATGCTATCTGGATGTGGTTTTGCTATGCTATGCTGGAGCTGTGCCTGATTGATGCCAGGTTTGGGTGCCGTGGGGGCAGTAGTGGTGAGATATGGTACCCAGCAGGGACAGGCCGGCTGGCAGGGACCCTAACAGATAGACAAGACAGACTGGCAGCTTTGAGTTCTTCTGCTGGTGCGCCTCTGTGTGTGTGTGTGTGTGTGTGCGGCTTGTTTCGTGGGCCAAGTCGGATGAGCGATTGGCGGGGGAGGGGGGGGTGTGCAAGCCTGATTGAGGGATGAGGAGGTGGTGGTGGTGAGGTGAGAAGCCAAAGAAGAGGGGCCTACCAAATTCCACGGCGCTTGCGAGCGTGTCTTGCCTGGTCTTGTCTCTGTTCCTTGTCTCGGTTCCTTGTCTCGGAGAGCGGCTCAATGGAATCGGCGGTTGTTTCGAATGTTGCAGAGAACAGGCGAGAGCACTGGTGAATGACGAGCAGTGTTTGCCAGGATTTCGGGCAACGGGCTGCTGATATTAGGAGCTGAGACGGGACCAAAGCCACTGCACGCTTTACGGGGGGGACACGGGGATATTGCAGGAGGTCTTTGGAGCCCATGCCCACTGGGATCATACGGTGTGACCAGCACTGTAACTTTGTACTGGGTTCTCCCCAGGTGATGCATCTCCACCAAGAGTGGCCAGAAAACACCTCGACTACAGTGCGAGTCTACCACATACGCGTCACGGACACTGGGCAGCCAATCTCCCACTCTGGCAACTTTTCCACACTTCCAATGTTCCTTGTCAACTTGAGTTTTTCCCTCGTGTGAGTGGGCTCTTAAGGTATGCGGGAGAAGGTCCATTCCCGAGTGGACCTGTAATGCTTCTTTTTCTCTCTTCTGATCTGGTCTTCCGTTGGCCGCGGAACGTAGCCGTACGTTGACCAGCTGGGGTGGAGGATTTCTAAACGGTGACAACAGCTCCTGCCCAGAAAAACGTACGTAGACGTCTTAAGATACTACACAAGAACCGTACCGTAACATTGAACTCGGATGAGCAAGGGTCGCGGATACCAACTGGAAACGCACTAATACTGGCCATCCGTGCGGACCCGGCCCGTAAGTGAGGCTCAGATGGGCGCTTCTGTTGGAGGATGATCCATGTTTGCATCACCTTGTTTCCAGTCAATGGTCCGTGTGAGTGCAGGTCTAATGCACGTGATAGAGCCGCTCGAGGGTCGGACTTGGGGATCTTTGCTACAAGACATCCCAGAGACATTGGGGGAAGCAGGTCTTGGAAACCCCCCAGGGCTTGGGGGACACAAGGAATGCAGGTCCCAAGATTCTATGAGCAAGTCAACGACGTGCGCAGGCGCCACGTCCGCTCTGCCATAAATCAAAACGCCTAGAGCAGCTCGACTAACCATGGTTGTCGACGGTACCCCTGAGAAGCTCCATCTACGACTGGTCATGCATGAGAAAGGGTCGTCTGAGTCGGGAAAAGCAATGCTCCTGCGCCGTGCATCCCTCCTGTGGCCCAGCGTGACGTTCGTGCTAAGGTATGTGTTACCCATGGCAAAGAATGACAGCACGTAATTGCCTCTGGCGTGAAGCTGGTTACCCAGGCTTTCTTTCATTGAAGATACCTACCAAAAGGTCCATTGCAAATAGGAAATAGCCCAATATCCGCACCGTGCCGAGAATTGCGGCTTTACGTCAATTGCTGAGGTTTGTAGATGGAATTCCAGTCCTCCTACGTCATCATGAGCCTTATTGCAACCCTTGGCCCGGTAGATGGCGAGCTGACCGTTTTGGAGCCGACCAGAAAGTAGGACTGGGGCTCAGAAGCACGAGCACATAGGCTCTAGGGTAAGGTAGACTGGTCAGTTATCTGCACGGAGAGTCAGTTCGAAGCCCCATTTACCTTCCCTTCTCTATAACGACATGATCTCTTGAGTTACAGAGTTTTCATTCTTTGGCACCGCAGGCTCATTACGTAGGGGCCCAGTAGCATGAGCGTGGTTGATATGACACCAGAAACAACCAACCCCGGCCCCTGAGTTCCAATATAACCAAAATCCACGACCCAGACACCACAAACTCATTCCCTAAGCACGATCCATGGCGGTTGCAGCCTCGTTGCGTGCAGACAGTTGACAATGTTGCTTATATTCAAAGACGTTGTGTAGCACATGTCGGGGATAGCATTGGGATCAAGCAAAGGTTGGTTGTGATAACATAAAACAAATCAGGTACCTCACCCGTGTCTTGCCCAACTGACCTGATCGCTGGAGAAAGCAAGAATTGGGCGTGATGCACGGCCGTCCCGTGCGCAGGTGACCATTGACAAATTGGACAACAAGCACATCGACATATACAATCTGAATATTGAAGAAATCGCCATCGATGGCTGTCACAGGGTAGGTCACGTGCTGGTGCTACCACAGCTTGTGCAACCTACCGATGTGCGTGGCGGTGCCGACAACGCTTCGTGAATCCGGCAGAACACCATCGAAGCCACTTGGCCAGTGAACCAGAGTGGATTTGACCTGACACCCACTGAAGCCACGCAACAAGTGCCAGACTTTCCAGGCACAAGCTGTCCCCTGCCGAAGGTGGGGTGTTGCCCCAAGCCTAGGCCCCCGAACCCCTGCCCCAGGTGGCCAGGCTCCCCCAAAAGGCCAGCAAGCCACTGCAGCGCCAGAGCTGGCTCGACGTCGAGTTTAAACCTCGTTGACAAGCTGTCTTGGGAAACCTTCCCACCTCACCTTTTCTCCGATTCATCCATCACACAATCACCATCTTCCTCTTCCTTCTCCCTCATTACCTTGATCCATCCTTACCCTCACCCGGTCTGGACTGCCTCTTCTGGTTTACTCCTCCTGGTTTCTGGTATTCATCTCTTGCGCAATGTTCTAGGACACTGTGCATCCCCACCATCCTCGCATCTGTCCCCAAAAGCAATCTACTGTCGTCTCGCTCTACGTCTACTTGGTAGGCTTTGACATTTATTCCGGATTATATGTACGTATAACGCATCATTTGAACCCTTCTTTGGTCCCCCAGTTTGCTCGGGACGCTCTCAATGGATGCTGAGAATTGTTGCTGACTAGACCTCCCTATAGCTCCCCCCCGCCACATATCCCACGATTTCCACACACCGCATCACTTCACCATGGCTTCCGACGCTGGTCCTTCCTCTGCCGAGATGTCTGCTGCTCAGCGTATGATGCAGCAGCATCATACTCCCCACGCTGTTACTGTCGACGAGGTCCCTGACGAGGACGACCCTACCGCCCCCCTGCCTGGCAAGGAGAACGCCCCTTCTAAGAAGGGCCTCGACACCCAGTCTCATGACCTGTTCCCCGAACTCGGTGCTCCCAAGGGCAAGGCTCCTAATGTCGCTCCCATTTGGGGCGCGAAGAACAATGCCAATGGTGCTTCCAACGGCCCTTCCTCCAATGGAGCTTCTCGCTCCTCGACTCCTGGCATCGCCACTCCCACGTCGTCTGTTAAGACGCCTGCTATGTTCATTCCTGGCCGCAGTGTCGAGTCTGTGACGCTTGAGCCTCAGTACATCATGCAGCGTAACCAGCTCAAGCGCCCTATCCAGGATACCATCAAGGACATCAACCGCCGCTCCCGAGCTCAAATCACCATGTCCACTGCTACCAACGGTCGTCTCAAGTTCGATGCTACCGGTCCTCAAGACGTCGCTCAACAGGCACTCAAGGACTTGGTCCAGCAGATCGGAACAAGGACCTCTATCAAGGTCCCAATTCCTAACTCGGCCCGAGCTCACATCATCGGCAAGGGCGGGTCTACTATCAAGGCTCTGCAGGAGAAGACTGGAGCGCGCATTCAGCTACCCAAGACTGACGAGCAGCCTGCTGCTGACGACGACGAGGCTGAGATCGATGTGATTGTCGAGGGGAACGCACTCTCTGCTGCTTCTGCTCGCAACGAGATCTTGAAAATCGCTGGCGAGCGCTCAGCCAACACTCAGACCCGCGTCCGCGGTGTCCCTGCGGCTTTCTACCCTTTCATTGCAGGTCCTTCTGGCTCGTTCGCCCAGGCCCTTGAGGAGAACAATGGTGTGCAACTCCGTGTTCCTCCCCACTCTGCTTACTCTTCAGCCCCTGCTCCTGTTGCTCCTGGGCCGGGACAGCGCCCCGTTTTCCACCCAGCTGGCCCTGAGGATAACCACATCCAGCTTGCTGGTGACCGTGCAGCTGTACAGAAGGCCCGCGCTGAGATTGAGCAGCGTGTTGCTGAGCTCCACAAGCAACTCGAGATGGAGCAGCTTTCCATCCAGAGGGGTCGTCATCAGTTCATCATTGGCAACCGAGGTATCCCGATGGATGACTTCTTCGCCGAGACTGGCTGCGCTCTCATTCTTCCCCAGGATGAAGAAGATGACGTCGTCACTGTGATTGGACCCGCCGATCAGGTTCAGGTTGGTCTGGAGAAGGCCATGGACCTCGCCATGGGCATGCAAATGTCGAACCTCGATATCGCGAGATTCCACCGCAATGCTCCTAGCGGCGCTGCTGCCCACGCCGGCTATGTTACCCGCTATCTCCGCCACCGCCGCGAGATCGAGCGTCTTGAGAAGGCTTACAACACCCACATCAACACCCCTTTCTCTCAAGATGGTGCTCTGCCTTGGGAGCTGTACTCGCGTGAGGGCAAAAACGCCATTCGTGCTCAGTCCGAGATCACTGGTATCATCAACGGCCACCCGCCGGCAAGGATGCAAACTGTCAATGTCGACCCATTCTTCCACCAGCATCTGCGCAATGACATCACCCCTCGGGTGAAAAGCGATTACGGCGTCCACGTTGTTGTTCCCGAGGCATCTGAGGCCAACGCACCAGTTCTGTTGGTGTATGAGGGTCCTGATCCCTCTGATGGCCTTTACCAACCCTCGCGCACCAAGCCTTCCGATGAGGAGATCCGTGCGTTCAGAAAGGGTCTCGAGGATGCGCAGAAGCACATCCTTGACCTCATCTCCAAGCAAGAGCAGCTGAGCAGCGAGACTCTGGAAGTTCCGGTTAAGTACCACGAGCGTCTGCGTCGCTTCATTAAGAAGGAGCAGGAGAACCGTTCTGCGGAGCAAATTCCCATCCGTGTCACCAAGGTTGGCACTTCTATCACACTTCGTGGCCCTGCTTCTGCTGTGGCCTCTCTTGCCAAGAAGGCCAATGCTTTCGTGGAGCAGGAGAAGGAGGATGACAAGGAGCGTGGTTTCACCCTGAGCTTCGACTTCCCGCAGAAGTTTGCTAATCACCTGATCGGCAAGGGTGGCAGCCGTATCAAGGAGCTGAGAGACCAGTTCGATGTCGAAATCCAGGTGCAGGATGGCAAGGTCGAACTCAAGGGCCCCAAGGCCAAGGCGGAGGCGGCACGCTCTCACATCCAAAACCTCGGCCGTAGCTTCGCTGACGAGACCACGCACACCCTCAAGATTGACCCCAAGTATCACAGGGAGCTGATCGGTGCTCAGGGAGGCCAGATCAACCGTCTTCAAAATCGCTACAAGGTTCTTATCTTCTTCCCTCGGTCGGGCAAGAACAACGCCGACGACCAATCCAATGTGGATGCCGCCAGCGACGCGGGAGGCAAGCCTCGTCGTCAGCAAGGGCCGGACGAGGTTATCATCCGTGGACCCAAGAAGGGTGCTGACGAGGCTCGTGACGAGATATTCTCACTCTATAAGTACCTCGAGGAGCACGGAGCGACCGCGTCTGTCCCTGTGAAGCAGAAGCAAGTCGGCTCTCTCATCGGACAGGGCGGTGCTGCACTCGATGAGCTACGCCAGCAGACCGGCGCCAGGATTGACGTGCCCGCGGATCGGGACACAGAGATTGTGGAGATCGTCATCAAGGGCACCGCTGCTCAAGTTGCTAAGGCCAAGAAGATTCTTGAGGAGAAGCGTTCTGTATTCGATGATACTGTCGTCCAAACGATTGAGGTCGACAAGAAGCACCATCGGGCTCTCATTGGCCAAGGAGGTATGTTATGCTACGCAGCGCCTATTACCAACGTTGTACTAACATGTAGCAGGTCAAACTCTCAAGGAGATTGTCGTGAGAGCTGGAGGCTCTGATGACAGGAGAGAGCTCGCCCGCACCATTCAGTTCCCGAAGCAGGAGGCCGATGGAAACACTATCAAGGTCGAGGGCCGGACTGAAGTTGTGCAGAAGATCATTCAGCGCATCGAGGAGATGGTCGCTGAGCGCGAGAGCCAGGTGACCGAGATGGTCGAAGTCCCGATCGACCAGCACCGGTCCCTCATCGGCCGTGGCGGTGAGACAAAGCGCCAGATGGAGACGAAGTTCTCTGTTTCCATCGACGTCCCGCGCCAGGGTGACGGCAAGACTGGCGTCAAGATTGTAGGCCGCCCGGAGAACGTTACTCAGGCCAAGGAACACATTCAGAGCCTGCTCAAGTCCCAGCAAGGCGAAACGGTTCAGGTGCCGCGCAGCATGCACCATGCTGTATCGAACGGCGGACAGTTCTTCCGTCAGCTACGCAGCAACCATCAGGTGACTGTGGATCACGCGGGTGCTTCACTTCCGAGCAAGCCTGACGCGTCTGCACGGGAGAACGGTGGATCCCTGCCACTGATTACTGACGATGCGGATGCAAACACGGACGCGCATTCGTGGAAGGTCGTCAAGACTACATCTGGGGAGGACGGCGACATTCCTTGGGTGCTTCGTGGGAGCCCTGAGAATGTGGCCAAGGCTAAGGAGCTGATCCAGAAGGCGTTGGAACAAGCTGAGAAGCAGGATGCTACCGGCTACCTGATCCTGCCTGATCCGCGCACCTACCGCCACGTCATTGGGCCTAGCGGGTCCAAGGTCAACTCGATCCGCAAGCAGAGCAACTGCAAGATTCAGGTACCCCGCGACCAGGCCAAGGACGAGGCGATTGAGATTATCGGCACGGCCGAGGGTGTTGAGATCGCTAAGGACCTGATCCTGGCTGCGGTACGTGAGGGCGTCAATAGGGCTAAGGAGTAGGGATCATGTCCTAGCGTGGACGTGAGATGATTGGGAATGTGTCGAAGAAAGGTGGTATTTTCAAGGAGTGAAAGCATGATGATGAAAACGGGGGTCGAGTAATGTTAACAATGGGGTGAAAAACAACGCGGCTGCTGATGTTAGCCCGAAGAATGTCTGTAGCTGATGAAATCAGAACACATCAACTCACCGGTCCCCCGTACAGTACTCATAGCTTCGGCTTGTTTTTGTGAACGATGTCTTGTCGACTGACTGTGTTGAAATCTGCGTTTGGGGCAATGCGAGGAGCGTGGCGAGGCGTTGCTGCCAATAGGAACGCGAACTAAACGACACAGATGTGTCCATCTGACGATGTAAGCGAAAGAGGATGAGAGACCGTACTCGGATTGATCTGATATGCATTGGGATCGATCGTCGTAATCGTGCTTACAGCTCCCCCGTCCAGATAGTGCTGAACCCCTGAATCTGGGAACCTCAGGCTAAGAGTCCCTGCTCGTAGAATGTGCGCGGCTGTTAGCTGGATATGGAAATTGGCGGCAGCAGGGGTCCTCCCCCAAAAATCAACGACACCACCACTGTCCTAGTCCCGCCTCCGTACACCAACACTCGTGTTGACCACGAGAATACTTCTGACGCTCGTCGTCGTTGCCAATTGAACGTCCTGGCTCTTTTACTGTGCAATACGTTCCAGTGGAAGTCAAGTTAGCCGCCACGATGGGCGCACCGTGGGATGTCGCCTCGCCAGAGGAGCAGCTCTTCGTCATGGTGACAGGCGCAAACAGGTTCGTCCCAAAGCTTCACACCGCCATATCCCTTTGAGCACTCAAATACTAACTCCGACTACAGTGGTATCGGTTTGGCTACCTGCGAACGCCTCATCAACGAATTCCTTCTCACTCGTCCCCTCACCGCTCACCTCATCCTCCTCCCAACCACCCGTTCCGCATCCAAAGCCCTCGATACGATCTCCCACCTCCGCCGTCACGCCTCCCAAGTCGCCCACACCTCCCTCGCACTCAAGAGGCGCTCTAGCACGGGCTCTTATAATCCTCAATCCGCAATCGATCGAGTTCATATCCTCAGCCCGCAGGTTGATCTATGCGACCTACGTGGCATTCGGGATCTTGCAGAGAGGCTTTGCCATGGTGAGGTTGGCAACCCGAAAGGGTTAGAGGGAGAGTACCTGAATGCAGTGCGCGTGCCGAGGATAGATGCGATTGTATGCAATGCTGGGTTTGGAGGGTGGACAGGGTTCGATTTCTTCGGGGCAATCTGGCAGATTGGGACGCAAGGAATTCAGAGGGCGGTGACATGGCCAAACTTCAAGGTCCCCATGCCGACGCGCATCTTGAACCAGCAGCCGGGCTATGACTATGTGAGTTTCTTGCTCCTGGCAAGATGATACCCTGATCCGTTACTGACTGTATAGCAGCCTGCGAAGCCTCTTCTTGGTGAGGTGTTCTGCGCATGTGTCTTCGGGCATTATGTTCTTATCCACGACCTCCTCCCTCTGCTCTGCCGCTCCTCTCCATCCGACACACCTGCTCGCGTCATTTGGTCCAGCAGCGTCGAGGCCGTTGCTTCTGCCTTCGACCCTTCCGACATACAAGCCCTCTCCAACCCAATAGCTTACGAGTCCGCCAAACGACTTACCGACATACTTTCCCTGACCTGCTCGCTACCGTCCTCAAGCCCGCACTCACGACAATGGCTCACACCGTGTGATGCCACGGTGGCCGCACAGAAGCCATACCCGCCCAAGGTCTACCTTACGCATCCCGGTGTCGTTGCCAGCACATTCTTCCCTGTACCCTGGTTCCTCATGTGGGCATATAGGTGGATTCTGGTGGTGGCAAGGTGGCTCGGGTCGCCATGGCACTGCGTCAATAGCTATTCAGGGTCTAAATCAGCAGGCTGGCTAGTCTTGGAGCCACAGGCAAGTCTAGACGCGAGCGAAGGTGAGAGGGTGAAGTGGGGATCTACATGTGACACGAAACTCCGTGAGGGTGTCAAGCGTACGGAGGTCGATGGCTGGGGTTGGGAGGGCAAGCCCGTGGATGCTGAGAAGGTGAGGGCTGACACAGCAGAGGGTGTTCTGCACATGGGTGTGGGCAGGCATAAAATTAGAGATACAACTGAGGAGGACGTGAGACTGTTTGAAGAGCAAGGAAAGGAGTGCTGGCAGGAGATGGAGAAGTTGAGAGGTGTGTGGGAGGAGATCGCTGTGGAGAAGGGAATGCTGGATGCGCAGATTAACGGGAAGCACTAGGATGGAGGGCACTGACCGTATAATAATAGTAATGAAGCATGGAGACTGAGATAACGAGCTGGAAGAGTGATGACATCGCCTGCATTTCGCCTTGTAACCCCGAAACGCCAAAGCTAAGTAGCCCAAGTCTGACAACCCCCGGATATCACAACGGGTCCGAACAAAACCAAGAAGAGATAGAAAGCAACATGTTCCTATGAATTAATGGCACAAATCAAAACGCAACCTTTCATGACCCTTCATCCGACCTCACTCTCCTCAAAACGACCTTATGCCCCCTCCCAAACAGCCCAAGACACAATGGCAACGGCATAACCGCCAACGCAACAACCGCCTGGAAGATCAATGCCCTCTTCATATTCTTCGGCGGATCGGCGTCTTTCCCATCGACGAGCGCATCACTCACCAGCACGAAGACGGCGCCGAAGAGTTGGCCGCCCGCCCAGGCGAAGGTGGATGTCACAGCCGGATTGAGCGGGTGGGTGAGTTCGATGAGATACTCAAGGGCGATTGGGAGAAGGGAGAAGGAAGAGGCGCCGAGGAGGGCGAGAATGATGTATGGCCCAGGTATGGACCGGGTCTCTGGCATCCAGATAAAAATGAGGTAGCTGATGGCAATGAGTGGTACAAGGACCTTGATCGCGAGGAGGAACTTCTTCGTTCTGTCGATGACGGGGGCGGCACAGCCTGAGACAACGAGACCGACGACGATGAGGACGGCGCCTGCGATACCGGCTTGGTCGTCGGTGTAGTCGTAGGGGGTGAGCATCTGGTTGAGGAGGGAAGAGAGGGAGTTGAAGAAGCCGACGTAGACCATGAAAGGGATGAGGATGAGGTAGAGCTCGAGGGAGTGGAGGGCTGGGAGGGAGGCGCGGAGTCGCAGTTTGGGGGTGGTTGAAGAGGGACCGACGGGCGTTGGGGGGTGGGAGGGGATAAAGAAGCATGGGACGGCGGCGACGGTTGACTGGAGGTTGTTAGTTGGATTCTTGATTCTTGACGGTACTTGAAGGTGATGCAAGGTGTAATGTAGATCGAGTGAGAGTGGATGTGAAGAAGGTTCCAGGTGTGAATGTGAGAAAGGTGATTAGCAGGGTAAGACTCACAATGACAGAAACCCAGAGAACCATATCCGACACATCTCCAGGCTTGCTCACCCAGAACGGATTGATCAACTGACCCAATGCCGCCCCAAATGGATTCGCCAGCGTCGTCAACGCTGTAGCAGCAACCCTGCCCCTATTCGTGAACCACAAATCCGAATACCTCGTCGGCGCGGCCAACACAAACGGCTGGGCGAATCCAATCAGGATCTCACCGGCCATAGCGTACGCAAACTTGCCTCCATTCTCGGCCTTGGAGGTCGACCCGGCGTAGCGGATCCAGTTGCCGAGTAGTAGGAGGAGAGCGGCGAGGGCGAGAGAGATGCGTAGACCGTGGTGGTGCTGCAGGGCGTAGAGGGAGATGGGGGAGACGACGACGAAGGAGAGGAAGAAGGCGGTTGAGAGCCAGTTGATGGCGGATTCGCGGACGGAGAAGTAGGTTGCTGCATTGGAGGCGACGGGGGCGTACGTAAGCCACTGGAGAGTGTTAGTGTTAGTGTTAGTGTGTGTGCGTGAGAAAGAAGCTGAATGTGTGGAAGTATTTGTGGATGTGTGAGATGGAGGGGTGAGATGAGGCTGGCTGGGATGCAGGGGACAATGGTGTGCGTGAGAAGGCATGTGGTTGGTGCATGGAGCGCGGCGTAGACGAGGCTCTGGAGAATTGGTGACGTATAAGTGCACCTCACAGCTGTTCTGAACTCTCGTGCTGCGACTTCAAACGCAGCAGAGTGACTCCTCGTAGGGCAGAGGCAGTGCGACGATGCCTTCACTGGGCCGTAGCGGCATCCAGCGAGTCGCAGTAGGAGGCAAGACAGCACGCGACACCTACGCAACACTTGTCGCCAGTTGCATACCAACACCAACTCAAACGCTGCACGGCTCAAGGGTACTCCCAAGAGGAAAAGAAAGGTGAGACATACCCCCCAAGATACAACAATGTTCATCAACGTCAACTGAACCAACCCAAACCACCTCCTTTTGTATGTGCGATACACCACCGTCGTCGAGCTTCCCGGCGCAGTCTCAGCCGTCGCAACGCCCTCAAGCGCATTCCCATCGCTGGAGCCTGGCTGGCCACCGCGCTCATGGAGGGGGAAGTCGTTGGTGGTGCTGCTGGTGAGGTTTGCCTTGGAGTCGCGGTCGTGGTCTGGGGAGGTGTCGTCGGTAGGAGTGGTGGCTTTGCGCCAGAAGCGTGGGGAGGGCATGGCTTGGAGAGAGCCTTAGGTGGTGAGTTGGTGAGTGCAGGTCATTGATTTTTGAGCAATGCGAGGCGTGGTGGTGAGACAATGAAAGAGAGGCCGTGGGAGAATGACTGTGGTTGAGGTGAGGTGGAAGATTAGATGGCGCGTGACCTGGCTAGGGATGGATGGATGGATGGATAGTGTAGGTGGTGAGAGGCAGTCCAGCCAAGGTCGCTCAAAGCAGCATCCAGCTCATTATTAACTTAATTACCTTCTGGCTATTTCCCCAACTGCACCTACAGTCGGTCGTCTGCTATTCGCGTCCCCAATGTACCTTAGTGTCTCCCATTCCATCCGATGCGACCCTGTTGCTTTGCCCTGTCCCCTCCCATCCATCCAATCCATCCCCTTTCCACCCGCTGTGCCGCAGCCGCCACCTCTCCAAATCAAGCCAGTATCTTTGCTACGGGCGCAATTCCATCGGCCGAGTTCTGGAACCTGGTTCAAGCTTGTCACTGCTACAGGCGACTCTCTTTGTCTCGTACAATGGCTGAATGACAGCTACTGCAAGTGAGAAAGGGGGAATTACGGGACCCTGTTTAAGCGTCTGACACGCGCCTCGCCTGGGTTTGAATTTCCATGGGAGTACTCCGTAGCGTAGACTGTAAATTGCCCACGTATCATCATGGGCCGTGGTGGTCTGTGAATTGCAAGCACGCTTCAACTTATCCCCAGTCATGCATCTCTTCCAGTAATTGATCAATAGTCTATCTTGTCAATATACTGTCACGGGCAAATCTCATTGCATCTTTCTATCTGTGCCTCGGCTGCATGCAGCCACCAACTCTCCTCCCCCTCCTCATCCTATACTTCGCAGCGTAAGCGATAGTAAACATGCATCCATCACCTCGACCTTCACGCGCCCTTCCAACCCCAGATACCCTTTTCTCCTCATGCCGTATGCCCAATGACTTATCTAGCCTACTCGTAACCCACTCCACCTCAAACTCAGTCCCCACGCGCCTCACACATTCCCGTTTCAGCCTCGACTGTCGCCCGGAGCTATCTACGCTTAACCATCCGATCATTCATGCAACCCATAGCAGATCAGACTGCGAAATCTCCCAGCCTTCTGGAAAATAATCCATATCCTTGTGATGCTCAAACTTACGGTCTGGTGTAAGGCGAACCTCAAACTTGGCGTCTTTCTCAGGTCAGCTTGCTTCATCAAGGTGGGTTTCCTCGTTGATCATCCATCAGCCCTGTGATGCGAACAGAAGGCGGGCGTTCGGAGGGTTTCACGATAGCGTCGTTGTGGGACGTTTGCTCGCTTGCTGCTCTACTCGTGGCGATATGCCGATGCCGGATCCCCGACTTTAACAAATCCGACGCTGCCGTAAACTACTCATGCTCCTCTAACAGGATTGATCCTTGTTCTTGAGCGAGTCTGAGAGGCGATAAAGTTCGCCGGATGCGCCCTTGATATCTCCAGGATGTTGATCATGAGGGATACTAAGGATCAGGACCGGAAAGATCAATGCTCCGCCACCGCGCGTCGTGTCGTCCTGTGCTGCTGGTAGGAAGATGCTGATACCGAGGCAGTGACGCTGCATCAGATGCGAATGAACTCTGACGAGTCGTTCAATGTTCGTCTTCGGGCAAACTGACCCTCTCAGCCCGTCCTTAGGCGTGCTTCGGCACACCTAGCAACCTCAGCGCGCAAGTCACATCTGGACTTCAGGGTAAACCAGCAACGATGGCTCCGCATATCCAGCTTGGCTCTTTGGAAGATCATCCATCGCTGCTGACACTGATTCCTCTGCCGGACTTTGGAAGGAAAGATGTGGACAACGATATAGACAGGGAGAGAGCTTTCTATTCTAGGAGCCGCTGCAACGTATAATACAGGCACCACTCCCACCCTTCCATCAAACATCAGCAACCCTCAACCTCCTCCATGATCATCATCAATAAGGAACCATCCCCTTCACCAATGAATCGTACAGAGGCGCCCATCCCGCGACCTGTCTTCCCTTGCTCCCTCGAGAAACCAAGACGACAAGACGAACCGTAATAATGTGATCGATTATCGGTAGGACAGGTGGCGTTCGGAACAGCCTCGTTTATATCGTAGCTCTATCGCATTTACTTCAGCTTCGACCAGAGCTTCGGCGCAGCGCAGGCGGTAGCGCAGTGTGCGAGGTGGAAGACTAGAAAATCCAATCGTCAGCAAAGATCCAAACTACTCTCGTGTCACCTCCTCTCCCCCAGTCCTAGAGTTCAGACGGCACCCAAGTGCACGCATCTGGCTCTAATGCTAGACAGGTTGACAATGTGAAGAAAGACGTACACTCCTCAACGCAGTCCTCGGTAACCTCTCCCTCGCTCTCCTGCTTCTGCACACGCGCAGCGCAGTCGTCGTAGTGGTGCTTGGCCGGGGCGCACTGGGGAGCGTTCTTGCACTCTATTGACACACAATCTCGTTAGTATCCCTCTCTCGTAACCGATTGCCCAACACCTCGACCTAGCGGGAACCGAAACAGTCGAATCTCCCTGGCCGCTGTCGCTGAGCACGGAAAAACAACTCACCCTCCTCAAGAGTCTCCTTGGGATCGACGATCTCCTCCTCATCATCCTCTTCTTCCTCCTCCTCCTCTTCCTCCTCCTCCTCACCAGCGTCCTCCTCGGCGTCCTCTGACGACTCCTCGGTCTTCTCCTCGGTCTCGGCGTCGTCGGACTTGGTCTCCTCGGTGCTCTCCTCCTGCTGTTCGTTCCTGAGGTTAGCAATCTGAAAAGAATTGACGTCCTACGTCGTAATTGATCCCATGGGAGGAGCGATCATGGGGCGTGAAGGATGTTGTCGTATCGTACCTTGCTCTCCTCAGCTGGAGCCTCCGCCTCGACGACACTCCATGGCGTCACCGCCTCGACCATATCTGTGAACGCGTCCCAGATACCCATTGTGTCTGTCGTTTATCCTGATTCCCGAGCGGGCCGTGTGGTGGGTGGCTTGAAGGGGTTGGTGGTTGGAAGGGGTTGAAGCGTCATATAAAATCCTCGGGAAAGCTCTCTCGGTCGGGAGGTCTCGAAACTGGGACCATGCGATTTGTGAATTGGGGCGCTGTGATTGGTCAGTGGTTGCCGGTAAAAGTCTGGCTGGCTGTCACGTGATGGAGACGCCTCGAGCCTGAGGCTCAACTGTGGTTGATAATATACATTGGCAATCTCACAGATACCACGTCTAATGAAAAGGAAACACTCAGAAATGGCTTCGCGATATCGCCTCGTCGTCCGGTGAGTGTATTCATAATGCTTGATGCGCTGTCCCAGTCTTCATGCAATCGCAACGCCGAAACTCCAAATGGCCGCCACGGGAAACAGACCAATGCCACCCACGCAGCAGCCGACTCAGCCTGACTCAATGCCATAACCCTGAGTAGGCAACCGTCTTACAAAATGCAACTCTGCTTATGCTCTCTGACGCAAATCTCACCAGGCTGTCGCCTTTTTAGTCATCGCGCTCACCTCGGTCTGCTTCTCCGCGTATATGATCCTCCAACCGATTGCTAATTTGCTGGGCCTGCGCCTCGTCATATCCCGGTGGCGGTTCGTCAGGTCCTCGACGACTCGCTGAGCTGCCCGACATGCCAGGCTGTGCTGGAGGTGCTGCCAATGTGCTTTCCGTAGCTGCTGCCTCCGTCGCTTCGTACGCTGGCAATGGCTCATCAGGGACGTCAGCGCCAGGTCCCATCTCTCTTCGCATCTCTTGATACTGGTACAAGCGTTCCCGGAGCGTGATGTAGGTCTCATTGAAGTCCATCATGCCACCATCTGAAAAGGTGAATTTGACTTCGATTCGGGGGATGTCTGGGGGAATGCCGCCTCCTGATACAGGAATGCAGTCCGACTTCCATACCCCTGTACATTGGTGTTAGCACTGCTTCATAAACCAAATCATAAACTAAAGAGGACATGAAAATGTGTCATCACTTACATCCCCACCACATACTGCTGCTGGTCGTTGAGTCCTGGAATTTGAGAATCGGCGCACTGAATGATTCGAACCTCGGTTCTTGCGTGGGCTTTGCTGGCAGATAAACAATCTGAAATATCACTTAGCAACGATACTGTTGATTCGGCGACAAGATGCGCTTACTCTCT
Source organism: Sarocladium kiliense (assembly GCA_030734395.1). Lineage (NCBI taxonomy): Eukaryota > Fungi > Ascomycota > Sordariomycetes > Hypocreales > Sarocladiaceae > Sarocladium > Sarocladium kiliense. The sequence continues at coordinate 2,860,026 of JAUZTG010000029.1, forward strand.
TATTCGTCAGGAATAGAGTTCCCTTGTCGCTTTTTCGATGGAAAGCAGGACATCTTGATCTCAACTCCGCGGGGACGGAGAGGTCGCATGATATGCGAGACTCAAGCTTCTGCAATATGCGCTCATTTCCCAACTTGACGAACCCGCCCTGGTTCAGCATCACCCAACTATCGGCATTGTTAGGATCCGTCTGACGATCAAATCGAGGACTTGTGACCAGGAATGCTTGAGGATTGTCCATCCCACGATGTGTGGTGCGGCAACGTGTTACGAGAGGTTGTGGTTTGTGCAGAAGATGAATACAAGAGGATGGGGTGAAAGTGTGGATAGTGGCAAAGAAGCAATGGTCCGCTGGGGAGGAGAACTGATGACAACAATGATGCAATTGAAGTCTCGCTCTCATTCAGGAAAAAAAATTGAACAAAGGGATTCAGAGGGAGGGGGGAAGAGGAAACAAGGGAAAAGGGCGTATAGTTACTTGATGGACATGGCTGGGGGTCCCGGCGAAGGCAGCCTAGGCTCTAGCGCAGGGCCGAGTTATATAAGTAACAATGATCCGTTCCTAGCCCGAGTCCGGGGGTGGACAAGGTGCATACAACTGCACCTGGTCACTGGGCGAAGCGAAGAGAGTGTAACAGAAAAGAGGCCGACTTAAGTGCCTTGATTCAAGACAGGAGTGAAAGGGGGGTGGGAAAGCCGAAAAAGTGTGGACGCCAGTTCGTCAAGGCGCAGGATAGGCGGCGTAGGTGCTGCAGAAAGCAAAGGCCGGGAGTCGTTGGAGAATGGGCCGGAGTTTGGAGGTGGATAGCGACTTAGTTTGTGTGTGCGAGTGGTGCGTAAGTGTGCGTCTGTGGTGTGTCACTTGCAAGCGTGCGTGTGGTATGTCCGTGTGTGGGTGAGCAAGCAAGCAAGCAAGCAAACGCGCGCGGTGCGCAAGTGCGTGTGTGCTGTTGGAGAGCGGAGTATACGGAGGAGGATGGTGTGGGTCGAGAAGCAGTGAGACAAGCAAGGAGCCGGTGGGAGAAGGATTTCGAAGAGGCTGGTGGATGAGGTTCGAGGATAGTAACCCGACGAAGCGGAGGCGAAGAGGGGCAGGCAGTGAGCTGCCTGCGAGGTTGACAGAATGAAGCGGTCTTGGTACTATTCTTGCGTGAGCCGGTGGGGTTCTGGCGACGGGCGTGGGATGAGACGGAGTTGATGTGAGGTGAGGTGAAGCACGGCGTCGAAGCGAGGCCCGGTCAGGTCAGATCAGATCAGGTCAGGTCCGGTCAGGTATGGGATAAGATGGTATGGGAAGGCTGCGGGGGAGGGGTCGTCGGCGGCGGCGTTTGCTTGGGGTCTTGTCTTGGATGAAACGAGAGGAGCTGGGGTGACGAGTAGATGGTGGTGGTTTGCAGGCACAGGATGGATCAGGTGGCTTGTCCGTCTTCTAGTTAGAGAGAAGCCAAAGGTACATCCGTTGGCGAGGCTGCTGCCTTAACCAGTCAGGATGATGGACCAGGTACCGGCGTTGGGATAGCTTTGTTGAAGATGATGACGGAGGCTTGGATGGAATGGAAAGCTGGCGTAGCAGGCAGCCTTGGCTCCAGAACAGGCACCGGACCGGGGGAACGACCCGGAGGATGGGTTGCTGGGTTCTTGATGTGCCGGCAGTGTTTCTGGGCACGCGATGGAATGATGATCAAGGGTTTCGAGAAGGTCGTTAGGCGGGAATCCTTTGAGCGAGTAATGTTGAGAAGGGCGATGCTGAAGATTGTGGCGTTGGGATGGGATGGGTTCGGATGGGCTACTTGGCTGTGTTAAGGTTGTTGGTTGTTGAGGTTCAGGCGGCAAGCCCGGTAAACACCAGGCAGCCTTACTGCTGAAGTGTGGCGGAAGGTGCTACAATTAGTGCTTGCGCTACAGGTATCATAGGCAGCGTGGCCTCGTGGCCGCCTGAGTTCCACCGATGCCGTGATGACCAACCTTGATAGGCCACGTGCTCAGGATCACGATACAGGGTAGCTGGGAAGAAGACCAGATACAATCCAACCTCGACCTCACTTCCTCCAACACGAAGTATAAGGTGCTTGCTTGCTTCTTCCAGCATCACAAGCTATCTTAGCTATCCCGACCAGGCGATGCGCCCAAAAAGGGTTCTCTCAACTTCTCGCCCAAGTCTGGCTCGCCGTCCGACTTGCATACAACGGCGCCTCACTAGGGCCTCCCCGGCATAACGTACCGTACCTGTCTACCAGCTGCATGCCGCTATTGTCTTGTCCACACACCAATTTCACAAACTTAATACTTCTGACCTATCACTCATCACAAATGCTTGCTTCATGTTCTCTGCTGGCGCAAAGAGGGTCACATCGAAGCAGGAGCCACCAACTTCCCAGAAACACCTCTATCTCCCATCCCAATGCGCCTTCTCCGTCATCGTGCCGCAAACCTGCAGCCCTGTCCCCAGCCTATCCAACCAAGGTATCCAGGTGTGGGAAGGAAAGCCTCAGTCAAAACCATTTCAACCTTCACACACCGTCTATTCGGTTATCTTCCCCTTTGGTACCGGCTTTTTCCGTGGACAACACCGGCCACAACCATCCGGACGGTGACACTAGCTTAGCGACTCCCTGTCTGCATATAGCCTGCATGTCTGTCCTCCCACATCCTCTTCCGGGCATCATCTACAAGCTTTCCGTGGGTTCAAGGTTTCCACTGTCCATTCTCGGTGACGATGCTTGCACTGAACGCAGCGGAGTCTCTGGCTAAAGTGGTACAGCGCCCAGAAAACGGAATCCGCCATGGGACCACCCTTGCGGGCCGTGGCGCTGCTCCGTTCATGCGTGAACCCCCTGGCCTGGCTTCGTGAACCACACCGCCGGTCTGCGGTTGGAGGAAGTCCGTTTCGGTTCTTTTATCAGTAGCCAATCGCAACAAGAGCGACAGGCGAAACCTTCCTTGAACTCTTCCCCTACTCATGCACATCGCCATGTCTCACAATCATGCACTACATGACTCTGCGAACAAATCCAACAAACTCTGTGAACACTAACAGTAGGAGTAACAACCGTTGTGTGCTGTACAACAAGAGGAAGTCCCGTCGCCGAACAAGGGCTAGGAAGAACATGGCTCCTATACCGTGAGCGGTATAGCCAACCCATGCGATGCATGCATACCCGGATACCCCGAGCCATGCATCAAAACGGACAACGCATCGATTCCAAGTGACTGGCAATGACGCCCAGGCATGATTCAAGTAAGACAGAGGTGGCCAGGATACACAATATTTGTCCTTTCCAATGTTGGTGATAGGGCTTACTATTCCCACCAGGCAAGGTTTCAGAACCATTTGTGATGCACACTTTTAATTCCCTCTCATAATTTCATCAAAACATACCGGCGTAGACGGCATGTCATGGAGCACAATCATTATCAAGAAAAAACATGAGAGCCCCGTATGCCGAACAATGAACCTGAGCCATGAAAAAAAAAAAAGACCCCAAAAGAAAGACCAAGAACCTGAAGGAACATGTCACCCTTTCATGTGCCTCAATAACACGTGATACCAACCATGCATCATCTTGCTTCCCCCCCTGTTGGAAGCTACTCGTGCTTACAGCCAGGCATCACGCACTGGCTGTCCCTTCCCTAAACCCAAGTCGAACTTCGGAATCTCAATCTTCGGCGCATTCTCCACTGGTTTCTTCTGTCCTCCACCCGCCTTCTTTGGTGACGCCCTCGCTTCCGGTGGCGGTCCATATCTCACATCCTTGATCGGCCACTCATCCTCCGCCGCAGCTTTCACCCAAGTCCTCAACCCGTCATGCACACTCCCATAGAACTTTTCCTTACATAACCTTAGGCTTCCGCCCATACAGCGCTCGAGCCCGGAAATGCGGAATTCCCCGCGAAGACGGTTGCGCTGTTCCTTGTGAGGCGTGCATGCGAGAATGGCGTTCATAAGGTCCAGATGAGAGGCGAGATAATTCGTTGCGTCCCATTCTACGCCACCAACATAGGGTGCCGCAGGGACCGGGGGTCGTTCGTGAGGGAAGTGTTGGGTCATGTAGGTAACTTGGTCGTTGCCAGGTGGCAGAGCGGTGCCTGTGGCGATGGGCGTGTAACCTTTGTCCGACGGGAGAGCGACGACATTGAGGTTGTGGAGGAAGATCCAGAATACTTCCTTGGTCACACTGACGACCTCCTTGCACCAAACGCGATAGGGCCGCTCTTGTCTCATCTCCATCACGAAAGGTAGAGGACGCTCGTCTTCCTTCGGCTCGGGGTCGCGTAAATAGCCCAATACTCGCTGTGCGCGTGTCGTACGCTCTGTTGCGGGAGCGGTCTGGATGTATGCAAAGAGTACCGATGTAATGATGTTTCGGGTTGTGAACTCGCTGGGACCCTTTCGCTCAGGGTCAAACAGCATCCCAAGGAGCTTCGGGAACAGTGTACCCTGAATGGTATCGAGGTACTGCATGCCTCTCGCTGTGGTTGACAAAGCCTTGAGGCATAGCAAGTTTTCGTGAAGCAGAGCATCTTCATGCTCCTCTCTGTAACGTTGTCAGTCAGAATATCAGCTGTACGGTCCATTCGAATCCACAAACCTCCACTCAACATTCATAATCCTCTCCAGCAATCCGACAATCTCTCTCATGCCGCCTTGCTGGATAAAGTCCTCGATCCAAGCCACAGTCTCGTTCCGGAGCAGCAGTCTCAGCTTGTGCAGCTTACCGACCTCGACCAACTCCGGCTTCTGCACCTTTCGCAAGTAGCCCACGTAGTCCGACGGTCCCTGCTGCAATTTGATCTTCGACAAAATTCCGCTGTTCGGTGACGAAGAGGACGAGCTTGGACGCTCACTTGCCACACTATCCGTCGACCTGCTTCTGAAGTGTCGTCCCAGAGTTCCCTCACCCTTTGACTTCTTGGTTGACGAGCTGTCTTTCTTCCCCCGGGAGAAGGTGAAGCTGCGACCACGTGTGCGTTTCGGCTTGTCCTTGTCATCTTCGGCATCCGAGCTTACGGCCATATCCTCCACACTCTTGAAGCTATCATTTGTTCCGGGGCGCTCGGCCTTGGCAGCCTGCATTTCAGCCCAGTCCTGCCGGATGAACTCCATCTTGATCGTGTCATTGAGGTTGCGCATTTTGTAGCGCTGGTTCTCCGGGATGTTGCGACGATCGAGCATGGCCTCCAGATGTTTGTCGATATCCTTGGGATCGAGTGTCTGTTCTATAGGTGTTGTTACTGGGCTCGGCATCTCAGACTTCGTTCGCTTATGTGTAAGGTTTCCCAGCGCATTCATCATTCTTCCGCGCTGGCTCTTGGTTGTCGTCTTCTCGCTCGTGTTCTTTCGAAGCTGTTGCTCGGAACTGGTCTTGCTTGGGGACAATGAGGTCGAGGATGAGTTGTTGGACATCATGGGAACTTGGAAAGACTTGGGTCTCTCCTTGAAGCCAGGTCGAGACGGAGGGGCCATCTCGGGCGACCGAACAGCCTCGACGCTCGATCTTTCAGCAGTTGTATTCTTCCAGGATTGGTCTGAAGCGAATTGTGCGTATATTGGTGGCGGACCTGCGCTTTGTGGCTCTTTGTTTTCCTTGTCCTTTACAAGCTGTGCCTCCTCAGTGGATAGTTTGTACATGTTCTTCAATGATTTGGGACGAGACAACAGCCCGGCGAGACCACCACCAGACTTCTTCTGCTTGATGGGGGAATTGTCGCGAGACTTCGCCTTAGACGCAACATCGCTTGGGAGTGGAAACCGGGAGCTCTTGATAGGTGACTGCGAGCGCCCTCTTTCGTGAGCAAAATCGTCTCTCGTCTTTCGGGGAGATCGTGGTGCAGCTTCCTGCTGGTTCTGCTGCAGCTCACCCAGCGCACCGGGGTTGTTCTTCGCAAAGTGGCCGACTGCCATTGCGTCGAAAGGGTGGGTCGAGACGTCAAAAGAAGAAGTGTGGTGAAGGTGGAACTGATGATGAGGTGGGATGTATGCCGACTGTGATCGTTGATGAGCTGCTCTGCCTAGTCGTGCACTCTGCTCCATTGTTCCAGATGAACGCCTGCACCTTCACTCGCAATCCAGCAGCCAGGTGATCGAATCAATCAGTCAGTCATTGGGAAAGGGAACACGATATAGGCAGGATGCAATTAGCCTCTGCGTAGTATCTGAGAAGGAAGGAGGCAAGAAGAGTCAAAGAAAAGAAACGGAAACAAATGGTCTTGACGTGCAGCAAACGCGGTCTGGAGGAGCTGGCTACGAGGCGTGGTGATGCAGCGCATCGTGGTGGGATGTTGTTGGGTGATGGTTGCCGTGACGACCATAGCAACAACCCCAACCCCAGCCATCATTGCGTGTGGGGTGCCCTTGAGCTGATCCTCGTCTGAATGAAACCTGTTTATGAGTCTGCCGAGGGACTAGGTGCATGAGCTGAGCTATTACTAGCTGTTCTGATATTGACATGGCCTCGTATTGCTGTGATGAACGCTGTATCTAGGCTCTCAGATTGTGTCGTCGGACTTGGTTTCGTCAAAGTGGGTTGAGAGAGTACACACGACAGTGAGCTGGACGTTAACAACAGGTTGAAGTGCTGTGATGAAACAGTGCTTCCTCGAGATGTCTACTTTCATCTGGTTTATCGCCTGCGTGATCGAGATATTGATACACCTTTCCTCTGTCTTATTCCAAGTGTCATAGGCTCGGGCGGTGGTCCGATGATCCCCTAAAAGCGGTGCAAATGCTCCGGGTAGGCGAGAGGAGCAGCTTGCATCACAAGAGGCTGCGATTCGACGATTCGACCCTGATGATTGCATTGACGAAAGTCTCAAACCTTGCTAAAGTGAACAATTCTTAACGGCAATCATTGTGAGCACGCTTGGCCATCACCGAACAGGCCACAGGGCCCAGGGGCCTCTCTTTCGCGCTCTGCCTCTCCTTATCAGCGCACCTGCGTTAGTTATCACCGTGGGCCCAGCTTGCGTCAACGAGGGATTGACATCTCGCAATCACCTCGTCTCGCTCGATTTCCCATACTGATCAACTTCAGCTTCTCAGACCTACTCCGTCAAATCTCGACTTACCTTTCTTCGATCGCACCCCGACTCTTGTCTTTCTCAGCCGGCTTGCCGTCCGTCCTCCAAGGTACCAAGTACCACTCCCAGCGGAAACCGACCCCTCAGGTTCAACACTGCTCAGCGCCCTCCCACCGAAAGACACCGCTGGAACACCACCACCACCAACATCTCGCTTGCTCAACACACCGCCTGGCGCCTCCAAAAGCCAAAAGCCGTCTCGTTGCAGAGTCTATGCTCTGTCACGCATCTACCAGAGCCCAACGAAATGGCAGACGATGATACACGACTCGGAAGTGGTGTCCCAGAGCCACCACAACCTCCAGCCGTTGGCCCTGACCGTCACCCCGCTCACGACGCTGCGCCTGACCCCGATTCCGTCGCTCAACCCGGTCAAGCTCTCGCTCACAATACTACTATCGCGCCCGCTACGACCACCACCAGCACCAAGCCTCCTCCTGCTCCAGGCCTGGGTATGCCCCTCAATAGCGACGACGCTACGATCGCACCGGACCCAGCATCAGTGGTGAGGAGAGGGCACACTGCTGGACGCCACCAAGAGGCACCACACTCAATAGCATCGCCAGGGGACACAACCGCACCATCAGAGGCAGCACAAGAACCAACAATTGGGCAGCCTTCGCAAGATATCAGGACTGAACCTCTGTTTCCCATCGATACGGACAACGTCCAAAGTTCAGGTGGCGCTTCTGCCCGGGCACCACCACCACAACCACCAGGGCTTGAGACAAAGGCCCAGGCAGAGACACGCCCGATGCCTGACCCGTCTGCTGCCCTCCACCATCAACCGCCGGAACCAGCTACCGACGCCGCACTACCTCCAGCTCCCGCTCCTCCAGCAGACGACCTTCCCGTCCCTCGATTTGTCGCTCCCTCATCCTACCTGCGCCCAAAGACATCGCAACGAAGCGGCCACCCGCCGACTGCTGCCATGGCATCCCAGGAGCACCGTCCACCTCCAGGGCCGTACGATAAGGAACAGCTGCAGGGTTTGGTGAGTTTTATTTGCCCCTCCTGCCCTGGTCCAGCCAGCTAAGCGCCATCCCTTGCTCGCATGACCCCGCCATGCGATGCCTGCCTCCTGCTGCCCGCCACGGCCCGCGACATCGCAGGTTTCCTTCGCCAGATTACTGACAGCTTTGATGTGTGCAGAAAGCGATACGTGACTTCCTCAAAGTCCGGACGAGTTACGATGTCTTGCCGCTATCTTTTCGCCTCATTGTCCTCGACACGAATCTGCTCATCAAGAAGAGCTTGAATATCCTCATACAGAATTGTACGGCTTTGAGCTTGATCCCAGAGTCTCACTGTGCGCTGCGGTGCTGACTTTTTGCAACTAGCTATTGTTTCGGCGCCGCTATGGGACTCACAAGCATCCAAGTTTGCGGGTATCCTTACTAGTACCGATTACCTCAATGTCATCCGATACTACTGCCAGTTTCCCGACGAGATGAGTGAGCTGGAGCAATTCCGCTTGAGTAGTCTCCGAGGTACGGACACTGGGCACTGCAACGCATAAGTATGTACTGACTTCGCGTCCAGCCATCGAGAAAGCCATCGGCGCGATCCCGATAGAAACGGTATCAGTTCACCCTTCCCGACCGCTCTACGAGGCATGCAGGCGAATGCTCAAGACCCGCGCGCGCCGAATACCCCTGGTAGACATCGATGACGAGACGGGCCAGGAAATGGTCGTCTCTGTTATCACGCAGTACCGCATCCTAAAATTTATCGCCGTTAACAACGAACACAATACGGTTATGCTCAAGAAGAGCGTCCGTGACATCGGTCTGGGAACGTATGATGGTCTCATGACTGCCAACATGATGACATCGGTTCTTGACGCGGTTGGAATGATGGTCGACCACAACATCAGCTGCATCCCGATTGTGGATAAAAGCAACAAGGTCCTCAATGTGTTCGAAGCGGTCGATATAATCCCGTGTATCAAGGGAGGAGCATATGAGGAGTTGGATGGGACAGTAGGAGATGCGTTGTGCAAGCGATCCGACGACAGCCCAGGTATCTACACCTGTAGCCAAGACGACAGACTCGAGTCCATCTTCGACACGATCCGGAAGAGCAGAGTCCACAGACTGATTGTCGTTGATGACGATAACAGGCTTAAGGGTGTCATCTCATTGTCAGATATCCTCAAGTATGTCCTGCTCTACGGCGAGGAGGACCACAGCATGTGGCGTTGAGATGACTCGAGGCAACACGTCGCAAGTGTTAGAGGAGTCATCTCGTCTTAGGGCGAAATGGACTCGAAGAGTGTGTTACCTATCACAAGGGGTGACAGATCATGCATTTCCGAAGGCGCATCAAGGACGACAAAGGACTGGTTACATTTATTATTTACGAAAGGGCAGGACGAAACTGGACGGATGGAATTGTCATACCACCGAGGAGGTTTTGTCTGCCAAAAGGTATAGACGGGGCACAAATGGGGAGAACAGGCATGTGATTGCGTTATACTCACGACTCAGGTTCTTTTCTCTTCTTGTGCCACCTTGAGACATTGGCTGGATATTTTCATGTTCTTTGGATGATGTATGGTGGGTTAGGAGGAGACGACAGATAAAGAGAGTCTTACGAAACTTGAAACGATTTCGAAATGCTCCTTTCTTCTCCTATGCATGCATTTGCCTATGGCGTGGTTTGACCATGTTCTGCATGGAGGAGATCCTCAAGACAGCCTGCCTGAAGCACAACACAGCTGTTTCCGGACAGGATACTTATGGACTCAGTCTTCTCGTCCACTTTGATGCAGACACACGCTTATGCCGAGACGATCTGTTTGACATCACCATCGGGAACATACCATATGTCCAACGCGTGCTGCCGAAACTAAACTAGACACCGACAGCCTGGAAGACAAGCTTTGTCTAGCTATGTGACCACAGCGTGTAGCTACATGGCTTCTGATCATGCTATTATTAGGAATGATAAGGCACAGTCTTGTGATGCGCAGAGAATAGCTGCTGGCCCTTGATTTCAATCGCGAATCGCTCCTGCATCATAGCCGCCCGAGCGGCTGCCCGCTTCTCCTCAATCACCCTCCCACGCGAGTCACGACCCTTGAGCTGAGCTTCCCAACGGCCGGGTTGATAGTGAAGATGCTACTTCAGAACAGACAGGCAGGTGGTAACCGATGGCCGGCACGACCACAATCTCATACGGCGGCGCCAGGTACGTGAAACTCCCCTTCCATTCCCTCTGCCCGGGACAAACGCGCATCTGCCTCTTTCTTTGCCCCTTTGCGTCCTCACATGATACGAGGAAAACAACAGAAGCTCCATCAATGCAATTATTACTCGTTTTAGCAACAAACTTTTCAACCTCTTCCTTGCGCGCGTAGCAAAGTCTCACACATGGCGCACCAGCTGCCACCAACGGTCCACCACTCTTTAGCAACTCCGCCACATCCAGGAAACCGATCGAATGGCTCTTCTCGCCACGGTATTGCTCCCTCACAGAGCTCGACGTCTCTGGCTTTTCCTCACAGCGTTACGATGCAGAATCTGGGGGCCAGTCACGGCCTGCAGGGACGGAGTAGCCGGACTTGGACGGCAAGTAGTGGTGACTTGGGCTCGTTGAGTGATACGGATAAATTAGAGGATCGGGCTGTGTTTGTTATGGAGTACAACAGGCTGGCGAAGAAGGTAATGTCGAGACCTTTTTTTTGTACTGTTGGATCTTGCAAGGCTTCACTGCTAACTCGGGGCAGCATGGCGTGAGGATCCTGGTCCTGGAAGATTTCGAAGGACGAAAGGTGATCTAGATGCAAGGAGGAGAAACAGATTCTTCATGATACTGATCACTCTCAGGATGAGCCCGTCACTAGCCCCGAGAAGCGCGGCTGGCTTCAACGACTTCTTCGGTCCACATCGAACAATCCTCCAACACTCGCCAAAGCAAACACGGGAGTCAACCCTCGACACAAGCGCAGTGTGTCTGACGTTGCGCATCACCTCGCTATTAGTCGTCGCGAGACGCCACGGGCGGTCGATCTCCAGGCCATGGTCCGAGTGAGCGGCAAGAGTGTTCTTTATCTGCCGGCAGAGCATGCACCAGGCGCCATCGTCCTGCCAACTTGCATTCGCGCAACAGCCCAGCACCTCGCCCATAATGCAATGACGCGGGGGATCTTCCGCATCCCCGGGTCAGTCAAGATCGTCAATGCCTTGTTTGACTATTACTGCTACATAGAGGGCGGTGGCGCCGGCCTCTCTGGTACTGTGCGTTGTGTTAACCTGCCTATGCACATTCAGTCATCCGTTCACGATGTCGCTTCTACCTTCAAGAAGATGCTGTCAGTCCTTCCTGGAGGGATCCTTGGGTCGCTATCGGTTTTCGATGCAATGGTTGCCATTCATTCGCAGCTACATGGCAGCCCAGAGTTCCCGAGAACTAAACAGACAAGGGTGCGCGCTCGACTTATTGCCCTTGCCATTGCGACCATCAAATCCCAGTTCCGCAGAGAGCTGATCTGCGCGGTCTTTGGGCTTCTGAGCTTGATTGGGCGCATCGCAGAGGTCACACCCCGGGAGGACGATGAGGGTAGGGCGCTACCTACATCTGACCTCATGGGCTACAATGCATTGGGGATCGTGTTCGGTCCCCTCCTGGTGGGAGAACTTCTAGATCAGTACACCATGAAGATTACCAATCCTGGATCTGGCTTGATGCTCTTCCCTGTTACTCCACAGAAGTTGCGGCGGGATCGTCGTAAGTCAAAACCCACGGACGGGGTGCCACCGGCACAGACGAATGTGGACAAAGTTATTGTTGCCAACAGTATCGCAGAGATGTTGGTCACAAATTGGAGAGACGTGGTTCGGCAGATGAAAGCACTCGGTACACACAAGAGGAAGGACATGGCCATGACCAGTGTCAGAGCCGGCTCACTACGTCCATCTGCGTCCGAGACGTTTATCATCAAGAAACCACAAGACTGGGACAATCAGAGGGCTCAACTTCAGGGGTACACGGCACGGAATGGTAGCCCTGGACCGCCCACACCAACCATGGGCACTAAACGCCAAAGGCCACGACACCAGAAAAGTGCCAACTCAGCGAATCTAGCGGCGCGAGCAGTGACCGCTTTGAGCCCAACCTTCGAGGAGGGCGCATCCACTGAAGGGCTCCATGATACTGTGACGAAGGATGGTCACCGTGTGCCAGAGAAGAGACCGGAGACGCCGAAGCCAGCAAGGCAACGGTACGCTCAGGAACTACTCGAACTCGAGGCCGAGGTCGTAAATTTCAGAAGCCCGACAGAAATGGAAGGACGAGATGAACACGCCTACAAGGAGGGTAGAAGACTGAATCACGGAGCTGAGAGCACCACGCAAGAAAACATCATGTACAGCAGCCCGCAAGTCTCTCTTGAGAGTGTCCCTCTGCGCACCTCGTCACGGCCGAGGCAAACAGCCACGAATAATAAACATCCCCAGCCTCTACAGGAATCGCCACTCAATGATTCGCCTGTAATTGGCCATCATCCTTCAGTGGAACGGACAAGAGGTCCACGAGGGACTAGAGAGACGGGCAGTGAGGTCGATGAAAGATTCGCCGAATCATCATCTGTACCCATTTCCCAACGGAAACGTCCGGCTCCTCGCCCGACGGCCCAATTCTCACGGACTTCAAACACCAGAAAACAGTCCGTTTCCACAATGTCTCGGACTCAATCGACTTCTACATTCGGCGACAAGCGCAACGGCGGCCACTCGGAGTTGACATTGGCGAGGACCGAACCGCTTCCAGCCTCGCACGAGGAGCCAGAACCCTCTACACGCGTCTCCAAGACAACGGCCAGCCATTGGATTGAGCACGAACACACGTCTGACAGTGAGGATCAAGGAAGTCCAGGACAGGGCCACGGATACTTTCACCTTTCGGCTAGTGGCAATGTCGAACGATACGAGCGACTAAAATCGCCTGAGCAAGTGAGTCGAACGAGCGAAACACCTCGACAATTCTACGCTCCAATGCGTACTCCTTCGAACTTGCTTGAGCCAATTCATGCCGAGCACACCGATTCTCCCGCGACTCGCACGGAAGCCTAGAAAGAACCGTCGAGAACTCCTCAAAGTAAGCTGCCAAAACTGAAGTTACGAGATCAGGCAGCTGGGTCTGAGAAAATATCAAGTGTCCGCGGTGGCTCTGCAGCAAGCAGCGAGGCACCACTGACCTTTGCGGAGAAACTAGGAAGGTTTGATGCCTCCGCAGCAAGTAAAGCTCAAGACCAGAAGTCTAAGCAGGAGCAAGTCAAGGTTATCAGACCAAGTGTATCAGCCGCTGCGAGCAATGCTGGGGCTGTACTCACGATGAAGGCTTTTTTCGAATCGGACCAAGCGCCGGGGTTGGAAGGATCCGAATCTCCTCGCAAATCCAGCTTGATATCAAAGAACTCGCAAGCCTCTTTAAACAAGACGATCCGTTCATCCCAATCAGCATCATCGGCAACTCACGCTGACCGTGATCAGTTGACGGCTGTAGCCAAACACCGCCAGAGCCGACATAAGTATTCGCTGTCTGGACCCACTGGAAACCATGAAGACATCAGTCGGAGGTCGTCCATACCGGAGAGTGTAGCTAACAGAGCCCTGGCTCTCATGGCAGCTGCAAAGCAAAGTGAAACTATGAGAGCATCACAGCAATCACCAGGTCTGCGAGCAATGCCCCTCTCAAAACGGAAGATCGAGCCCACCGAACCGACACCGCCAGATACTCGACAGCCTGGCAGTCTAGGAAGGATGATTCCGCCTCAGGAACAGCCCCCGGTTGCCCAACATCTGAATTTCGCACGGCCTCCCTCTACGGTGCCAGGCACTCCCAATGTTGATCTCAGCTCCCTAGATGATACTGAAAGTAGAGCCCAGGGTCATCGACCTGGGAGCACTTCAATGCTCCATGCACAGATCCGGAGTCTGCAGCGCCAATTGGAGGCTAAGGCAGAGGAGTCATCACAACTCCGACGACAGCTGGAGGCACAGGAGGGCTCGGATATCGGGACCTTAAGTGAGCAACTCCGAGAAGCGAAACACGAGGTGAACGTGTGGAAGGAACGGGCGGAGGCAGCCGAAAGGCGGGTTCAAGTGTTCGAGAAGTTCACGGCCAAGCTCCGCGGCATCAGAGAAGCTGCTGCGGTGGCAGAGCAGCAGGAGGGAGACAAGCTTCGTTGTCAGTCTGGTGCCGGCAGCTCTAGCAGCTGCGAGGGAGGCTCAAACGACGAGAACATAAGCCCGGCACAACATGTGAGATTTGTCCAGGGAAAGCGTGTTTGCAGAAGCACGGAGACGTGTGATAGCGGAGGATCGGGCCATACTGAGGACGCGGGAGTTGTCACAGCACGCATCCGGAAGTGCTTGCACGGGAATACAACTGGCAATGATGGAGCAAACGAGAGTCCGGATTGTAGCCGTGACAAGTTGCCGAACACTACCGATGACGTGTCAAGGTGCATCTCAAAACAGTCGCGCAGAGAAATTAGTGAGAGTGTCATGGAAATATGGGTTGCGGCGCAGGAAATATTGTATATGCAGGACGCAGAGGAAAGGCAAGGGGGCGACAGTCCTTGGAGCACGGGGCTGTGAATGGCGGCCGATGAGCTGGGCAATGGAGTCTTGGCTGAACATTGTGTGTCTGGCTATTAGGATATTGATAGGCCAAAGGGTTTCTTATTGTATCATGATAATGATAATCCGCGCGTTTTGTCGACAGACGGCGAGGCGAGTGGCTGACAGCATGGTGATGATCATAGAGCGGATGAAGTGACGCCTAAGTCATCTTGGAGGCAGACGCCTAACACTTGAGGCAGAAGTTCCTATACTTGGCACCGGAGCATGTCTTGACCTGAGTCATGGATTAGAGGGCTGCAGAAAAGCAAAGGCTCGGTTGGCTCCGATCAAAATATTCCGCTTCAGGAGATGCTTAACTCAGTTGGCTTAATGATTCGAGGTTGGCGGCAAGGCGTCAGCCAATGAGATGACACTGGTGGTCTGCGAGATCTGCACCCTCTTTCAAGAAATATTTGGGTATCATTCTTGGTACCCTGCCTATCTCACGAATTGAACAATATTCATGATGATATGTCACCGAAAGTTGATTTGCCACTCCAGGAAGCTAGCTACTGTTTGGTCTGACTGAGGCTGAATACAAAGGTGAACGGGAAGAAGGAGCATGTCCTTGACAGGACGAAATAGGTATACGATGACTCTGGAGTGAGTGATTGGAGGAGACCTTTTGTCGGGATCGGAGAGAGGAGGGATGTTACTCCGGCGAAGATGAGATTGGATGCTGGGTGTGAGACGGCGTAGGAGAATGGGATGGTGCTATGGGAGGACTAACACGAGTATATAACAGGACCAGAGGGTCTGAGAATGTGGGAGGAGATATAGAGAACACACCATTAGCGGCTTTCTACAACAATTCCTTTGCCAGCTACGATTACACAAGTTGACAACTTACTCAGACATCCTCACAACATCTTGCTTGCAACCAGAAAGCAAACCGAATAGCTCCAGTTTGGTTCCTCCGTATCGTCTCCTCAGCGGGGATGATTGTGAAAAGTCCAAACCAGAGAACGAAAGAAGGGAAGGAGGCGAAGAGGATAGAAGACGATGAGGCTTTGGTTGCGCCTCAGTCATCGGTGTCTTCCGGAGGTGGCTCAGGAACCAGCTCTTCTTCAGGGCTGTCATCACCGGAGGGAAAGACGACGTAGAACTCAAGAGGCAAAGAGACTTGGACGTGCTCGCGCTTGAATCATGGGACAAGGGGGGCGACTGGATATATGCCCTGTAATGGGTAGGTATATTTGACCGTCGAGGATTTGGAAGAAGCAGGCGAGTGTCGTTTGAAGCTGCTGTTCTGTTGCGGCTAGGGCTTTTCAACGCTCTCACGTCCTAGGTCAGTCAGTCAAAGTTGTTTGAGGGCCCCTAGAATCGAAGCTGACTGCCAGGGACACCGAATCATTTGCTCGCGCTGGATTGGGTTCATCGAAGGTAGTGTGAAGAAATATTGGCGGCTGCTAGCTCCCATAGCAAACATGCCTGACACCAGTTAAGGATCGTTTCGGCTCCAAAATTCTCTATGGCCGACTATCAATAAGGAACTTCCCCATGTAATCAAGTGCTGCATGAGCATGAGCTGGGACGAGGCTTGTGGCTGGTCTGAGTCTTATGTCCCGGCCCCGCTCCGGGTACGGCAGCCATGCGCCTCCAAATATGGGCCGTGTCGGCCGACCGCGGGTTCCCGGGCATGTACCGGTGTTATCTAACCCTTTTGTCTGAGATTGAGCAGCGGCAAAGGACTACAGACCAATAGTCCTAGACCTAGATACTGGTCCCGGTATTTTGTAAGAAAGCAGAGGCTGGCAATGGGTCAGAAGAAGAGCACCAACCCCGCAGGAACCTTAGCCGGAGCCGACAAGGATGATTCGCGCTATAGAAGGCGTAGTGCATAGAATTGACGGCACGGACAAGGTACCCGTTGTGTTATAGATTAACCAAACGCTTTGATTTCCTATTCGAGGCTGACCCCTCATTCTCTGGGCAAGAAATAGCCACTGCGCTTGTCGCGATGTCGGTCTCGAAGGGCAAGGAACCGAGACCGTGGGTTGAGTTGCGGTAGAATGCGGCAAACATCCTCGCTGTGGCTGCAGCAGAGATGCACTTTACCCAGGATGACATCAATCTCATCGAATGACTCTGACCGATCCCCCGGTCCAAGCATGCACGCTTCGTCTGCACGTTTAATTGCGCCGCTTGATGTAGGAGTCGATGGATATAAATGAGCTCTGCCAGATGCAATCGCTGCTCTCAGTTCTTGACCCAACAATTGTCCTCGAATCTATGATCCTTGAAGATGAAGTTGCTCAGAGTTGTCTTGCTGGGCTTTGGTGTCGTGACTGCTACCAATGCGACTGCCCTTCAGCCATCTGAACGTGCTGAGACAACCGCGCATCAGTTCGTTCGCGGGGCATACATCGTCGAGCTGAACGATGGCGGCGATGCCGACAGGTTTCTTGACGAATTAAGGTCTTCAGGTCTCGAAGTTAAAGGGAGACGTCGCCTGTCATCTCGATTCTTCAATGGCCTATCCTTCGAAGTTCTCAACAGTAACGAAGCGGACCATGTAAGTCTATCCTCAATTGGAGTGTATCACTTGCACAATGCTGACTGTTGCTCAAGGTCTTGAGGAAGCGTGTCGCCGCTCCAGCAAAGGCTAGGAACGTTTGGCCTCTGCAACTACTTCCGGCTATCAAACCTCGTGTCGTCACCGCCAGCCAAGGTAGACCGGATCAAGGTCTTCTCAAGCGTGGTTACAACAATAGCTCCCCGCAGCATATTGCAGCTCAGATCGACAAGCTGCACGAGGCGGGATACACCGGCAAGGGAATCAAGATTGGCATTATTGACACTGGCGTCGACTACAGACACCCTGCCCTCGGTGGCTGCTTCGGCGAAGGCTGTGTGATCTCCTATGGCGCCGATCTTGTTGGTCCCAACTTCGACTGGGACCATCCTGCAGTTGAGGACGATGATCCGATGGAGGATGGAAACTGCTTAGGGTTATATGGCCACGGAACCCATGTTGCCGGAGTTGTCGCTGCTCAGCCAAACGAGTATGGTTTCATAGGAGCTGCTCCTGGCGCGACTATTGGCTTCTACAAGATCTGCGGAGGTGTTCCGTTCCCGAATGATATTGCGCTCGATGCCCTCAACAGGGCTGCCGAGGATGGTAGCGATGTGATCACATGGGCCGTGGGTCTGACTTCGACCTCTCCAAGCGACCCGGTTGGACATCTGGCAAGTCGGATTGCTGAGAGCGGGATCCCTGTTGTCATTTCCGCTTCCAATGCTGGTGGCTTTTCCTCGTATTGGACCGTGACCTCGCCTTGCATCGGCGGTCTCGTCACATGTGTTGGAGCTTCCGTGCCAGACCAGATTCCGATGATCCTTCTCGAAGGCTCATTTACTATCGATGACGGTCCTGAGCAGAGCTATGGGAGAATGGCTACGTACGCAAGCGGACTGTCTGGGCCATTCCCTCCGGCTGACTTCAGTGACAATATTACGCTCCCAGTCTGGGACGCGGACTTTGAGCTGGGCGGTGAAGACGCAGCCTGTGAGACTCTCCCAGAGGATATTCCAGATCTATCTGAGTACTTGGTCTTGGTTGGCTCGCTTGATCCATGGGGTATTCGAGGTAGTGCAGCATGCCCAGTCACGGCTCAGATTGCGCATCTGGCGGAGAAGGGAGCCAGGAATGTCATGATATACTTCCGAAGGCTCGGGTAAGTTATGAATTCCCTATGTCTGAGACAAGATAATCTTCTGACGCCGAATCAGTGACTCAAAGACTGCTGCTCTGGCAGTGCCTGAGGGAGTTTCTTACGGATTCGTCACGAAACCAGTCGCTACTGTTTGGCGTGATGCTATTGCGGACGGAAACACCGTAACTGTCTCCATTACTGCCGCCGATTCTGCGAGAGAGTATCTTGATCACATTCCCAACGATGATAATCCCGACTCAGTCACTGCCTTCTCGTCCTGGGGACCAGACAGCGACATGAATGTCAAGCCCCAAATCATTGCACCAGGAGACTTCATCTTATCGACATATCCGCTCGATGCAGGAGGTTACAGCGTGATCGGCGGTACCTCATTCTCCGGCCCGATGGCAGCAGGTCTCTACGCATTGGTGATGGAGGCTCGCGGAACCAAAGGCCCTCATGAGCTCATCAGCGTCATAACTGGAACCGCAAAAAAATTCCAATGGTTTGACAACAAGGAGTTCAGGGACTTCCCAGCACCCGTCGCTCAGCAAGGGACAGGTCTTGTTCAGGGCTGGGATGCTTTCCAGGCAACCACAACATTAGACTCGTTTTCCTTCACTTTCAATGACACCGTCAGCTTCAAGTGCAAGCATGAGTTTGTCATCCACAATAATGGCGATGAAGAGGTGACATACCAGATAAGCCACCTTGAGGGCCCGACGGGCTATGCTCTACCCACCGATGGAGGTCTTCCAGACCCCCCAATTGTTCTTGAGCTTTTCGATGCTCCGGCCAAGCTCACCTTCAAGCCTGATACTGTCACTCTTGGACCAGGTGACAAGGTGAAGATCAGGATCAAGGGCGCTGCGCCAAAAGGGCTGGATGAGGACAGGATGCC